>CM039675.1:426863177-428113177 GCA_022496015.1 Hordeum marinum
TCACAAATGAAGACATAAGCCTCATGGTCAAGAAATTCAACATGTTCTACAAGAATAGAGGCAAAGATCAAAGCTCCAACTCAAGATATGAAGAGAAGCATTCGTCAAGTCGTGACCGAAACTGCTACAATTGTGGGAAGCCCGGACACTACTCCAATGAGTGCACGGTTCCCTACAAACGAAGAGAAGAGCCACCAAGAAGACGAAGCTCAAGAGACAAGTCACCTCGAAGAGAGAGAGGAGTAGAGATGATCGTTATGAACGAAGACCCTCATGGACAAGTAGGGACTCGGAGAAGAAGAACAAGTACACCAAGAGCTACTCAAGAAGGAAACATCAAGCTCATGTTGGTGAATGGTTTTCCGGCTCCGAATCCGACAACCACTCCAAGAGAAGCTATCACTCCAACTCCAACTATAGTCAAGATGAACATGTTGCCGGACTTGCACTAATGACTACCAACTCCTATGATCTATTTGATTCACAAAACGAAGGGAGTGGAAGTTGCTTCGTGGCTAAAGGCAACAAGGCATCACACCCCGAGTATCTTGATTTCAATAGTGATGAAGATGACTTGTTAATTGAAGATGACTTGCTATTTGACAAATCTAGTAATGTTAGTCAAAATGAACTTGCTAGTACTCACTCTAATGTAGATAAGTTGTGTGATGATGATAAGCTGGAAAAAGAACAACTAACACAAGAACTAAAAAATCTTAAGTTAGCTCACAAGTCAACTCTAGAAGATCATAGAGAGCTTGTAAGGACACATGAGAAGCTATACTTCGAGAAGCTCAACTTAGAGGAAGAGCATGAGTTCCTTAAAGCTATCAGTGACGATCTTCGAAAGAAGACTTCCTCTTATCTAGCCAAGCGATCTCTCTTATCTACATTCATGCCTCAAGTTAATTATAAGCAAGCTAGTAACAAAGGAAAGGAAGGTTCTTCAACTAGTAGCAATAAAAATAACAAATCCAATGATATTGCTTCTAGTAGTTCTCTTGATCCCACTTACTCTTCTCTTAGCCAAGTTACACTTGATCAAGAAAATGAACTCTTGAAAGGGATTGTAGAGAAAGGTATCTACAAGAGTCTAGAAGGGTGCAAACAATTTGAGGAGATTGTACGCAAGCACGGAGGATACCGAAAGAATCGTGGTGTTAGCTACTTCAACGCTAATGGAGTTGAATGAGAAGAAGGTCAATACCCCAATCCCAAGTTTGTTCCTCAAAATGAGAAGTATGAAAATACTCTTCCCAAGGGAACAAAAGCTCAAGATGACCTTCCACCACAAGATAGCAAGCTCAAGGACAAGAACAAGGTTCAAGAGGACATTGGTTCTTATGAATATGAATTCCAAGCTTTGGTGAAGTGGGTTACCAAGGCTACTACAAGCTCAACCTCTATAAGTGCTACTTCATCACTAAGGATCCCCATCAACTTTATGTGGGTCCCCAAGAAGAAGAACTAGAGAAGTTCTTGAGGGGTGACTCCGCCAATGAAATTCACTCATATTCATTATTGGCAAGAACTATTTGCAAACAACATCAACTTTATGTAATAGTTCAAGGAGTCACACATTCCCTCAATGGTAAGCAAGGGACAAGGTAATCAACAAATCAATGGACATCATAACATATGCTTTGCACTCATTTCCATATATATCCTTGTATTTGTCTCTTGTGTGTTGGGACTAACCCATGTAGGTGAAAAGAGTAATGAATCAACAAGGATGCTCCCAACTCTTAGTGATGTTTATCAACTTTGAGCATTCACCACTACCTCACCAACATGAAGTCTTCAGCGACAAAACCCAAGGTTAATTTGTCCCTCCTATGGGGGGATGTCACATCAAGGGGGAGCTTTACTCTAAGACTTGAGTTAAAGCATCTCTTATAATGTGACAACATTAAATGCTTTATGTAAAAGTGGTAACCCCACTTGTTCTTAAACGATGAGTATGACCTATGATCAAGTATTCTTACTTGGCTCCTAAGTCAATATACTCATATATAGTGACTCCGTCATCGCCAAAGTGCTTGTTAGATGCTATTGTGTTTGTGCATGTTTGCCATGATTTCATTTGGGATCATATTGTGTGAGCATGTTGGTCTGCATTTATTTACTCATTCGAGGATATACAATTGTTGCTATTTGGTTTTTCATATTTATTTGCTAATTGGATATACAAGAATGCCTAGGACCACTCCTTTAGCTATCTATGCTTTCTCACCTCATACTCTATTCATGCTGCATCACAAAATTTGAACAAGTAGTTTTCAATCACTCTGTGTGAGGAGCACTTGGAGTTCCGTATCATCAAGGACTGGCCATTAAAACCTCCCAAGTGCATCTCGGTGGAACCAACCCACAATTCCAGGTCTCACCGAATGCCTAGGGTTGATCTGGTTTTCTTACCTCGGTAAGACCAATTTCATATTCTTGGTTACACCGAGTTTCCCTATCAGCTGACAGTTATGAAACTCAGTGACACCAAAAATATCAAATTGGTGTCACCGACATCGATGGGTATATAATCAGTGGACCCTGACGCTTTGAATTTCACTCATCAAACATCGTGCCTCCACAACCCTAGCTGCCGCCAGAAGACCTGGTCATCGCCTTGCCTTCCCCGCGCGCCTCCACCATTGGGAATCGCCGTTGTCGACGTTTTGTTCACCAACGTCACCGCTGTAGAGGATCCATTGCCGCACTAGTGTATGGATTTGCCCCCCTATCGCGCTCCTCTATCCAAATCTTGCACATTAGGGCATATTTCCCATCTATCCACAGTTTGAGAACTTTCCATCGATAAGAAAATCCTGTAGAGTAGAGAACCATGGATTTTTAGGGTTTTACCGTCCGCCCAATGAAACTCGATGGAACCGAAGCAAGCAAATCAGTGTCACCGATTTGTATGTCAGTGTTGCTGAGAAATTTCTCGGTGAAACTGAGTGCACCTTTCGGTCTCACCGAAAGGGGTGCCAAGTTTCGGCTAAGGAGAAAGTCTGTCTCGATAGCTCCGATACCATTGCTTCAGTTGTACCGATTTCCATGTGAAAGAATGTAAATTTTGAAAATCTATTGTTCAAACTTTCAAAATCAGTCACATTCTTTGATGACTTATCCTATTCTACTCTTCTATACTCTATTCACAGGGTCAGCATGTCAGGTTCAGATAGTCAGAATTTGCTAGAGCAGAACGTCGAGATGAGTTCGGGCATGAGTCCTGAGTCTAGTTCTTCTACAGATCGAGGCACTCCCTGTTCTCATGGGCTGCCCAAGGCTACCACTAGGACAAGGAAGAGACTCAACTCAGAGGAAGAGGATTCTGATTTTGTCCCGGAAGATATTCTTGCTAGGAAGCAAGAGTGACGGGGTTATTACCCCTAGGTAGGCCAAAGCAATGGGGTTCTCCCCCCGTCTGCTTCGAAGGAAAACTACACGGCCAGCTGCCCATGGGTGGCTGGGGGACGGCCGGCTCGAGCTGCCGCTGGCTGGCGACACGGACGACTGCTCATGCAGCCGGTTTGACCCCCGGCCGGCTGGGTGCTGCCGGATGCCATCTGGGCCGCCTCCTCCGTTGACCCCGGGCAGACATGCGATGTCCCATCCCTCTGCGCATAGGTACAACAACATGACATGACCGCCACGACGGGTGGCCCTATGGCCACAGAGGCCATTGACGCACGGAAGCGCATGGATACAGTCCAGCCGTCCAGACCGCTGACCTTAGCGAGCGCGACCAGGCGGGGAAACAGTGCCGACACGCCCTTGCCCACTCGATTACCTGCCCCGGCATGGCTACAGTGCAGTCGGCCGTACCGGAGACTTCGGCCGACTGGCGCTAGACGACTCCTGCCGGGCGACCCGTGCCGCGACAGGTGGGCGAGGGCCAATCGCTGAGCCGGCTGGAGGGCCCCAATGGGAGACGAGACCGTTTAGCCGGTGGACCCTAAAGACGACGAGACGACACGAGGGGCGGGACCCCCTAGCCAGCCGGAGAGACTGCCAGCCGGGTCCCCCTACCCCTGTACTTTAGAACATATTATAGAGCCAGGGGATAAGCCTACCCATGGCATCTGTCTTGAGAAAACAACGACAGTTGGTGCCAACCGTGGGGCCGTACGCGGCGCCGGCTGAATTCATGCTCTGGGCAGGAACCCTTGCCATTCCCCGCTACCGCCACTCGTCCAAGCGAAATCGCGGTGACAGTGTTATTACCCCTAGGTAGGCCAAAGCAATGGGGTCTTCCCCCTTACGCTTGGAAAAAACTACGTGGCCGACTAGCCGACGGTTGGAGGATGTCCGGCGCAAGCCAGTGCCGGCTGGCGCCCCGGTCGGCTGGTCAAGGAGCCGGGTGGGCCCTTGGTCGGCTGGGCGTGGCGGGCCGCCCATGGGCCGGCTCTTCCGTTGACTTTGGGACGGACACGCCCTGTCCCGTCCCTCTGCGCACGGGTACGATGACGTGACGTGACCGGCATGACGAGCAGCCTTGTGGCTATAGTGGCCGCTTACGCACTACATCACGTGGCTACAGTCCAACCATCCCAGCTGGTGAATGCGACCAGGCGGGGGAATAGTGCCGGCACGCCCTCCCCACTCGATTACCTGCCCCGGCGTGGCTACAGTGCCGCCGGCCATACCGGAGACTTTGGCCGGCTGGCGCTAGACGACGCTCCTCTGGGCGGCCCGTGCCGCGGCAGGTGGGCGAGGGCCAATCGCAGAGCCGGCTGGCGGGACCCAACGGGAGATGGGACCGCTCGGCCGGTGGGCCCACCCACGACGAGACGCCACGAGTGGCGGGACCCCCTGGCCAGCCGGAGAGGCTGCGAGCCGGGTCCCCCCACCTTTGTACTTATGAAATATTATAAGAGCCGGGGGTTAGCCTATAAACCCCCCAAGCCCCCCATGCAACGGGGACGAACGAATGGTCGCTCACACACACCCACGGAACTCTCATTTCCTTCTCTAGGGGCAGAGGAAGACGAGCCGGCTGCTCCTTCTTCCTCCCCCTCTAGACATAGCTCTAGGAGCATCCTTGTACACATACCCATCCATCCAACTAGACCAAGCAAGACTAGGGGTGTTACCTCCCACGGAGGGCCCTTAACTTTGGTACATCGTGTGTCACCACCGCTTGTGCCCAATCTCGCCCCCGGAGCCCGTCGGCGTCTTCCGGCCCCAACTACTTATGGAAAGCCACCCCATGGCATCTGTCGTGAGAAAACAATGATAGTTGACACCCACCATGGGGCCATACGCGGCGCCGGCCGGATTCATGCTCCGGGCGGGACCCCTCGCCATTCCCCACCCTCGCCATTCGTCCCGGCGAAACCGTTGGGAGCTCATGGGGCTTGCCTCAGCATGCCCTGTGGGCAACTCCGTCGGCCTCATGGCCGACATCGATGCGCTCACCGAGCGCTTCGGCAGGCTCAGCCTCGTGGAGGCTCGAGCCGCTAACGAGTACCCTGTGGGGGTGCTCGTCTCCGTTGGTCTGCCCAAAGCAGTGGGCGCACTCGCTACGGCTTAGCCCAATGGATCCCATGATCGCATGGGGGTGATGGCCATCACTTCCTCCGCCGCATCCGGACGGGCACGGGTCGCGGCTACCGCTGCCGCCGCCCGCGTCAGCACATCCCACCCGCTCGGTGCGGCCCTTTGGGGCTTGAGCACTCCGATCGTCCCGATGGCGAACCCCGACACCGCCACGGCCGATCTCGAGGTGGCTCGCCGCATCCTATTCAAGGATGCCACCGCCCACGCTGCCACGCGGCGCCGCATGGAGGCGGCATAGCAGGAGTACGCTTCCGCCTATGCGCTCACCTTGGCTGACGCCGAGCCTAGCCGGTGTGGGGCTATGCGCGATCGCGGCCGCGTGGTCGCCGAAATCCTCGTAGGCAAAATGCCCGTCTACGACATACCCTCGGCTAACCTGCGGGCTCTCAAGGTGGCCTACGAGGAATTGGCCACCTTGGAGGGTGAAGAGCGTGCCGCCCACGACCGCCACATCAAGGAGCTCATCGATGCTGCTGATGCGCAGCAGCATCTGCTTGCAACGGGCGGTGCCGCCACTGAAGATCCCTAGCCCGAGCGCGAGGGCACGGGAACTGCCGGCCGCCAGGCGGCCCAGTACTCCTGCTCCCCTCGCATTTTCTGGCCACTGGGCCAAAGCGAACAACCCCCGGCCCTCTCAGACGCCGGGGGGTGAGCAGCCAACTGTTAGCAGTCGGCGCACCAACGAGCTGCCTCGAAGCGACCGCCAACACGAAGCACCGGCATGCGGCAGCTGGTGCAGCCAGGGGCACATGCCGCCTCTGCGGCGCAGGTCGCGGCAGTCGGCGCCACCCACTGTCCGCCATGAACTCTCGGCTCGGCTCGGACCACACATCCCCCGCAGCGAGAACGACGCCCGCAGCCGCATCGACAAACTCGCGCAATCCGCCCTCCTCAAGGAGGAGGGCTCGATTGGTCCGGCCTGCTTCGGCCCCCGGATTCGCACCGAGCCGTTGCCAACCGGCTTCACGCTCCCTAAGGACACCTCGAAATACAACGGGGCCGCCAAACCCGAAGACTGGCTGATGGACTACACCACCGCGGTGGGCATTGCCAGAGGGAATAAGCGCGTAGCCTTTCATTACGCCCCCCTTATGCTGATCGACTCGGCCCACACCTAGCTCAACAGCCTGGTGGCCGGAAGCATCAACACTTCGACGGCTTCGAGGAGGCCTTCGTCCGCAACTTCATCGGCACCTACAAGTGACCTGGCCATCCCCGTGAACTCGCCATGTGCGTTCAGGGGCCGGACGAATCCCTCCGTGACTACCTCACCCGATGGACCGAGCTCCGCAACTCTGGTGCGGGGGTGCACGAGGTCCAAGCCGTGCAGTACTTCATCGAGGGCTGCTGGGATGGCACCCCTCTCAAGCACAAGCTCCTGTGCTCCGAGCCGGTCACGTTCGCCGAGCTCATGACCATGGCGGGCAAATACGCCATGGACGATTCGGCCATCCGGGTCAAGACGACCCCGCCTGCCAAGGCAACGACGATGCTGACCATGACCCGACTGGCTGTCGACAATCGGCAGCCGCAGAACATCAAGCGCAAGAATGACCAGCCGAATCCCCGCTATGGGAGACGGCAAGTCAATACCGTCGAGGATCAGGAGCCGGCTGCCCAATATTCCAGCCAGCGCCAGCGCACCGGCAAGGCTGCCTGTCAGCCAAAGCTCACCTTCGAGCAAATGCTCGATCTCCCCTGCAAGAACCATTCAGGGGCCAAGCCCTCTACGCACACGCTCTAGCAGTGCAGCTTCTCACAGCGATTGGCCCGGGGGGACGTCCTTCCGCGCCGCCAGCCTGCACGCCGGCCCTGGCCCAAGCGCCCGCCCCGGCACCAGCAACGGCTCCGAACGACGGTCGTCCGATCGACCCATTCCCCAACCAGGACGGTTGCTATGCCGTCTTCACCAATGAAGAGACATGCAAAAATGCTCAGCGCCGGCTCTGCCTTGAGGTGAACGCCACCATGCCGGCAACTCCCCAGTTCATGCACTGGTCAAAGAAGCTCGTCACTTGGAGCCAGGCCGATCACCCTGCCGTGATGCCGAATCCCGGCAGCTACGCCTTGGTCCTCGACCCCACCATCGCCACCAAGGAGCAAGCCTGCCGCTTCTCGCGGGTGCTGATAGATGGCGGTAGCAGCATAAACATTCTCTACCTCGACACGATGCATAAGCTAGGGCTGAAGATAGAAGACCTGCATGCAAGCCAAACGGTTTTCCATGGCATTGTGCCGGGGAAGTCCTGCTCTCCTGTCGGCAAGACCACGCTCGACGTCCTCTTCGGCGGACCCGTCCATTTCCGCCGCGAGCCAGTGTTGTTCGAGGTCGTGGACCTTGCAAGCTGCTACCACGCGCATTTGGGCCGGCCGGCTCTTGTCAGCTTCATGGGGGTCCCCTATTATGCATACCTCAAGCTCAAGATGCCAGGCCAAAATGGGATCATCACCATCAAGGGCGACTAAAATATCTCACTCGAATGCGCTCGAGGCGGTAGCCGGCTGGCCGAGGCCCTAGTGATCGCCGAGGAGAAACGGCAGCTCGACCGGCTCGTGGCCCTTGCTGCCAGCTAGCCGGCCGTGCCGGCTCCACCCTTGCAATCCACCAGCGAGGCCTCCTTCTAGCCATCCAAAGACACCAAGGAAATCCCGCTCGACCCGGCCAACCCGGCTCAGTGCGTCACCATCGGCTCCCGCCTCAACATCAAATAGGAAGGCGAGCTCGTCGACTTCCTCCATGAGAATCGGGACATCTTTGCATGGTCCCCTAAGGACATGCCGAGTGTTTTGAGGAAGTTTGCCGAGCACAAATTCCACCTCCGGCCGGACATCAAGCCGGTCAAGCAACCCCTGTGCCGCTTCTCCGAGGAGAAGCGGCGTACTATAGGCGAAGAGATCGCCCGGCTGCTCGCAGTCGGGTTCATCATGGAAGTATTCCACCCAGACTGGCTGGCCAACCCAATCCTGGTACTGAAGAAGAACAAGACCTCGCACATGTGCATCGACTACACTAGCCTGAACAAGGCATGTCCCAAGGACCTGTTCGCCCTGCCGCGGATCGATCAAGTAATCGACTCCACGACTTGCTGCAACTTGCTGTCCTTCCTGGATGCCTACTCAGGCTACCACTAGATCAAGCTAGATCCGGAACACCAGCTCAAGTCCTCCTTCATCACGCCCTTCGGGGCCTACTGCTACATCACCATGTCCTTCGGCTTGAAGAATGCTGGCGCCACCTTCCAACTCTGCATGCAGAAATGCCTCCTACCTCAGATAGGCAGGAACGTCCACGTCTACGTCGATGACATCATCGTCAAAATGAAGAAGCACTTCAGCCTCCTCGACGACCTTTGGGAGACCTTCGTGAACTTACGCGACTACAAGATCAAGCTCAACCCGGAGAAGTGTGTCTTCGACGTCCCCCTGGACAACTCTTGGGTGTCTTTGTTTCTGCCCGCGGCATCGAAGCTAACCCCGAGAAGATCAGCGCGATCGAGCTCATGCCAAAACTGACACGGCTTCGCGAAGTCCAGAAGTTCACCGGCTGCCTCGCCTTGCTCAGCCGGTTCATCATCGGCTGGGAGAGAAGTCCCTGCCCCTTTACGGGCTCCTTCGCAAGACGGCTCTGATCAAGCTGGGTCAAACCAAGAGGCCGGGCGCCTTTGACTAGCCTAATGAGGCGGACGAGGCCTTTCGCGTCCTCAAGAAGGCTCTCACCCACGCGACCTTCCTGGCCGCGCCGGCTGAGAAGGAACTGTTGCTCACATACATCACGGCGACGACCCGCGTCATCAACGTCGTTCTGGTGGTCGAGCGGCCAGAGGAGGGCAAGTCCCTACCGGTCCAACGACTCGTCTACAACCTCGGCGAGGTCCTCTCCGCGTCCAAGCAGAACTACCCCCACTATCAAAAGATGTGCTACGACATATACTTCGCCCCCAAGAAGGTCAAGCAATACTTCCAAGAGCATACCATTACCATGGTGAGCACGGCCCCGCTTGGTGAGATAATGAGCGGTCAGGACTCCACCGGCTGGATCGCCAAGTGGGTCATCGCCCGTGCCGATCATGAGATCCGATACGAGCCAAGAACCGCCATCAAGTGTCGAGACCCCGATCCTAAGCCATAAGAATCCAGCCTGTAACACATCACATCACTTTGCGGTCTCACGCACGGTTATGTCCACGGCTGCCACCTTACCTGGGCCGGGACCATTTGCATCTTTTGACTCACTTATGTGAATGTGTCGCTAGCATTCAAATGTCAAAGAACCCGGGCCAACATGACTAGTCATAGAACCCAAGTGGCACATCCATACAGGGATA
This sequence comes from Hordeum marinum, assembly GCA_022496015.1. Taxonomy (NCBI): domain Eukaryota; kingdom Viridiplantae; phylum Streptophyta; class Magnoliopsida; order Poales; family Poaceae; genus Hordeum; species Hordeum marinum. The sequence continues at coordinate 426,873,062 of CM039675.1, forward strand.
GGCATACGTAACCCAGCAATGCAGGTGTCGATCGCTAGCGTGTGTAGACGAGCCATAGCAAGCTATAAGGACTCCATTACATTGCAAGACATTTCCCCGAAGGGACAGACACAACAACAAAGAAGGATACATGCCGGTCAACCAATGTGTCCGGAGCAGTAGCAAGCTACCAAGGCTCGGTGGAAGCACAAAGAGGCATTTCCCCGTAAAGAGTACGACTAAAGGCACACAACTAGGTGTTGGATCCCATACATACCGTTGCATGTCACATGTACGCACGACATGCCTGATATGCATAGATACAACTATGGCATCACAACATAACCATACAACATTACAACATTTATTTAGAAGGCTCGGAAGAGCCAATACAATAAGATGTTACAAACAGGGGTCACAAGGCCCAACATTCAGAGCATTAAATCAAACAAGCGGAAGTTTAAATATGTCTGGGTATAGACATCTACAAAAGTGGCTAGAGGAGCCTGAAAAGCTACGACGACCCTACCAAAGGAACCAGACCTTTGTCTGCAATTCCCAAGCTAATCCGGTCAACATCGAACTTCACGTTGTAACGATCACTAAAAAGACTAACGTCTCCTCTGCAAAACATAAATTAAGCAAATGTGAGTACAAAGGTACTCAGCAAGACTTACATCAAAACTATCTACATATGCATCAGTATCAATGAAGGGGGTTGTCGAGTTTATTGCAGCAAGCCAGCTTTGACTCTTGGCTAATCTGTACTACGACTACAAGTGCTTTCTTTGAGGTGGGATAGCGCACATGAGTCCACATATTCACCAATCAATACACCACTATGGATCCACTTCCGTCTCCCTACGAGAAGGCCATCCATAGCACTCGCGCTTATCTTGCGTATTTTAGAGTATCCACTTCAACTTATCTATGAACCACATAAGTTCTCCAAGTAGTCCATATCCGAGGACGCGGCTATTTGAATATATTTATAACCCTGCAGGGGTGTACTTCTTCACACATGCTCCCGCCACTTATCGCTATGTGCACATAAAAGGCACCTCGGCAACCTTCAAGCAGAAGCCCAGCGAGGGAGTTGGCCACGACCGTCAATCACACAAGACCCTAGTCCAGGTTTATCACCTATTTGGGACTGAATCCGCACGGCAGTCCGGTCGAAGTTTCCGCTACGGCCTCAAACGATGTGCGTAGGGTTCCCAAGCCCACCGTTCGGGTGCCACTTGGTACACCGTGCCAATGTGCCTATACCGCATCATAGTCCACCCCGTCGGGCAGCGCTATGCACGGCCGCCAACACTTTTCCTACAAACACCAGAAACTAGTTGCAACTCCTGGACAGAGGTCTAGGTGACTAATGGGCCGAGAGGTTCAATTAAGTATCCCATTGTGCGGTAGTATCTTGTCTTGGATAACATACACATAATTCAGTTCTTAAGGATGGTCCCAATGAGACAACCCGTCATGTACTCCTACATGACCTCTCATCGCTACCTTTACCAAATCGTGTTCACACACTTAGCTCTCACATAGTAGGACATGAACATAGCCATTCTGATTCATCACCCGGATGGACCAGACCCGACCTGACACGACTTTAAGCATAGCAGGCATAATAAGAAAACATGAATGAGTAAGCACAACAAGGCTCAAGCATTTGCTACTCATGCTAAGTGGTTTTAACTATTTACTGTGGTAAATACAGGTCATGCAAAGGAATGGGTTCAACTACCAAGAACATGTAACAGTTGAATGGTTATTGTCCTAATGCAGTAATAGAGAGCAGGAGCGAGAGAGTGGGTTCATATCAGTATGCTCAAGGGGGTTTGCTTGCCTGAAAACTCTGAAGATAACAATGAGTCTTCATCAATGTCAACATTCATATCATCGGAATCATCGTCTACCGATAAGGAGCAACACCAGCAAACAGAGAAATGAACACATTCAATGCAATGCAACAAACATGATGCATGCTATTGGTATGTTAAAGCATTGAATTGACCTAGTACAATAGATAATCATATTAGGTGAAGTAGAATTCAATTATATACTATATTCAAACTCCAACAATATTTATGAAAATTGTCCTAATGATCAATTGTCCTAGTTGGTGATGTTAGCTTGTTCAAACATGCATGATCATGGCATAAACATATTCATTGGATTTTTCTGATCATTTTCGATATATAAATTATTTTCATCCGAGCTACGGTTGAATTTCTATGATTTTTGGAAGTTTTAAATATTTTCTGAAATATTATAAATCATTTATAATTTATTTTAACTCCAGAAAGTCATTACTGCGTCAGGATGAGGTCATAGTGATGTCAGCAGGTCAACTGACTGCCCAGGGTCAAATCTGACCAGTGGGGCCCACTGGTCATTGACCCATTGTGTAATCAGGGATTATTTTCTCTAACTAAAACATTTCTAGTTAATTAATCATGCGGGGCCCACTAGTCAGCGACTAACAGGTGACCTAATTAGTGGTTAACACACTAATGATGAAGCCACGTCGGCAGGCGCCGGAGCTCCACAAGTAGTGACCAATCCGACGGCGGAAGTTCGCCGGAGGACCCTACGGGGCTTAGCTCATGTCTCCGAGGGCATGAGGGGAAAGATCTTGCTCGCGCGCATCCAATGGACCGACCGACAGGTCGCGGTGTGGCCGGAGGCGATGCCAGTGACGAGCTATGGCGGCGGCAGTGGCTCGGGTTGCACAAGCGTGGCACTGTGGGACGAAATCCATGAGGTGGTTAGGGGGAGAAAATCTAGGAGCTCACATGGAGGTTGATGAGCTAGTCAGCGGGCTCATTGAGGCGTTGGAGACGGTGAATTCGTCGACAGCGATCCACGACACCGAGAAAGAAGACGGTCTCGAGGGCGCCTCTCCAGGCGTCCTCGCTTGCTTGATTCGGGGAGGTCGATGAAGACGGCGACTACGGACCCCATGGGCATTTAGGTGAGGCACGAGAGCCACGGGAGCTATGGGCGGCGACGGGGCACGGCCATGGCAGCTCGGCTATGGGGAGGGGGCGACAGAGAAGAGCGAGGGGATGGAGCAAAGATAGGGGAATCGACAGAGGGGGCGATGGGGCGTCTCTTGGGCGAGGAGATAGGCTCAGGGGCACCTCGTCCGTGGCAAGCAGGAGGTGGCCTCGGTCGCCGTGCTGCTGCCACGCAGCTTCTCAAGGAAGAGGACGACCAGGGGACGCCATGGTGGGCTGGACCGGTTCTGGGCCTCACAGGTAAGTTTCTCTCTCTCTATTTTTTTAAATTTGTTTCAGTTTTCTAATGTTTTCATTTCTTTTGATTTTATTTACAAACCAACTCATTTTTATAAAATCTGAAACTTTTTATGAACTCTCACTGAATTATTTTAGAGGCCCTTACCAAGTTTCGAATTATTTGGAGCTATGGAATTATATATAGTATTTAATAGCTCCAAAGAAAATACTTGTTGAGTTGATTCAGTAACCGAATGTGGCATGGAAAAATATTTTTCACATCTAGTTGATGTTACCACATTCTCGATAAATGATCAACGTTTTGTAGGGTCACTTTGGTTCACTGAAAATAATTTTGGTTAAAACTATTTGAATTTTATTTGTTGCTAGGGTTTGATCCTCCACATTTCAAAATTAAGAAGAAAAAATAATATGATGACATGGATGCCAATGCAACTAATTACAAGTAGTAATCTAGGGCTCTGACATCAAGTCGCAGGCATTGGTGGATTTCCTCGTCGACTGGGCGGAGACGAAGTTCGTCCCGCCTCCCCTAGACTCCACGCATTGGCGCATGCACTTCGACGGCTCAAAAATGAGAACCGGCCTGGGTGCCGACATAGTCCTCTCCTCCCCGAAAGGTGATCAGCTCAAATACGCCCTAAAGATCCACTTCGCCGCCTCCAACAACGTGGCTGAGTATGAGGCCATCGTCCATGGCCTCCGGCTCACCAAGGAGATCGGCATCAGGCGCATCCTCTGCTTTGGCGACTCCGACCTCGTGGTGCAGCAAGTCTTTGGTGAGTGGGACGCTAGGGACGCCAACATGGCCAGCTACCGCTTCCTCATACAACAGCTCACGGGCTCCTTCGAGGGCTATGAGTTTCATCACGTCCAACGGGTGTACAACGAGGCGACGGATGCGCTAGCAAAGTTCGGCTCCGCACGGCAGGCCATCCCAGCCGGCGTCTCCCTCGAACGGCTGCTCAAGCCGTCGATCAAGCCTTCCCCAGAATTAGAGTCAATATTCGTGCCGGCGGGTGTAGCCAGCCCATCGATGGCCCCATCCGCCTCTCCGGCAACTCCACCACCGGCTCTTGAATCGTCGGCCGCCCAACCAGCTCCGATCGAGCCGGCGGCACCCAAGGCGGCCAGCCCCGACGGCATGGACGTCATGATGATCATCGATCAGCCGGCCCTAGGGGCCGGCGAGCCAGACCCGGGGGCTGACCAACCAGCCCCAGGGTCTCCCGAGCCGGTCCCTGGGTCTGGCGAGCCGGTCCTGAGGACTGATCAACCAGTCCCGGGGACTCCCGAGCCGGCCGCCGTCTCGGCTCCCTCATGGGCTCAACCCATCGTAGTGTTTCTTCTACGTGGCGAGCTACCTCCGGACGAGCCTCTGGCAAGGCAAATCCAGCGCCGGGCCATGGCCTATGGCATATCAACAACAAACTCGCCACCGCAGCACCACCGACGTCTTCGAGCGATGGGTCGAGCCAGAAAAGGGTCTGGAGATCCTCCTCGACATTCATCAGGGCGAGTGCGGGCATCATGCCGCCTCCTGAACCCTAGTGGCCAAGGCTTTCCGCCATGGCTTCTTCTGGCCGGCGGCTCTCGAGGCGGCCAAGAAATTGGTCGATGGGTGTGAGGGTTGCCAACACTTCAGCATGCAAAGCCCCCTGCCGGCAACGGCCCTCCAAACCATACCCATCTCGTGGCCTTTTGCCGTTTGGGGGCTGGACATGGTGGGCCCATTCAAGACCGCTCGACGCGGCATGACGCACTTGCTGGTGGCCATCAACAAATTCACCAAGTGGATTAAGGCGCGACCAATCAAGAAGCTGGACGGCCCCACGGCCGTCCGGTTCATCGATGACATCACGATACGCTACGGCGTCCCCCACAGCATCATCACCGACAACGGCACCAACTTCGCCAAGGGTGCACTCGCGCGTTTCTGTTCCAAGCAAGGAATCCGGCTCGACCTAGCCTCTGTCGCTCATCCACAGTCAAACGGCCAGGTCGAGAGGGCGAACGGCCTCATCCTGTCCGGCATCATGCCCTGGCTCGTGACACCGCTGGTAAGGTCGATCGGCAGCTGGATCGATGAGCTGTCGGCCGTGCTTTGGAGTCTCAGGACCACCCCGAACTGGTCAATCGGCTACACTCCCTTCTTCCTTGTGTATGGGTCCGAGGTGATCATCCCCACCGACATCGAGTTCGATTCACCTCGGGTCACCCTGTACACGGAGAAGGACACAAAGGGGGCAAGAGAAGACAACATCGGCCTACTCGAGGAAGCTCGTGAACTGGCCTTGAGCCGGACGACGATCTACCAGCACAAGCTCCAGCACTACCACAACAAGTGGATCCGGCCACTCTCGTTCCGCGAGGGGGACCTGGTCCTCAGACGGATCCAGCAAACTGCCGGACAACACAAGCTGTCCTCCCCATGGGAGGGCCCGTTCATCATCAGCAAGGCGCTACACAACAACGCCTACTACTTGATAGACGCCCAGAAGCAGTAGAAGCACAAAAGAGATGCTTTCGATGAAGAGACAGAGCGCCCATGGAACGCAACACTCTTGCGCTCGTTTTATTGATGAGGAAAATCAATGTATGTATATATCCCCGTCCATTTGGGCTTATGAATGCAATGGGCACCCCAAGTCGGCTCTTGGGGCATGCCCCATTTCGTTTCTTTCAAAAGTGTTCCTCACTCCCCGGCTCCCCGGCCCGGGGGCTAGTCAGCTGGGCCTAGAAGCGCCTCTCTAAAAAAATAGCTAAGTAATGTGAGCCGACCAAGCTTCCCCACCCTTACCAGCTACAGAACCGACCCCCGGCTGTCCGGCTGATGGGGCCCCGGGGCGGCAAGGTTTGGCTCACATGAAAGGTCGAAACAAAGGGAGACCCCTTCAGGGCCCAACCAGACCATCGCCGCGTCTGTGCCTCTCTACTTATCCCGAATAAAGCCTCGTGATTCCTAAGTTTGGAACCGGGTCCCCTAAGGCGAACGCCCCAACCCAGCTACAGACCGGCTCCCAGCTGTCGGGCTTGCAAGGCCAAAACCAAAGGGGAAAAGGAATAGAAATGGAAAGAGTCGAGGCGGGCGAAAAGGGATAAGGACGAGGCGGTATGAGTCACAAGGCAAACACATCAGAATATTCATGGCATAAACATGAAGGCAAAAGTGGCCCACGGCCAGCATTCGGTTCATTACACAAACAGCCCCAGTGGGTGGATTCAAGTTTTTACATGCAGGAAAAAAATATAAAAAAGATGCCCAGGGGCTTAGGCCACCGGCGCATCGCCAGCCGGCGTGCCCTGAGCTAGAGCGTCACGAGGCGGCTCAGTCCACGCCTCGAAGGTGGTCGCAGTCTTCAGGTCGGCCTCCTTCGCCTTCGAGGTGGGCTCCTCGGTCTCGGCCGTCTCGTCGCTCGAGTCGGTGCTCCCGTCAGCGACTTCGTCATCTGTCGGGCCTTGCGGAATGTCGAAGGAGGCCTCAGGCAACGGCTCGCCATCCTCGCCAAGGGTCGGCAGGAATTCGTCCGCGTCAATGTATCATGCGAGCTCGTTGGCCCGCTGGACAAGGGCTACCCTGTGGGCTTCCCGCTCTATGGCCGACACGTCCCGCATGGTCGCCAGCCAACCCAGGTCCATGCCACGGTACCAAGACGTCACGAACCGGAGCGCCATCTGCGCCCTGGCTCGGGCAGCCGATGCCTTCCAGGCCTCGAGGCGGGGGACGGCATGCTCTAGCCACTGAGCCACGCGGTGCGTCGGAGCTGCCCCATGGCCCGGCCGCAGTGCGGCGATGACCTCCTTGCCGGCGGTCTTGAGCCGCTCCATGCTCCGCTTGAGATGGGTCATCCGCATCTCGACGGCAATCCCAATCTCGTCCAGGCACGCGGCGTGCTCCTCGATGGAGCGACCGCACTCCCGAAGGTATTCCTGGTGCTCCCCAACAGCGCGCGAAGCGCAGTGATAAGTTTCCGGGAAACGCCCTAGAGGGAAGAAGAAGATAAGGAAAGAAAAAGCAAGATGAAACACGAGAAACGGCAAAGGGAAGAGCAACCGGCTGGGAAAGGAGAGAGACGGGCACCTACCTTCGATCGCGTCATCCACCCCAAAGACGAAGTGGAGCGCCGCCTCGTGCTCCGACTTCCGGGCCGCCTCCGAGGTGGCGAGGGAACCCTTGACCTCCTCGGGCATCCTCTCGAGGCGGGTCACCTCACCTTGAAGAGCGGCGGTCCCCAGGGCAGTGTCAGCCGCCTCCTGGATGGCCGCCTTGGCCTTGAGCCGGTCCCGGGCTGCCTCCTCGTCGACCAGTAGTGCAGCCAGCTAGTCCGTCTCTTGCGCGGCCGCCAAGACGTCCCGTGTCAGCCGGTCCCGTTCGGCGAAAAGTCCGGTCTTCTCCCCCTGGAGGGTGGCCAGCTCACCTGCAAGATCCAACCAACGTCAGCCGATTCCCAAGGGCTATATGCCGCTCCTACAAAGTACAACCCACCTTGCACACGCACCAGCTCCTCCTCCAGGTGGTAGAAGCCATATTTGCCGCGGTCGTGGATGGTGACCACTTCCGCAAACAGCTTCTGCCGCAGAGAGGTTCCCTCCTGTCGCAAAAAAGGGGGGCAAAGGTCACGACATGCTCAAAGGAGATCCGACCCGGCTACCCGTCAGCTGGTCAGTCGACCCGCATCTCGAGGGCTACACCCAGTGGGTGTGCTTGCGCGCCCCCACTGAAAACTCTAAGGCAAAAGTGTTGGCTTACCTCTCCACGCTCAAGGGCGGCGTCCGCCACCTCCGCGAACCGGGCCAGCTCCTGCCGGCATCGGTCCAGGACACTTCCCAAGTCCACGAAGGACGGGACCGGGACACCTTCCTAGGGGGGCGGTAGGGCCGGCACGCTCGCTAGCGCTTCCCAGTCCCGGACGACCTCCTGCATCGATCGCAGGGTCCTCCGGGCCCGGCCGCCGATGCCGGCTGGGCTTGCCGCGGCTCTAGCTGCCGGGGGCGGGTTGATGACGGCAAGGTGCCGGGAGTCGCCTCCCGCTGGCCCCCCGTCTGGTGCCGCAGCCGCCTCCTCTCCTGGCCGCTCCGGCGCGTCGGAAGGCACCACCACCTCCATAGTTGCTGCCTCCGGCGGCGCCTCCGACGACGCCTCTGGGGCCGTCGGAACTTCCGACACCTCGACCCACGCCGGCTCGGCCGCAGGCGGGCTACCTTCGGCACCTCAGGCCGGGTCGCCTCGGGAGCCGGCTCCGTCGATGCCTCCATCGCCTGGACCATCTCTTGCGCGGGCGGAGGCGCTGGCGGGTCCATAGCCGCCCCTCGCAGCTCGCTCAACAGAGGCCTCGACATGCGGGTGGACTCCGCAGTCGAGTCCGAAGCCTGCAGAGGCTCGGCCGACCCTCTTCGCCGCCAGCCGCTCGAGGTCCCGGAGTGGGTGGCCCCTCCTCGCATCCCGGACCTGGAGGCTCACAGCTCCGCGAGCCTCCTCTTCTCCTCCCGCTGGGTAGCCACGTGCTCGCGGGCCAGCTGGCTGGCAGCGTCCGTCTGCTCCCCCGCTGGCTCCTCATGGAGCTTAATGGGGTCGCTGCAACACCCAAGGACCGGTCATTAACCGGCTGGCGAGCAAAAGCAAAAAACTTATGTAGAAACAAAGAACTTACGTGATGACGTGGGGCAAGGCCCGCTTGGCACGTGGCGGCGGCTTCCGCGTGGCCATCTTGACCCGCTTCGGACTGGGCGGCGGGGCCGCCGGCCCCTCCTGAGCCGGCCTCTTCCCCCTGCCAGCCGCTTAGGCTGCCGGGTCTTGAGCCGGCCCCTCCTCGCTCCTCCGGTCCTATCACACTGTGGTAGGAGGCCCGTCTAAGATCATCAAATTGTCATCATCGTCGTCGTCATCTGTCCAGTCCTTGATGGCGGGGGCAAGAGGGAACTCACCCGCTCTGCTGGGTTCCCCGGCTGTGCCGGACCCTCCGGCCCCGCCAGGAGCGCCGCCTCCCAGAAGCGCAGGCTCGTTGGCTCCTCCCGAGGAGGCCAGTCCTTCTTTCGGGGGGCCTCCCGTCTGGAAGTCTTCAGAGTCGGAATCCTCATGCTCCGCCTCGAAGATCTGCGGGTGCGGGCCATCCAACATGTTCTGTCACACCAGCAGCTGCGGTCAGCACTTCAACGTAAGTTCTCCAGCCGGATGCCGGCTAGGGAATACCAAACAAGAAAGAACCGCCTCGACGAAAAAACTCACCAGGGGAGGTCGGTTGATGCAGTCGTACGGCTCCATGCCGAAGGACCACGAGGCGGGCTTCAGCTTGAATGCGTGAGGGCGTTCACCTGCTTTGCCACCTGAGCTGGTGTCAGCACGACGGTGGACTGCTGGCAGGGGTCATGCCAGCCGGACATGTCGCAGATCCGGTGTGGTCGCATCTAGAGGGGCGACACCCGGCGCGAGACAAAGGCCGCCACCAGGTCAGCGGCGACCAGCCCCTCGGAGCTCTTCAGTTGCGTGAGCCGGGCAAGCTTGTCCAAGGCCACGCCGCGCGGGGCAGGTCCCAGCCAGTTCTGCTGAGAGGACTGCCTGTCCTCAAACAGCGGTAGCCGGATGTAATCCATCCTTGGGTCGACGTTCTTCACATAGAAGAACTTTCGGTGCCACCCCTTGACGGAGTCGATCAGAGAGAGAGGGGGAAAGCAAGCGATATTGCGGCAGCACACCACCGTGCCCCCGCATGTGTCGCTCTTCAAAGGCTTGACGTAGAAAAGGGCATTGAAGAACTCGATGAAGGGGAGGATGCCAAGATACCCCTGACACAACGTGTCACGCCCAAAATGCACGCCTATCCATTTGAAGACACGAGGGCCTTACGAGGGATAAAGGCGCATTTTGCCGTTAGCAAGTATAGTAACATTGCATCATACATTACAAAAGAGATGAGTATACAAGTTGGCTTACACTTGCCACAAGCTAAATTACAATCCATTCAGAGTTCAATCATCAAGATGAAGACAGGGTCCGACTACGGACAAAATCAAACGATAAAACAGATGCAAATGAAACTATCTCGCTGCCCCAAAGATCATGACCAGGTCCTCTACTCATCCGGGTACGTCACGTACATCCTGCCTCTCTCCTCATGATACTCCCACTGGAGCTGGGTAAGATCATCTTGCACGTACCTGGAGTTGTTGTAGTAAACTGTGAGCCACAAAGGACTTAGCTATCATGTGCCCGGGTACCAAGACTATTTAAGCTTTAGGTTGGAAAGGGGGATGTTAAGTTTGCAGCAGCACTAAGCATTTATGGTGGCTACCGTACGCAACATGAAATAAACATGAGTAGCCTACGAAGAACGATCGAATCTAGTATAATCCCTATGAGATCCTGAACACTTACTTACGTCAATCATAACCCCATCGTGTTCTCTCTCGGATCATGTTCACGAGCAGAGACGATCAAGGTTACTCACACAGTTGGTGTATTTTAATTAAAGTTTACTTCAAGTTATCTATAACCGGGTGTTAAACAAATATCCAAGTTGCCACATAACCGCGGGTGCGGCTTTCCGAAAGATTTAACCCTACAGGGGTGCTCCAACTAGTCCATCACAAATAACCACACTCCGTGGGAATAGCCTCGACAGCGGATCTCGCGATCGTCATAGGCAATTCCAAAGGATTTCAACACCTCGAGTAAACCCGAAGAAAATCAGAGTCCACACGCAAGACATTCGATAAAGGTAAAACAAGTCCAGCAAGACCTCCCGACGTGTCGACAAACCCGATAAGAGCCGCGTATCTCTGTCTCAGGACACGATGGATTGTCCAAACTTCCAGTAGGCCAAACACAGAGTTGCCCCTGGTGGCCACCGGCGGTTGACATTTTTGGACCAACACTCATGCGGAGTACTGGCCCGGGGGTTGATTAAATTATCCACGGGGTTGCAAAGCCCTATGCAAGTTCATTAAGTTATTAGAAAATGTAGTACCAAAGTTGGGTCTTGCCAGACAAGTTTTAATCTCAACCGAATAAACAAGGGGGTCCCCATAACAACCCCGAGCATGTTAGGAGCGCAAAGTATGGAAAACATAACACCGGTAACAGGGAACTAATGGCGGTAACAGCGGAACAAACCACTTAGCAAAAGGCCAAGCCTTCCACCAATACCAAGATATATATGTGCATTAAATTAAATAACTGAATTTATTGTGATATCCAAATCCATGTTATCACATGGAACAACCTGCACCTGCAACTAAGAACGCTATAAGAGGGGCTGAGCAGCGGTAACTTAGCCAATCAAAGGTTTGCTAGGATGTAGAGGTTAGAGGTTGTCATGGCATCATGGGGGCTTATATCAAGTGGTAGGTAGCGCAATTGTAATGATAAGAGAGAGAAACTAGCAAGCAAAAATATTATCGGGATCCGGGTACGATCATCTTGCCTGTTGGTTCTTTAGTGAAACAAGTAGTGGGATCCTCATAGTGGTACTCTTCTGGGTCCTCGTACTCAGTATCAACACTCGTGTCTACCCAAGAGAAACATCAACAATAAACATCCAACCAAGGTGCAATACACAATCAAAATGATGCATGACCATTTACGAAGAGTTCTAACATGGCAATCCAAAACTAGTCATGTTTCACGTGCAAAGTTGTTTATTAATGAATCTGGATAGAACCTCATGTTAAGTTATTTAGACATGCATGAACATGGAAAATACGGATGCAGCATGCAAAATATATATAAATGCATATAAAGATCGCAAGAAACGGAGTTACGGTTCTCACGATACGCTCACGACAAGGTACGGAGGCAATATCACAAGATCACCAAGCCATGGGCTGATTCTTGGCATTCCAAGGTAGCCACTGGATAGGTTATGGAAAAACAATCACAATAGACTAAAGAATCAATCAATTCCATGGATCATAGCTCCCACAAACCCCAAAACTACAAAACACCAAATCTGCCACTAAACAGCATCATAGTAAATTCTATAGCTCACAAGTTGATCTACAGGAGCCCTACAGCCACAAACAAGAGACTTAAAGAATCTACTCAACACATACATCAATTCATCCAATTACACCACCAGCAAAGGAGCCACACATCAATAATTAAGAAGCAATCAAGTTGGCATGATGAAACAGTTTTTTTCAGGGACTTGGTGAAAATTCCAGTTTTCTGAAATCTGGGTTAATAAAGTAGCAAGTTGACAGCAATGGTTAAATATGCCAGAGAGCTCCTATTGGCGTGAAAATTAACAGAATGGTAGATGACCATATCTACTACAAATAACTAACACTGAGCATGAGCAAATACCAACTACATCACTAGTTACAACCCACTCTACATGGCAAAACAATAACAGCAGTTCTCCCAGACTTAGTCATTTTTAAGCTAGCTGAACAGAAACATAAAGTTGCTCTCTAAACAGCATGGTTCCCACTTATCTGGTGACTTAGCACAAATGAAAAAAATGCTGGGACATTACCAACAACTTTATCTAGCAATCTCATGTTTGCAAGAACTTAAAACCATGCATAGATTAAATCATAAATAAAAGAGAAAAGGCCATCACAGCATAAAAATGCAGTTTTTCCAAATTGCCCAAAGTCAAATCTGACTTCACAGATGCATTCATGGGTTGATTTTACCCCAAAATCATTACTCATACACATATACTTTGTTGGAGCAAGTGGGAGTAAAGCTAGGTCAAAATTTGACGTCCCTAGTCATGAGTGACTTATGACACTTAAGTGCTATGATGGAATGTATCCTATTGCTACTTTTTGGAAATGGTTAATTAGAATATTAGGGACATGATATCATGGCATAGCATCATTGCAAGAATGAAACTAACTAAAAAAGGAACTATGCTTAAAATGCTCATGAGGGAGAACCTACACATGGAGCCACTTATTCACATGTGTGTGTATGGATAACATACACACACCTCTCATTGCAACTACACACCACACACACAAGCACCACACTCAAGCTTGTGTGCATTTAGGCACACATGCACTTTCATACATGTATGCCCACATACACATGCACACACCTATACACTACACAAGCACTACTTGTGTACCTACACTCACTACACCACACTAGGACATCAAACTATACACATGCACATGCACTTCACATAGCAATCTACACAACCACACCTAGGTGTAGATGCACACATACACATTCATATATGCATATATGCACAAGTGCATACATGCACATACACATGCACATATGGTCCACCCACACCTACACCTACTTGCACACTCCACACAAGCACTTACATACCACCACACTCACACAAGTGTGTGTATGTCTAACATACACACACACACTACACTAAGCACCCAGACTCACATAATAAAAAAACAGAGGGAATACTACCTAAATAAAACCTACACATAAATATAGGCTAGATCCAAGCTAAAAACTGAAAAAAAGAACTAACCAACAACAGCAACAGAAAAAAAAGGTGCTGTCGGGGCTCGAACCCACGACCCACTGCACCTGCGGCTAACACACCACACGCACACACCACTGCACTACGCCGTGAGATCTGACCGAGTAGGGGTCTCGCTGCACTAGTACACCCAAGCTACCGAACCTGACGAAACTGCAATCAAAACAGAGCAAGGCGGTGACAACTCCGGCGAGCCACGGGTCCTAGCGGCGGGCTGGCAACACTAAGAGGCTGCGGGGGCGATGGGGAGTCCATCCCCCTGCTAGGGCTGCTACGGGCGCAAGCATGGAGGCACCGCGGGGCCCGGTCCGACGCAGCTACGCGCAAGCTGTGAGCGTTCCAGAGCACGGCGAGCACGAAAGCGGCACGGGCACGATAGATCCTATGCAGGGCTAACGGCAGCGCGTAGTGGGGATATGGAAGCGAGGATCACCTAACTACCTGCTGGCGAGACGACGTCGATGTGGAGGCACCTAGGCAACGACGGCGAGGTGGAGAAGTCCGGCGAGCTTCGGGTCCAGGGATGCAGAAGAAGAAGGGCTCGAGGAAGCGAAGAACTAGGCTTGGGGATTCCCTCGATCGGCGGGGACGAAGGAGAAGCCGCGGGGATCTCTCCCTGCTTCACCAGCTCGACGGGGTGGTGGCGAGGAGGTCACCCGAGCACGGACAACGACTAGGACAGAGCATCACGACATGGCGACGGCAAGAACTTGGGAGGCTGCTTACCTGCAGCGGCAGGGAAGGAGAAGGGGGAATGGAGAGAAGGATCCTAGGGCTCGGCCTAGGACGCAATAAAAGGGGCTAGGGGGTCACCGTCGGCTGTCAAATCGGTGCCATGTTCGACGTGGACCTCCTGGATGCTCTGTCGTACAGAGCTGGGAGAGACAGACGCAGGGGGAGAAGCTAGGCCTTGCGCTAGCTAGCTGGGACGCGTTGGGGAAGGAAGCCCACACGCACCTCACTCTCACTCACAGAATAAAATAGAGGTTTTCTATTTAAAAAAACTAGCATCCTAAAATAAATCCCCAGAGCATTTAAGAAGTGTTTTGAGAAAAACTAAAATACTTTGGTAAACCAAATAATATGCAACATTTAATAAAAGTGTTAAATGGATTTTTTTTTGGACAAGTAAATTTAACTAATTTTAAAATGCAGACCCCTGTTAATTTAAAACACAAACCAAACAAACCCCAAACATCAAAACTATCTACCCACAATTCATAAAACACATGGGGCCAGCTCTTGAACATTTTAAAACAACTTATCTGAATATGAAAATAATAGGAGAAAAAGGGGTTTTGGAGGGGATGTTGCAAAGGAAAAAGAGAGGGGAAGGTAATAGTTGCACCCATGGATCCAATCACTCACAAACATCTCACACATTACAAAACCACACCTCACCACCATACATCATAGCAAGCACAAGAAACCAACATGCACATAGAGTTAAAATGAGAATGATTCATGATGATGCATGAATGCAAACACATTGAATGTCAAGGAGTAACCATACACCTCATAGATCATGAAACAATGTTCATACATGGGGTTACATGCCAAATAAGGTAGGGACAACACTTGGGCTGTCACAACTCTCCCACACTACAAGAGGATCTCGACCCGAGATCTAGGAACGAAAGAAGTCCGGAAATTCGGAACGGAGAAGGTCCTCGCGTTCCCAAGTAGCTTCTTTGTCGGAATGATGAGACCACTTCACCTTGAGGAACTTGATAGACTTGTTGCGAGTCTTATGCTCAGTTTCTTCAAGAATAGCAACTGGGTGCTCACGATAGGAAAGATCTTCTTGAAGATCGATGTCTTGGAGGTCAATGGTCCGCTCAGGAGTCTTGAAACATTTCCGGAGCTGAGAAACATGGAAGACATCATGCACATTTGTGAAATTTGGAGGAAGCTCTAG
Source organism: Hordeum marinum (assembly GCA_022496015.1). Lineage (NCBI taxonomy): Eukaryota > Viridiplantae > Streptophyta > Magnoliopsida > Poales > Poaceae > Hordeum > Hordeum marinum. Next base: position 426,888,679 of record CM039675.1, read on the forward strand.
TTGATATGCAAGACCACCTCTCTTGCCAACAACTTTGAAAGGACCAACAAAACGAGGAGCTAGCTTCCCTTTTATTCCAAATCGTTGAGTGCCCTTCATGGGAGAGACTGCGATAGACTAGATCACTCACTTGGAAAGAAACATCCCGATGTTTGTTATCATAATAACTCTTCTGTCAGGACTGAGCTGCTTTGAGGTTCTCATGAATGGCATGGCACATCTCTTCTGCTTGAGTGATCATGTCATTGCCCAATATCTGACGCTCGCCGGTTTCAGACCAGTTAAGCGGGGTACGACACTTTTTGCCGTAGAGAATCTCGAAAGGGGCCTTGCCTGAGCTTGCTTGGAAGCTATTGTTGTATGAGAATTCGGCATATGGAAGGCAGTCTTCCCACTTCATGCTGAACGAAATCACACAGGCTCTCAGCATATCTTCAAGGATCTAATTGACTCTCTCAACTTGACCACTTGTCTGTGGATGGAACGCAGTGCTAAAATGGATCTTGGTACCCATAGCACTCTGGAAGGACTCCCAAAACTTGGAAGTAAAGAGACTTCCACGGTCAGAAGAGATGAGCTGAGGGATACCATGCAACGACACTATCCTTGATGTATACAACTCTGCAAGCTGAGCTGCCGAGATAGATTCTTTGACTGGCAGGAAATGACCAACATTTTTTGACAGCTTGTCGATAACCACAAAGATGGCATCGTTGCCTCTCTTGGACTTGGGGAACCCAGTTACGAAATCCATCTCCACATGATCGAATTTCCACTCTGGGATAGGCAAAGGCTGCAGAAGACCTGCTGGACGTTGATGTTTCGCCTTCACTCTGCGACAAACATCACACTCGTTCACGAACTGAGCAATTTCATGTTTCATGCGAGTCCACCAGAAGGTTTGCTTGAGATCCTAATACATCTTTGAATTGCCGAGATGAATGGATAGCAGAGAAGTATGTGCTTCGTCCATGATAACCTTTCTAAGATCACCGTTTGGAACCATAAGACGGTCCTCAAAGAACAAGGTATCCTTGTCATCAACACGAAAGCACTTATACTTCGGAATGCTCTTGGCCACACCTTTCTTCACTTTCTTCACCATAGAGTCAAGAAGCTGCGCTTGGCGAACCTGATCTTCTAGAGTCGAAGAGACTTGCAGATTGGCAAGAAATCCCTGCGGAATCATTTGAAGGTTGAGCTTGCGGAATGCTTCACAAAGCTCGGGCTGAAGAGGCTTCAGAATAAGACTATTGCAGTACACCTTATGGCTGAGCGCGTCTGCAATGACATTTGCTTTCCCCGGAGTATACTCAATGCTTCGATTGAAGTCTTCAAGCATTTCCACCCAACGAGATTGCCGAAGATTGAGATTGGGTTGAGAGTGAAAATGTACTTCAGGCTTTTGTGATCGGTGTACACCTCAACTGGTCTACCCAACAACAAATGCCTCCAAGTCATTAGAGCATGCACAACTGCCGCCAAACTCAAGATCATGAGTGGGGTAGTTCTTCTCGGCAGGCTTCAACTGACGTGAGGTATAAGCTACAACCTTCTTGTCTTGCATGAGAACACCACCAAGACCTTGGAGAGAAGCATCACAGATGACTTGGAAAGGCTTGGCCTGCTCAGGAGGAACAAGAACTGGAGCTGAAGTCAGTCTCTGCTTGAGTGTATTGAACGCCACATCACACTCAGGAGACCAAACATACTTGATGCTCTTCTGGAGGAGATTGGACAAAGGCTTAGCAATTTGAGAGAAATTCTCCACGAACCTTCTGCAATAACTAACAAGCCCGAGGAAACTCCAAAGCTGCTTGACGTTCTGAGGAGGTTCCCACTTCAAGATTGCCTCAACTTTCTCAGGGTGCACTTTAATTCCCTCGGCAGAGATGACATACCCGAGGTACACCACTTCATTGAGCCAGAACTCACACTTGGAAAACTTGGCATAGAAACGATGCTCCTTAACTTGTCGAGCACAAGGCGGAGATGCTCTGCATGATCTTCTTCTATCTGCGAGAACACAAGGATATCATCCAGATAGACCAAGACGAACTCATTCTTGAAAGAAGAGAAAATGAAATTCATCATTCTTGAGAAGGTTGGAGGAGCATTCGCAAGACCAAACGACATAATGGTGTACTCATAAGAGCCAAAACTCGTCGTGAAAGCGGTCTTGGGAATGTCTTCTTCGCGAATGCGAATCTGATGATAACCCATGCGAAGATCAAGCTTCGAGATAACCTTGGCACCTTTCAATTGCTCAAATAACTCATTGATGTTGGGAAGTGGGTACTTGTTTCTTATTGTCTTCTTGTTCAATGGCCGGTAATCAACACAAAGACGATCCGTGCCATCTTTCTTCTTGACAAACAAAACACCACAACCCCATGGAGAAGAACTTGGTCTGATCAGACCCAAACGTTCTTGCTCATCTAGCTACTTCTTCAACTCTTTCAGCTCTTCAGGGCCAAGTTTATACGGGCGCTTCCAGACCGGTTCAGTTCCGGGCTCGAGATCAATCACGAACTCGACTGGCCGGTGCGGAGGCATTCCTGGCAACTCTTCTAGAAAGACATCTTCATACTCACAAACCACCAGAATTTGAGAAATCGTCGAGATTTCACCCTTCTCGTTCAGAGCAAAGAAACGGATTGTGTCATCGCGAGCGGCAAAAATAATCACGTCTTCTGAAGGATGAGTCAGCTTGACTTCTTTTGCTTTCCAATCAATATGAGCCTTATTCATGGCCAGGAAGTCCATGCCCAGAATGAGATCAATATCGGAATTATTGAGAACAATTGGGGAATCTAGAAAAGAATAATTCCCCATCTTGATAGAAGCATCCCGAACCACATAGCGAGAATTCATTTGCAAACCCGGAGACACCACAGTCAACGACTTGGACAATTCTTCACAACAGAACTCATGCTTAGAAACAAATGGCCTTGATATGAATGAATGCGATGTACCAGAATCAAATAATACTTTTGCAGGAATAGAATTGACTGAGAGATTACCCATAATCACGTCATTGGACTACTCTGTTTCTGCTGCATTCACCATATTCACTCTTGCGGTCTTGGGATTATGCTTCACCATAGCATTGCCTAGAGGCTTGACACGAGGAGGAGGAGGCAGAAGACGCCGCTGGTTGCACTTGTTTGCATAGTGGCCCTTCTGACCACACTTGTGACAAGTCACCTCAGAAAGCGGACGAACATTGCCTAGAGGAGGAACAAGAACAGCCTTGGACGCCTGGTTCTTCTGCTGGAAACCTGGGTTGGGTGGGTGGGAAGAACCATGACCACCGAACTGCTTCTGCTGTTGAGGAGTACGAAACGGAAGAGGATTTGGCGCCCAATACTTCTGCTGCTTAGGAACCATCTGAGAGCTGGAACAAGAAGAATATGAATCCCTTGAATGCTTCTTGGAGTTCTCCAACTTGAGCTGAGCTGCTTCAATCTTCAAAGCCATGTTATAGAACTGATCAAACTCATGAGGTTCTTGAAGAACTAGGCCTGGCGGAAGCTCATCCTTGAGACCACCTCTGAACTGATAGATCATAAATTTTCCATCTGGAAAATCTTGCTTGGCATAACGAGCTAGATTCTGGAACTCGATGTTGTACTGGTAGACAGACTTACTTCCCTGCTTCAGGTGCCTGAACTTCTCATGCATCTCCTCGACAAAGCTTGTTGGAATGTAATGAGCCCTGAAGTCATGAAGGAAATCATCCCACGTAACAACACGATCGCCCCTAGAATCCTTGTATTGCTGCCACCAATCATCTGCTTGACCCTTTAGCTGGAACTATGCAAATCTGACAAAGTCCTATGGCCTGACATTGCTGCACTCAAAATGCTTACTCATATCACGAAGCCAATCATGAGCATCTAGAGGTTGCTCACAACAGGTGAAAGTCTTGGGCTGGTTGGCAAGGAACTGATTGAGTGTCGCAAACTGCAAATGATTCTGAAAATTGCCTTGAAAACCTTGCTGACCCTGCTCCCTTTCTTGCAAGAGCCTGAGGAACATCTGGGTGTTCGCATTGGTAGCGGCCATCACAGCTTGCCAAGCCTCTGGAGGAGGAGGCGGAGGAGGCGGTGGCGGGGGTGGCGGTGGAACATCAGTCTGCTCCTCACCACGACCCGGATTGTTGCGAGTTGGTGGAGCCATCCTGAAGATGGACAAAACGCATCAGCACCTCATTGATAAGATGAAACATAAGCTGAATCAAATGCTTGAAAGAAATTGAACAATTAACAACATAGCCTTCCTACTGAAAATTTAGTAAGAATGGTTCTTCGGATATGATAACATCATGAGAAAATAGAAGCCACTTGCAATAACACAAAAGTATTGAGCTACGCGCTCGGAACAAATGTACATGCCCATATACATCTGAAGAAGATGATCCTAGATGACTACAAGATTTCTCACCTATGAACTTCCGAAAACTTTCTTCTTTATGTGATTCGGGTTGCGGAATCAGGAACCTGCCCTAGGCAATCAGCTGCAACTGCATCCGCAACCTTCCACACCATAATTCAAGAAATTCCGCAAACTCGTCTAATCTCAAATCCTCGAACTCACAACGATACTAAACCATGGTGGTACCCCGGACGCCTCCCCAGTACTGGGTGACTCCGATCTTATCTCACCACGATAAGTATTGAAGTAATTTCGAACATTCTCCGTCCTGAGATATCAAGGAAGCTGAATGATAACGATGTGCCAACATTCCTTGGAGCTCGACTCCCCGGAAGAAATCAAGTCAGACAGGAGGCACCAAGACAGAACCATGTCACATCGGCATCATATAGACTCCAAAATACGCGCGTGATCCTAAAAGAAATTGAGCGAGAAGAGGAGTAGAAACAACATTCCTACGTCGGAAACCTCACCAGAGCATAGAAGAGGAGTAAAAAGAATCCTACTCTCCGATATAACTAGACTCAAAATAGTTTTCACCAGACACGACTCGGCCATGTTCGAACAAGCAAAGGCTCCCATGGTCGTATGGCTCTGAATACCAACTTCTCACGCCCAAAATGTGTGCCTATCCATTTAAAGACACGAGGGCCTCGCGAGGGATAGAGGCACATTTTGTCGTTAGCAAGTATAGTAACATTGCATCATACATTACAAAAGAGATGAGTATACAAGTTGGCTTACACTTGCCACATGCTAAATTACAATCCACTCAGAGTTCAATCATCAAGATGAAGATAGGGTCCGACTACGGACAAAATCAAAAGATAAAACATATGCAAATGAAACTATCTCGCTGCCCCAAAGATCACGACCATGTCCTCTACTCATCTGGGTGCGTCACGTACATCCTTCCTCTCTCCTCATCATACTCCCACTGAAATTGGGTAAGATCATCCTGCACATATTCATCTGAACCTGTACCTAGAGTTGTTGTAGTAAATTGTGAGCCACAGAGGACTCGGCTATCATGTGCCCGGGTACCAAGACTATTTAAGTTTTAGGTTGGAAAGGGGGATGTTAAGTTTCTGGCAGCACTAAGCATTTATGGTGGCTACCGTACGCAACATGAAATAAACATGAGTGGCCTACGAAAAACGATCGAATCTAGTATAATCCCTATGAGATCCTGAACATTTACTTACGTCAATCGTAACCCCACCATGTTCTCTCTCAGATCATGTTCACGAGCAGAGACGATCACGGTTACTAACACAGTTGGTGTATTTTAATTATAGTTTACTTCAAGTTATCTATAACCAGGTGTTAAACAAATATCCAAGTTGCCACATAACTACGGGCGCGGCTTTCCGAAAGATTTAACCCTGCAGGGGTGCTCCAACTAGTCCATCAGAAATAACCACACTCCGTGGGAATAGCCTCGACCACGGATCTCGCGATCGTCATAGGCAATTCCAAAGGATCCCAACACCTCGAGTAAACCCGAAGAAAATCAGAGTCCACATGCAAGACATTCGATAAAGGTAAAACAAGTCCAGCAAGACCTCCCGACGTGTCGACGAACCCGATAAGATCCGCGTATCTCAGTCTTAGGACACGACGGATTGTCCAAACTTTCGGTAGGCCAAACACAGAGTTGCCCCGGGTGGCCACTGGTGGTTGACATTTTTGGATCAACACTCATGCGGAGCACTGGTCCGGGGGTTGATTAAATTATCCATGGGGTTGCAAAGCCCGACGCAAGTTCATTAAGTTATTAGCAAATGTAGTACCAAAGTTGGGTCTTGCCAGACAAGTTTTAATCTCAACCAAATAAACAAGGGGGTCCCCATAACAACCCCGAGCATGTTAGGAGCCCAAAGTATGGAAAACATAACACCAGTAATAGGAAACTAATGGCGGTAACAGCGGAACAAATCACTTAGCAAAAGGGCAAGCCTTCCACCAATACCAAGATATATATGTGCATTAAATTAAATAACTGAATTTATTGTGATATCCAAATCCATGTTATCACATGGAACAACCTACAACTGCAACTAAGAACGCTATAATAGCGGCTCAGCAGCGGTAACTTAGCCAGTCAAAGCTTTGCTAGGATGTGGAGGTTAGAGGCTGCCATGGCATCATGGGGGATGATATCAAGTGGTACGTAGCGCAATTGTAACGATAAGAGCGAGAAACTAGCAAGCAAAAATAGTATCGGGATCCGGGTACGATCATCTTGCATGTTGGTTCTTCAGTGAAACAAGTAGCAGGATCCTCGTAGGGGTACTCTCCTGGGTCCTTGTACTCACTATCAACACTCGCGTCTACCCAAGAGAAACAACAACAATAAACATCCAACCAAGTTGCAATACACAATCAAAATGATGCATGACCATTTACGAAGAGTTCTAACATGGCAATCCAAAACTAGTCATGTTTCACGTGCAAAGTTGTTTATTAATGAATCTGGACAGAACCTCATGTTAAGTTATTTAGAAATTCATGAACATGGAAAATATTGATGCAGCATGTAAAATAGATAGAAATGCATATAAAGATCGCAAGAAACGGAGTTACGGTTCTCACGATACGCTCACAACAAGGTACGGAGGCAATATCACAAGATCACCAAGCCATGGGCTGATTCTTGGCATTCCAAGGCAGCCACTGGATAGGTGATGGAAAAAAATCACAATAGACTCAATAATCAATCAATTCCATGGAGCATAGCTCCCACAAACCCCAAAACTACAAAACACCAAATCTACCACTAAACAGCATCATAGTAACTTCTACAGCTCACAAGTTGATCTATAGGAGCCCTACAGCCACAAACAAGAGACTTACAGAATCTACTCAACACACACATCAATTCATCCAATTACACCACCAGCAAAGGAGCCACATATCAATAAGCAAGAAGCAATCAAGTTGGCATGCTGAAACAGTATTTTTTAGGGACTGAAAATTCCAGTTTTCTGCAATCTGGGTTAATAAAGTAGCAAGTTGACAGCAATGGTTAAATATGCTAGAGATCTCCTATTGGCATGAAAATTAACAGGATGGTAGATGACCATATCTACTACAAATAACTAACACTGAGCATGAGCAAATACCAAATACATCACTAGTTACAACCCACCCTACATGGCAAAACAATAACAACAGTTTCTCCCAGACTTAGTCATTTTTAAGCTAGCTGAACAGAAACATAAACTTGCTCTCTAAACAGCATGGTTCCCACTTATCTGGTGATTTAGCACAAATGAAAAAATTACTGTCGGGACCCCGATCCTAAGTCATATGATTCCATACTGTAACAAGCCACATCACTTTGCGGCCTCACGCACGGTACTCCACGGCTGCCACCTTACCTTGGCCGGGACCGTTCGCGTCTTTTGGCTCACGTATGTGAACATGTCACTGGCAATCACACAACAAAGAACCCGGGCCGACATAACTAGTCATAGAACCCAAGTGGCACATCCGTACGGAAACAGGCATACATAACCCAGCAATGCAGGTGTCGGTCTCAAGCGTGTGTAGACGAGTTGTAGCAAGTTACAAGGACTCCATTACGTCGCGAGACACGAATGTCATCACTGCACATAGATGAGTCGTAACAGGCTACAGGGACTCCATTACACTGCGAGACATTTCCCCGAAGGGACAGACACAGCAGCAAAGAAGGATCCATGTCGGTCAATCAATGTGTCTGGAGCAGTAGCAAGCTACCATGGCTCGGTGGAAGCACAAAGAGGCAGTTTCCCGTAAGGAGTACAACTAAAGGCACACAACTAGGTGTCGGATCCCATACATACCGTTGCACGTCACACGTACGCACGACATGCCCGATATGCATAGATACAACCATGGCATCACAACATAACCATACAATAACATGACTTTTATTTAGGAGGCTCAGACGAGCCCTGCATAATATGTTCATACAGATAGGGTCACATGACCCGACACTCAAGTCATACAAACATAGTATTACAAGCCAGCGGAAACTAAAGCGGTCTGAGTATAGACGGCAAAATATAAAAGAGGCATATGGCCTGACTATCAACAGCCCACCACACGGGCAAGATCGTAGCTGGGACACCAGCTATTCGGCATCGTCAACGTCTAGATAGAACCCACCTGATGGGTCCTGATTTTTTTCTGCAACATCAATTAAGCAAGGGTGAGTACAATCGTACTCAGCAAGTCTTTAAAACAGACCTAGTCTAATTATGCTCATGTATCAACAAAGGGGTGGGGTAGTTTATGCAGAAAGCCAGCTTTGACTCATGGCTAACCTACACTACTCAGTTTTAAACTCTTTGTTACAATTTTATTTATCGCACGCGAGTCCACTAACTCCATCACAATACACCACCATGGACTCACCTTCCCCTTTCGGAAGAGTGCCATCCACGGTACTCACACTTGTCTTGAGAATTTTAGAAGTATCCATTTGATTATCTATGAACAGCATAAGTTCTCCAAGTAGTCCATATCCGCGGTCGCGGCTATTCGAATAGTTTCATAACCCTACAGGGGTGTACCTCTTCACACACGCTCTTGCCACTTATCGCTGTGTGCTCATAAAACCATGCACCTCGGCAGCCTTCAAGCGGATGCCCAGCGAGGGAGTCGGCCACGGCCGTCAATCACATAAGTCCTATAGTCCAGGCTACCGCTTATTTGAGACTGACCCGCACGGAAGTCCGGCCGAAGTTTCCGTTATGGTCCCAAACGATGTGCGCAGGGTTCCCAAGCCCACCATTCGGGTGACCCTTGGTACACCGTGCCACTGCCTACCGTGTCGTAACCCACCCCGGGGGTCAGCGCTACGCACGGCCTCCAGCATGCTATAAACACCAGAAACTACTTGCAATACCTGGACCAAGGACTAAGCGACTGATAAGTCGAGAGGGTCAATTAAGTATCCCAACGTGTGGTAGTATCTAGTCTTGGATTACAAACACGGAACTCAGTTCCTAACAACGGTCCCAATGAGACAACCCGCTATGTACTCCTACACAGCCTCTCATCGCTACCTTTTAACAAAACGGATTCGTTATGAGCTCATCACATCAGAACATCACAGTTTCACTCTGGTTCATCACCCAGATGAATCAGACCTGACACAACTCTAGCATAGCAGCATGGCATGAAGGTAAGCTAAGCACATCACGGCACAAGCATCTACCAGGTATGCTAGGTTGCATGGTTTAGCTATTTACTGTGACAAGATCAGGTCATACAGAAGATTAGGTTCATCTACCATGCATGACTGTCATGTAACAATGTCCTAATGCATTGAACAAGAGCAGGAGCGAGACGATGGGATGTTATCGAAAATGATCAATGGGGTTGCTTGCCTTGCTGGGTTGCGGAAGAGTTCTCTCCTTCGTCAGGGTACGGAGTGGTATCCTCCGGATTAGGGCCTACCGCAACGCAGACAAACATTCAATACAAGCAGATGCGACAATATGATGCATGAACATGGCATAATGATGTGCATGGATGAGCTAATGTAGCTACTGGTCGTGTCAATTTGAAATGTATTTGAATATAGGTTCAAAGTTGTTCTGTTTTCAAAATCTATATATTGACCTAATGCTAAAATGTCCATGTTCATCTATTTAGATTTCTCTATCATGCATGGGGATAGCACCATTGGATTCATTGGATTTTTCTAATAAATTTTCATATATAAATTATTTTCATCTGACTTACAGATTAATTTATATGATTTTTCAAAGTTTTAAATAATTTCTGGAATTATTTTTAAATAGGAAATTGACTTATGACATCAGCCTGATGTCATCATGACGTCAGCTGGTAATCAGACCCGGCCAGGGTCAAACCTAACATGTGGGGTCCACATGTCAGTGTCTGATTAGCTTAATTAACTAAGTTAAACTAATCCTAATCATTAACAGACCCTGGGCCCACATGTCATAGACTAACTAGCTTAATTATTTTAATTAATTGTTTTTTTAGCTAACTAGGGTTAACCAGGGGGTGGCCCCACCTGTCAGGGTCAACCCCAGTGGTCAAAATGATCAGAGCCACCGGCGACAAGCCGCCGGCGACTCCAGAAGCGGCGGTGGGGCTCGGGTTTCCTCCTCCGGCGACCAAATGGACGGCGGAGCGCACCAAACTGATCTACGCACACACGCGTGTCCATTCCGACCCTTCCCTGGAGCAGAGGTGGTCGGAATCGGCGCCGGCAATGAGCTTGGCGGCGGTCGGAGCTCGGACGAGCACGGGCTCGTCGAGCCAGAGCTCGAACGGGGCATCTGAGACCTCCAGAGGCTTCCTAGAAGCCTCCTGAGCATGATGGTGCACTCAGAAACTAGCTTGGGTCGCCACGACGGCGACCACGACCTCACCGGCGGTGGGGAGCTTTCGGGCTCAAGGGAAATCGGCGCTACGCGGCTCAAATCAAGGGGGGAAGGGGGGAAAAGAACCGGGGCTCACGGCGAGTGCAGCGACATCAACGGCTGGATCGGGGAGGACCTGGAATGGCGGCGACCTTCGAATTCTTCTTCGGCGACCCGAGGAGGAAGACAGGGGCGCGACGGCGATAGAAGCCCTCCGGCGATGCGTGGCTCGTCTGGAAGGAAGAGGAGGTCCAGGCGGTCCTTTTGGCTGGCTCAGGCGGCGCGGGGGTTGGCTAGAACGTCGGCGACGAGCTCGGGAAGCTCTCGGCCATGGCGGAGACAGAGGGGGAGAATGCACGCACGAGAGAGAGAGAGAGAGAGAGAGAGAGAGAGCGGCGACGGAGGAGAGGAGAAGGCACGAGGCGGCTCGTGACGCACTCAGGGGGGGCACGGCAGCCAGGAGAGCAGGAAGGAGGTGGAGGCCTCGCCGGCGCCGCGCGGCACTTCGCCTCTGCCTACTGGCAGAGGTTGAAGATGACCGCTTGGCCCTGGTGGGCTGGGCTGCCTCCTTCTCTGGGCCAAGTAAGCCTCTTCTTTTCTTCTTCTTTTTTTAATTCTGTTTTCTGCTTTCTAACATTAGTTTTATTTCTTTGTAGATCCAAATAACTTTTCAAAATGACCCACATATTTTCTAAATTGAAGTTTGAATATTCCAAACTTATAACAACAGTTTAAGATTATTTTGAAAACAGTGATAATGATAATTGCTTTATTTATCATTTTCCAGGTACTTAAACCATTAATTCAAAATATTTTAAATGTTCAATTAATTCAAATGGCCCCTGGTATATCCATGTCCCTAATTATCAAACATAGGGGACATTTTTGATGGGCATTTTGGATTTGTTGAAATTTCATTTATCCGGAATTTCTTTAATTCATGAATGCTTGGGGTTTCTTTTCTTTCTCCCCATTTCATATTGATGAAATGATGATGATGATGATGCAAACACCTTGCTAGCCTATGACACTGCTAGGGTTGTGACAACTCACCCCCACTCAAAAGAATCTTGTCCCGAGATTTTTGAAGTCGTCGGGAAGAGCGCGGGGTACTCTAGTCGAAGACGATCTTCTCTTTCCCATGTCGCCTCCTTTTCGGAATGATGCGACCACTGAACTTTAAGAAACTTGATGTTCCTACGCCGAGTGGTACGCTCAGCTTGGTCGAGAATACGAACGGGGTATTCTCGGTATGAAAGGTTATCTTGGAGATCAAGCGCTTCGTGGTCCACTTCTCGAACAGGGTCCGAAAAGCAACGCCTGAGTTGAGAGACGTGGAAGACATCATGAACTTTGGAAAGATGCGAAGGAAGTTCCAATTGGTAGGCAACCTCTCCTCGTTTAGCAAGAATGCGAAAAGGTCCAATGTAATGAGGAGCCAGCTTGCCCTTGATACCGAATCGATGGGTACCCTTCAGAGGTGTAACCCGAAGGTAAGCCTTCTCGTCAACTTCATAAGTCACAGACTTATGATGGCGATCATATTGACTCTTTTGACGGGATTGGGCTGTTATCAACTTTTCACGAATAACGCGAACTTGCTCCTCTGCATCCTGGATCATGTCCGGACCAAAGAGTTGCCTCTCTCCGGTTTCTGACCAGTTAAGAGGTGTTCGGCATTTCCGTCCATAGAGAACTTCAAAAGTGGCTTTGCCCAAGCTTGATTGATAACTATTATTATAAGCAAATTCGGCAAATGGAAGACATTTCTCCCAATTCATACCGAAAGATATAACACAAGCTCGAAGCATATCTTCAAGAATTTGATTGACTCGCTCAACTTGACCACTTGATTGAGGGTGGAAAGCGGTGCTAAAGGATAGATGAGTTCCCATAGTGGTTTGAAAACTTTCCCAAAATCGAGAAGTAAAATTACTTCCACGGTCTGAGTTAATCTCCAAAGGAACACCATGAAGAGAAACTATTCGAGATACATACAATTCTGCTAGTTGACTAGAAGTTAAGCTTTCCCGAACAGGAAGAAAATGAGCCACTTTGGAAAGGTGGTCAATGACTACGAAGATAGCATTGTTCCCTCTCTTGGTCCAGGGAAAACCGGTGATGAAATCCATATCGACCTTATCCCATTTCCATGCAGGAATAGCTAAAGGTTGAAGGGTGCGAGCAGGCCTTTGATGTTCTGCTTTCACATGACGGCAAACGTCGCAGTTAGCAACGAACTGAGCAATTTCTATCTTCATCCTAGTCCACCAGAACCTCTGGCGTAGGTCCTGATACATCTTGGTACAACCTGGATGAACTGTGAGAGGAGAATCATGAGCCTCCTTAAGGATCAGTTGTCTTAGACGAGTGCTCTTGGGAACCACCAACCGATTCTGAAAGAACACCACACCTTCATCATCCTTAGAGAAATTCTTAGCATTTCTGCTAGCAATATTCTCCTTAATCCGAGATATACCTTTGTCATATCTCTGGACAGCTACTATTTGATCCCTAAGAGTAGGTTTCGCCACCAATTTGGATAGGAATCCTTGAGGAACAATGTGGAGATTCAACTTCCGAAATTCCTCATGGAGAAGTGGTTGACCCTGTTGTAACATCAAGTTGTTACAATAGGACTTACGACTCAGTGCATCAGCCATGACATTGGCTTTTCCCGGGGTGTAAGTTATCCCTAAGTCGTAGTCTGTAATCAACTCTACCCACCGTCTTTGCCTGAGATTCAAATCCGGCTGGGTGAAGATATATTTTAGACTTTGGTGATTAGTGTATATCTCGCAACGATTACCCAGAAGGTATTGTCGCCATGTCTTTAGTGCATAGACTACAGCTGCAAGCTCAAGATCATGTGTTGGATAATTATCCTCATGTGGACGCAACTGTCGAGATGTGTATGCAACCACATGATGATCTTGCATGAGAATGCAACCTAATCCTTGTCGCGAGGCGTCGCAATAGATAACAAAGTCCTTAGAGAAGTCTGGTGGCACCAGAACGGGAGTAGAGGTCAGTCATCTTTTCAACTCCTGAAAACTGTGCTTGCATTGTGGGGTCCACTCAAACCTTTTATCTTTCTTGAGGAGTTTTGTCAGAGGTTTCACAACCTTGGAGAAGTTCTCAACAAAGCAGCGGCAATAGCTCGCTAAGCCAAGGAAACTCCTTACTTGCTTAACCGATTCAGGTTGAGTCCAATCAAGGACGGCCTGAACTCTCTCGGGATTGACAGCAATACCTTTGCCAGAGATCACGTGACCCAGATAAGTCACTTCCGGCAACCAGAATTTACACTTGGTGAATTTGGCATAAAGGCGATGCTCTCGAAGTTTCATCAATACCAGCCTTAGATGCTCAGCATGTTCTTGTTCGTTCTTGGAGTAAATGAGTATGTCATCGAGATAAACCACGACGTATTTATCCAGATAGTCCATGAAGATCGAATTCATCAGTCGAGAGAAGGTGGATGGGGCATTGGTTAAACTGAAGGACATGACGGTGTACTCGTATTGGCCATAACGAGTGACAAAGCCGTTTTAGGAATGTCCCCGTTCCTAATTCTAATTTGATGGTATCCCAACCTCAAATCCATTTTGGAAAAGATAGAGGATCCAGTGAGTTGATCATACAAATCGTTGATCCTGGGGAGCAGATACTTGTTCTTGATAGTGACCAAATTCACTGGTCGGTAATCCACAACCATCCGATCCGATCCATCCTTCTTCTTAACAAAAAGGACGGGGCAAGCCTAAGGAGAAGAACTAGGACGAATGAAACCTTTCTTCAAAGCTTCATCGAGTTGGGTTTTTAGCTCGGCTAGTTCTAAGGGTGCCATCTTATAGGGTCTTCTGGCTATTGGGACTGTCCCTGGAATAAGTTCTATCACGAACTCAACATCTGTGACAGGTGGAATACCTGGCAGTTCTTCTGGAAAGACATCCGGAAAATCACGGACTACCGGAATATCGTCTAGTTCAGGGAGAAGGCTAGCATTCAAGGAATAGAGTTGGCGCTTGGTTGTTCGAGTAGAGACATTAACTATCTCTCCCGAGGGATGTGTAAGTTGAACATTCCTGGAATGAGTATCAATCTTGGCATAGTGGGCTTTCATCCAATCCATACCAAGAATGATATTAATGTCCGAAGACTTAAGAGCTATCAAGGATGCTAGGAATACTAGTCTATCCACCAGAATTTCATTGTCATGGCTCACTCTAGAAGTTTGCCATTTTGATCCAGGAGTCTGAACTACTAAAGGAGTGGGCATGTCACAGAAAGACATGTTATGCAACTGTGCATAACTTTCTGAGATGAATGAATGAGATGCCCCAGTATCAAATAGAACAGATGTTGGATGGCTATTAGCAAGTAGCGTACCTAGAATGACATCGGGGTCTTCCAGAGCTTCTTCAGCAGACACATAATTAACTCGCCCGCGGGCAGGAGTTGGCTTCACATAGAAGGCTTTCCCTGGTTTTCCGCGTCCAGCGGGCTTGGCATTGTTCTGGGGACATTCACGAGAATAATGTCCCGGTCCTCCACACTTGTAGCATACCACTGTAGCACGTGGGGCAACATTTGCTTGCGGTCCTGCAAATGGTCTGGGTGGAGGGTTGGACTGAATTGGATGAGGTGCCTGGAAGGATGGCCTCGCAGTGTACCTTGCTGGCATAGCTGCATTGGGTACCCGTATTCGGCGCTTGTTGGGTCCTGAACCCGATGCAGGGTTGAAGTCACGGTTATGCCTCCTTGTGGCCTCGTAGTCAGTCTGTCCGGACTCAGCATTGATAGCTTTATTAACAAGAGCTTGAAAAGTGGTGCACTCGTGCAGACGAAGATCTTGACGAAGCTCAACATTTAGTCCCTTGCGGAACCTAGCCTGCTTCTTGGCATCGGTTGAGGCTTCCTCTGGAGCATAGCGAGCAAGGCTTCCAAACTCGCGGCTGTATGCATCCACTGACAATCTGCCCTGGGTGAAGGCGCAGAATTCCTCTCTCTTGCGGTCCATCAGCCCTTCCGGGATGTGATGGAGACGAAATGCGGCGCTAAACTCTGCCCAGGTTGGCGCAGGTCCTTGGGGACGCATAGCTTCATAGCTTTCCCACCACAGGTTGGCGGGTCCCTCTAGGAAGTATGTCGCAAAGGTCACCTTGTTGGCCTCTGAAACATTTGCAACTCGAATCTTGCGTGACATGCTGGTCAGCCAATCATCCGCATCGAGGGGATCGATCGAATGATGGTACTTAGGCGGACACAGCTTAATGAAGTCACCAAGTGACACTCCATCATGGTGATCATTGCGGGGAGCACGAGCGGTGTTCTGTTCAATCCTCTCCAACAGTCTGTTGGTCTCCCTCTTATTCCTTTCGGCTTCTAGCATCACCTTTGCTAGAGATGGTGCTCGTGGCAGCTCTTCTTGCCTTGGCTGGCTACCCTCGCCTTGCTCGTGAGCATGCACGGGGTTGTTCCTGGTTGACACCATCCTGAGGAAAACAATCCATAGCTTAGGCATGGGGAATAACAATTCTAGGACATGAATTAGGAAATGCACTGATCAACATGGCATGTAGGATAAACACCAATCAACTTGGTATAACAACTACCATATGAACATTAGGTTTCGTACACACCATGACTTAGTTCAGTACAAACCCAAGCTGAAAACAACTACGGAGAGATGACACAACTCATCGGAGGCATTACAAGCATCCTATACATTATCTATCTACACCTCCGAAACTCAACTCTCGACCCTGATCATATCTCACAAGACACAAAGGACTGTGGCGATACGTCTACTAGCTTACTAGGTCTAGCATCCACGCACTCAAACGTCACCGTAGAATGCATCGTACAGGTTACCCCCATGACCTGGGAGCTGAACCTGCGGATCTGGAAACACTCTAGCCTGGGATCCCTGGAAACCATAAGGACACGGGTGTGGCCTTGGTCCCCTTGTCGGCGGCAGCAGCGGTCCTCGAAGAGGGGTGATGCCTCCAACATCAGGCCAGTCTACGTGTGCTGGCAAATGAGTCCGCGATGGAGTCAGCATCTCCAAATCTCCATAACCTGTCTACACGACAGGTGCCAACTGCGTCAAAGCTGTCCAAAGATGGGCACGGGTAGCATAGAGCTCCATGCGTAGGGCACGTGCATCACGATCCCTATTCTCCAACATCTGAGCGATCACCTGTAGTCTAGGGTCTTCATGAGAATGATCAGAATAGGCTGCACTGAGATATCCATCCTCTCCTCCCATGGAAGCAGGAACATAGCAGAACTCCGTGTTCTGAAGCAAACCATGGTGAAACCTCATAATAGTCAGCATGGTGTAGGCGGCTGCCTGAACTGCCATATCTATGGTAACTCCCAATCCATGAGTCCAGTGAAGCGGCTCTGCAGCTCCAGGATATGAAGGGTATATCCTAACAGTACACAGATACTGACTCTGGTTGAAATCTCGATACTGCTCCTCCACGGTATACTCCGGGTACCAACGATATCCAGCCTCCATCATTACTCTAACCAACATGGCCGTGTGACCCGGCACATCGATGCACCTGGTCAGACGGAACACCTAACGGAAAGGGCGGGATGGCATCTAAAACAGAGAATGATGCAAAGACATTAGAGACTCTAGCAGAAATCGGACAGCATAACGGTTGTAATTGCTCAACAAAATTTTTGAGACAATTGAAAAGAGATTGGAAAGGCATAACCACTCGACTATCTAGACTCAAATCTCTTCTCCATCTGTTTGTCACACCAACAACACTAAAATAACCACACTTACTCACAAACAAGCTAGCTATTGGTCCATGGCTAGTAACTCGTCATCCTAAGCAATAGATGAGAATCCTAGTTCCTATCCCCGTAGGTAAGATGAGAATGACCCAGCATAGAATAACTTGGGAAGAGGAGTAAAAAGAGCCTTACGTTCCCTTCCACAATCAATTCCCCTACTTATCTATGGTGTTTCTAGACTCAACTTTGACCGGTTTGGCTTGGTAGTCCTACAGTCAGTCAGGCTCTGATACCAACGCTGTCGGGACCCCGATCCTAAGTAATATGATTCCATATTGTAACAAGCCACATCACTTTGCGGCCTCACGCACGGTACTCCACGGCTGCCACCTTACCTTGGCCAGGACCGTTTGCGTCTTTTGGCTCACGTATGTGAACATGTCGCTGGCAATCACACAACAAAGAACCCGGGCCGACATAACTAGTCATAGAACCCAAGTGGCACATCCGTACGGAAACAGGCATACATAACCCAGCAATGCAGGTGTCGGTCTCAAGCGTGTGTAGACGAGTCGTAGCAAGTTACAAGGACTCCATTACGTCGCAAGACACGAATGTCGTCACTGCACGTAGACGAGTCGTAACAGGCTACAGGGACTCCATTACACTGCGAGACATTTCCCCGAAGGGACAGACATAGCAGGAAAGAAGGATACATGCCGGTCAATCAATGTCCGGAGCAGTAGCAAGCTACCATGGCTCGGTGGAAGCACAAAGAGGCAGTTTCCCGTAAAGAGTACTACTAAAGGCACACAACTAGGTGTCGGATCCCATACATACCGTTGCACGTCACACGTACGCACGACATGCCCGATATGCATAGATACAACCATGGCATCAAAACATAACCATACAATAACATGACTTTTATTTAGGAGGCTCAGACAAGCCCTGCATAATATGTTCATACAGATAGGGTCACATGACCCGACACTCAAGTCATACAAACATAGTATTACAAGCCAGCGGAAACTAAAGCGGTCTGAGTACAGACGGCAAAATATAAAAGAGGCATATGGCCTGGCTATCTACAGCCCACCACACGGGCAAGATCGTAGCTGGGACACCAGCTATTCGACATCGTCAACGTGTAGATAGAACCCACCTGATGGGTCCTGATTTTCTTCTGCAACATCAATTAAGCAAGGGTGAGTACAATCGTACTCAGCAAGTCTTTAAAACAGACCTAGTCTAATTATGCTCATGTATCAACAAAGGGGTGGGGAAGTTTATGCAGAAAGCCAGCTTTGACTCATGGCTAACCTACACTACTCAGTTTTAAACTCTTTGTTACAATTTTATTTATCGCACGCGAGTCCACTAAATCCATCACAATACACCACCATGGACTCACCTTCCCCTTCCGGAAGAGTGCCATCGACGGTACTCACACTTGTCTTGAGAATTTTAGAAGTATCCATTTGATTATCTATGAACAGCATAAGTTCTCCAAGTAGTCCATATCCGCGGACGCGGCTATTCGAATAGTTTCATAACCCTGCAGGGGTGTACCTCTTCACACACGCTCTCGCCACTTATCACCGTGTGCTCATAAAACCATGCACCTCGGCAGCCTTCAAGCGGATGCCCAGCGAGGGAGTCGGCCACGACCGTCAATCACATAAGACCTCTAGTCCAGGCTCCCGCCTATTTGAGACTGACCCGCACGGAAGTCCGACCGAAGTTTCCGTTACGGTCCCAAACGATGTGCGTAGGGTTCCCAAGCCCACCATTCGGGTGACCCTTGGTACACCGTGCCACTGCCTACCGTGTCGTAACCCACCCCGGGGGTCAGCACTACGCACGGCCTCCAGCATGCTATAAACACCAGAAACTACTTGCAATACCTGGACCAAGGACTAAGCGACTGATAAGTCGAGAGGGTCAATTAAGTATCCCAACGTGTGGTAGTATCTAGTCTTGGATTACAAACACGAAACTCAGTTCCTAACAATGGTCCCAATGAGACAACCCGCTATGTACTCCTACACAGCCTCTCATCGCTACCTTTTACCAAAACGGGTTCGTTATGAGCTCATCACATCAGAACATCACAGTTTCACTCTGGTTCATCACCCAGATGAATCAGACCTGACACAACTCTAGCATAGCAGCATGGCATGAAGGTAAGCTAAGCACATCACGGCACAAGCATCTACCAGGTATGCTAGGTTGCATGGTTTAGCTATTTACTGTGACAAGATCAGGTCATGCAGAAGATTAGGTTCATCTACCATGTATGACTGTCATGTAACAATGTCCTAATGCATTGAACAAGAGCAGGAGCGAGAGGATGGGATGTTATCGAAAATGATCAATGGGGTTGCTTGCCTTGCTGGGTTGCGGAAGAGTTCTCTCCTTCGTCAGGGTACGGAGTGGTATCCTCCGGATTAGGGCCTACCGCAACGCAGACAAACATTCAATACAAGCAGATGCGACAATATGATGCATGAACATGGCATAATGATGTGCATGGACGAGCTAATGTAGCTACTGGTCGTGTCAATTTGAAATGTATTTGAATATAGGTTCAAAGTTGTTCTCTTTTCAAAATCTATATATTGACCTAATGCTAAAATGTCCATGTTCATCTATTTAGATTTCTCTATCATGCATGAGGATAGCACCATTGGATTCATTGGATTTTTCTAATAAATTTTCATGTATAAATTATTTTCATCTGACTTACAGATTAATTTATATGATTTTTCAAAATTTTAAATAATTTCTGGAATTATTTTTAAATAGGAAATTGACTTATGACATCAGCCTGATGTCATCATGACGTCTGCTGGTCATCAGACCCGGCCAGGGTCAAACCTGACATGTGGGGTCCACATGTCAGTGTCTGATTAGCTTAATTAACTAAGTTAAACTAATCCTAATCATTAACAGACCCTGGGCCCACATGTCATAGACTAACTAGCTTAATTATTTTAATTAATTGTTTTTTAGCTAACCAGGGTTAACCAGGGGGTGGCCCCACCTGTCAGGGTCAACCCCCGTGGTCAAAACGACCAGAGCCACCGGCGACGAGCCGCCGGCGACTCCAGAAGCGGCGGTGGGGCTCGGGTTTCCTCCTCCGGCGACAAAATAGACGGCGGAGGGCACCAAACTAATATACGCACACGCCCGCGTCCATTCCGACCCTTCCCTGGAGCAGAGGTGGTCGGAATCGTCGCCAGCGATGAGCTTGGCGGCGGCCGGAGCTCGGACGAGCACGGGCTCGTCGAGCCAGAGCTCGAACGGGGCATCCGAGACCTCCAGAGGCTTCCTGGAAGCCTCCTAAGCACGATGGCGCACTCAGAAACTAGCTTGGGTCGCCACGACGGCGACCACGACCTCACCGGCGGCGGGGAGTTTTCGGGCTCAAGGGAAATCGGCGCTACGCGGCTCAAATCAAGGGGGAAAAGGGGGAAAAGAACCGGGGCTCACGGCGAGTGCAGCGCGTCAACGGTTGGCTCGGGGAGGACCTGGAACGGCGGCGACCTTCGAATTCTTCTCCGGCGACCCGAGGAGGAAGATAGGGGCGCGACGGCGAGAGAAGCCCTCCGGCGATGCGTGGCTCGTCTGGAAGGAAGAGGAGATCCAGGCGGTCCTTTTGGCTGGCTCAGGCGGCGCGGGGGTTGGCTAGAACGTCGGCAACGATCTCGGGAAGCTCTCGGCCATGGTGGAGACAGAGGGGGAGAATGCACGCGCGCGAGAGAGAGCGGCGACGGAGGAGAGGAGAAGGCACGAGGCGGCTCGTGATGCACTCAGGGGGAGCCACGGCAGCCAGGCGAGCAGGGAGGAGGTGGAGGCCTCGCCGGCGCCGCGCGGCACTTCGCCTCTGCCTACTGGCAGAGGTTGAAGATGACCGCTTGGCCCTGATGGGCTGGGCCGCCTCCTTCTCTGGGCCAGGTAAGCCTCTTCTTTTCTTCTTCTTTTTTTAATTCTGTTTTCTGCTTTCTAACATTTGTTTTATTTCTTTGTAGATCCAAATAACTTTTCAAAATGACCCACATATTTTCTAAATTGAAGTTTGAATATTCCAAACTTATAACAACAGTTTCAGATTATTTTGAAAACAGTGATAATGATAATTGCTTTATTTATCATTTTCCAGGGACTTAAACCATTAATTCAAATTATTTTAAATGTTCAATTAATTCAAATGGCCCCTGGTATATCCTTGTCCCTAATTATCAGACATAGGGGACATTTTTGATGGGCATTTTGGATTTGTTGAAATTTCATTTATCTGGAATTTCTTTAATTCATGAATGCTTGGGGTTTCTTTTCTTTCTCCCCATTTCATATTGATGAAATGATGATGATGATGAGGCAAATACCTTGCTAGCCTATGACACTGCTAGGGTTGTGACAATTACTGGGGCATTCCCAACAACTTTATCTAGCAATCTCATGTTTGCAAGAACTTAAAATCATGCATAGGTTAAATCATAAATAAAAGACAAAAGGCCATCACAACATAAAAATGCAGTTTTTCCAAGTTGCCCCAAACTCAAATCTGACTTCACAGATGCATTCATGGGTCGAGTTTACCCCAAAATCAATACTCATACACATATACTTGCTTGGAGCAAGTGGGAGTAAAGCTATGTCGAAATTTGACCTCCCTAGTCATGAGTGACTTATGACACTTAAGTGCTATGATGGAAAAGCCCCAAAATGGCATGTATCCTATTGCTACTTGTTGGAAATGGTTAATTAGCATATTAGGGACATGATATCATGGCATAGCATCATTGCAAGAATGAAACTAACTAGAAAAGGAACTATGCTTAAAATGCTCATGAGGGAGAACCTACACATGGAGCTACTTATTCACATGTGTGTGCGTATGGATAACATACACACACCTCTCATTGCAACTACACACCACACACACAAGCACCACACTCAAGCTTGTGTGCATTTAGGCACACATGCACTTTCATACATGTATGCCCACATACACATGCACACACCTACACACTACACAAGCACTACTTGTGTACCTACACTCACTACACCACACTAGCACATCAAACTATACACATGCACATGCACTTCACATAGCAATCTACGCAACCACACCTAGGTGTAGATGCACACATACACATTCATATATGCATATATGCACAAGTGCATACATGCACATACACATGCACATATGGTGCACCCACACCTACACCTACTTGCACACTCCACACAAGCACTTACATACCACCACACTCACACAAGTGTGTGTATGTCTAACATACACACACACTACACTAAGCGCCCACACTCACAAGTGTGTGTATAACCTACACACAACCATGCTCACTTATACCACCACACACACATAAGTCTCACATAATAAAAAAACAGAGGGAACACTACCTAAATAAAACCTACACATAAATATAGGCTAGATCCAAGCTAAAAACAAAAAAAAAGAACTAACAAACAACAACAACAACAACAGAAAAAAAGAAAAGGTGTCGTCGGGGCTCGAACCCACGACCCACCGCACCTGCGGCTAACACACCACACGCACACACCACTGCACTACGCCGCAAGATCTGACCGAGTAGGGGTCTCGCTTCACTAGTACACCCAAGCTACCGAACCCGACGAAACTGCAATCAAAACAGAGCAAGGCGGCGACAGAGAGCTGCAGCAACAGGTCCAGCAAGCCACGGGTCCTAGCGGCGGGCTGGCGACACTAAGAGGCTGCGGGGGCGATGGGGAGTCCATCCCCCTGCTAGGGCTGCTACGGGCGCAAGCACGGAGGCACCGCGGGTCCCGGTCCGACGCAGCTACGCGCAAGTTGTGAGCATTCCAGAGCACGGCGAGCATGAAAGCGGCACGGGCATGGCAGATCCTATGCAGGGCTAACAGCGGCGAGCAGCGGGGAAATGGAAGCGAGGATCACCTAACTACCTGCTGGCGAGACGACATCGATGTGGAGGCACCTAGGCAACGACGGCGAGGAGGAGAAGTCCGGCGAGCTTCGGGTCCAGGGATGCAGAAGAAGAAGGGCTCGGGGAAGCGAAGAACTGGGCCATAGGGGTTCCCTCGATCTGCGGGGACAAAGGAGAAGCCGCGGGGATCTCTCCCTGCTTCACCAGCTCGACGGGGTGGTGGCGAGGAGGTCAGCCGAGCACGCACAGCGACTAGGACAGAGCATCATGACATGGCAACGACAAGAGCTTGGGAGGTTGCTTACCTGCGGCGGCGGGGAAGGAGAAGGGGGAATGGAGAGAGGGATCCTAGGGCTAGGCCTAGGACGCAATAAAAGGGGCTAGGGGGTCACCGTCGGCCGTCAAATCGGTGCCATGTTAGACGTGGACCTCCTGGATGCTCTGTCGTACAGAGCTAGGAGAGACAGATGCAGGGGGGAGAAGCTGGGCCTTGCGCTAGCTAGCTGGGCCGCTTTGGGGAAGGAAGCCCACATGCACCTCTCTCTCACTCAGAGAATAAAATAGAGGTTTTCTATTTAAAAAAACTAGCATCCTAAAATAAATCCCCAGAGCATTTAAGAAGGGTTTTGAGCAAAACTAAAATACTTTGGTAAACCAAATAATATGCAACATTTAATAAAAATGTTAAAAGGATTTTTTTGGACAAGTAAATTTAATTAATTTTAAAATGCAGACCCCTGTTAATTAAAATACAAACCAAACAAACCCCAAACATCAAAACTATCCTACCCACAATTCATAAAACACATGGGGCGACCTCTTGAACATTTTTAAACAATTTTTAAAACAACTTAAATCTGAAGATGAAAATAATAGGAGAAAAAGGGGTTTTGGAGGGGATGTTGCAAAGGAAAAATAGAGGGGAAGGGAATAGTTGCACCCATGGATCCAATCACTCACAAACACCTCACACATCAAAAAACCACACCTCACCACCATACATCATAGCAAGCACAAGAAACCAACATGCACATAGAGTTGAAATGAGAATAATGCATGATGATGCATGAATGCAAACACATTGAATGGCAAGGAGCAACCATACACCTCATAGATCATGAAATAATGTTCATACATGGGGTTACATGCTAAATAAGGTAGGGACAGCACTTGGGCTGTCACACAATGCCACGAAGGCGGAGAGGTACAAAATCGAGTTTGGACCGAGGTTGTGTGGCTGGAGGTCAAAGGTGTCGAGCAGAAGACGGAAAAAGAGACTCACCGGGAGCCTGAAGCCCCAGGAGAAGTGCCAGAGGAACACAACATGTTCCCATGGCTATGGCGTTGATGCTATCTCATCACCCGACGCGTGTGCGGCCACCCGCTCCACCGATGGCAACATGCGCGTGTGGCGCAGCTTGGCGATGTCTATCTCAACCACGAAGGAACCAGCTTAACTGCCTCCGCGTCCATCGGCCATCGCGGCGGCGGTGCGATGTGCGGGCGCGGGCCCGGGTGCAACGGCGTGTGAGGGAAGGAAAGAGGCGACGAAGAAGGGCAGCAAGGAGGCAAGTGGGGCGCGGGTACCTCCACCTCCTGCACTTACTCTCTTTTTATAGGGGAGGCCATGACCGGGGGACATGGGATCGATTGATCCCACTCCCCCCGGAAACTCTACGCGCGTGGGTGGCCCCGGGCCGTAACGGCCGCTTCGGGGCGCAAAGGATCAGGCCCTGCGCCCGAGGCCTAC
This sequence comes from Hordeum marinum, assembly GCA_022496015.1. Lineage (NCBI taxonomy): Eukaryota > Viridiplantae > Streptophyta > Magnoliopsida > Poales > Poaceae > Hordeum > Hordeum marinum. Next base: position 426,913,965 of record CM039675.1, read on the forward strand.
TGGGCTACGCATGGGTCCTAGCGGGCTAGGCCGAGGCGATGTCCCGTCTCCCCATGTGCGCGGGACCCACTGCATCATTACTCGCCGCGTGGCGTGCCATGTGCTAGCATGGGTCCCAGGGAGGCGCGCCGGAACCCGAGGCGTCGGATCCAACGACCGACTAGCTGCCCCTTCGCCTTCAAGATGGAGGCGGGTGGCGCTGAGGGGAAGCCGCCAGCTCCCCACCGTCCTCAAGACGCGGGCCCCCGCCGGCTTCGGGGGCTAATGACGGGGTTATTACCCCTAGGTAGGCCAAAGCAATGGGGTCTTCCCCCTATCGCTTCGAAGAAAAACCACGCGGTTGGCTGGCCGTGGCTGGCTCGAGGACGTTCGGCGCAAGCCAGTGCTGGCTGGCGCCCCGGCCGGCTGGTCAAGGAGCCGGTTGGGCCCTCGGCCGGCTAGGTGCGGTCGGCCGCCCATGGGCCAGCTCTTCCGTTGACTTTGGTACGGACACGCCCTGTCCCGTCCCTCTGCGTGCAGGTACGATGACGCGACGTGACTGACACGACGGGCGGCCCTGTGGTTACAGTGGCCTCTTACGCAGTACAGCACATGGCCACAGTCCAACCGTCCCGGTCGCTGACCTTGGTGAGCGCGACCGGGCGGGGGAACAGTGCCACCACGCCCTCGCCACTCAATTACCTGCCCCGGCGTGGCTACGGCGCCACCGGCCGTACCGGAGACTTTGGCCGGGTGGCGCTAGACGACGCTCCTCCGGGCAGCCCAAGCCGCGGCAGGTGGGTGAGGGCCAATCGTAGAGCCGTCTAGCGGGCCCCAACGGGAGATGGGACCGCTCGGCCGGCGGGCCCCACCCACGACAAGACGCCATGAGCGGCGGGACCCCCTGGCCAGCCGGAGAGGCTGCCAGTCGGGGCCCCCACCTTTGTACTTATGACATATTGTAAGAGCCGGGGGGTTGGCGTATAAAACCCCGAGCCCCCCATGCAACGGGGATGGACGAATGGTCGCTCACACACACCCACGGAACTCTCATTCCCTTCTCTAGTGGTAGAGGAAGACGAGTTGGCTGCTCCTTCTTCCTCCTCTAGACACAGCTCCAGGAGCATCCTTGTACACATACCCATCCATCCAACTAGACCAAGCAAGACTAGAGGTGTTAGCTCTCACGGAGGGCCCTGAACCTAGGTACATCGTGTGTCACCACCGCTTGTGCCCAATCTTGCCCCCGGAGCCCGTTGGCGTCCTCCGGCCCTAACCACTTATGATAAGCCACCCCATGGCATCTGTCGTGAGAAAACGACGACACGCGGGCTCATTGGGCTTGCTCCGGCAGGCCCCGCGGGCAACTCCGTCAGCCTCATGGCCAATATCGATGCTCTCACCGAGCGTTTCGGTAGGCTCAGCCTCGCCGAGTACCCCGGCTAGGTGCTAGTCTGCGCTGATCCGCCCACGGCTGTGGGCGCACTTGCTGCAGCCCAGTCCAGCGGCTCCCATGATCGCGTGGGGGCAATGGCCATCATCTCCTCCACCTCTTTCGGACGTGCGTGGGCTGGGGCTAACGCCGCCGCGGCCCGCGTCAGCACCTCCGACCCGCTCGGTGCGGCCCTCCGGGGCTTGAGCACCCCTATCGCCCCGACGGCGAACCCCGACGCCGCCGTGGCCGACCTCGAGGTGGTCCGCCGCGTCCTGTTCGAGGACGACACTGCCCTCGCGGCCACGCGGTGCCGCAAGGAGGCCGTCTAGCAGGAATACGCTTTCGCCTACGGTCGCACCCCGGCTGGCACCGAGCCTAACCGGCATGGGGGCTATGTGCGACCACGACCGCGTGGTCACCGAAATCCTAGGCGGCAAGATGCCCGTCTACGACACCCCGGCAGCCAACCTGTGGGCCCTCAAGGTAGCCTACGAGTACTTGGCTACCTTGGAGGGCGAAGAACGTGTCGCCCATGAGCGTCACATCAAGGAGCTCATTGACGCTGCTGACGCGCAGCAGCATCTGCTCGCGTCATGAGGCACCACCTCTAGAAGCCCCCGCTTGAGCTCGAGGGCACGGGGACTGCAGGCTGTCTGTCGGCTTAGCACTCCTCTTCCCCTCGCGTCTCCGGCCACCGGGCCGAAACAAACAACCCCCGGCCCTCTTAGCTATTGGGGAGCGAGCAGCCGGCTGTTAACAGCCGGCACACCAACAACCTGCCTCGCGGCAGCCGCCACCCCGAAATGCCGGCAGTCGGCAGCCGGCGTAGCCGCGGGCACACTCCACCCCCGCGGCGCGAGCCGGAACGGTCGGTTTCCCCCGTCATCCGCCCCGAGCTCTCGGCCCGGATCGGGCCGCATGTGCCCTGCAGCGAGAATGAGGCCCGCAACCGCATTGACCAACTCGGACAGTCGGCCCTCCTCGAAGAGGAGGGCTCGATTGGCCCGGCCTGTTTCGGCCCTCGGATCCGCAATGAGCCGTTCCCAACCGGCTTCACTCTCCCCCGAGATACACCTAAGTATAACGGGGCCACGAAGCCCGAGGACTGGTTGATTGACTACACCACCGCGGTCGGCATCGCCACGGGGAACAAGCGCGTAGCCGTTTGCTACGCTCCCCTCATGTTGATCAGCTCGGCCCACACCTAGCTCAATAGCCTGGCGGCCGGCAGCATCAACACCTGGACGGACTTCGAGGAGGCCTTTGTCCGCAACTTCACCCACACCTACAAGCGGCCCGACCGCCCTCGTGAACTCGCCATGTGCGTTTAGGGGTCGGACGAGTCCCTCTGTGACTACCTCACCCAGTGGACCGAACTCCGTAACTCCTATGAGGGGGTGCACGAGGTGCAAGCCGTACAGTACTTCATCGAAGGCTGTCAAGACGGCACCCCCCCTCAAGCACAAGCTTCTGTGCTCCGAGCCGGCCACGCTTGCCGATCTCATCACCAAGGCGGACAAGTACGCCACGGCTGATTCAGCCATCCGGGTCAAGACGACCCCGCCCGCCAAGGCAACGACAACACCGGAAATGTCTCGACCGACTGCCAACAACAGGCAGCAGCAGAACAACAAACGCAAGAATGACCAGCCGGATCCCCGCTATGGGAGCCAGCAGGTCAACACCATTGAGGAGCAGGTGTCGGCTGCCCAGCCTTCCTGTCAGCGCCAGCACACTGGCAAGGCTGCCTGGCAGCCAAAGCTCACCTTCGAGCAAATGCTCGACCTCCCCTGCAAGAACCACTCAGGGGCCACACCCTCTATGCACATGCTCCGGTAGTGCAGCTTCTCACAGCAATTGGCCCGGGGGACGGCCTTCCGGCTCCTCCCGTGCCGCCTGCCCACGCGCCGGCCCCAGCCGAAGCTGCCGCCCCGGCGCCGGCTCTGGCTCCGGCCCAGAATGACGGTCGTCTGATTGACCAGTTCCATAACCAAGACGGTTGTCACATTGTCTTCACTAGTGAAGAGACGAGCAAACACACTCAGTGCCGGCTCCAACGTGACGTGGACGCCACCATGTCGGCAACTCTCCAGTTCACGCACTGGTCGGAGAAGCCGGTCACCTGGAGCCGGGCGGATCAGCCCGTCGTAATGCCAAGTCCTGGCAGCTATGCCCTGGTCCTCGACCCCACCATCGCCACCGAGAAGCACACTTGCCGCTTCATGCGGGTGCTGATAGATGGTGGCAGCAGCATCAACATCCTTTACCTCGACACGATGCACAAGCTGGGGCTGAAGATAGAAGACCTACAGGCGAGCCGGACGATCTTCCATGACATCGTGCCTAGAAAGTCCTGCTCCCCTGTCAGCAAAATCACGCTTGACGTCCTCTTCGACAGACCCGGCCACTTCCGCCACGAGCCAGTGTTCGAGGTCGTGGACCTTGCAAGCCCCTACCACGCGCTGCTGGGCCGACCAGCCCTTGTAAAATTCATGGCGGTCCCCCATTATGCGTACCTCAAGCTCAAGATGTCGGGCCCCAAGGGAATCATCACCATCACGGGCAACTACAAGATGTCAATCGAGTGCGCTCGAGACGGCAGCCAGCTGGCCGAGGCCCTGGAAATTGCCGAGGAGAAGCGACAGCTTGACCGGCTCATGGCCCTTGCCGCCAGCCAGTCGGCCGTGTCGGCTCCCCCCTCGCAGTCCGCCGGCGAGGCCTCCTTCGAGCCGTCCAAGGATACCAAGCAAATCCCGCTCGACCCGGCCAACCCGGCTCAGTGCGTCACCATCGGCTCCTGCCTCGTCAACAAATAGGAAGGCGAGCTCGTCGACTTCCTTCGTGAGAATCGGGACATCTTCGCATGGTACCCCAAGGACATGCTGGGTGTTCCGAGGAAGTTGGTCGAGCACAAACTACACGTCTGGCCGGACGTCAAGCCGGTCAAGGAACCCCTATGTTGCTTCTCCGAGGAGAAGCGGCGTACCATAGGAGAAGAGATCGCCCGATTGCTCGCAGTCGGGTTCATCATGGAAGTGTTCCACCCAGACTTGCTAGCCAACCCAGTCCTGGTGCTAAAGAAGAACAAGACCTGGCACATGTGCATCGACTACACTAGCCTGAACAAGGTGTGTCCCAAGGACCCATTCGCCCTGTCGCGGATCGATCAAGTCATCGACACCATGGCCGGCTGTGACTTGTTGTCTTTCCTAGACGCCTACTCCGGCTACCACCAGATCAAGCTGGACCAGGAAGACCGGCTCAAGACCTCCTTCATCACGCCCTTTGGGGCCTACTTCTACATCACCATGTCCTTCGGCATGAAGAATGCAGGCGCCACCTTCCAGCGGTGCATGCAGAAGTGCCTCCTGCCTCAGATAGGTAGGAACGTCCACGTCTACATCGACGACATCGTCGTCAAAACCAAGAAGCACTTCAGCCTCCTCGACAATCTTTGGGAGACCTTCGTGAACCTACGCGAGTACAAGATAAGGCTTAACCCGGAGAAGTGTGTCTTCGGTGTCCCAGCTGGCCAACTCCTGGGTTTCTTCGTGTCTGCTCGCGGCATCGAAGCTAACCCCGAGAAGATCAGCGCGATTGAGCGCATGCCCAAGCCGACCCGGCTACGGGACATCCAGAAGTTCACCGGTTGCCTTGCCTCGCTCAGCCGGTTTATCAGCTGGCCGGGGGAGAAGGCCTTGCCCCTCTACGGGCTCCTTCGCAAGACGGCTCTAATCGAGCCAGGTCACACCAAAAAGTCGCGCACGTTCGATTGGCCCGAGGAGGCGGACGAGGCCTTCCACGGCCTCAAGAAGGCTCTCACCCATGTGCCCATCCTGGCCGTGTCGGCTGAGAAGGAACCCTTGGTCGCCTTCATCACGGCGACCACACGCGTCATCAGCGTCGACCTAGTGGTCGAGCGGCCGGAGGAGGGCAAGTCCCTGTCTGTCCAGCACCCCATATACTACCTCAGCGAAGTCCTCTCCGCGTCCAAGCAGAACTAGCGCACTACCAGAAGATGTGCTATGGCATATACTTCGCCACAAAGAAGGTCAAGTAGTACTTCCATGTAACAACCCGGGACCGACGCTCCAGAAGATTCCCCTTTTATTTCCATTCCCATATGTGTTTCATTTGGTTGTTGCATTCATCATCGCATCATTCGCATCATCTGCCTAGCATCGTCACTCCTATTCGAAAACTCGCATCCATTTGTAGCCGTCGGTTCTCTCGTTCTTATTGTCGCCCGTTTCAAGACCAACCACACACGCACGCGCCCTCGTCATCGTTTAAAAAAAATGTTTTTAAGCGCATGAAAAATATTCTCGGATTGGGTCGAAACCTGGCGTGTGGTCTTATTATAGTGTAGGTAGACCACTTGTTGAATTTCGTCACATTCCGAGTTCGTTTGATACCCCATCGGTCAGTCGTAGCAGTGCGGTCATCGATTATTCGTCGGACGTTTTTCGGTGTTTTAAAGCTTCCGGTCATGGGCCGCAAACCTCCCTCTCATCTCCTCTTACCCCACTCCACACACAGCCACTACCCTTGCCCCAATCCGGCCATCTGATAATGATCGCACGGCCGAAATTGGCTTCGAAAACCATCAGCCCTAGCCCCTAAAACTATAAATAGACACCTCCCCTGTCTAATTGAGACCTAAACCCCAATCCTCCTTGTTTCCCGTGCCTCAGCTGCCACCTAGCTGCCTGTCTCCCTCCTCCTATAGTGGGCCCACCAGGCCCGAACCGCGCCCGCCCATGAAGCCCATCTAGCCGCCACCGTTGGCAAGCTCCAGATCGGGAGGAGCCCGAGCACCCGCAGCTCCAGCCGCGCCGCCGCCTCTAGTCGTGCCGCCGCCTTGCCTCCGCGCCACCACAGGCCGCCGCTAGCCCCGCCGTCGGTGCCTCGTCGCCCCATTGCTGATGGTCGCTGCTGCAAGCATCCGGTCGCCAGCGTGCCATGCAGCTCGCCGCCGCTCACCCCACGCCGTAGGCCCCTGTCGATGGCCGGATCTGGTGGCCCTCGGCCGGATCTATCGATCCCCGGGCTCGCCACCCCTGCCTCCCCCTCGCCGGAGCCTGGCCAGCCGGCGGCACCGCCCCGTCCTCCCCTCTTCCAGGTGGGATCGGGAGAGGGCGAGGACCAGCATCCGCTCATCCCGCTCGCTCGCCCGCATGGGCCACACGCGCGCAAGCCCAGCTGGTTCGCATGGCCTCCTCCCCAGCCCAGCTCCGCATCGGCCCATCTCCTTCAAGCCCAAAGTGAGCCACGACCCGACCTTCCTTATTTATCACCCCGTGTGCTATTTAGTTATGTGGCGCTCAGCAGAAAACGACTAGCTTTGCATAATTAATTGTGGAACATTTTGTACAGCAACATATGCATATTATATATGATTTTGGTGTAGAAAAATCCACTGAATTTATCTATGCAATTAGTTTTGTCATTTGAGCATTTTTTTTGTGCATGTTATTTTGCTATGATGCCCTTTTGTTTATTTTGTGTGGATTAAACCAGGCATGATATGAAATAATTTTGAACATGAGATATGCTCTTTGACATGGGTGCTAGGCCCTAGTCATTTTGGGTGCTATAGAAATGCATGTTTGGGTGTTATTTTTCCTGTTTCCAACATGCTATAAAATACTGCTATTTTCAGATGCTAAAATATTTCTAGGTCTGGAATCTGTAACATTTTATGGATATCTTGCCATGTGTTTCGCTAGTGAACTATACGTCCTTTGGGGTTGGTGTAATGGAGTTAATTGTAGCTTATAATGCCCTCTAACATGCTGTTAATTTTCATGCCATAATATGAACTGTAGCTTACAGTTTTACTGCTATCAAAATGCCTTCATGATAAAAACTGCACTGTCAAAAACTGGGTTATTTTCACTAAGTCTGAAAATTTCTTAGTTCAATATGCCATGTTCTGAGCTCCCTACCATGTGATCCATGCCTCTTTTGAGTATGATATGTGAAGATGAAATGAAGTGTGTGTTGTATGCTACTGTCCCATGCTTAGTTTGTGCATTTTAGAATAGTGTAACTTGTTGTTTTCATGTGTGCAAAATGCTATCTTGCTGTTTTGGGAAGATTTCAACTAAAACTTGTGTTGGTTGTATTTGTTGAACCGTAGCTCCGTTTTCAACATGCTGCATATGAAACTTGCTTAGAATCTCATTTAGATTCATAATAACTTGCTGCATTCATGATTTGAAATTTTTGTGACTGTATTTTCCATGCATTTGCATTCATGACATATGCATCTTGGGTTGCTCATATCTTTTAGGCCGTAACTCCGTTTGAGATGTTCCATATATGTAAATCGACTAGAATGACGTGTAGAATGGCATGTTATATTTATTCTATTGTTTAACAAATATAAAATATGATTAGTTCAGATCTGGACCAATTTCGAAATTAACATATGAGGTCGTTTTGGAAATACCATAAGTTGTTTCCGACCTCATTTAAGATACCTAGATAGTGCAGTTTACTTAGGCTTCACCTCTTGCCATGCCTAAAAACATTTAACATTGATGAGTATCTAACGAGAGTGAACTAAATAATTCGAACGTGGAGTTTCGTCAGTATGCAACTCGTTGCATATTGAACTTCACTTAATATGTAGTAGTTGTTTGTTGTGCTTGCCATGTCATGCCATGCGTTGCATATTAAACCGGACATGCATCACCTTTATTTGCGCATCATGTCATGCATATGTTGTGGTGTATATTGTGTTGATTGTTTGTTCTGGATTGCTTCTTCTCGATAGAGTTCCGAAAGCGTTCGGAGTGTGAGGATTCGATCGACTACGTTGGCTCGTATTCTTCATGGACTCGTGCTTCTTCCAAGCGGGATCTCAGGCAAGATGACACATTTCCCTAGATAGCACTACTATCATTGCTATGCTAGTTGTCTCGCTTCTATCGTTATGTCTTGCTACCTACCACCTGTTTGTCAAGCCTCCCAACATTGCCATGAAAGCCTCTAACCCCTCCACATCCCAGCAAACCTTTGTGTGGCTATGTTACCGGTAGATCGGCCCTTCTTATAGCGTTTCTAGTTGCAGATGCAATTGCTTTCGTGTGACAACATGGACATTCTTTTGTTATCACAATATTATTGCTATTTAATTTAATGCACTTATACACTTGGTAAAGGGTGGAAGGCTTGGCCTTTTTCTCGGTGTTTTGTTCCACTCTTGCCGCCCTAGTTACTTGTGAACCGGTGTTATGTTCCATAAATGAGCGCTCCTAACATGCTCGGGTTGTTATGGGGACCCCCTTGATTTTCGTTTTAGGATAAAGCTTGTCTGGCAAGGCCCAACATTGGTACTACATTTGCCTAATAATTAATAAACCTGCATAGGGAGTAATTAACCCGAGGATCTTAATCAACAACCCGGGCCAGTGCTCCTCATGAGTGTTGGTCCAAAATAGAGCACTGTGCGGGGCCAACCCAGGGCAACTAGGGAGATTTCTATCAGGCCACTGTACATTTTCCTAATAATTAATGAACTTGCATAGGGGCTTTCCGGACCCCGTGGATAATTAATCAACCCCGGGCCAGTGCTCCTCATGAGTGTTGGTCCAAACTAGAGCACCGTGCGGGGCCAACCCGGGGCAACTCGGGAGATTTCTATCAGGCCACCGTACGCTTCGCTTATCCGGCGTGTCCTGAGAACGAGATATGCGGCTCCTATCGGGATCGTCGACACGTCGGGAGGCCTTGCTGGATTTGTTTTACCTTTCTCGAACGTCTTGAGTGAGGAATTCCGATTTTTCTTTGGGCTATCTCGAGGTGGCGGATTTCCTTTGGAATTGCCTAGGAAGATCACAAGATCCATGGTCGAGGTTGTTCCCGCTGCATGTGGTTAATTTGTGATGGATGAGTTGGAGCACCCCTATAGGGTTAAATCTTTCGAAAAGCCGTGCCTGTAGTTATGTGGCAAACTTGGATACTTTGTTTAACACCCGGTCATACCAAACTTGAAGTAAACTCAAATAAAATACACCAACTGTGTGTGTAACCGTGACTGTCTCTTCTCGTGAGTCCTTATCCGAGAGAGAACACGGTGGGGTTATGATTGACGTAAGTAGGTGTTTAGGATCAGTTAGTGATAATTACTAGTTCACGTTCGTTATGTGTAGACCAACATACTTTAATTTCTGTATTCGTAAGTTAGCCACTCAAACAAATGCTTAGTCTCTTGCTACAGCCTCACCAATTAACCATACCTCACCCATTAAGCTTTAATAGTCTTGATACCCTTGGAAATGAGATTGCTGAGTCCCTATGGCTCACAGATTACTACAACAATAGTTGCAGGTACAAGTAGTGCGGTGCTTTCACGTGAGAGCATGCTTGTTTGATTTGGAGTTCTTCTTCTTCTTCTTCATCGATCTAGGATGGGTTCCAGGCAGCAGCCTGGGATAGCAAGGGTGGATGTCATTTTTATCGTTTGATTTCGTCAGTAGTCAGACCATGCTCTTCTGTATGATGTTTGAGTATGTTGTTGTATCGATGTGACTCTGATATAGCTTGTGGCTAGTGTAAGCCAATTCCATATGCTCATCTCTTCTGTACATGTACTTGTAATGATAAACATTCTTGCAACACGACGAGATGCGCTTCTATCCCTGTCGAGGCCCTCGTGCCGAAAAAAGGATAGGGCCGCATCTTGGGCGTGACAAGTTGGTATCAGAGCCTGTACCGACCTAGAAGCCCCCTTGATTGATCGAAGTTGGCCGAGTCGAGTCTAGTAAAAAACTATTTTGAGTCTAGTTATATCGGAGAGTAGGATTCTTTTTACTCCTCTTCTATGCTCTGGTGAGGAATTACGACTTAGGAATTTTGATTCTACTCCTCTTCTCGCTCAAATTTTAGGATCACGTGGGTATTTTGGAAACTATATGATGTCGATGTGACGGAGTTCTGCCTTGGTGCCTCCTGTCTAACTTGATTTCTTCCGGGGAGTTGGGCTCCAGGGAATTCTTGGCACATCATTATCATTCAACTTCCTTAGTATCTCAGGACGGAGGGTGTTCGGAATTGCTTCCATACTTGTCGTGGTGAGATAAGGTTAGAGTCACCCAGTACTGGGGAGGCGTCCGGGGTACCACCATGGTTAGTATCGTTGTGTTTTCGAAGATCCGAGTTAGATGGATTTGCAAAAGCCCCTGGTTATGTGTTGAAGGATGGATAGAGTTGGGGTGTAGGTTTGTTAGTTGTGTGAGATATTTCCTCCTTGTATCCCCAACACCGGATTGCATAACCAGAAAGTTTTCGGAAGTTCTTAGGTGGGAATTCAAGTAGGTACCTAGGAATATCTTTCCAACAAGTGCATAGTGGGTATATATTTGTTCTGGCTTGTTTCGTAAGCCTCATCCTTCGTTTTGATTTGAATATGGTAATTCGAGTTGCTTCGATGTCAAGTGGTGATTTCATATCTTGCTAAGTAGTGTTCTCATATTTCTGTGGGATTGCTAATTCTTGTGCTCAATCAAGTTATCATATCAATTCTTTTCCTACCGGTGTGCTTCTCTTCAAGATATTGAATCATCTCCAATATTTGAAACATCAATCCTCATATTTTGTTCCGGAGTTGTCTCATTTGTTCCAAGTTTTCTTTGTTTTTCCCACCATCCCGCCCTTTTTCTTCAATGATAAAATTCTCATCCAAGTGCCTTTTCTATTCATGTGATGCTTCAGCTATCATTTCGTTTGTATTGTATCCGGTGATTTCTTGTGAAGATTCTCAAGAGTTTCATTTCAAGATCTATCCTCATATTCCTAGTTCTTGTTGTTATTCTTCTCCGGTGGATTCAATTCAAATTCTTGGTGTTCATCATATCATTTTTATTCTCTAATTGCTCTCCCATGTTCGAATTCTCATCAAGCCTCTCTTGCTTATTCTTATTGCCATTCCATCCGGAGTGCTAAAGTTATCTTAGAAGACTTTCATTTCCATTCATAATCCTTTCAAATTATTTCAAGGGTCTCATATCATCAAGTCCTTAATTTGTACCGGTGCAATCTCTCTTTTAATCAATTGTTTCAACGGTGGTTTCTTTTGAGTGGGCCCATAACCCACAGGTTTTTTTCCCAGGATCCTACCTAACTCTTCTATTCTTTCCGGAGATGTCCTCAAGTTCATTTTAAATATGATGTACGAATGATTTCATCAGTCATATGCCTTCTGGAAGATCGCTTCTAAATCATTTTCATCATTGGCTCAACCTTTCCTTATTCATTCTTCTGGAGTGCCTCGGTAATTCATGATGTTGTTTCTCATCATCATTCTCTGCACTGAAGACCGAAGGAGAGTTCTCTTCAGTCGTTGTTCGTTCTTCCAAAGATTCATGGTTTCAGGTTGTTTCTATCATCTCAAATTGTTTCCATCCATGAGAAGTTCCTCCCATATCTATCCGGTGCATTCAGAGTTGTTTTCATTTCTTGATCCTCCGAAGGCCATCGTTTTAGAAGATTTCTTCATTCTCATCTTTCAGCTTTCATTCTCAAATTCTTCTCAATTGTTGTTCCTTCATTCGTATTAATTGTTCCGGTGCTTCGTCCAAGTTTTCCATTAGGTTGATCGTGATCTCTTCGGTCCCATGTATCTTTCTTCAATCGTTGTATCCTCATTCGTTTGTGAATTCTAACCGGTGTTCTCGTTCAAGACCTCTTCAAGTTTGTGCTCTATCTATCTTTCCTATCTTTTCCAAAAGGATAAGTAGTATGCCAAATCCGTTGTTTGTCATCAATTTAACTTGATGAAGGATAGGCATATCACAATTCTTATTCTTGTTTCATCCAAGTGATTTCAATCCTTCTTCCGGAGTTGTTCATGATATCAAATTCCTTATCCCAAGTGGTCATCTTTCTTTTCCGGAGTTCCTAGTTTTTCTCAAGTATCTTGTCGCTAAGCTTCATCTAGTTCATAGCAAGGCCTCAATCTTGTCCTTTTTGCATCCTTCAATTCTTTCTATAATCCTTTCATTTCAGAGTTCTTCCGGAGGTTCTTGATGGTGGTTCATCAAGATTTCTTTCATTTTCAAGTGTTCTTCAAGATTCTTGTTGGAGGTGCCTAATGTTCTTTATCTTGGATTTCTAAGTTCAATTCCTTTTCCGTTGTCTTTTAAGGTGGTGTTATTAAATTCTTGATTATAAGGAGTCTCGAAGGAAAATTGTCAAGAATAAGATAAGGAAACCCATCATGTCTCTCGGAGTTATCTTGGGTTGGATTTCACCTAAAGCATTTCCTAAGGATTGTTGTCATCATGGTGTCATAAATGATTGAAGTGTCTCCTCCACCTCTTGGTGAAAGAAGCTTTGCATATCTTGTTCCTCTCAATCAATCAATTGTTTGTGTTGTGGTAGGTTGTCACCTCATAATTTTGAGATGTTTTCCATATGTCCACAACAAGCTTGTTCTTTTTGTTGTTGGTGTTCCAACAACTCCGTTCAATCTCTTCTTCCTAAATATGATTTCAGATCCATTTGTAGTAGGAGTTGTCATTTTCTTCTCCATTCTTTTCCTTCAATGATCTAGTTTCTATTCTTTTCTTCCGGAGGTGTTTTCATGTTCCTCTATTCAAATCATCATCTAGCTTGATTAAGATCATGTTCTTCCCTTATCTCCACGTACTTCATCACACATGCTTCCACCACTTATCTCCATGTGCGCGTAAAAAGGCACCTCAGCAACTTTCAAGCGGAAGCCCAGCGAGGGAGTCGGCCATGGACGTTAGCCTTCAACGACTCACGTCCAAAGCAGTCACCTATTTGAGTTGGAACCCATAATGGAAGTCTGGCCGAGGTTTCCAACATGGTCTCAAACGTTGCGAGAAGGGCCCCAAGACGGTCCCGATTGGGCCGTTCATCCACTTTGCAAGCCGTGCCACACCTATCAACGTTTTGAACTACTACGACTCCTGGACTGAGAGCAGGGTAGGTTAATAGGCCGAGAGAGCTCGAGTTACTGGAGCCCAATGTGCGGTAGTAGCTAGTATTGGAACACAAACACGGAACTCAGCTCCTATGAGCGGTTTCAATGAGACAACCCACCATGTACTCCTACATGGCCTCTCATCGCTACCTTTACTAAAATAGGTTCATCACTTAACTCTCATCATCAAGACACATTCATTTCACTCTAGTTCATCTCCTAGATGACTCAAACCTGACACGACTCTAAGCATAGCAAGTATAACAGGGTTATAGCAAAACATGGCTCAAGCATCTACCAGGTATGCTAGGTTGCTTGGTTTAGCTATTTACTATGACAATGACAGGTCATGCAAAGGAGTGGGTTCATCTATCGCAACATAAGTAGCAGTTGAAAAGCGTTGTCCTAATGCATTGAAATGAGAGCAAGATCAAGAGATGGGATTGTATTGGATATGCTCAAGGGGGGTTGCTTGCCTGTTTATCAGAAGAACTCAGCTGTTCTTTGATGTCATCGATAACTACGTCTCGCAAGTCTATCGACAAGATCAAACAAGGTAAAATTTAAACAAGGCAAATGCTTCACAATGATGCATGATAATAGCATGGCAATATGTTCCTGGTTTGAGCTAATGCATCTATCAACATGTTAAATGAAGATGGTTTGAACCCAAGGTTCAAATTCAACTCCATATGAGAATTGGCCTATTGTGTTTTGAACAAAATGTCCAAGTCTGCCTATTTAGATTGCTCTAACATGTATGAATGCCACCATTAGATTCATTGAATTTTTCTGATAAATTTTCGTATATAAATTATTTTAATCTGATTTACAAATTATTTTCTATGAATTTTTGAAGTTTTTATTAATTTCTAGAATTTTATGATTTATATTTATTCTAGAATTATTTATAGCGTCAGCCTGACATCACCACGACGTCAGCCAGTCAAACGTGCCAGGTCAGGGTCAAACCTGACAACCCGGACCCACACATCAGAGACACGGGGCTAATCCCCGTGCTGACCGGGGGTTGGACCCGAAGTGGGGCCCGCTGTCAGTGGCTGGGGGCTGGGTTAGCGGCTACTTAGCCGGGCTAATGACGGCCACGTCAGAGCCCGCCGGAGCGGGGCCGGCGGCGACCAAATCCGCGGTGGAGGACCGCCGGAGATGGTCGGAGACGCACTAGGGGGCTCAGTTTCGCGCGTAGAGGGCATCTACGGGACACCCACGCTCATACGCATCCAACTGGACAAGCGGCAGGGCCCGAGGTGGCCTAGAATAGTGACGGCGACGAGCTTGTCGACGACGAGCTCTCGGCCACAATGGTCGTCGCGTCTAGGGGGCGAAAAGGGCCATGGGGAGAGGGGAAGAGGGACGGCGAGCTCATAGGGAGGCTGCAGGGGTGCTCGACGGGCTTGGGGAGGCCGGAGCGACGGCGAATCACCGAGGCGAGCTCCGGGGCCGGCGAGGAAGAACGGCGGCGGCTCGGTTTCGAGGAGCTCCCGGAGGCTTCTGGCTCCACAGGGAGGACGAGGGGGATCGCGGCGGAGCTCTAGGGTGCGGCAGGGAGGCGAGGGGTGGCCGGAGGCCATGACGGCAGCAAGCGGCATCGACGGCAGCGCTCGGGCAGAGGAGAGGGGAGAGAGCAAGAGAGAGGGAGAGGAATGAGAGGGAGGGAGTGGCAGGGGGGCGCCGTGGCACACCTAGGCGAGGCCAGTAGCAAGCAGGCAGGGAGGAGGTGGCCGGGCGCGTGGTCGACCGTGCTCGGCTTCCCCTCTACCTACTGGCAGAGGTGGAAGATGACTCTACCCCTGGGTCGGCCCACTTCTGCCAGGGAGGCCCAGGTAAGCCTGTGCCTTCTTTCTTATTTTCTGTTTTTTCTATTTTTCTGGCATTTGTGCTGGCTAAAAAAATAGCTAGACATTTTTTTTAAATCCTGAAAATTATTATGTGACTTTGACATAGATGACTTATGCCACATAATTAATTTCAAAATTATTTTACATATATTCATATATAGAAAAATATATATCCAATGCAAGTAGAGTTGATTTAATATAAAAACCCAATATAAAATATTTCTGTGATCCCAAAATATTTGTTGACAATTTTAACTCAAACCAATATTTTATTAGAGAACCAGGAACATTTTCTTGGATTTTTTGAAGCAATTTTTATAATGCTTATTTGACAAAATTTTGAATTATGAGGCTTGATCATTCCACATTTCATCTTAATTTAAAAATAAAAATGCATGCATGAATGCACTCGCAATCATAAAGAAACTAGGGCTGTGACAAGCTCCATCCAGGACTTCAGCAGAAGTCTTCGCCGATGCAGTTCTCTCAACTCCTTTATCGACTAGCGGAGGAGATCAGCCACAGAACGATTAACTATATCTGTTTGAACTTTTTGTTAACTTGTTGCCAAATGGGGAGAAGTTGTATATAGATCTTAGGCTTCGAGCGAGAGAGTGTCTGTTTTTATTTGCTGGTTTTACAAAACATTTGTCTATTTTGGTTTGACGTGAGATACTTTTGTGTTTGTGTGTGATCATACGTTGTTATGTGTGTTGCTACTATTTCCTATCATTTGATGATTATGTGATGATCACTCACTTTGCTTGTTGTGTTGTGCTATGTTGTTAAATCTTATTACTCTTGCACACCACCAAGTTGTATGTGACATGGAAAAAGTTCCCCATGTACCTAATCGATTGTGCATTTGCGTTCAAACGCAAATTTAAAACAATGCACAAATTTAGGGGAGATCTTGCTTATCACATACTTCTCAAAGAGATGATTATATTCATTGATTATATCATATGTCGAAGCTTTGATCTATATGTTGTCATCAATTACCAAAAAGGGGGAGATTGAAAGCACATTTTCTCCCTTGGTGGTTTTGGTAATTAATAACAACATATATGTCATTGAACTAATGTTTCCACCAAGTATATTTCAAGAAATTTCAATGATAGGATTGGCAAAAGGATTGTGGAGATTGTGGAATACCCTAACAAGCAAGGAAATAGGTTGGCAAAGCTTCAAGAAAGAGGACTCTACATTTTACATTTGTAAGAAATCACTTTGAGTCCATAGGAAAGCCAATACTATTAGAAGGGGGTATGGTTTTGTTGCTGAACAAAATGCTCATACGTGCACAAGTGATAGTCACCAAAGACACCCACAAACTCTCCAACCAAAGTCTTTCCAAAGCCAAATACTAAACATCGGTGCAACCAATATTTCCATTCTGGTGCCGCCGATTCCAAACCCTAGATAGAGTCAGCCAAACCCTAGATTTTCGGTAAAACCGATACTGCATTCGGTGCCACCGAGTTGGGCTGCCAACTTTCTGTTACGCAAGTTCACAGTTTCGATACCTCCGAGATTGTCAAATCGGTGTCACGGAGATTGGACATTCTGACCATTGGTCATCTTATCGGTGGAACCGAGATTCCTATATCGGTCTCACCGAGATTCAAAAGTTGCTAACTTTAAGTCACTTCGGTACAACAAAGATTCACACATCGGTTCCACCGAGTCTAACTTATTGTGTGTAACGGTTGGATTTTTGGAGACGCCCCCTGCACCACCACCTACTCGAGAGGGAAGCACTCAGAACTATTCCCCACTTGTAACTACTGATTTTCTGAGAGAGAACCACCTACCCTTGTGTTGAGGTCATGATCTTCCACTCCAACCATATGGATCTTGATTTCTAGCCTCCCCAAGTTGCTTTCGACCAAGTCCATCTCTTCTACCAAGCCATATCTGTGAGAGAGTGATTGTGTGTTGAGGAGTCTATCATCTTGAAGCACAAGAGCAAGGAATTCATCGCATTACCGAGCCTATTACCTTTTGGAGGGTGGTGCCTCCTAGAGTAGTTAGGTATTGCTTGGGAGCCTCCTACTTTGTGTTGTGGAGTTGAACCAGGAAGTTTGTAAGGGCAAGGAGATCGCCTACTTTGTGAAGATATACCCCGAGTAAGGATAGTCCTCCGTGGACATAGGCCGTCATGGTATAGTCAAGGTTGCTTCTTTGTGGAACCCTCCGTGGGTAGAGCCCTCCATGGACTCTCGCGACCGTTACCCTCCATGGGTTGAAGACTCCATGAACGTGGATTTATGATAGCACCACCTATCAGAACCACGGGAAAAATCATCGTGTCACCAATTGTGTTTGATCTTCCTACCCTCTCTTTACTTTCATGTGCAATGTCTTTACTTTCCGCTGCTATACTCTTAGACATGCATGTGTAGGGTGTACTTGACATTATATGAATGCTAAAATCTGCCAAGAATTAAAATTGGGAAAAAGTAGGTTTTATTTGGTGAAGTAGTCTAATCACCCCCCACCTCTAGCACTACTTTCGATCCTACAGTAAAGCTCACCTACAATTCGGCGGCCTCTCAAGATTTTGTTCGCAAAATCCGCCCGCCGAACACTAACACCCATCAAGGTGCATCCAAGAGCACGAGTCAACTAGCAAGGGGGCATATCGAGGATGTCGGGTCACCAATTGAAGACCCCTGGTACAACAAATCCTGTATGATTTTATTTCTTTATTTTCTTTCGCATACCTGTAAACAGTTGCTTCAGCAATCCGAGTTGTAAGAGTTGTTGAGAAAATGCAAAATTGTGTGGTGCAAGTACGCCTCATCTGTCATGTTTTTGGCGCATACTTTTTCTCCTTTCTCCCTCTTCGTGTGAACCTGTTTGGTATGACACGAGGTAACCGTCTAATAGACCGGGGGCTCGATTTCAAACACAAATCGCCTTAACTATCATGTGTTCGGCGTCTTGGCATTCGCTTTATATGCATCGGTTCTGAACTATGTCTTTTGTCATTCAGTTGTGTTTCCTAGCTCCTGTGTTTGCCCCTTTATGTTACCTTGTTCGGCTAAAAGGGAAAAGGGAGCACCCCTGCGATTGTGTTTCCGGATAGTCTCGTCAAGCACCTTAGGGGAGAAAGCCGAAAACAGACTGTCATAGTATGCGTGATCCGATCTGTGAACCCCAAGCTAGAAGTATTATACTTCAATCCTCGTAAGCGGTTATTCCGTGTTATACGAGGAACTTGTCCTTTGTGCAAATATTATGATGTTGGCTTCGACCACGGTTCATCCGAACATCGCAAACACTTTGGTGGCTAATCGTACGCATCCCGTAGTCCTTTTCGCACCCCTTCGGTTAAGTGAAAGAAATAAAGCACTATAGTCTGCTGATTGCCTAGTCTACCACACTACACCGCCTTCGAGTTCCGATAATACGGCTAAGGGACACAGTGCACTAGCATAGACACCCCATGTAGTATCTATGTGGGGGCTGAAGCCGACGACTCACATCTTTCAGTATTAAACAGCCACATAGGAGTTATAAAGGAATGCAAAACCATATAAGAGCAGATACTAATATCATTAAAATTTATCACAAGTCTTCGAACACGTTACAAGCTCATTCAAATAATTTTTCTTCCGGACACTGCAATGTTATAACCGGAGCACTCTCCATCACTCCATTGCAGTATAGCTCGGGCGTCAGTGCTCCTTCCCAGGTGGTGGCGGGTCGGTGGCGACCTTCATCGGATTTAGCCCCGGCCAGTGCACTTTGGCCTTGGCAAGGGCCATCCAAAGTCCTTCAATGCAGGAGGAGGGCTTGACGGTGTCGAGGCAGGGCGTGGCAGCGATCAGTCTCTGCACTAGGCCGAAGTAGCTGTGTGGTAGTGGCTCGCCGGGCTATAAGCTGATGCGGAGGTCCTTCATAGCCGGCTCCGCCATCTGGTTGCAGTTCCATCAGCTGTTTCTGCTGCTCCACCAGAAGAGGAGGACGCTCGGGGGCTCCGAACTGTGCCCAGAACATCCGACCTTCATCTTCCTCTCCTCGCGAAGCGAACAGTCGATTGGTGTTCGCCATGCTCTTCTGGAGATCGGTGGACGCGCCTGAGGATCGCCACACCCGAGTAAGCAACTCGAATCTGCTATCCCCGAATACGCACTTTAATGAGTACGGCTTACCATTGGCTATTTCCTTGTCCTGGGGCACTTCCTCCTTGTAGAATTGTCTGTCGATCCGCTCTTTCTGGAGGTCGGCTTTCATGGTGAACAGTTCGGCCGAGATCGCTTTATTCTTCTGCTCCAAGGCCTCGCATCTCTCGCTGGCATCCTTGAGCTCCTGTTGGACCTCTACCACGCGAGCTTCATGCTTGCCACTAGTGGCCCGCATGGCGGAAAGGGCGGTAGCTGTTTCGTTAGCAGCAGCCCTCTTGGCACCATCTCGTCCTTCGCACGCTGGAGCTCGGCCTTGAGCCTCCCCACCTCCTTCGTTGAGGTTGTGCGTGCAGTACACAAAGATAAAGAGTCTGCATTTACGGTATTCGGACTTAGACGAAAGTATTCGGATTCTGTTTCGACATACCTTTAGCCTCGTCGA
Organism: Hordeum marinum; assembly: GCA_022496015.1. Lineage (NCBI taxonomy): Eukaryota > Viridiplantae > Streptophyta > Magnoliopsida > Poales > Poaceae > Hordeum > Hordeum marinum. The sequence continues at coordinate 426,933,769 of CM039675.1, forward strand.
GCCTTCGGCTAAGGGCCTCAGCTTCGTCTTCGGCGCGCTTCAGCTTCCGATTTAGCTCCTCTAGTTTAGCGCCATTTATGGCCGCCGTCGATGGCGAAGCCTGCATTACACACACAATTAATACATTACATGAGCTCTCAATTCCCGAACTGTAGATAATTCGATCATATGTTAGGTAATTCTAACATGTTGGACACTTAAAGTGCTTCCAGGCTGGTATTGGATTCAGGTGTGACCACTTGGTGAGCTTTTTTCACCTCACCTTGGACTTGGGGGCTACCATGTATACAATACGAATAAATAAAAATCTTTGTAAATATCAGGCGACTTAGTTGAAAGCCCGCAAGGATACCTTTGAAGGCCTCCTTCAGTCCGTTGTCAATAGATTGGATGCTTTGTAGTACCTCACCCATAAGGGTGCGGTGATCCTCGGGGATGGAGGCGCTCGATAGAGCCTCCTCCATGACCGACCACCTGTTGGTCTGTAGTGCTGGGGATGATCGGATTTCCCTATCACCCACCGGGGACTGGACCGGTGCCTCCGGAGGCATAGTGCACTCCAGAGATGTTTTCGGAGGGGACTAAGTGTCCGCTCGTCCAGCCTCCGCTACTTCTCGAGCATGCGTTGGTTTCCGTGAAGAGGAACGGGTGATGCAGCAAAGTACATAAGTATTTCCCTCAATTGTTGAGAACTAAGGTATAAATCCAGTAGGAGATACAAGCTAGTCCCCAATAGGTGTACCTACACAAGGAATCAAACTCTTGCACCCAACGCTATAAAGGGGTTGTCAATCCCTTTAAGGTTACTTGCAAGGATGAGATATGATAGAGATAGATTTCTTGAACGGAAAGTAACACAAAAGGTAAAAATAATGCAGCAAAGTATTTTTGGTATATTTGGTTTTAGATCTGAAAGTATAAGATGGAAAAAAAGACCCGGGGGCCATAGGTTCCACTAGAGGCTTCTCTCATGATAGCAAGTATTACGGTGGGTGAACAAATTACTGTCGAGCAATTGATAGAAAAGTGAATAATTATGAATTTATCCAAGGCAATGATTATGCATGTAGGCATCACGTCCATGTCAAGTAGACCGAAACGATTCTGCATCTACTACTATTACTCCACACATTGACCGACTCCAGCCTGCATCTATAGTATTAAGTTTATGAAGAACAGAGTAACGCATTAGGTAAGATGACATGATGTAGAGGGATAAAGTCAAGCAATATGATGAAAACCCCATCTTGTTATCCTTGCTGGCAACAATACAATACGTGCCTGACTACCCCTACTTTGTCACTGGGTGAGGACACCGCAAGATTGAACCCAAAACTAAGCACTTCTCCCATTGCAAGAATTACCAATCTAGTTGGCCAAACCAAACCAATAACTCGAAGAGACTTGCAAAGATATGAAATCATGCATATAAGAATTCAGGAAAGACTCAAATAATATTCATGGATAATCTGAACATAAACCTACATTTCATCGGATCTCGACAAACACACCACAAAAGTGTATTACATCGGATAGATCTCCATGAAGATCATGAAGAACATGGTATTGAAGAGCAAAGAGAGATAAGAAGCCATCTAGCTACTAGCTATGGACCCAAAGGTCTGTGGTGAACTACTCACGCATCATCGGAGGGGAAATCGAGTTGATGTAGATGTCCTCCGTGGTCGAATCCCCCTCTGGCAGATTACCGAAAAAGGCTCCAAGTATGGATCTCTCGAGAACGGAGGCTTCTCGCCGTGGAAAAGTGTTTTCGTGGCTTGTTCTGATAATGATGGAATATTTGGGAATTTATAGGCGGAAGATTAGGGTTAGGAGAGCGGTTGTGGGCCCACAAGCCTGCCTGGCGTGCCCTACCCCCCTGGGCACGCCCCTAGGGCTTGTGGACCCACGGTGGCTCCCGTGCCTTGGTTCTCAAGTCTCCTAGATTCTTGTCGTTCCAGAAAAAATCGTTCCGAAGGTTTTATTCTGTTTGGAGTCCATTTAACATTCCTTATCTCCAAATCTCGAAAACAAGGAAAAAAACAGAAACTGGCACTAGGCTCTAGATTAATAGGTTAGTCCAAAAAATAATGTAAAAATAGCATATTAATGTATATAAAACATTCAAAACAGATAATATAATAGCATGGAACAATCAAAAATTATAGTTATGTTGGAGACGTATCAGCCTCCTCGGTTTCCGGGTGGGGTGGTGCCCCCGGGTTTTCAGTAGCCGAAGCGTTAGCCTCGGACATGATACGATCTCCCTCGCCCCCTATGTCTGCCTCCATTGGAGTAGGCTGGGACGACACCTCCACGACGTCCTTCGTGGCACCTGGAGTGGTGGGGTGCGAGGCGTCCCCGCTCTCCGCCAGTTCGGCGAGCGGGCTCTCCCTGTTCGATATCACCTCGGTGGGGATAACGTGCGGGGAGCTGCGAGGCCAATAACCTACGTGTCAACAAACTATAAATCTACCCACAATGAATAGGAGGGTCTTCGGATCCTAACCTTTTGGGGAGGGGCTTAACCCTTAGGCTCTTTCATGGAACCTCCTCGGGTCTTCGGACACAGAGCTCGAGTCCGAGTTGTCATCGGACAGAACCACCCGCGTCTTTCGCGCCCTCTTCGGGGCAGGAGAAGCAACCTACCCCGGGGCGTTTGAAGATGCCGCTCTCTTCATGGAACGGGGGGAATTGCCTCCCCCTAGCTCTCAGCCTTGGCATCTTCCTCCTCTTCTTCCTCCTCCTCTTCGGCCTCCTCCTGATTAGACGAGGAAGGGGTATCTTCGGATGCGACATCAGGATGGTCCCTGATGCAAAGGCCAGTCTGGCCTGGTTTCTTCTTCTTCACTTTCTTCGTGGGAGCCTCGTAAGGCTTCACCACGAGCATCTTGGCTAACAGCCCGGTCCTCTCGTCTTCAGGCTGAGGTGCCCGACTGTTGATGTTAACGGCTTTCTTCTGTTGGGGAACGTTGCATGGGAAACAAAAAAATTCCTACACACACAGATCTAACCATGGTGATGAGCATCTACGAGAGGGAGAGTGGATCTACATACCCTTGTAGATTGCTAAGCGAGAAGAGTTAAGAAATGCGGTTGGTGTAGTCGAACGTCTTCGCGATCCAAATCGCCGAGCGTCCTGCGATCTCATCACGATCCGTCCCACGATCCAATCACGATCCGTCCTGTGAACTCATCACAATCCATCCCGTGAACTCATCACGATCCGTCTCGCGATCTTGATCACGATCCGTCCCGTGAACTCATCATGATCCGTCCCACGAACTCATCACGATCCGTCTCGCGATCTTGATCACGGTCCTTCTGATCTAGCGCCAAACGGACGACACCTCCGCGTTCAGCACACGTACAGCTCGATGACGATCTCCGCCTTCTTGATCCAGCAAGAGAGAGAGGTACAAGAGTTCTCCGGCAGCATGATGGCGCTCCGGAGATGGTGGTGGAGCTATTCCGGCAGGGCTTCGCCTAAGCACTGTAGAAATCCGATCTAGAGGAGAAACTATGCACTAGAGGAACGGGTAGCACGTGGCTGAAAATTCTGTCCAAAACCCTAAAATCCTCCAGTATATATAGGAGGAGAGGAGGAGGAGGCTTGGCTGCCAAAGAGGCAGCCCTTGGGTTGGCCGAACCTAGTGGGATTGGAGGATTCCTCCTCCAATCCTAGTAGGACTAGGACTCCTCCTTATTTTTCCCTTTTTCCAACTTTTTCTCTTTGGGCTTTCTCTCCCAGCCGCATGGGCCTTGTGTGGGACTTAGACCAGCCCACTAAGGCTGGTATTTACTCTCCCACATCCCATGTAGCCCCTTGGGTCGAAATACCCCTCCCGATGGTCTCCCGGTACACTACCGGCACTCCCGGTACACTACCGATGAGCCCAAAACTTTTCCGGCGACCAAAACAGGACTTCCAATATATGATTCTTTACCTCCGGACCATTCCGGAGCTCCTCGTGATGTCCGGGATCTCATCCGGGACTCTGAACAACCTTCGGCCACCACCATGCATAACTCTATACTACCGAAACGTCACCGAACCTTCAGTGTGCAGACCCTACGGGTTCGAGAACTATGTAGACATGACCGAGACACCTCTATGGTCAATAACCAATAGTGGGACCTGGATGCCCATATTGGTTCCTACATATTCTACGAAGATCTTTATCGGTCGAACCTCTATGTCAAGGATTTAGTTAATCTCGTATGATGTTCCCTATGTTCTTCGGTATGTTACTTGCCCAAGATTCGATCGTCGGTATCTCCATACCTAGTTCAACCTCGTTACCGGCAAGTCTCTTTACTTGTTCCGTAATACAAGATCATGTGACCAACACTTAGTCACATTGCTTGCAAGGCTTATTGTGATGTTGTATTACCGAGTGGGCCCTGAGATACCTCTCCGTCACACGGAGTAACAAATCCCAGTCTTGATCCATGCCAACCCAACAGACACCCTCGAAGATACCTGTAGAGCACCTTTATAGTCATCCAGTTACATTGCGATGTTTGATACACACAAGGCACTCCTCCGGTGTCAGTGAGTTGCATGATCTCATGGTCATAGGAACATATACTTGACATGCAGAAAACAGTAGCAATAAACTGACACGATCATATGCTACGTTTGTAGTTTGGGTCTTGTCCATCACACCATTCTCCTAATGATGTGATCCCGTTATCAAATGACATCTTATGTCCATGGCTAGGAAACCTTAACCATCTCTGATCAACGAGCTAGTCCATTAGAGGCATACTAGGGACATGGTTTTGTCTATGTATCCACACATGCATCTAAGTCTCCGATCAATACAATTATAGCATGGATAATAAACGATTATCATGAACAAGGATATATGATAATAACTAATTTATTATTGCCTCTGGGGCATATTTCCAACAGTCTCCCACTTGCACTAGAGTCAATAATCTAGTTCACATTACCATGTGATTCGCATTGTTATGAATCTAACACCCAATGAGTTCTGGGGCTCGATCATGCTTTGCATGTGAAAGAGGTCTTATAGTCAACGGGTCTGCGACATTCAAATCCGTCTGTACTTTGCAAATCTCTATGTCAAACCGTAAACACTGCTACCATAATCCACTTGGTACTATTCCAAATGGCTGCTCCACTATATGTATCCAGATTGCTACTACGGGTCATCCGGATTGGTGTTAAAGCTAGCATCGACGTAACTCTTTACGACAAACTCTTTATCACCCCCATAATCGAGAAACATCTCCTTAGTCTTTTAGTTACTACGGATAATCTTGACTGCTGTCCAGTGATCCACTCCTGGATCACTCTTGTACCCCTTGACGGACTCATGGCAAGGCACACACAGGTGCGATACATAGCATGGCATACTATACAGAGCCTATGATAAGGCATAGGGGACGACATTCGTCCTTTCTCTTTCTTCTGCCATTGTCGAACTTTGAGTCTCACTCAACTTCACACCTTACAAAGGAGGCGAGAACACTTCTCTCTGACTAATCCATTTTGAACTCTTTCAAAATCTTGTCAAGGTATGTACTCATTGAAAGTCTTATCAAACATCTTGATCTATCTTTATAGATCTTGATGCTCAACAATTAGGTAGCTTTATCCAGGTCTTCCTTTGAAAAACTCTTTTCAAACAACCATTTATGCTCTCCAGAAATTCTACATCATTTCCGAATAGCAATATGTCATCCACATATACTTATCAGAAACTCTATAGTGCTCCCACTCACTTTATTGCAAATACGAGTTTCTCGTAGACTTTGTATAGACTCAAAAACTTTGATCACCTCATCAAAGTGTATATTCCAACTCTGAGATGCTTGCTTCAGTTCATAGAAGAATCACTGAAGCTTGCACACCTTTTAACATCCTTAGGACTGACAAAACCTTCTGGTTGTATCTCATACAACCGTTCCTTAAGGAAGGAAACGATGTTTTGGCATCCATCTGCCATATTTCATAATTGAAAAATGCAGCAACTGCTAACATAATTCCAATAGACTTTAGCATCGCTACGAGTGAGAAAGTCTCATCGTAGTCAACTCCTTGAACTTGTCGTGAACTTCTTTGCAACAAGTCGAGCTTTACAAATGGTGGCATTTACCATGAGCGTCTGTCTTCATTTTAAACATCCATTTGTACTCAATGACCTGCCGTCCAACGAGCAAGTCTACCAAAGTCCATACTTGGTTTTCATACATGGATCCTTTCTTGGATTTCATGGCCTCTAACCATTTGTTGGAATCTGGGCCCATCATCGCTTCTCCATAGCTCGTAGGTTCATCGTTGTCCAACAACATGACCTCCAAGACAGGGTTGTCGTACCACTCAGGAGCAGTACACGTCCTTGTCAACCTACGAGGTTTGATAGTAACTTGATCCGAAGCTTCATGATCATCATCATTAACTTCCTCTTCAACTAACGTAGGCTTCACAGAAACATCTTCCTGCACTGCGCTACTCTCTGGTTGAACAAAGGTTCAACAACCTCATCAAGTTCTATCTTCCTCCCACTCAATTCTTTCAAGAGAAACTCTTTCTCGAGAAAGGACCCAATTTTAGCAACAAACATTTTATGCTTGGATCTGAGATAGAAGGTTTACCCAACTGTCTTTAGGGTATTCTATGAAGATGCATTTGTCCTCTTTGGGTTCGAGCTCATTAGGTGAAAACCCTTTTTCACATCAGTGTTGCAGCCCCAAACATTAAGAAATGACAGCTTTAGGTTTCTATCAAACCATAATTCACACGGTGTCATCTCAACGGATTTAGATGGTGCCCTATCTAAAGTGAATGTAGTTGTCTCTAATGCATAACCCCAAAACGATAGTGGTAAAAGGATAAGAGACATCATAATTCGCACCATATCCAATAGAGCACGACTATGACGTTCGAACACACCATCACACTATGGTGTTCCAGGTGGCGTGAGTTGTGAAACAACTTTCACATTGTCTTAAGTTGTATACCAAACTCGTAACTCAGATATTCACCTCCATGATCATATCGCGGACATTTTATCTTCTTGTCACGATGATCTTAAACTTCACTCTGAATTTGCTTGAACTTTTTCAAACGATTCAGACTTGCGTTTCATTAAGTAAATATACACTATTATCTACTCAAATCATTAGTGAAGGTAAGAAAATAACGATATCCACCGCATGCTACAAGACTCATTGGATTGCATACATCAACATGTATCATTTCCAATAAATCACTTGCCCGCTCCATCAAACCAGAAAACGGGGTCCTTAGTCATCTTGCCCAAGAGGCATGGTTTGCATGTCTCAACCGATTCGAAATCGAATGAGTCCAAAGATCTATCAGCATGGAGTTTCTTCATGTGCTTTATACCAATATGACTTTTAGCGGCAGTGCTACAAGTATGTGGTACTATCATTATTAACTTTGTATCTTTTGGCATCAATGTTATGAACATGTGTATTACTACGATCAAGATTCAACAAACCATTCTCATTGGGTGCATGACCATTAAAAGTATTATTCATGTAAACAGAATAACCATTATTCTTTAACTTAAATGAATAACCGTGTTGCAATAAACACGATCTAATCATGTTCATGCTCAACGCAAAACACCAAATAACATTTATTTAGGTTCGTCACTAATCCCGAAGGTAGAGAGAGCGTGCGATGTTGATTGCATCAACCTTGGAAACATTTCCAACACACATCGTCACCTCACCCTTAGCTAGTGCTCCATTTATTTCGTAGCTTTTATTTCGAGTTACTAACATTTAGCAACCGAACCGGTATCCAATACCCAGGTGCTACTAGGAGTACTAGCAAGGTACACATAAATAACACGTATATCAAATATACTTCTGTCGACGTTGCCAGCCTTTTTATCTACCAAGTATCTAGGATTGTTCCGCTTCAGCGACCGCTCTCCTCATAATCGAAGCACTTAGTCTCGGGTTTGGGTTCAACTTTGGGTTGCTTCATTGGAGCAGCAACTGACTTGCTATCCATGAATGTTTTCCCTCCTTGCTCCTGCCCTTCTCGAAACTTGTGGTTTGACCAACCATCAACACTTGACGTTCCTTCTTGATTTCTACCTTCGCGGTGTCAAACATCGCGAATAGCTCAGGGATCATTATTTCTATCCCTAGCATTTTATAGTTCATCACCAAGTTCTAGTAGCTTTAGTGACAGTGACTTGGAGAACTATATCAATCACTATCTTATCTGGAAGATCAACTCCCACTCGATTCAAGCAATTGTAGCACCCAGACAATCTAAGCACATGCTCAATGATTGAGTTGTTCTCTTTCATCTTGCAGGCAAAGAATCTTGTTGGAGATCTCATATCTCGCAACACGGGCACAAGCCTGAGATCCTAATTTCAGCTCTTAGAACATCTCATATGTTTTGTGATGTTCAAAACGTTTCGGAGCCTCAATTCTAAGTCGTAATGCATGACGCACTAAGCTATCAAGTAGTCATCAGAATGTGCCTGTCAGATGTTCACAACATCTACAAACGACGCTAGAGGGGTTGGTGCACCGAGCGGTGCATTAAGGACATAAGCCTTCTATGTAGCAATGAGGACGATCCTTAGATCACGGACCCAGTCCGCAATATTGCTACCATCATCTTTCAACTCTATTTATCTAGGAACATATAAAAATTCAAGGGAGCTACAGCGTGAGCTAGTAATCTACAACATAATTTTGCAAAGTCACTACTGACTATGTTCATGATAATGAGTTCAGTTAATCATATTACTTAAGAACTCCCACTCAAATTGACATCCCTCCAGTCATTCGAGTGATCCATGATCCAAATTCACCAACTCAAGTCCGATCATCACGTGAGTTGAGGTGGTTTCAATGGTGAACATCATTACGTTGATCATATCTACTATATGACTCATGTTCGACCTTTCGGTCTCTTGTGTTCCGAGGCCATGTCTGTACATGCTAGGCTCGTCAAGTTTAACCCAAGTGTTCTGCACCTGCAACACTGGCTTGCACCCGTTGTATGTGAACGTAGAGTCTATCACACCCGATCATCACGTGGTGTCTCAACACGACGAACTTTCACAACGGTGCACACTCGGGGAGAACACAATTTATCTTGAAATTAAGTGAGGGATCACCTTATAATGCTACCATCGTCCTAATCAAAACAAGGTGCATAAAAGGATTAACATCACATGCAAATCATAAGTGACATGATATGGCCATGAACTTGTGCTTTTGATCTCCATCTTGAAAGCACCGGCATGATCTCCATCGTCATCGGCAAGACACCATGATCTCCATCAACGTGTCGCCATCAAGGTTGTCGCGCCCAACATGCTTCTACTACTATTGCTACCGTTCAGCGATAAAGTAAAGCATAACATAGCGCTTAATGATTGACACGCAGGTCATACAATAATTAAAGACAACCCTATGGCTCCTGCCAATTGCCGTACTCATCAACATGCAAGTCATGATAATCTATACATCACATGATCATCTCATACATCACATATATCACATCATGTAAATAGCCATATCACATGACAACATACCCTGCAAAAACAAGTTAGACGTCCTCTAATTGTTGTTGCATGTTTTACGTGGCTGCTACGGGTATCTAGCAAGAACAATTCTCATCTATGCAAACACCACAACAGTGATACACTAGTTGCTTTTCAACCTTCTCAAGGACCGCCTTTGTCGAATCCGATCCAACTAAAGTGAGAGAAACTGGCACCCGCAAGCCATCTATGCAACAAGTTGCGGTCGAGGGAACCGGCCTTTCGTAAGCGTACGAGTAATGTTGGTCCAGGCCACTTCATCTCACAATACTGCTGAACCAAAATCAGACCAAGGGAGGAAGCAATCTAAGCATCAACGCCCACAAAATCTTTGTGTTCTACTCGAGATCTCATCTACACATAGACCTAGCTCATGATGCCACTGTTGGGGAACGTTGCATGGGAAACAAAAAATTTCCTACGCACACGTAGATCTATCCATGGTGATGAGCATCTACGAGAGGGAGAGTGGATCTACGTACCCTTGTGGATTGCTAAGCGGGAAGCATTAAGAAACATGGTTGGTGTAGTCGAACGTCTTCGCGATCCAAATCGCCGAGCGTCCCGCGATCTCATCACGATCCGTCCCACGATCCGATCACGATTCGTCTCGTGAACTCATCACGATCCGTCCCGCGAACTCATCACGATCTGTCTCGCAATCTTGATCATGATCCGTCCCACGAACCCATCACGATCTGTCCCGCGAACTCATCGTGATCCGTCTCGTGATCTTGATCACGGTCCTTCCGATCTAGCGCCGAACGGACGGCACCTCCGCGTTCAGCACACGTACAGCTCGATGACGATCTCCGCCTTCTTGATCCAGCAAGAGGGAGCGGAGAGGTAGAAGAGTTCTCCGGCAGCGTGACAGTGCTCCAGAGATGGTGGTGGAGCTATTCCGGCAGGGCTTCACCTAAGCACTGCAGAAATCCGATCTAGAGGAGAAACTATGCACTAGAGGAACGGGTAGTACGTGGCTGAAAATTCTGTCCAAAACCCTAAAATCCTCTGGTATATATAGGAGGAGAGGAGGAGGAGGCTTGGCTGCCAAAGAGGCAGCCCTTGGGCCGGCCAAACCTAGTGGGATTGGACGATTCCTCCTCCAATCCTAGTAGGACTAGGACTCCTCCTTATTTTTGCCTTTTTTTGCCTTTTCCCACCTTTTTCTCTTTGGGCTTTCTCTCCTAGCTGCATGGGCCTTGTGTGGGACTTCCAACAGCCCACTAAGGGCTGGTATTTACTATCCCACAGCCCATGTAGCCTCTTGGGTCGAAATACCCCTCCCGATGGTCTCCCCGTACACTACCTGCACTCCCGCTACACTACCAGCACTCCCGGTACACTACCGATGAGCCCGAAACTTTTGCGACGACCAAAACAGGACTTCTTATATATGAATCTTTACCTCTGGACCATTCTGGAGCTCCTCGTGACGTTCGAGCTCTCATCCGGGACTCCAAACAACCTTCGGTCACCACCATGCATAACTCTACTACCGAAACGTCACCGAACCTTAAGTGTGCTGACCCTGCGGGGTCGAGAACTATGTAGACATGACCGAGACACCTCTACGGTCAATAACCAATAGCGGGACCTAGATGCCCATATTGGTTCCTACATATTCTACGAAGATCTTTATCGGTCGAACCTCTGTGTCAAGGATTCAGATAATCCCGTATGATGTTCCCTTTGTTCTTCGGTATGTTACTTGCCCGAGATTCGATCATCGGTATCTCCATACATAGTTCAACCTCGTTACCGGCAAGTCTCTTTACTTGTTCCGTAATACAAGATCCCATGACCAACACTTAGTCACATTGCTTGCAAGGCTTATTGTGATGTTGTATTACCGAGTGGGCCCTAAGATAACTCTCCATCACACGGAGTAACAAATCCCAGTCTTGATCCATGCCAACCCAACAGACGCCCTCGGAGATACCTGTAGAGCACCTTTATAGTCACCCAGTTACGTTGCGATGTTTGATACACACAAGGCACTCCTCCGGTGTCAGTGAGTTGCATGATCTCATGGTCATAGGGACATATACTTGACATGCAGAAAACAGTAGCAATAAACTGACATGATCATATGCTACGTTTGTAGTTTGGGTCTTGTCCATCACACCATTCTCCTAATGATGTGATCCTGTTATCAAATGACAACTCATGTCCATGGCTAGGAAACCTTAACCATCTTTGATCAACGAGCTAGTCCATTAGAGGCATACTAGGGACATGGTTTTGTCTATGTATCCACACATGCATCTAAGTCTCTGATCAATACAATTATAGCATGGATAATAAACGATTATCATGAACAAGGATATATGGTAATAACTAATTTATTATTGCCTCGAGGGCATATTTCCAACATCTTCAGCCATCTCTGCCAGAACAGATCAAATAAGAGGTTATAGGAATTCTCTGTGTAATAAAGTCGACCAAGCTGGGGAATATCGTACCTCGGAATCGGGCTTGGCAGCGTGCAGACCCTTGTCCTCCTCATCGGATGGCCATCTCTTCATTGATTTGAAGAGCGCCTTTCACAACTTCTCCCGCATAGTGCGGAAGAGATTTCGGACTGTGGTCTCGGCTTCGAGTTCTCGAGCCCATAGGAGAGAGTCCCGATGCTGGCAGGGGAGGATGCGTCTTCGGAGCATCACCTGGACCACATCGGCTAGCTTGATGCCCTCCTCGACCAAGGAGCGGAGGCGCTTCTGCAGATCGGTCACCTCCTTGCCTGATCCCCAGACCAGGCCCTTTTCAGGCCATGAAGCTAGTCTGGTGGGGGGACCGGATCTGAATGCGGCGGCGAGGAGTTGGCCCTCTTCTTGTGGTTCGGTGACATAGAACCACTCCTTTGGCCATCCCTTGATAGTGTCGATGAAGGTGCCCGACGGCCACCCGACGCAAGCAAGCTTGTCGATGACTGTCCCGCCACAGTCCGCGTGCTTGCCACCGACGCAATTGGGCTTGATGTTGAAGACCTGCAGCCAGAGCCCGAAGTGCGGCTCGACACGCAGGAAGGCCTCACAAACGAGGATGCACCCCAAGATATGCATGATGGAGTTCGGCGGGAGGTCGTGGAAGTCGAGGCCGTAGAAGAACATTAGCCCCCTGGCGAAGGTGTGGAGTGGGAAGCTCAACCCCTGATGAAGTGAGGGATGAACACCACCCTCTCGCCTAGATTGGGGGTGGGGGTCACTTGACCCTCCTCCGCTGCGCGGTGAGGGATGTTGGCAGAGAGGTAGTCGGCTTCTTGAGGTCGAGTATGTCCTAGTTGGTGATCGTGGAAGCTTCCCACTGGCCGTTGGAACTCGCCATTGCTGATCTCAAAGGTGGGGGCGGAAAGACCTAGATCTGTCCTCTAGAGGCGCAAGGGAATGGGAGGCGGAGTAGTCGAATGGAGAGCGTAAAAAAGCCTTTCGGGTTTTCCTTCTCCTTTTATGAGGTCTATCGATGTATACTCCCCTCGCTGCACCATGAATCCCTCCACTTACCGAGACGCACGAGCCGTTGCATGCGCGTGATTAAGTGTATCCCGTATAAAACGGGACATGATCGGTATATTGATAAATCGTGATGATTAAAACGGCCTCGAACCGTGAATCGAGTCTATGCAACTAGCCTGGTGGTCGTGGTGGGCCATAGCCTTTTGTCAGAAAGGTCGTCAGAGGGCTCTTGTTTATCCCCTAGCATTTGGGCTTTAAAGCCAATCAATTTACAGTATTCATACGTGCCACTATGCAGGAGACTACTTGTCATCGGAGGCTGAACTATGGTTCGACAGGAAGGAACTCATCTCGCAAGCCGAAGACTCTATTCGTGAAGTAGTCGAAGCTGAAGACCCTTGGCGTTAGAGGCAAGTTCGGGGGCTACTGAGGGAGTCCTGGATTAGGGGGTCCTCGGATAGCCGACCTATTGTTGTGGGCCAGACTATGAGGGCTACTTACCGAACACCTTGAAGGCCCAGTCTCCAGGATGGAAGCTTCGGGAAGCATGGCTTGCGCTCCACTTCTGATGTAGTAGTTAGTCATGTTTATCTCTTCGGCATGTAACCGGCCATGTGTAAACCCTAGGCATCCTCGACATCTATATAAGCCGGAGGGTTTTAGGGTATAGAGACATAACAACTCATCTAGGGTTAGATATACGATCTTGAGGTAGATCAACTCTGTAACCCCTCACATCATCAATCCAACCAAGCAAGACGTAGGGTATTACCTCCATAGGAGGGCCCAAACCTGGGTAAACCCATGTCCCCTGCGTCTCCCGTTATCGTTGGTTCTAGTCTCATAGTTCGGGACACCCTACCCAAGATCCACCGGTTTTGATATCGACACATGGCACTTCCTACTTTGGATTTGGTAATGGACATAGCGTCACCGGAATCGCCAGGGGCTGGGTTGGCCATGGGAACCTCGGTAGAAGGTTCACCATGAGTCAACGCTCTGGAATTTTGAGCTTCCCTGCACACCCTGACTACCTCCTCGGCAGGGTAAGGCTGAGTTTCTCGCGTGTGAATTTCGATATAAAATCTTCTTGAGGATCTATCCATTGTGATAATAAATAAACATCCAAACAAAATACCTTTGGGTTGAGCGAGTAGACGGACTCGTCCTCACGTCCGGCTCGTTCGTCGGATCCCTGTTGTTTTCTGGTCCGAACACTGCTTCCATTTCCAATGTATGACATGCGGATTGAGGATACTTGGGAGTAGGAGCTAGCACGTTCGGGTCATTAGAGGATGCTTGCCTTTTGAGGGACAAGCTTTTCTTCTTATTATTTGTTGCAGCAGAAGGGAACGATCCAGGGCAATCGGCTATGATAGCCGCCTTAGAGCAGTGAGGCCCTCCTGGTAGAAGACCCCGTCTTCAAACTCAATGGACAGATCCAGGTCCTCATGTAAGCCCGGATCATCATCATAGGAATAGTCTTCGGGCTGAGGAGCCAGACAATTGACTGCCTCGACGAAGCTTCTCCAGCCCTAGTCACGTGAAGTTAAAGACTTCAGTCGAAAAACAGACAAAATGGAAAACTGAACTGTGTTCACAGAGGTGAAAGGCTTACCTATTAAATGGGGTTGTGGCTTGAATATCCCTCCTTGGTCAACTGCCGAATAAAATCTTCTTGCTCCCCTTTGTATACGTCGGCAAGTGCGGCGGCCAAAGTTGTCTGATCTGTAGGCCCCAGTCTTCACGAGCGTGTGGTGTCGCTTGTCCCATTGTAACACCACAAGGGGTGTATCGTCTGCTGAAGAGGCTGCACGCACCGGGTGATGGCGGCGGCCATGATATCGATCATTGATTGGTTGTGGTGAGCTAGTATCCTCACCTTGGCTGCCAAGCATTGCACTTCAACGGTGTTCTCTTGGGACGAACTCTTCGAACGCCAATTGTACCTTTTCTTCAAGGGGGCATTGGAATATTTGGGCAGACCCCTCCGAGCTAGGTCGAACAGGGGGACGTCTTCGATATAAAGCCATTCTGAAGACCATTCTTCAGACTCCTTCGGTGTTCCCACCGGATACCCCGTTCCCGCTATGCGGGATACATTGGCCCCGACGACCTCCAAGATTGTCGGGTCCCGAGTTCGAGGGACGAGTTTGTTTGTGGTGTTGTTTTAGGAACAATTGGAGATACATTGGACACTTGACTCACTTACAAGGAAGGTGTTGACACCATGTGCTTATTGGAGCCATGCTAGGATGATCCAAGACCACTGTCTACTACATCAATCCAATGCTATCTCGGTAAGAAGTATCTACTTCATGCATATATTTCTCGCATTCAACCTTTTATAGGTTGCATCATGGCATGAATTTCTTGATTCATTCTTGTGGTACTTGTTTCCTTTCTCAAAGCATCACAACGATGATCACTTATTGCTAGTTGTGATGTCTTTGATGTTCGTGTATTGGGAGTTCATTTATGTACAATAAGAAAATATTAGGTTGTGTGCTATGCTTTCAAGAAAAGTTCTTATTGGTATATTTATGACTTCCTTTTGGATATCTTGTTTGTTCCTTCTTGTAACTATTTCATCTGTACATCACTCTTTGTGGATATATCATCATGATTGCCCTCTACCTAGAATCTTATAGACATGAGAGAAGTTACATCTATAATTGATATCCTCTTTTCTTTCACATCCACCGTTGCATTTCCTTTTTATTTACTTGGTGGTTTCATGAAAGAATCTGTCTTGAGTTTGAATCTTATATGCTTGCATTTTGATGCACTCCTTGGTGGTGAAGATTATTTTCCTCAGGCTTGTCTTCACGAGGGTTTTGCCATCTCGATTGGTATCCCTCCTCTTGACAAGGCTATTATTTCCTATCTTCACTAGGGGTTGTCCCAAGCTTTGGTTTTTAATTTTCTTATTAGTAAGCTTGTGAACCCAGTTGCTAGTGGTTTGTGTGTGGGAAGGATATGGCTCGCACTTTATGTCTCATTTCATCAAGACTATGGTGATGCTTAATGCTGATCCTTATATTAGTCCTCTCAAGTGCTTTGCCATGACTCACACACATAATTTTGGTTGAGGCTATTCTTTAACCTCTTCTACCTGTTGCTTAACCATATGTTTGGTGCAAGTACTATGCTTATTGTCTTATCTACTTGCTTGCACTTTGTTGTGTGTTTATATTGATTTTGGGAGAGTCATGATCCTATTTTGTGCACTTACATTCAAATACAAAAATTCTTAATTGTGCAAAAATCATGGGTAGCTCCTCTAGTTTCTTTATATACGCTCTTTTGACCATATCATAATATCTTTTATTCATGTGGCTCGTAGGTCCATGTGACTGATTGTTCCAATTAGTATCTTTTGATTGCTTGCTTCACTCTGGTGTATGTATTTGTGCCATACGATCCTTTTTGAAATCTTGGGGTTCTCAATATAGTTTGTATTCCTCCAACTACTTATAATTGGATTTGTTTATTTCTTTACACACGTATTTTGAGAAATACACACCTTTTGGAGGGACACCTATTATATTGGTTTTCTAAGCTTTTCGCCCATTTTAGCAATCAATTCCAATGGGGGATAAGTTTAGAGAGTTTAGTTTGGAAAGCTTAGAGAGTTTTGCTTTTATTGCTTAAGCATTTGCATCTCACATACATGCATTGTTTTGCATTTGTGTGTCCTTGGTTGTGCTTATTCCTTATATAAACTCTCTTGAAAGTGGTTGTCATCAATTACCAAGATGGGGGAGATTGTAAGAGCACATTTCTCCATGTGTGGCTTTGGGTAATTGATGAGAATCCCTATGGACTAATGGTAGCCTTGAGTTATATTCGAAGGATTTGTCTGTAGGTACTTCTTGAAGTCCATCTGTTGGTTTCAGGTAGTTTATATGGTGACCAAGGTGGTATTCAAGGTTTATCCAAAGATTGGTCATGTGGAACTCGAGCTTATTGCAAGCATGTCTTGAAGAATAAGATTGTGTAAGAATTCATGTTTACCTTCATGACATCATCTTTATTAATAGAGAAGATAAGATACAAGGTTGATAAAGGCTAAGTCAAAAAGTGAATCAAGTGGATCAACCCACAAAGCATACAAGATGCACCGAGAGGGGTCAAGTGATCCCATGGTGTGGTAAGCATTGTCCATTACACTTTGTGTACTAACCCATGGTCTACGTGAGAGTTCTTTGTGGGGTTAGGTATATTTCCATGGGCTTGCATCAAGAGGAAGATCCCATACATCCCATGGAAGATGACATGAAGTGGGGATCGTCATCA
This sequence comes from Hordeum marinum, assembly GCA_022496015.1. Lineage (NCBI taxonomy): Eukaryota > Viridiplantae > Streptophyta > Magnoliopsida > Poales > Poaceae > Hordeum > Hordeum marinum. Next base: position 426,951,101 of record CM039675.1, read on the forward strand.
AGGGTGCAATGTGCAAGCTCAAGTGAAGCATCACAGAGAGATCATGCTTGAGGATTGCCATTTATTGTGGTGACAATGCACTTGTGAAGATGTGCCGAAGAGTGGCTCGCCCATAGTGGAGCATGGGGGAGCAATCAACTAGTCTTCATCAAGCCGGCGCAATCAAGAAAGGTGGTCCATCTTGAGGAAGTCAAGATCGTCATCATCTAGCTCAAGTGGACTATGCGCAAGGCAAATGTTTGACCTTGGTAGGGTTTTCTATTTTACCGGTCTCATGGTGGTAGTTGGGAGATCGGGTTATAGGATCGATTGTCGTACTATCAAGGAGGGCTCCCAAGTGAGTAGCTTGATCATATCATTCGTTGAGAGCTCAAACCATTGCATTCTTGGAATCATCATATCTCTTGGTTCTTGGTTTTATTTTCTCTACGTAGGTTCTTGATATTGTGGTTATGTTCGTGACAAGCTCTAGTACATCGAAAACGGATTTCATATGCTTCTTCTATTGCGTTTTCGGTATTGGAGGTTTTGCCGGTCTTATTTGAGGAAGGGTTCTCACCATTTTCTTATGGGCCTTTTCTCATTTACTTCATATTGATATTTCTATCAGGATTGTGTTAGCCCGTGTCATTAGCTTTCCAACAAACTTAGTTTCATTGAATCCGGAGTCCGTTTGCAGAAGTTGTGGCAGTTTTGGTGTTCTTAAAAGGTTGTAGTGGTACTACCGCGGCTACTACCACTTGGAGAGGATGTAATTTTTTACTACCGCTCCAGAGCGGTACTACCGCGGCTACTACCGTGGCTACTTCCACTCCGGACCAAAATCTCGTGTTTTGTCCAGCGGTGGTAGGCACGGCTGTATTTTTTTTAGTACCGCTCGCAAGCAGTAGTACCGCTTTCCCTAGCAGTAGTACCGTGAGGACGAGCGGTAGTACCGCTCCGGTGGTTCTACTGGCCTTTTGCCTCCTCGCTGTTGTTTTCCAAAGGGCTTCCACCGCCCTAGCGGTAGTACCGCTCCCATGAGCTGTAGTACCGCTTTGTGCGGGCTGTGAGCTTAACGATTGGATTTTCCCCACCTATAAAAGGGGGTCTTCTTCCCCAATGCATCTTATATCTTGAGATCGAGTTTGCCCCCCCCCCATTGATTACCTTCTTCGATCTTGCTAACTCTCAATCCCTCCAATGATTCTAGCTAGTTCTTGAGGGAAACGAGAGAGGAGATCTAGATCCACATTTTCACCAATCACTTTCTCCTCTAAGTGAGGGGAACCCCTTGGATCTAGATCTTGGAGTTCTTCATGTTCTTGTTCGTTCTTCCTCTCATTTTCCTCCCTAGCATTAGTTTCTTTGGTGGGATTTGGGAGACAAGGACTTGGGCACTTCGTGTACCCTTGCCATTGCATTTGGTGCATAGGTTTGAGTTCTCCACGGTGATATGTGGAAGTGAGAAGTTGAGATGCTTATTACTCTTGGGTGTTTGATAACCCTAGAGCTTGTTCCTCTTGGGTGCTTTGGCGCCCTAGATGGTTGGTGGTGCCTCAGAGCTCAATCATTGTGGTGCAAAGCTCCGGGCAAGCATCGAGGTCTCCAATTAGGTTGTGGAGATTTCCCCAAGCATTTGAGGTCACCTCAGAGCCACAGTCCGTTGTGGTGAAGCTTTGTGGTGTCGTTGGGAGCCTCTAATTAAGTTGTGGAGATTGCCCCAACCTAGTTTGTATGGGTTCGGTGACCGCCCTCAAGGGTCCCTTAGTGGAATCACGGCATCTTGCATTGTGAGAGGGCATGAGGAGATTACGGTGGCCTTAGTGGCATCTTGGGGAGCATTGTGGCTCCACGCCACTCCGAACGGAGATTAGCATTCGCAAGGGTGTGAACTTTGGGATACATTATCGTCTCCGCGTGCCTCGGTTATCTCTTACCCTAGCCCTTTACTTATGCACTTTACTTTGTGATAGCCATATTGTTTCTTGCTATATATATTGCTATCATTTAGTTGTTTATCTTGCTTAGCATAAGTTGTTGGTGCATATAGGTGATCCTAGTTCTTGTAGGTTTTGTGCTTGACATATTAAATGTTAGTTTTATTCTGCATTTGTTCAAGCCTAAATCGTAATTATTTTAAAGCGCCTATACAACCCCCCCCTTTAGGCGACATCCACGTCCTTTCACCCACCATACGACCGGTCGCCTTGTCGAAGTATGATCTGAAGAAACTTTATTCAGCGCCGCCATCGCCGCTGCCGAAGCCAATACGATGAGCAACCTACAACACTAAGCTACTTTGGCCTAAAACTATCCACACACATGGACCCAGCGACTCTCCTCACGGCTGACGACCGAGGTCGCCGGCGGAGGAGAGCCTCCAGAAGACAGCGCTGGAAGGATGGAGGAAGTACTTGCTCCTCCCTTTGTAAACTAATACTTTCTTTGTATGGAATTACTGTCTAGACGTATTTTAGTTTTACATTCATTTTTGTCCATTTTCGCGACAAGTATTGTCAGACGGAGCGATTTTAAGATATTTTAAATCACTATTTTAGTCACTTGGAAACAACTTGCTACATTACCTCCACTCCCTCTATTTATTTAGTCCCTCTACTCCCTCTATTTATTTTAGAAACAACTTGTTACATTACATATAATCCCTCGGAATCTAGTTATAATACCAAATGCTAGTATCATGTCCATTACCAATCCTGCACATAAAGCCATGCACCATAACCACCCTCGCCATCCAATGTAGCTCTCCAGCTTTGAGAAGGATTATTCTTCTTCTCGCCTTTGAGCATAGATCCATTAGGGAATAATGTTTCTTTTAAAATCCTTGCGTTAAGGCTATCCAGTTCTTTGAGCATCATCGAAGCCTACCATGCAAGTAAAGCAAGGTTAAAAAGTCGGAGATCCCGAAAGCCCATACCCCCCAAAAAAATTGGTCTGACGATAGCCTCATACACCCAAGAAGCCTTCATTTTCCCTTGGTTACTCCTGCACATAACTTTCCTAAGAGCATCTCAACCCCCCTACCACCCAAGAGGCCTCCCCAAGGCCATTTTTTATCGTTGGCGGGCGAAAATCGGCCCAGTCACGCCCCCAGGAGCCCATTTTTCACCGGTAAGGGCCGAATTTTGCGCCGGCGTACCCAGGCCGAACCTGGTGCGCTGGGGGTGCCTGGGGGAGCCGGGCGAAACATTTTTGGCACGAAAACGGGTGGGTCCAACGAGTCAGCGACCGCGCAGCATCGTTGTCCTCATCGCCTCGGTTTCTCGGGGGAATCAATGCAAGGCTACCGCCAGTCAGCCTTCCATTGATACGGCGTGTTCACGAGGTGGCACAATCAGTACGAGGCGACGCGCTTCCACACCTCGCCTCCCACGCGTCTGCACGGTGCTGCCCGCTAGCCTCCTATAAAAGCCGACCTCGTCGGTGTTCGCCACACATCGCCACCAAGCCCCCAAGTCCCACCGCCGAAGCCCCTCTCTCTCCCCTCGCGCGGCGAACTTCTCTCCCCTCTCCCCCCAATGGCAGAGCGCTACCCAGGCGACGGCATGGCCCACAACGAATTCGGCTGACGGCACCTCCACAAGGACGAGGCACGCCTGTTGTATGAGGTGGAGTACCCAACGTCGCCTGGCATGCGGGCGCCGGGTGCCTGGAGGCTCAGCGTCGGAAACATCCCCGTGCCATCGGTGCCCACCGGAGCCGAGCGGCATGCCAAGATCGCCCGGATCCGGTCCTCCCTGTCCGAGGAAGTGCCTCGGCTGCCGAGGTATGCTCCCGATAGCGTCAACCTCTGGACGGCGTACTTCGAGCGCTGTCGCGAGGAGCAGCTCACCTCCACCAATGGTGGCCCTGCGCGCGGCCGCAACAACAGCGAGGGCCGCTGTCTTTGGTGGGGCGTCCCCGGACGCAGCTCGAGGCCGTCCTCGAGCACATCGAGGGCGGCAATGAGCCGCGCCTCGAGTACCCGACGGAGCCGACCTGCATCTCCCGCCGGTGGGGATCGTCGTGGCAGCCACAGTGCATGGAGGCACCGTCCTCCCACTCCTCCGGCGTAGCATGCATCCCGCTTGTCGCCATGAAGGCCAAGCCCGGCTTGATCCCGCTCCGGTGCATCGGTCGCAGCGGCGGGGGCATCACCATCAACGAGGGCCACTGCTGCGAGCCCTCACCTCCCCGCGGCCACCTCCTCCTAGTCAGGCCGAAGACGGAGCCTGGCACAGTGGTGGTCAAGCAGGAGCACCTTGCCATGGCCGCGCCGATGAGACAGTCATGAAGTGGGCGCAAGACGACTACATCCGCGAGGAGATGGAGCAACAGTGGCAGACCCTTGAGGAGATCGAGGCTCGCCACCGTGCCCGCCGCGGGGAGGAGCTCGCCGGCCTCATCATCCTCGATGATGATAGCGACAGCGAGGTGCCCAGGCCCTCCAACCCCGACCTGCACCGTTTTTGCGACGTATGGCAAGGCTGCAACAAGGACGGCGGCCGCAGCGCGCAGGACGGCGATGGCAGCGACGGCAACGATGATAGGGATGACGGCAGTGACTACAACAACTTCTACAAGCTCCTTGGCATGTAGAATGCGGCGGCACGGCAACGGGACGGTGGCGGGGGACGACGTAGTCGACGTTGTTGTTTTTTAAGTTTTTGTATTATATTTTCAATGAAAATCTCGAACTTTTGGGCCGAATCTATGACTATATTTGGCCGAAAGTGGCGGTTGGGGGAAACCCTAGGGTCGCGACTGGGAAGCCGAGCCTCCAGGCCGATTTTAGTGCCAACTCGCCCCTAGGCGACGCTATTTTGGTCCCCTAGGGGTCAACGGCTGGAGATGCCCTAATATGAGAAGTTATGTGCTTGTGCAGGTTCAAGGGAGTCCGAAACATGCCATGGAATAAACTGGGATGGCTTGCACTACAACTTTTATATGCCCTTGTCTCCTAATGAATGGAGCTTTTCCATCCAACCTTAGAGCATCTATAGTCGGCCCCCCTATACCCGCCTCAAACGCCCGGGCAGGTCGCCCGGTCACTGCCTGGTCACTTTTTCTTTACCCAGACAGGCCTCTCAAATGGCCCTCAAACGCCCGAGATGACCGGCACCCCCCGTATCCAGCCCAAATATGAGGCGGATATGGGGGCACCTGGGCACGCCCTCCACGTTGGACCGACAGCCTGTCCCTACCCGAAATTGCACCAAATTCCCCAAACCCTTCCTCCTCCTCCCGCTGCTCTAGAACGATTCCCATGCCCGGACCCTCGCCCGCCTCCACCCTTGCTCCCAATCCTCACCTCGGGTCCCGATCCTCCACCGGAGATGCCGTCCATCCCAACCCACACTGTCGCGATGGAGACGCAGTCTACCTCGTCCGTCGGTGGCGTGAATTCGTCAGTGGCGACTTGCAAGGCGGAGAACGTTGCCCGCAAGTTGCGGCGACGCCTGTAGCGAGAGAGGGAGGTGGTGACTATGGTGTCACAGGGAGGTTCAGACACGCTGGAGCAGATGTCTCGTCCGCCACAGCCGGATCCCCGCACCCCTTCTCTCCGAGCGCCAGCAAGGATTACGGTTACCGACCCCAACGACGATCCGAGTGGCGGCTGGACCATTCCGTACAGCTTTCCGCCCATGCAGATGCCGGCGGTGGATGTGTGTGACTCGCCGAAGCTCGTTTAGGCACGGACAAGTACGGGCTTCGGCACTGCCCGGGGTGACCTCAACCTATTCGATGGAATGACCGAACAGGACTCGGTGTGTTTTCTTTGCTCTTGCCCTCTAGTTTCTTTTGCTCGTGATGAATACTTGCAAAGCTTAATCATATAGGAGGCATTCATGTCGACGATGATCAATGATAATGAAGAACCGACCCAAGTGGAGTATGAATTGGAGGCCCCCACCACTTTTGAAGTTGGGAACACATCCGACACCAATCCGAGGAAGAAGAAGAAGGAGAAGATAACGAAGGCAAGAGGTCCGGCATTCTCAAGACACGAGGACATCTTGTTGGTCAGAGCTTGGTTGGCCACAATGATGGATCCAATATGCGGCACGGAGCAAAAGGGGGCACCTATTGGATGAAGATATGGAAGGAGTTTCACGAGCAAAAGCAGTATGTGTAGCCGCATCCTATCGTGAGCACTCACAATGTGGCATCTCTCCAACATCGTTGGGGGATCATTCAAGGGGAAGTGAACAAGTACGTCGGCTACTATGCACAAGTGACCAAACGCCCTGAAAGTCGGTTAGGAATCGCAACTCAAGTAAGCTCGACTGCCTCATCTTCTCATCCATTGCATATGCTTCTTTTGTTTGCATTCTCATTCTCATACAAATGTCGTTCCCTAGACGGCGGTGGCGGCAACTTTGTATCACGAGGAGGAGAAGAAGCCATTTGCTTTGAGCCATTGTTGGCTCCTGTTGAATGGCAAGCCGAAGTGGACCCTAGTTGTGGCCGAGCTCAAGGCCGCCAAGAAGAGGAATGATGTCTCAGGCTCCAACCAATCAATTGGGTTGGACGATGAAGAGGACGATGTTGTCATGGACGAGAACGGAAAAGCCACCGTGCCAAAGGACAACTGACAAGTCATGGGAAACAAGTGGGAGAAAGCACGTCTTGCCCGTGATGCCGCGGCTACCAATATGTCTTCAACATGGACGAGCATTTTATCGGCTAGGGAGAGCAAGAAGGAGGAGAGGTACAAGCTCCTCATGGAAGCGAAAAAGGAAAGGATGCAGTGGGACAGAACTAGGGTGGACAAGAAGCTTGCAATTGAGAGGGGGAAGATCTAGTTGGAGAAGCGCGAAGCGGTGATTAAATGGGAGCTCGAGAAGGCCAAGACATTTGCTGACATGGATTTCGAGAAGGAGAAGTTGCAACTCGCACGGCACGCGGAAGATGCGAAGATCATGTTGGAGGACGAGACCGGCTTGGATGAGCATGCAAAGAAGTGGCTTGCGTACAAGAAGGAGATCAACGCCCAGAGGGCGACGGAGGAGGCAGCAAGGATGTAGGCGGAGGAGGCAGCAAGGATTCAGGCGGAGCAGCATGCCCGGATGCAGGTGGAGCTGGCGGCAAGGACTCGGGAGGAGCAGTACGTAGTCCTCTTCTCGCAGCAGCCGCACAACGAGTGATCGGAGGCCATCGGTCATGCTCGGACATTGATTTTATTTTGCCATGTCCGGTTTGTTAAACTATGATTTTCTTTGCTTTGCTTTCTTTCGAACTTTGACATTCGAATTTGTTTCGTATGATCGACGTGTATGGATTGCATGGATTTGAGGTTTTGATTTTACTATATGTGGATGTACGACGTAAAATTTGAGAAGTGTTCGGTCAGTGTCCATGGGCATGACTGGATGCGTCCGCGGACGTTTGAGGGGCCGGATTTGTCAAGTCCGGCTATATATGCTCTTAGATCTTCACCCAAACATGGTCACTCAAATACTTCAAAGTTCTTTTAATGGACACCTTTGTTAGCCTACCGTTTTCAATGTCTCATTTGGAAAATGTAACATACCCTTTACCACATCACGAGTGTTCTGAGGGCAGCCCTTGCTAAGAAATATTGATGATTTATCTCGACTAACTCTCTGGCCTGATGCCCGAAAGTAGGTAATATGTGGGGCACTTTCTCCTCACCCTAAACATTTGACTTAAAAATAGTAGGTTGTCCGTGAATAATACACGGTTCATTGTGGATGTTGATGAAGCCACCTAGATACCAGCAAGGTCTGATCACTGTGATCTTGATTTAAAGGCACAAAATGCCCTCTGTTGCTAGCAAAAAAAGATAAGATGAGAATGGATCTTTGTGTCTTATACCCCTTGTAGGCTTAAATTTTCCCAATTTACTTCCACTAAAAATCATCAAAAAGGAGACTGAGCTAACCATCCTCATTACTATGACCAGGGTCGTCTCTAGGAATTCGAGGCCCCACTGCGAAATGCAAGATGAGGCCCTAAACTTTCTAGAATGGATGATTTTTCTGTAATAGATATATGAATTAATTCAATCAATATATAAATTACAGGCTTATAAATAAACATACTAAAACAAAAAGAAGAAGATCAAACCCTGAATTTTGAACGAGTAAGTAGCTTGGAAATCTTAGTGTGTGAACTCTTGATCAACTAGCCTTTTTTTGCGGGAACTTGATCAACTAGCCTACTATATTTATTAAAAATGAACTAGCCTACTATATCTTCTTTATGAAAATGGAATAATGAACTAATACGATATGCACATATTGTACTTACTAAGAGCATCTACAAAAGAGCATCTACAATCACGACTTGCAAATTCGGGTCCTCAAACGTTCGCGGACGCATTCGGACGTGTCCATGAACACTGACCGACACTCTTCAAATCATGTCGTCTACATTCGTGTATCTTATATCCGGTCCCTCATATCCATAGTAGCATGCAAAATTACGATGCCCCGGTGACTGGCGTAAAATTACGACGCCCCGGCGATCGACGTAAAGTTACGATGCCCCGACACGCAAAATTACTATGTCCCGACGACCGACGAAAAATTATGGCGCCCCGGCATGAAAATTACGATGGCTGGGCAACCGACGCAAAATTACGACACCTCGACGACCCGGCTTGGTCGTCATGGTGAGAGCTCCGTTGTGTGACTGCATGTGGGACGGCCTGAGATAGCTTTGACGTGGAGCAGGGTGCCTGAGCGTGACCGGACAGCCTCGTATCGTTCTCATATTTGAGACGGGTTTGAGGGATGTCGGTCAGTCTGGACGTTTGATGCCGGCTTGAAAGACCCGTCTGTGTCGCTTTTTCATGACCGGTCAGTGATCAGGCGGTCTGTCCGAATGTTTGAGGAGGGTACGAAGGGTCCATCCGTAGATGCTCTAATATAACCATTCAACATGAAAAAATAGTCTTAATTAAATAGGATATTCAGAATGAGCGCCTCTTGTAGATAGATCGGTGTGCCCTAACCTTGCATCGGCCACCGACGGCTAACCGAATTGTGGAATGAATTATCCACGCTGACAGGGCTGCGGCTTGTGTATCCGGGAAGGAGACAAACAAATCAAATGAGTCAAACACCACTGACCTCTGTCTTCGTGCAGCGGGACCGCACTTCCTCGAGTTCATCTCCATGCGGCAGCGACCTTTTCCTTCTCTGAGCATACCGCGCGGGGATAGATCGATAGATACCAATCGGTAGGCTGTGTAGATCAGTATTTTCTTTTAGGGGTAACAGTCTATTTTATTGATCAAAAACCACAGATTGTGGGATACAATTTGGATCGTGGGGATGACCTCGTCACAAATGACGCCCCTGACCGAGAGAAATGGAAAATCTAGCTAAATTATGAGCATCACTAATTGACGCGCGGCCTTCAAACTTAAACTTACAATTCAAATTTTATGTACGAAGATTGATCTCCCTAACCACTGACCCATACCTTCCATTAACGCCCTTGTTAATATCTTCTACCACTTGTTTGGAATCGCATACATTAACAACGTCATGAAGTAAAAGATCTTCAGCCAGTGAGAGAGCCTCACGACAAGCGATTGATACGTCGTTTTGCATCATGTTTTCCTATTGTTATTTATAATGTTTTTATGTATAATAATGCTTTAGGGAGTAATTATAATGTCTTTTCTCTCATAATTTGTAAGGTTTGCATAAAAAGAAAGAATATCAGCAGGTGGAATTCTAGACCTAAAAAAGCATATCAGAGATACCTATTCTGCACATCCCCAATTGAGCTAAAACTTTACGGAGAATTTTTATGGAATAAATGAAAAATGTTGAAGCAAAAAACTATCGGAGGGGGGGGCACCTGGTGAGCACGACACACCAAGGCGCGCTAGGCCCCCCAAGCGTGCCCTGGTGGGTGGTGCTCACCCAAGCTCACCTCCGAAGCCCATCTTCTGGTATATATTGTGGTTTGACCTAGAAAAAATGAAGAGAGGAATTTCGGGACGGAACGCCGCCGTCTCGATGCGGAACTTGGGTAGGAGCACTTTTGCCCTCTGGCGGAGCGATTTGGCAGGGGGAACTTCCTTCCCGGAGGGGGAAATCGAAGCCATCTTCATCACCAACAACCCTCTCATCTTCGGGAGGCCATTCTTCATCAACATCTTCAACAACACCATCTCCTCTCAAACCCTAGTTCATCTCTTGTGTTCAATCTTTGTACCGGAACCTCAGATTGGTACATGTGGGTGACTAGTAGTGCTAATTACCTTGTGTAGTTAATTGCTATATGGTTTATTTGGTGGAAGATTATATATTTAGATCCATTATGCTATTCAATACATCTCTAATCTTGAGCATGAGTATTATTTGTGAGTAGTTACTGTTGGATATATGAGCAATTTACCGATTGATTTAAACACAATAAGCAGTAGATAAATCATGATCATAGTAACAGAAACAATCCTAGTCATGCAAACTAGATAACAATAGGTCACAATAATAGGAACTAGACTCATCAGGCAGACTAAAGGATAGTAGTGAAAGAAGATTTGAACATGTGAACTTAATCGAAACATATGTAGAATAGAGACTAGACCAAGAAACTCTAACAGGACATCAAATAGAAAAGAAACAAACACATACTGAGCAGTGGGAGTAGCATTGGCATTATCCCGGCCATGTCTATCACTGGCCATGTCGTCGAAGAGATTATTAACGTCGGGGAAGTAGTCATCATCTGTGAAGTGGTCGTCAGTGTCCATGTCGTCCGTGGTGAAGAAGTAAGTAGTCGCGCAAAGCGCTCCCCAAAAACCTTATCACCATTCTCCCGTACATGACTCGAAGCGGCGGGGTTTCGGAGGCCTATTGTCCCGATCTGCGGGGCATGCCGCAAGCCGGGATGGGGAAGAACCTTGCAGCAGCTCAGAGATTGGAACTCGATGGCATGAGGAGTAGGAGGATGTTTTGATGTGTCTCTCTAGAGAGGAGAGACCTACCTTTTATAGACACAAGAGAAGGAGGCGAATAGGCAGCATCGGGAGGCGAAGCAAAAGAGGGGGACAAAACAAACATGCAGCAACCGAAGGGTGCAGCGTTCGTAATTAATCTCCACTACAGCAAAACTTTCCAACTCCCGAGTGACCTTTAGTACACCAGTCGTGCGTGGAAAAAAATTAGACATTAGCTCAGCTCATTCCCGCAACCCACAACGCCTCGTGACGAGGCGTGGTATGGAGAGCCGGGCGGCAGAGGAGGAGCGCGCGTATATGTCTCTCTTGTTCTCATGCTTATACATGTGAGGAAACATCCTCCCTTATAAGGAGGTCCAACTCCTACAAAACTAGCAATGTGGGTCTAAACTTTTGTCCACCTCTTGCCTTGCACAAATGGGCTTAGTGGGCCTCTAGGAATTATTAGGAATTCCAAAAAATGCTATTGCGCTGGCCCAACTTTAGATCAAATTCTAGCAATTACCTTTGTTCTTGAGGTCACGGAAGATGTCATGTTGCAACTAATCATGTGAATTTGATATGTGTTCGATATTTTGATGATATGTATGTTGTGATTCCCTCAGTGGTGTCATGTAAACGTTGACTACATGACACCTCACCACCTTGGGCCTAAGGGAATGCATTGTGGAGTTAGATGATGGGTTGCTAGAGTGATAGAAGCTTAAACCCTAGTTTACGCGCTACTTCGTAAGGGGCTGATTTGGATCCATATGTTTAATTCTATGGTTAGATGTTATCTTGATACTTTTCTATTAGTTGCGGATGCTTGCGAGGGGGTTAATCATAAGTGGCAAGTTGTTCAAGTAAGAACAGCACCCAAGCACTAGTCCACCCACATATCAAATTATCGAAGTAGCGAACACGAATCAAACCAACATGATGAAAGTGAATAGATGAAATTCCCGTGTACCCTCAAGAACACTTTGCTTATTATAAGAGATTGTTTTTGCCTGTCCTTTTCCCCAAAAGTATTGGGCTACCTTGATACACCTTATCTACCATTACCGTTACTTGCTCGTTAAAAATTACCTTGCTATCAAACTACTTGCTACTTACAATTTTAGTGATTGCAGAAATTACCTTGCTGAAAACCGATTATCATCTCCTTCTGCTCCTCGTTGGGTTCGACACTCTTACTTGTCGAAAGGACTAAGATTGATCCCCTATACTTTTGGTCCATCAAGACTCTTTTCTGGCACCGTTGCCGAGGAGTGAAGTGCTCTTGGTAAGTGGAATCGGTAAGGAAAAACTTATACTACATGCTGAAATTTATTATCACTTCTTACTATAAAAAGCAATCCTTTGAGGGTTATGTTCGGGGTATATTCACCTCAACCGGAAACACAATTAGTTTCCCCACAATGTACAACACCTACTGAAAATATAGGTTATGAAATTCCTTCAGGTATGTTAGAACAACTGCTAGCTAATCCTTATGCAGGAGACAGAACTGAACATCTTGATATGCAACTAATACATGTGGATGAAATTTGTGGATTATTTAAGCTTGCAAGTTTATCCGAAGATGAAGATAAGAAGAAGGTTTTCCCTTTATATTTCAAGGTAAAATCATTAACATGGTATAAGCTATGTGATGATATTGGATCATGGAACTGGAATTGTTTGAAATTGGAATTCCACCAAAAGTTTTATCCTATGCATCTAGTTTGTCATCATCAGAATTATATATATAATTTTTGGCCTCGTGAAGGAGAAAACATCGCTCTAGCTTCGGGGAGGCTTAAATCAATGTTATATTCATGCCCCAATCATGACCTCTCAAGAGAAATTATTATTCAAAAAAATTATGCTCGGCTTTCTCATAATGATCGATCCATGCTCGAAACTTCTTGTAGTGGTTGTTTTATGAAGAAGACTATTGAATTCAGGTGGGATCTCTTAGAAAGAATTAAATGCAACTCTGAAGATTGGGAACTCAATGAAGGTAATGAGTTAGGGATTAAGCTTGAATCTTATTATGTTAAATCTTTTATGGATACCGATGCTTTCCACAAGTTTAGCACTAAATATGGACTTGACTCTGAGATAGTAGCCTCTTTTTGTGAATCATTTGATGCTCATGTCGATCTCCCTAAGGAGAAGTGGTTTAAATATCTTCCCCCTATTAAAAATAAATTAAAGAACCGGTTATTGCTAAACAAGAAACTATCGTTTACAATGTTGATCCAGTTGTGCCTACTGCTTATATTGAAAAACCACCTTTCCCTGTTAGGATAAAGGAACATGCTAAGGTATCAACTGGTTCGCAAGAGTAATATTAGAGCACCTAAGACCTCTGAATAAATTAAAGTAAAACCTAGTGTTTCTATGGTTAAAATCTCTTGGTGGAAAATATTGATGGGCGTGTCATTTACTTCTGTGATGAAGCTGTTAGAATTGCTAAACCCGATGAAGACAAACATAGACCCGTAGTTGGCTTGCCTGTTGTCTCAGTCAAAATAGGAGATCATTGTTGTCATGGCTTATGTGATATGGGTGCTAGTGTGAGTGCTATTCCTTTCACCTTATATCCAGAAATTATGAATGAAATAGCACCTGTTGAAATAGAAGATATTGATGTTACTGTTAAACTTGCTAATAGAGACACCATCACACCACTTGGGATTGTTAGATATGTTGAAGTCTTGTGTGGGGAAATAAAATATCCTACTGATTTTCTATTTCTTGGTTCCCCACAAAATGACGTTTGTCCCATTATCTTTGGTAGACCTTTCTTGAACACTGTTAATGCTAAGATAGATTGTCAAAAGGAAACTGCCAGTGTTAAGTTTGGTGATGTGTCTCATGAGTTTAATTTTTCCAAGTTTAGTAGACAACCCTGTGATAAAGAATTACCTACTAAGGATGAAATAATTGGTCTTTATTCCATTGTTGTTCCTCCTATCGATCCACTAGAACAATATTTGCTAGACCATGAAAATGATATGCACTTGCATGAAAGAAATGAAATAGATAAAAATTTCTTTGAAAAACAACCTCTACTAAACAGAATTTGCATATTGAAACTCTGGGAGGTCCTCCTCCACCTAAAGGTGATCCTATGTTTGAACTAAAACAATTGCGTGACACTCTAAAGTATGCTTATCTTGATGAGAAAATATATATCATGTTATTATTAGTGCTAACCTTTCTGAACATGAACAAGAAAGATTATTAAAATTCTGAGAAAGTGTTGGGCAACTATTGTATATACACTTGATGATCTTAAGGGCATTAGTCCCAATCTATGTGAGCACAAGATCAATATGGAACCTGATGCTGAACTTGTTGTTGATCACCAACGACGACTGAATCCCAAGATGAAAGAAGTGGTAATAACTGAAATGTTAAAGCTTCTGGAAGCAGGTATTATCTATCCCATAGCTGATAGTAGATGGGTAAGTCCCATTCATTGTGTCCCTGAGAAACAAGGTATTACTGTTGTGCCTAATGATAAAAATGAACTGATCCCATAGAGAATTGTTACTAGTTATAGGATGGTAATTGTTTTTAGAAAACTAAATAAAGCTACTAGAAAAGATCATTACCCTCTGCCTTTCATTGATCAAATGCTTGAAAGATTATCTAAGCACACGCACTTTGTTTCCTGGATGGATATTTTGGTTTCTCTCAAATACCTGTGTCACAATATGATCAAGAGAAAACCTCCTTTACTTGCCCTTTTCAAACCTATGCTTATAGACATATGCCTTTTGTTTTATGCAATGTACCTACTACCTTTGAAAGATGTATGGCTGCTATATTCTTGTAACATCCCAAAATTCCATTTTTGGAATGTTATGAAATATAGTTATGCATCATCATCATCATTGCTTGAATACATGTAATAGTTGAAATGCCCTTTCTGAAATTCTGAAAGCCCTTTCTACTTTCAATGTGCTTCTTTCACCTAATTGAAATTCTTGGTAAAAAGTTCAAATAAGAGAGGAGGAATATGACACTCCACACTAGGACCTAATTGGTGATTTATTTGAACAATAAAAACCAGGTGTTGTTTTGAAAATATTTGCAAAAGGATTTAAAAGCAAATAGGCCATTTCTGAAAATAATATTTTTTTCAAATGTTCAAATGACAGACTAAAAATGTTCAATAAATGGCATTTATTATTCCGTTAATTTCCATATATGATACTCCTATATTTTGAAAAGTTTTGAATGCTTTTAAAGAGGTTTTACTGCTCTGGATATTAAGACAAGGAACGAATTTCTATTTAAACGGGCCGGCCCACGGGCAGTTACTCGCGAAATTATTACGAGCCGGCCGACCAACGCGCAACCGCCGCTCTCTCTCTCGCTGACAATGGGCCCCACCCGACCGCCCGATGACATCGCGCGGTCATCCTCCACCTCGCGCGCGCGCCGCCGTCGCCGGGATTCCCTCCCCGGATCTCCCTCCTCTTCCGCCATCGTCTGGACCCCTCCACTGCCTCCCTCGACCACCGGAGCTCCTCGCCGACGTCTTTGCCGCTTCGGATTCGCCGGAGATCCCCTCGCCGGCGACCCCATCCACGGTGAGCCTCCCCCATCCATCCGATCTAAATCCTACCGCTAGGATTAGAACCCATTAGCCCGAACCGTTTTTCTCTAGCCGTCCGCCGTCCGCCAGTAACGCCCACTCGCACGCGCTAGCCAGCCACTCACAGGTCGCCACGTCACCCTAGCCGACCGTTAGTTAGTTTTTCTTTTCGGTTTTGTTTTTTCAGAAACAGAATGTATTCCAAATTTGTTTTGCTTATATCTTTTAAACTATTTAATTTTTGGAGTTGATTCTTTTTGCAATAGCTCACATTTTTCATGTAGTTTCACCCTGTAGGTTTAGATTTTAAATTTGAACTATAAAATTTGAATTTGATCAATTTTTCTCAAATCATTCAAATCTGAATAACTAGAGTTTAAAAATAGATTTTGATATGAATATTTTTGCTACTGCTTGGTATTAGTTAGGACTAGCAGATTGCTTAGTTTGAGGATTTTTAGGAGGATTTTGATTAGTGTTCTAGCTATAAACAGAATCTGCCTAGTATTATAGTATAGTTTTATTTACTTAGTTTTAGTTAGTTTCAATTAGATTTAGTTTTAATTTGATTTAGTAGGTTCTGTTGCTTGAACATTTAGTGTTTTACTTACTGTTAATAAGAATATAAATTTGTTTAGTTTATTTCTTTGTTATTATAGGAATCACAACTTCCTTTCAAATAGGTTTAATTTCATTAAAACAACTAGTTAGTAATAGTTTTTCTTTCAACAAAGTTTTATATAATTTAATTCTGTTTTCTAAGACAAGTTTATTTGTACATTCTTTTCTGTTAAGAACATGTTTTGTTAATAAAAAATAAGTTTTGTTTTGCTCTTTTGTTAGTACAACTATAGTTGATACATATAGTGTTTATCAAAACTTTTTTAAAAAAAAACCTTTACTAAAGTTTTCCCAACAAACTTAATTTGATTTTATTCTGTTTATTAATAAAATATTTTATTGTTTTCTTGTTGTCAACTATTGTTTTGGTTAATACAAATGGTTTCATTATGTTAGTAGTGTTTTATCAATCATCTTCCAGAAAACAAAACTTTGTGTGTTTTTCTTGCTTGTGATTATGCATTGTTTGTCTTGATTGTTTACTTTTTCCTTGCTGATTTTGTGAGTTACATTATTTTGTTGTATGCTTTTTGAGTGCTCTTGTTTGCTTCGTTAGATTATCCGGAGTGCGAGGCTTGTTACTTAGAGTCATTCACGTACGAAGATCATCAATCAGGCAAGTCACTTTGACCATGTATACCTATGTTTTTATTGCATTAGTTCTACCATCTCCCCAATTGCATGCAAAGTAGGTAATTGGAAACTTGGTTACTTGTTGTAGTATCATGTGGTAGGTACCCCTCAACCCTTTGACACATTGGCCCCGGGAAACATTGTTTTACATTTTGCTATGCTATTAGTAGACGGGGTTGGTTGTGTGATGCATTAGAGTTGAGAGTTAATAATTTCAAGACCTACATGATGATCGAGTCTTCAAGACTTCAAGTTTTAAACTTACCTCTAGGTGGATGATGGTTGAACGGTGCCCTGGAGAAACCAGTGGTTAGCCTAGATGATGCTGGAGATGTGCCAGTATTCATGCGGAAAGGTCCACCCAGGCACAAAGAGATGGATGGATGCTTCAAGACCCAAGGCTTACCTGCACAGCCACAAGTCATTATGGGCTCTGGCTTGGTTGGATATCGTGGTGACCCTGGACAGGTGGTGCTACGAGATGTAGAAGAACGGTAGGAAAGGATGGGCACCGACAGAGTCGTAGGGAAACCCTTTGGAAGACCATGTTTTGGTCATCCGTTTATCAAACACCCTGAAGTGCGAGAAATCAAACGGAGGTGACCAAATCTTGTGGGGAACGTGTGCAAAACTCTGCAGAGTACTCAAACCTAATCGATTAGCCGTGTCCACAGTCATGGACGACTTGAGCCAAAGGAACTGAAACTTCCGGAATTCTCAACACAATTAATATGATGATGTGGGTATTAATAACTTGGGTATGAGATTTGGTTGGTGAAACCATCTCATTAATCAACCAACTTAGTAATAATTTTTGCTTACCCCTCTCTTGATGTAGGAAAATTGGCTTTACGCAAAAACTTATTACCCCACCTGCCATATATGCATATAGATTAGATGATTATCTTTTCACCCCTCTATTGTGACTTTGCCGGCATATTCAATATGCTGACCTATACGGCTGCAACGTATCATGTTGCAGAGTACTTTTCCGACCAGGAGTGGGGATACGCTCTACGCTCGGTGAGATGCCCTTGGAGTCAGATGGACTCATCTACCTTCGACGTTTCCGCAAGATTTAGATCTTCTCATGAGTTGGCCTTCAGCCACTTTATTGTAATCTTTATTGTAATAAAGGACTCGATATGAGATTTACGATTAATAAATGTTGTGTGATTTCTCTTTGATATTTACATTGATGTACCGTGTGTGTACC
This sequence comes from Hordeum marinum, assembly GCA_022496015.1. Lineage (NCBI taxonomy): Eukaryota > Viridiplantae > Streptophyta > Magnoliopsida > Poales > Poaceae > Hordeum > Hordeum marinum. Next base: position 426,969,074 of record CM039675.1, read on the forward strand.
AGCATGATCTTGGGATGGTACGGAAACACCGGAGATTCGACCTTTCAAGTCGGGTCGCTACAGAAATGGTATCAGAGCACATGCTGACCGTAGGACGTAACCTCTAGGATTGGAAATCCTTAGGACTTATTTCTCCTTGTCTTTAAAATTCTTATACTCTCATCTACTCGTTTCTGACTTCTCTACGATTATTTCAAAATTTATAGATGGCCACTTTCATCCCAGTGTTGATCACGGAGTTTTGCCAGCCTGACGCAACGATGCCTTTTGGTAAGGAGCTGATGAGGATCGTCAAGGACATAAGGATTGCTTTGCCGAGCATCACCGGGACTCCTATCATGTCCTTTCCACAAGATGGACGCTACAGGATCGAGGTGCACATCCCAGGGAAGACCTTTGGGAATCGGAAGGAACCCATCGACTTCAAGTTTGTGGCACCCAGCTGGATACTTGGGAGAGACATGGCCGTTCATCGTGCCCTTGGACGTATTTAGGAGGAATACAGAGGTGGAACCATTTCACCAGGACTCAGCGTGGTTTGTCGCAGGGATGCCAATGGGAACGTCATAACCCCTCCCACTACAGACACCACCATTTCCTATATCCAAACCTTGGAGACTCACATCAGGACTCTGGAGCTTCGAGTTCGTGCTGATATGAAGACAATCAAGAATCTGATGAACCGCGAGATTGACCTCGAAGCTGACTTACGGGAAGCCGAGTACGAGCATGACTATGAAGTGAAGGATTTCTTAGAGAGGATCGACAAGGTGAACACTCGCATCGCCACTCTGGAGGAACAGATGGACATGGGTGAAAATCTTCATCCCGAGGGAGAATTGGCTCCTTTCATCAGTGACGATGATGACTATGAGGAGAGCACCACTGGAGGAGGCTCAGTCACCATGTACTTCTGAGGACAACTTTAGTTATGCCCCATGTATCTTCATTTTCGATGTTAAAGCGTAGGTCGATGTTTAGTTTGATGGAGATTTGTATCTCGAAGTTTGACCTTGATTGAATAAATGAATGAGTGTTTGGTGTGATATGTTTGTTGCATTGCATATGGGTAGTGAATTTCTCCTTTTAGGCCCTTGTTCTATTCTAATTCTCACCCCTCTGAAAACAGCAAGATGCCTCCACGACGTGAGTCCGACTTCACCTTCCCGCCGGCACTCACGCAACTCCTTCAGCAACAGAATGCACTGATGCAGCTATTGATCCAGAATCAGACCAACAACCAAAACAACAACCACCACCACCCACCCCAGGCTGACAATCTCACCCATTTTCTGAGGTTGAACCCTCTAACTTTCTCCAGCAGCACTGAGCCCATTGTGGCAGATGACTGGCTCCGTAAGATGGAGAGAGCACTTGTCACCGCTGGATGTACTGATGCTGAGAAAGTGTGCTTTGCCGCACATCAACTCAAAGGACCAGCAGCTTCATGGTGGGAGAACTAAACCACCACATATCCTATTGCTGGTGTAACTTGGGAGCAGTTCAAGCAAGCTTTCCGCACCGCTCATGTCTCAGCTAGAGCCATGAGTCTGAAGAAGCGCGAGTTTCGCAACTTGTGCCAGGGAAATCGCTCTGTGGCCCAATATGTGGACGAGTTCAGCATGTTGGCTCGTTATGCACCAGGAGACGTGGCCGATGATGCGGCCAAGCAATAGAAGTTTCTGGAAGGACTCAATGATGAGTTGAGCATGCAACTAGTAGTGGCTACCTTCAACAACTACCAAGAGATGGTGGACAAGGCCCTCATTCTGGAGGGTAAACAGCAAGAGGAAGTACACTCAGGGGAAGTTTAACTCTGGAGCTCATCAGAAGCCCCGCTACTCCCCGTACTCGGCAAATACCGGATCAGGTACCGGTAAGTTTGGAAGGCACACTCATGCTGTGCACAACCATGGAGGCCACAACCATGGAGGAAATGGGAACACCCGTCCCAACCATGGCAACTTCAAGACTGACAATGGGAATGGGAACAACAACCAGCACCGTCACGCTCCTACTCAGAAGGATCTGAGTCACATCACCTGTTTCAAGTGTCAGAAGACAGGCACTATGCTACTGAGTGTCCCCAGAGCAAGCAGGGAAATGGAAACGGCAACTCCGCAGCCAAGAAGCCAAATCCGTTTCCTCGTGCCCAGGTGAACCACCTCGACGTGAAAGAAGTCTATGATCAACCCGAGACTGTGGTTGGTAAGTTTTTATTGCATTCACGTCCAGTTACAGTACTTTTTGATTCCGGTGCAACTCATTCATTCATATCAAGGGTAGTTGTGGATAAGTATGGTTTGCCCACCAAAACCCTTAGTCAGCCCATTAAGGTCAGTTCCCCAGGAGGTATGATGATGGCAGGGATAGGATGTCATGCCTTGAAACTCAATATAGGAAACCATGTTTTTCCCACCGACTTCATCGTCTTAGAATCCCAGGGATTGGATGTAATCCTAGGCATGGATTGGATGACCAAGTATGAAGGAAATCTTGATTGCCCCAGTAAGTCTGTTTCACTCACCACCCCGGAGAACAAGAGGATTAAGTATGTATCCCGACGCACACGTATGAGTGCTCAGTTAAATTCCCTCACAGGAGTTGTTCAGGAGGAAGTACCTATGGTAAAAGACTTTCCGGATGTATTTCCGGAAGAATTACCAGGCATGCCACCAGATAGGGAGATTGAGTTCCTAATAGAGCTACAACCAGGGACAACCCCAATTTCCAAGAGACCCTATCGTATGCCCGCAAATGATCTGTTGGAAATCAAGAAGCAGATTAAGGAGTTATTGGACAAGGGGTATATTCGCCCAAGTTCTTCACCTTGGGGAGCCCCAGTTCTTTTGGTGGAGAAGAAGGATAAAACCTTCAGAATGGTAGTGGATTATCGTGCCTTGAACGAGGTGACTATCAAGAACAAGTACCCTCTGCCGATGATTAATGACTTGTTTGATCAGCTAGTAGGCGCCAGAGTATTCTCCAAGATCGATCTTCGATCAGGGTATCACCAACTGAAGATTCGTGAACAAGATATACCCAAAACAGCTTTCACCACAAGGTATGGCTTGTATGAGTACACTGTCATGTCCTTTGGTTTAACTAATGCTCCTGCCTGCTTCATGAATTTGATGAAGAAAGTATTTATGGAATATTTGGACAAGTTTGTTGTGGTGTTCATCGATGACATATTGATATTCTCCAAGAACAAGGAAGAACACAAGGAACATTTGCGTTTAGTTTTGGAGAAGCTGAGAGAGCATCAGTTATATGCCAAATACAGCAAATGTGAATTTTGGCTGACGGAAGTCAGATTCCTTGGACACGTTATTTCCGGAGAAGGAATAGCCGTAGACCCCGCTAAGGTTGAAGCCGTCACCGAGTGGAAGTCACCCACCTCAGTTAAGGAGATCTGCAGTTTTCTCGGACTTGCCGAATATTATCGGAGTTTCATTGAGAATTTCTCAAAGATTGCCAAGCCCATGACGGAGTTGTTGAAGAAAGAGTCTAAGTACATTTGGACCGAGGAATGTGAAGCCAGTTTCCAGGAGTTAAAGAAATGTTTGGTCACAGCCCTAGTGTTGATTTTGCCCAATATTCGGAAGGACTTCCAGGTTTATTGTGATGCTTCACATCAAGGACTTGGAGGAGTACTCATGAAAGATGGAAAGGTTGTAGCTTATGCATCCAGACAACTACAACCTCATGAGTTGAATTATGCCACCCATGATTTGGAATTAGCAGCCGTAGTGCACGCACTCAAGACCTGGAGACATTTCCTTATTGGAAATAGTTGTGATGTTTACACCGACCATAAGAGCCTGAAGTATATCTTCACGCAGAAAGAGTTAAACCTCAGATAGAGGAGATGGTTAGAGTTAATCAAGGACTATGACATGATATTACACTACCATCTAGGTAAGGCAAATGTGGTAGCAGATGCCTTGAGTTGGAAAATTTATGTGAACACACTCACAGCGGGAGGATTACCTCAAGAGTTAGCCGATGATCTCAGAGAGCTCAAGCTAGAGATAGTTCCAAGCGGTTATATTACCACATTGGAAATCCAGTCCACTTTGACCAAAAGAATTCGAGAAGACCAGAAATCGAACAAGGAAATAGCTGAGATTAAGCAAAGAATGAAAGATGGTAAAGTTAAAGGTTTTCGTGAGGATGAACAAGGAACTCTGTGGTTTGAGAACCGCATCTATGTGCCCAATGACCCAGAGCTTAGGAAGTTGATACTTCAAGAAGCCCACGATTCACCTTACTCGATACACCCACGCAACACCAAGATGTATCTGGATTTAAAGGACAGTTATTGGTGGACAGGTATGAAGAAGGATATTGCAGAACATGTGGCAATATGTGATGTTTGTCAGCGAGTAAAGGCAGAACATCAGAAACCAGCAGAGTTACTCCAACCTTTGCCGATACCCGAGTGGAAATGGGAAAAGCTCGGTATGGACTTCATCACAGGATTACCCAGGACCCGTTTAGGTTATGATTCCATCTGGGTAGTGGTCGATCGTTTAACCAAGGTAGCTCATTTCATTCCAGTGAAGACCACCTATACCAGCGCTAAGCTAGCCAAGATATATATGACCAGGATCGTATGTCTGCATGGAGTTCTGAGGAGTATCGTGTCAGATAGAGGAACACAATTTACCTCAAAGTTTTGGCATCAGTTACATGAAACTTTGGGTACAAGGCTGGAGTTCAGTACAGCTTTTCATCCACAGACCGATGGACAGACTGAGAGAGTCAACCAGATTCTGGAAGACATGTTGAGAGCTTGTGCGCTAGATTATGGATCTAGTTGGGATAACAACTTACCTTACCCAGAATTCTCATACAACAACAGTTATCAGACCAGTCTGAAGATGGCCCCTTTCGAAGCATTATACGGAAGGAGGTGCAGAACACCATTGACGTGGGATGGTGTTGGAGACCGAAAACTTTTTGGTCCCGACCTTATCTGAGATTCTGAAGAGAAAGTCAAGATGATTCGTGACAGACTCAAGATAGCTCAATCTCAGCAGAAGAGTTATGCTGACAGCAAACGCAAGGAAGTAACATATGAAGTGGGAGACCGAGCTTATCTTCGTGTGTCCCCGCTTCGAGGAATCAAGAGGTTTGGTGTTAAAGGAAAGTTAGCACCCAGATTCGTAGGCCCCTACAAAATTCTTGAATGTAGAGGCGAAGTTGCATACAAGCTGGAATTGCCGGAAGGATTGTACGGAGTTCATGATGTTTTCCATGTTTCCCAGCTGAAGAAATGTCATGCTGAGATGACTGATATTCCCTTGAGAGACACAGTGCCCCTAGAGGCCATACAACTTGACAGTGATCTGACCTACGAGGAGAAGCCTGTCAGAATCTTCGAGACTGCCAACAGAGTTACCCGCAGCAAGATCATCAAGTTTTGTAAGGTTTTGTGGAGTCAGCACACCGAGGAAGAAGCCACCTGGGAACGCGAAGAAGATCTTCGTAGAGACCACTCGCACCTATTTTCTAGCCAACCCGAATCTCGAGGGCGAGATTCATCTTAAGGTGGGTAGGTTTGTAACATCCCAAAATTCAATTTTTGGAATGTTATGAAATATAGTTATGCATCATCATCATCATTGCTTGAATACATGTAATAGTTGAAATGCCCTTTCTGAAATTCTGAAAGCCCTTTCTACTTTCAATGTGCTTCTTTCACCTAATTGAAATTCTTGGTAAAAAGTTCAAATAAGAGAGGAGGAATATGACACTCCACACCAGGACCTAATTGGTGATTTATTTGAACAATAAAAACCAGGGGTTGTTTTGAAAATATTTGCAAAAGGATTTAAAAGCAAATAGGCCATTTTTGAAAATAATATTTTTTCAGAGTGTTCAAATGACAGAATAAAAATGTTCAATAAATGGCATTTATTATTCTGTTAATTCTGGTATATAATAATCCTATATTTGGAAAAGTTTTGAATGCTTTTAAAGAGGTTTTACTGCTCTAGATATTAAAACGAGTAACGGATTTGTATTTAAACGGGCCGGCCCACGGGCAGTTACTCGCGAAATTATTACGAGCCGGCCGACCGACGCGCAACCGCCGCTCTCTCTCTCTCTCTCTCTCGCTAACAACGGGCCACACCCGACCGCCCGATGACATCGCGCGGTCATCCTCCACCTCGCGCGCGCGCTGCCGTCCCCAGGAATCCCTCCCCGGATCTCCCTCCTCTCTCTTCCCCGACCCCACCCACGGCCCTATATAAGAGCGCCTCTCCTCCGCGCTCCGTTCTCACCCCGAGCCCCTCTCTCCCGTCACCAGACCGCCCTCACCAAGCCTCGCCGGAGCTCTGTCCCGACCGAAGCTCTCCACTGCTCCTGCCCGTCGCCTCAGTCGTCCTCGCACCTCTCCGACAACACCAATAGGCGCCGGAGGACCTCCGCCGTTGTATGGACCCCTCCACTGCGTCCCTCGACCATCGGAGCTCCTCGCCGACGTCTTCGCCACTTCGGATTCGCCGGAGATCCCCTCGCCGGCGACCCCATCCACGGTGAGCCTCCCCCATCCATCCGATCTAAATCCTACGGCTAGGATTAGAACCCATTAGCCCAAACCGTTTTTCTCTAGCCGTCGGCCGTCCGCCAGTAACGCCCGCATGCACGCGCTAGCCAGCCACTCACAGGTCGCCACGTCACCCTAGCCGACCGTTAGTTAGTTTTCTTTTCGGTTTTGTTTTTTCAGAAACAGAATGTATTCCAAATTTGTTTTGCTTATATATTTTAAACTATTTAATGTTTTGAGTTGATTCTTTTTGCAATAGCTCACATTTTTCATGTAGTTTTACCCTGTAGTTTTACATTTTAAATTTGAACTATAAAATTTGAATTTAATCAAATTTTCTCAAATCATTCAAATCTGAATAACTAGAGTTTAAAAATAGATTTTGATATGAATCTTTTTGCTACTGCTTGTTATTAGTTAGGACTAGCAGATTGCTTAGTTTGAGGATTTTTAGGAGGATTTTGATTAGTGTTATAGCTATAAACAGAATCTGCCTAGTATTATAGTATAGTTTTATTTACTTAGTTTTAGTTAGTTTCAATTAGATTTAGTTTTAATTTGATTTAGTAGGTTCTGCTGCTTGAACATTTAGTGTTTTACTTACTGTTAATAAGAATATAAAATTGTTTAGTTTATTTCTTTGTTATTATAGGAATCACAACTTCTTTTCAAATAGGTTTAATTTCATTAAAACAACTAGTTAGTAATAGTTTTTTATTTCAACAAAGTTTTATATAATTTAATTCTGTTTTCTAAGACAAGTTTATTTGTACATTCTTTTCTGTTAAGAACATGTTTTGTTAATAAAAAATAAGTTTTGTTTTGCTCTTTCGTTAGTACAACTATAGTTGATTCATATAGTGTTTATCAAAACTTTAAAAAAAACTTTACTAAAGTTTTCCCAACAAACTTAATTTGATTTTATTCTGTTTATTAATAAAATATTTTATTGTTTTCTTGCTGTTAACTGTTGTTTTGGTTAATACAAATGGTTTCATTATGTTAGTAGTGTTTTATCAATCATCTTCCAGAAAACAAAACTTTGTGTGTTTTTCTTGCTTGTGATTATGCATTGTTTGTCTTGACTGTTTACTTTTTCCTTGCTGATTTTGTGAGTTACATTATTTCGTTGTATGCTTTTTGAGTGCTCTTGTTTGCTTCGCTAGATTATCCGGAGTGCGAGGCTTGTTACTTAGAGTCATTCACGTACGAAGATCATCAATCAGGCAAGTCACTTTGACCATGTATACCTATGTTTTTATTGCATTAGTTCTACCATCTCCCCAATTGCATGCAAAGTAGGTAATTGGAAACTTGGTTACTTGTTGTAGTATCATGTGGTAGGTACCCCTCAACCCTTTGACACATTGGCCCCGGGAAACGTTGTTTTACATTTTGCTATGCTATTAGTAGACGGGGTTGGTTGTGTGATGCATGAGAGTTGAGAGTTAATAATTTCAAGACCTACATGATGATCGAGTCTTCAACACTTCAAGTTTTCAGCTTACCTCTGGGTGGATGATGGTTGAACGGCGCCCTGGAGAAACCAGTGGTTAGCCTAGATGATGCTGGAGATGTGCCAGTATTCATGCGGAAAGGTCCACCCAGGCACAAAGAGATGGATGGATGCTACAAGACCCAAGGCTTACCTGCACAGCCACAAGTCATTATGGGCTCTGGCTTGGTTGGATATCGTGGTGACCCTGGACAGGCGGTGCTACGAGATGTAGAAGAACGGTAGGAAAGGATGGGCACCGACAGAGTCGCAGGGAAACCCTTTGGAAGACCATGTTTTGGTCATCCGTTTCTCAAACACCCTGAAGTGCGAGAAATCAAACGAAGGCGACCAAATCTTGTGGGGAACGTGTGCAAAACTCTGCAGAGTACTCAAACCTAATCGATTAGCCGTGTCCACGGTCATGGACGACTTGAGCCAAAGGAACTGAAACTTCCGGAATTCTCAACACAATTAATATGATGATGTGGGTATTAATAACTTGGGTATGAGATTTGGTTGGTGAAACCATCTCATTAATCAACCAACTTAGTAATAATTTTTGCTTACCCCTCTCTTGATGTAGGAAACATTGGCTTTACGCAAAAACTTATTACCCCACCTGCCGTATATGCATATAGATTAGATGATTATCTTTTCACCCCTCTATTGTGACTTTGCCGGCATATTCAATATGCTGACCTATACGGCTGCAACGTATCATGTTGTAGAGTACTTTTCCGGCCAGGAGTGAGGATACGCTCTACGCTCGGTGAGATGCCCTTGGAGTCAGATGGACTCATCTACCTTCGACGTTTCCGCAAGATTTAGATATTCTCATGAGTTGGCCTTCAGCCACTTTATTGTAATCTTTATTGTAATAAAGGACTCGATATGAGATTTACGATTAATAAATGCTGCGTGATTTCCCTTTGATATTTACATTGATGTACCGTGTGTGTACTAGCATGATCTTGGGATGGTACGGAAACACCGGAGATTCGACCTTTCAGGTCGGGTTGCTACAATTCTCTAATTTTTGTGAAAAGATTGTGGAGGTTTTCATGGATGATTTTTCCGTTTACGGAACTTCTTTTGATGATTGCTTAAGCAACCCTGATCAAGTTTTACAGAGATGTGAACAAACTAATCTCGTCTTGAATTGGGATAAGTGCCACTTTATGGGTAATGAAGGTATTGTATTGGGGCATAAAATTTCCAAATGAGGTATTGAGGTGGATCAAGCTAAAGTTGATGCAATTGAGAAAATGCCATGTCCTAAGGATATTAAAGGTATTCGAAGTTTCTTTGGTCACGCTGGTTTCTATAGGAAGTTTATGAAAGACTTCTCAACAAATTCTAGACCTATTTCTAATCTTTTACAAAAGGATATTCCCTTTGTTTTTTATTATGATTGTGTGGAAGCCTTTGAAATACTTAAGAAAGCCTTAACCACTTTACATATTGTTCAACCACCTGATTGGAACTTGCCTTTCAAAATTATGTGTGATGCTAGTGATTATGTTGTTGGTGTTGTTTTAGGATAGAGAGTTGATAAGAAATTAGATGTCATCTGTTATGCTAGCAAAACTCTGGACGGTGCCCAAAGAAATTATGCTACTACTGAAAAAGAATTTTTAGCAGTTGTGTTTGCTTGTGATAAATTTAGATCTTATATTATTGATTCCAAAGTTATTGTTCACACTGATCATGCTGCGATAAAATATCTTATGGAAAAGAAAGATGCTAAACCTAGACTCATTAGGTGGGTTCTCCTGCTTCAAGAATTTGATATACATATCACTGATAGGAAAGGAGCTGAGAACCTCATAGCTGATAACTTGTCTAGGTTATAAAATATTCTACCTATTGATGATAGTTTTCCTGATGAATAATTAGCTGCAATAAATATCTCTCAAAAAACTCCTTGGTATGTTAATTATGCTAATTACATTGTTGATAAATATATACCACCTATTTTCACATACCAACAAAAGAAAAAATTCTTCTATGATTTAAGACACTATTGCTACTTCTTGAGCTTGTGTTGGTTTTCCCTTGAAGAGGAAAGGGTGATGCAGCAAAGTAGATAAGTATTTCCCTCAGTTGTTGAGAACCAAGGTATCAATCCAGTAGGAGATACAAGCAAGTCCCCAATCTTCACACCTACACAAACAATCAAACACTTGCACCCAACACTATAAAGGGGTTGTCAATCCCTTCACGATTATTTGCAAGGATGAGATCTGATAGAGATAGATATAGAAGACGAAAAGTAAAATAAATTTAAAAAGGTTTTAGCAAAGTATTTTTGGTATTTTTGGGTTATGGATCTGAAAATATAATATGGAAAGTAGACCTAGGGGCCATAGGTTTCACTAGAGGATTCTCTCTTGAAGAAAAATAACACGGTGGGTGACAAATTATTGTCGAGCAATTGATAGAAAAGCAAATGATTATGAAGATATCCAAGGCAATGATTATGCATATAGGCATCACGTCGGGTCTCAAGTAGACCGAAATGATTATGCGTCTACTACTATTACTCCACACATCGACCGACTCCTGCCTGCATCTAAAGTATTAAGTTCATGAAGAACAGAGTAATGCATTAGGTAATATGACATGATGTAGAGGGAGAAACTCAAGCAATATGATGAAAACCCCATGTTTTTATCCTTGGTGGAAATAATACAATACGTGCCTCGCTACCCCTACTATGTCACTGGGTGAGGACACCGCAAGATTTAACCCAAAACTAAGCACTTCTCCCATTGCAAGAATTACCAATCTAGTTGGCCAAACCAAACCATTAACTCGAAGAGACTTGCAAAGATATGAAATCATGCATATAAGAATTCAGCAAAGACTCAAATAGTATTCATGGATAATTTGAACATAAACTCGCAATTCATCGGATCTCGACAAACACACCGCAATAGAGTATTACATCAGATAGATCTCCATGAAGATCATGAAGAACATGGTATTGAAGCACAAAGAGAGAGAAGAAGCCATCTAGCTACTAGCTATGGACCTGAAGGTCTATGGTGAACTACTCACGCATCATCGGAGGGGCAATGGAGTTGATGTAGATGCCCTCCGTGATCGAATCCCCCTCCGGCAAATTACTGGAAAAGGCTCCAAGATTTGATCTCTCGGGAACGGAGGCTTCCGGCGGCGGAAAAATATTTTTGTGTCTATCTTTGGTATTGGGGGATATTTGGGAATTTATACGACAAAGAAGGGTTAGGAGACCTGCTAGGGGGCTACAAGCCTGCCAGGCGTGGCCAGGGGTGGTGGCCACGCCCCCCTGGCTTGTGACCTCCTGGAAGGTCTCTTGCCTTTCCCTCCAAGTCTGGTAGATGTCTTTTGGTCCAATAAAAATCATCACGAAGATTTTATTCTTTTGGACTCCGTTTAATATTCCTTATCTACAATACTCAAAAACAAGGGGAAAACGAGAACTGGCACTAAGCTCTAGATTAATAGGTTAGTCCCAAAAATAATATAAAATAACATATTTATGCGTAAAAACATCCAAAACAAATAATATAATAGCATGGAACAATCAAAAATTATAGATACGTTGGAGACGTATCAGCATCCCCAAGATAAATTCATTCTCGTCCTCGAATATGTAAATGATAAAAACAGAATTTTTGATGTGGAATGCTACCTAACATATTTATCCATGTAATATTCTTTATTGTGGCATGAATATTCAGATCCGTAAGACTCAAAAAAAAGCTTAATGTTGACATAAAACAATAATATTTCAAGCATACTAACAAAGCAATTCTATCTCTTCAAGATATAATGGCAAAAGAAAGTTATCCCTGCAATATCGTATAGTCTGGCTATGCTCCATATTCCCCACACAAAGTATTTATATCATGCACAACCCCGATGAAAAGTCAAGCAATTGTTTCACGCCTTTTATGTTCTCAAACCTTTTCAACTCTCACGCAATACATGAGCGTGAGCCATGGATATAGCACTATAGGTGGAATAGAATATGGTGGAGGTTGTGAGGAAAAAGAAGAAGATAGTCTCACATCAACTAGGCGTATCAATGGGCTATGGATATGCCCATTAATAGATATCAATGTGAGTGAGTAGGGATTGCCATGCAATGGATGCACTAGAGCTATAAGTGTATGAAAGCTCAAAAAGAAACTAAGTGGGTGTGCATCCAACTTGCTTGCTCATGAAGACCTAGGACAATTTGAGGAAGCCCATCATTGGAATATACAAGCCAAGTTATATAATGAAAAATTCCCACTAGTATAAATAGGAGACTCTCTATCATGAAGATCATGGTGCTTTTTTTGAAGCACAAGTGTGGAAAAAAGATAGTAGCATTGTCCCTTCTCTCTTTCTCGCATTTATTATTTATTTTGGTGGGCATCTATGGCCTCTTTTTCTTTATATGGGCTTTGTTGGCCTCTTTTGTTTTTCATAAAGTCTGGAGTCTCATCCCAACTTGTGAGGGAATCATAGGTTCCATCATCCTTTCCTCACATGGGACAATGCTCTAATAGTGATGGTCATCACACTTTTATTTACTTACAACTCAAGAATTACAACTCGATATCTAGAAAAAATTAGACTCTATATGAATGCCTCCGGTGGTGTACAAGGATGTGCAATGATCTAGCATAGCAAATGACATCAAAAAAACGGACAAGCCATGAAAACATCATGCCAGCTATCTTACGATCATGCAAAGCAATATGAAAATGATGGTGCGTGTCATAATAAACGGAATGGTGGAAGTTGCATGGCAATATATCTCGGAATGGCTATGAAATGCCATAATAGGTAGGTATGGTGGCTGTTTTGAGGAAGGATATATGGTGGGTTTAATGCATCAATGAAAGTTGCGCGGTACTAGAGAGGCTAGCAAGAGTGTAAGGGTGAGAGTTGATACGTCTCCATTGTATCCACTTTTCCGAACTCTTTTGCCCTTGTTTTGGACTCTAATTTGCATGATTTGAATGGAACTAACCTGGACTGACGTTGTTTTCAGCAGAATTGCCTTGGTGTTATTTTTTTGCAGAAATAAAAATTCTCGGATCATCCTGAAAATTTACGAAGAATATTTTTGGATTTAATAAAAAATACTGGTGCAAGAATCAACCAGAGGGGGCCACCTGCAGACCACAAGCTTGCTATGCGCGGCCACCCCCTAGCCGCGCCTAGCAGGCTTGTGGGGCCCTCATGGCTCCTTCGACCTCCTCTCTAGCTCAATATAATCCTATTCGCGGAGAAAAAAATCAGAGAGAAGAGTTCATCGCATTTCATGATACGAAGCCGCCGCCACCTCCTGTTCTTCCTCGGGAGACCAGATCTGGAGTCCGTTTTGGGCTCCGAAGAGGGGAAATCGATGCCATCGTCATCACCAACCATCCTTCATCACCAATTCCATGAGGCTCTCTGCCGTTCGTGAGTAATCCCATCGTAGGCTTGCTGGATGGTGATGGGTTGGATGAGATTTATCATGTAATCAAGTTAGTTTTGTTAGGGTTTGATCCCTAGTATCCACTATGTTCTGAGATTGATGTTGCTATGACTTTGCTATGCTTAATGCTTGTCACTAGGGCCCGAGTGCCATGATTTCAGATATGAACCTATTATGTTTTCATGAATATATATGTGTTCTTGATCCTATCTTGCAAGTTGTAGACACCTAGTACGAGTTATGATCTGCATCCCCCAGGGTGACAATAACTGGGATTCTTTCCGGTGATTACCGTAGTTTGAGGAGTTCATGTATTCACCAAGTGCTAATGCTTTGGTATTGTTCTCTATTAAAAGGAGGCCTTAATATCCCTTAGTTTCCATTAGGACCCCGCTGCCACGGGAGGGTAGGACAAAAGATGTCATGCAAGTTCTTTTCCATAAGCACGTATGACTATATATGGAATACATGCCTACATTACATTGATGAATTGGAGCTAGTTCTGTGTCACCCTATGTTATAACTGTTGCATGATGAATGCCATCTGACATAATTTTCAATCACCGATCCATTGCCTACGAATTTTCCATATATTGAGCTTTGCTAAGTTACGCTATTGTTGCTTTTGGTACCGTTACCGTTACTTCAATACTGCTTTGCCACTAAATACTTTGCTGCAGATATTAAGTCTTTCAGGTGTGGTTGAATTGACAACTCAGTTGCTAATACTCGAGAATATTGTTTGGCTCCCTTTGTGTCGAATCAATAAATTTGGGTTGAATACTTTACCCTCAAAAACTGTTGCGATCCCCTATACTTGCGGGTTATCAAGAGTGTGTATAATCCAAGGACTCGCATTATTCATAAAGAACTCACATACCTATTGCAAAAGTCTATTAGCCATCAAAGCAAAGTATTAGACGCATGCCCCTAGGGGAGAGGTTGGTAGGAGTAAACTATTGCGTGCTCCCGACCCTCACAGAAAGGCTGACAATCAATAAACAAATCATGCTCCGACTTCCTTACATAACGGTTCACCATATGTGCATGCTACGGGAATAACAAACCTTTACACAAGTATTTTTACCAATTCACAATTAATTCCTAACATTTCTTTTAATATCACCATAATTATATCTCAAAACTTTATGCAAGGAATCAAACTTCTCATAATACTCAATGCACTTTATATGGAAGTTTTTATTATATCACTCTTGGATGCCTATTATATTAGGACTAAATTCATAACCTAAACTAATTACCATGCTGTTTAAATACTCTCAAAATAATATAAGTGAGGTATGAGAGTTCAATTATTTCTATAAAATAGAACACCACCGTGCTAAAAAGATATAAGTGAAGCACTAGAGCAACATTGCCTATCTTAAAAGATATAAGTGAAGCACATAGAGTATTCTAATAAATTCATGATTCATGTGTGTGTCTCTCAAAAGATGTGTGAAGCAAGGATGATCGTGTCAAACTAAAAAGCAAAGACTCGTATCATACAAGACTCTCCAAGAAAAACACATATCATGTGGTGAATAAAAATATAGCCTCAAGTAAATTTATCGATGGATTGAAGACGAAAGAGGGGATGCCTTCTGGGGCATCCCCAAGCTTAGGCTCTTTGTTATCCTTGAATATGCCTTGGGGTGCCTTGGTCATCCCCAAGCTTAGGCTCTTGCCACTCCTTATTTCGTAGTACATCACATGTTTACCCAAAACTTGAAAACTTCACAACACAAAACTTAACAGAAAACTCGTAAGATCCGTTAGTATAAGAAAAATACATCACCACTTTAGGTACTGTTGTGAACTCATTCTTTATTTATAATTGTGTATTATCTACTGTATTCTAGCTTATCTATGGTTCATACCCCCCGATACGACCCATAGATACATCAAAACAGGTAAACAACACAAACAAAGCAGAATCTGTCAAAAAAAAGAACAGTGTGTAGCAATCTGGAAACTTCGTATACTTATGTAACTCTAAAAATTCTTACAAATTAGGAAAACCTGTGAAATTTTTAAATCAATCTTGTGTAAAAATTTCATACTCATTAGACGCTCTTATAAATTTATAAAATTCCTGGACTGGGCACAAAAGTTTCTGTTTTTCAGCAAGATCAAATCAACAATCACCATAGACCATCCCAAAGGTCTTACTTGGCTCAAACACTAATTAAAACACCAAAACAAAATTACTACATAGGGAATAATATGTTAAACACTCAAAAACATAAGCAAAAAAACAGAACATAAAAATAAAATTGGGTTGCCTCCGAACAAGCGCTATTGTTTAACGCCCCTAGCTAGGCATAATGCAATAGATCTAGGTATTGTCGTCTTTGGTATGCAATCCAAAAGTATGTCTCATAATAGATTCATAAGGCAATCTTATTTTATTTCTAGTAAAGTGTTCCATGACTTTCCTTAACAGAAATTGGAATCAAATGTTTCCTTCTTTCATGTCAATAATTGCACCAATCGTTCTAAGGAAAGGTCTACCAAGAATAATAGGACATGTAGGATTGCAATCTAATCAAAAACAATGAAATCTACGAGCACATAATTCCTATTTGCAATAATAAGAACATCATTAATCATTCCCATAGGTTTCTTAATAGTGGAATCCGCAAGATGTGAATTTAAAGAGCAATCATCAAGATCATGGAAACCTAGCACATCACATAAAGTTTTCGGAATTGTGGAAATGCTAGCACCCAAATCACACAAAGCATGGCACTCATAACCTTTAATATTAATCTTAATAGTAGGTTCTCACTCATCATGAAGCTTTCATGGGATAGAAACTTCCAACTCAAGTTTTTCTTCAAAAGATTTCATCATAGCATCAACAATATGTTTAGTAAAAGCCTTATTTTGATTATAAGCATGCGGAGAATTAAACATGGATTGCATCAAGGAAATACAATCAATCAAAGAACAGATATCATAATTGAATTCCTTGAAATCCAAAAGAGTGTATTCATTGCTATTTAAAGTTTTGACCTCTTCAATCCCACTTTTACCAATCTTAGCATTAAGATCTATAAACTCCGAATCATTGGAATGACTTTTAACTAAAGTTGAATTATCTCCGTTCCCATCTTTATGAAGATTTATATTGTAAAACAAGGATTCAATAGGAGTCACATCAATCACTTTGAGATCTTCATCATTGTTAAAAGATTCTGGCTTCGCGACCATTTTGTTGACTAAGGTAGCTTGTTTATCAGAAATTTGGCCTACTAAATCCTCAAGATGAGCAAGCTGAGATTTCAAACCATAAAACTCATTAGACATATCATCAAGATCTTTATTCATGTATTCCAACATAGCCTTTTGTTCTTTAAGCTCGTTTCTGAAGACACTATTGTGGTCAAATTGGAGCGACATGAAACTTTTAGCATTATCCTCAATATCTTCCAACTTCCTAAGATAAGGATCAAAGATTTTGGGTTGAGCCATAAAGACGAGGGGACGATCTAACACACAAGCAAAAAGCAAATGAAAAGATGAGCGAAAGACAGGCGAATAAAAAGGCAAATCTTGTTGTTATTTTCTGAAAATCATTTTAGAAGTGGGGGAGAGGAAAAAGAGAGGAAAAAGGCAAATAATGTAAATGCAAGAGATGAGTTTGTGATGGGTACTTGGTAGGCTTGATGTACATCTCCCCGGCAATGGCGCCAGAAATCCTTCTTGCTACTTCTTGAGCTTGTGTTGGTTTTCCCTTGAAGAGGAAAGGGTGATGCAGCAAAGTAGATAAGTATTTCCCTCGGTTGTTGAGAACCAAGGTATCAATCCTGTAGGAGATACAAGCAAGTCCCCAATCTTCGCACCTACACGAACAATCAAGCACTTGCACCCAACACTATAAAGGGGTTCTCAATCCCTTCACGGTTATTTGCAAGGATGAGATCTAATAGAGATAGATATAGAAGATGAAAAGTAAAACAGAAGTAAAAATATTTCAGCAAAGTATTTTTGGTATTTTTTGTTTATAGATCTGAAAATGTAATATGGAAAGTAGACCCAGGGGCCATAGGTTTGACTAGAGGCTTCTCTCTTGAAGGAAAATAACACGATGGGTGAACAAATTACTGTCGAATAATTGATAGAAAAGCGAATAATTATGAAGATATCCAAGGCAATGATTATGCATATAGGCATCACGTCCGTTTCAAGTAGACTGAAACAATTCTGCATCTAATACTATTAATCCACACATCGACCGACTCCTACCTGGATCTAGAGTATTAAGTTCATGAAGAACAGAGTAATGCATTAGGTAAGATGACATGATGTAGAGGGATAAACTCAAGCAATATGACGAAAACCCCATGTTTTTATCCTTGGTGGAAACAATACAATACGTGCCTCGCTACCCCTACTATGTCACTGGGTGAGGACATCGCAAGATTGAACCCAAAACTAAGCACTTCTCACATTGCAAGAATTACCAATCTAGTTGGCCAAACCAAACCAATAACTCGAAGAGACTTGCAAAGATATGAAATCATGCATATAAGAATTCAGAAAAGACTCAAATAATATTCATGGATAATCTGAACATAAACCCACAATTCATCGGATCTCGACAAACACACCACAAAAGAGTATTACATCGGATAGATCTCCATGAAGATCATGAAGAACGTGGTATTGAAGCAAAAAAGAGAGAGAAGAAGCCATCTAGATACTAGCTATGGACTTGAAGGTCTATGGTGAACTACCCACGCACCATCGGAGGGGCAATGGAGTTGATGTAGATGCCCTCCATGATCGAATCCCCCTCCGATAGATTACCAAAAAGGGCTCCAAGATTGGATCTCTCGGGAACGAAGGCTTCCGGTGGAGGAAAAGTATTTTCATAGATCTCTTTGGTATTGGGGGGAGTATTTGGGAATTTATAGGACGAAGAATAGGGTTAGGAGACCTGCTGGGGGGGCACAAGCCTGTCAGGCGTGACCAGGGGTGGTGGTCGCCCCCCCCCCCTAGCTTGTGACCTCCTCGCATGTCTCTTGTCTTGCCCTCCAAGTCTGGTAGATGTGTTATGGTCCAAGAAAAATCATCATGGAGATTTTATTCTGTTTGGACTCCATTTAATATTCTTATCTGCAATACTCAAAAACAAGGAAAAACAGGAACTGACACTAGACTCTAGATTAATAGGTTAGTCCCAAAAATAATATAAAATAGCATATTTATGCATATAAAACATCCAAAACAGATAATATAATAGCATGGAACAATCAAAAATTATAGATACATTGGAGACGTATCAACTACTTTTGGGATGACCCACATTTTTATAAAGGAGTAGCCGGTATTATTAGATGTTGTGTACTTGAGCATGAACAAGAACAAATCCTACGGAAATGTTATTCTGAATCTTATGGAGGACATCATGCGGGAGATAGAACTTCGCATAAGGTATTACAATATGGTTTTATTGGCCTACTCTCTTCAAGGATGCCCGTAAGTTTTGTTTTATCTTGTGATGAATGTCAAAGAATTGGTAATATCGGTAAGCATCGGGAAATGCCTATGAATTATTCACTTGTTGTTGAACGATTTGATGTTTGAGGTTCTGATTATATGGGACCTTTTCCTTCCTCTAAAGGATACACTCATATTTTGGTTGCTGTTGATTATGTCACTAAGTGGGTAGAAGTTATTCCAACTAGTAGTGCTGGTCATAACACTTCCATTAAAATGCTTAAAGAAGTTATTTTCCCGAGGTTTGGAGTCCCTAGATATCTAATGACTAATGGTGGTTCACATTTTATCCATGGTGCTTTTCGTAGAATGCTTGCTAAATATAATGTTAACCATATAATTCCATCATCCTCAATCTAGTGGTCAAGTTGAACTTAGCAATAGAGAAATAAAATTGATATTACAAAAAACGGTTAATAGGTCCCGAAAGAATTGGTTTAAGAAATTAGATGATGCACTTTGGGCCTATAGAACGACCTACAAAAATCCTATGGGTATGTCTCCATACAAGATGGTATATGGGAAATCTTGTCATTTGCCCCTAGAGTTAGAACATAAAGCATTTTTGGCAATTAAAGAACTCAATTATGACTTCAAACTTGCCGATGAAAAGGGGTTATTTGATATTAGCTCATTAGATGAATGGAGAACCCAAGCTTATGAAAATTCTAAGCTATTTAAAGAAAAAGTTCAAAGATGGCATGACAAAAGAATCCAAAAGTGAGAATTCAAAGTTGGAGAATATGTTCTTTTGTACAATTCTCCTTTCAGATTTTTTGCAGGAAAACTTCTCTCCAAATGGGACGGACCATATGTTATCGAAGAAGTTTATCGCTCTGGAGCTATCAAGATTAATAATGCCAAAGGTACTAACTCGAATGTGGTCAATGGACAAAGGATTAAACACTATATCTGAGGTACGCATATTAATGTTGAATGCAATGTTATCCAAACCATGACACCAGAGGAACACATAAGAGAAACCTTCCGAAACACTCCAGAATCGTGAAAAATAAGAGGTACGTGATACGGTAAGTAAACGGACTCCGAAAAATCCAAAAAAATATTTTTTGTCATTTTGGAATAATACAAATTTTTGGAAAATGAGAAATAAATAGGAAAGCAACTAAGGTGAGCACGATATACCAGGGCACGCCTGCCCTCCCTGGCGCACCCTGGTGGGTGGTGCCCACCTCGGGAACCTTCTTGACTCTGTTTTTCCTTCCGTTTGCTTGATTTCCAAGAATAAAAATTCTCTATATGTACTACCGATTGTTATGACTGTCGCATCATGGAAAAAGATTATGTTCTTGTTTCGTGTTGTTTTCTTGTCATATTTGGATCTCCATGGCTCTACCAAGTTCCCCCAAGGACAAGTTCTTCAAGAAGGTTATTAATTTGTACTTGTCGGAGGTGAGGAAGCACCCTCAATCTGTTGAGATGCGTGAGTGGGTTCTTCACATCCGAGATGTTCAAGGGACCAATAAGACGGGAAGCGTGAAGGCCAGGCTAGAAGTAGTGGAACAAGACATCTTCAAGTGCATAGGGATGATGGAGCGTGGACTTAGTGCCAATCACTTCATGATCACGGAATTCACCCATCATCACATGGTAGATGGCCATTCCATGAAAGACAACGTCTTCACCTTCAACGAGCAAATCAACTTTCTGTAGAGTCAAATTTATGAGCTCTAAATCAAATTTTGAGTATGAAGCGAGATTTAAAGGTATGAGTTTAGCTGCCAGTTGCAGGACTCTGGGGACTCGTGCATCAACTTTTGATGGTGATCCCTTGCCCTGGAAGCCGGAGGACAAACCTACTTCCCCTTCATCACCACCACCTTCATCATCTTCACCACCAAAGGAGACTTTAGTACATGGGTATGGGCACTCCCCTTGGCTTGAGCCAAGCTTGGGGGAGATGCCCCAAGCTCGTATCACCATCACTTTTTACCTTTGCTTTTTATTTTGGTCCTTAGCTTTTTTGTGCTTTAGTTGAATAAAAGTTTAGTATGATCTATTTTCGAGTGCTAGTTTCGTGATCTATCTATCTATGTAATCGGGTGAGAGTCATATAATAAAGTTTAGTTTGAGCTTTTGCTTCTTTACTTTCTTGTTGCAATCGTAATAAAATAAAATAAAATAAATGAGGAAAATTAGAAGTGGTAAATTTTATTGGAGATTGGCAAACATAGAATTAGTCAATGATGCAACTCATCAAAGAATTAATTAGGGAAGAGAAGATTCACATGCAAATATACTATCTTGGAAATCTTTTATGATTGTGAGCACCCATTAAATAGTATATGCCAAAATTGTTGACGTTGGACAAGGAAGAAAATGTAATGATTTATGCTTGTTCACATTCACATAGAAGTTATATTGTCATAGATCCTTTAACATGTAGTGCTTGCTCAATATCTTTGCTAGCCAAAAATTCCGCACTAAGTAGGGATACTGGTTGTGCATCCAAACAAAACCAAACGCAAACTCATGTTTGAGAGTCCACCATACCTACCTATCGATTGAATAAGATCCTTCAAGTAAGTTTTCATCGGTGCACCAAGGCAATAAAAATTGCATATAAAAGTGTTGGATCAATTAGTGTAAGAGAAAATTGAGCGTGGCACGAACTTGTGATGGCAAAGTAATAAAAGTGACAAACTACATAATAAAGGTTGCTATCACAAGGGGCAATACAACATGATGTTCTTTTGCACTAAGGGATTTGGCATACAAACTAAAAGGCGCATGACAACATCTGCTTCCCACTGCGAAGGGCTACTACCTCTTGAGCTTGCGTTGGTTTTCCCTTGAAGAGGAAAGGGGGATGCAGCAAAGTAGATAAGTATTTCCTTCAGTTGTTGAGAACCAAGGTATCAATCGAGTAGGAGGAACAGGCAAGTCACCAATGGATGCACCTACACAAATAATCAAACTCTTGCACCCAACGCTATAAAGGGGTTGTCAATCCCTTCAAGGTTATTTGCAAGGATTAGATCTAAAAGAGATAGATGTAAATGAGTCCGGAAAGTAAAAGATAAATAAATTGCAGCAAGGTATAGATCTAAAAATATATGATCGAAAATAGACCTGGGGGCCATAAGTTTCACTAGAGGTTTCTCTCTTGAAGGCAAATATCAGGTGGGTAAACAAATTACTGTCAAGCAATTGATAGAAAAGCGAATAATCATCTAGTTATCCAAGACAATGATCATGCATATAGGCATCACGTCCGTGACAAGTAGACCGAAATGATTTTGCATCTACTACTATTACTCCACACATCGACCGACTCCTGCCCGCATCTAGAGTATTAAGTTCATGAAGAACGGAGTAACGCATTAAGAAAGATGACATGATGTAGAGGGATAAACTCAAGCAATATGATGAAAACCCCATCTTGTTACCCTTGATGGCGACAATACAATGCATGCCTTGCTACCCCTACTATGTCACAGGGAGAGGACACTGTAAGATTGAACCCAAAACCAAGCACTTCTCCCATTGCAAGAATTTCCAATCTAGTTGGCCAAACCAAACCAATAACTCGAAGAGACTTGCGAGGATATGAAATCATGCATATAAGAAATCAGAGGAGATTCAAATAAGATTCATGGATAGTCTGAACATAAACTCACAATTCATCGAATCTTGACAAACACACCACAAAAGAGGATTACATCGGATAGATCTCCATGAAGATCATGAAGAACATGGTATTGAAGATCAAAGAGAGAGAAGAAGCCATCTAGCTACAAGCTATGGACCCGTAGGTCTGTGGTGGACTACTCACGCATCATCGGAGGGGCAATGGAGTTGATTTACATGCCCTTCGTGATCGAAACCCCCTCCGGTAGATTACCAGAAAAGGCTCCAAGATTGGATCTCTCGGGAACGGAGGCTTCTGGCGGCGGAAAAGTATTTGTGTGGCTCGTTCTGATGTTGGGGGGATATTTGGTTATTTATAGGACAAGAATTAGGGTTAGGAGATCTGTGAGGAGGCGACAAGCCTGCTAGGCGCGACCAAGGGGGCCCGTGCCTAGCAGGCTTGTGGCGCCCTGGCACCTCCCCTAACGTGCACTCCAAGCTTGGATGACTTGTTTCCTTCTAGAAAAATTCCTTCTAAAGGTTTTATTCCGTTTGGACTCCATTTAATATTCCATATCCGCAAAACTCAAAAACAAGGAAAAAACAGAAATAGGCACTTGGCTCTAGATTAATAGGTACGGCATGAGGCCCTTCTTGAAAATATGATGAATTGGAGTTGCAAAGTTGACTGAGAACATAGTTTGTTGGTTTCCTATAAGGTTTATGCTTTATACTTCCACGTTGTGATGAACTGTTACTTGCTCATAAGAAGTTATATGATGTTGTTATGAAATAAAAGTTATATGAAAGAGTTATATGTTAAAGTTTGTTTCTGTTATGATAATAAGCATGATGCTACTATGTCTGTATTTTTTTATCGACACCTCTCTATCAAAACCATGTCGACATGTTCTTCGTTATCAGCTTTCGCTTGAGGACAAGCGAGGTCTAAGCTTGGGGGAGTTGATATGTCCATTTTGCATCATGTTTTCATACTGTTATTTATAATGTTTTATGCATAATAATTCTTTGGGGAGTAATTCTAATGCCTTTTCTCTCATAATTTGCAAGGTTTGCACAAAGAGGGAGAATACCGGCAGCTGGAATTCTTGACCTAAAAAGGCATATTAGAGATACATATCCTGCACATCCCCAATTGAGTTGAAACTTTATGGAGAATTTTTATGGAATATATGAAAAATATTGGAGCAAAAAACTACTAGGATGGGGCCACCTAGTGAGCACGATACACCAAGGCGCACCAGGCCCCCCTAGGCGCGCCCTGGTTGGTGGTTCTCACCAAGGCCTACCTTTGAACCCATCTTCTGGTATACATTGTGATTTGACCTAGAAAAAAACCAGTAGAGGACTTTTTGGAAGGAACGCCGCCATCTCGACGCGGAACTTGGCAGGAGCTCTTTTGCCCTCCGGCGGAGCGATTCCGTAGGGGGAACATCCCTCCCAGAGGGGCAAATTGAAGACATCATCATCACCAACAACCCTCTCATATTTGGGAGGCCATTCTTCATCAACATATTCAATAGCACCATCTCCTCTCAAACCCTAGTTCATCTCTTGTGTTCAATATTTATACCAAAACCTCAGATTGGTACATGTGGGTGACTATTAGTGTTGATTACCTTGTGTAGTTGATTATTATATGGTTTATTTGGTCGAAGATTATATGTTCAGATCCATTATGCTATTAAATACACCTCTGATCTTGAGCATGAGTATTATTTGTGAGTAGTTACCTTTGTTCTTGAGGTCACGGGAGAAGTCATGTTGCAAGTAATCATGTGAATTTGATATGTGTTCGATATTTTGATGATATGTATGTTGTGTTTCCCTTAGTTGTGTCATGTGAACGTCGACTACATGACACTACACCATCCTTGGGCCTACGGGAATGCATTGTGGAGTAGTTATTAGATGATGGGTTGCTAGAGTGACATAAGCTTAAACCCTAGTTTATGCACTACTTCGTAAGGGGATGATTTGGATCCATATGTTTAATGCTATGGTTAGATGTTATCTTAATACTTTTATCATAGTTGCAGATGCTTGCGAGAGGGTTAGTCATAAGTGGGAAGTTGTTCAATTAATAACAACAACCAAGCACTGGTCCACCCACATATCAAATTATCAAAGTAGCGAACACGAATCAAATCAACATGATGAAAGTGACTAGATGAAATTCCCGTGTACCCTCAAGAACACTTTGCTTATTATAAGAGATCGTTTTGGTCGGTCCTTTGCCACAAAAGGATTGGGCTACCTTGCTGCACCTTATTTACCATTATCGTTACTTGCTCGTTACAAATTACCTTGCTATCAAACTACTTGCTACTTACAATTTTAGTGCTTGCAGAAATTACCTTGCTGAAAACCGCTTATCATTTCTTTCTGCTCCTTGTTGGGTTCGACACTCTTACTTATCGAAAGGACTATGACTGATCCCCTATACTTGTGGGTCATCAGCGATCGCCTCGAGAGTTCCTGCAACACACACGCCAACGATGACCAATGCCAAGTTGCCAATATACTCTCCATGTTCATCACGACATACCACTGTTGTTGATCCTCCCCTCTGGTTTCTTTCGTGTAGATAAGCGCTAATAAGGAAACGCTCATCGAGGAAGCCCAGTTCACGAGACATATCCAGCTGCCCGGTCCTAAGTCTAGTTGTGAAAAGGGTCCAAAATTAAGAATACAAAGATAATGGCCCAAAATCGAGTGGCCCTAGAATATAGGGGCCCTGTGCGATCACACAACCCGCACATGCCCTTGGACGACCCTTACTATAACAATCCAATACAGTGAAAACCAACTTGACTAGATTCCTTCCAGATGTTGCTGCTTCACTCTTCCATATGCATTCATGATGTCAAGTTTTAGTGCACAATGGTTGTTTTTCTTAGTTTCGCTTCGCTTCATAAGATGTAAACACAAATAAGTTGTAATTATGTTGTTTGTACTAAGTCTCCATGGTACAAAAGTTGATTGGTCTTCAAAGATGATATCATGCATTTAGTTTCACTCCATTGGCGAGCACATTGGAAATGCTAATAGGGTGAAATTGGGACTATAGTATGGGATTTTGTACCTTGCGGACCATACCATATCATTTATACATTTTGCACTTTCATCACCACGAACAACCTTTATGGCTACATTACTAACCACCTCCCCACGAATGTCCCAATGACACTAAAAAATGTGTTGGAAATTAAGTCATCCAAGCATGGGCCCTTAGTCTAGAACATTTGACACAAAGCCTTCTTAAGTTCCTCATGAGTATAATATGTGGACAGAGTATCAGACATGGTCGACTACACCTTCGATGGAACGTAGCAAAGGACCTCATTCGTCCCCGAGACGCCCTCGTAAATATATAATTTTTGCCAAAAATCTGAGGTCAACTACTTCATTACTTGAGGTTATATAAGGTATTTAGTTTTTCTTTTCTCTCGTGGATGAACGCATGTGAAAAGAATAGGTGTTTTTGTTCCCAGTAGAGAGACACTTTTCATGGGAACACTAGCACCAAAGCACCTCCTCACGGTAATACAACTCTAAGGGCATGTTCTGAAACTCTCCCAACTCCACTGAATCCACTACTTCAGCTTCTCAAGTGAGCTTCTTGCTTCAACCAATGATTGAAAACTGTTTGGGAGCAATGTTGGCTTCTCCGAGCACTACAGACGATCTGGGAGGCAAGAAACCCATTGAGCGCACGTCTTTGGGTTGGCTGGAGGCAACTCAAGAGAGGAAGGGCCCAGTTCTCTAGGTGAGCATGGTTCTACATGGAAGGAATCAGCGAAATGTTTTCTTTAGAATTGGAAAAATCTTGTCAATACAAGGAATTGCATTTCATGGAGCTCAGTTTTTGTTGCTTCTAAAAAATGCACTATGTCTCGAAACAACTTTGAATTCAGCTTCGAGGAGCTAAACCGTTCGGTTGTGTTTCGCCTCTCAAGTTTGTAAAGTTTAGAGATGGAGAGTATTAGAACAAGCCCTAATAGTATCTATGTTATCTTGGTCTGTGTATATGAAGGGCTCACCCGAGATGGGTTGTTACAGAGAGCATTGATACATATCAAACCTATCTAGAGTTTTGTATTGTTTCTGGCCATGTTTATATCATTTTGGAATAATTTTGTCACCAGTTTATATCATTTTCTAGACTAATATATTAATACAATGCCCAATGCAAGTTTTTGTTTACTTCATGTTTCATTTTTTGGAAAAAAAATATCAGGCTATACAAATTTCAAAAAAAATCTTTGAGGAGCACCGACATAGGTTGGGGCCACCCAGGGGCCTCATACTTGTGAGGTGTGTTGGGTTTTCCGTGAAGAGGAATGGGTTATCGCAACACCAAGTGGGTAAGTATTTTCCTCATTTATGAGACCAAGGTTTATTGAACCAATAGGAATAACAGTCCTCAACCGTGTTCAGTGGATGCACACAACAGAACAAACAACTTGCACCCAACGCAGGCAAGAGGGTTGTCAATACCCTTGATTTCGTTATTTGCAAGCAAGTGAGTTGTGTAGATAATTTTAGATAATTATAAATTGCAAAATAAAATAAAAGAAAATAAATAACAGCAAGGTAATGATAGCGCTTGTGAATATATAAGTGAATAGACCTGGGGGTCGTAGAGTTCTCTAATGGCATCTCTTATGGAAATAGCATACGGTGGGTAAACAAATTACTGTTGGTCACTTGATAGAAAAGTGAATAATTGTGTAATTTTCACGACAATGATCATGTGTATATAGGCATAACATCCATAAGCAAATAGGCCGACTCCTGCCTGCACCTATTACCATGACTCCACTTCAAAAGCGCTTCTATGCTTGCTTCTCTACGTATTAAGTTCATGACAAACGGAGAAATCCTTGGAGAGCGATGACATGATGTAGAGAAACTAAACTCAATCAATATGAATAAACCCCATTGTTTTATCCTTTGTCGTAGCAACACAAAGATGCAACTAGTCCCCTTCTGTCACTGGGATATAGAAACTCGTCAGGTTGAACCTACTACAACACACCACTCCCACCGATGAAATATCAATCTAGTTGGCCAAACTATCTCAATAGATTGAAGAGAATTACGAAGCTATGATGATCATGCAAATAAGAATCTTAGTATCAAGATTTGACTCAAATACTTTTCATGAATAATCTGAACATAAACTCACAATTCATCGGATCCCAACAAACACACCATACAAAGGGATTACATCGGATGGATCAAGGAAAAGATGCGATGAACATTGTATTGAAGATCGAGAAAGAGAGAGACAGACAGACAGAGAGAGAGAGATTGTCATCTAGGTACTACCTACAGACCCGTAGGTCTATGGTGAACTACTCACACATCATGGTGAGGGCAGCAAGGTTAATGAAGAGGCCTTCCGTGATTGAACTCCCCTCCTGCAGGGTGCCGGAACGGAGGTGTAGATGGCCTCCCATTGGAACAGAGACTTGCAACGGCGGAAAAAGTGTTTCGGGAGCGCTTCTGGGATTTTTAGGGTAAAAGATAATTTATAGGCCACAGAGGGGCATCAGGAGGCGCCCGAGGGTGGCACAAGCCATCAGGGCGCGCGCCCCTGGTGGCATGACCTATTGGCTTGTGGGTCCCTCTTGGCTCCTATGGCCTCCTCCCAAAGCTTCCAGGTCTTATTCTGGTCCAGAAAAAATCATCAAAAGGTTTCGTGGCAATTGGACTTCGTTTGGTATTGTAAACCTTAAAAGCCAAATACATGCAGAAAACAACAACTCGCACTGGGCAATGGTCCAATATGTTAGTGCTCAAAATATTATAAATTGGTAAATAAATACCCAAAAACTATCCTAGAATGATAATATATTAGCATGGAACAATCAAAAATTATAGATACGTTGGAGACGTATCAGCATCCCCAAGCTTAATTCCTGCTCATCCTCGAGTAGGTAAATGATAAAAACAGAACTTTTGATTTGACAGGCTACCCATTATGTAATCTTTGGTATGTATGCTCGTTGAGAAATGATGAATTAACAAACATAAACATAGTAATATTTATAAGTATAAGAAACAAAATCATTGATTTTTCAAAGTATATGATCCTAAAAGAATGTTTACCCCTACTCATCTTATTATATTAGCAAGGCATGAATCCGTCTTCACCCCATAAATACAAACGTTAAGTACCATGGTGTCCAAGTCAGGCAATTGGATCTTAGTTGTTCAACATGCATCAACTTTTTATTCTTCACGCAATGCATGAGCGTGAACCATTGGACATAGCATATAGGTGGAATATAAGATGATGATAGAAATCAAAGGGGTAAAAAGTGGCGAAGATAGTCTCACATCAAGAAGGCGTACCAACGAGCTATGGAGATGCTCATCGATAGATGTCAATACAAGAGTAGGGATTGCCATTCAAATGATGCACTAGAGATATAAGTGTATGAAAGCTCAACTGAAGCTAAGTGGGGTGTGCATCCGACTTGCTTGATCATGAAGACCTCAGGCATTTGAGGAAGCCCGTCATTGGAATATATAAGCCAAGTTTATTATATGGAAAGGTAATTCCCACTAGCATATGGAAGTGACAACATAGGAGACTCTCTATATGAAGAACATGGTGCCACTTTGAGGCACAAGTGTGGTAAAGGATAGTAGCACCCTTATCTCTTTTTCTCTCATTTTTTATGGTGGGATTTTCTCTTTTTTCTGCCTCCCACATTATATTTTTTATATGGTGGGCTCATTTAGCCTCCCCCATCTTTATTTTATTTTTCGTCCAGAGTCTCATCCCGACTTGTGAGGGAATCATAGTCTCCATCATTCTTTCCTCACTAGGACAATGCTCTGATAATGATTATCATCACACTTTTATTTACTTACAACTCAATATGAAGAACTAATATGAAGATATGACTCTATATGAATGCCTTTGGCAGTGTACCAGGATGTGCAATGATCTAGCATGATCAAAAACATGATGAACGATGGTTTTCCACAAATACTATTTTAGCTCTATACGATCATGCAAAGCATTATGATGATGAATGAACTAGTCATGTGAAGTGACGGTGAAATATGCATGGCAATATATCTCAGAATGGCTATGGAAATGACATAATAGGTAGGTATGGTGGCTATTTTGAGGAAGACATAATGGGGCTTCTGTGCAATAGAGTGTATCGTGTCACGGGGTTTGGATGCACCAGCGAAATTTGCACCGATCCTCGAGGTGAGAATGGGCAATGCACGGTACCGAAGATGCTAGCAAATATGAGATGGTGAGAATGCGTATGTGAATAGTGTCATATTAGCCATAAAAAACTCACATACTTATTGCAAATTTTATTAGTTTTATCACAAATCAAAGTACTCCTTGCATGCCTCGAGGGAGGAGGTTGGTAGGATTTAACCATCGCGCGCCCCCGACTCGAAACAACACTAGGATTTCAACGAGGAATAAAAATGCTCACACATCATCACCATGCCTCTTTAATTTTTATATGAATAATAAGTTAACACCTCTTAATCTTGACACTTCTACTAATCAACAATTATGGACTCACACCTTTTTCATGTTACCACATAAATGTCATTAACCCATAACTTCTCTATCTGTGCTACACGATGGTTTTGATTATCATTCATTGAATACCTAATATTTTTGGACTCATCTTATGACCCATGCAAATTACCGTCACTACTTATTTAGCTCTCAAACAGGTATAAGTGAAGAACGAGAGCATAATATTCCTAGAAAATCTACACGCCGCCGTGCTCAAAAATATATAAGTGAAGTACTATAGAAATTGCCAAGCTCAAAAGATATAAGTAAAGCACATAGAATATTCTAGCAAATTATCATGAAGGTGTGTCTCTCTTAAATAGGTGTGTCCAGAAAATAATGATTGTGTCAAACTTAAAGTAAAATAAAACTAAAATGCAAACGACGCTCCAAGCAAAACACATATCATGTGATGAATAAAAATATAGCTCCAAGTGACATACTGATGAATTGAGACGAAAGAGGGGATGCCTTATGGAGCATCCCCAAGCTTAGACGCTTGAGTCTCCTTAGAATTGTACTTGGGGTGCCTTAGGCATCTCCCATCTTAGGCTCTTGATACTCCTTATTCCGTAGTCCATCGTGATCACACCAAAAACTTGAAAATTTCAGTCACACAAAACTCAACAAAACTTCTATAGATCCGTTAGTATAAGCAATATATTGCATATTTTAGGTATTGTGATAAATTGATTCTTAATTCATTTTTTGCATAATAGTACTGTATTCTAACTTCTCCACGGCTTACACCCCCCGATATAATCCATAGCTTAATCAAAACAAGTAAACTATGCAAGCAAAACGGAATCTATTGAAAACAGAATAGTCTGTAGCAATTTATAAAGATCCCATACTTATGCAACTCTAACAATTCTGCAACATGGGGACAATGTAAACAGTTTGTATAGAAATATTGTGTAAAAATTTCAGATTATTATCACGGTCCAGGAAAAAACTAAAAATTATTGCACTTGAGTAGAAGTTTTTATTATGTTTCAGCATCGTTTCTACTCATGTTGTGAGTCATCCCAAAGGCTTTACTTCGAACAAACACAAATTAAAACATAAAAACATAATCATTGAAGAGTAAACAATCATGCTATCACAAAATAACATAAAAGAAAAACAAAAATAAAAATACATATCTTGGAAATATGCCCTAGAGGCAATAATAAAATGGTTATTATTATATTTCTTTGTTCATGATAATTGTTTATTATCCATGCTATAATTTTATTGACTGGAAACACATTGCATGTGTGTATGAATAGACAACACTTTGTCCCCAGTGTGCCTCTAGTAGACTAGCACGTTGATCAATGATCGTCAAGGTTTCCTAGCCATTGACATGAAGATGTCATTTGATAATGGGATCACATCATTAGGAGAATGATGTGATGGACAAGACCCAAACTATAAATGTAGCATTTGATCGTGTCAGTTTATTGCTACAGTTTTCTGCATGTCAAGTATCTGTTCCTATGACCATGAGATCATGCAACTCACTGACACTGGAGGAGTGCCTTGTGTGTATCAAACTTTGCAACGTAACTGGGTGACTATAAAGGTGCTCTACAGGTATCTCCGAGAGTATCTGTTGAGTGGGTATGGATCGAGACTAGGATTTGTTACTCCGTATGACGAAGAGGTATCTCAGGGCCCACTCGGTAATACAACATCACAACAAGCCTTGCAAGCAATGTGACTAAGTATTAGCCATGAGATCTTGTATTACGGAACGATTAAAGAGACTTGCCGGAAATGAGATTGAACTAGGTATACAGATACCGACAATCGAATCTCGGGCAAGTAACATACCAAAGAACAAAGGGAACGACATACTGGATTAACCGAATCCTTGACATAGAGGTTTGACCGATAAAGATCTTCGTAGAATATGTAGGAACCAATATGGGCATCTAGGTCCCGCTATTGGTTATTGATCATAGAGGTGTCTCGGTCATGTCTACATAGTTCTCGAACCCGCAAGGTGTGCACACCTAAGGTTTAGTGACGTTTCGGAATAGATGAGTTGTGTGTGTTGGTGACTGAAGGTTGTTCGGAGTCCCAGATGAGATCCTGGACGTCACGAGGAGCTCTGGAATGCTCCGGAGGTGAAGATTGATACATAGGAAGTTGGTGTTTGAGTTCCGAAAAAGTTCCATGACCTGCGAGTGGTGTGACGGAGTACCGAAAGTGTTCCGGGGGTGCACCAAGTGGGCCCATCCACTCCGAAGGGCCCCATGGGCTGTGAGAGGGTGGGACCAGCCCCTTGTGGGCTGGCCGCACCTCCCACCTCAAGTCCCATGGGGCTAGAGGCTAGGGTTGGGCCAAAAGGGTGGGGTAGCCACCAAACTTGGTGGCCAAGCCAGCCTGGCCGCCACCCCACCTCCTTGGCCGCCGCACCAAACCCTAGGGGAAACCCTATGGCGGCCAGCCCCTCCTCTTCCCCTATATATATTTGAGGGGAGGGAGGGCTGCAACACACAAGTCACGGTGCAACCCTTCCTCCCTCCCCAATTACCTCTCCTCTAGTAGATTTATTCGGTGTTGCTTAGCGAAGCTTTGCTGGATCGGATCCACCACCACCACTGCCATGTCGTCGTGCTACCAGCGAACCCATCTACCTCTCCGCTCCCTCTTGCTGGATCAAGAAGGCGGATATCATCATCGAGCTGCACGTGTGCTGAACACGGAGGTGCCATCCGTTCGGTACTTGATCGGGAGTTCATGGGACGGCTTGCGATTTGGATCGCGGAGACGTACAACTACTTCAACTGTGTTATTTAACGCTTCCGCTTAGCGATCTACAAGGGTATGTGGACCCAATCTCTCATCTCGTAGATGCTCATCTCCTAGATTGATCTTGGTGAAGCATAGGAAAATTATTGTTTCCCATGCAACGTTCCCCAACAGTGGCATCATGAGCTAGGTCTATGCGTAGATGAGATCTTGAGTAGAACACAAAGGAGTTTGTGGGCATTGATATTCAGATTGCTTCCTCCCTTAGTCTTATCTTGGTTCAGCAGTATTGTGGGATGAAGCGTCTAGGACCGACTTTACTCGTACGCTTATGAGAGACCGTGTTCCATCGATTGACATGTGACTTTGTTGCATAAAGATGGCTGGTGGGTGTTTGTCTCTCCCACTTTAGTTGGATTGGATTTGATTAAGGTGGTCCTTGTAGAAGGTTGAAATGAAATCTTCATATCACCATTGTGGTTTTGCCTAGGTAAGAATCGTTTTTGCTAGATACCCATAGCAGCCAAGTAAAACATGCAACAATAATTAGAGGACGTCTAACTTGTTTTTGCAGGGTATGTTGTGATGTGATATGGCCAATTACAGGATGAGACATATGTGATGTATGAGATGATCATGTTTTGTATAGAATATCATGACTTGCATCTTGATGAGTACGGCAACCGGCAGGAGCCACAGGGTTGTCTTTGATTATTTTATGACCTACGTGTCAATCTTTAAGTGATACGTAATGCTTTACTTTATTGCTAAGCGGTAGCAATAGAGGTATGAGCATGGTGGGAGCGACAACCCCGATGGCGACACAATGATGGAGATCATGATGATGGAGATCATGGTGTTATGTCGGTGACGATGGAGATCATGCCGGTGCTTTGAGAGATGGAGATCAAAATCACAAGTTCATGGCCATATCATGTCACTTATGATTTGCATGTGATGTTAATCCTTTTATGGACCTTGTTTTGCTTAGAATGACGGTAGCATTATAAGGTGACCCCTCACTTAAATTTCAAGATGAATTATGTTCTCCCCGAGTGTGCACCGTTGCGAAAGTTCGTCGTGTCGAGACACCACATGATGATCGGGTGTGATAGACTCTACATTCACATACAACGGGTGCAAGCCAGTGTTGCACATGCGGAACACTCGGGTTAAACTTGATGAACCTAGCATGTATAGACATAGCCTTGGAACACAAGAGACCGAAAGGTCGAGCATGAGTCATATAGTAGATATGATCAACATGATGATGTTCACCATTGAAACCACCTTAACTCATGTGATGATCGGACTTGAGTTGGTGAATATGGATCATGTATCACTCAAATGACCTAAGGGATGTCAATTTGAGTGGGAGCTTTAGTAATTTGATTAACTAAACTAGTTATCTTGAACAATAATCTTAGTAACCTTTGCTTATTTATGTTGTAGGTCAATGGCTCGCGCAGTAGCACCCCTAAATTTTAATGTGTTCCTAGAGAAAGCTAAGTTGAAAGATGATGGAAGTAACTTTGTGTACTGGGCCCATAATCTGAGGATTATCCTCACGGCTTCCCAGAAGGCATATGTCCTTGATGCACCGCTTGGTAACCAACCCGCAAACATGTCATCCGAAGAAGTTAAGAACGCTTGGGAGACACGTTCTGGAGATTACTCAATAGTTCAGTGTGCAATATTGTATGGCTTAGAACCGGGACTTCAAATATGTTTTGAACGTCATGGATCATATGAGATGTTCCAGGAGTTGGATTTTATCTTTAAGAAGAATGCCCGGATCGATAGGTATGAGACCTTCGATAAGTTCTATGCTTTCAAAATGGAGGAGAACGAGTCTATCAGAATGTCTAGGTATTCGACCCGTCTGGTGGAGTTAGGGATGCCCCTTCTGCCAGAGGCGATCACTGATAGAGTTCTTCAATCATTGCCACCAAGCTACAAGAGCTTTGTGCTGAACTATAACATGCAAGGGATGAACAAGTCAGTCCCGAGTTGTTTGCGATGCTGAAAGTCGCTGAGTCTGAAATCCAGAAAGAACATCAAGTGTTGATGGTCAATAAAACCACTAGTTTCAAGAAGAATGGCAAGGGCAAGAAGTGTAGCTCCAAGAAGGGTGGCAAAGCAGTTGCCCCTCCTGTGAAGAAACCCAAGGCTGGACCCAAGCCAGAAACTTGGTGCTTTCATTGCAAGGGAACTGGTCACTGGAAGCAGAACTGCCCCAAGTATCTGGCCAACAAGAAGGTGACCAAAACCAAACAAGGTATATATGATATACATGTTATTGGTGTGTACCTTACCAACTCTCGTTGTAGTGCCTGGATATTTGATACCGGTTCGGTTGCTCATATTTGCAACTCAAAGCAAGAACTACAGAATAGACGGAGGCTGACTAAGGACGAAGTGACGATGCGTGTGGGAAATGGTTCCAAGGTTGATGTGATCGCCGTCGACACGCTCGCTCTTCGACTACCATCGGGATCAGTGATGAACCTGAATAGTTGTTATTTAGTGCATGTGTTAAGCATGAACATTATATTTGGATCTTGTTTATTGCGAGACGGTTACTCATTTAAATCTGAGAATAATGGTTGCTCTATTTATATGAGTAATATCTTTTATGGTCATGCACCCAATGTGAGGGGTTTATTCATACTGAATCTTGATAGTGATGATACATATGTTCATAACATTGATGCCAAAAGATGTAGAGTTGATAATGATAGTACCACTTTCTTGTGGCACTGCCGTTTGGGTCATGTTGGTGTAAGACGCATGAAGAAGCTCCATGATGATGGACTTTTGGAGTCACTTGACACATGTGAACCATGCCTCATGGGCAAGATGACTAAAACACCATTCTCTGGAACAATGGAACGGGCAAGTGACTTATTGGAAATCATACATACTGATGTGTGCGGTCCAATGAACGTTGCGGCGCGCAGTGGATATCGTTATTTTCTCACCTTCACTAATGAATTAAGTAGATATGGATCTATTTACTTAATGAAACACAAGTCTGAAACATTTGAAAAGTTCAAACAATTCCAGAGTGAAGATGACAATCATCATAACAAGAAGATTAAATTCCTACGATCTGATCGAGGAGGTGAATTTCTGAGTTATGAGTTTGGCAGTCACTTAAGACAGTGTGGAATTGTTTCACAATTGACACCACCTAGAACTCCACAGTGTAATGGTGTATCCGAACGTCTTAATCAAACCTTATTAGATATGGTGCGTTCTATGATGTCTCTTGCCCATTTGCCACTATCGTTCTGGGGTTATGCATTAGAGACAGCTGCATTCACTTTAAATAGGCCACCATCGAAATCCTTTGATACGACGCCATATGAACTGTGGTTTGGCAAGAAGCCAAAATTGTCGTTTCTTAAAGTTTGGGGATGTGATGCTTATGTCAAAAAGCTTCAGCCTGAAAAGCTGGAACCCAAAGCGGAGAAATGCGTCTTCATAGGATACCCAAAAGAGACAGTTGGGTATACCTTCTATCTCAGATCCCAAGGCAAAGTGTTTGTCGCTAAGAACAGAACATTTCTTGAGAAAGTGTTTCTCTCGAAAGAATTGAGTGGGAGGAAAATAGAACTTGATGAGGTTATTGAACCTTTACTTCAACCAAAGATGTTTCTATGGAGCCAACAACGGTTGAAGAGGAAGTTAATGATAATGATCATGAAACTTCGGATCAAGTTACTATTGAACCTCGTAGGTCGACAAGGGCGCATACTGCTCCTGAGTGGTACGACAACCTGTCTTGGAGGTCATGTTGTTAGACAACGATGAACCTATGAGCTATAGAGGAGCGATGATGGGCCTGGATTCCGAGAAATTGTTAGAGGCCATGAAATCCGAGATGGGATCCATGTATGAAAACAAAGTATGGACTTTGGAAGTATTACCTGAAGGGCTAAAGGCCATTCAGAACAAATGGATCTTTAAGAAGAAGACGGACGCGGACGGCAATGTCACCGTCTATATAGCTCGACTTGTGGCAAAGGGTTTTTCACAAGTTCAAGGAGTTGACTATGATGAGACCTTCTCACCCGTAGAGATGCTTAAGTCCATCAGAATCATGTTAGCAATAGCTGCATATTTTGACTATGAAATTTGGCAGAAGGATGTCAAAACAGCGTTCCTCAACGGTTTCCTTGAGGAAGAGTTGTATTTGATGCAACCAGAAGGTTTTGTCGATTCAGAGAATGCTGACAAAGTTTGCAAACTCCAGCGATCCATTTATGGACTGGTGCAAGCATCTTGGAGTTGGAATAAGCGCTTTGATGAGGTGATCAAAGCATTTGGGTTTATACAAGTTTATGGAGAAGCTTGTATTTACAAGAAAGTGAGTGGGAGCTCTATAGCATTTCTAATATTATATGTGGATGACATATTGCTGATTGGAAACAGTATAGAAATGCTGGAAAGTGTGAAGGAATATTTTAACAAGAGTTTTTCAATGAAGGACCTGGGAGAAGCTGCTTTCATATTAGGCATTAAGATCTATAGATATAGATCGAGACGGTTGATAGCACTTTCACAAAGCACATACCTTGAGAAAGTTTTGAAGAAGTTCAAAATGGGTCAGTCCAAGAAGGGGTTCTTGCTTGTGTTACAAGGTGTGAAGTTGAGTAAGACTCAATGCCCAGTGGATGTAGAAGATAGAGAGAAGATGAGCGTCATCCCTTATGCTTCAATCATAGGCTCTATCATGTATGCGATGTTGTGCACAAGACCCGATGTCAGCCTTGCCGTAAGTATGGCTGGAAGGTTTCAAAGTGATCCTGGAATGGAGCACTGGACGGTGGTCAAGAATATCCTTAAGTACCTGAAAAGGACTAAGGAAATGTTTCTCGTTTATGGAGGTGATCAAGAGCTCATCGTAAAGGGCTACGTTAATCCAAGCTTTGACACTGATCTGGATGACTCTAAGTCGCAAAGCGGATACGTATTTATTCTCAATGGGGGAGCGGTAAGCTGGTGCAGTTCCAAGCGGAGCGTGGTGGCCGATTCTACATGCGAAGCGAAGTACATCGCAGCCTTGGAGGCAGTGAAGGAAGGTGTTTGGATGAAGGAGTTCATGACAGATCTTGGAGTAGTGCCTAGCGCACTAAATCCATTTGATTTGTTCTGTGATAACACTAGTGCCATTGCCCTGGCCAAGGAACCAAGGTTTCACAAGAGGACCAGACACATAAAGTGACGCTTCAATTACATCCGCGAGTATATCAAGGAGGAGGACATAAATATTTGCAAAGTGAACATGGATCTGAATGTTGCAGACCCGTTGACTAAACCTCTTCCAAGGGCTAAACATGATCAACACCAGAACTGTATGGGTGTTCGATTCATTACAATGTAAATCACATAGTGATGTGAGCTAGATTATTGACTCTAGTGCAAGTGGGAGACTGTTGGAAATATTCCCTAGAGGCAATAATAAAATAGTTATAATTATATTTCTTTGTTCATGATAATTGTTTATTATCCATGCTATAATTGTATTTACTAGAAACACATTGCATGTGTGGATGAATAGACAACACTTTGTCCCTAGTGTGCCTCTAGTAGACTAGCTCGTTGATCAAAGATGGTCAATGTTTCCTAGCCATTGACATGAATATGTCATTTGATAATGGGATCACATCATTAGGAGAATGATGTGATGGACAAGACCCAAACTATAAACGTAGCATTTGATCGTGTCAGTTTATTGCTACAGTTTTCTACATGTCAAGTATCTGTTCCTATGACCATGAGATCATGCAACTCACTGACACTGGAGGAGTGCCTTGTGTGTATCAAATGTCGCAACGTAACTGGATGACTATAAAGGTGCTCTGCAGGTATCTCCAAGAGTGTCTGTTGAGTGGGTATGGATCAATACTAGGATTTGTTACCCCGTATGACGGAGATGTATTTCAGGGCCCACTCGGTAATACAACATCACAACAAGCCTTGGAAGCAATGTGACTAAGTGTTATCCATGGGATCTTGTATTACGGAACGAGTAAAGAGACTTGCGGGAAACGAGATTGAACTAGGTATACAGATACCGACGATCGATCTCGGGCAAGTAACATACCGAAGAACAAAGGGAGCGGCATATGGGATTAACTGAATCCTTGACATAGAGGTTCAAACGATAAAGATCTTCGTAGAATATGTAGGAACCAATATGGGCATCTAGGTCCCTCTATTGGCTATTGACCGTAGAGGTGTCTCGGTCATGTCTACATAGTTCTCGAACCCGTAGGGTCTGCACACTTAAGGTTCGGTGACGTTTTGGAACATATGAGTTATGTGTGTTGGTGACCGAATGTTGTTCGGAGTCCCGAATGAGATCCCGGATGTCACGAGGAGCTCCAGAATGGTCCAGAGGTGAAGATTGATATATAAGAAGTTGGTGTTTGAGTTTCGGAAAAGTTCTGTGACGTGCAAGTGGTGTGACAGAGTACCGGAAGTGTTCCGGGGGTCCACCAGGTGGGCCCATCCACTCCGAAGGGCCCCATGGGCAGTGAGAGGGTGTGGACCAGACCCTGGTGGGCTGTCCGAACCTCCCACCTCAAGGCCCATGCGGCTAGAGGCTAGGGTTGGGCCAAAAGGGTGGGGTAGCCACCAAACTTGGTGGCCAAGCCACCCTGGCCGCCGCCCCACCTCTTTGGCCGCCGCACCAAACCCTAGGGGGAACCCTAGGGTGAACCCTAGGGCAGCCAGCCCCTCCTCTTCCCCTATATATATGTGAGGGGAGGGAGGGCTGCAACACACAAGTCACGGCGCAGCCCTTCCTCCCTCCCCGATTACCTCTCCTCTAGTAGATTGATTCGGTGCTACTTAGCGAAGCTCTATCGGATCAGCTCCACCACCATCGCCGCCATGCCGTCGTGTTGCCGGCAAACCCATCTACCTCTCCGCTCCCTCTTGCTGGATCAAGAAGGCAAAGATCGTCATTGAGCTGCACGTGTGCTGAACGTGGAGTGTGCTGAACGTGGAGGTGCCGTCCGTTCGGCACTTGATCGAGAGTTTGTGGGACGGCTTGCAATTTGGATCGTGGAGACGTACGACTACTTCAACCGCATTCTTTAACGCTTCCGCTTAGCGATCTATAAGGGTATGTGGATCCAATCTCTCCTCTCATATATGCTCATCTCCTAGATTGATCTTGGTGAAGCGTAGGAAATTTTTTGTTTCCCATGCAACATTCCCCAACAACATATTAGGTTGCCTCCCAACAAGTGTTATTGTTTTATGCACCTAGCTAGCTATAATGCATAGTTTCAAGTGTTATCATCTTTGACACTCAACCCATAGGTGGCTCTCATGATTGATTCATAAGGTGGTTTAATTATCTTACTAGTGAAGTGTTCCATCCCTTTCTTTAACGGGAATTGGAATCTTATGTTTCTCTCTTTCATATCAATAATTGCACCTATAGTTCCTAAAAATGGCCTTCCAAGTATTATAGGGAAAGAAAGATTGCAATCAATATCAAGCACAATGAAATCTACAGGCACATAATTTTTGTTTGCAATAATGAGAACATCATTAATTCTACCCAAAGGTTTATTAATGGTAGAATACGCAATATGCAAGTTTGGGGAACACTCTTCAATATTAGTGAGACAAAGCACATCACATAAAGTTTTAGGTATGGTTGAAACACTAGCACCAAGCTCACAAAAAGCATTGCATTCATATTTATCTATCTATATTTTGATAGTAGGTTCCCACTCATCATGCAATTTTCTAGGAATAGAAACTTCAAGCTCAAGTTTCTCATCATAAGCTTTTTTCATAGCTTCTACTATATATTCGGTAAAAGCTTTGTTTCATAAGCATTGGGTGACATAATAATGGATTGCAGCAAGGAAATACATTCTACTAAAGAGCATTTATCATAATTAAAGTCCTTGTAATCCAAGATAGTGGGCACATCACTAGTTAAAGTTTTGACATCTCCAAACCCACTTTTCAGTTTAGCATTAAAATCATCACCCTCCAAGCAAACGGGACGCTCCTCAACTAAAGTTGACTCATCTCCTGTCCCTTTATAATTCATATTCATAAAAAAGATTCAATAGGAGAAACACCAATCATTTTAAGATCTTCATCATGATTTCGGTAAAAAAAATGGGTGGAGGAGCTTTTTCTAATAATTCTTGCTTAGCTCTCAACTAAGCGGTCCTCTCCTTACTTTAATTAATAGATAATTGGATAGATTTAATAGTCTCATTAAAATCATGCTTGGGTGGCAAAGACTTATTTTTAAGAGTTTCAACATCAAGAGCAATTATATCCATGTTTATAGCCAAAGTATCAATCACATGCAATTTTTCTTCTACCATAGTGTTGAAAACCTTTTGAGAATTAATAATTTCATTAATTGTGGTCTCAAGATCAGAAGGTATCCTATTAGGATTTGTATAAGAATTTCCATAGTTGTTAGGGGAATTATCGGGATAAGGTCTAGCATTGAAATTTCCTCTATAAGCATTTTTATTGAAATTATTTCGCGAGATGAAGTTCACATCAATAGCAACACTATTTTTCTCAATCAAAGTAGACAAAGTCATATAACTTGGATCAACATTAGTATTTTTATTAGCAACTATATTCATAAGAGCATCCACTTTTTCACTCAAAGTAGTGATTTCTTCGACAAAAAATACCTTCTTACTAGTTGGAGCCCTTTCAGTATGCCATTGAGAATAATTTGTCGTAATGTTGCCTAGACGTTTTGTGGCCTCTCCTAAGGTCACATCCATAAAGGTACCACCTGCGGCAAAATCTAGAACATTTCTAGACACAAAGTTTAGTCCAGCATAGAAATTTTGGATAATTATCCACAAGTTTAAGCCATGAGTTGGACAATTTCTTAACATTAATTTCATTATTTCTCAAGATTGTGCAACATGATCTTGATCTTGCTATTTAAAATTCATTATTTGATTTCTAAGGGGGGTGATCTTAGCAGGAGGAAAATACTTGGCAATGCAAGCATCTTTACACTTATCCCATGTTCCAATACTATTACGAGGTAAAGATGAAAAGCAAGCATTAGCTTTATATCTTAGTTAAAAAAGGAAATAATTTTAATTTCACAATATCATTATCCATATCCTTTTTATTTTTCATATCA
The DNA here is from genome assembly GCA_022496015.1 of Hordeum marinum. Lineage (NCBI taxonomy): Eukaryota > Viridiplantae > Streptophyta > Magnoliopsida > Poales > Poaceae > Hordeum > Hordeum marinum. Next base: position 427,011,190 of record CM039675.1, read on the forward strand.
CATAATTCAACAAAGGTATTAAGATATGACGCAGGATCCTCATTAGGACTTCCCGAGAATTGATCATTCCTGACAAGATTCAGCCATGCAACACTAATATCAAATGCCTCCGTACTAGTGGCCAGTGCCATAGGAGTACTAATAAAATCATTATTATTAGTATTTTATAAATCACACAACTTTGTAGTATCTTGAGACATGGTAACCGGACAAGCAAAGCAACAAGAAAATAAGTAAACTAGAAAGTAGAGTAAAGTAGGAAGTAAAGTAGTAAATAGCAAAGATAAATATTTATGTATTTTTCTTTTTTACGAGACAAACTAAATATAAAACAAATAAAAATAAGAAGAAGTGAATGAAAATGTTTGCGAAGTTACTTGATAATTGGTGATGGTATTCCCCGGCAACGGCGCTAGAACTTCTTCCTGATACTCGTGATCTCCGTTGGGTTTTCCGTGAAGAGGAACGGGTTATCGCATCACAAAGTGGGTAAATATTTCCCTCGGTTATGAAACCAAGGTTTGTAGAACCAATAGGAATACCAATCCTCAACCGTCTTCAGTGGTTGCACACAAAAGAACAAACAACTTGCACCCAACGCAGGCAAGAGGATTGTCAATCCCCTCGATCTCTGTATTTGCAAGTAAGTGAGTTGTGTAGATAATTATAAATTGCAAAATCAAATAAAATCAAATAAATAACAGCAAGATAATGATATCGTTTGTGAGTATATAAGTGAATAGACCCGGGGGCGTCGAGTTCTCTAGTGGCATATCTCATAGAAATAGCATACGATGGGTAAAAAAATTATTGTTGGGCAATTGGTAGAAAAGTGAATAATTATGCGATTTTCACGGCAATGATCATGTGTATATAGGCATCACGCCATAAGAAAATAGGCCGACTCCTGCCTGCACCTATTACTATTACTCCACTTCAAGAGTGTTTCTATGCTTGCCTCTCTACGTATTAAGTTCATGGCAAACGGAGTAATGCTTGGAGAACGATGACACGATGTAGACAAAGTAAACTCAATCAATATGAATAAAACCCATCGTTTTATCCTTAGTAGCAGCAACACACAGACGCAACGTGTCCCCTTCTGTCACTGGGATATAGAAACTCGTCAGGTTGAACCCACTACAATGTACCACTCCCACCGAAGAAATATCAATCTAGTTGGCCAAACTATCTCAATAGATCAGTGAACATTACGAAGCTATGATGTTCATGCAAATAAGAATCTTAGTATTCAGATTTGACTCAAATACTTTTCATGAATAATCTAAACATAAACTCACAATTCATCGGATCCCAACAAACACACCATACAAAGGAATTACATCGGATGGATCAAGGCAAAGATGCGATGAACATTGTATTGAAGATTGAGAAAGAGAGAGAGAGAGAGATTGCCATCTAGGTACTACCTACGGACCCGTAGGTCTATGGTGAACTACTCACACATCATGGTGAGGGCAGCAAGGTTGATGAAGAGGCCCTCCATGATCGATCTCCCCTCTAGCAGGATGCCGGAATGGAGGTGTAGATGGCCTCCGGTCGGAACAAAGACTTGCGGCGACGGAAAAGATGTTTCGGGAGCGCTTCTAGGGTTTTTATGGTAAGAGAGAATTTATAGGATAGAGAGGGGCATCGGGAGGCGCCCGAGGGAGGCACAAGCCATCAGGGCACGCCCCCTGGTGGCGTGCCCTGGTGGCTTGTGGATCCGTGTTGGATCCTCTGTCTTCCTCCCAAAGCTTCCAGGTCTTATTTTGGTCTAGGAAAAATCATCAAAAAGTTTCGTGGCAATTGGACTTTGTTTGGTACTGTAAACCTGAAAAGCCAAAAACATGCAGAAAACAGCAACTCGCATTGGGCCTTGGGTCAATAGGTTAGTGCTCAAAAGTATTATACATTGGTAAATAAATACCCAAAAAGTATCCTAGAATGATAATATATTAGCATGGAACAATCATAAATTATAAATACGTTGGAGACGTATAAGGGGCCCACGCGCCCCACTACGCATCAGGGGCAAACCACCAAGACCCGTGGGCCCCCTAGTGCTACAATTTACCTCTTCTTAGTCCTTGTTCCTTTATATACTCCAGAAACCCTTTGAGGTTTTATTTCCCTAATTTATCCGCCGTCGCACACCTTTGTTTTGGGAAGATCCATTTTGGAGGCCTTTTTGAGTACTTTGTCATAGAGGGGATTCTTCACGGTAGCCATATCCATCAACTTGAAGGTCATCATGATCATGCGTGAGTAGTTTTATTTGGACTATGGGTTCACACAAGTAGCTAGAAGGTTCACCCTCCCTTGCTTCTCAATACGAAGATCCATTTGATGTAATCTATTGGTGTGTTTATTGGGTGCTAATGAATTTTCACTTTACGATCAGATTTATTCATCAATCATTTTATATCGATTAGGTTTATTTGCTGCATAATTCTTATGCATATATGATCTATGATCTATTCTTCTTTCTTTTGCCAAGTTTGGGGTTTTATCTTCAGAGAAGTTGTGTATGATTGTTGGTTCAACCTTGCAAGTATGCTACCGGGGTGACAAAAAGTTGAAAAGACTTGCATTGTGTTGTTGATACTAGGGATAAAAAGATGGTTGCCTAGTTATCCTTTAACGAAGGATGAAGAAAATATATCATTTTTTACACATCGTTATAATAATTAAAATACTCTATTTTTACTTAATACTTTAAGATGCATGTTGGATAGCGATATAGGATGACATATTAGCTATAGATGCATCTAGATCTAAATTTATAGATGTGATGCTCATATGCTAATTATACCTTACTCATACTCATAACAATTTAAATTTAATCACTAGCCAACTGTAATTTAGTTACCACACTTTGCTTTCTTTACGAGAGACACCACTAGTGATCCTATGGACACCGATCTATTTTTCTTCCTATAAAACTTTCAATCTCAATTAACCTACTCTTTTATTCCTTTGTTTTTTACTTTTCCGTTGTAATCAAATCTTACACCCACTTGCGTTTAATACTTTGTAACTAGCAGGCTAGTGTTCAATCTCACTAGTCATGTTGGGGCCAGAGAAGTTTTATATTTGTGTGCAAGTACTAATCATTGGTTGTGGTTCTTAAGCTCATGCTGGTTCTTTAACCTTGAGGTCACTTGAGGGTAATTGTTGCTTGCTAAAAACCCTTGCACTTGAGGCGCCAACACCTTCCTAGTTAAGAGGAATCAAGCATCGAGTTCACTCTTGAGCTTTTTGATCTCTATTCTGGCATTACAAAAAGAATCTTTTCTCCATTTCCCAGAACACTCGAAAGGCGCTCCAGTTTTGTTCGAACATCATTCATTGTAGACTTGTGGCCATTCGACTATCATGCATGATCCATGGATGGCTTTAGCCGCTTGTTCTCATCCCACACCACTTCATAACAGAAGCAATTGTCTCCCCTAGTCATATTAACAGAACTCCCAAGCTAAGAGAATTGGTGAATGGGTGAAGTCATCGCCGTGAGGTGACTAGCGCCCCATTCAGCCGTGCCGAGGGCTCTGTCAAGTTGGACGCGATAATAAGTGACACCCACAACTTTATTCTCAAAAGTCCAAACACGAATGTTCTAACCCAAATCATCGAGCCTGTAAATGTCAATCGTACCCCTAAAAGCACTCATTTGAGGCCGAGTGTGATGACCCATAGCCTCATTTTCATCTCCCATACAAAGCCACAGAAGAGAGCTAGTGGAACACGAACCTCTCATCGTATCCCAAGTCAAATATTTGAGGTAATTATTTCATTGTTTGGGGAAAGTCCTAAATCAACTCTCCTTCCGGAGTTTTAAATGACATAAGCGTTGTCAAAACTTAAGTGCCAGCTAAAGATTCTACCCATACTTGGCAAATTTTTGTGTTCATAATACAAAGAACGGACGAGTTAACCTTTGTAGCGAAGCTCTTGAGTTGTCGCAGTGTTGCCCTCATCATGATAATTCCAGCATAGAAGACTAATTGCCCCGACGGAGCTCCTTGGGGGCCTGCCAAATCTGAACCTTTGGTTGAATTGGTCTCCATCTTGGTATGCTTCGGGGTTGCAATTTGAAGATGGTCTCGATGGAATCAGTGTTGTGCCCCCTCGGCCCAGCGAGGCATCACGTACAACATTAGCGCTATTGATGGGAAACATAACTGAAAACAAAACAAAATGTCCTACGATCACACCAAGAACACTACGAAGATGCATTAACGATTATATCGAATCGTTACCAACTCTAAGTTGCAGCAAAAGAAAAGTCGGCATAGATCGTATTTGACGTCTCTCAAAAACGATCCCTCGAACGGAAGACCGAAAGCACGACCTCTCCACAGTTTGCAAGCGTACGATCTTCAGAATTCGACAGCGTTACGGCATCCAGAGCTAATCATCGCCGGAAAATTAGAGGGTGAAAATTAGAACCACGCTAGACTTCTAATTATGAGAACTAGAGACAACCCAGCGGTCACGAGCCAATACGTTTTTTTCGTTTCTGTAACATTTTTTTCTTTTGGTTATATTTCAACATATTTTGAATTTATCTCTTGTAAAAAATCACTTTCCATAGAGAATAAAAAATGTCAACTATGTGTTTTAATAATGTTATAAATGTGAATAAAAATTGTTCCAGGTGTACATAAAAAATGTATATTGTGTACGGAAAAAACATACATCAAAACATATATATTTCAAATGTGTATAAAAATGTTCCTGGTGTCTACAAAAAATATACAACTGCTTATAAAAGAACATAGTCATAAAAACACATGTTAAAAAAATTGTAAGGCGTGTATTATAAAATATATTTCAAATCTATAGAAAAAAGCTTCGTAACGTAAAGAAATGAATAAAAATTATTAATAATGTGTTTAAAAAATATAAATATGTATAAAAATTGTTCCTGGTATATATGCAAAATGCATAATGTGTATGAAGAAAAGTAGATATCAAAACATATATATTTCAATGTGTATAAAAAAATGATACTGATGTATAAAAAAACTACAATTGCTTATACAAACAAGTATACACACAAACATGTGCTTAAAATGTTAAGCATGTATTTGAAAAATATATCAAATAATTTCCCTAACGTAAAAATAATCTAAGGCATGTGCAAACCGTAGACATAAAAATTAAATGAAAATATTAATTATGTGTACAAAAACACTTAGATTATACAAAAAAATAGAATGTGTAAGAAAAAACAAAAGCAACAATATTTGTTTTAGAAAATCGTTAATCATGTATTCTTTTTAAATGTTTAATGCATATACAAAAATTGTTTCACTTGTTTGAAAGGGGGTCAAACTTGTTTGAAAAATTGATCATATTATATACGAAAATGCAAAAAAGAAAGTTGATGGAAACTATTAAGAGAAACAAGGAAAAACAAAAAAAAGGAACAAAGGAAACTACATATAATTGACAGAAAAATAAACAAAATAAAAATAGTAAACAGAATGAGAAACAGTGAAAATTGAGAATGAAACAAAGAAAAGCAGAGGAATACCAAGAAAAATATGAAGGGAACATAAATAAAGAAAATAAATCCAAAATATCAGTGAAAACTGAGAAATAAACAATAAAATAAATAAAAAGAAAAACAGTGAAAACTGTGTAAGAAACGAAGAACACTGATGAAAAAAGAAAAAAATCTGATGAAATAGAGAAAACCGAAAGTAAAAATAAAGCAAAAAGGAGAAAAGAAAACAAAATCGCTCAGAAAAAACAATCGAGCGTCTCGATAGATCAATCAGGAAATACAGACGACAATGGGCTAGCTCAGTAGCTACGGAGGACGATCCATGGGCTGGGCTAAAAATATAGATCAATCTCGCTATAAGCGTAGAAAGCAGACCGTGTTGCTGCTCTGGGATGGGCTGGGATGCGTTACAAAGGAATTATTTTTCTCTTTTAAAGGCTAAGCCGAGGGAATCCGAAAAACAAAAGGCAAAAATAAAAAATAAAACGAAAAACGCCCGGGAGCAACTAGTTAGCAAGCACTCCTTCAAAAGCCTTCCAACGATCACTTCAACCCGTCACCACTTGCTACATTCTCAACCGCCGCCACGTGTCGCGCTTTGAGCATTCCTTTTGGATTTGATTTTTTTATTTTTTGCCTTTTTAGATTATTATTATTTTTGTTTTTTTGTGTTCCTATTTTTCACCGGTCTTTCTAAGCTTTTGGATGAGAAAATAAAAAAATATTACGCGAAAAAACGTGTTTTTCTGTGAGAGGCGCGGTTTTGATTCTCGTGCCTTTCGAAAAGGAAAAAACACGTTCTTTTGCGAGAGGCACGATTTTGCCTTCGCGAGAGGCACGGCCATGCTTCTTGAAAAGGGAAAAAGTGCGTGTTTTTTCTGCGAGGCACGGTTTTGCTTCCGCTAGAGGAAAGGTTTTTTCTATCGCGAGAGGCATGGTTTTTTGGTTAGGTTTTTTTCAGACGGTTTTTTTTTGAAAAAAAAGATTGTCAAAACCTATCAACATGAAATATAGTTTTGAAGACCTTGACACGAGGAACCCAGCAATAAAAACAGTTCGTGATTTTGACGCACGGTTTAAGAGATAATACGTTTTGAAAATATAGATCTAAAAAAAGGCAAAACTCTCAGGATGCGACAACTTACATACATACAGTGCGTCATTTGTCGCAACTGAAAAATAGGAGTGATCTTTGAAAGATGTACTCGTCGATTAGTGATTTCGAAATCGATCGGAAGAAACGAGTGAGCGTCTAGATAGATCAATCAGCGAAATACAGATGACAATGGGCTAGCTCAGTAGCTACGGAGGGACGATGGATAGGCTGGCTGAAAATATAGATCAATCTCGCTATAAGCATAGAAAGCCCACCGTGTTGCTGCTCTGGGCTGGGCTCGGATGCGTTACAAAGGAATTCATTTTCTCTTTTAAAGGCTGGGCCGAGAGAATCCAAAAGAAAGAGAAAAGAAAGCGAAAATCGGCCAGAAGAAACGAGCGAGCGTCTCAATAGATCAATCAGGGAAATACAGGAGAGCAACTAGTTAGCGAGCACTTCCTCACAAACGTTTTCACGATTGCTCTCACGCGTCACCACTTGGCGCGTTCCCAGTTGTCACTACGTGTCGTACTCTGAGCGTTTCCTTCGAATTTTGTTTTTTTATTTTATTTTTTCGCACGCGTTTTTGATTTTTTGGAGTGGTTTTTTTGGATTTTTTTGGTATTCCGGTTTTCCACCGGTCTTTCGAAGCTTTTGAATGAAAAAAAAATTACACGAAAAAACATGTTTTCTATTTTTTTACACAAAAATACGTGTTTTCTGTTTCTTTTTCGAGAGGCACGGTTTTACCTTCGCGAAAGGCACGGCCATGCCTCTCGAAAAGCGGAAAAAATATGTTTTCTGTTTTTTTGCGAGAGACACGGTTTTGCTTCCGCAAAAGGCACGACCGTGCCTCTCGGAAAGGGAAAACATGTTTTCTGCTCTCTTTTATTTTTCCGCGAGAGGCACGGTTTTTTCATTCGGTTTTTTTTTGCGAAAGGCATGGTTTTACCTTCGCGAGTGGCACGGCCCGTGCCTCTCGAAAAGGGAAAAAATATGAGCTTTGTTGTTTTTTCTATCGCGTGAGGCATTGTTTTTTCGTCCGGTTTTTTTCGTAAAAAAAAGTTCATCAAAACCTATCAACATGGGATATAGTTTTGAAGATCTCGACGCGAGAAATCCAACGTTGAAAACGGTTCGAGATTTGAACGCACGGTTTAGAAGATAAAATATTTTGAAAATACGGATGTGCAAAAAAAAGGAAAACTCCCTGGTTGCGCAAGTGACACGCATGCAGTGCGCCACTTGTCGCAACATAAAAAATAAAAATAATTGTTGAAAGATGTATTTAATTAGTGATTTTCGGAAATAGAGACGACGCTGGGCTGAAAATATAGATCAATCTCGCTATAAGCGTACAAAGCCCACCGTGTTGCTGCTCTGGACTCGACTGGGATGCGTTACAAAGGAATTCATTTTCTCTTTTAACTTTTAAAGACTGGGCCGAGGGAATCCCAAAACAAAAATTCTGCGGTGAGCGTGGATCGAACACGCGACCTTCAGATCTTCAGTCTGACGCTCTCCCAACTGAGCTATCCCCGCTAATGTTTGAAACGAGTACTTAAACTTAATTATTGTTTGCTACAGAAGGCAGTAGCGCGATATGGCACAGTTCAAACTTTCCTGTTTAGTCAAGGATTTAGTTTGGAACTCTGCATTCCAAGTCCGGGACCGACCTGCTGGCGACAGCATCCACACAGCCCTGTTATCTTGATTTATAGGAGCAGGTCACTAGGTCCAAGTTCCAACTTTCAGCACATCGAAGAAAACTCTTCCCAGGTTAAGTAGTACTAACCCGCTAGACTGACGTAGATGATTTAGGCTTCGAAGTCAACCACACAACGACGAATCTCGATTTAAAAACACGTCACTTCTATCGTACAGTCCGCCGATATATAGCAGCATGCATGTGCCGGCCAATATCGTCCTGTCTTTCGGTGCCATCGTCTACCACCCTACGCCCTGCAGAGAGACGGATAGGCCCTCTCTAACGTAACGCAATTGCTTACATACATAGTATCTCTGACCTAATATCTTCGTTTCTTGCTGCTTCCTCTTTGCACCATCTAATCCATCCAGTTTAAGGGCTTAAGCACACGAGCGCCTGCTGCGATAAGAACACGCTGGTAAAAAGCAATCCCGTTCCCATCGATGTTCCTGGCGAGTAGGTGGCCCAACTCCAGGTCCATACAGCTAGGTGTGTGCAAAACAAAAGCTTGTTTTACGTCAGGAGAAGAGGCGTGCAAGTTCCCCGTGTATCTTGCGGGAACGTCGAGATCGTCGGGTCGGCACCGGCTGAGCGCGCGGGATGCTCAGGGAACGGACATAATAAGTCGAGGGCGACGACGCTGGTCACGGTATCCTCTCTTCTCCGTCCGATTCCATGGCTACTCGGAAGATCCATGCATCCATGATCCATGCTACGTATATTAGGTGCGCACGGCCAGGTTGCCTGATGCCACGGACGACACCGTCCGGAGCCAGGCAGCGCATTAAAACGGAACAGGTGGGGGTGGGTAGGGCTGCATGGCATGGGCATTTACGGCCAGTTCCGATCGATCGGGTCGATCGACCTGACGTGCGGGGACGGGGCATTCACTTCGCGCTGTCGCCTTTGACCGGCCGGCCGGGGTCCCTCGCTCGCAGTCGCAGGTGCATGCGTGAAGGGTCCTCCGCCCGCAAACGTCCGTGGGCGCACGCACGCGTGCCAATGGTTTTTGGCGTGTCGTAGGTGCCCGGTGTCGCCGATCCCGAGCTCGCGCCGGACATGCGGCAACAGTTCCGACGCGGTCCGCGCGCGCCGGCCGTGTGCATGCGTACGTATGATTCCTCTTCGGGAGGGCGATCGGCTGGGTCCGAAGCCTCCTCCCGCGTGCGGAAACAGCCGCGCACGGCAGGCTCGGCGACAGGCACGCATGCGGCGTCGCCCATTCCATCTCCAGTAGACAATGGCAGGGGCGGGCCGGAGCCGTTCTGCCCGTCAGACGTGGCTTGGTCCCGTCATTCTTAACTCACGTTAGTCCCACCCCGGCCCGGCCCTACACCGGCTCAGCGAGTACTGCCAGTTTACCGCGACGTAATTCTGATCGTCGAGACCCTCATTGGTTTACCCAAATCTGGAGACCTTCGGGGCCCGGGTGACCAGGCGGGCCTTGTCCGCGTGTGAACACCGGATTTCCGCGCGTAGCCACAAATCCTGACTGCTGAAGGGTGTGATCACATGGTCGGAGGCGGAGCGTCCCACGCCTTCAACGCTAGTCGTAGGACGCACACTGAAGGCTGGCCCACTTGGACTTCGCTCTCGCCGCATGCATGCATGCATGCATGCATGCATGTCCACGTGACAACCGGAGCGCAGCTACGATGCCTACGATACGGGAAGTATCTAGCTGTGCACTGTGGAGTGGGGCCAGGGCTGGCCACGGCACGCAGATACCGGCAAAGCTGCGAACTGCGATGATACACCGCAGTACACCCCGGCACGCGCGTTACGGACAAAACCGCCACGCTCGAGTCACCGTGATCAGTAGTAGCAGCTCGGGAATTCCATTGCCACCTTTTGATTCATCGCGCCATTTTCGCACGACATGGCATATGCATCCACACACATACGGTTAGTACATTAGTTGTCAAATTCGTAATTATATTGTTTGTACAAGACAAAATGGAAAACCCGAACCAAGCAAGCGAGCGAGAGAGGACATGCAAGCATGCATTGCATCGGAGTCCAGCAACACGACTTTTTCATGCTTTGCTGCATCGCGCACCCTGCCTATGGTAGGCTGTGGTCTACCCTAGCAGGCCAGCAGCCTGCAGCCATCCCGGATTCCGGTTTTAGCTGTCCGAGGCCATCATCAACCCAGTACTGTACTACAAAAGCGACCTCTGTCCGTATTACACCGTCGTCGTCACACGCTGGGCAGTGGCCAGTGGGCAGGGCACTCGAACACACGCGAAGAGCTAGTCAGATTCACGGGGAACTTGAGCGTTCACCTACACGGAATCCAACGACGGCTTCGTGGCAGACTGGCAGAGCAGGAAGATCATTCAGAACGCGGCCAGGTAAAGATCAAACTCGATTCTCGAAGAAAAGGTACGGTTAAATCCAAGCGAAACGAACAACGGCCGCAATCCCCGTTTGGAGAGTGAATCTGATCAGCAGATCACGGTGGTCGCTCGTGGCGGTACCCTTCACCATTTGTAAGCTTGCCGTGTGATCGCGGTGGATTCAGACGAGTAATGGTGCTATCCAAAAATGATTGCTCATGAAAGATGGTGACCGGAGTATCACTCCATGTTTAAGCTGAAAACATGTGATCTGGCATTCTGTGTTGAAATGCTGGGAGGCGGCAATGGTGCACTTGTGTAAGGCTATTTTCAATGCATGACCCTAAATGATCCGTTCGGGATCACATAATATCCGGACCAACGCATGTGGCATATGGACATTTGTCTGTTTCCCGACAGCTTTCGTTCATTTTCGGTTTAAATTTAGGCCGTTTTTGCGCCTAAAAGCAAACATCGCGTGGACGGGGACACGCGTCCTTGTCTCGCTTGGTCCGTCTCTCAGAGACACAACTCCTTTTTTTTCTTCACTTGCCCCTCCTTTCGCCTCGACATCGTCGTCACCGCCCACAACACGACCACCCCATGCCATCACCCCCTCCACACAAGCGTTTCGGAGGAAAAAAAATTCCAGTGTTCGTGGCTCTCCTAATGCGGAGAGAAGCAACGTCCGGCGACGACGCCCATCAAGCTCAACACCTACCGGCAGGCGCTGCATAGCCGCAGGGCGCCGACCGCCAACGCCAACCTCGTCAGCTACTTGTGAGGGAGCTCGGGGTTCTCTTTCCGTTTGCACCTTCACCATGACTGCAAGGTGTTTGACACTTTGCTTGCGAGGTATCATGGACACTGGAGATGAGTACTTTTTTCACAATTTTATTTGTTCATCGGATGATTCTTCCTTGGATGACGAAGCCATTGTGGTGGCTGCGTTGGTCGTCAATGACCACATTGCTAGGCAGCGGCCTTGGTTTTGGGGACCAGTCCCTCGTCATGCTCCGGCCTTGAACCGCAATAGGGAGAGCAGCCACACCTTGCTCTATGCCGATTACTTTGAGAATAACCCGCTCTACAAACCACATCAATTCCGCCATCGGTTATGTATGGTGAGGCATGTGTTTAGCCATATCAGGGAGGGAGTGGTAGCATATGACCCATACTTTGAGTGCAAACGGGATGCCCTTCGCAAACTTGGGTTCTCCTCTTACCAGAAATGCACCACGACTATCCGCTTGCTTGAGTATGGAATTCCAGACGATCATGTAGATGAGTAAGTGTGTATGAGTGAGTCCACATGCATCCTATCAATGTATAATTTCTACAAGCTTGTGATGGCAATGTTTGACCCTGAGTACTTGAGACAGCCAAATGCCGCAGATACAGAGAGGTTGTTGGCGATCAATGCCGAGAAGGGTTGGCCGGGCATGTTTGTTAGTATAGATTGTATGCACTAGAAATGGAAGAACTGTCCATTTGCATGGCACGGGCAGTACAAGGGGCATGTGAAAGGTGTCACTATCATACTAGAAGCGGTGGCTTCTCAAGATCTTTGGATCCGGCATTCTTTCTTCGGCATGGTTGGTTCTAACAATGATATCAATGTGCTTCAACGTTTACCGATGTTCGCAAGGCTTGAAGAAGTCCACTCTCCAGACGTCAACTTTGAGATCAATGGCCACCAATACAACAAATGGTACTAACTAGTTGATGGTGACTACCCTCAGTGGTCAACACTTATGAACACAATACCCAATCCAAAAGAAGAGACAAAGATTTGCCCAAATTGCAAGAGAGTGCTAGGAAGGATGTGAAGCGTGCTTTTGGTGTGCTTCAATCACGATGGGGTATCGTTTAAAACCCTTCACTTACATGGGGCATCTAGACATTTTTGGGAGGTAATGACTACTTGTGTGATCAAGCACAACATGATCGTGGAGAATGAGCGTGATGGCAACATCTACGACCAAGCATTTGATCTTCCAGGTGAAAATGTTGAGCCTCAACACCAAGAACCGGCCACGAACAACTTACCCAATTTCATCATGAAATGCGTGATTGGCATACTCATATGTAGCTCCAGGATGACTTGGCTAAGCACATGTGGACTTACATTGGCAACTAGTAGATGTATCGGTTCATTTGATTTCCACGTACAAGACAATTTCAAGTGGGTTGTAATAAACTGCTTGATTATGCTTTTTATTTGAAAATGGAACTAGAGCTATTTCGATTTGGTTGTAAAACTATTCGTTGTGTTTGCAAAACTACTTGCACTCTTTTATTTATTGTATAGTCCTACGGCCTTGCCCCGACCGTGGCGGACCATATGTGTCCGCGCGTTGGGCGTATGGACAGCGTATCCACAAAAGAGGTTGGACGCCGCCCCATTGTGTTACCCAAACAGATGAAACATACGTCTGTTTGGGGCGTGCGTTGGAGTTGGCCTTACCTGCTTATTAAAGAATTAACTTTAGACTAGTCGCCTCACTTCTTTTCTATCAAAACATGTATAAAAATAATTTCTGCATATAAAAGCATGCAAAGCGTAAGCATCCCTGGCCAGGTGGATGATACGTCCATTTTGCATCATGTTCTATTATTGTTATTTATAATGTTTTTATGCATAATAATACTTTGGGGAGTAATTCTAATGTCTTTTCTCTCACAAATTGCAAGGTTCACATCAAGAGGGAGAATGTCAGCAATGGAATTCAGCACCCCAAAAAGGCACGTCGGAGATACCGATTATGTACAACTCCAATGAAGTTAAATATTCACGGAGAATTAATATATATTAAATAAAAAAATTGGAGAAAAGAACTACCGGAGGGTGGCCACCTGCCACCAGGTGGCCACCCTCCACCAAGGCACGCTTGCCCCCCTACGCGCGCCCTGGTGGAGGGTGGGCACCCAGGCCCACCTTCGGAGCCCATCTTCTGGTATATAGTCCCAAAAAAACCTAGAAAAAAAATCAGAGGAGGACTTTCGGGACGAAGCGCCGCTGCCTCGAGGCAAAACATGGGCAGGAGCACTTTTGCCCTCCGGCGGAGCGATTCCGTCGGGGGAACTTCCTTCCCGAAGGGGGAAATCGAAGCCATCGTCATCACCAACAACCCTCTCATCTTGGGGAGGCCATTCTTCATCAACATCTTCAACAGCACCATCTCCTCTCAAACCCTAGTTCATATCTTGTGTTCAATCTTTGTACCGGAACCTCAGATTGGTACCTGTGGGTGACTAGTTGTGTTGTTACCTTGTGTAGTTGATTACTATATGATTTATTTGGTGGAAGATCATATGTTCAGATCCATTATGATATTCAATACACCTCTGATCTTGAGCATGCATATTATTTGTGATTAGTTACTTTTCTTCTTGAGGTCACGAGAGAAGTCATGTTGCAAGTACTCATGTGAATTTGATATGTGTTTGATATTTTGATGATATGTACGTTGTGATTCCCTTAGTGGTGTCATGTGAAAGTCAACTACATGACACTTCACCATTATTGGGCCTAAGGGAATGCATTGTGGAGTGGTTATTAGATGATGGGTTGCTAGAGTGACAGAAGCTTAAACCCTAGTTTATGCGCTACTTCGTAAGGGGCTGATTTGGGTCCACATGTTTAATTGTATGGTTAGAATTTGTCTTAATACTTTTTTCGTAGTTGTGGATGCTTGCGAGGGGGTTAATCATAAGTAGGTTGTTAGTTCAAGTAAGAACATCACCTTAGCACCGGTCCACCCACATATCAAATTATCAAAGTAGCGAACACAAATCAAACCAACATGACGAAAGTGGCTAGATAAAATTCCCATGTACCCTCAAGAACACTTGGCTCATCATAAGAGATACTCTTGGCTTGTCCTTTGTCACAAAAGGATTGACCTACCTTGCTGCCCTTACCTATTGTTACCGTTACTTGGTCGTTACAAATTGTCTTGCTATCAAACTACTTGCTACTTACAATTTCAGTGCCTGTAGAGATTACTTTGCTGAAAACAGCTTATCATTTCCTTCTGCTCCTCGTTGGGTTCGACACTCTTACTTATCGAAAGGACTACGATTGATCCCCTATACTTGTGGGTCATCAAGACTCTTTTCTGGCGCCATTGCCGGGGAGTAAAGCGCTCTTGGTAAGTGGAAATCGGTAAGGAAAAACTTATACTACGTGCTGAAATTTACTATCACTTGTTACTATGGAAAGTAATGCTTTGAGGGGTTTGTTCAGGGTATATTCAACTCGATCGGGACCATAATTAGTTGCCCCTCAACCTACAGCACCTACTGAAAATATTGGTTATGAAATTCCTTCGTGTATGTTAGAACAACTGCTAGCTAGTCCTTATGGAGGAGATGGAACTGAACATCATGATATGCACCTAATCCATGTGGAAGAAATGTGTGGACTATTTCAGCTTGTAGGCTTATCCGGAGATGAAGTTAATAAGAAGGTTTTCCCTTTATCTTTGAAGGGAAAAGCATTGACATGGTATAGGCTATGTGATGATATCGGATCATGGAATTGGAATCGTTTGAAATTGGAATTCCACCAAAAATTTTATCATATGCATCTAGTTCATCGTGATCGGAATTATATATATATAATTTTTGGCCTCAAGAAGGAGAAAGTATCGCTCTATCTTGGGGGAGGCTTAAGTCAGTGTTATATTCATGCCCTAATCATGACATCCCGAGATAAGTTATCATTCAGAATTTTTATGCTCGACTTTCTCATAATAATCAAACCATGTTCGATACTTCTTGTACTGGTTCTTTAATAAAGAAGACTATTGAATTCAAGTGGGATCTCTTGGAAAGAATTAAACGCAACTCTGAAGATTGGGAACTCGACTAAGGTAATGAGTTAGGTATAAAGCTTGACTTTGATTGTGTTAAATCTTTTATGAATACCAATGCTTTTCACAAGTTTAGCACTAAATATGGACTTGACTCTAAGATAGTAGCCTCTTTCTGCGAATCATTTGTTGCTCATGTTTATCTCCCTAAAGAGAAGTGGTTTAAATATCATCCCCCTATTAAAGAAGAAATTAAAGAACCGGTCATTGCTAAATAAGAAAGTATTATTTACAATGTTGATTCAGTTGTACCTACTGCTTATATTGAGAAATCACCTTTTCCTGTTAGGATAAAGGAACATGCTAAGGTATCAACTGTGGTTCACAAACGTAATATTAGAGCACCTAAGCCCTCTGAACAAATTAAAGTAAAACCTAGTGTTGCTATGGCTGAAGATCTCTTGGTGGAAAATATTGATGGGCGAGTCATTTACTTCTTTGATGAAGCTGCTAGAATTGCTAAACCCGATGAAAAAGACAAACGTAGACCCGTAGTTGGCTTGCCTGTTATCTCGGTCAAAATAGGAGATCATTGTTGTCATGACTTATGTGATATGGGTGCTAGTGTGAGTGCTATTCCTTTTACCCTATTCCGGAAATTATGAATGAAATAGCACCCATTGAAATAGAAGATATTGATGTTACTATTAAACTTGCTAATAGAGACACCATCACACCACTTGGGATTATTAGAGATGTTGAAGTCTTGTGTGGGAAAATAAAATATCCTATGGATTTCCTAGTTCTTGGTTCCCCGCAAGATGACTTTTGTCCCATTGTCTTTGGTAGACCTTTCTTGAACACTGTTAATGCCAAGATATATTGCAAAAAAGAAACTGCGAGTGTTGAGTTTGGTGATGTGTTTCATGAGTTTAATTTTTCCAAGTTTAGTAGACAACCTCGTGATAGAGAATTACCTAATAAGGATGAAATAATTGGTCTTGCTTCTATTGTCGTTCCTCCTACTGATCCACTAGAACAATATTTGCTAGACCATGAAAATGATCTGCACTTTCGTGAAAGAAATGAAATAGATAAAATTTTCTTTGAATAACAACCTCTACTGAAACACAATTTGCCTATTGAAACTCTTGGAGGTCCTCCTCCACCTAAAGGTGATCCTGTGTTTGAACTAAAACAATTGCCTGACACTCTGAAATATGCTTAACTTGATGAGAAAAAGATATATACTGTTATTATTAGTGCTAACCTTTCAAAACAGGAAGAAGAAAGATTATTAAAAAATCCGAGGAAGCACCGGGCTGCTATTGGATATACTCTTGATGGGCATTAGTCTCACTCTATGTTAGCACAGTATTAATATGGAACCTGTTGCTAAACCCTTTGTTGATCACCAATGACGATTGAATCCCAAGATGAAAGAAGTGGTAAGAACTGAAATATTAAAGCTTCTGGATGTAGGTATAATCTACTCTATAGCTGATAGTAGATGGGAGAGTCCCATTCATTGTGTCCCTAAGAAAGGAGGTATTACTGTTGTTCCTAATGATAAAAATGAGCTTATTCCACAGAGAATTGTTACTGGCTATAGGATGGTAATTGATTTTAGAAAATTAAATAAAGTTACTAGAAAATATCATTACCCCTTGCTTTTTATTGATCAAATGCTTGAAAGATTATCTAAGCACACACACTTTTGTTCCTGAATGGATATTCCGGTTTCTCTCAAATACATGTTGAAAGGACGTGGATGTCGCCTAGAGGGGGGTGAATAGGCGCTTTAAAATAATTGCGGTTTAGGCTTGAACAAATGCGGTATAAAACTAACGTTTAATAAGTCAAGCACAAAACCTAAAACAACTAGCCTCACCTATGTGCACCAACAACTTATGCTAAGCAAGATAAACAACTAAGTGATAGCAAGATATATAGCAAGAAACAATAGGGCTATCACATAGTAAAGTGCATAAGTAAAGGGGCTCGAATAAGAGATAACGGAGGCATGCGGAGACGACGATGTATCCCGAAGTTCACACCCTTGCGGATGCTAATCTCCGTTCAGAGCGGTGTGGAGGCACGATGCTCCCCAAGAAGCCGCTAGGGCCACCATAATCTCCTCACGCCCTCGCACAATGCAAGACGCTGTGATTCCACTAAGGTACCCTTGAGGGTGGTCACCTAACCCATATAAACAAGGTTGGGGAAAACTCCACAACTTAATTCGAGGCTCCCAACAACACCACGAAGCTTCACTACAATGGACTATGGCTTCTGCGGTGACCTCAAATGCTCAGGGAAATCTCCACAATTTAATTGGAGACCCCGACGCATGCCCGGAGCTTTGCACCACAATGATTGAGCTCCGAGGCACCACCAACTGTCTAGGGCACCAAAGCACCCAAGAGGAACAAGCTCTAGGGTGCTCAAACACCCAAGAGTAATAACTTCTCAACTTCTCACTTCCACGTATCACCGTGGAGAACTCAAACCTATGCACCAAATGCAATGGCAAGGGCACATGGAGTGCCCAAGTCCTTCTCTCCCAAATCCCACCAAAGAAAGTAATGCTAAGGAGGAAAATGGGAGGAAGAATGAAGAAGAACACAAAGAACTCCAAGATCTAGATCCAAGGGGTTCCCCTCACTTAGAGGAGAAAGTGATTGGTGGAAATGTGGATCTGGATATCCTCTCTATTTTCCCTCAAGAACTAGCAAGAATCATTGGAGGGATTGAGAGTTAGCAAGATCGAAGAAGGTCAACAATGGGGGAAGAACATGAGCTCAAAGGATAAGGTTCAATGGCGAAGAAGACCCCCTTTTATAGGTGGGGAAAAATCCAGCCGTTATGCTCACAGCCAGCACAGAGAGGTAGTACCGCTCATGGGAGCAGTACTATCGCTAGGGCGGCGGAAGCCCCTTTAAAAACAACAACGAGAAGGCAAAAGGATAGTAGAACCACCGAAACGGTACTACCGCTCGTCCTCATGGTACTACCGCTAGGGATAGAGGTACTACCGCTAGGTATAGTGGTACTACCACTAAGGGTAGCGGTACTACTCCTTGCAAGCGGTACTAAAAATAATATCCGTGCCTACCATCGCTGGTCTTAACACGGGATTTTGGTACGGAGCGGAAGTTGCCATGGTAGTAGCCGCGGTACTACCGGTGCAGCCTTTTAAGAACACCAAAACTGCCACCACTTTTGCAAACAGACTCTGAATTCAACGAAACCAAGTTTGTTGGAAATCTAAAGACATGGGCTAACACAATCTTGACAGAAATATCAATAAGAAGCAAATGAGAAAAGGCCCATAAGAAAATGGTGAGAACCCTTCCTCGAATAAGACCGATAAAACCTCCAACACCGAAAACGTAATAGAAGAAGCATATGAAATCCGTTTTCGATGTACTAGAGCTTGTCACGGAGATAACCACAAGATCAATAACCCACATAGAGAAAATACAACCAAGAACCAAGAAAGATGAAGATGCCAAGAATGCAATGGTTTGAGCTCTCAACGAACGATACGATCAAGCTACTTACTTGAGAGCCCCCGTTGATAGTACGGCAATCAATCATATAACCCAGTCTCGCAACTACCACCATGAGACCGGTAAAATAGAAAACCCTACCAAGGCCAAACCTTTGCCTTGCGCATAGTCCACTTGAGCTAGATGATGACGATCTTGACTTCCTCAAGATGGACCACCTTTCTTGATTGCCGGCTTGATGAAGACTAGTTGATTGCTCCCCCATGCTCCACTATGGGTGAGCCACTCTTAGGCACATCTTCACAAGTCCATTGTCACCGCAATGAACGGCAAGCCTCAAGCATGATCTCTCTGTGATGCTTCACTTGAGTTTGCACATCGCAACCATGATGACGATCTCCACTTGATGTCATCTTCCATGGGATGTATGGGATCTGCCTCTTGATGAAAGCCCATGGAAATATACCTAACCCCACAAAGAAATCTCACGTAGACCATGGGTTAGTACACAAAGCGTAATGGACAACGCTTACCACACCATGGGATCACTTGACCCCTCTCGGTACATCTTGTATGCTTTGTGTGTTGATCAACTTGATTCACTTTTTGACGTAGTCTTGATCAACCTTGTATCTTATCTTCTCTCTTCATAAAGATGATGTCTTGAAGGTAAATATGAATGCTTACACAATCTTCTTCTTCAAGACATGCTTGCAATAATCTCAACTCCCACATGATCAATCTTTGGATAAACCTTGAATACCCCCTTGGTCACCATATAAACTCCTTAAAACCAACAGATGGACTTCAAAAAGTACCTACGGACAAATCCTTGGAATATAACTCAAGGCAACCATTAGTCCATAGAATTTTTCATCAATTACCAAAACCACACATGGATAAATGTGCTCTTACAATCTCCCCCATTTTGGTAATTGATGACATCCACTTTCAAGAGATTTTATATAAGTAAATAAGCACAACCAAGCACACATAAATGCAAAGCAATGCATGGATGTGAGATGCAAATGCTTAAGCAACAAAAGCAAAACTCTCTAAGCTTTCCAAACAAACTCTCTAAACTTCTCCCCCATTGGCATAGATTGCCAAAATGGACGAAAAGTTTAGAAAGCCAATATAATAGGTGTTCCTCCAAAAAGTTTGTATTCTCAAAATACGTGTGCAAAGAAATACACATATCCAATGATAAGTAGTTGGAGGAAGACAAACTATATTGAGAACCCAAAGATTGCCGAAAGGGTCGTATGGCACAAAGACATACACCGGAGTGAAGCAAGCAATCAAAAGATACCAATTGGAACAATCAATCACATGGTACTACCAGCCACATGAATAAAGGATATTATGATATGGGCAAAAGAGTGTTTATAAAGAAACTAGAGGAGCTCCCCATGATTTGTGCACAAATAAGAATTTTTGTATTTGAATACAAGTGCACAAAATAGGATCATGACTCCCCCAAAATCAATATAAACACACAACAAGTGCAAGCAAGTAGATAAGACAATGAGCATAGTACTTGCACTAGACATATAGTTGAGCAACATGTAAAAAGAGGCAATCTTAAGAATAGGCTCAACCAAAAAGATGTGTGTGAGTCATGGCAAAGCACGTGAGAAGACTAGTATAAGGATGAGCATTAAGCATCAACATAGTATTGATGAAATGAGACACAGAGTGCAAGCCATATCCTTCCCACACACAAACCACTAAAAGGGTTCACAAGCTTACTAATAGGAAAATTAAAAACCAAAGCTTGTGACATAACCTGGTGATGATAGGAAATAATAGCCTTGTCAAGAGGAGGGATACCAACCGAGATGGAAAAAACCTCGTGAAGACAAGCATGAGGGAAATAATCTTCACCACCAAAGAGTGCATCAAGATGCAAGGATATAAGATCCGCACTCAAGACAAATTCTTTCACGAAACCACCAAGGAGCAACAGTGGACGTGAAAGAAAAGAGGATATCAACTAGAGATGTAACTTCTCTCATGTGTATAAGATTATAGGTAGAGGACAACCATGATGATATATCCACAAGAATGATGTACACATGAAATAGTTACAAGAAGGAACGAACAGGATATCCAAAAGGAAGTCATAAATATACCAATAAGGTCTTTGATTGAAAGCATAGCACATAGCCTAATATTTTCTTATTAAACTCCCACTACACGAACATCAAAGACATCACAACTAGCAATATGACATCATCGTTGAGACGCTTTGAGAAAGGAAACAAGTACCACAAGAAATACTTAAGAAGTTCATGCCATGATGCAACCTATAAAAGGTTGAATGCGAGAAATGTATGCATGAAGTAGATATTTGTTACCAAGATAGCATTGGATTCACTGGCAGACCCAGGAATTGTAGTTAGCCGGGGCGAACATTTGATGTCCAAATTTTTCGCTACAATTGCAACTCTCACTAGTAGAAAACAGACCTTTCGTCCCGAGCTTTAGTCCCGATCTGGTCATGAACCGGTACTAAAGATGGCATTAGTCCCGGATCGTGCCGGCTACAACGGCTAGGAGCAGGGCGACCTTTAGTACCGGCTCGTGAGGGACCTTTAGTACCGGTTCGTCTCACGAGCCGGTACTAAAGGGGGTGTGGCAGGGTTTTGGTCAGACATGGGCCCCGCTTGCACCTTTAGTACCGGCTGGTGACACCAGCCGGTCCTAAAGGCTTCCTACATATACACCCGTCCACAGCCGATCGAAAGAGCTCTGTTTTCTCCCCTGTTCTTCTTCTTGCTCGAAGCTCATCCTCCATTTTGCCAAGGATTTGTCAAGATTTAAAGGCACCCCATCTATCCAAGTGTTCATAAAGGTTAGCAACTTTGCTCCTTCATCTCTTGCTAGATTAGCTTGTGGTATGCTCAAAGATATGTGATTTGTGATTTGTGGGAGTTTATTTGATTTATATCCAATTTGAGCTCAAATTAACTTGTTAGGTTGCATATGTGTAGGTGTGGTTTATTTGGTGTGCCTTCCCATGTTCTTCTTCTTGCTCGAAGCTCATCCTCCATTTTGCCAAGGATTTGTCAAGATTTAAAGGCACCCCATCTATCCAAGTGTTCATAAAGGTTAGCAACTTTTCTCCTTCATCTCTTGCTAGATTAGCTTGTGGTATGCTCAAAGATATGTGATATGTGATTTGTGGGAGTTTATTTGATTTATATCCAATTTGAGCTCAAATTAACTTGTTAGGTTGCATATGTGTAGGTGTGGTTTATTTGGTGTGCCTTCCCACCATCCCCGATCGTCCTAACCACCGTCCATCGTCCGCACCGTCTCGTCGCGGCACCGGCCACCTTGGTGAGCCTCTTGTTCTTCTTAAAATCTTTTTAAAAAAATTACTTGTATGATTTAGATAGCTGCGTGTATGATTTACTTACTTGTATTATTGTTAGTTATTCTATAATGTAATGGTTATGGTATCCACCCACGTCGGCCCTCGTCCAGTCTATGATTCAGATGTGGTATGTCGTTAATTATCTTTTATAACTATTTCACACATCATCTAATGTCTATGACAATTAATTATGCCACCAAATTGACGTAGATATTTTTATGTATAGGAAGTAGTTGAACCAGAAATTCCAATCGACTATGCAATTCTGCTCGAGAAATTAACACAAGCTGAAAAAGAAATTGATCATTTGAAAGAAAAATTGAAAAGAACTGAAGATGAGAAGATGGGATTGGAGTTGCATGTTGCCGATATCGTCTATGATCACAAGAACAAGATGGTTGGAATGCACTTGAAGCTTAGAAAGATTAGAAAATATGCCATTGATAAAGAGGCTTGGTATCATTATGTTGTTGGCTTAATTGTTACTTTAGTTGCGATTATGATCGCATTTGTTGTTGTATTCACATGTTTTAGATAGTTGGTGTTGTTTTATGAGATGTATATGTATGAACTATAAGTATCCATTATTTGCAGTAATAACATTTGGTCACTGCTAGCTCTACTTTTGGTTGTAATGTGATGATGAAGTTGTATTAATTTGGTCACTTCGATGTTGTGTAGTGAACATGAGCCGGCAATGGATGTACGATGACCGACTAAGTCCAGGGTTTCTTAATGGCCTGCATGATTTTATTCGTGTGGCTGAGACAAATAAGCAGAATGGTTTCATGTGTTGTCCATGTCGTGACTGTAAGAATGATAGGAATTACTCTAACTCAAAAACCCTTCACTACCACCTGCTGAAGTCCGGTTTCATGTCCGGCTATAGCTGTTGGACCAAGCACGAAGAAAGAGGGGTTATAATGGAAGACAATGAAGAAGAAGAGGATGATGACAACTATCCTTTCGCTGATACAACAATGGGGGAAGATGAAGAAGAGGCATCAATGGGGGAAGCTGAAGAAGAGGCATCAGATGAGCCCGCTGATGATTTGGGTCAGGTCATTGCTGATGCAAAGAGAAACTGCGAAAATGATAAGGAGAGGTTGAAGTTGAAACGCATCTTAGAGGATCACAAGAAATTATTGTATCCAAATTGTGAAGATGACCAGAAAAAGCTGGGTACCACGCTGGAATTGCTGCAATGGAAGGCGAAGAATGGTGTAACTGACAAGGAATTTCAAGAATTGCTGATAATGATAAAGAAGATGCTTCCAAAGGATAACGAATTGCCTAAAAGTACGTACGAAGCAAAGAAGGTTTTCTGCCCTCTAGGATTAGAGGTGTAGAAGATACATGCATGCCCTAATGACTGCATCCTCTACCGCGGTGAGGAGTACGAGAATTTGGATGCATGCCCGGTATGCGGTGCACTGCGCTATAAGATCCCCCGCGATGACCCTAGTGATGTGGAGGGCGAACGCCACAGGAAGAGGGTTCTTGCCAAGGTGATGTGGTATGCTCCTATAATACCACGGTTGAAACGTTTGTTCCAAAACAAAGAGCATGCCAAGTTGTTGCGATGGCACAAAGAAGAACGTAAGAAAGACGGGATGTTGAGAGCACCCGCTGATGGGTCGCAGTGGAGAAAAATCGAGAGGGAGTTTGAGGACTTTGCAGCTGACGCAACGAACTTATGGTTTGGTCTTAGTATAGACGGCATGAATCCTTTTGGCGAGCAGAGCTACAGTCACAACACCTGGCTCGTGACTCTATGTATCTACAACCTTCCTCCTTGGTTGTGCATGAAGCAGAAGTTCATTATGATGCCAGTGCTCATTCAAGGCCCTAAGCAACCCGGCAACAACATTGATGTCTACCAAAGGCCACTAGTTGATG
This sequence comes from Hordeum marinum, assembly GCA_022496015.1. Lineage (NCBI taxonomy): Eukaryota > Viridiplantae > Streptophyta > Magnoliopsida > Poales > Poaceae > Hordeum > Hordeum marinum. The sequence continues at coordinate 427,035,458 of CM039675.1, forward strand.
AACTTCTATAGTTGTGGAAAAAACCAGGTGTGGGTGTGTGGGATGCGCACACACAGAAGGAAATTGACCTACGAGCGTTGCTGTTTGTAACCATCAATGATTGGCCTACTCTTAGTAACCTTTCAGGACATACAAACAAGGGATACAATGCATGCACGCACTGTTTAGATGATACTGAAAGTATATATTTGGATAAATGTAAGAAGAATGTGTACCTGGGACATCGTCGATTTCTACCGATCAAGCATATCTTAAGAAAGGTAGGCAACCATTTCAAAGGTGAGCCAGATAACCGGAAGAAGCCAGGCCTCCGTACTGGTGAATATATATTTGATATGGTCAAGGATTTATAGGTAATCTTTGGAAAGGGTCCTGGCGGACAATCTGTTCCGAATGACGCCAACGGACACGCACCCATGTGGAAGAAGAAATCTATATTTTGGGAACTTGAATATTGGAAAGCCCTAAAGGTCCGCAATGCAATCGACGTGATGCATGTGACGAAGAATCTTTGTGTGAACCTGCTAGGCTTCTTGGGCGTGTATGGAAAGACAAAAGATACACCGGAGGCACGGGAGGACAAGCAAAGAATTAATGAAAAAGACGACATGCCTCCAAAGCAGTATCAAGGTCCTGCCAGCTATGCTCTTACGAAAGAAGATAAGGAAATCTTTTTTAAATGCCTGCTCAGTATCAATGTCCCGTCTGGCTTCTCGTCAAATATAAACTGAATAATAAATATGGCAGAGAAAAATTTTCAAAATCTAAAGTCTCATGACTGCCACGTGATTATGACGCAATTACTTCCGGTTGCACTTAGGGGGCTTCTACCGGAAAATGTTCGATTAGCCATTGTGAAGCTATGCGCATTCCTCAATGCAATTTCTCAGAAGGTAATCAATCCAGAAATCCTACCAAGGTTACAAAATGACCTGGTCTAATGTCTTGTCAGTTTTGAGTTGGTGTTCCCTCCATCCTTCTTCAATATTATGACGCACGTTCTAGTGCACCTAGTCGAAGAGATTAACATTCTGGGTCCTGTATTTCTACACAATATGTTCCCCTTCGAGAGGTTCATGAGAGTCTTAAAGAAATATGTTCATAACCGTGCTAGGCCAGAAGGAAGCATCGCCAAGGGATATGGAACAGAGGAGGTTATTGAGTTTTGTGTTGACTTTTTTCCTGACATTAAGCCGATTGGTCTTCCTGAATCGCGGCATGAGTGGAGACTTGGTGGAGAAGGCACATTAGGAAAGAAAGAAGCAATAAATATGGACGGGCATTCTTTCACTCAAGCACACTACACGGTTCTACAAAATTCCACCTTGGTAACTCCATATATGGAGGAACACAAGGATATTGTACGGTCCAAGAACCCGAAGCAGTCTGACCCCTGGATTGAACGTAAACACATGGAGACTTTTGCCAGTTGGTTGCAAACAAAGCTCATCAATGACAACGATGTTCCAGATGAACTGTACTGGTTAGCCAAGACACCAAGTTCGACTGTAACGACTCTCAAAGGGTACGAGATAAATGGGAATACATTTTACACAATCGCCCAAGATAAGAAGAGCACCAACAAAAACAGTGGTGTCCGCTATGATGCAACCAACTTTGAAGACACATATTATGGTTACATAGAGAAGATATGTGAACTTGACTATGGACCTGATCTTAAGGTCCCTTTGTTTCGGTGCAAATGGGTCAAATATACTGGAGGCGGGGTACAGGTAGACCCGCAGTACGGAATGACAACAGTGGATCTCAACAATCTTGGATACACAGACGACTCGTTCGTCCTAGCCAATGATGTGGCTCAGGTTTTCTATGTGAAGGACATGTCTAGCAAACCGAGGAGAAAAAAAAGATAAGGAAGCGAATACATCATACGATGAGCCAAAGCGCCACATAGTTCTTTCAGGGAAAAGAAACATTGCGGGAGTGGAGGACAAGACAGACATGTCCGAAGATTATGAAAAGTTTCATGAAATCCCTCCCTTAAGAGTGAAGACTGGCCCAAGCATCCTGTTAAATGATGAAGATTATTTATGGTTACGGCGCAATCATAAGAAAGGGACAAACACGCAAAAAAAGTCTTACACCGCGAGATCCCACTATGGGATGTGACCGGCTTCACCGTCATCACTTTCTATATATTTATGTGAAGGACATGCATGCATTTCCTAGCTAGCATGGTATATCTTTGTAACAGTTTGTACACGAAGTGCATCTAGTTTTTGCCGTAACCCTCTCAACTCTCTAGAAGTTGCTATGTGGGTGAAATTATGATGTCATGCCAAGTTACAACCTTTTCAGAGTTCATTTGTACTGCTTTTCAAATTCAGGGTCATTTAGCTCAAAATAAATCATTAAATGCATGAAAAATATCAAATGAAGTCAGAAAGGGTTGAAAATTGATGATGTGCCTTTGAATGCTACATATTGAACACACAAAAAGTATGGAGTTAAAATAAGTTATTAAAAATGAAATTTCTTTGTAATAGATGAATTTTCGTGCGAAACCCTCATACTTCTTATGAGATTGTCCAATTTGTACACGAAGTGCATCCAGTTTTTGCCGTAACGCTCTCAACTCTCTAGAAGTTGCTATGTGGGTGAAATTATGATGTCATGCCAAGTTACAACCTTGTCAGCGTTCATTTGTACTGCTTTTCAAATTCAGGGTCATTTAGCTCAAAATAAATCATTAAATGCATGAAAAATATCAAATGAAGTCAGAAAGGGTTGAAAATTGATGATGTGCCTTTGAATGGTGCATATTGAATACACAAAAAGTATGGAGTTAAAATAAGTTATTAAAAATGAAATCCCTTTGCAATAGATGAGTTTTCGTCCGAAACCCTCATACTTCTTATGAGATTGTCTAGTTTGTACACGAAGTGCATCCAGTTTTTGCCGTAACCCTCTCAACTCTCTAGAAGTTACCATGTGGGTGAAATTATGATGTCATGCCAAGTTACAACCTTTTCAGAGTTCATTTGTACTGCTTTTCAAACTCGAGATATGAATATTTCAAATGCCATATTTAATCAAATTATCTTATACAGCAGTTGAAGTTGTTCAAACATGCATGTAAATGCCATAAATAGATTCTTTATATTTTTCTGATATTTTTTCATATATTATTCATTTCCATTGGAGTCCTACGTTTTTTCTATGATTTTCTAAAGTTTACGGGGTTTTTCTGAAAATAATAACTAATATTTAATTAAAAAACACTTTTAGTACCGGTGCTAGCCACGCACCGGTATTAAAGGTCCACCGCCCCCGCGCTCTTTTTGCAGGACCTTTAGTACCGGTGTGTGACTAGCACTGGTACTAAAGACCCTTTAGTACCGGTGCTAGCCACGCACCGGTACTAAAGGTCCACCGCCCCCGTGCTCTATTGGGAGGACCTTTAGTACGGGTGCGTGGCTAGCACCGGTACTAAAGGTCTGTCTGGTATAAAAGGAGGACTTCGCCATCTCGGGCCGAGAAACGCACTAGGAGAGCTCAACTTGCGCCGCCAGGCTGCCGAAATCGCCATTGTCGTCGCCCTTGCCGCCGTCGCCCTTGCCGCCGTCGCCCTCGCCGCCGTCGCTCTCGCCGTCGTCGCCCTCGCCGCCGTCGCACCACCACCGCGCAATTGCCATCGCCCTCACCACCGCCGCCGTCGCACCACCATCGTCGTCGCCCTTGCCGCCATCGGTCGCACCGCCGTCGCTCTCACCACCGCCGCCCTCGTCCTCGCCGCCGTAGCCCTCGCCGCCGTCGCCCTCACCGCGGTCGCCCTCGCCGCCGTCGCCCTCGCCGCCGTCGCCCTCGCCGTCGTTGCCCTCGCCGCCGTCGCCCTTGCCGCCGTCGATCGCGCCGCCGTCGCCCTCACCACCACCGCCGTCGCCCTCGCCACCGTCGCCCTCGCCGTCGTCGCCCTCACCGCGGTCGCCCTCGCCGCCGTCGCCCTCACCACCGCCGCCCTCGCCCTCGCCGCCGTCGCCCTCTCCTACCCGAACACCGCCCCTCGTCGCCGGTCCCGTCGCTGCCGCTCCGTGGTCCCGTTGCCGCCGCCCCGAGCCCGTCGCCGACACCACCTCTGGGTCAGGAGGCTAGGTGAGATCTCCTGGCTGACCCCTCTTCCCGACGATCGCCCCGATGATCGCCGGACTAGTGTGTAGATGCTAGGGTATCTAGGGTCCCTCGACGTCGAACCCCGACACCCCAACACGACACCCCCGACACCCGACCCCGACCACGACACAACACCCCTATTTAGTTAGTTAGTTAGGTTGTCAGGTTATTAGGATATGTGTTAGTTTATGTTTAGTTTAGGTTTAATTTAGTTTATGTTTAGTTTAGTTTTAGGTTTAATTTAGTTTGGATCCTAATGCGTGTGTGACTTTCGGTCTGTCGTCGATCCTAATTTAGTTTAGGGTTTCATGTGTGTTCTTGATGGAGGAATACCGACTGTTGTCGTGGGGGGCGCTTCCTCTTTCTCCTCTTCTTTGCGATATACTCATCGATATATTGTGCAAGAAGAGGAGAGGGGAAGCGTCCATCACCGCCGGTCGAACCTATTACTGCGAGAGAGTGTCCACCAACATATATACACCACCGTATCAATGTGAGAGAGTGCGCACCAACACACCATGAGATATGTGAGAGTTATTTAAGGAAAGTCTCGACAAACCGATAGTCACACACGCATTAGGATCCAAAGCGTGCCGTAATTCTTGATTTTGCTAGGTGCTAAGTGTTAATTTTGCTAAGTGTTAATTTTGTTAAGTGTTAATTTTGCTAAGTTTTATTTAATTTGTTTTCGTAATTAAGTGTTTCTTCTCGATGTCGATGATGCCGATCCCGCATCCTCGTCGTCGAGTCGCCGGAGGAGGTCACTTGCTTGAGCTGAGGGGCCCTGTCAGGGACTGAGCTCCGCCGAGCTGGTACTGGGAGGTGCTGCCTTCCGGGCGGCGCCGCTTGGTGAGGAGCCAGCCCGTCGTCGACCCGGAGGTTCTGTGGTGGCGGCCGCATGGGCCACAGACGATCGAGAGGCTTGAGTCCCCCACGGAGGTGGTACAGTAACATGTCAGCAAGGAGAACGAGCACGTCCGATGCTACATGGCAGCTTTGGAGGCCAGGTCCGACAATACGTGGTAGATTCTTCAGGGATCTCACTGGACCTATGTTCCTGTGATGGTTCCTTCTCTTTGGGTGTCCACCGCCTGCCCCGATATCCGCCGGGCGCTAGGGTTCTAGCTAGATCGATATATTAGCCAGCTACTATTATGATGTATTATTATGATGTATTAACTAGATCGATGGAGATTAGCCGATGTATTGAAAATTATCCAAGATTATGAAGATGAGATCTTTTCTAAGAACTATACTATATATGTATTAGATGATGCATTCTTAATTAACTATCAGTTATTTTTCTTCTTGAATGCATGCTAATTTAAATACTAAATTGTTTTATCTATATTATTATGGACTAGTTATTAAGCTATGGACAATACCGGTAGAGCTCATGAAGAGGACATCTTCGACATGATACGCTCCTCCAAAAACCCAGCGGACCTTCGAGGAGAATCACATGATCATGATGATGGCTAACAATATCTGAACGATCACGGTGATGGATGTGAGACCGAGGAGGAACAACTTATGTTCCAAAATCCGGAACAACCAACAATGTTCGGCGAGGTATATACACATCCATTAGCCTCTGGTGATCATTACATGTGTATTAATTGATTTGTATATATATATATATATATTAACAAATCTTTCTTATTTTAATTATCAGCCCTCCGGATCGAGCCAATCTAGTAGAAATGTACGAGGCGCTGCCAAAATATTGGACGGCAACGTAAAGCTCAATCTTGATGCTTTCAAACATAATGGCGAACCGACTCACCCTGAAGCCAATGCCAAGACATTTGTGCGTCAATGCGGAGTGGTTTTTAGGGACGGAGTCCCGATCACAATGCATGAATGGATTCAGCCAAAGGAACCAAAACCAGGAGTGAATTATGTTGATACAAGAATTAAAGATGCCCTTTGGTGAGAGCTCATGGAGCATTTCACCCTACCAGATTCTCTCTCGGAGCGTCAAAGGAACAAAGTCAAGGAGTTTGCTCTCCATAAGATGGCCGGCGCGTTCCAGACTTGGAAGAAAAGATTATGGACCAAGTACAACGCTAGAGGCAAGAAGGCGCCCGAATTCAAAGGAATATACGAGAAGGTAAGGGATCATTGGGACACATTTATCGAGTACAAGACATCGATAGCTGCTATGGAGAAGTCGGCAAAGAGTAAGATAAATGCTGAGAAAAAAAGTATCACCATAAACTAGGGACAGGTGGATACAAGTCAGCCATTCCTAAGTGGGATGCATTAGAGAATAAGATGCTTGCTGAAGGGATCACTCCAGTAACCTTCAACTGGCCCAAGAGGTGCAGGAATTGTTTTTTTGCGCATGGGGGAAAGTTGGACCCAGCCACGGGGAAGATTATTGCACTGGCTAGTCTGAAGCATGCATCAGATGAGTTGATTCAAGCAATAAAAGATGCCCAAGAAGGACGGTTTCACCCCGATAGAGAGAACGACGAGCTTACACGCGCCCTCGGGAATGCCGAACATGGAGGACGAACACGAGGCATGGGCATTGTTCCGTGGTACGAGGGGTTTGCGGGATGGCAGGACAGTTATAAAAGCCATTCGAGAAAAAATAAGGTGGAAGCGGACCGACTTTCGAAGTTGGAACAGAAGTACGAGCAGCAGCAGCTGCAGATACAGGTACTGACCCAGCAAAGGGAAACTCCGCGGTAGGAGGCAGGGGAAGAACCCATCCCATCTACAATGCAGAAAAGCAGCATGGGTTCCACGGGGGCACTGCTGGGTCACACCCCCGTGGATGATATCACCGAGAAGACATCTTGTGAGCTAATCCAAAAAATGAAGAACATACCCGTGCGGGTCGCGACGGGCTATGCTTTACCAAATACACCTGATGTTCTCTGGCATTGCAATCCTGTTCCAGCTGGGTATGCTCGTGTCGCGGTGGACGCAATAGAGCCGGGATATGATGAACTATTGCTTGACATCCCTGGAGGTGAGGGGGAGTCCACATTGGTAGAAGCTGGCCGTGGTCTCATTCTATGGAGTAAGGACTGCATCGTCTTTCCACACTCGGCGCTAAGGCCACCGGCTCCTCCGAGTATCGATGTCCAGCGCGAGGGATCCCAGCCAGAGGCATCGCAGCACCAGTAGTCCCCACCTCGCCAGCAGTCACCTCGACAGCAGTCCTCCCCACCTCGAGCTCCCCCACAGTCGTCCCCACCTCGAGAGGCGTCCCACCTCGCCAGCAGTCCTCCCCACCTCGCCATGAGCAGTCCTCCCAACCCCGGGACGGAGCACGATGCGAGTCCATATCATCATCGATATCGATCTCCGCCGCGTGAGCCGACTCCACCCCGGCAGCGGTCCCGCCAGCAGGGCTCCCAAAAGAGGAAGGCCACCAGCAATCCTCTTCGGAAGAAAGCAAAGAAGAAGCCCGAGCCTCCGGCTAAAAGGAAGCTGCCTTATGACATGACACCGGAGGAAAATAAAATTGAATGCGATCTCCAAGTGAAAGCCTTTTTTGCGAAGAAGACCGTGCTGCCAAAGGAGGTAATACCCAAGGAAGTCCAAGAGCACTTTATGGAACACTTTATTGATCGACCCCCGGCATATATCGAGCGTATGCCAACAGACTATGAGCGACAGATTCAGAAGGCAAGTGAGCAAAGAAGTCGGCCCAGACCAAGGAAGAAGTTGAGAAGTATGGCATCAACTAGCGGGAAAACAGTTCCCCAGCTCGGAGAACAATCCAAGCAATCGATCTCTCCGCTCAAGGTGAGTACCAATCCAAGCAAGCAACCGATCCAACCAGTCGACGTGCAAGGCAACCCAATCGACCTCGAAGTACTAAAGCCTGCAGGTCTCACTCTTGACCAAATCCTTGGCACCGAGGAAATCCGCGCATATGATGCAACTGAGTACGCAATGCAATATGCCGTCGCAAAACCACTTGTCACACCCGAGCAGTACAAGGAACTACCAACTGCGATGCAACGGTTGCATGATTGGTACATGCGTGAAGCAAAGCGAGGGGAGACGGCGGTCATGGTCAAAGTAAGGAAAGAACATTACGTCAATGCATGTGACATATGTCTTGAATTCTTAGAACTTTTCCAGTTATACCACATGGACTCTATTGACAAAACTCTCATCAGTTGCTATTGTCTCTAAGTGATTTATATCTTTAGTAATTTAAGTCTCTAGCTAGGATATCATTCATTGGCTTATCCTCACTATATATGTTCTTTTCTACGCTATTATGCAGATTGAAGATGTGGGAATTGAAACAAGAGGGAATCGATGACATTGGGTTCATCGACCCAAGTACCGTTAATGGTCATGTGGTAAAACATTATGCCAAGGACATAGAAGATCTCTTGGAAAATTTTCTAGAGGCAATAATGAATACCAACAAATCTACTATAATATTTCCTTACAACATGGGGTTAGTGTTTACTCTCTTGTATACTACAAATTCTATTTTTGCTTACTAGCTCGCTGTCAAGTGTAGTTGATGAGTTATATGCGCATGCCTGCTTAATCATATAAACTTCTGTGCAGAGACCACTATATCCTCCTATATATCATCCTCGCGAATGGACTTGTTCAAGTGTACGACTCACTAGATACACCAGAACAATCATACGTGGACTTGTATTTTATGATAGAACGATAATTTCAATCTTTATCGACCTCGCTTTCTTTCATTATTTCCTGATATCAAAAGTAATTATAATAACTCTTTAGTTCTTTTTCTTTGCCGGGTAGTTTTTGGAAAAAGATGATAGAAAAAAAACCATCACTGTCGTCAATGGAAACCGAAGCTGAAGTGGAAAAAGATGCAGGTAATTAAGTAGTACTACTAGGTCCGCGCATCTCATTAATTCTATTTTCAATACCATTATCATGCTCTATTATTAATTATCTTATTCAATTCTATTCTTTTGCAAAGTGCGCGAAGCAGCCACAGGGGACAAATTTATGTGGATATTTCCTCTGCAAGAACATTCGCATCCAGACCGAAAGTCATATACATCGCAGAACAGCACGTGAAAGACAACTCCAGGTTTGGGAGATGATGTTGAAGCTCTCACCCGAGAAACGCTTTGTAACACTTCAAGAGGAATTTGCGACATTTCTTCTTCAACATGTCATTCATGTAAACGGAGAGCACTATTCCTTACCGCCGCCTCAATAATGCCAGCAAATCAGTAGTAGAGAACTGAGATTTCATCCGGAGCACTAGCTAGCTAGTCCCGGCCAGGTTTTGGGCCTTAAGTTAATTATAAGTCCCGAATTTATATGGATGTGTAATTCCATTTGTATATATATATAGTGTGTATGAGATATTGTATATTATATTACATATATATATGCATGAACTTGTGTACTGTTTACAGTGTGTAGCACCGTAAAATAAATTTGAAATGAATGGAAAACACAAAAAATAGCGAGGAAAATTAAAACCTAATTAAAAGCTAAAACAAAAAAACAGAAGACTTAGTACCGGTTGGTATCACCAACCGGTACTAAAGGTCTTCCACCACTAGTCCACGCAAGCAGCAACGTGGAGGGCCTTTAGTACCGGTCCATGGTCCAACCAGTACTAAAGGTCTGGACCTTTAGTCCCGACCCGTTAGTACCAGTTGGGGAACCGGTACTAAAGGTCCATCCGGCCCGGGACTATAGGCCTGTTCTGCCCTAGTGTCTATTCAACCAAAAGTCATAGCATTCGACAACAAAAGAATAAAAAGGCTCTTAAAAACTAGTAAAATGCTAACATTGACTCTTGTCGCTTGAAACGCTCACTTATGCCACAATATGATCCCATAATTCCAATTTGCAAACAAGACCTACAAAATTATGAATGCATTAGCACAAGTGTGATGAGATTTGTATACTTCGATATGGTCATCTAATGGTACTGGGTGGCAGTATACCTTTAAGATGTAATTGCATAATGAACACGTGGTTGTGGAGGTAGATGACCTCGACGGCTCTTCAAGGCATGAAAATGAACCATAATCTGCTTATCACTAATTTTAGCAAATATCTCGCGCTCAAGAAAGCAAACCATCAAATCATTAAGCCATTCATCACCCATCTTGTTTCGAAGATCTGTCTTTATAATATTCATGGCTGAGAAAACCCTCTCCACTGATGCAGTTGCCACCGGTAATGTCAATGCAAGTCAGATGAGCCGATAAACCAATGGAAATACCAGATGTTGTCTACTTTGAACCAACTTGAGAGAAAGAGAACTCAAACTATCGCAAGCCAAGAATTCAATACTTCTTTTCATCACATCAATATATATGTTGAGTTGATCAGTCAACAAATAGCGCTCTTGTGAAGAGAAATCAATAGAGTAAATATTTGCAAGCTCAACTAGCTTATCATGATCAAAGTTGCTATATGACTCTCTAGGATCAAGGCAAGCAATGCACTTCAACAAGCGTGTAGAAGTTTCACTAAATCGATTATACATCTCAACTATGTTTCTATCCAATACCTCATTGAATATAGTTACCTTGTAATGTTGTGTTTCTATCCAATACCTCATTGAATATAGTTACCTTGTAATGATGGAGACAAGTAACCATTTTGTGTGATCTTCTTGGGTAACCACTTGCTGAAATGTTATCATCCATATTGGGCACTATTATATTTCTTCCCACACAGAAGTTAATAGCACATATCAAGAGAGGCTCCCATCCATCATCTCTCAACTTTTGTAATAGACTTTTCACTGACACAATCATATTCATAACACAAACTATATTCCGATCTTTTTGTTGCAATGCTTGTGACAAACCATTGGTTAAACCAAGCAATCGAAGCATCAAATGGAAGATAAGAACAAATTCAAATGTTTCCATGTTTATCATCAAGCCAGAAGCCAAACCTCTATCATCTGCATATGCTCCATCGAGAGAAATACCATGTAGCACTTCAACCACGGAATCCCACATTTGATAGATTCGGATTAAAGTCTTGTGGTGTGACCCCCAGCGTGTATCACTGGGTCTTGCTAAACTTGTCTCTTGGTGATGGCCTTTTCCTGACAAAATCTCCCCATGCTCTAACTGTACAACCAAGTTGTCATGATGCTTCTGCAACAATGCATCTTTCTTTTTACACGAGGCACTTGCCTACAAGAAAAGAGTAAGTGTAATTAGAATTTTACAATGGATAGATATATACTATCTGGATATGTAAATAGCCATAAGCTATAAGAACTAAGCACTAACCATGTTGACAATCTTATTTGTATGGCCAAAGAAATCACTAACAGCTAGAACCCCTTGACAACAGCAACAACCACCAATTGAAGTTGGTGGGGAAAACAATGCACATAAAAAGCATACGGGTTGACATCTAGCGCCAATTTATTTAAACTATTAAGTTCTCTACGCATATTTGAGGCCCCATCATATCCTTGTCCTCTCAATCTGGACATGGATAAATTATTTTTTAACAAACATTGCATCCAAAGATCTTTTCAAAGAAGCGGATGTAGTATCAACAACATGTTCAACACCAAGCAATCTTTCCAAAGACGCCCCTTTTTGATTCGTGAACCTGCAAGCAACAAATATAAAATTAGAACAAGTATGTGAAGGTAGAGTAGTTACATTCAGAATTAGAACAATCATGACAATTGACAAATAACTAACCTCACAATCACAGCCGTTTGCTCTCTAACTGATACATCACGAGACTCATCAACAAGTAGAGAGAAATTACTATCACCGAGCTCATTCATTATCACTTTTGTAGTCACTTCTGCACATGCTTGTACTATTTGTTTTTGAATTTTATGACAAGTCAATCGATGATTGCCAGGAGCATTTTTATGGACCACATCGGCTACATCTTAGCATCTTTCTGCATACCAATCCAACATCTCACGGAAATTACCCTTGTCCAAGGAAGTGGTACTCTCATCATGCCCACGAAAAGCTAGACCTTGAGAGACAAGAAACCTTACCACACCTACCATAGCCCTCAAACGCTCTTCATATTCAATATGTGATTTCTCAACATGACAAGTCATTACATATGACACACTTTGCTTTTGGTTCTTGAAATATTCACACCATCTTCTAGCGTTGTTGTGAGCACTGTTTGGTCCACCTACATGAGCATTGAATATTTTTACTGCCTTCTTCCAATTTTTGAACCCTTTCTTTGTGAAGACATCATGGCCAAATTTGTCACCAATGCTTGGAGGCTTGAAAATAAAACAATGAAAACAATAGGAAAACTTTGTCTCTTTACTATACTCTAGCCAATCATAATCTTTATACCATGCTTCTTTGAAGTTCCGCCAATCTTTCCCAAAACGAGTACGAGGGAAATCATGACCATACAGACGCCCAACACCTTTCGACAAATATGCCCTTCTCATTTCATCTCTATTTTCTGGAGTTGCATACTCTTCAATTTGCTTACGTGTGCCAAGATCAGAATCCACATCAACTAAATTAAATGCCGGAGGAACCTACACCATCAAATGTCACCAAAATTGAGTGTCATGTTGCTACTAACCACCTAATGTTCCTATTCAACATTTCAAATTTCCAACTAACAATTCAAAAGAAGGAATACAATGAGAGGATACATGTTGTTGCTGGTCATCGGAGTGATGTGGTCGCTTTTGTTTGGTTGATTGCGCCGAAGCTACAATCGCAGCAACAACTTCTTTGATAGCAGCAACCTCAACCTCAGCTTCTACGAGTTCGACAACAGTAGCCACGACCTCAGCTTCTGCGAGTTCGACAGCAGCCGCCTCAGCCTCAGCTTCTTCGAGTTTGATAGTAGCAGCTAGCCCTATCCAATCCACCTCTTCACCGTCATCGGAATCCATCACCGGCAGTCCAACAGCAGCAGCTAACTCCGACACCGCCCCCCATTGCTGCCCCCGCCTCTGGCTCGACCTCCTGCACCAGCACCGCTCCCACAGCTGCCCTCGCGGATGGCTCGACCTCCAGGCTCCAGCACCAGCACCGCCCCTCGCCACCGGCTGCCGCAATACCAGCCCCTCCCCTGCCGTCCACCGATGGAGACGCCGCCCCCTGCGCTCGACCGCCCAGGAACCCCTGACCTCTGGCCTCTGGGCTCTCGAGGCGGCGTAGCAGCAGTCTAGATCGAGAGAGTCAGGGAGGGGAACGAGCGATGCATTCTGGTTCGAGAGGATTGGGGGATTTTTTAGGCTTGACGAGGAAAGGAGAGAGTTTGGGCCTGTAACAGAAGCGCCCAGGTCCATCGGCCCAGTCCACCGGCACAGACGCCCCGTCACTTACCCCTTCGTTTCCTCGTTTCATCCCCTCGATCGATGTCTGAAAGTTTGAAACAGAAACACCGCCACCGGAGGAAATCTACATAGGTCAGGTTCGATCCTCCGCCGACGACGACCCAGGGCGGCCGCCCCAGCTCACCCCAATGGTGGGTCCGCCACTGATTGGATTAATGTAGTAGACAATGGTTCATCGATCATCCTAGCATGGCTCCAATAAGCACATGGTGTCAATACCTTCCTTGTAAGTGAGCCGAGTGTCCAATGTATCTCCAATTGTTCCTAGAACAACACCACAAACAAAGTGGTACCCAAACTTATTGGGACCAAAATTTAGTGGACCAACAATACATAGGACAAAACTCCACATAAATATGTGCATATAGATATGAAATATAATTTCATACACACTTTAGCCAATTTATGTCATAGTGGAGTTTCCCCTATATATTGGGTAAAGGAAAGAGAACATGCCAACGAAAGTACATGTAGTAAATATGCATGCTCAAAGCTTTCAAGAATCAAATCAACACACAGTTGATAATATACCGAAAGATAGGGTATCAAGTGAATATAAGATACCAAATGAAAAATTATCATTTCACGGATACCAACTAAAAGATACATAAAGGAATGAGATATCCATTGAAACATGCCAAATAGAAGGAAACAAGATCCCAATTAAATGAAAACAAGAGATATCAAGTTCCCAAAAGAGAGCTAGGTTCAAAACAAACCCAACATTTGCAAATTTTCATGATGGCACAAAGCACCATAGAGAAAAGGCTTGCCTACCACCAACACACACTTGATGAAGATCAAAAGATTTTATGATAAACACATACAAAGAGTGTTCAAAAAATAGGATAGCTACCCCAAGAGATATGCATTATATAGAATTTGCATTTGAATACAAAATGCACACAATGGGATCATCGCTTTTCCTATGTCTATAGAAATAGTATACATGCTCAAAAAGATCCACAAGAGGTAAGGAAGACAAATGATAAACAAAAACCTATGTAAAGATGATTAGCAAATTCTACCACTTAAAAGGAATACCAATTGTCAGGACAAGAAGTATTTGGAAATAATTCCCATTGGTAGATTGCAAATAGATCCAACATCATCTTTACTCCTAAATCACAAGCAAATGACACTTGTAGAGCTAGCATGCCACTTAGGAACAAGATAATCTACAATATCAATTCTAAGTGGCGGAAATGTACACATTTTCTAGGCTTGTAATATGCACATAGCATATTACTCCCCCATAATGTGATAACCCCAAAATTATTAACATGTGGCAAATGAAATCCAACAAGAGATAATTAATGAACCATTTAGAACTTGAATTTCTCATGAGAAGACATACCACATAGAAGCTAGATAATCTTGTAATATCAATACTAAGTGGTATTCCTCATGTACACACATTTTTAGGATTGTGAAGTGTAGAAAGCACATCACTCCCCCAAAATGGGATAATTCATTAATCTCTCAAAAGAGCCAACTAAGATACAAATAAAATGCAAAAAAGGCTCTACACAAGACTCACATATACATGATGTGCAACCCATCATACATACTTGATTTCTCAAAATAAACAAAATAGGAAGAACAACATATACAAACACATGCAAGGTACAAAACCACAACATGCAAAGGGGCAAGTAACTAACAATGTATTCAAATTAAGTACAAGTTATCGCAAGGCAGAACATTAGTATATGATAGAAACTTGATTATCCAAATGAATTGGCTTGAGAAAATGTGAATGATGAATACCCTTAATTCTTCATAATGTAGCCAAGTCTCCGATGCCCTCCACCAACACCTATTGATCAAGTTTGAGCTTGTTGGTCCCCAACGAAGTTGGGTCCTAAGATGTTAGTCACAATAGGCTTGGCAACCCAAATGGTTCTTTTCTTGAAACCACTTTGAGTATCGACAAACTCGGCAAACACATTGCCAACCTTATCCTTCCCAAGAGAATAGATATCATCAATAATAATTGGGTTGGATAAGTTAAATTTCATGCAAGAAGAATCAAAGTGACCCTTCTCACGACATAAGTAGCAACATTTACCCTTTGCTTTCTTCTCGATTGATTTCTCAACTTGAAGAGCGGTGACTTGGGTCTTCTTGGTAAGAGGCCTTTATTCAACTTGTGGTTGAGCATGAGATTGAACTTGTGTCCGTTTCCCTTGTTGATTTTTACGTTGGGGCTTCTTCTTTAATGGGCAATATCTAACATGGTGCCCTTCAATTTTGCACTTGAAGCAAATAATCTTGGCTGAATTCTTGACTTGTTCTTGGCCCTTATTTTTGTTGCTCTTGGACTTCTTCTTCTTATTGGAGTTAAATCCAAGTCCACCCTTATCATTTGGGGATTTTTGCAGACTCACGATATTCTTGAGTGTGGACTTCCCTTCATGACTCTTTTCCAATTCTTTCTTCAAAGAAGTGACTTGGGCCTTGAGCTCTTTGATTTCCTCTACATGGTTAGTGACAACACAAGTACTAGAGGAAGTATAAGAATCATTGTTAGAGCAACAAGGAAGTGAAAGAAATTCATCACAAGATGTACCAATGTTATGCATTTATGAATTACGAGGACTAGCACAAGTCAATAAATCGTTTCTACTAGATGTAGTGCTAATGTCCACATGAGACTCACTAGATGTTACCTTAGTAGTACTAGTCTCATGAGCTATCTTTAGCACATTATGCGATACTAGAAGATCACCATGAGAGCTAGAAATATTTTCATGACTTTCTTCCAATATCCCATAATTGCTAGATAGCAACTCAAGTTGAGCCCTTAGCTCAACATTCTCCTTTAATATGGATGCTTCACAAGAAATAGAGTTAGTAGCACAAGCATCACCATTAACAGCAAGAGGAGAAGGCACCTTAGCAAGCTCTTTAGCATATGAAGCTTTAAGTTGAATGAGACTCAGTGAGTTCAATGAGCAAACTCTTAACAACCCTTGAGACATTTTTGAGGTGCTCAAATTCCGCAAGGAGTTTAGCATGTGAAACTTCAAGCTTATCATTTTTAGTTCTAAAATCATTAGCCACCTTGAGAGCTCTTTCATGGGATTCCTTTAATGTAGATAATTCTAGAGCAAAGGTCTCCTCAAGATATTCCTTGGTGGTTTGTTCATTTTTAAGATCTTGAGATAGCTCCGCGATCTCTTTAGCGTAATCGCGTTCATGACCTTGCATTTTATCAATGGTGGTCTCATGCTCCTCGAGATGAGCTTCCAACTCCTCAATATATTTCTTGCCCTCAATGGCAATAGACATGATTTCCATGAAGTTGGAACGAGCAATTTTATTCTTATGAAGAGCTTTAAAAACCATTTATCCCTTAATTTTTAAGGAATCAATATTATCACTCTCTTCATCATTATCATCAACATCATCATCGTGAGATATATTGGGATTCAAAGTAGGAGATACCTTTGAATCCTTAGCCATAAGGCAAACGTGAGAAACAATAGATGATGATGTAGGATCCCTTGAAGCACCATTCAAGATTACATATTGTTCCATGGAATGTTGGGTTTCCTCTACATTATTAGCACAACAACTCGAGGAAATAGATACATTTTTATCATGACAACAAGATATAGCAAGCATATCATCATGAGATTTAGTCAACCAATTTGTACATGATATGCAAGGACCATCAACACAAGCATGTGAAACATTTAAAGTGCTCTAGGTGTTAAAGTCCAAAGATGGAGCATTGCAATAAGATAGTGAAGAAGAATTATCAACAATAAACCCACTATAATCATTACAATGATCATCACTACTCACCATATAATTACCTTGTGGCAATCCACGTGTAGGTGAAGTAGATGAAGTTGAGAAGACAACACGACCGGAGGTGGAGGGAGAACAATCATCCCTACAAATCTTGGACTCACCAAATTTATCTTGAAGCTTTGTCCACAACTCATGAGCATCCCGAAACGGCATGAGTTCAAATATAACTGCATTGCTCAAAGCATCAAAAAAGCAAATTAGAAGCTTGAGCACTGAGATACGAGTTTTTCTCATCCTCCAAAGATAGGTGTTGAGAATCCGCTGGAGGAAAAAAACATATCTACAATTCGCTCTAAAGATGGGTCCATGACCCTAAAGAGATTAAGCATGTGAATTACCCAAACATCAAAATTTGTGCCATTGAAACTAAGAGTGTCAGAGAATCCTAATCCCCTAGTCGACATCCTTACTTTCTAGGTTGTTAAACCTAATAATGAGATTCCTAGCTCTAATACCAATTGAAAGGACGTGGATGTCACCTAGAGGGGGGGTGAATAGGCGCTTTAAAATAATTACTTTTTAGGCTTGAACAAATGCGGAATAAAAATAACGTTTAATAAGTGAAACACAAAACCTAAAACAACTGGGCTCACCTATGTGAACCAACAACTTATGCTAAGCAAGATAAACAACAAAGTGATAACAAGATATATAGGAAGAAACAATATGGCTATCACAAAGTAAAGTGCATAAGTCAACGGGCTCGGGTAAGAGACGACTGAGGCACGTAGAGACAACGATGTATCCCGAAGTTCACACCCTTGCGGATGCTAATCTCCGTTCGAAGCGGTGTGGAGGCACAATGCTCCCCAAGAAGCCACTAGGGCCATCATAATCTCCTCACGCCCTTGCACAATGCAAGATGCCATGATTCCACTAAGGGACCCTTGAGGATGGTCACTGAACCCGTACAAAAAAGGTTGGGATAAACTCCACAACTTAATTGGAGGCTCCCAACAACACCACGAAGCTTCACCACAATGGACTATGGCTTCTGCGTGACCTCAAATGCTCGGGGCAATCTCCACAACTTAATTGGATACCCCGACGCATGCCCGGAGCTTTGCACCACAATGATTGAGCTTCGAGGCACCACCACTCGTCTAGGGCGCCAAAGCACCCAAGAGGAACAAGCTCTAGGGTGCTCAAACACCCAAGAGTAATAAGCTTCTCAACTTCTCACTTCCACGTATCACCATGGAGAACTCAAACCTATGCACCAAATGCAATGGCAAGGGCACACGGAGTGCCCAAGTCGTTCTCTTCCAAATCCCACCAAAGCAACTAATGCTAGGGAGGAAAATGATAGGAAGAACGAACAAGAACACGAAGAACTCCAAGATCTAGATCCAAGGGGTTCTCCTCACTTAGAGGAGAAAGTGATTGGTGGAAATGTGGATCTAGATCTCCTCTCTCTTTTCCCTTAAGAACTAGCAAGAATCATTGGAGGGATTGAGAGTTAGCAAGCTCGAAGAAGGTCAACAATGGGGGAAGAACACGAGCTCAAAGGATAAGGTTCAATGGGTAAGAAATCCCCCTTTTATAGGTGGGGGAAAATCCAACCGTTATGCTCACAGCCCGCACAGAGTGGTACTACCGCTAGGGCGGTGGAAGCCCCTTGAAAAAAAACGAGGAGGCAAAAGGACGGTAGAACCGCTGGAGCGGTACTACCGCTCGTCCTCATGGTACTACTGCTAGGGATAGCGGTACTATCGCTAAGGGTAGCGGTACTACTTCTTGTGAGTGGTACTAAAAAAATACATCCGTGCCTACCACTGCTGGTCTTAACACGAGATTTTGGTCTGGAGCGGAAGTAGCCATGGTAGTAGACGCGCTAGTACTGCTCTGGAGCGGTAGTAAAAAGTTACATCCGCTCCAAGTGGTAGTAGCCGCGGTAGTACCGCAACATCCTTTTAAGAACACCAAAACGGTCACAACTTCTGCAAACGGACTCCGAATTCAATGAAACCAAGTTTTGTGGAAAGCTAGTGACATGGGCTAACACAATCTTGATAGAAATATCAATAAGAAGCAAATTATAAAAGGACCATAATAAAATGGTGAGAACCCTTCCTCGAATAAGACCGGTAAAACCTCCAACACCGAAAACGCAATAGAAGAAGCATATGAAATCCGTATTCGATGTACTAGAGCTTGTCCCGAAGATAACCACAAGCTCAAGAACCCACATAGAGAAAATCTAACCAATAACCAAGAAATATGATGATGCAAAGAATGCAATGGTTTGAGCTCTCAACGAACGATACGATCAAGCTACTCACTAGAGAGCCCCCCTTGATAGTACGACAATCGATCATATAACCCAGTCTCCCAACTACCACCATGAGACCGGTAAAATAGACAACCCTATCAAGGTCAAACCATTGCCTTGCGCATAGTCCACTTGAGCTAGATGATGACGATCTTGACTTCCTCAAGATCGACCATCTTTCTTGATTGCACCGGCTTGATGAAGACTAGTTGATTGCTCCCCCATGCTCCACTATGGGTGAGCCACTCTTCGGAACATCTTCACAAGTCCATTGTCACCACAATGAACGGCAAGCCTCAAGCATGATATCTCTGTGATGCTTCACTTGAGCTTGCACATCGCAACCTTCATGACGATCTTCACTTGATGTCATCTTCCATGGGATGTGCCTCTTGATGCAAGCCCATGGAAATATACCTAACCCCACAAAGAACTCTCACGTAGACCATGGGTTAGTACACAAAGCGTAATGGACAATGCTTACCACACCATGGGATCACTTGATCCCTCTCGGTACATCTTGTACGCTTTGTGTGTTGATCAACTTGATTCACTTTTTGACTTAGTCTTGATCAACCTTGTATGTTATCTTCTCTCTTCATAAAGATGATGTCTTGAAGGTAAAGATGAATGCTTACACAATCTTCTTTTTCAAGACAGGCTTGCAATAAGCTCAACTCCCACATGGCAAATCTTTGGATAAACCTTGAATACCACCTTGGTCACCATATAAACTCCTTGAAACCAACAGATGGACTTCAAGAAGTACCTACGGACAAATCCTTCGAATATAACTCAAGGCAACCATTAGTCCATAGGGATTGTCATTAATTACCAAAACCACACATGATAACCGTGCTCTTACACATGTGTCACAATCTGATCAAGAGAAAACCACCTTTATGTGTCCTTTTGGAACCTATGCTTATAGACATATGCCTTTTGGTTTATGCAATGCACCTGCTACCTTTCAAAGATGTATGACTGCTACATTCTCTGATATTTGTGAAAAGATTATGGAGGTTTTCATTGATGTTTTTTCCGTTTACGGAACCTCTTTTGATGATTGCTTAAGCAACTTTGATAGAGTCTTGTAGAGATGTGAACAAACTAATCTTGTCTTGAATTGGGAAAATTGCCAGTTTTGCGAAGATGACATTGTATGGTTGAAGTGGGATGAAGCCACCCTGGCCCGTTTCTGCACCATGGCTCCCCGCAATGCCGCATTCCGGGTTGATATGTCCAACGTCGTCATGTTCCGTCACTACCACCTCAACAAGGCCCCCTTTGTTACTATAGTTAATTTTGAATATGTACCCCTTGTGTTTCTTTTTAGTTCACATGTAAAGATTTGTTTGAAGTCAAACCCAAAGTTTGATTAATTTTATATTAAAAAAATATCAAGATCTACAATAATAAAGTTATCTGGTATGAAAACTAATTTCAACATGCGTCTAATTATATTAATTTTATATTGTGAATGCTAATAATTTTTTCATACAAAGTTGGTCAAACTTTACAACGTTCCACTTCTGACAAATTGTATATGCAGACTAAAAGAAACGAAGAGAGTATTAGGTCGTGGTGTGACTCGGTTTCGTCCCCTATAAATGAATTGTTTGTGCCCACCCCGGATGACGACGACAATGCCTGGACTAGTTCTAGTTCCGTTTCGCTTGTAGAATATCCTTCACTGAGTCATTTGATGTCAAATTTACCTATTATATCATGCGTGATATGCGTAGGTATGTGGGGAATTGCGAAGAAAGAGTTGACCAATGAAATATGTAAAAGAATTAAAGCTACTAAGCTAGCTCCACTCTCATGCATTTGGAGTAGTTTGCTTGAATGCTTCCCCATGTGACATGTGTTAGTTTTGCTCCACTCTCTTGCATTTGAAGTACTTTGCCTTGAGTGTTTTCCTACTTGACACATGTTGCTTTTTATTTAATTTAATATTAGTTCTTTTTTTGGGTTTGCTATTATTTTCTAACACAGTACAACGCCGATGCTCACATATACACACATAGACTCATCTATATGAGTGCACCCATGCACACCCTATCTTGATGAGAACTTTCAAGTTATCAAGCTGGGACCACATCTTGAGACCGATGAAGTCACTGCATGTGCTTTCGTGGTCGACGGAGACTCTCCTTCCAACTGAATGAATATCACCAAAGAGCCTTAAATAAATCAGTGGGAGCAATAGGGCCAATAGAGTATAACGTAGATTTTCACATACATTCACCCCTAAGAATGCATCCACACATATCCTACCCTTATATCGCTATCTGGAAAGATTGGAATAAATTCAAAAAATGCGAGCACAAGCACCAACGCAGCTACACTGACCCATGTGAACACGCACACATAATCTACCCCTATAATATTGTGAGTAGTATAAAGTGTAGAAGATTTTTTTTCTTATTCTACCTTCTATATAAAGTTAGATTAATTATGATGCAATACCTAGCAGCTTTTTCTGGAGGACACAGTACGATAAGAAAATTAAAGAAATTATGTGCCTTGGAGTATTCAGGTTAGTACCATTTAGAATGTGAGAGTTAAGCTTGATTTGATTGATAATGCATCTCTAATTCGATTGATCATGCATACTATTTTTCATGACCAAGAGTTGCGGATTGCAACAAATATTACTCAAAATATCGTGCATAAAGAAATTATCATTGCACTGTAATGCCAAAGGATCTATCATTTTACTAGAGTTATTTGTTTGATTTTGCTATTTTGTAAACTTAAATTTGTAAGAATTACAGAAAACGATGACATTGTTGGTTTTTTGACTGGGCTACCGATACTGAGCCTAAAAGAGTGGTTCTTTGTCTGAAGGTTAATCCTTTCTATTTTAAACTGGGCTTCGTTTCATGAAACTTTTGGTTGCATCATACGATTTTCAGACGTCGATTATACTGACAGGAACAACTTTGTCTGGAACATTTAAAATATATAGCTAAGTGTACGTAACCATAGATAAACTGCTTTTTGTTACCTTCCGATATTTGTCAAAATTAAATTGGCTTGCACATTATCAATTGCGAACTCGCTTACCCATGCCTTTTTTTCTTCTATAAGAAAACAACGCAGCTACGCATACAAACTTCACGACGGGTGTGGCATCCTCCTCCTCCTAGTATGTTTCAAACACACATGGAAATTGAAGGATTAAGGTGTATTATAACGACACCGAGTTTGCGCATTGGCTTTGAAGTCTACATAACATTTAGCGATTGCCTCCTAACGATTTTGACGATCGAAAATATGATGCATCGGATTTCGATATGAAGTACTCACTCGTAAAGAAGTATAAGAACGTTTGGATTACTAAGATAGTGATCTAAACGCTCTTACATTTCTTTAGAAAAGGAGTGATGTTTCTGCTAGAGTTGCTCTAAAGCTTGCTTGCACTGTTGGACTTGCACGGAACGAGACATCCGGTGTCGTAAACTTCAGGGTGACACCGCATCGTTTCACAGAATCCCACTGTTCTAACAACCAATTATTCCATGTGAACACGACCTGCCGCTGCAGAGCGTTTGCTTCCCTACGCTTCCTTGCGGTGCCAATTATTCAGGGTGACATTGTACCGGAAGAGGACCTGTACCTAATCGTACAAAAGAAAATCCGTCCAGCGCCATCGCAATAAAAATCATAGGCACATGGCCAATAATGGACTTTAAGTCAGCATTTCTGTTCCGCCACAATACGAAATTTAGGACGGTCCAATTATCTAAATCGAATGCATAACCGCAGGGCTAAACAAAGATGAGGCCGGCCATTGACGCACCCAACTCAACTACTTCCACAAAAGTATGCAAAACCAAGGTGACTCAGATAACCTACTTAAAGCACGAGTCACCAACAACACATGCATGCACCTGGCGCCCACACAAGTTAGTAGCAGCATTTACAACAATCGCGAGCCGGGTGAGGAAATTGTGCCGATCCGGTGACGATGCATGCAGGCCCGAAATCATTTGGGGTCATAGCATAGCTTGAATGCTTATCATCACCCACCGGATGGATGCAAGCTCTCCCAGCCGATGAGAGTGAACGCCCCCAAGCTGAAGGCAGGCAGGCCGGCAGGTCAGGTGGTCACCAAATTAAATTCCACTTATGCACTATGCAGCTCCAGTGCCGCGCTTGAATGCAGCGGCCAGTGGCAGCAAGGTGACAAGAACAAGGAAGCAAACAAGGCGAAACAAGTGCAAACGACAAGGAAGAAAGGGAAGAGCCGAAAGAGAAAGGCACTGACTCGAGTGAAGTGTGAACAGCACAAGAAACTTACTAAGCTGAAGCCTAAACGAACAAAAGTAACCTAAGTAAGAAACAAAAGAACGACGGAGGAGTGACTAGCTGCTGCTAAGTAATTAAGCGTGACACGGCCGATTCACGGCTGCTGTGCTACGTGTTTACTACGGTGCCCAGCAGTGCTGGCGTTTTACAGGATCGGCGAGCTGCTCGGGTTCCTTTCCCACGGCTTCGGCTGGGCGGACCGGCTGGCGCCGAACGTCTCCGCGGCGCCGGAGCCGCTCCGGGCTATGCCGACCGCGCCGCCCATGGGCTGCATGAACACGGGGAGGCCCCTGCTTGTCGCCGCGCCCGTGGGGCTCATCCCAAGCCCCAGGAAGTCCAGCGTGGCCGGCTTGGCGCTGAACAGTGACGACTGGCCCATCATGAGCTCCGGCAACCCCATCGGGCCGCCGGTGGAGTCGTATGGCAGCCCGAGGCCCAGCCCGGCCGACATCATCGGGGCTGGCTCGGGCTCCAACCGTGGCGGCCATTGCTGCAGCGAACTACCCTCCGGGAACGGCATCTGCATGGCTTCTTGGTGCTGGTGCTGGTGGTGCTGGTGCTGCTGCTGACCAGACGACGTCGATGCCGGCGACGACGACGAGATGTCGAGGCCCAGCCCGCGCAGGAACGAGGAGCTCGACGAGGTGGCGCCCATCTGAGCCGCCTTCTGCAGCAGCGCCGTGGCGGACATGTGCGCCGACGGGGACGGCGACGGCGGCGGCGGGGCGAGCTGCTGCTGCTGCCGGTCAGCCGCAGGGGCCGAGAACTGGGCGGACGCGGAGTCGGTCGCGAGGCACAGCGACGGGGGCTTGCCGCCCAGCGCGCGCTCTGGGTACTGGGCCGCCTGGGCCACGGAAGACGGCGCGAACATGCTGCCGAGGAGGCTCTGCGACGTGGCCGAGACGCTGCTGGTGCTGGCACTGACATTGGCGCCGTTGACCGAGGGCGGGGACGGCATCAGCGGCGCCGGCGGCGCGTACTGGACGACGGGCTCAGGCGCGGCAGCGCCCATCTCCCGCTCTGCATGGATCACAAAGGTCTCAGCAAATCAGCAGCATGATTCAGATCACAGAGTACTATTACAAGATTAGAATGTTAAGCGCTAAAAGCCGGTGCAATAGAGAGAGACAGGGCCAGAAAGCAACGGGAGGGAGCCTAGTCATAATGGGGGTCTTTTTCGTGTGTTCGTGGGCTACTTTTCTCGGCTGATGATGATTCGAGGTTCCCAAAGTCCAAACTCCAGAAAGGTTCTGCACTTCAACTGGGATTGCATCACAAAGCCACTAATCAGAAGTTCAGAACTCACAAGGCGGCGCTCACTTTACACGATCCCCAAAGAAACCGTATGCTCCCTCATCAGCAGCTCTCAAGGATCGAATCTCACCTCTCCCAATTTCATTTAACGCGTGTGCAAAATAATTACTCGTGGTTGCGTTCGAGATGCGCGCGTGCAAGAACATGTAGTAGAAGTAATTACTACGATGTACTACTCAGTCCCGGACAAAGACTGCATTTTCAGCTTCGTTCCAGACAAAAATCCGCCCCTTCTCCGTCTCCGGACAAAGTCACGCAATCTTACAAACACCATAACACTCCAAAATATACTAACGCAATGGTCAAAGAGGCTGTGCTCCAGTACTGTCAAATTTGACCTGACCTGAACGAGAGCGTCTAAAATGGACGGACGAACAGTAGTGCGTTGACCATTATTACCTTGCTCCCCGCGCTGCTGCGGCGCGGGCGCCGTGGCCGGCGCTGGCGGCAGCTGCTGCAGTGGCGCCGGAGCGGCTGGCGGTGGCGGTAGCGCCGGCGGGCCAGCAGCGTCCTCCGGCGGCGGCGCGCGCGCCTTGGCGCTCTCCTCTGCCAGCGCGTCGCAGAAGGCGCGGTGGGTGATGAAGCTGTCCCTCCTGCACCACGCGCCGCCAATTTGTCAGTCAGTCTCAGCCAGCAAACGTGCGCGGCGAGGAGGAGGGAGGGAGGGACGGCGACGGACCTGGAGAAGAGGGTGCCGCAGTCGCAGCGGTACTCGCGGGAGCCGCATGTCTTGGTGTGCGCCTTCCAGTCGGACTGCACGGCGTACTTCTTGGAGCACTTTTCGCACTTCCACTTCTTCTCGCCGTGCTTGCGGCAGAAGTGCTTCTTGATGCCGGTGAGGTCGCCGAGGGCGCGGGAGGCGTCGTGGTGCACGCAGCTGGGCTCCGGGCACACGTACACCCGCTTGCGCACCTCCTTGCCGCTCCGCTGCCGGAGCTTCCACGGCAGGTTGTGGCCCCGCCGGTGCAGCTGCAGGTTCTGGTCCCGCTGGAACCCCTTGTTGCAGATCTCGCACACGAACCGGTTCGTCGCCATCAGCGTCTTGGGCGACAGCGCGATCACCTCCGCGTCGGGATCTGCGCGCACGAACACGAACCAGCATGGCAGGAGACACAATCAGCATCGATCACCCCCACGAACCAACTCGTCGGTAAATCAAGCAACCTCAGCTCGCGCTTTCGGTCAATCGCAACATGTTGGTTAAATAAATAATCACCTGGCATGCCGGGGAGGGCACGCTTCTTCTTGGCGGGCGGGCCTGGCGGCGGCAGCTGCGGCGGCTGCGCCCCGCCGCTCTTGGCCGTGGCGGACGATGTGTCGACCTCCATGGCAGCAGCTGCAGATCTTCCCTCCGGGCCCGGGTGCACCACCGCTAGCAACAGTGCAAGAAGCGAGCTGCGTGGAGCATAAAAGCGCGATCGGCACCGGCCAGTCGCGGGCGAGGCAACCACCGGTCGTGGACGCGACGTACAAGCGAGCTTGCGTGGGAAGCTTCAGAGGAGGGTGGGAGGGGGAGCAGAGAGCGGATCAGAGCGGCCGGAGCAAGTATAAAAAAGGAGGAAGGAGGAGCAAGCAAGGGGGGGAGCAGACGCAGAGGGACGCAGAGAGCGGTGCATTAAGTTGGGGGCCGGCTGGGGTTGGCTGACGGGCGAGTCCGGTGAGGTTACCCCGGGCGGGCGGGCGGGCGGGCGGTGAGGGCGACGCGGAGGGATCGCTGTCGTACACGTGGGGGCAGGCACGGCATCTGGCGAGTGGAGTCAAGCCGGGCGCCGAGCATGGCAGGCGCCTTGTCGCCTAGCGCGGCCGCTGATATTCCCTTGGACTTTTGCGGGCCGAGCTCTCTCCCTCGGAGTATTTTTCTTTTGTGAGCTGACGCGACGCTGTTGGCTGTTTTGGATGGGATGGGACGAGACGGGATGGGATGCCAAGGAAAAAGAAGGCCCTCTCTGCTTTGATTACATCTGAATATCTGGTGATGGTTTCTCAAGTTTTCGGCCGAGATTTTGGTTGCCACTGCAGATACATTTAGCCTATAAACGCACATCCGCATTTTTTTTATCTCTACGAATATCTTTGAAAAACTGAACTGACATATATTTATAAATTATCGTGAACGTCTCGTTGTTAACGAAAATATTTTTTTTTACTAAATGCGCATCGTTAAAATTCTGAAAGAAATCTAAAAATAACGTGAGCGATGCCAGATGAAGCAAACTGGGAGGGGAAATCTGCCGAGGTGTCCGCAGGTGCGTATTTCGGGCAAGCGTGCCCTGACTCCAACTCGACTCGCCTTGTTTTCCAATGGGAGCAGGTATAAAAAAGAGGACGCCGCGCCGGTTCAGTTTGGGCCCGTCCTTTCGCTGACTGCTGCGTTGGACTTGCATGCCAAGGCAAAATGTGGCCTGATGTATGTTTGACCATATATAACCGGACCTTGTAATTTCGACCTTTATCGCGACCGGACGCATTCGTTCACACTGACCGAGCGTGTCTTATTTGTTGGCTTTCACATCCGCGTCTCTCGTATCCGAACCCTCAAAATCATACAATTCATGTAACACTGCGTAAAATTAGATCAACATACAAGTTCATCGGATCGGATTGCAAATGCCGAACAAAAAGAACATAGTTCATCGAAGTTCATCGGCAAATCCTAACTACAAACTAGCTAAACACAATTAAAATACAAACGGAGACGGGGGACAGTACCACTTCCTCGCCGGCCCTTTGCCCTTTCTGTCTCCGGCGCAGCTGTACGAGTCGGCGTCTGGTGGAAAACCGCCGGAGTCGTCCAACGAGGAGTCGTGGTCGTCATCGTCGTCGTCGGAGAGGATGACGAACCCTTGTGGCCGCCGAACCTCCCTGTCTTGCTGCCGCTTGAGCTTGGCGAGTCGAGCCACGTCCGCCGCTGCCTCCGCCGCCTCGCGCTCGGACTGCTTAATGGCAATCTGGAGCGCCTTCGCGTTCTTCCGCCGGAGCCGCCGCGCGTCTGTCTCCGCGGTCGTAAGCGACCGACGATAGAACCATTCGAGGAGCCGCGCGTCCTCGTCGGGCTACGCCTCTATCCCGCGGCGACAGCGCACGGATTGACCCACCTCCAACCTCTTCCTTTGTCGTTGACGCTCGCGGCGGGCGGCGCACGCCACCGATTCCGGCGTGTGCGTCCGGGTTGGCGTGGCGGGCACAAGCACCGACCGCTGCCCACTTGGGGGAGTAGTCGGCGGGGCTAGGGGACGGCACAGTGAAGGTGCGGATTGTGCAGGCCGCCTGCCGGAGCTACGCATGGGCCGGGAGGAGCCAGCGCCGGCGTCCGATGTGCGACGGAGGGGAAGCGATGAGGCTGCAAATTCGGAGCTGCCCCCGGTCTCCACCTTGGATCGCTCCAAGGCGATGTGGAGAGCAAGCTCATACTCCGGATCCAGGCCGTCATGGGAGCGGTTGCCGGAGCTCGACATTCCGCCGGATTTGATTAAAATCGGTGCAGGGAGACGAGGAAACAAAGCGAGAGAGGAGAGTAAGTAAGCTAGGTTTCGGAGCGATGAGCCGGATGTACCTTTTTGTGGGACAGTCGTGGGGTCGACGGTGGGTCGGGCATGTCAGGCGGGCGTGTCCGGGCTCCCCATTATCCGTCCTATATTTGAACTGGATATGAGGGGTGCCGGTCAGTCCGGACGTTTAATGCCCGTTTAGGGAGTGCGTTTGGGTCGATTTTTCATGACCGGAGAGCGACCAAACGGCCTGTCCTAACGTATGAGATGGATATGAGGGATACGAATGGTAGATGCTCTTATACACTTTCTACTCACAGTGGTATTGGTAATGGTATGTATACTCCAGAACATCACAATTGTTGCTACCGCGGTAGCGTAGATTGAGGGTGTCATTAATTAGCTGAGGTACTACATAAGTAAGGGCATATTCGTTTGATATACCTCGCTGGATTGGCTAAAATGTGTATGAGCCATTTGATCCAGACATTCAGAAGCAATTTGATGTACCCCGGAGATGCCTAAAGTCGTCAGGCAGCTGTAGGTTAGACATCTGTATGCAAAATCCATCGGAACCAGACGGTGTTTGTTCGTCCTTGATCGGTACAGGTTTCATCCAACTTTAACGCGTCGACCCATCTCGTCCGTTCATGTTTGTTTGGTTCGCCACGGATAGAAAAAGATGGCCCAACGCGTCGATCCAAACGGATGCCCGTCCGTTTTTTGTCCGTCCGTGACCCATTCGTGGCCCAAATTTGGGCCGCATTTGCATCGGCGCGGACACGAGACTGACGCGCGCGTCGTCCGCCCTTCTCCTCCCTCTGGCCCGCATGTCGGCAGCTCATTGCCACCATTTCCCCATAAAAACCGAATAACCTCCCGCCCCCCGCCCGCGCGTGCGGCATGGACGACGACCTCGACGTCGCCCATGGCCTAGCCTCCCTCGCCTTCGCCGACCCCGTCTCCGACAAAGGCCACCACGCCCGCAATGCGCTGGCGGCGGCCAAGAAGAGGGCGCCGCTGACGGAGGAGCAGCGCGTCGCGAAGCGCGCCGTCGACTCGGGCAAGAGGAAAGAGCGTCGGTGTGAGCAGGAAGTCCGGATGGAGGCAGCGACCGCGACGGCCCTCGCGATGGCCGCGGACAGGGAGTCCGCCGCCGCGCACCAAAACGATCTCGTCCGTGAGGCCACGAGGCAGGCACTTGTTTTCCTAAGGTTAAACCCTGGGCAGCACTCCACCGTCGCGATCGCCGTCGCCGCTGCCAGCACCGGCTCGTCGTGCATGCCATACCGAGTTCCGGACTCGCCGCGCTTGTCACGACCCTGCTACCCCGGACAGCCGCAAGCTTTCCGTTTGTCCAACTCTTCGGTGTCGGGTTCGCCGGAGGTCAGCGTCGTCGCGCCTGCCACGCCGGCGCCCATCATCATCGACCTCAACAGCACGCCTGTGGGCGATGGATCGTCCTCCAGTGGCTGCGGAAACGCCAGCGCGGGCTCTCAGCCGACGCCATGCCGCACGCCTGCAACCTGTTCGACCAAATGCCGACGGCCAAGGACGAGGCCAAGAGCTTGTTCATGGAGGGCCTCATCTATGAGGGCGCTGGAGGCATGCCCTTCGATCCCGACGAGACGCAAAGCCAGGATGGCTGAGCCCCCGGAATGTCGTACGCAAGGTTGTCAGAATCGTGATTTTGAATCGGATCGGAACTCCGATGATAGAATCGCAAATCGTAGAATCTTCACTATCAGGATCGTAAAAGCGTAGATTCTATGAACGAAAATCGCAGAATCAGATGGGTCAGTTTGGATCGTAAAGTCGTAGAATCGCATAACAGAATCGCGATTCTGACAACCTTGGCCGTACGACCTCGACGATGACACATCCGACCCATTGATGGAAGACTAAGTCGGCTTGGGCTCTTTCCCACTCAAGCATGAGTTTCCCGAGGACTATGGCCTCGACGAGGAGGACGATGAGATAGACATCGATGGGGAACCGTTGTTCAATGGGCCTAAGGTCGTCAGGCAAGCCAACGCAAAGAAGAAGAGGAAGAGCAAGCGGACCAAGGCCTACTCAATTGATGAGGGCACACTTCTTTGTGAATGTTAGAGGGACATTGGACAAGATCCCAAGATTGGCGCCGAGCAAAAGGCTTCGACTTTTTGGCTACGAGTTCATCGAGAGTTCCACGAGAGGAAGAAGTTCAAGCCCTATCGATTTGAGAGCAAGCGTGGATGGGTTTCGCTCGGCAAGCGTTGGAGGGTGATCCAACAAAAATGCAACAAGTTTCGCGCCAGCCTTGATAGCATCGACGCTCGGCCCGTGAGCGGCATTGGCATGAAGGATATGGTAAGCCGGCGTGGTCATACATGCACATGCTTGCCGAAATGTTTGTGTACATGCTTGCCAAAATGTTTGCACATATGCTTGCTTGTCATTGTTGTTTTTTGCCCAACTCATTAGGTCCTCCAAGCTTTGGCGCCTTCAAGGCCCAACATGGCGGCAAGAACTTCACTCTCACCCATTGTTGGTTGATCATCAACGAAGAGGAGAAGTTCAAGGAGAAATACGCCGCACTTCGTGCTCGTGGAGGGAAGGAGGCCATGGAGGAGCTTGGTGAGGGAGAGAAGCCGCAGCCACGGGAGAAGAGCAACTCCAAGAAGGAGGACAAGCACGAGGCCACATCCCTTGCATTGCAAGCTACTTTGCAAGGCATGATCACCGGCAAAGACTCAAGAGAGGAGAACCGCCGGCAAGACAAGGACGAGCAAGTTCGTGCGTTCATTGAGATACAACAGAAGAAGCTGACATTGGAGACGGAGAAGCAAAAGAAGATGCTCGCCATCGAGGAACTCAAGGCTGCTACCAAAGCAAGAGAGGTCCGCCTAGCTTCCATGAAGCAAGGGGCCGAGATCTTGATGGTGGACTTGACCACGGTGTCCCCAAGGAAGCGGCCTTGGTTCGAGAAGATGCAGGCCGACATGCTCAACGACATTGACCAGTGATCTATGGCCGAGAGCGCCATCTCTTTTTTGTATGCTGGCATGTGTGCCGACATGACCACAGCCCAGCTGGCGTGGCCGAACTTCAGTCTCACTTTTTATGTGCTGGCATGTGTTTGCCGGCTGCTGGCTTGCGCGACCAGAAACT
Source organism: Hordeum marinum (assembly GCA_022496015.1). NCBI lineage: Eukaryota > Viridiplantae > Streptophyta > Magnoliopsida > Poales > Poaceae > Hordeum > Hordeum marinum. The sequence goes on from CM039675.1 coordinate 427,067,259, forward strand.
ACGTGTTCTTTTTGGAGGTTGGCATGTGTTTGCTGGCCGCTAGCATGTCGCCGGCACGAACGCTGTCCGGAATGGCATGGCCGCTGACATGATCGATCGCCACGGGCCCTTTTTAATTTGAAAACTGAAAATTACGGACGAAAAATGGGTCGGCACGTTGGGCGACCGGTCGACTCATTTAGAAAAGGAGGCGGACATGCCGATCCAAATGGACAAAAGGAGAACAAACCGCGCGTCCGTTTGGGTCGCTCGGTTGGAGTTGCTCTTATCACCTGAGTGTCGACGTGCCACATTTTGATCACTTTGATCAATGAAGGTGCTCCGTTTTGTTGTCAACCGAAATCTCAACCATTTAAAATCGTTGGACCGAACTTCACACTGCTTCAACTCAGGTAAACAACCAATCAATTGTAACCTCTGAAGAAGAAACAAACAAAACACTTGCACCTTTTTATTTGACAAACGATGAAGCCCCATGTTTTTTTTTGAAAAAGAGGTTAAATTCCAACCTTTTCATCAATCGATGCATGCAGTCATTTTTATTAATTATTCCACAAGGGTCTGACAAGAACATATATCAATCTATCCGAAGCCACCACTCACACCTACAAACTCGATAATGTGGAGTGCTTTCACTCCTTATATCTAAAACTGATGTCATCGCCAATCCACATAACGTATCGGGACCAACAGCCGATGCAACAGATCTAAAACACACACCACATACACACGTTTTAGAAGTCGCCATCATCATCGTACCACTGATCTATCTTCAGGATGTGCCCCATGTGAAAAGAAAAGGCTGCCGCATCTCTTTTTCTCTAGGCCAGCAATGCACCAGCATACACAGTTATCATTGTAGCGTCATTTTCGTGGATCACTAAATTGCCCCTAAATATTTGGGGTCAAGACATATATTTTTGCCATCTAATGATGATCACCTAAATTATTTGAAGCCGTTTAGACGACCGAAATCCACAAAGCATAACTAAAGTAGGGGGTTGGGGGGAAGGGGATTTGTGGGAGGAAGTGTCAGTAAAAGCTTGAGTTTTAACGGATTTGGATGTCAAACCTGGATATTGTCACCGCAGTGTCGACGTCGACATGCCACGCTCTCGTAGTTTGGCCAGACAATAAGTGTGGCGTGCAAGAGTTAAGGTGCTTCATTTTGTTGTCAAATCCTAATCTTGAGTGTCTCAAAACGTTTAGACTGAACACTGATTCATCATTCTGGTAGCATCGCGGTTACTTTGCACCGTTTGAGGACGAACTAGTGAAGATGGCCAATCAGGTGTAAATGGATGCAAACAAATCACACTACCGGATACTACCTTCTTCATCTCCTTTCCTCATTTTGCGATATGTAACATCAATGAATCGAAAAGAGAGGAGGGAAGATAAGGAGAAATGAAGCATGATATATGACTAGGAAATGACATTTGACTTCCTTGATACAACGATGTTGAAATGCACCGAGAAAGGAATGGGTCTGTTGGCCAAAGCTTGCGGTTGTGTTACGAAAAATGAGCACTTAGATCCAGCTCTCTCTAGCCAGCAAGGAAAGCTTTCATTTTCACCAATTATTATCGGCTACGTAATGCCGGCGCTTTGTATTTGTACGTCACTTTCGGTTTCCCAAGCCAAAGAAGAAAGCGACGTCCCTTGCGCAACCCTTTTGTTAAGCCAAAAAGGCTTATCTCCAAGTATATTCCTCGCTTGGTTTCTCTTTCCCTCCGGTTTTCTTTTCAAGCATACCACGTTGGACCGATGTTGAACGCAGCTGATGCACCTAAACTAGTTTACCGATATTGATAAATAATAGATAGTATTCGGTATCATTGACCCGGACTTATTTTTAATCGTCTTATAAGTCTATAATATAAGGGGAGCTAAACATCAATTAAATTAGACACAAATACGAGTTCAAACATAAGATTATTACCTCAATATCCATGGTGCTAGCGAGTAAGCCCTAGGTGACTTCTCACTATGTTTCTTAGAATATTGTTCCTTTCATTCAATTATATGCAGGCGATACAACTGAACAATACGTTTGCACTAGGTTGCTTTCTCGGGTAGATTTTAATTGCATCTCATTTGTCAACAAGGAATTGAAAGCACCTTTTTCTTAAATTTTGTTTTGGAAAAAAAGAAACACGGTCTCTGGCCTCTGCATCAATCAATGCATGCAACCATATTATTAAAAATGTTCGAGAACAAAATCATAGATCCACAACGGACACATGAAATGAGCAAATAAAACAAGTACGTAAATAAAAAAACTGCCAAATCCGATGAAACCAAAAGTAGGCTACGATGTCTATGCACCTAGCCTATTATTAGTTCACCATCCAAATATGCTGAAGATAGCCCATGCGACTGTCCCCACCGGTTGCATCCAATAACCATAAACTCCCTCGAGTCCGCATGAGTGAGTTATGATTACGGATCCAAGTTGTGGCTCTATAGATAACCTGCAAAAAATATTGAAGTTCTTGCCATGAAAAATCATATCATTTGTAGTGTTTCATATAGCCCAAAATAATGCACTCATTCCAATCCGGATATGATTTGCTATAGTTACGTCTACTCCATTGAGCCACGTCCTAAATAGCATATTAATGCTCGTTGGTGGAGTAATGTTGAAGGCTATATGAGCACTACGCCATAATAACTTTGCTAGTGGACAATCAAGAAAGAGGTGTCCTATTGTTTTATTTTGATCACAATAGCAACATCTAGAACTGCCTATCCATCTCGCTTTATCAAATTATGTTTGATTAGTACTACTTCCTTATGTACAAAACACATGAATATTTTAATTTTAAGCAGGCACTTTACTTTTTCAAATATGTAATGATCTCGACAGAGGCCCAAAGTCACTTAAATCCATGTAGATGGACTTCACTGAAAAAAATACCGTCGTAGATAATTTTTAGTGAATATTATTTGTCTGGTCAGAAAGCACGTTCGAATGAAATCTATTCTTATGTTCATCAAGTAATCGAGTTTTACACCGATAGTTGCTTAGCTGCACATGCGAGGTGATTATGAAGTGAGGCAACATGGAAACAAATAAAATAGATGTAGCTTAGCATGCAACAAAACTAAGTAAAGATCCAAAAACAAAGACATGTTGCTTATCCTGAAATTCAAGTCGTTGGAGAGGCTTGAACACAAAGTTTTGAAGTCACTGCAACTAAAGCTTCTTCTACTACAATTAATTATATTTACCAAGAACTTGCCAAATCACTCATGGCGGATCATGAGGTGATCCCTGGACGTTCACAAACCCTCTTGAGGCACATCCAAAAACTGGAAGCTTACATAAAGAACCTAGTCGTCAAGAACATGCTGATCTCTAAGAGTAATATATCAAAATCTTTTGGCTTCTATATGCTCTTGCTTGATCCCTCGGTTAAAGTGCAAAACTCTCTCTTTCTCTGCATCTCAAGCTCAAGAGCAAAAGGGGAGCATATGCATTTTGAGAGTTCTTTCGCCTCATCAAAGTGTCCACTCGAGTTCAAAGAGTTTGGGTACTACATATAACCCATTGGAGAAAAGAGGCGTTGCACTAACTGATTCATTCTCTGAAGAACCCGAATCAAAATTGGAAGCAACATGATTCAAACAATCGTGTAAAATTCTAAAGCATACTGCAGCACAATGGGAGTCTCAAACTCATGGTTGATAGTTCTAACAAGAACATGGTCGCACCGAGATTCATGAGTTGATATGTATAGCCATTTCTTGGACCACTTTCTGATGGTGTTGACATTAGACTTGACGCAATTCAATTTTAACAGTGGCCCGCCTGATTCAACGGAAACTAAATGCGCACACAACAGAAGCAAACTAACAACTTAAGGCTCAACAAGATGCGCAATCCATAGAGGAATCTTGGGTAGTGGGTGTGAGAGAAACGGTATGGCCAAGATTAATAAACACTGAGACTTCGCCAAGGATAACATGAGCAGATCCTGAAAGCATCAATTTTTAAACTAGACATTTCGACTTGAGAAGTCGAGTACAAATTCATAATTGTTGGATCCATAATCATGGGACATATATATCAGTGGAACATTCTTTTTCCCCCAACCTTCCTACCACCCCATGTGGGGTGGTGGCACCTCAAGTTTACTTCAGCCACACGTATTACACGTAAGTCGCATATAGAGCACGCTCCAAAAGGTAGCCGAAGACTGTTGGGAACCAGAGACTGTTGGGGACGTTGCGTGGGAAACAAAAAAATTCCTACGCATACGCAAGATCTATCCATGGTGATGAGCATCTATGATAGGGAGAGTGGATCTACATATCCTTGTAGATTGCTAAGCGGGAAGCGTTAAGAAACGCGGTTGATGTAGTCGAACATCTTCGCGATCCAAATCGCCGAGCGTCCCGCGATCCCATCACGATCCTTCTTGCGATCCAATCACGATCCGTCCCGCGATCCCATCACGATCTGTCCCGCGATCAAATCACGAATCGTCTCGTGATCCTGATCACGATCCTTCCGATCTAGCACCGAACGGACGGCGCTTCCGCGTTCAGCACACGTATAGCTCGATGACGATCTTCGCCTTCTTGATCCAGCAAGAGGGAGAGGAGAGGTAGATGAGTTCTTCGTCAGTGCGACGGTGTGGTGACGATGGTGGTGGAACTATTCCGGCAGGGCTTCGCCTAAGCACCGCTAAACTAGACTAGAAGAGAAAACGATCTAGATGAAATAGAGGGAGCACGTGGCAATTAGAGTTAGCTATCCCCTCTAAATCCTATAGTATATGTAGGAGGGAGGGAGGGGAGGAGTCAGCCTCAAACCCTCAAGGTTTGGCCGAAATTGGAGGTGGAGGAGTCCTACTCCAATCCTACTAGGAGTAGGATTCCTCCTCTCCACTTGGAAACCATTTCCACCTTTGGGTTTTTCCCACCCCTAGCCAAATGGGACTTAGTGGGGGGTTAGGCTATCCCACTAGGGGCTGGTTTAACTTCTACCACGGCCCGTGAGGTCCTTTGGGTCGAGACACCCCTCCCGATGGCCCTCGGTACCCTTCCGACACTCCAGTTACACTATCGAAGTACCTGAAACTTTTCCGGTGACCAAAACAAGACTTCCTATATAATAATCATTACCTCCGGACCATTCCGAAGCTCCTCGTGACATCCAGGATCTCATCCGAGACTCCAAACAACCTTAGGTCACCACCATATATAACTCCACTATACCGAAACGTCACCGGACCTTAAGTGTGCAGACCCTGTGGGTTCGAGAACTATGTAGACATGACCGAGACACCTTCACGGTCAATTACTAATAGCGGGACTTGGATGACCATATTGTTTCCTACATATTCTACGAAGATCTTTATCGGTTGAACCTCTATGTCAAGGATTCAGTTAATCCCGTACGTTGTTCCCTTTGTTCTTTGGTATGTTACTTGTCCGAGATTCGATCATCGGTATCTCTATACCTAGTTCAATCTCGTTACCGGCAAGTCTCTTTACTCATTCCGTAATACAAGATCCCGTGGCTAACACTTAGTCACATTGCTTGCAAGGCTTATTGTGATGTTGTATTACCGAGTGGGCCCTAAGATACCTCTCCGTCACACGGAGTAACAAATCCCAGTCTTGATCCATGCCCACTCAATAGACACCGTCGGAGATACCTATAGAGCATCTTTATAGTCACCCATCTACGTTGTGACATTTGATACACACAAGGTATTCCTCCGGTGTCAGTGAGTTACATGATGTCATGGTCATAGGAACAGATACTTGACATGCAGAAAACTATAGCAATAAACTGACACGATCATATGCTATGTATATAGTTTGGGTCTTGTCCATCACACCATTCTCGTAATGATGTGATCCCATTATCAAATGACATCTCATGTCTATGGACAGGAAACCTTGACCATCTTTGATCAACGAACTAGTTAACTAGAGGCATACTAGGGACACAATGTTGTCTACGTACACACACATGTATTTGAGTTTCCAATCAATAAAATCATAGCATGGACGATAAACGATTATCACGGACAAGGAAATATAATAATAACCAATTTATTATTGCCTTTAGGGCATATTTCCAACAGATACACCATGTATGGCGACTAGGAAGTGAGATATGCATGCCACTCCATAAATTATGGTGATCCCTCACAAGATGGGAACTTTTCAAGTGTGCCTTTTTGACCAAAATTGTCATAATAGTGGTTATTATAGCGATCAGGCAGATATGACAACTTTGCTAGGGTTGCTTTTGGTGACAAAGTCCCTAGCTCTCCGATACAGAGTCATTTCCTACTAGCCTTGGCTTCAAGATTGGCCATACGACTATTGAATCTCAAGGAGCTCGAAGACAGTTGAGCCCTCAAAAGCATTGGTTAAACCAATACACTTTGGGACGTTTCATGTTTATACATTCGTTAAACCACTAGTCCCTTTAATATGTTATCGGTAATAATCAAAACCCATTCCGAGGGGCGGGGGTACTAGATGCACTTTCACTATTCATTTTGCAATCTTTTTGTGTTTAGAATTTCAACATTATGTTCATAATTTCACATGTATGGAATCAACTGAAACTTGAGCAACATTTCCCACGTCTAAAGGTGAATCTTTGAAAGTTTTTTGCATACTGAATTGTGCAACCTTGTTCCAAAAGTCGTCCTAGAACTTTTCTATTTAAATTTCAACCTCGAGTTCATACTATCTATTTTCTATGATATCAATGAGAATTTGCAAGCACTTCCAGATACCAAGGAGATGCTTTGCTATCATCAACGGATTAATGTGTGCAATAAAATTTAGAATTTAGTAGGCCCTGTCACCGTCACATACTTTCATTCTCTAGATTTTAATTACACTTGTACGTCTTAAAATATTGAATTTGGTTTATTCAAGTAGATACCAAGTGTAGTATGATAGAATTTGAGTTTGATTCTAAAGGAAATTTTATTGAGGAAATGACAGGAGCATTGTCGTTTCATTAACAAGAGGGAAAAGATTTACAATGTGGCATGTTTTAAAGGGAGCATGCCTGAGACCTAAGATCTGAAGGATCACATAGAGTACCACATGCTAGCTACTCAGATTTTAAAGGATTCCAATCTCAATATCTATGTTTGGATGCCACATGGAGTTTGAAGCTAATTATCATGTAAAGTTTTTGGTGATAAATTTTCAACCTATGTTTCTACACTTAAACATTTCCTCAAAATCAACCGAAAGTGGATCAAACATGAACACGTACTAAGAGCAAGTCTAGTACAGTTAGCATATCACGCCGATCGTTATTATGGCAATTTTGGCTCTATCAAAGTCACTCTCTCGACCTCTATATATGACCATATATACTTTGAGTTAATGTTATTTCTATGTGTAGCATAGTGGTTTTGTCTTTTGTTGCAACCTCCATCCTAGGGTTTGTAGGTACCGAAGATACCAAAGATCAAACAAGGAGAGTTTAATTGCAGAGAAGAGTGGAACGTTATGTCAAACGTCGGTGACATCAAGATTAGTAAAGTAGTTGAAAGCTTGCATTTGGGGGTAGATAATGTGCATTCATTAAACACCCGATGCGTTGGTCTGGTTTTTCCTCAATAATTGTGGTATGCATGTGTGACAGAAGGGCCTTGGTTGGACAATAGAACCTTGATTCGGTAGTGGTCAGTCGTGTGGTTATTTGGATGCATCTCCGCAATAATGCATTGACAAGATAAATGTAACGGTGTTTACCAGTACCATGTTGATTATCTTGATAGGATCCAGAGATCAAGTACACGACTCTAGGTGAAACCTTTAGTCCTAGCCTATTCTTTTATCTTTGTCCTTTAACAAACAATTTGATCTGGGAAACTTGAACTCTTTTATATTATAGTTTCCTATAGAATTCTCCTTGCCAAGCATCACTTCACGTGGGTTCTATAAAACCTAGGGTCTATATGGGGGAAAGCACTATCTATAATACAAAACCAGATCGAAGGTAATTAGAAGGGAGACGAGGAGGGCCATACATGGAGAAAGCACACATGGGAGCAAATTAGGTTGCAATGGTGGAGCGAGCAAGACAGAGTGCTTCACGTGTGCATGTGAGGAAGGAATATGACGATGGGTGGGATGTCTAGTGGATACACCTACGTTTGGAGACACATGGGTGCTGTCGCAGGGGTGAGAAGAGGGACCGCTCGACCATGGTCGATCCAAGGTATCTGCACTCCATCGATGAGTGTGTTTTATCACCTGGCGGAAAAGAAGCATTTGCCCTTTTTAGCAGGTAAGCACTCGTATTTTGGAGGTTCAACCTTCCTTTCAAACCAATCTCTTATTTTAAAATCTGATTCCAATATTGAACTTTTATGCCCAATTAATGGGATGCACGCCAGAGAAATCGACGAGTATTTAATATCCAACACAAAAACAAATGGATTCTGAGAGTACTGATTGTTTTCCAAGCATCAGTAGCCACTAGCAATTTATGTTTGAAGGATGAATCCCTTGGTTCATGCTACAAAGTTGGTTGAGATAACGACAAAGGTAGATTTTACCAAAAGGCTATCATGGATTTCTTCTACCATCAAGCTTTGGTATCTATTGACATTATGGGCACGTCGGTATTTAGATTTCCATGTTGAAGACAGTGATACAGAACGTCATGTCGCTGAGGTACGACAACTTTTAATGGCGGATCAAATCTTCATGGAGATGAGTACTTTGCTTGGTGATTCGTGACTTGTAGCAGCGACATCGACAAGTGGGGGCTGCAGCACAGGCATAATAAAAAGTCTTAGCTTTCAGGGTGAAAACCCAAGGCATGGCATTAATTGGTTGTGCCTGGAAGTGACTTTGTTGAAGGCATTGTTTTGAGAGCGCGGATCTTCTCCAAGGTGAAAACCTAAAATTTAGGATCGGATGATGATGGTGCTTGTTCATTGTTTCTTCTTGCAGACGTCGCTTTTGGAGAATTGGGACTTCGGGGTGTTGTCTAAGTGGTGGTTCATGCTGCAGCTAAAATGACTTGATCACTGTAGTGGGATCTTTCTTTTTTCTTCTTCTTCCTTCTGTCTTTTGGATGTGTTCATCCGTAATATCTTTACGACATTGTGTTGTTGCAGAGGTTGAGTGTAATTGGTATCTACATGATATTAATATATTCCCCTGTTGGAAATATGCCCTAGAGATAATAATAAAATGGTTATTATTGTATTTCCTTGTTCATGATAATTGTCTATTGTTCATGCTACAATTGTGTTAACCGGAAACAGTAATACATGTGTGAATACATAGACCACAACATGTCCCTAGTGAGCCTCTAGTTGACTAGCTCGTTGATCAATAGATGGTCACGGTTTCATGATCATGGACATTGGATGTCATTGATAAAGGGATCACATCATTAGGAGAATGATGTGATGGACAAGACCCAATCCTAAGCATAGCACTAGATCGTGTAGTTCGTCTGCTAAAGCTTTTCCAATGTCAAGTATCGTTTCCTTAGACCATGAGATTGTGCAACTCCCGGATACCGTAGGAATGCTTTGGGTGTGCCAAACGTCACAACGTAATTGGGTGGCTATAAAGGTGCACTACGGGTATCTCTGAAAGTGTCTGTTGGGTTGGCACGAATCGAGACTGGGATTTGTCACTCCGTGTGACGGAGAGGTATCTCTGGGCCCACTCGGTAAGACACCATCATAATGAGCTCAAAGTGACTAAGGAGTTAGTCAAGGGATGATGTATTATGGAACGAGTAAAGAGACTTGCCGGTAACGAGATTGAACAAGGTATAGGGATACCGACGATCGAATCTCGGGCAAGTATCATACCGGTAGACAAAGGGAATTGCATACAGGATTGATTGAATCCCTGACATCGTGGTTCATCCGATGAGATCATCGTGGAGTACGTGGGAGCCAACATGGGTATCTAGATCCCGCTGTTGGTTATTGACCAGAGAGGTGTCTCGGTCATGTCTACGTGTCTCCCGAACCCGTAGGGTCTACACACTTAAGGTTCGATGACGCTAGGGTTATAGGGAAATGGTATACGTGATTACCGAAGGTTGTTCGGAGTCCCGGATGAGATCCCGGACGTCACGAGGAGCTCCGGAGTGGTCCGGAGGTAAATATTGATATATAGGAAGTCCAGTTTTGGTCACCGGAAAGTTTTCGGGCTCATCGATAGTGTACCGGGAGTGCCGAGAGGGTGCCGGAGGACCCTCGGGAGGGGTGTGACGACCAAAGGACCACATGGGCTGTTAGATAAAGTGTGCCAGCCCTTATTGGTCTGGGAAAGACTTTTTCTAAAGTCCCATGCGGCTAGGGATAAGAGATAGGGCCAAAAGGATTTAAAAGGAGGAGATCCACCTCCCTTGTGGGAGGTGGACTCTCCCTTTATTGGCCGAACCTCTCCTCTTTGGAGTAGAGGCCAAGCCAGCCCTCCCCGTCCCTCCTCCTATATATACTTGAGGTTTTGGCTGTTTTGAGACAAGATTTGATCTCTCTCTCTCTCACGGCGAAGCCCTACCTCTCTTCTTCCTCCTCCGTAGCGCTTAGGCGAAGCCCTGTCGGAATACCTTGCTACTCCACCACCACCACGCCGTCGTGCTGCTGTTGGATCCCTTCCCCAACCTCTCCTTCCTCCTTGCTGGATCAAGGCGTAGGATACGTCACCGGGCTGCACGTGTGTTGAACGCGGAGGTGTCGTCCGTTCGGCACTTGATCGGATCTACCGCGATCTGAATCGCTGCGAGTACGACTCCATCAATCGCGTTCTTGTAACACTTCCGCTTAGCGATCTTCAAAGGTATGAAGATGAAATCTCTCCCCACTCGTTGCTGGTTTCTCCATGGATAGATCTTGGTGATCGTAGGAATTTTTTTGATTTACTACTATGTCTCCCAACAGTGGCATCATGAGCTAGGTCTATGCGTAGAATCTATGCACGAGTAGAACACAAAGCAGTTGTGGGCGTCGATCTTGTTAATTTGCTTACCACTACTAGTCTTATCTTGATTCGGCGGTATTGTGGGATGAAGTGGCCCGGACCGACTTTACACGTACGCTTACGTGAGACTGGTTCCACCGCCTGACATGCTCTTGTTGCATAAGGTGGCTAGCGGGTGTCTGTCTCTCCCACCTTAGTCGGATTGGATTTGATGAAAAGGGTCCTTATGAAGGGTAAATAGCATTTGGCATATCACGTTGTGGTTTTGGCGTAGGTAAGAAACGTTCTTGCTAGTAACCTATAGCAGCTACGTAAAACATGCAACTACAAATTAGAGGACGTCTAACTTGTTTTTTGCAGCATGTGCCTTGTGATGTGATATGGCCAAAAAGGATGTGATGTGATGCATTGTGATGTATGAGATTGATCATGTTCTTGTAATAGGATTCACGACTTGCATGTCGATGAGTATGACAACTGACAGGACCCATAGGAGTTGTCTTATTTTATTGTATGACCTGCGTGTCAATCATAAATGCCATGTAATTACTTTACTTTATTGCTAACCGTTAGCCATAGTAGTAGAAGTAATAGTTGGCGAGACGACTTCATTAAGACACAATGATGGAGATCATGGTGTCGTGCCAGTGACAGTGATGATCATGGTGCCCCGAAGATGGAGATCAAAGGAGCAAGATGATATTGGCCATATTATGTCACTATATTGATTGCATGTGATGTTTATCATGTTTACATCTTATTTGCTTAGAACGACGGTAGTAAATAAGATGATCTCTCAATAAAATTTCAAGAAAGGTGTTCACCCTAACTGTGCACCGTTGCTAAGGATCGTCGTTCCGAAGCACCACGTGATGATCGGGTGTGATAGGTTCTAACATTCGCATACAACGGGTGTAAGCCATATTTACACATGCGAAACATTTAGGTTGACTTGACGAGCCTAGCATGTACAAACATGGCCTCGGAACACGGAAGACCGAAAGGTCGAACATGAGTCGTATAGAAGATACGATCAACATAGAGATGTTCACCATGGATGACTAGTCCGTCTCACGTGATGATCGGACACGGGCTAGTTGACATGGATCATGTATCACTTGGAAGACTAGAGAGATGTCTATCTAAGTGGGAGTTCATTAATAATTTGATTAGATGAACTTAAGTATCATGAACTTAGTCTAAAAATGTCCTTGTAAATTATGTCGTAGATAGCTCGCGCCGTAGCTCCCCAGTTTTATTGAGACGGTCCTAGAGAAAAATAAGTTGAAAGTTGATGGTAGCAATAATACGGACTAGGTCCGTGATCTGAGGATTGTCCTCATTGCTGCACAGAAAGCTTATGTCTTTGATGCACCGCTAAGTGCACCACTCCCTCAAGCGTTGTCTGTAGATGTTGTGAAATATGACAGGCACTTTTTGATGACTACGTGATAGTTTAGTGCGTCATGCATTACGGCTTAGAATTTAGGCTCCAAAACATTTTGAACGTCACGGAACATAATAGATGTTCTAAGAGCTGAAATTGGGATTTCAGGCTCGGGCCTATGTTGAGAGGTATGAGACCTCCAACAAGATTCTTTGCCTCCAAGATAAAGGAGAATAGCTCAATCGGTGAGCGTGTGCTCAGATTGTCTGGGTGCTACAATCACTTGAACCAAGTGGGAGTTAATCTTCCAGATGAGATAGTGATTAATGCAGTTCTCCAAGTCACTGACACCAAGCTACTAGAGCTTCGTGATGAACTATAACATGCCAGGGATGGATAAGATGATCCCTTAGTTGTTCGTGATGTTTGACACCACGAAGGTAGAAATCAAGAAGGAGCATCAAGTGTTGATGGTTAAGTGAATACCACTAGTTTCAAGAAGGGCAAGGGCAAGAAGGGAAAAACTTCAGGAATGGCAAGCCAGCTGTCGCTCTAGTGAATAAACCCAAGGTTGAGCCCGAACCCGAGACTAAGTGCTTCTGTTATGAGGAGACTGTTCACTGAAGCGGAACAACCGTAGATGCTTGGTAGATAAGAAGGCTGGTAATGTCTATAGAAGTATATTTGATATACGTGTTAGTGATGTGTACCTTGCTGGTACTCCTAGTAGCACCTGGGTATTGGATACCGGTTCGGTTGCTAAGTGTTAGTAACTTGAAATAAAAGCTACGGAATAAAGGGAGGCTAGCTAAGTAAAAGGTGACGATGTGTGTTGGAAGTGTTTCCAAGGTTGATGTGATCACCATCGCACACTCTCTCTACCTTCGGGATTTGTGATAAACCTAAATAAATGTTATTTTGTGTTTGCGTTGAGCATGAACATGATTAGATCATGTTTAGTGAAATATGGTTATTCATATAAGTTAGAGAATAATTGGTTATTCTGTTTACATGAATAATGCCTTTAATGGTCATACACCCACTGGGAATGGTTTATTGAATCTTGATCGTAGTAGTACACATGGTCATAACATTGGTACCAAAAGATACAAAATTAATAATGATAGCACCACATGCCTGTGGCACTGCCGCTAAATGTCATGTTGGTATAAATCGCATGAAGAAACTCCATGCTGATGGATCTTTTGACTCACTTGATTTCGAATCAGTTGAGACATGCGAGCCATGCCTCTTGGGCAAGATGACTAAGACCCCGTCTTCCGGTTTGATGGAGCGGGCTAGTGGCTTATTGGAATTAATACATGTTGATGTATGTGGTCCAATGAGTGTTGAAACACACAGTGGATATCGTTGTTTTTCTTTACCTTCACTGATGATTTGAGTAAATATGGGGATATTTACTTAATGAAACACGAATCTGAAATGTTTGAAAGGTTCAAGGAGTTTCAGAGTGAAGTTAAAGATCATCGTGACAAGAAGATAAAATGTCTATGATATGATCGTGGAGGTGAATATCTAAGTTACGAGTTTGGTATGCAATTTTAGACAATGTGGAAATTGTTTCACAGCTCACGCCTCCTGGAACACCATAGTGTGATGGTGTGTTCGAACGTCGTAGTCGTGCTCTATTGGATATAGTGAGTACTATGATGTCTCTTATCGTTTTGCCACTATCGTTATGGGGTTATGCATTAAAGACAAATCCATTCACTTTAATAGGGCACCATCTAAGTCTGTTGAGATGACACCGTGAGAATTATGGTTTGGCAGAAGCCTAAGCTGTCATTACTTAATGTTTGGGGCTGTGACGCTTATGTGAAAAGGGTTTTCACCTAATGAGCTCGAACCCAAAGCATACGAATGCATCTTCATAGAATACCATAAGGAGACACTGGGTATACCTTCTATCTCAGATTCAAGCGCAAAAGTGTTTGTGGCTAAGAACGGGTCCTTTCTCGAGAAAGAGTTTCTCTCGAAAGAATTGAGTGGGAGGAAGATAGAACTTGATAAGGTTGTTGAACTTTTGTTTCAACCAGAGAGTAGCGCATCATAGAAAGATGTTTCTGTAGAGCCTACGTCAGTTGAAAAGGAAGTTAATGATGATGATCATGAAGCTTCGGATCAAGTCACTATCGAACCTCATAGGTCGACAAGGACGCGTACTGCTCCTGAGTAGTACGACAACCATGTCTTGGAAATCATGTGTTGGACAACGATGAACCTACGAACTATGGAGAAGCGATGGTGGGCCCGGATTCCAACAAATGGCTAGGAGCCATGAAATCCGAGAAAGGATCCATGTATGAAAACCAAGTATGGTCTTTGGTAGACTTGCCTATTGAATGGTAGGTCGTTGAGTACAAATGGACCTTTGAGATGAACATAGATGCTAATGGTGAAATGTCACCTTTTATAAAGCTCGACTTGTCGCAAAGAAGTTTCCGCCAAGTTCAAGGAGTTGATTGCGATGAGATTGTCTCATCTGTAGCGATGCTAAAAGTCTATTAAAATTATGTTAGCAGTTGCTGCATTTTTCGATTATGAAATCTGGCAGATGGATGACAAAACAAAGTTTCCATAATGGTTTCTGTGAGGAAGAGTTGTATGTGATACAACCAGAAGGTTTTGTCAATCCTAAGGATGCTAAAAGTATGCAAACTCCAGCGATCTTTGTATGGACTGGAGTAAGCATCTCGGTGTTGGAATATGAGCTTTGATAGAGTGATCAAAGTTTTTGAGTTTATACAAGGTTTATGAGAAACTTGTATTTGCAAGAAAGTGAGTGGGAGCACTATAGAGTTTCTTATAAGAATATGTAGTTGACATATTCTTGATCGGAAATGATGTAGAATTTCTGGAAGAGCATGAAGGGTTGTTTGAAAAGAGTTTTTCAAAGGATGACCCAGATAAAGCTACTATTTTATTAAGCATCAAGATCTATAGGGATAGATCAATTCGCTTGATAAGTTTTTCGACGAAGACATACCATGACAAGTTTTTGAAGGAGTTCAAAATAGATGGGTCAAAGAAGGAGTTCTTGACTGTATTGTAAGGTGTGAAATTGAGTAAGACTCAATGCCCGACCATGGCAGAAGATAAAGAAAAGATGAGTGTCATCCCCTATGCTTTAGCCATAGGCTCTATATAGTATGCCATGCTATGTACCGCACTTGTGTGTGCCTTGCCATGAGTCTGTCAAGGGGTACAAGAGTAATCGAATAGTGGATCACTAGACCGCGGTCAAAGTTATCCATAGTAACTTGAGATCTAAGGAAATATTTCTCGATTATGGAGGTGATAAAGAGTTCATCGTAATGGGTTACGATGATGCAAGATTTAACACCAATCCGGATGACTCTTAGTAGAAATCCGGCTACGTATAGTGGAGAAGCCATTTGGGATAGCTCCAAGTGGAGCGTGGGAGCAGCATATACAAATATGACATAGAAAGTTTGCAAGGTACACACGGATCTGTATGTCGCAGACCCGTTGACTAAAACCTCTTTCATGAGCAAAACATGATCAAACCCCAGAACTAATTGGGTGTTAATCACATGATGATATGATCACATGGTGATGTAAGTGTTAATCACATGGCGATGTGAACTAGATTATTGACTCTAGTGCAAGTGGGAGACTGTTGGAAATATGCCCTAGAGATAATAATAAAATGGTTATTATTGTATTTCCTTGTTCATGATAATTGTCTATTGTTCATGCTACAATTGTGTTAACCGGAAACAGTAATACATGTGTGAATACATAGACCACAACATGTCCCTAGTGAGCCCCTAGTTGACTAGCTCGTTGATCAATAGATGGTCACGGTTTCATGATCATGGACATTGGATGTCATTGATAACGGGATCACATCATTAGGATAATGATGTGATGGACAAGACCCAATCCTAAGCATAGCACTAGATCGTGTAGTTCGTCTGCTAAAGCTTTTCCAATGTCAAGTATCGTTTCCTTAGACCATGAGATTGTGCAACTCCCGAATACCGTAGGAATGCTTTGGGTGTGCCAAACATCACAACGTAACTGGGTGGCTATAAAGGTGCACTACGGGTATCTCCGAAAGTGTCTGTTGGGTTGGCACGAATCGAGACTGGGATTTGTCACTCCGTGTGACGGAGAGGTATCTCTGGGCCAACTCGGGAAGACATCATCATAATGAGCTCAAAGTGACTAAGGAGTTAGTCACGGGATGATGTATTACGGAACGAGTAAAGAGACTTGCTGGTAACGAGATTGAACAAGGTATAGGGATACCGACGCTCGAATCTCGGGCTAGTATCATACCGGTAGAGAAAGGGAATTGCATACGGGATTGATTGAATCCCTAACATCGTGGTTCATCCGATGAGATCATCATGGAGTACGTGGGAGCCAACATGGGTATCTAGATCCCGCTGTTGGTTATTGACTAGAGAGGTGTCTCGGTCATGTCTACGTGTTTCCCGAACCCGTAGAGTCTACACACTTAAGGTTCGATGACGCTAGGGTTATAGGGAAATGGTATACGTGATTACCTAAGGTTGTTCGGAGTCCCGGATGAGATCCCGGACGTCACGAGGAGCTCCGGAGTGGTCTGGAGGTAAAGATTGATATATAGGAAGTCCAGTTTTGGTCACCGAAAAGTTTTCGGGCTCATCGGTAGTGTACCGGGAGTGCCGGGAGGGTGCCGGAGGACCCCCGAGAGGGGTGTGACGACCAAAGAACCACATGGGCTGTTAGATAAAGTGTGCCAACCCTTATTGGGATGGTAAAGACTTTTTCTAAAGGCCCATGCGGCTAGGGATAAGAGGTAGGGCCAAAAAGGATTTAAAAGGAGGAGATCCACCTCCCTTGTGGGAGGTGGACTCTCCCTTTAAATCGGCCGAACCTCTCCTCTTTGGAGTAGAGGCCAAGCCAGCCCTCCACGTCCCTCCTCCTATATATACTTGAGGTTTTGGCTGTTTTGAGACAAGATTTTATCTCTCTCTCTCACGGCGAAGCCCTACCTCTCTTCTTCCTCCTCCGCAACGCTTAGGCGAAGCCCTGTCGGAATACCTTGCTACTCCACCACCACCACGCTGTCGTGCTGCTGTTGGAGCCCTTCCCCAACCTCTCCTTCCTCCTTGCTGGATCAAGGCGTAGGAGACGTCACCGGGCTGCACGTGTGTTGAACGTGGAGGTGTCATCCGTTCGGCACTTGATCGGATCTACCACGATCTGAATCGCTGGAGTACGACTCCATCAATCACGTTCTTGTAATGCTTCCGCTTAGCGATCTTCAAAGGTATGAAGATGCAATCTCTCCCCACTCGTTGCTGGTTTCTCCATGGATAGATCTTGGTGATCGTAGGAATTTTTTTGATTTACTACTACGTCTCCCAACATCCCCATGTCGAAAAATCACACTCATTGATTATCTATTAAAGGAATATCTAGAGCATTCCCCAAACGTTCAAATATGGAGCTAAAGTTTTTCGTTTGGCTAATTGGAATTTATATAGTTGTCCCCCAAAAAATTAATTACCCAACAACTGCAACCTTCCCATCCAACCACCTGCTCCCACCCAACCCCTAATTCGCCACCACTCGCCCTGCCGCCATCCACACTCAAACCCCGTTGACTATGGAAATGGAGGGGGCCACTCGTGCCACACCGCTGACCAACCGTCCACCGCTAATTCCGCGACGCAAGCCCCAAAATATTGGTGCCGACAAAATCTCATCATGGAGAGGTCCTCGATGATGGCATCACTCACCGTCCATGCTGCCTCGAGCAAGGGAACACCATTGACCCTAACGTCCGAAAAACAAGTTGTTTGCCAAGGCGATGGACGACACGACATCATTGGTGAAGAACAAGGCTCAGGTTTCCCTGACGCCTTTCCCTCGTCCTCCCACTGAATCGAAGCCAATATCACAGTTGCGCATAGACACGCCGCGTCCACCTCTATCGGTAGAAGAGGAGCCGGATTCGAGGGCGAATCAAAGCGGTGCCGACGTGCTCAAGGAAATGCACATGATGTGATTTTTTCTTTCTTTTTGAATTGCAATTGCTCATGAATGATGGGATGCCAATTGCTAGGTTTGTTGTTTACTTTTGTAGTGAGAAAATGGGGCTGTATTACGTTGATGGTTGATATGTCTCCAACGTATCTATAATTTTTGATGATGTCATGCTATTATATTATCTGTTCTGGATGTTTTATATGCATTAATATGCTATTTTATATTATTTTGGGACTAACCTATTAATCTAGAACCTAGTGCAAGTTTCTGTTTTTCCTTGTTTTTGAATTTTGTAGATATCGAATATTAACAGGAGTCCAAACGGAATAAAATCTTTGGAATAATTTTTTCTCGAAGGAAAGAAATCAATCAGGCTAGGAGTGCACGGCAGGGCACTTGCTAGGAGGTCACAAGCCCTGGAGGCTCGGCTACCCCCCTCGTCGCGCCTGGCAGGCTTGCTGTCTCCTGGAAGGTCTCCTAACCCTATTCTTCGTCCTATAAATACTTAAATATTCCCCCAACACTAAAAAGAGCAACACAAATACTTTTCGCTGCGAGAAGCCTCCGTTCCCAACAGATCCAATCTTGGAGCCTTTTCCGGTAATCTGCCAGAGGGGGGTCCGATCATGGAGGGCATCTACATCAACTCCATTGCCCCTCCGATGATGCGTGAGTAGTACACCATAGACCTACGGCTCCATAGCTTCTTATCACACTTTGATCTTCAATACCATGTTCTTCATGATCTATCCGATGTAATACTCTCTTGCGGTGTGCTTGTCAAGATCGATGAATTGTGGATTTATGTTCAGATTATCCATGAATCTTATTTGAATCTCCTCTGAATTCTTATATGCATGATTTCATATCTTTGCAAGTCTCTTTGAGTTATTGATTTGGTTTGGCCAACTAGATTGGTACTTCTTGCAATGGGAGAAGTGCTTAGTTTTGGGTTCAATCATGTGGTGTCCTCACCCAGTGAGAAGTAGGGGTAGCGAGGCACGTATTGTATTGTTGCCAACAAGGGTAAAAAGATGGGGTTTTCATAATACTGCTTGAGTTTATCCCTCTACATAATGTCATCTTACCTAATGCGTTACTCTGTTCTTCGTGAACTTAATACTCTAGATACAAGCAGGAGTTCGTCGATGTGTGGAGTAATAGTAGTAGATGCAGAATCATTTTGGTCTACTTGACACGGACGTGATGCCTATATGCATGATCATTGCCTTGGATATCTACATGATTATTCGTTTTTCTATCAATTGCTTGACAATAATTTGTTTACCCACCGTGATATTTTCCTTCAAGAGAGAAGCCTCTAGTGAAACCTATGGCCCCCGAGTCTACTTTCCATAATATCTTTTCAGATCTATAAACCAAAAATACCTTGCTGCAATTTATTTATCTTTTACTCATTTATATCTATCTCTATCAGATCTAATCCTTGCAAATAACCGTGAAGGGATTGACAACCCCTTTATAGCGTTGGGTGCAAGAGTTTGATTGTTTGTGTAGGTGCATCCATTGGTGACTTGCTTGTTCCTCCTACTGGATTGATACCTTGGTTCTCATCAACTGAGAGTTCCCTACGCGGAAGTCACTCAAGCCTTGTATCTTGAGACTTATGAGGAATTCGATTGGATAATAAGGGGCATTTTAGTGGGGTATAAGGATGATTGTCTAGAAAATATGCCTAAGGAACCCGTCAGAAATAAGATACATGTTTTATACGATGATATCTATGGTGATGATCCAAATTATGGGTTTATGAATGTTAAAATTACTAGCCAAAGCTCTTTTCATGATTAAAGTTCTTCTACTAGGAAAGAAATAAAGGAGAGTATATATATTTAGAAAGGCTTTTGATGATTTTATCAAGTTTGGATTGCATACCAAAGATGACAATACCTAGATGTATTGTGTTTTGCCTATCTAGGGGCGTTAAACAATAGCGCTTGTTGGGAGGCAACCCAATTTTATTTTTGTGTTCCGTTTTTGAGTGTTTCCCACATTATTACTTCTTTAGTAATTCTGTTTTGGTGTTCTAATTAGTGTTTGAGCCAATTAAAACCTTTGGGGTGATCTATGGTGATTGTTGATTTGATCTTGCTGAAAAATTGAAACTTTTGTGCTGAGTCCAGGAATTTTCTAAATTTTAAAGAGAGTCGAATGAGTCTAAAAGTTTTACACCAGATTTATATGTAAATTTCCCAGGTTTTCCTAATTGTTCAAAATTATTTTAGTTAAATAAGTATACGAAGTTTTCAGATTGCTACAGACTGTTCTGTTTTTGACATATTCTGTTTTCTTTGAGTTGTTTACCTATTTTGATGAATCTATGGGTTGTATCACGGGGTATGAACCATGGATAAGTTATAATACAGTAGCTATTACACCAATATATATAAATAATGAGTTCACAACAGTACCTAAAGTGGTGATTTATTTTCTTATACTAACGGTTCTCATGAGTTTTCTGTTGAGTTTTGTGTTGTGAAGTTTTCAAGTTTTGGGTAAAGATTTGATGGACTATGGAATAAGGAGTGGCAAAAGCCTAAGCTTGGGGATGCCCAAGGCACCCCAAGTCATATTCAAGGATGCCAAAGAGCCTAATCTTGGGGATGCCCCGAAAGGCATCCCCTCTTTCGTCTTCAATCCATCGGTAAATTTACTTGAGGCTATATTTTTATTCACCACATGATATGTGTTTTGCTTGGAGCGTCTTGTATGATATGAGTCTTTGATTTTTAGTTTTCCACAATCATCCTTGCTGCACACATCTTTTGAGAGAGAAACGCTGAATCGTGAATTTATTAGAATACTCTATGTGCTTCACTTATATCTTTTGAGATAGGCAATTTTGCTCTATATGCTTCACTTATATTTTTAGAGCATGGTGGTATTTGCGTTTTATAGAAATAATTGAACTCTCGTACCTCACTTATATTATTTTGAGATTCTTTAAACAGCATGGTAATTGGTCTAGGTTATGAATTTAGCCCTAATATGATAGGCATCCAAGAGGGATGTAATAAAAACTTCCATATTAAGTGCATTGAGTATTTTTTTGAGAAGTTTGATTCCTTGCATAAAGTTTTGAGATATAAAGATGGTAATGTTAAGAGTAATGCTAGGAATTGATTGTGATTTGGTAAAAATACTTGTGTAAAGGTTTGTGATTCCTGTAGCATGCACGTATGGTGAACCGTTATGTAAGGAATTCGGAGCATGACTTGTTTATATATTGTCGGCCTTTGTGTGAGGGTCGGGAGCGCGCCATGGTTAACTCCTACCAACCTCTACCCTAGGAGCATGCGTCTAATACTTTGCTTTGATGACTTATAGACTTTTGCAATAAGTATGTGAGTTCTTTATGACTAATGTTGAGTCCATGGATTATACGCACTGTCACCCTTCCACCTTTGCTAGCCTCTCTAGTACTGTGCAACTTTCTCTGATACAACAAATCTACCTTCCTCAGAACAACCACCATATACCTTCCTCAAAACAACCACCATATATCTTTCCTCAAAACAGCCACCATACCTACCTATTATGGCATTTCCATAGCCATTCCAAGATATATTGCCATGCAACTCCCACCATTTCCTTTTATCATGACATGCACCACCACTTTCATATTGCATATAGAGTCATATTTTGTTCTAGGTATCGAGTTGTAATTTTCTTTTGAGTTTTAAGTAAATAAAAGTGTGATGATTATCATTATTAGAGCATGTCCCATGTGAGGAAAGGATGATGGAAGCTATGTTTCCCTCACAAGTGGGGATGAGATTCCGGACTTTATGAAAAATAAAAGAGGCCAGCAAAGCCCAAATAAAAAAATGATGAATAAAAGAGGCCTTAGATGCCCACCAAAAAAAAAGAGAGAAAATAGAGAAGGGACATTGCTACTATCTTTTTCCACACTTGTGCTTGAAAGTAGCACCATGATCTTCATTGTAGAGAGTCTCCTATTTTGTCACTTTCATATAACTAGTGGAATTTTTCTTCTTGATGCACGTCCACATAGTTCCTTTTGAGCTTTCATACACTTATAGCTCTCAGTGCATCCGTTGCATGGCAATCCCTACCCACTTACATTGATATCTATTGATGGGCATCTCCATAGCCCGTTGATACGCCTAGTTGATGTGAGACTATCTTCTCCTTTTCCTTGACAACTTCCACCATATTTTGTTCCACCTATAGTGCTATATCCATGGCTCACGCTCATGTATTGCGTGATAGTTGAAAAAGTTTGAGAACATAATAAGTGTGAAAAAATTGCTTGACTTGTCATCGGGGTTGTGCATGATATAAATACTTTCTGTGGGAAGATGGAGCATAGCCAGACCATATGATATTGTAGGTATAACTTTCTTTTGCCATTATATTTTGAAGAGATACAATTGCTTTGCTAGTATGCTTGAAATGTTATTGTTTTTATATCAATATTGAGCTTTTGTTTTGAGTCTTATGGATCTGAATATTCATGCCACAATAGAGAATATTACATGGATAAATATGTTAGGTAGCCCTCCACATCAAAAATTATGTTTTTCTCATTTACCTACTCGAGGACGAGCAGGAATTAAGCTTGGGGATGTTGATACGTCTCCAACGTATCTATAATTTTTAATGATGTCATGCTATTATATTATCTATTTTGGATGTTTTATATGCATTAATATGCTATTTTATACTCCCTCCGTCCCAAAATAACTGTCTGAACTTTGTACTAGCTCTAGTATAAAGTTGTACTAAGCTTAAGACACTTATTTTGGAACGGAGGGAGTATTATTTTTGGGACTAACCTATTAATCTAGAGCCTAGTGCCAGTTTTTGTTTTTTTCCTTGTTTTAGAGTTTTGCAGATATGGAATATTAAACAGAGTCCAAATGGAATAAAATATTTGGCATGATTTTTTCTGGAAGGAAACAAATCCACCAGGCTTGGAGTGCATGCCAGGGCACCTACCAGGAGGTCACAAGCCCTGGAGGCGTGGCCACTCCCTGGCAACGCCTGAAAGGCTTGCCTTCTCCTGACAGGTCTCCTAACCCTATTCTCCATCCTATAAATACCCAAATATTCCCCCAACACAAAAAAGAGCCACGCAAATACTTTTCCGCCACCCGAAGCCTCCGTTCCTGAGAGTTTCAATCTTGGAGCCTTTTTCGATAATTTGTCGGAGGGGGATCTGATCACGGAGGGCATCTACATCAACTCCATTGCCCCTCCGATGATGCATGAGTAGTCCACCATAGACCTACGGGTCCATAGCTAGTAGCTAGATGGCTTAATCTCTCTCTCTGATCTTCAATACCTTGTTCTTCATGATCTTCATGGAGATCTATCCGATGTAATACTCTTTTGCGGTGTGTTTGTCAAGATCCGATGAATTGTGGGTTTATGTTCAGATTATCCATGAATCTTATTTGAATCTCCTCTGAATTCTTATATGCATGATTTCATATCTTTGCAAGTCCCTTCGAGTTATTTATTGGTTTGACCAACTAGATTGGTAATTCTTGCAATGGGAGAAGTGCTTAGTTTTGGGTTCAATCTTGTGGTGTCCTCGCCCAGTGAAAAAGTAGGGGTAGCGAGGCACGTATTGTATTTTTGTCATCGAGGGTAAAAAGATGGGGTTTTCATAACATTTCTCGAGTTTATCACTCTACATCATGCATCTTACCTAATGCGTTACTTAGTTCTTCGTGAACTTAATACCCTAGATGCAAGCAGGAGTCGGTCGATGTGTGGAGTAATAGTAGTAGATGCAGAATCGTTTCGGTCTACTTGACATGGACATGATGCCTATATGCATGATCATTGCCTTCGATATCTACATGATTATTCGCTTTTCTATCAATTGCTTGACAGTAATTTGTTTACCCACCGTGATATTTTCCTTCAAGAGAGAAGCCTCTAGTGAAACCTATGGCCCCGGGTCTACTTTCCATAATATCTTTTCAGATCTATAAACCAAAAATACCTTGCTGCAATTTATTTATCTTTTATACGTTTACATCTATCTCTATCAGATCTAATCCTTGCAAATAACCATGAAGGGATTGACAACCCCTTTATAGCGTTGGGTGCAAGAGTTTGATTATTTGTGTAGGTGCATCCATTGGTGACTTTCTTGTTCCTCCTACTGGATTGATACCTTGGTTCTCATCAACTGGGCAAAATACTTATCTACTTCACTGCATCATCCTTTCCTCTTCAAGGGAAAACCAACGCAAGCTCAAGAGGTAGCAATGGTTTCACGTCACAATTGGATGCAAGCCATAGTCTCGACCTCAACGGCATTGCCACGTCCATTCCATATAGCCAAGAAATGTGAAGGTATGAGCATGTAGTCATGGAGAAGAGGTTGAGGAGGTTGAGACCCAAACAATGAAAAAGAGGGCTCAATGGTCGAGCAATTATTGATCCCAAGAATATCTTGCTTCTTGTGATGCATGGATGAACATCTCTCTTGATGCAACTGTCGGGACCGGTCAAACTAAGAACAAATTATGGATAAGTATCAATGAGTATTGAAATAGTCATGTGTATGTTCCCTTCAACCACACAATCAATTCTCTCACTTATTGTCGGGGTGTGCTTCAAGAACAATGCAACCGGGGATCCACATGTGTTGATCAAGTCAACCTACCAACCACTAAGTGGAGTGCCCATTAACGAGTATGAACATGTCGTCCAAGCACTTTATCAGCAAAAGAACGAGAGTGGTGGTGGAAAGGGATTTTCTTTGCATCATTGTTACAGTAGTCTTGTGGAAAATGAGAAATCGGTAAGGTGGATCTACGAAATAACACCATAGGGGACAAAACTTAACACATTCATTGACGATGATGACTTGCTAGAGAACCCATCCACTTCTAATGGTCACCCGAATGAATAAAAAATGCAAAGGTGTTAAAGAAGACTGGAGGTGTTGGATCATACAAGGAAGAGCTTACTTTGATCGTAGGTGAAGAGGCATTGATGACCAACCAGAATGCGAATGAGTTGTCTCGTTTACGAGATTAAGATGATGGATGATACATCTCCAACGTATCTATAATTTTTGATTTTTCCGTGCTATTATATTATCATTCTAGGATACTTTTTGAGTAATTATTTACCAATTTATATTATTTTTAGCACTAACCTATTAACCCAGTGCCTAGTGCTAGTTCCTGTTTTTTGTGTGTTTTTTGATTCGCAGAAATTCCATATAAAACATAGTCCAAATGCGATAAAAATTTATGAAGATTTTTTTGGAATATATGTGAATTTTGGGAGTTGGAATCAACACAAGAGGATGCCCGAGGGCCCCACAGGCTAACAGGGCATGCCACGAGGGGTTGGCGCACCCTGATGGCTTGTGGCCAGACCTTAGGTCGACTGAGTCTCTCCTTCTGCCACAAGAAAGATATTTTCAGGATAAAAATTCCCTCAAAATTTCAGCCCGGTCGGAGTTACAAATCTCTAGATATTTAAGAATCGGTGAAGGGGTCCGAAAACAGTCACTAAAACAAGAGAGAAACAGAGAGAGAGAGATCCAATCTCGGAGGGGTTGCTACCCTACGGGAGCCATGGCGGCAATGGACCAGAGGGAAAACTCTCCTCCCACATAGGGAGGTGGCCAAGGAAGAAGAAGAAGGAGGGGGGCACTCTCCCACTCCCTCTCGGTGGTTGATGTCTACTACACAACCTTCTTTTTGTAGACTTGTGTTGGGCCTCCAAGTGCATAATTTTGTAGGACAATAGCAATTTTCCCTCAAGTGGATGACCTAACATTTATCAATTCGTGGGAGGTGTAGGATGAAGATGGTCTCTTTCAAACAGCCCTGCAACCTAATAACAAAGAGTCTCTTGTGTCCCCAACACACCCAATACAATGGTAAATTGTATAGGTGCACTAGTTCGGCGAAGAGAAGGTGATACAAGTGTAATATGGATGGTAGATATCGGTTTTTGTAATCTGAAAATATAAAAACAGCAAGGTAGCAAGTAACAAAAGTGAGCAAAAATGCTATTACAATGCTTGAAAACAAGGCCTAGGGTCCATACTTTCACTAGTGCAATTTCTCTCAACAATAGTGACATAGTTGAATCATATGTAAATACCTCTCGTGCGACAAAGAGTTCACACCAAATTCACAAATAGCGGAGAACTAACAAATAAATTATTGTAGGGTACAAAACCACCTCAAAGTTATCTTTTCCGATCAACCTTATGAGCTATCCCTATAAGTGCCACGAACAACCCTAGAGTTCGTACTAAAATAACACCTTAAGACACACATCAACCAAAACCCTAATCTCACCTAGATACTCCAATGTCACCACGAGCACCCATGGGCTTGATTATACGATATGCACCACACAATTTCAGATTCATCATGTTCAATCCAACACAAAGAACTTGAAAGAGTGCCCCAAAGTTTCTATTGGAGATTCAAGATGAAAACATGTGCGAAACACTATGCATAGATTCCCAAGGTCACGGAACCCGCAAGTTGATCACCAAAACGTACATCAAGTGGATCAATAGAACATCCCATTGTCACCACGAATATCCCATCGCAAGACATACATCAAACATTCTCAAATCCTTAAAGACTCAATTCAATAAGAAAACTTCAAAGGGAAAACTCAATTCATCACAAGAAGATATAGAGGGGGAAACTCCATATGATTCATCTATACCAATAAAGCTCGCGATACATCAAGATCGTGCCATCTCAAGAACACGAGAGAGAGAGAGATCAAACACATAGCTACTAGTACATACCCTCAGCCCCGACGGTGAACTACTCCCTCCTTGTCAGGGAGGCTATCGGGATGATGAAGATGGCCTCCGGTGATGGTTTCCCCCTCCGCCAGGGTGCCTGAAGAGGCTCCTGATTGATTTTTCGTGGCTCTGGAGGCTTGCGGTGGCAGAACTCCCGATCTAGGTTTCTTTTTGGAGGTTTCTATATTTATAGGAATTTTTGGCATTGGAATCACATCAAGGGGTGCCACGAGGCGGTGACAAGCCCTCTAGGCGCGGCCAGGGGGGTGGCCTTGCCTGGCAGGCTTGTGACCACCTCATGGCTCTTCTGGACCAACTCCAATGCTTCAGAGGTCTCTTTTGGTCCAGAAAAAATCATACTTAATTTTCAGCCCATTCCGAGAACTTTTATTTCTGCACAAAAAACGACAGCATGGTAGTTCTGTTGAAAACAACATCAGTCCAGGTTAGTTCTAATAAAATCATACCAAAATCATATAGAATTATTGTAAACATGGCATGAATACTTCATAAATTATATATATGTTGGAGACTTATCAGCATTCCAACCTTATTTCCTGCTCGTCCTCGAGTAGGTAAATGATAAAAGAAATAATTTATGACGTGTGAATGCTAGCATAGTGCATAAATTGTATCAATGATAATTCCAAACACTTTTTCTAGCATCATTATATATCATAAACAGTATCTCATCTCATAAACCTTCTCATGATGGAATAACAAGCTATCCACATGTTAAAGTATAGACTAACAAACTATGCTTTCAGCCACCAAACAATTGCAATTCATCTTATTTCAGGAAGGGTCTATGTAAGAGATTTGATTTAGCAAATTCCACATACTCAACTATCATATAGTCTTCCATGATTGATAACTCTCAAAGCATATTTTCAGAGCAAATGGCATCCGTCGAACACAGAGAAAGATAGGGGCTTAAAGTTTCGTCTCCCAACTTATTTATCATATAGATAATATTCAACAATAATAATTCATGATCAAATATATTTGAATGGCCATATATGCTTTGATCTTTCCCCACCACATGATGCTTGCCAACTAAAGAATAATTGAGGTTGAACTAAAAAGCAATATTGTTGACTCTTGCATAAAAGTAAATACATGAAAGTAAAAGATAGGCCCTTCGTAGAGGGAAGCAGGGATTTGCATATGTGCCCGAGCTCGAGCTTTTAAAATAGAGATGAATAATAATTTTGAGCGGTATGCTTTCATTGTCACCATAGCAACTGAGAGATCTTGGTATGTTCCATGCTTGCTACATTATAGGAGGTTCCTAAACAGAATGGTAAAGTTTTTACTCCCCCTCCACCAATCAACCACACTCCACGGCAATCCGAATCCACGGGTACCGTCCATACCAACAACATTCCTGGGGGAGTTTTGTTTAATGATTTGCATTTTTTTCATTGATTTCGAGACTGGGAATCTCTATTACCAGCCACTTTCTCGTGAATGATAGTGAATCAATACATATCGTGAGAATAACCCACCTAGCATGGAAGATACTGACAACCCCTAGTTACTATATGAGTGATTCGGGCATACAAAATAGAATATTATTTGAAGATTTAGAGTTTAGCACATGCAAATTTACTTGGAACGCCAGTTAAATATCACATATAGGTAGGTATGGTGGAATCATATGGAACAACTTTGGGTTTAAGGGTGTTTGGATGCACAAGTAGTATTTCTACTTGGTGCGGAAGTTTTGGCTAGTATGAGGTGGAAGCAAGCACCACATGTTGGAGGATCCATAACAATATAACTTTTATACAAATATACCCAAGCATAACTCATTATGTTGTCTTCCTTGTCCAACTTCAACTTTTGCTCAAGTTTGAAAATAACTAATGGGTATTCACAATCATAGAAGATGTCCAGGATAGTACATTTATATGTGATATCTCTCTTCCTTCAATATTCTTTCATGAATGGTTCAATTGACCAATGTGGTGTTTGCTAACTTTCAAATAAATTTTACCACCTGTACTTCCTTTATGTGAAGTCATTACTCCCCATGGGATAAGCGTCTAAAACATGTATAATTTCAGATTTATGATATTCAATTCATTCAACCATTTACTCATAGGATTTAAGTGAAGCACAAGAGTAAATGACAAAACTACTCCACAACATATAAGTGAAGATCAATGAGTAGTCAAACAATTAAGTGGCTATGTGAGGACTTTATCTCTCTCTCTCTATCTCTATCTCTATCTCTAAATAAAGATTTTCAGATATGAGTATTTTATTTAAATATCAAGTAAAACAAAAATAGCACTCCAATAATAGCACACATCATGTGAACGAATAAAAAATTAGGCTCAACATAAGCTAATTGATAGTTGACGAAGAGAGGTGGGATGCGTAGCATACCCAAGCTTAGATGCTTGAGACTTCTTGAAATATTTACTTGGGGTGACTTGGGCATCCCCAATATTGAGCTTTTGTATCTCGTTCAATCCTCTCATATCATGGTTTCACCTATTCTCAAAAACTTCATCCACACAAAACTCGAAAAGAACTCGTGAGATAGGTTACTACACATAATAATAAATCAACTCTTTATGTACTGCCAAGACAAGTTGCACAATAATTTTCATACATTAGGTACTATATACTATCATTTCCACAATTTATATCTACCAATATAGGCTATGGAAACTATAGGATAAGTAGATAACAAAACTATGACAACAATCTGTCCAAACGGAACAGTATGTAGCAATTTATGAAAACAATGTACTTCTGTAACTCCAAAAATTATGAAAATTTAGGAAATTATATAAAATTTATGTTAAAACACTTTTTAAAAATGTCAGAAACTTTCCACATTCCAGTAAAATATGGAAATTCAAATGCTACAACCGAAGTTTCTATTTTCACACAGCACACATCAAAACATGCAATGCAAGCACCCTAAGGCAATTCTTGGAACTTTTAATTTAAAAACAAGATTATAAATAACACCTAACAGAAGATAACAAAATAAAATAACACTCCAAGAAAAACTCACATTATGTGACGAATAAAAATGTAGCTCCAAGTAAGATATACCGATAGTGTTGAAGACGAAAGAGGGGATGCCTTCCAAGGCACCCCCAAGCTTAGACGCTTGATTATTCCTTGAATATTACCTTTGGGGTGCCTTGTAAATACCCAATATTAGGTTCTTGTCCCTCCTTATTCTCCCCATATCGGTGTCTCACCCAAAACTTGAAAACTTCAATCACACAAAACTTAACGGAAGTTTGTGAGAAGGGTTAGTGTAATAAAGATTGATCATTCACTTAGCTACTATCAAGATAAGATTCATAATTGTTACCACATGATACATACTGTATTCCATCATTCCCACAATTTATATTGTTCAATATAAGCTATAGGAACACTTGAAACAAGCAAACTATGCATGCAAAACAGAATCTGTCAAAAACAGAACAGTCTGTAAAGATCTGAATGATCATCATACTTCCTTGACACTACGAATTCCGAAAAAATAGTAAAACTCAAGTAATTTGCATATAAATGTTGTGTAAAAATTGCAGAATTTTTTGAATCTCCAGTAAAATTAGATAATTCATATACTAGACACAAACCTTTCCGTTTTTGCACAGAATCAAACAAGCAAGTATCCACACTATCCTAAAGGCTTTAATTGGTACTTTATTGAAATAAAAGACACAAAAAATGATTACTACAGTATCTCAATCATGTGAACACATCAAAACAGAAAGTATAAGTGTTGGGTTGTCTCCCAACAAGCGCTTTTCTTCAATGCCTTTTAGCTAGGCATTCTAATTTCAATGATGCTCATATAGGAATAATAACTGAAACATGCAAAAGAGCATCATGAATATCATGACAAGCACATTTACGTCTAACCCACTTCCTATGCATAGGGATTTTGTGAGCAAACAATTTATGGGAGCAAGAATAACCTAGCATAGGAAGGCAAAACAAGCATAACTTCAAAACCTTGAACACATAGAGAGGAAACTTGATATTATTGCAATTCCTACAAGCGTATGTTCCTCCCTCATAATATTTTTCAGTAGCATATTGAAGTAATTCCACAATATAACAAGCACATAAAGCATTCTTTTCATGATCTACAAGCATAGAAATTTACCTACTCTCCACACAAGAAAATTCCTTCTCATGACTAATAGTGGGAGTATCATAAAAGAGTTGAATACTACAAATTGGTTCCACACTAAAAGAGTAATATTCAGTAAAAGGATATTCATAATTATGACAGGTATCATAATAGTAATCATCACTCTTTTTCATTGCATAAGTATCATCACAATAATCATCATAAGTAGGAGGCATGCAATCATTATAACAAATTTGATCTCTCAAAGTAGGGGGAATAAAAAGATCATCTTCATTCAGCATAGCTTCCCCAAGCTTGCGAAATACATTAATTGCAGCAAATAATTTCTCAAACATGTCATTTTCATCAAACATAGCATCCCCAAGCTTGTGTCTTTGTATATCATAAACATAATCACTCTCATCATTAATAGTATGAATAACACCAATAGTATAGCAATTATTATCATCATCATCCAAGTTGGTGCCATAAATATTTTCAAGATCATAAGAATTATCATTATAGTCCCAATCATAATTATCACAACAAGCAATAGGCATGACAAAATAATCCTCAAGTGTATCATCTTCCACAACAATTTTTGATTCATTCTCATGAGGCCTATCAATAATGGGAGGAACATTATTTGGGAGAGATACATCTTTACCTTTACTTTTTATTCTCTTCTTCTTCTTCTTCACCACATTATGTGTGGGTTTATTTAATTCCTCCAAGCTTCTTTTTAAAGAGGTTGGTTGAATAAAAAGATCCTCCTCGTTACTTGATTAATCATAAGAAAAAATAGGAGGATATTGGGAAACCTCTTCCCCTTAATTAGTATTCTGTTCATCTTCTATTTGTTTTCTTGTCTTTAAGTAATTGGCAATATAAGGATTCTGAATGCAATTTACCATGCAATACATATAGATTACATTTAGGTCAAAATCAATCATTTTCATGAGAGCCCAAGATGGAACATCATTAGTTTTATGTTTCATTTCTTCATACCCCAAAAATAGACTAAGTTCATTATGATGCTCAAGGGTAATGAGGTTATCACAATTTTTGGGCACAATTCTATCATGAAATAATTCACATTGGAAATTAAAGTGACCACTTTTTGCAAAGTCCACAATGAAGGCGAGAAATATTAAGTCTTTCAGCACAAACATATAACCTCTGTTGCAACCATTTAGTTTCTAAATACTTATGCCTCTTACAAAACCTATCTTCCCTTTTAGGCATGTCTTGACAAACTCTATGCACTCCACAAAAATTGACATGCTTATAAGAAATCTTTTTATCATGACTAGTGCAATCATCATTAGTACTATGGATATTCAAAGAATTCATACTAACAACATTTCAATCATGCTCATCACTCAAAGATTTAGTGCCAAACATTTTAATAACTTCTTCTTCTAACACTTGAGCACAATTTTCCTTTCCATTATTTTCACCAAAGACATTAAAAAGATGAAGCATATGAGGCAACCTCGATTCCATTTTTTGTAGTTTTCATTTATAAAACAAAACTAGTGAAAAACAAGAAACTAAAAGATTTAATTGCAATATCTAAAGATATACCTTCAAGCACTCACTTCCCCGACAACGGCGCCAGAAAAGAGCTTGATGTCTACTATGCAACCTTCTTCTTGTAGACTTGTGTTGGGCCTCCAAGCGCAGAGTTTTGTAGGATACTAGCAATTTTCCCTCAAGTGGATGACCTAAGGTTTATCAATCTGTGGGAGGTGTAGGATGAAGATGGTCTCTTTCAAACAACCCTGCAACCAAATAACAAAGAGTCTCATGTGTCCCCAACACACCCAATACAATGGGAAATTTATAGGTGCACTAGTACGGCGAAGAGATGGTGATACAAGTGTAATATGGATGGTAGATATAGGTTTTTGTAATCTGAAAATATAAAAATAGCAAGGTAGCAAGTAACAAAAATGAGCAAAAACGCTATTGCAATGCTTGGAAACAAGGCCTAGGGTCCATACTTTCACTAGTACAACTTCTCTCAACAATATTAACATAGTTGAATCATATGTAAATACCTCTCGTGCGACAAAGAGTTCACTACAAAGTCACAAATAGCGGAGAAAAAATGAAGAAATTATTGTAGGGTACGACACCACCTCAAAGTTATCTTTTCTGATCAACCTTATGAGCTATCCCTATAAGTGCCACGAACAGCCCTAGAGTTCGTACTAAAATAACACCTTAAGACACACATCAACCAAAACCCTAATGCCACCTAGATACTCCAATGTCACCACGAGTGCCCATGGTCTTGATTATACCATATGCATCACACAATTTCAGATTCATCATGTTCAATCCAACACAAAGAACTTCAAAGAGTGCCCCATAGTTTCTACCGGAGATTCAAGACGAAAACATGTGCCAACCCCTATGCATAGATTCCCAAGGTCACGGAACCCGCAAGTTGATCACCAAAACATACATCAAGTGGATCAATAGAACATCCCATCGTCACCACGGATATCCCATCGCAAGACATACATCAAGTATTCTCAAATCCTTAAAGACTCAATCCGATAAGAAAACTTCAAAGGGAAAACTCAATTCATCACAAGAAGATAGAGAGGGGAAAACTCCATATGATTCGTCTATATCAATAAAGCTCGCGGTACATGAAGATCGTGCCATCTCAAGAACACGAGAGAGAGAGAGACCAAATACATAGTTACTGGTATATACCCTCAACCCCGAAAGTGAACTACTCCCTCCTCGTCAAGGAGGCCACCGAGATGATGAAGATGGCCTCCGGTGATGGTTTCCCCTCCGGTAGGGTGCTGGAACATGCTCTCGATTGGTTTTTTGTTACTCTGGAGGCTTGCGGTGGTGGAACTCCCGATCTAGGTTTCTTGTCGGAGGTTTCTATATTTATAGGAATTTTTGGCGTTGGAATCATGTCAAGAGGTGCCAGGAGGCGGTGACAAGCGTGCTAGGCGCGGCCAGGGGCTGGCCGTGCCTGGCAGGCTTTTGACCTCCTCGTGGATCATCTGGAACAACTCCAATGCTTCGGGGGTCTCTTTTGGTCCAGAAAAAATCATACTAAATTTTCAGCCCATTCCGAGAACTTTTATTTCTGCACAAAAAATGACACCATGGTAGTTCTCCTGAAAACAACGTCAGTCCGGATTAGTTCTAATAAAATCATACCAAAATCATATAGAATTATTGTAAACATGGCATGAATACTTCATAAATTATAGATACGTTGGAGACATATCAGTGGTGTCGGAGCGCCATCGAGGCATCCATCATGACGACGATCTACACTAACAACTTTCCCGCCGTAATCACCACCACCATCACCTTCCCTCATATATCTACAGCGGTCCACTCTCCCGCATCCCGTTGTACCCCCCTACTTTAACATGGTGCTTAATGCTATATATTATTATCCAATGATGTGTGGCTACTCTATGATGTTTGAGTAGTTCCTTTTTGTCCTATGGGTTGATTGACGATCTTGATTGGTTTGAGTTGCATGGTTTATTTTGGTGCTGTCCTAACGTGCTTTCCGTGAGGTGTACATGCGAAAGATTCATGCTGGAGGGTGTTGCAATATGTTCCATCGTGATGGCGATGTACACCAATAACTTCGCCGTCGTAATCACCACCACCATCACCTTCCCTCATCTATCTACAATGGTCCACTCTCCCGCATCCTGCTGTACCCCCTACTTGAACATGATGCTTAATGCTATATATTATTATCCAATGATGTGTGGCTATCCTATGATGTTTGAGTAGTTCCTTTTGGTCCCATGGGTTGAATGATAATCTTGATTGGTTTGAGTTGCGTGGTTTATTTTGGTGCTGTCCTAAGGTGCTTTCCGTGGGGCACACACGTGAAAGATTCACGCTGGAGGGTGTTGCAATATGTTCATGATTCGCTTATAGTGGGTGGCTAGAGTGATAGAAGCTTACACACAAGTAAGGGGGTTGTTTACGTATGGGAGTAAAGAGGACTTGATGTGTAATGCTATGGTTGGGTTTTACCTTAATGATCTTTAGTAGTTGTGGATGCTTGCTAGAGTTTTAATCATAAGTGCATATGATCCAAGTATGGAAAGTATGTTAGCTCATGCCTCTCCTTCATATAAAACTGCAATAATGATTACCGATCTAGTTATCGATTGCCTCGGACAATCTTGCAAATCCTATCACCACTTTTCCACACTCGCTATATTTACTTTATTGTTGTTATATTAAAACAGCACCTAAATTTCATTTTAACATTCTTTATTATCTTGCAAAACTATCTTTACACCTACAAAGTACTTCTAGTTTTATTCCCACAAACTAGTTTCATACTTGTTCTAGGTAAAGTAAGCGTTAGCATGCATAGAGTTGTATCGGTGGTCGATACAACTTGAGAGAGTGTTAGTTCTACCTTTATCTCCTCGTTGGGTTCGACACTCTTACTTATCAAAAAATGTTACAAACACCCCCTACACTTGTGGGTTATATTGACCTTTTTTGGCGCCGTTGCCGGGGAGCAATGGCGTAGTGGTTGATATTCTCGTGTGTGCTTGTTTGCTTTACCACTAATAAAATTTTCTTTTCTTTTATTAGTTCTTTTATTTTTTGTTATCAGTTGTTTTATATCTTTAGTTATGGATATGGAACACGAAACACCAAGAAAATAATGGTACTTGCTACTCATGGAGATGGGGAACCTCCTAATTAAAACCCTCGATGCTAGTTATGTGAAACACATTTATTACTCCTTTGAAATTCCTAAAAAAATCCCCAATAAACTTTATAATGGGATACACGTTGCATCAACCTAAGTACTTTAGGTATTATTGCTTATCTCAAAAAAGGAAACACTTATGGGATCAAATTATAATTTTGCGTTGGTTTGCTTGGGATGCATGTTTGAAATGTGATTATACTTGTTGCTCTAAGATTAAGGGTCTTCACCTTCACTTTCAATGTGGATTTAACGATAATAAAACCTTGTCTTCTTATGCTAATGATATATATGATTACTATGATGTGGAAAGAATAGAAGAATTTGTTGCTTTTAAAGGTGCTTATGAAATTGCTTCTTTGCTTTGAAAAGTATGCTGATGTTCCTTACAAATCTAATTTTTTTGCAATACTTAAATATTGCTATGAGAATTATGAATACAATGTTGATATTATTGAATTTATTGAGAGAATGTATGCTACCTTGGAAGAGACTAAAATTTTGCAGGAATCTATGGAAGAAGAAATTTTCGAAACTGTGAGCTCATTAGATGAAGAAGATGAGGAGGAGAGCAAATAACAAAAGGAGGAAGAACGGATTAGCTACCCATGCCCACCTTCTAATGCGAGTAACTATTCAACTCATACATTGTTTAATTTCCCTTCGCACATATCGAAGGATGAATGTTATGATGATTGTTATGATCCCTTGGATTCATTTGAAATATCCCTTTTTGATGAACTTGATGCTTGCTATGCTTGTGGCCATGATGCCAATATGAATTATTCTTATGAAGATGAACTTGCTATAGTTCCTTATGTTAAGCATGAAATTTTTGCTATTGCACCCACACACGATAGTCCTATTATCTTTTTGAATTCTCCCAACTACACTATATCGAAGAAGTTTGCACTTATTAAGGATTATATTGATGGGCTGCGTTTCACTATCACACATGATGATTTTTATGAATATAATATGCATGTGCTTGCTGCTGCTACTTGCAATTGTTATGAGAGAGGAACCAAATCTTCACCTCTCTATGTTTCCAATACTGTAAAATTGCAAGAGACTACTTATGCTATGTATTGTCCTTTATTTTGTGTGAATGAATTGTTCTTGTGTGACATGCCACTGCATAGGACGAGATTTAGAATTTGTTGTCACGTGATATATATAGCTTTGTTCTCACTACTAAGTTACAAATAATTGTTAATTAAAATTGGCTTTGATATACCTTGGGATCCGGGTGGATCAATTACTTGAGCACTATATGCCTAGCTTAATGGCTTTAAAGAAAGCACTGCCAGAGAGACAACCCAGAAGTTTTAGATAGTTATTTATTTCTGTTGTGTGCTTTTAAAATAATTTAAAATAAAAAATAAAGTGGGGAACTTAAAACCTTTTCAAAAAGAGAAGTAAAAGTGAGAAGGACGAGCACCGTTGAAGTGGGGGATAGCCTTGAACTTTGTTCATGCCCATGGATACTTTGTGAATATTGATTACATAAAATTTTCAACTAAAATAATTATACCCTTGTATAAATCCACCGTATTATACTAATAATGTGCCAAGAACTACCTTTAGGATGTTTAAATTGCTTTTTGATATGTGTTGTGCAAAAACAGAAACTTTATTTGTAGTGTTTGATTTTTCATATTTTACTAGAATGTCAAAAGCTTCTGGACATTTTATACAATACTGTTATACAAATTCTGTATCACGTCCTAATTTTCAGAATGTTTTGAGTTACAAAAGTATGGTATCCATCTGCATCTTTACAGACTGTCCTGTTTTTCTTAGATTGCTGTTATAGTTGCTTTGCGTGTTATCTTTGAATTGTTGTTGATCCCCAATGACTTGGGAGTCATAGAATTGTGATAGCATACAGTGGTTAATGTTAGATTACAATTATACAATAATGTATGGTAGGACATGAATAGATTTGATGATTATCTACTAACATTTCTAATAAAAGTTTTGTCAAGTTTTGTGTGGATGAAGTGTTCGAAGATCGAGGAGGTATTGATACGAGAAGAATAAGGAGAGGCAACAACTCAAGCTTGGGGATGCCCAAGGCACCCCAAGTAAATATTCAAGGAGACTCAAGTGTCTAATCTTGGGGATGCCCCGGAAGGCATCCCATCTTTATTCTTCAACAACTATCGATATGTTTTTGTTTTTGTTTTGTTCACATGATATGCATAAATTCTAGGAGCGTTGTGTGACTTTTATTTTCCTTTTAGAAATGCACCATGATGATTTGGGAAAGTCGATGTTTGATTTATAGAATGCTCTTTGCACTTCACTTATATTTTTTGAGTATGGATTTATAGAATGCTTCATGTGTTTCCCTTATATCATTTGAAGTTGGATGCCTGTTTCTCTACATATAGAAAACCGTTATTTGTAGAATGCTCTTTAGCTTCACTTATATTTATTAAGCATGGCCAAGTATTTTGTAGAAAGAATTAAACTCTCTTTCTTCACTTATATTTGTTAGAGAGTTAATAAACAGTGACGGTAATTTACATGGGTTATATGAGTAGTCCAAAAATGATAGGTATTCAAGGAGTGATAATTAAAACCTTGATGTAGCACATTAAAGAGAAATTGTGGGTTAATGATATTGATGTGGTAATGTGAAAGGGTGTGAGTGCATCATTGTTGATTCGTAGAAGTGTTGATATTAAGAGAGGTTAACTTCTTGTTTGTCTAAAAATAAAAAAAAGCATGGTGATGATGTGTGAGCATTTCTATTCCTTTTTAAAATCCTAGTGTTGCTTCAGGTCGGAGGTGCGCGATGGTTAACTCCTCCCAACCTCCTCCCTTGGGGCATGCGAGTAGTAATTTGATTTGTGATAAAACTAATAAAACTTTGCAATAAGTATATGAGTTCTTTATGACTAATGTGAAACCATGGATATACGCACTCTCACCTCCACATATTTGCTAGCCTCTTTGGTACAGTGCATTGCCCATTCTCACCTTGAGGATCAGTGCAACTTTCTCCGGTGCATCCAAACCTCATGACATGAGACGCTCTATTGCACATAAGCCTCATTATATCTTCCTCAAAACAGCCACGATACCTACCTATCATGGCATTTCCATAGCCATTCCGAGATACATTGCCATGTAACTTCCACAATCACTTCCTACGACTTGTATTTACATTGTCATATTGATTTGCATGATTGTAAGATAGCTAGCATGATATTTACATGGCTTCTCCAGTTTTGATATCCTTTGCTATGCTAGATCATTGCATATCCTGGTGCACTGCCAGAGGCATTCATATAGAGTCATATCATCCTATCAGTTTTTCATATCGAGTTATTAGAAAATAAAAGTGTGATGATCATCATTATTAGAGCATTGTTCCAGGGAGGAAAGGATGATGGACACTATTATTCCCCCACAAGTCGAGATGAGACTCCGGACGAAAAATGAGAAATGGGGGAGGCCAAATGAGCCGTCCAGAAAATGGGGGAGGCGAAAAAGAAAGAATGAAAAAATCCCCACCATGAAATATATATATATATAATAAACAAATAAACAAATGAGAGAAAAAGAGAGAAGGGACTTTGCTACTATCATTTACCACACTTGTGCCTCAAAGTGGCACCATGTTCTTCATATAGAGAGGACGAAAAATGAGAAATGGGGGAGGCCAAATGAGCCGTCCAAAAAATGGGGGAGGCGAAAAAGATAGAATGAAAAAATCCCCACCATGAAATATATATATATAATAAACAAATAAACAAATGAGAGAAAAAGAGAGAAGGGACTTTGCTACTATCATTTACCACACTTGTGCCTCAAAGTGGCACCATGTTCTTCATATAGAGAGTTTCTTGTTTTGTCACTTCCATATGCTAGTGGGAATTTTTCATTATAGAACTTGGCTTGTATATTCCAATT
The DNA here is from genome assembly GCA_022496015.1 of Hordeum marinum. Classification (NCBI taxonomy): domain Eukaryota; kingdom Viridiplantae; phylum Streptophyta; class Magnoliopsida; order Poales; family Poaceae; genus Hordeum; species Hordeum marinum. The sequence goes on from CM039675.1 coordinate 427,107,202, forward strand.
ACGGGCGTCCTCAATTGCCCGAGGTCTTCATGAGCAAGCAAGTTGGATGCACACTCACATAGATTCAGTCATTTTTTCATACACTCATAGCTCTAGTGCATCCGTTGCATGGCAATCCCTACTCCTCGCATTGATATCTATTGATGGGCATCCCCATAGCCCGTTGATACGCGCAATTGATACGAGACTTTCTTCTCCATTTTTACCCCTTTGAAACCTACCACCACATTACATTCCACCTATATGTTATGTCCATGGTTCATGCTCATGTATTGCATGAAGAATAAAAAGTTGATGCATACTGAAAAATTACGATCCAATTGCCTGATTTGGGCACCGTGGTGCTTGACATTTGTATTAATATGGTGAAGACGGAGCTATGCCTTGTTAATATAATAAGATGAACGGGGGTAAACATTCTTTGAGTAGCATATACATTGAAAAATTGATGATTTTTGTTGCTTGTGCTTATAAGTATTACTATGTCAATGTTTGTTAATTCATCTTTTCTCAATGAGCATATATACAAAAGATTATATATTGGGTAGTGTGTCACATAAAAAATTCTGTTTTATCACTTACGTACTCGAGGATGAGCAGGAATTAAGCTTGGGGATGCTGATACGTCTCCAATGTATCTATAATTTTTGATTGTTCCATGCTATTATATTATTATTCTAGGATACTTTTTGAGTAATTATTTACCAATTTATATTATTTTTGAGCACTAACCTATTGACCCAGTGCCTAGTTCCTGTTTTTTTTGTGTTTTTTGATTTGCAAAAATTCCATATCAAACAAAGTCCAAACGCGATAAAATTCATGGAGATTTTTTTGGAATATATGTGAATTTTGGGAGTCAGAATCAACGCAAGACGATGCTCGATTGCCCCACAAGACAACACGACACGCCACCAGTGGGGTAGCGCGCCTTGATGTCCCGTGACCAGCCCTTTGGTCAGTTGAGGCTCTCCTTCTGGCGCTGGAAAGATATTTTCGCGATAAAAATCCCCGCAAAATTTCAGCCCGATCGGACTTACGAATCTCCAGATATTTAAGAGACGGTGAAGGGGTCCGAAAACAGTCGCAAAAACATGAGAGAGATCCAATCTCGGAGTGGCTGCTACCCTCCGGGAGCCGTGACGGCCATGGACCAGAGGGGAAAGTGTCCTCCCACCTAGGGAGGAGTCCAAGGAAGAATAAGAGGGACGGGGGCTCTCTCCCCCTCCCTCCCGGTGGCGCCGGAGCACCGTCGGGGTATCCATCGCGACGGCGATCTACGCCAACAACTTTGTTGCCGTCATCAACACCACCATCACCTTCCCTCATCTATCTACAATGGTCCACTCTCCAGCATCCTATTGTACCACCTACTTGAACATGGTGCTTAATGCTATATATTATTATCCAATGATGTATGGCTATCCTATGATGTTTGAGTAGTTCCTTTTTGTCCTATGGGTTGATTGATGATCTTGATAGGTTTGAGTTGCGTGGTTTATATTGATGTTGTCCTAAGGTGTTTTCTGTGAGGCCCACATGTGAAAGATTCATGCTGGAGGGTGTTGAAATATGGTCATGACACACTTATAGTGGGTGGCTAGAGTGAAAGAAGCTTACACCCAAGTAAGGGGGTTGTTTACGTATGGGCGTAAATGGGACTTGATGTTTAATGCTATGATTGGGTTTTACCTTAATGATCTTTAGTAGTTGCGGATGCTTTCTAGAGTTCTAATCATAAGTTCATATGATACAAGTATGGAAAGTATGTTATCTCATGCCTCTCCCACATATAAAACCACAATAATGATTATAGATCTAGTTATCGATTGCCTAGGACAATCTCGCAAATCCTATCACCATTTTTCCACACTCGCTACATTTACTTTATTATTCTTTTATTAAAACAACACCTAACTTTTATTTTCACATTCTTTATTATCTTGCAAAACTATCTTTACACCTATAAAGTACTTCTCGAATTATTCGCGCAAACTAGTTTCGTACTTGTTCTAGGTAAAGTAAGCGTTAGCGTGCATAGAGTTGTATCGACGGTCGATAGAACTTGAGAGAGTATTAATTCTACCTTTAGCTCCTCATTGTGTTCGACACTCTTACTTATCTACTCTCGGATCTCGGGCTCCGAAAACCCAAGAAAGTTCGAACACAGGGGCGTGTGTGAAGATCCCCAATAGCCTCATCCCACCTATCTCACAACTCGAAGGTTTAGACAACGAACTCGCATGATGACAAGGAAGAAGATTGCACATGATGATTTACCTAGGTTTGGGCCGCTGCGAAGCGTAAAACCCTACTCCTGCTTTGGTGGATTGCCTCTCGAGGAGATTTATGGATGAACAAGTACAATGGTGAGTTGCCTGGTGAGGGCGTTCTGGTGGTCTTGTCCCTCTTCCTTTGTCCCTCTGTTTCCCGTGTCCTCTATGGTGCATCCTAGCCTCTATTTATAGTGTCCCGGGTCCTCTTCCCTTATCTCTATGGCGGGAAGGGATCCCACAACGTCCAAATTCGAAGGGGGACAATGGGTACATCTTTATCCGGACGAAGGTGGTCTTCGCCTGCAAAGTAGCTGTTGATGACGCAGAGGTGGGCTCGGTGATGACATCCGTCTTGCAGGGCTTGTGGTCGTGGTTTCGTGGCACCGGAATGGAAACCTTTGGTGGTGCTTTGGGAACCTGCATATGTCTTTGCTCCCTTTGTATCAAAGGGGAAACTGTACCGCCTAGCGCACTAGTGCCCGCGTGTCCCACCTTACGTCATCCTTGGCCTTCTGAGGCCAAGCATTGCATAGAGATCTCCGCCACTTTGGAGGGGGCCCGAAGAGGACTATTCTTCGCAGGTCTTGGTGTTGCTTCTCTCACGAGCTCAGGGCCTCTCGCGAGGGCCTTGTATTGAGTGGGGTCACGCTGGGCTGCGCCTGGTTCACGAGGTGGGCCATGCCCTGGGCCGCAGGCAGGCACGTCTGGGTACCCCTGTTGGGGAACGTCGCATGGGAAACAAAAAATTTCCAACGCACACGCAAACCTATCCATGGTGATGAGCATCTACGAGAGGGAGAGTGGATCTACGTACCCTTGTAGATCGCTAAGCGGGAAGCGTTAAGAAACGCGGTTGGTGTAGTCGAACGTCTTCGCGATCCAAATCGCCGAGCGTCCCACGATCTAATCACGAACAGTCCCGCGATCTCGTCACGATCTGTCCCGCGATCCAATCACGAACGTCCCGTGGCCTTGATCACGATCCTTCCGATCTAGTACCGAACGGACGACACCTCCGCGTTCAGCACACGTGCAGCTTGGTGACGATCTCCATCGTCTTGATCCAGCAAGAGGAGGTGGAGAGGAGGAAGAGTTCACCGGCAGCGTGACGGCGCTCCGGCGATGGTGGTGGAGTGATTCCGGTAGGGCTTCGCCTAAGCACTGCGGAAAATCGATCTAGAGGAGCACCGGTGGAACGGGTAGCACGAGGCCGTAAATTCTAGGCAAAAGCCTTCTATTCCACCAGTATATATAGGAGGAGAGGAGGAGGAGGGCTGGCGCAGGGCTGAGCCCCTCTTGGAGTCGGCCGAAGCCAAGGGGGAGGAGTCCTACTCCTCCTCCACTCCTAGTAGGAGTAGGACTCTCCCTTTTTGCCTTTTTTCCACTCTTTTTCCTTTGGGACTCTTCCCCCAGCCGCATGCGCCTGTTGTGGCTATTCCACCAGCCCACTAAGGGCTGGTTAATACTCTCCCACAGCCCATGAAGCCTCTTGGGTCGAGATACCCCTCCCGGAGTTCTCCCGGTACACTACCGGCACTCCCGGTACACTACCGATGAGCCCGAAACTTTTCCGGCGACCAAACTGGGACTTCCTATATATGAATCTTTACCTCCGGACCATTCCGGAGCTCCTCGTGACATCGGGGATCTCATCTAGGAAACCGAACAAACTTCGGTCACCACCATACATAACTCTACACTACCGAAACGTCACCAAACCTTAAGTGTGCAGACCTTGCGAGTTCGAGAACTATGTAGACATGACCGAGACACCTCTACGGGTAATAACCAATGGAGGGACCTGGATGTCCACATTGGTTCCTACATATTCTACGAAGATCTTTATCGGCCGAACCTCTATGTCAAGGATTCAGTTAATCCCGTATGATGTTCCCTTTGTTCTTCGGTATGTTACTTGCCCGAGATTCGATCGTCGATATCTCCATACCTAGTTCCATCTCGTTACCGGCAAGTCTCTTTACTCGTTCCGTAATACAAGATCCCGCAACTAACAATTAGTCACATTGCTTGCAAGGCTCACTATGATGTTGTATTACCGAGTGGGCCTTGAGATACCTCTCCGTCACACGGAGTAACAAATCCCAGTCTCGATCCATGCCAACTCAACAGACACCCTCGGAGACACCTGTAGAGCACCTTTATAGTCACCGAGTTACGTTGCGACATTTGATACACCCAAGGTACTCCTCCGATATCTGTGAGTTGCATGATCTCATGGTCATAAGAACATATACTTGACATGCAGAAAACAGTAACACTAAACTAACACGATCATAAGCTACGTTTGTAGTTTGGGTATTGTCCATCACATCATTCTCCTAATGATGTGATCCCGTTATCAAATGACATCTCATGTCCATGGCTAGGAAAACTTAACCATCTTTCAATCAACGAGCTAGTTCACTAGAGGCATACTCGGGACATTGTGTTTGTTTATGTATCCCCAAATGTATCCATGTTTCCAATTAATACAATTATAGCATGGATAATAAACGATTATCATGAACAAGGAAATACAATAATAAACACTTTATTTGTTGCCTCTAGGGCAAATTTCCAACAGTCTCCCACTTGCACTAGAGTCAATAATCTAGTTCACATCACTATGTGATTTACATTGTAATGAATCGAACACCTCCATAAACGAGAAAAATTTCCTTAGTCCTTTTCAGGTACTTAAGGATATTCTTGACCGCTTGACAGTGCTCCATTCCAGGATCACTTTGAAACCTTCCGGCATACATGATAGAGCCTATGGCTGAAGCATAGGGGATGACACTCATCTTTTCTCTATATTCTGCAGTTACTAGGCATTGAGTCTTACTCAACTTCACACCTTGTAATACAGGCAAGAACCACTTCTTGGACAGTTCCATTTTGAACTTCTTCAAAACTTTATCAAGGTATGTGCTCTATGAAAGTGCTATTAAGCGTCTCGATCTATCTCTATAGATCTTAATGCCTAATATGAAAGCAGCTTCTCCTAGGTCCTTCATTGAAAAACTCTTGTTCAAATATTCCTTCACACTTTCCAACATTTCTATATTGTTTCCAATCAGCAATATGTCATCCACATATAATACTAGAAATGCTATAGAGCTCCCACTCACTTTATTGTAAATACAAGCTTCTCCATAAACTTGTATAAACTCAAATGCTTTGATCACCTCATCAAAGCGCTTATTCCAACTCTGAGATGCTTGCACCAGTCCATAAATGGATCACTGGAGTTTGCAAACTTTGTCAGCATTCTCTGAATCGACAAAACCTTTGGGTTGCATCATATACAACTCTTCCTCAAGGAAACCGTTGAGGAACGCTGTTTTTACATCCATCTGCCAAATTTCATAGTCGAAATAGGCAACTAGTGCTAACATGATTCTGACAAACTTAAGCATCGCTACGGGTGAGAAAGTCTCATCGTAGTCAACTCCTTGAACTTGTGGAAAACCCTTTGCCACAAGTTGAGCTTTATAGACGGTGACATTACTGTCCGCGTCTGTTTTCTTCTTAAAGATCCATTTGTTTTGAATGGCCTTTCGCCCTTCAGGTAATACTTCCAAAGTCCATACTATGTTTTCATACATGGATCCCATCTCGGATTTCATGGCCTCTAACCATTTCTCGAAATCTGGGCCCATCACTGCTCCTCCATAGCTCGTAGGTTCATTGTTGTCAAACAACATGACCTCCAAGACAGGGTTGCCGCACCACCCAGGGGTAGTACGCGGCCTTGTCGACCTACGAGGTTCAATAGCTGCTTGATCCGAAGCTTCACGATCATCATCATTAACTTCCTCTTCTACCATTGTAGGTTCCACAGAAACATCTTTCTGTGTTGCGCTACTTTCTAGTTGAAGTAAAGGTTCAATAACCTCATCAAGCTCTATTTTCCTCCCACTCAATTCTTTCGAGAGAAACTCTTTCTCAAGAAATGTTCCGTTTTTAGCGACAAACACTTTGCCTTCGGATCTGAGATAGAAGGTATACCCGACTGTCTCTTTCGGGTATCCTATGAAGACGCATTTCTCCGCTTTGGGTTCCAGCTTTTCAGGCTGAAGCTTTTTGACATAAGCATCACATCCCCAAATTTTAAGAAACGATAACTTTGGCTTCTTGCCAAACCACAGTTCATATGGCGTCGTCTCAACGGATTTTGATGGTGCCCTATTTAAAGTGAATGCAGCTGTCTCTAATGCATAACCCCAAAACGATAGTGGCAAATCAGCAAGAGACATCATAGAACGCACCATATCTAATAAGGTTCGATTACGACATTCGGACACACCATTACGTTGTGGTGTTCCGGGCAGTGTCAACTGTGAAACAATTCCACATTGTCTTAAGTGACTGCCAAACTCATAACTCAGATATTCACCTCCTCGATCAGATCGTAGGAACTTAATCTTCTTGTTACGATGATTCTCAACTTCACTCTGAAATTGCTTGAACTTTTCAAACGTTTCAGACTTGTGTTTCATTAAGTAAATATACCCATATCTACTTAAGTCATCAGTGAAGGTGAGAAAATAACGATATCCACCACGCGTTGTAACATTCATTGGACCGCACACATCAGTGTGTATGATTTCCAATAAGTCACTCGCCCGTTTCATTGTTCCAGGGAACGACGTTTTAGTCATCTTGCCCATGAGGCATGGTTCACATGTGTCAAGTGATTCAAAATCAAGTGACTCCAAAAGTCCATCATCATGAAGCTTCCTCATGCATTTTTTACCAATATGACCTAAACGGCAGTGCCACAAGAAAGTGGTACTATCATTATCAATTCTACATCTTGTGGCATCAATGTTATGAACATGTGTGTCATCACTATCAAGATTCAATATGAATAAACCCCTAACATTGGGTGCATGACCATAAAAGATATTACTCATATAAATAGAACAACCTTTGTTCTCTGATTTAAATGAGTAACCGTCTCGCAATAAACAAGATCCATATATAATGTTCATGCTTAACGTAGGCACTAAATAACAATTATTCAGGTTCATCACTAATCCCGATGGTAATCGAAGAGAGAGCGTGCCGACGGCGATCACATCAACCTTGGAACCATTTCCCACGCGCATCGTCACTTCGTCCTTTGCCAGCCTTCGTTTATTCCGTAGTTCTTGCTTTGAGTGTTGGCAGATTTTAGCATTCATGGCAAGTCAAGTACACCCTACACATGCATGTCTACGAGTATAGCAGCGGAAAGCAAACACAAGCATGTAAAGTAAAGGAAGGTTAGGAGGATCAAACGCAATTTGATACACGATGCTTTTTTTCCCGTGGTTCCGATAGGTGCTGCTATCGTACATCCACGTTTATGGAGTCTTCAACCCACGGAGGGTAATGATCGCGAGAGTCCATGGAGGGCTCTACCCACGGAAGGTTCCACGAAGAAGCAACCTTAACTATACCATGATGGCCTACGTCCACGAAGGACTAGCCTAACTCGGGGTAGATCTTCATGAAGTTGGCGATCTCCTTGCCCGTACAAACTTCTTGGTTCCCTCCACAACATGAAGTAGGAGTCTCCCAAGTGACACCTAACCAATCTAGGAGGCACCACCCTCCAAAAGGTAATATGCTCGATAATTTCGATGAACTCCTTCCTCTTGTGCTTCAAGATGATAGACTCCTTAAAACACAATCACTCTCTCATAGATTTGCCTTTGGTGGAAGAGATTCATTGGGTGGAAAGCAACTTGGGGATGCTAGAGATGAAGATTCATATGGTTGTAATAGAATGGCATGATCTCAACACATGAGTAGGTGGCTCTCTCTCAGAAAATCAGTTGGTATGAGTGGCGATCTGTTCTGACTGCTTCTCTTGGGAGTAGGTGGTGGTGGAGGGGTATATATAGGCATCTCCAAATATCCATCCTTTACACCTAATAAGTCAGACTCGATGACACCGATGTGTTAATCACGGTGGTACCGAGTTGCCTCAAAGGTAGCAACTTTTGAATCTCGGTGAGACCGATATATAAAACTCAATTGCACCAATAAGGTGACCAACGATCAAATTGCCAAACTCGGTGACACCGATTCAACAAACTCGGTTGGACCTATTTTGTGAATTTGTGTAACAAGAAGTTGGCAACCCAAACTCGGTGGCACCAAAGAAGAATCGATTGCACCGAATGGCTTGGGTTTGGATGAGTCTGTCTGAGGTTGAGAATTGGTGGCGTCGAGTGGAAAGTGTTGGTTACACCGATTTTGGATATTTGGCTTTGGACAGACTTTTGTGGAAGAGCTTGTGGGTGAATGTGGTGACTGTCACTTGTGCTAGTATGGGCATTTTGTTCACCAACAGTACCTTACCCCCCTTTTAATAGTATTGGGTTTCCTATGGACTCAAAGTGATTTCTCAGAAAGTAAAATGTAGAGTCCTCTTGCTTGAAGCTTTGCCAATCTATTTCCTTGCATCTTGGGGCATTCCACAATCCTTTTGCCAACGCATCATTGAACTTTTCCTGAAACATGCTTAGTGGAAACATTAGTTCAATGACATATATGTTGCTATTAATTACCAAAACCACCAAGGGAGCAAATGTGCTTTCAATCTCCCCTTTTTGGTAATTGATGACAATAGATAGATCAAAGCTTAGACATATGATATAAACAATGAATATAATCGTTGCTTTGAGAAGTATGTGATAAGCAAGAGCTCCCTCTAAATTTATGCATTATTTTTAAATTTGTGTTTGAATGCAAATGCACAATCAATTTGGTACGTGGGGCACTTCTTCCATGTCACATACAACTTGGTGGTGCGCGAGAGTAATAAGATTTAATATCATAGCACAACACATCAAGCAAAGTGAATGATCATCTCATAACCATCAAAAGGATTGGTAGCAACACACATTAAAGTGTATGATCAAACACGAATGAAAGTATAACACATCCAAAACAAAAGACCAAATGTTTTTAAAACAGCGATAAAAACCAAACGCTCTCTCACTCGAAGCCTAAATATCTATATACAACTTCTCCCCCTTTGGCAACAAGTTACCAAAAAGTTCGAAGAGATATAGCTAATCGTCCTTCTAAGGCTGATCTACTTCGGTGGTCGATGTCGGAGTCAAGAGAACTGCGTCGGCGAAGAACTCTGCACATGTCCTAGATGGATTTGCAGTAGCAACTGGAGGCATTGGAGGAGCTGATGGAGCTGAAGTCACTGTAGCTAGTGTAGACGATGAAGGTCTCGTCTCTAGAGCTGGCACTATAGGAGGCCTGGCCTGAGTCCTGAACTAGGCAGTCGTCCTGACAGGTGCACAATCCTCCTCATCATCTTCATTAGACTAAGAAGAGGTGCGACGGATAGGAGCTTCATCTACTTCCTTCTTAAGCTCGTTCATAGTCTTGGTTAGCCCATCCACCTTGTCATTGAGGGTCTTCGCCATATCCTCAAAGATGTTCACAAGACTATTCTGTATGCTTTTGATATCCTTCTGCATGTCCGTGACTGTAGAGATCAAGAGATCCATCTGCTCATTCCTGGATCTAGTGGCTCTAGCTGCCTCTGCCTTCGCCTATGCCTAAGCTGCAGCTGATGTGGGATGGTTTGGGTCCATCACCACAACGTTGTCCTCGAAATCTGGCTATAGGGGCAAGTGGGATCTGTCCAGAGCAAAGATGTGCTTCTCCAGCTTGGAGTTGATGAGCATCAGAATGTAGGGTGCATAGCAGCATGAGCACTTCTGGTTAGCAACAACCCTCTTCACTGTCTCCACTATCTGATCCATCACTCTGAATCTCTCGTGCTGGTCAATATGAATCAACAGGTTGATGGAGTAGCCTCGGATCATCTTCTCGTCACCTGACTTGGGCATCAAGGTATGCCTCAATATAGTGTTAATGGTGCGGAGACCTGCCTGGAGGTGATAGATGGATCCTAGCTTGTGGGACTGAAGCTGTGCAACAAGGATGGCATTGTACATGTACTTCATGGCATTGTGGCTTGGCTTGGACTCTGAGTATAAGCATATATCTCCATCCTGTGCCTCTCGAACTCCTAAGATGGCAGCCCATTCATCAACAGTAGATTCGTATCTTGCTCCTTCTGCCATCCACAAATGCTACCATCTCCATAGAAGTGAGCAGTGGAGTAGAATTGCATTATCATCTTGTCGTTCCATGCAGTGAATTCTCCGCCAACAAACTGATCAATGCCAATGCAGTGGAAGTTGTCTTGCACACCGGGGAAATAGTTTTCATTCTCCTTGATGTACTTCCGGTCGACATATCTCATATCGCTCACAGCTGAACTCTTGTCAAGCAGCACAGTCTCATAGAAATCATGTTGCTCCTTGGTGTAGAACATGTAGTCCACAATTGTCTTCCTCCTCTGAGAGTAATGATCAATGGCTCTCCACTCTCTCAAACATGCATCCTTCTTCTTCTTCATATCAACAGCAATAGGATGGATGGCATTATGCTCTGGAAGGTGAGGTTTGAGCTTCATCAAAGCAGACATAGCATCCTCATCAGCTTTTCTGAAGGTAGATCCCTTCTTATTCTCAAAAGCTGGAATGTCTGTGGTACTCCTCTTGGACTTCAATGCAGCAGTCTTCTTAGGTGTAGACTTGGTTCTCATGGAGGGACATTGCTTTGGCATAGCATCTGCCAATAGCTTCTTCCGCTTATTCTTGGGAGGGACCTTGACAACATGCTCTTCCTCCTCATCCTCCTCAGCAGCAGCACCAGCAGCCTCCTCAGGGTCCTCAAACATTGAGGTAGGCCTGCCAACAACACGAATGATCCTTTTCCTAGCCTTCTTCTCTCCTGCCTTCTTAGGCAAAGACTTCCTTGGGGGCTCAATTGTCATGGTAGCCCTAGCACTCTCAGATGCTTTCATAGTCTCTGGAGGTGCATATGTCTTGCTGACCACCATCCACAAAGAGGTGGCCTCATTGGTTGACTTCTTCGAAGACTTCTCTTGCTTCTTACCAAGAACCTCCTCTGGCACAAAATATGAATCCTCCTCATCTGAATTCAGTCTCTTCCCGGTATTTGTTTTAGCCTTGGGAAACCCATGAGAACTAGGGGTGCCTGGATCTGAAAATGAGCTGGACCCAGGGCTAGTGCCTGAACTCATGTCAATGTTCTGCTCCTGCAAGTTCTGGCTGTCCTCAGCATCTGACATATCTGACCCTCTGAATAGAGAATAGAAGAGTGGAATAGGATAAGTCATCACAAAATGCATCTGGTTTTTGAAAGTTTGAACAGAAAAATCATAGATGTAGTTCACAGCAAAATTGGATTTCGGTGCTGTCGAGACGCACAAAACTCTTAACCGAAACATGGCAACAGTTTTGGTCAGACCAAAAATTGTCTCTCGGTCTCATCGAGTTATGTCCTCAGTAGCACAAAAGGTAAATCGATGGAACCAGTTTTTTTTGACTTGATATCACAGAGATGCAAATTTGTGGGCAACTAAACCTAGAATTCTTCGATTCGCTAGACTATAGGAATTTCACGTGGACAGATCGATCTCAAACAGTGGCTAGATGATGAAGAAACCCTAATGCGCAAGAATCGGAGGTAGGAGCACAAGAGGGGGCCGAATCCATACCCTATCTCGGTGATGGATCCACTATGGAAGCAACGATGGAGAAGATTTCGTCGGCAATGGCGATTCCCAGCAGCGGAGACACTCGGGGAAGCAAAGGCGATGACCAGGGAGTCCTTTTCGGCAGATTAGGGTTTTGGGGCGGGACGGTTTGAGGATTGAATTTAAAAGCGTCGGGTCCATAGCATATATATACCCCTCACTGCCGGTGACATCGATTCGAAAGTTTTGGTGTCACCAAGTTTCTCAACTGTCATCTCACAGGGAAACTTGGTGTAACCGAGAATATGAAATCGGTAGTACCGAGATTGAAAACCGGATCAACCCTAGGCATTCGGTCAGACCGAGAATTTTAAGTTGGTTCCACCGAGATGCACTTGGGACGTTTTAATGGTCAGTCCTTTGTCGATACGAAACACTGAGTGCTCCTCACACAGAGAGATCGAAAAGTACTTTTCTAAATTTTGTGATGCAACATGAATAGAAGATGACGTGAGAAAGCATAGATAGCTAGAGGAGTGGTCCTAGGCATTCTTGTACATCCAATTGGCAAATAAAAATCAAAAGCCAAATAGCAACAATTGGATGTCCTTGAATGAGAAAATAAATGCAGACCAACATGCTCACACAATAAGATGTCAAATGAAAACATGGCAAACATGCACAAACACACTAGCATCTAACAAGCACTTTGGCGATGACAGAGTCATCTATATATGAGTATATTGACTTAGGAGCCAAGTAAGAATACTTGATCATAGGTCATACTCATCGTTTAAGCACAAGTGGGGTTACCACTTTTACATAAAGCATTTAATGTTGTCACATACTATGAGATGCTTTGACTCAAGTGTTAGAGTAAAGCTCCCCCTTGATGTGACATCCCCCCATAGGAGGGATAAACTAACCTTGGGTTTTGTCTATGAAGACTTCATGTAGGTGAAGTGGTGGTGGATGCTCAAAGTTGATGAAGATCACCACGAGTTGGAAGCATCCTTGTTGTTTCATTACTCTTCTCACCTACATGGGTTAGTCCCAACACACAAGAGACAAATACAAGGATATCTATGGACATGGAGTGCAAAGCATATATGATGATGTCCATTGATTTGTTGATTACCTTGTTCCTTACTCACCTTTGAGGGAATGTGTGACTCCTTGAACTATTGCATGATGTTGATGTTGATTGCAACTAGTTCTTGCCAATAATGAATAGGAGTCGATTTCATTAGTGGAGTCACCCCTCAAGAACTTCTCTAGTTCTTCTTCTTGGGGACTCACATCAAGTTGATGGGGGTCCTTGGTGTTGAGGTAGCACTTGTAGAGTTTGAGCTTGTTGTAGCCTTGGGAACCCACTTCACCAAAGCTTGGGATTCATCTTCATATGAGCCAATGTCCTCTCTAAGCTTGTTCTTGTCCTTGAGCTTGGGATCTTGTGGTGGAAGGTTATCTTGAGCTTTTGTTCCCTTGGGGAGAGTATTTTCATACTTCTCCCTTTGAGGAACAAACTTGGGATTGGGGTATTGACCTTCTTCCCATTCTAATCCATTAGCGTTGAAGTAGCCAACACCATGGTTCTTATGGTATCCTCCGTGCTTGCATACAATCTCCTCAAATTGTTTGCACCCTTCGAGACTCTTGTAGATACCTTTCTCTATAATCCCGCTCAAAAGTTCATTTTCTTTCTCAAGTGTAACTTGGCTAAGAGAAGACTTAGTGGGATCAATAGAACTACTAGAAGCAATATCATTGGATTTATCATTTTTATTGCTACTAGTTGAAGAACCTTGCTTGCCTTTGTTACTAGTTTGCTTAGTGTTAACTTGTGGTATGAACGTAGAAAAGAGAAGTCGTTTGGGTAGATAAGAGGAAGTCTTCTTTCGAAGGTCGTTATGGATAGCTTTAAGGAACTCAGGTTCTTGCTCTAAGTTGAGCTTCTCGAAGCGGAGCTTCTCATGTGTCCTTTCAAGCTCTCTATGATCTTGTAGAGTAGACTCAAGAGCTAACTTAAGAGTGTCTAGTTCTTGAGTTAGTCATTCTGTTTCCAACTTATCATCATCACATGACTTATCTAGACTAGAGTGATTACTATCAAGTTCATCTTGACTAACATTACTAGATTTGTCAAATAGCAAGTCATCTTCAATTAATAAGCCATCCTCATCACTATTGAAATCAAGATACTTGGGGTGTGATACCTTGGGGCCTTTAGCCATGAAGCAACATCCACTCCCTTCATTAGGTGAATCAAATAGGTCATAGGAGTCGGTTGTCACTAGTGCAAGTTCAGCAACACCTTCATCTTGACTATAGTCGGAGTTGGAGTGATGGCTTCTCTCGGAGTGGTTGTCGGATTCGGAGCTGGAAACCCATTCACCAACATGAGTTTGATGTCTCTTGAGTATCTCTTGGTGTGCATGTCCTTCTTATCTGAGTCCCTACTTCTCCTTGAGGGTCTTCGTTCATAACGATCATCTCTACTCATTCTCTCTTTTCGAGGTGACTCGTCTCTTGAGCTTTGTCTTCTTGGTGGCTCTTCTTTCCTTTTGTAAGGAGCCGTGCACTCATTGGAGTAGTGTCTGGGCTTCCCAGAATTGTAGCAGTTTCGGTCACGACTTGACGAACGCTTTTCTTCATATCTTGAGTTGGATCTTCGATCTTTGCCCCTATTCTTGTAGAAATTGTTGAATTTCTTGACTATGAGGCTTATCTCTTCATTTGTGACAAGGTGGTCGCTAGAAGTTGTGGGAGCATCACTTGTGGCTTTGTAAGCACCGCTAGACTTGTGGTGAAGCTCTTCCTTGTCCTTGAGTGTCATCTCATGAGCAACAATCCTTACAATCACTTCCGTTGGCTTGAGATATTTGTAGTTGGGTATCATTTGGATCAATGTGCATACGGTGTCATATCGATCATCCAAGGCTCGAAGTATCTTCTTGATGATGGATTTGTCGATCATTTCTTCGCTTCCTAAGCCGACAATCTCATTGGTGATGAGAGCTAGCCTAGAGTACATATCAGCGACTCCTTCACCATCCTTCATCTTGAACTTGTCAAGTTGACTTTTAAGAACATCCAAGTTGGATTCTCTTACAGATTTGGTACCTTCATGCATATCAACCAAAGTGTCCTAAATCTCTTTTGCATTCTCAAGACGGCTGATTTTTGTTAAATTCCTCGGGGCTTAGGCAGTTGAATAGAATGTCGCATGCTTGATCATTGATTTGCAATATCTTCAATTCATTCGCAGTCGCTTCGCGATCCGGTTCCCTTCCATCCACAAAGAATTCACCTTGCAATCAAACAACAGCCCAAACTGCGGGGTTATGACCAAGAAGATGCATTTTCATTTTGTGCTTCCAACTAGCAAAGTTAGTGACATCAAAGTACAGTCCTCTACGGTGATAATTTCCCTCACTAGACGCCATACTCTCCTAGGTTGAAACCAATGCAATGGATACCAAAGCTCTCATACCACTTGTAGGATCAAAAGTAGGTCTAGAGGGGTGGTGATTAGACTACTTAACCAATTAAAAAATCTACTATTTCCAAATTTTAAGTGTTGGAAGATTTTAGCATTCATAGCAAGTCAAGTACACCCTACACATGCATGTCTACGAGTATAGCATGTAAGTAAATGAAGGGTAGGAGGATGAAACGCAATTTGAGACACGATGATTTTTCCCTGGCACCGATCGGTGGTGCTATCGTACATCCATGTTTATGGAGTCTTCAACTCATGGAGGGTAACGATCACGAGAGTCCATGGAGGGATCTACCTAGGAGGGTTCCACGAAGAAGCAACCTTGACTATACCATGATGGCCTACATCCACGGAGGACTAGCCTAACTCAGGGTAGATTTTCACGAAGTAGGCGATCTCCTAGCCCTTACAAACTTCTTGGTTCACTCCACAACACGAAGTAGGAGGCTCCCAAGCGACACATAACCAATCTAGGAGGCACCACCCTCCAAAAGGTAATAGGCTTGATAATGTCGATGAAATCCTTGCTCTTGTGCTTCAAGATGATAGACTCCTCAACACACAATCACTCCCTCACGAATTTGGCTTTGGTGGAAGAGATTGATTGGGTGGAAAGCAACTTGGGGAGGCTATAGATCAAGATTCATATGGTTGGAATGGAATGGCATGATCTCAACACATGAGTAGGTGGCTCTCTCTCAGAAAATCAGTTGTATGAGTGGGGATCTGTTCCGAGTGCTTCTCTTGTGAGTAGGTGGTGGTGGAGGGGTATATATAGGCATCTCCAAAAATCTAACCATTACACCTAATAAGTCAGACTTGGTGACACCGATGTGTTAATCTCGGTGGTACCAAGTTGCCTCAAAGGTATTAACTTTTGAATCTCAGTGACACCTATATATAAAACTCGGTTGCACCGGTAAGGTGACCAACGGTCAGATTGCCAAACTCGATGACGTTGATTCAACAAACTCTGTGGGACCGGTTTGTGAATTTGCGTAACAGGAAGTTGGCAACCCAAACTCGTAGGCACCGAAGCAAAATCGGTTGCATCGAATGGCTAGAGTTTGGCTGGGTCTGTTTGAGGCCGAGAATCGGTGGCACCGAGCAGAAAGTGTTGGTTGCACCTATTTTGGATATTTGACTTTGGACAGACTTTTGTGAAAGAGCTTGTGGGTAAATGTGGTGACTATCACTTGTGCACTGATACATCCATTTTGCATCATGCTTTTATATTGATATTTATTGCATTATGGACTATTATTACACATTCTGGTACAATACTTATGCCTTTTCTCTCTTATTTTATAAGGTTTACATGAAGAGGGAGAATGTTGGCAGCTGGAATTCTGGACTGGGAAAGGAGCAAATCTGAGATACCTATTCTGCACAACTCCAAAAGTCCTGAAAATCTACGAAGAACTATTTTTGAATATACAAAAAATATTGGGCGAAAGAAATACATCAGGGGGACCACCCCGCGGCCACAAGCCAGGGGGCGCGCCCTACCCCCCTAGGCGTGCCCCTGTGGCTTGTGGCCCACCTGACAGCCCTCCGGTGCCCATCTTCTACTATATGGAGGGTTTTGACCTTGAAAAAATCATAACAGAGCTTTTGGGGCGAAGTGCCGTCGTCTCAAGGCAGAACTTGGGCAGAACCAATCTTGGGCTCCGGCGGTCCCGTTCTGCCGGGGAAACTTCCCTCCAGGGGGGATTGAAGCCATCATCATCATGAACGATCCTCTCATCGAGAGGGGGTCAATATCCATCAGCATCTTCACCAGCATCATCTCCTCTCCAAACCCTAGATCATCTCTTGTATCCGATCTTTGTCTCAAAACCTCAGATTGGTACCTGTGGGTTGCTAGTAGTGTTGATTACTCCTTGTAGTTGATGCTAGTTGGTTTACTTGGTGGAAGATCATATGTTCAGATCCTTGATCATCATTAATACTCCTCTGATTATGAACATGAATATGCTTTGTGAGTAGTTACGTTTGTTCCTAAGGACATGGGATAAGTCTTGTTATAAGTAATCATGTGAATTTGGTATTCGTTCGATATTTTGATGAGATGTATGTTGTCTCTCCTCTAGCGGTGTTATGTGAACATTGACTACATGACACTTCACCATTGTGTGGGCCTATAGGAAGGCATTGGAAAGTGATAAGTAGATGATGGGTTGCTAGAGTGACAGAAGCTTATACCCTAGTTTATGTGTTGCTTCGTAAGGGACTGATTTGGATCCACATGTTTCATGCTATGGTTAGATTTATATTAATTCTTCTTTCGTAGTTGTAGATGCTTGCGAGAGGGGTTAATCATAAGTGGGGGGTTTGTCCAAGTAAGGGCAGAACCCAAGCACCGGTCCACCCACATATCAAATTATCAAAGCAACAAACGCGAATCATATGAGCATGATGAAAACTAGCTTGACAGAAATTCCCATGTGTCCTCGGGAGCACTTTGCTTTATATAAGAGTTTGTCCAGGCTTGTCCTTTGCCATAAAAATGATTGGGCCACCTTTCTTCACCTTTTTTACACTTGTTACTTGCTACCTGCTATGAATTATCTTATCACAAAACTATCTGTTACCGATAATTTCAGTGCTTGCAGAGAATACCTTACTGAGAACCGCTTGTGATTTCCTTCTGCTCCTCGTTGGGTTCGACACTCTTACTTATCGAAAGGACTACCATAGATCCCCTATACTTGTGGGTCCTCAAGACTCTTTTCTGGCGCCGTTGCTGGGGAGTGAAGTGTCTTTGGTAAGTGGAATCTGGTAAGGAAAAATTTATATAGTGTGCTGAAATTTACTGTCACTTGTTACTATGGAAAGTAATCCTTTGAGGGGCTTGTTCGGGGTATCTTCACCTCAACTGGAAACACAAAGAGTTGTCCCTCAACCTACTAAACCTACTGAAAATATTTATTATGAAATTCCTTCGGGTATGATACATAAACTACTGGCTAATCCTTATGCACGAGATGGAACACTAAATCCTGATTCGCATCTAATGTATGTGGGTGAAGTTTGTGGATTATTTAAGCTTGCAGGCCTATCCGAGGATCACGTCAAGAAGAATGTCTTTCCTCTATATTTGAAGGAGAAGGCATTGACATGGTATAGGCTATGTGATGATACTGGATCATGGAGCTACAACCGATTGAAAATGGAATTTCATCAGAAGTTCTATCCTATGCATCTAGTTCATCGTGATAGGAATTATATTTACAATTTTTGGCCTCGTGAAGGAGAAAGAATCACTCAAGCTTGGTGGAGGTTTAATTCAATTTTATATTCATGCCCCAATCATGAGCTCCTGAGAGAAATTATTATTCAGAATTTTTCTGCTCTACTTTCTCGTAATGATCAATCCATGCTCGATACTTCTTGTGTTGGTTCCTATATGAAGAAGGATATTGACTTCAAATGGGATTTATTGGAAAGAATTAAACGCAACTCTGAAGATTGGCAACCCGACGAAGGGAAGGAGTCAGGTATGAACCTCAAGTTTGATTGTGTTAAATCATTCATAGACACCGATGCTTTTCGTGAATTTAGCACTAAATATGGACTTGACTCTGAGGTAGTAGCTTGTTTCTGTGAATCTTTTGTTGCTCATGTTGATCTCCCTAAGGAGAAGTGGTTTAAATATCATCATCCCATTGAAGTGAAAGTAGTTGAACCTGTTAAAGTTGAAGAGGAAACTATCACTTATAATGTTGATCATGTTATTCATGTTGCTTATATTGAGAAACCACCCTTCCCCGTTAGAATAAAGGAACATTCTAAAGCTTCAATTGTGGTTCGTCAGAGATGTGGTAGAACACCTACACCCTCTGAACAAATTAAAGTTTAACCTAGTATTGCTATGGTTAAAGATCTCTTGGTTGATAATATTGATGTGCATGTTATTCATTTCTGTGATGAAGCTGCTAGAATTGTTAGGCTTGATACTTAGAGTAAACATAGACGAGTGGTTGGCATGCCTGTTGTTTCTGTTAAAACAGGAGATCGTTGTTATCGTGGCTTGTGTGATATGGGTGCTAGCGTGAGTGCAATTCCCTTTTCCTTATACAAAGAAATTATGCATGATATTGCGCCAGTTGAACTAGAGGAAATTGATGTTACTATTAAGCTTTCCAATAGAGATACTATTGCACAAGTTGGGATTGTTAGAGATGTTGAAGTCTTGTGTGGGAAAATAAAGTATCCTACTGATTTTCTTGTTCTTGGTTCCCCACAAGATGACTTTTGTCCCATTATATTTGGCAGACCCTTCTCGAATACTGTTAATGCTAGGATTGATTGTGAGAAAGAAACAGTTACTGTGAGTTTTGGGGATGTGTCTCATGAGTTCAATTTCTCTAAATTTTGTAGACAACACCATGACAATGAATTGCCTAGTAGATATGAAATTATTGGTCTTGCTTCTATTGTTGTGCCTCCTACTGATCCTTTAGAACAATATTTGCTAGACCATGAAAACGATATGCATATGAATGAGAGGAATGAAATGGATAAAATTTTCTTTGATCAGCAGCCTATTTTGAAACACAATCTATCGGTTGAAATACTTGGGGATCCTCCTCCACCCAAGGGCGATCCCGTGCTTGAGCTTAAACAATTACCCGATACTTTGAAATATGCTTATCTTGATGAAAAGGAGATATATCCTGTTATTATTAGTGCTAACCTTTCAGAGCATGAAGAAAAGAGATTATTGAAAACTCTAAGGAAGCACCATGCTTCTATTGGATATACTCTTGATGATCTTAAGGGCATTAGTCCCACTTTATGACAGCATAAAATTAATAAGAAGCCTGATGCCAAACTAGTTGTTGATCACCAACGACGGTTGAATCCTAAGATGAAAGAGGTGGTATGAAAAGAAATACTAAAGCTTCTGGAGGTAGGTATAATTTATTCTGTTATTGATAGTAGATGGGTTAGTCCCGTTCATTGTGTCCCTAAGAAAGGAGGTATCATCGATGTTCCTAATGATAAAAATGAATTGATCCCGTAAAGAATTGTTGCAGGTTATAGAATGGTAATTGATTTTAGGAAATTAAATAAAGCTACTAAGAAAGATCATTACCCTCTACCTTTTATTGATCAAATGCTAGAACGATTATCCAAACATACTCATTTTTGCTTTCTAGATGGTTACTCTGGTTTCTCTCAAATACCTGTGTCAAAAGAGGATCAAGAAAAAAAAACTTTTACTTGCCCTTTCAGTACCTTTGCTTATAGACGTATGCCTTTTGGTTTATGCAATTCACCTGCTACCTTTCAAAGATGTATGATGGCTATATTCTCTGGCTTTTGTGAAAAAGATTCTTGAGGTTTTCATGGATGATTTTTCCGTTTACGGAACTTCCTTTGATGATTGCTCGAGCAACCTTGATCGAGTTTTGCACAGATGCGAAGAAACTAATATTTTCTTGAATTGGGAGAAGTGCCACTTTATGGTTAATGAAGGCATTGTCTTTGGGCATAAAATCTCCGAAAGAGGTATTGAAGTTGATAAAGCTAAAGTTGATGCTATTGAAAAATGTCGTGTCCTACAGATATCAGAGGTATACGAAGCTTCCTTGGTCATGTTTGTTTCTATAGGAGGTTTATTAAAGTTTTCTCTAAGATTTCTAGGCCTCTCACTAATCTTTTTCAAAAAGATGTTCCATTCGTTTTTTATGATGATTGTGTAGAAGCATTTGAAATCCTAAAGAATGCTTTGATATCCGCTCCTATTGTTCAACGACATGATTGGAACCTACCCTTTGAAATTATGTGTGATGCTAGTGATTATGTTGTTGGTGTTGTTCTAGGACAAAGAGTTGATAACAAATTAAATGTTATCCATTATGCTTGTAAAACTCTAGACAGTGCTCAAAGAAACTATGCTACTACTGAAAAGGAATTTTTAGCAGTCGTGTTTGCTTGTGATAAGTTTAGACGTTATATTGTTGATTCCAAAGTAACTGTTCACACCGATCATGCTTCTATTAAGTACCTTATGGAAAAGAAAGATGATAAACCTAGACTTATTAGATGGGTTCTTCTGCTACAAGAATTTGATCTGTATATTATTGGTAGAAAGGGTGCTGATAACCCCATAGCAGATAACTTGTCTAGGTTAGAAAATGTTCTTGATGACCCACTACCTATTGATGATAGCTTTCCTGATGAACAATTAGTTGTCATGAAGGCTTCATGTAATGCTCCATGGTATGCTGACTATACTAATTACATTGTTGCTAAATTTATACCGCCTAGTTTCACATACCAACAAAAGAAAAAGTTCTTCTATGATTAAAGACATTACTTTTGGGATGACCCGCACCTTTATAAAGAAGGAGTAGATGGTATTATTAGACATTGTGTACCTGAGCATGAACAGGAACATATCCTACGCAAATGTCACTCCGAGGCCTACGGAGGACACCACGCCGGAGATAGAACCGCACACAAGGTACTACAATCTGGTTTTTATTGGCCAACTCTCTTCAAGGATGCTCGTAAGTTTGTCTTGTCTTGTGATGAATGTCAAAGAATTGGTAATATTAGTAGACGTCAGGAAATGCCTATGAATTACTCTCTTGTTATTGAACCATTTGATGTTTTGGGTTTTGATTATATGGGACCTTTTCCACAATCCAATGCGTATACTCATATTCTAGTTGTTGTTGATTATGTTACTAAGTGGGTAGAAGCTATTCCAACTAGTAGCGCTGATCATAACACTTCTATTAAGATGCTTAAAGAAGTTATTTTCCCTAGATTAGGAGTCCCTAGATATTTAATGACTAATGGTGGTTCACACTTTATCCATGGTGCTTTCCGTAAATTGCTTGCTAAGTATGATGTTAATCATAGAATTGCATATACTTATCATCCTCAGTCTAGTGGTCAAGTAGAATTGAGAAATAGGGAAATTAAATTGATTTTGCAGAAGACTGTTAATAGATCTAGGAAGAATTGGTCTAAGAAACTTGATGATGCACTGTGGGCTTATAGAACTTCTTACAAGAACCCTATGGGCATGTCTCCTTATAAAATGGGTTATGGTAAAGCATGTCACTTACCTCTGGAGCTAGAACATGAAGCTTATTGGGCAATTAAAGAGCTCAATTATGATTTCAAACTTGCTGGTGAGAAGATGTTATTTGACATTAGCTCACTTGATGAATGGAGAACCCAGGCCTATCAGAACGCCAAGTTTTTTAAAGAAAATGTTAAAAGATGGCATGATAGAAGGATACAAAAGCGTGAATTTAATGTAGGTGATCATGTCTTGCTATTTCTCGTTTAAGATTTTTTGTAGGAAATCTTCGATCTAAATTGGAAGGGCCTTACATAATCGAGGAAGTATATCGTTCCGGTGTCATCAAGATCAACAACGCCGAAGGCACACACCCAAAGGTGGTAAATGGGCAAAGAATCAAACATTATATCTCAGGTACTCCCATAAATGTTGAGACCAATATTATTCATACCATAACTCCGGAGGAGTACATTAGTGAGACCTACCGGAACGTTACAGACCCCGAAAAGGAATAGGTATGAGGTACGGTAAGTAAATCGACTCCAAAACTTTTTCAATGTCAAATTTTATCCATTTTGGAATATTTTAAAAAATAGGAAAATTTAAAGTAGTCCAAATAGTGCACAAGGAGGCGACAAGCCAGGGGGCGCGCCCTACCCCCCTGGGCGCGCCCCTGTGGCTTGTGGCTACCTTGTGTACCATTCGGACTTCGTTTTCTTGTGGTATACTCCTTCGGGTTGGTAAAAATTCATTATATAGTCTCCCGAAGGTTTTGACTCTCATATCACGCCAATACCTCATGTTTTCTTTTTGAGCTGTTTCTGGAGCAGATTTAGAGCAAGATGTCTTAACAAGAGTCAGTCAGGGAGAGCCGTATCTCTCACCCGACACCAAAGCCCGGAGCATTCAGTGGAGCCAACTGCTTCAAACAGGCAATAGAGGAAGAGGTGGATGCCGACTTGAAAAGGATAGATGCGATGGAGGAAGACCAAGAAGTTACCTCTTATCCACAACTTGGGGCCATGTTGGAAGAACTTTAGAGCTCAGCAATTCCGAACTCGGTTATCCCTTCCAATGCTAAATTTCTTACTTATGAAAATATGAAAAAGAGTGTCGCTTCTTCCCCTGCAGCAATGAGACATCCATGGGTTATGGGAGCTCTAACCGTCACTAAAAAACTTCGCAAGGAAGTAATGGATATCAGACGGCAAAATAATAAGCTTGAGGAGGAGAATCGCATTCTGAAGGGCATCATCACTAAGAATATAACATCACCACCTCCGAAGCAAGACAAGTAAACACATGGGTATGGGCACTCCCCTTGGCTTGTGCCAAGATTGGGGGACGTGCCCTGGTATCGTATCGCCATCACACCCCTTACTTTTATTGTTTTTCTTAGTTCGATCCTTTTGGTTATATCTTGATCTAGTAGAATGAAGTTTCCGTGTGATCTAGTTATGAGTTTTTGTTTTATGTTCCCCCTATGTAAGCAAGTCCGAGTGTTATATAATAAAGAGTAGTTTTGAGTTGAGGGCTTAGCTTGTTTGCTATGATCTTGATCTTGAGAAAAAGAAATAGAAAGAAGTATAGAATAAAAGCAAAGATTATATATGATGATCTTATGGGGAGTGATAACTTCACATATAAGAAGTATGTCAATTGAAACTTGTTGTGGGTTGACAAACATTGCTATTGGTCATTGTGGCAATTAAAAGGAAGTAATAAAGAAAGAGAGGTTCACATATCAATATATTATCTTGGACATCTTTTATGATTGTGAGCACTCATTGAAATGTTATATGTTAAGATGTTGATGGTTGACAAGGAAGACAACATAATGGGTTATGTTTGCTTACTTCCGAATATAAGTTATATGGTTATAGATCCTTCAACATGTGTCGCTTGCTTCCACCTCATGTCAGCCAAAATTTTCACACCAAGTAGAGATACTACTTGTGCATCCAAACACCCTCAACCCAGTTGTGCCATGAGAGTCCACCATACCCACCTATGGATTGAGTAAGATCCTTCAAGTAAGTTGTCATCGGTGCAAGCAATAAAAAAATTGCTCTCTAAATATGTGTGATCTATTAGTGTGATGAAAATAAGCTTTATACAAACTTGTGATAGAGAAGAAATAAAAGCGACGGACTGCATAATAAAGTTCTCTATCACAAGGGGCAATATAAAGTGACGTTCTTTTGCATTAAGGGGTTGTGCATCTAACTATAAAAGCACATGACAACGTCTGCTTCCCTCTGCGAAGGGCCTATCTGTTACTTTTATTATCTAGTTCTTACCTATATGCAAGAGTCGTGGTGATCCCATCACTTTCCTTACTTTGCCTTTATCTCTTGGAAAGCGTCATGTGTTGGGGAATGATCTAGACACATATATCCACTCGGAAGTGAGTGAGCATGAGTTATTACTGTTGACACTACCCTTGAGGTAACTAGTTGGGAGGCAACACTATAAGCCCCTATCTTTCTCTGTGTCCGATTGAAGCTTTGAACTCATAGGTACCTCATGAGTGTTAGCAATTATGAAAGGCTAAAATATGATTGAGCATGTGGGTTTTCTTTACAAGCTCTTATATTAACTCTTTCCTACGTTATGATAAATTGGAATTGCTTCGATGACTGAGGTCATAGTTTGTTGGTTCCCAATAGATTTCTTGATTCATACTTTACCTTGTGAACGAATTGTTACTTCAGCATAAGAAATTATATGTCAATTTATGTTGCTGTTCTAAAGATGATAATGATGCCTTCATGTCCGCATTTTATTTTATCGACACCTCTATCTCTAAACATGTGGGCATTTATCGATTTCGGCGTTCGCATGAGGACGAGCGAGGTCTAACCTTGGGGGAGTTAATACGTACATTTTGCATCATGCTTTTATATTGATATTTATTGCATTATGGTCTGTTATTACACATTTTGGTAAAATACTTATGCCTTTTCTCTCTTATTTTACAAGGTTTACATGAAGGGGGGGATGTTGGGAGCTGGAATTCAGGACTGGGAAAGGAGCCTGAGATTCCTATTCTGCACAACTCCAGATGTCCTGAAAATCTATGGAGAATTATTTTGGAATATATGAAAAATATTGGGAGAAAGAAATACATCAGGGGGCCCACCAGGCAGCCACAAGCCAGGGGGTGCGCCCTACCCCCCTAGGCGCGCCCCTATGGCTTGTGGCCCACCTGGCAGCCCTCCGGTGCCCATCTTCTACTATATGGAGGGTATTGACCTTGAAAAACTCATAACAGAGCTTTCGGGGTGAAGCGCCGCCGTCTGAAGGCGGAACTTGGGCAGAACCAATCTAGGGCTCCGCCGGAGCTGTTTTGCCGGGGAAACTTCCCTCCGGGAGGGGGAAATCGAAGTCATCATCATCACCAACGATCCTCTCATCGAGAGGGGGTCAATATTCATCAACATCTTCACCAGCTCCATCTCCTCTCCAAACCCTAGTTCATCTCTTGTATCCGATCTTTGTCCCAAACCTCAGATTGGTACCCGTGGGTTGCTAGTAGTGTTGATTACTCCTTGTAGTTGATGCTAGTTGGTTTACTTGGTGGAAGATCATATGTTCAAATCATTGATCATCATTAATACTCCTCTGATTATGAACATGAATATGCTTTGTGAGTAGTTATGTTTGTTCCTGAGGACACGGGATAAGTCTTGTTATAAGTAATCATGTGAATTTGGTATTTGTTCGATAGTTTGATGAAATGTATGTTGTCGCTCCTCTAGTGGTGTTATGTGAACATCGACTAGATGACACTTCACCATTGTTTGGGCCTAGAGGAAGGCATTGGGAAGTAATTAGTAGATGATGGGTTGCTAGAGTGACAGAAGCTTAAACCCTAGTTTATGTGTTGCTTCGTAAGGGGCTGATTTGGATCCACATGTTTCATGCTATGGTTAGATTTATCTTAATTCTTCTTTCGTAGTTGTGGATGCTTGCGAGAGCGGTTAATCATAAGTGGGGGGTTTGTCCAAGTAAGGGCAGCACCCAAGCACCGGTCCACCCACATATCAAATTATCAAAGTAACGAACGTGAATCATATGAGCATGATGAAAACTAGCTTGACAGAAATTCCCATGTGTCCTCGGGAGCGCTTTGCTTTATATAAGAGTTTGTCCAGGCTTGTCCTTTTCTATAAAAAGGATTGGTCCACCTTGCTGCACCTTTGTTACACTTGCTACTTGCTACCCGCTACGAATTATCTTATCACAAAACTATTTGTTACCGATAATTTCAGTGCTTACAAAGAATACCTTACTGGGAACCGCTTGTGATTTCCTTCTGCTCCTCATTGGGTTCGACACTCTTACTTATCGAAAGGACTACGATAGATCCCCTATACTTTTGGGTCATCATGCACATATGAGCATTTTGCTCACCAACAGTACCTTACCGCCTGTTAATAGTATTGGCTTTCCTATGGACTCAAAGTGATTTCTCACAAAGTAAAATGTAGAGTCCTCTTGCTTGAAGCTTTGCCAATCTATTTCCTTGCACCTTGGGGTATTCCACAATCCTTTTACCAACCCATCATTGAACTTTTCCTAAAACATTTTTAGTGGAAACATTAGTTCGATGACATATATGTTGTTATTAATTACCAAAACCACCAAGGAAGCAAATGTGCTTTCAAGGAGGAGAAGTCCATGCTCGCGGAGCATCTTTGTCAATGAGAGGAAGCCCTCAAGACCTGTGAGGCCAAGCTTGCCAATTGAGACTTCGTGATATCCAAGGCGGTGGCCAACCAAGCCGCGGAGCGCGAGCACCTGGACGCGCGGGAGAATGAAGTTGCTGTGAAGAAGGCTCGGCTCGACACCAGGGAGAAAGCCCTTGCCACAGCTAAGAAGAAAAAGGCTGTAGAGCTCAATGCCTTTCCCTCCGTCGAGCTCAAGCTTCGCCGAGCGCTCCACTCCCTCTGCTGGGAAGGGTTTACGGAGCCCCTGGTGGCTCCGAGAGCGGGGCTCTCTTCAAAGCTCTTCGAGGCGCTGGAGGGTGTCATTGTCAAGGTGGAGGAAGTCTTGGAGAGTGAGTGCCGCGACCTCTTTTCTGAGGCCACGACACGCGACTTCAGTCATCTCCACCTTCACGAGCTGGGGTTTGACTTCAGCTCCGTGAACTGCCCGGTCGATCCTGAGGTTCGCGCCACCATTGCGGTGGCCGTGGAGGGCGCCTTGGGGGCACTGATGAAGAAGTTCACCTGTGTCGCCGCTCCTCCACCTCTTACAGTTGCAAGGGTTAGCGGTGAAAATACGATGTCAGCAACATCGACGACGAGTTCCCCACGACCGGGACTAGCGGTGGCGACAGCTCTTCCTGATTCCTCTTCCTGGTTCCTTTCCTGCAATGTTCATCATGCCTCGCGGAGGCGTTACACTTGCTTGCATTTCCGAAAACATTTAATGCTTGTAATAACTGTTGAATTATGTGGTTCATTTCTTCGCCTTGTTTCCTTCCTGCTTGCTGTTATGCTCTGCATTGGCAGGGCCCGGTCCCACACATACCTCAGCCGCCGTTGGGGTGTCCGGATTGCCAGGATGATGCCAAGGGGAGAGGGGCTACAGGACCAGTGAGGCTCTTGAGTTGCGATGCTCAGGAGCCCCCCTTGACCTATGAGCTGCCCTCATCAAGGGAACATGGTGAAGACAGGGTTGACTTGGGGATTTTGAACACCTTGAGCTCTGCGTCAGTAGGGCCCGGTCCCGCGCATACCTCAGCCGCCGTTGGGGCGTCCGGATCACCAGGATGGTGCCAAGGGGTGAGGGGCTACATGACCGGTGAGGATCCTGAGTCGCGATGCTCTGGCGTCCCCCTTGACGTATAATGCTCTGGGGTCCCCTTAGAGATTTTGAGCACTTCGAGCTTTGCGTTGGCAGGGCCCGGCCCCACGCATACCTTAGCCGCCGTTGGGGCATCCGAATCACCAGGACGGTGCCAAGGGGTGAGGGGCTACGTGACTAGTGAGGCTCCTGAGTCACGATGCTCATGAGTCCCCCTTGACGTACGAGCGGCTCCCATACCTTTCCTCCACAGCTTTTCCTAAGAGGGGCACGTGAAGACCAGGTTTTGTAGACCTGGGAAGGTGGCGTGTACCAGGCTTGCCCTGGTAATAGCCCCCATGCGGCCCGCTCACGCGAACATCTGAGGGGAATGCAGCGAGACGGGGCCTTGAGGGGCCTTCCTAAGATTGGATGCAGACACGGGGGCACCCTCAGTTGTTTATCCTCAGCACGGAGCATAGGGCTTCCATGTTGCATGGGCAAAGTCACTGGGGGCCTTATCGTCTGCCAGCGCGGAGCATGGGGCTTCCACTTGGGCGTGGGAATGGGGGCCCCCGGCTCCTGAGCCCCCCGGGCGTGTGCAGCCCATTAAGTTCGTATGCGTGATCTGCACGGTAGAACTAGGAGGTGTATCTAGGCACTCACAAGGGTGCTTTGGCCTCGCGAGGCCCTACCTCAAAGGCGGTTTGTGCCTGAGTCTTCCTGTAGAAAGCACCGTCTGAGGTCCTGTAAATTTTGAGAAACCTACGCCGAATGCATTTCCAAGGGCCATCGCACGAGAAGGCCAAACACCAGTGACCCCAGGATGTGACGTGAACGGAGCCGGCTCGCCAGACAAAGCTCAACCACTATCAGGGACGGTCCCGAGCACAGACGCCATGCCTAGTCTTCTCATGCGACAACTCCGAGGAGAAAACACCCAGCGTGCAGCTCCCTCGACGGCAAAAAAACTGACTATGGTTGCGGGGGCCGTGCCGCGCGCCCTGACTCACCCACTCCCGATTAGCTCACGCGAGGACAAAGCACCAAGGGCCACGGGAGGTGACGTACACGGGGCTGGCCCACGAGGCAGAGCTTGACCACTTGGATTTATCAACGCTGCAGGGACGAACCCGAGCACAAGTGTCATGCCAGCCCTTAATCATGAGGCGGTCGAAGGCAGGATCATTAGGGCGCGACGACATTCGTGGTGGCGAGGCACCGTGCACGCAATATGGAATGTTAGGAAATAGATCATATGCATGAAAGGTGTTGAAATAAGCGTAAATGAATCGACTGTAGGGGTGTGCCCTGATCGCCTAAGGATAATGCAGCCCGATGGGCGTCCTCAAACTAAGTAAACCAACAAGTTACCTAGCACGAACCAAAAAGTCACCTGGCGGTCATGCCGCTGAAGAGTCGAAGCAGTCATCGTAGCATGATCTTATGCCTCCGTGAGCATGGCCTTCATGAGCCCGTCGCCTCCCGGGGCTCGAGACCCTCGCTTGGTCCTGGCACCCCCTCCGACTCCTCACTGCGCCTGGCCCGGTAAGGCATGAGCATGGCCCAAACAAGGCGTTGGAACGTGGCAGCCCCGTTCGCCAGGCCGAAGGGCATGCAGACGTAGTTGCATGGGTAGACTCCGTTGCGATTCGCACGCGTCAGCCAAAAGATGTCCTGGGACACAGCCCTGTTGATCGCGAGTGCGTTGACGCAGACGCGCGGCTTGTGGACCGGGCCGATGATGGCGACTCCACTTGGTGGTGCAGGGCAGCTCCCGCCTCACGTGGCCTATGCTTCCTGAAGCTCCTCGATCGCTCTGGTGACGAATTCTCGCGAGCTTGATGCCTCGCGGCGTGCTTCCGGCTCGGGTAGACGCGCGTCAGAGCATGCCTCCAAGTTGTGCCCGAACGCCTCCCTTGTCTCACCGGTCTGGTTGGTAGCCTTCCGGATGGAAGCCCCCAAGCCCGACCCGAGGGAGGCACTGAGAGCGCCTTCCTATGCGAGGGAGGGAGGGGTCTCGACCCTCGATGCTGAGCCTGAGGCACCATCCTTAGAGGTTGTAGCCCCCTGGCGCCCGGTAGAGAGGAGCTGCTTCTTCTTCCTGGGGACATCCTCACGAGGCAGGATAGGCACGCTCGAGGGAGCAGACGGTGTCCTTCTCATCGCAGGCGACGGTGATGATGCCGCCACTCCCCGGTTTCTTGAGGACGTTGTAGCCATGATGAGTCACTGCCATGAACTTGGCGAGGGCTAGATACCCAAGGATTGTGTTGTACGGGAGGTGGATGTGTGCGACGTCGAAGACGATGATCTCAGTGTGGTAATTCTTGCGTCCGTTAAAGGTGACGGGCAGGCGCACTTGCCTAATGGGGGCCATGGATCCGTCAGTGACTCCTGAGAAGGGTTTAGTTGGCATGAGCTGGTCATACGGCACTTGGAGCGTCTTGAAGGTCTCGATGGACAGGATATTGAGCCCCCCTCCATCGTCGATGATGGTCTTCATGACGATGACATTGCTGATGGTCGGTGTGCACAGCATCGGGAGCATGCCTGCCATGGTTGAGCACTTGAGTTGATCCCTTGAGTCGAAGGTGATTGCGGTCTGGGACCACTTGAGGGGGCGCATAGCTTCGGGCTTCGGGAGGGCTGCGTTCACCTCCCATGAGAACTGCTTGAAGATGCGGTTCGATGTTGGGGCTTAGGCATCGCCCTGACCTCCTGGAAGCCCCCAGTGTCGTCGTCCTGCCTGTCCCGTTCCTTCCTCCTGGGTGGTGGCGGCAGTGAGGGTAGGCCGACCTCACGATGGCGGGCCTCATGAGGCTGGCCACGACGTGATCCCTCTGGAGGGTCGTCGCGCTAGCGGTCCTCCCGAGCTTGATTGCGCCAGCGGCCCTCCCGAGGCTGATCTCGCCACTCCTGGCGTGGCTCCCGATTGTCCCAACAGCCTCCGTCATGGCCTCCGCCACGTCCGAAGCCTTGGTCACTTCGTCCAGGGCGCCGGCCAAAGTGCTCGTCACGGACCACCTTGAGCTCCTAGAAGTCGATGGTGTTGTGGCTGTTGGTGCCGTAGAAGATGCAGAACGGTCGCCCTCCTGTGGGGGGTTCCTCGTCTTGGTTGCGCTTCGCCTGAGGCTCGGCCACAAGCACCGCAGGAGCCTTGCACTTTACCTCCCTGGTATTGGTCTTCTTATCCTCTATCTCCGCCTCCGGAAGCTTGCGGAGTGAGAGGTGGCCCTCCTCGGCCTTGGCGCACTTGTTCGCCAGGTTGAACATCTCTAGGGCTGAGCACAGTACATCGTTGATGGCGAGCTCCTCCTTCATCCTGACGTCCCTGACGCCGTCGGTGAACGTGGAGATGATGGCCTCATCCGACGCCCTCAGGGTCTTGAGGCGAACGGTCGTGAAGCGCTGTATGAACTTGTGCAGGGTCTCTCCCTCCTGCTACTTCACACGTCATAGGTCGTTCACGATGAGCGCACGGCCGTGCGTAACTTGGAAGTTGGCGACGAAGCGCTTGCGCGGGTCGTCCTAGGACGTGATGGACCCCTCCGGGAGGTTCAGGGGCCAGGAGAGCGCGCCTCCCTTGAGTGCCACGGGGAACCGGCTCACCATGACCTTGTCGTCCCCGCCAACCGCCTGAATGCTCAACGAGTAGAGCTATAGGAACTCAGCAGGATCTGGGGCGCCGACGTAGCGGTGGGGAGTCAGGCTTGAACTTGCAGGGCCATATGGCCGGGTGGACCTCCGAGGCGATGGCGCAGCAACCCATCGGACCAGCGAGTGCCACGCGCATGGGAGGGACCCGGTCTTGACGCTCCTGCGCGGCAGCTTCGAGGGGCGCCCGGTCACGACACTTGTTTAGTGGTGTGGGAAGCGCACGTGCGTCGATGCGCGGCCGTAGCACCACCTGGCAGCTTACTTCATCCCTTGCCCTCGCCCGCGGCTCGCGGGGCTGATCGTGTGGGCGTGCTTCACGCCTGGGCTCGGGGTCGATGTCGCACTATGGAGGAGGGGCAGCACATCATGGGCCACAACGTGTGCCATAGGGGGTTGGGGCCAAAGTGAGTAGGAAAGCGCCGAAGCATCGCTGGCGGCACTGACGAGCTCTGCGATGCACCCGAGCCAATCGTCATGGCATTCAGGGGCGGGGCGGTAGCGCAGCAGCTCATGTGCCATGGCGAGTGAGCCCATCCCACGTGTCGGCCTGGGATGAGAATGGGAGGACGACCCGGTATCTGGAACGATCAACGGAGTGGCAGTGCGGCCATCGCGCCACGCGGTGACCGGCTGGGAGGAGTCCTGTTGTTCATGGGCCTCCGGGCCCGTGGCGGCGTTGGCCTCAGGAAAGGCAGACCAACGCATATCAGCGCGGCCACGGGTGCCATCTGGGCAACGCGAGCAGCTCGGCGCTCGGCGCGGGCCCGACGAGCGTCAGACATCGGAGCGGCGAGGCGGAGAAAGAGCGTGGCTTGAGGAAGACTTCGACACGCCCCCTACCTGGCGCGCCAAATGTTGAATCTCGGGCTTTGCAAAACCCAAGGAAGTTCGAGCACTGGGGCATGTGCGAAGATCCCTAACAGCCTCATCCCACCTAGCTAGCTCACAACTCAATGGTTTAGACGACGAACTCGCACGATGACGAGGAAGAAGATTATACACGATGATTTACCTAGGTTCGGGTCGCTACGAAGCGTAAAACCCTACTCCTGCTTTGGTGGATTGCCTCTCGAGGAGGTTTATGGATGAACAAGTACAGTGATGATTTGCCTCGTGAGGGCATTCTGGTGGTCTTGCCTCTCTTCCTTCGTCCCTCTGTTTCTCGTGTCCTCTACGGTGCAGTCTAGCCTCTATTTATAGTGGCCCGGGTCCTCTTCCATTATCACTATGGCGGGAAGGGATCCCATAACGGCCAAATTTGAAGGGTGACAAGGGGTACATCTTTATCCTGACGAAAGGTGGTCTTCGCCTGCAAAGTAGTTGTTGATGATGTGAAGGTGGGTTCGGCGATGACATCCGTCCTACAGGGCTCGTGGTTGTGGTCTTGTTGCACCGGAATGGAAACCTTTGGGGGGTGCTTTGGGAACCCGCGTACGTCCTTGCTCCCTTTGCACCAAAGGGGAAACTATACCGCCTGGCACGCTGGTGTCCGCCTGTCCCACCTTACGTCATCCTTGGCCTCCCGAGTCCAAGCGCTGCATAGAGATCTCCGCCGCTCCGGAGGGGGCCTGAGGAGGCCTATTTCTCATAGGTCTTGGTGATGCTTCCCTCGCGAGGGCCTTGTCTTGAGTGGGGTCACGCTGGGCCGCGCCTAGTTGAGGAGGTGGGCCATGCCCTGGGCCGCAGGCAGGCAGGTCTGGGTACCCCCGTTCCCAGAACGTCGACAACTACAAACGATCCCCTACACTTGTGTTATCTATAGAGAAAGAGATGTGAAAGGAAATGGCCATAGTCAAGGACAGAAAGGTGCAATCGGAAGAATAAATCCTGGAAATTGACGTGCAAAGACCTAGATTGGAGGCTGAGAAAAAAAATGAAGATTGGGGAGGAAAGGCTAACAATGGAGGTAGCTGAACACATTACCAAGAGGATGAATGAGGATCATTCTAAAGTATTCATGGATCCAAGAAAAATAGGTGGAAGGACGAGACAATATTAAGAGTTAACTTGTGAGGACATCCTTTCCAAATTATTTGGTGTGCGCGCGGGGGGGGGGGGGCAACGGTATTTGTGATCCACCATGTGTTTGCTAATCCAAATGCACATGACCTTGTAAGCTATGATGGTTTCTAACCCACCGTGTGTGTGCTGTTTTTTTTAATGAAATTGTTCATTTAGTGCCTTTTGTCATGATGTTTTCAGTTGTTTGTTTACTTGGATGAAGTTTTTTATACTGATTGTTGAATTATGGTACCGTGCATTTGAATTGTTTATGTTTGTATCAAAATGTGATGTGTTTATTTGGATTGTTTGCATAAACATATTGATAAACTGATAAAATATTTTTGGGGCGAGGGAATCAAGTTTGAGGGATGAACTAGTTGGTCAAAAATTTACCACTCAATGCCGTATTCGAGATCTTTCATCGACATCCGTGCATCCCTTTTATATTACTCCCTTCATTTTATTTACTCCGCATATTAGCTTTGATCAAAGTCAAGCTTTGTAAAATTTAACAAAGCTTATAGACAAAAATATTAACATATACAATAACAAATCAATACCATTAAATTCATTATTGAATGAACTTTCACATCATAGAGATTTGTTACGGTAAATGTTTATATATTTTACTATAAATTTGATCAAACTTTACAGAATTTAATTTCAGGCAACTCTAATATACAAAGTAAATAAAAACGATGGAAATATATCATTGGATTGAGACTTAATCTCACACAATATTTTATTTAAAAGACCAAAAGTAAGGCGGTTTGGCACCATCTGCTGCCTCTTCTCTACCATCCCATCGGGTCTACTACACTGAATTATTAAGTAGTTCAGTTCACTTGACCACTCATTTGGGTCCGGCCGATTAACTTATGATCATCCTTAAGTTAATCAAGTATTATGTGCATTTGTTGTTCCTCTTAGTACGGCAAGGGTTGACGCTGAGGTGTGGGACCAAACGCGTAAAGGGTCCAAATGTCAGTGCGAAAAAGCATCATGGAGAGAGTGTACGTGCAATGTCAACTTTTTTTTCCTTTTTCCTACCATCTGATG
The DNA here is from genome assembly GCA_022496015.1 of Hordeum marinum. Classification (NCBI taxonomy): domain Eukaryota; kingdom Viridiplantae; phylum Streptophyta; class Magnoliopsida; order Poales; family Poaceae; genus Hordeum; species Hordeum marinum. The sequence goes on from CM039675.1 coordinate 427,142,133, forward strand.
TTGCAGACCTGCATTGTCGCCATCCGCCTATTTAATTATAAGAGATTGTTTTGTGTTGCTGCAGACCAGTATTGTTTAGTCATCGTGGACAACGAAGATTCTGACATTTCAGTATTGAACATAATTCAACAACTACATGATGAACTTCCGTATTTTTTTTTTCATGATAAATACTAGATCTATTCCCTGTTCATCTGCATAGTCTGCTATAGATCGGAAGTTGACCCGTTCTCCGGCCGTCTCTTTCTTCCACACAGGTTCACTTCACGTCGTCTCCTCTCCTCTGCTGTTCTGGGCATGCATGCTTTTGAATCCATACGTCGAGATGGATCGGACATGCACGCGATCGAGGCAGGGACCAGCGGACGTGAAGTTTTTGCAGGTACGTAGGGTTCGCTGTTACCATGCACGACCATGCATGCATACGGTCCTTCTCCTTCGTCTCTCCCGCAGTAGTCGGCAGAGGCAAAGCCGGTGGAAGCTGCCGGCGCAGCACACGTTTCCCTCGGCGTAGACCGGTTGGCAGCGGTGGATGCGTTGCGTGCGCACCGGCGTCATCTCCGACTCCGACCAACCTCCCGTTGCGTTCGATAGAGTGCACAAGTAATTCATTGCCCGATCTGAACCCTGGCCATGCACACCCCGGTCCCGGAGTAGTATAACTCGGAGACCAAACGCCCCACCAACTCGAACTACTCCGTCGCACTATTCTGACCGCCTCGCCACCAACTGCGAATCTTGACCAACGCTCGTAGGCCACCGCCGGTCCTGCCCTGCCCGGGGAGCTACCACGCCAAAATGGTCGGCGTTCCGTGCAAACCACATGCATGACTCACGCATCTCAAAGTAACCAAAGAATCGCTGGATGGAAGCTGCGCAGGTCTTGACCATCGTGTTGCAACTGCTCCCCGCTGCTGCAGGGAGTCTCATACGGATACGGTACGGGGCACTGCATGAATTCTCCCTGCCCGTGTTGTCGCCGATGACCGATCGCCGGTCGCCTTATGTGCTTGGCAGAACACTAACAGGCCTGCTGCCCTGCTCTAGGCCGCGGCGTGGGGCGGTGGGGGGCGTGCACGAGCGCGAGCGGGGCTTGGCCCAAGCGGCGGATGTGCCGTGCAAAGCCGCGCATTGAACTCGCTGGTATGGCTGCTGCGGAGTGAGTGCTGGTCCAGGGCCTGATGGCCGTGCGGGTGCACGCTATACACCATTTAATGCGGTTCGGTTCCACGCTGGGACAAGCAAGCGTGCAGCTTTTATCGTAGGAGCAGAATTGTCACCAGGTGGAAACACTGGCGGTGTGCGTGTCGGATCGATCCATCTTCTTTCTTAGGAGTAACTGCTGCGTCGTCGTCGAACAACATTGCACTGTTGCTACTGCTGGTACAGTTTGTTTGTTTTTGAGCAACTGCTTTTCGTTTATGAGCGGTTTTTGAGCAACTGCCTTTTTTAGTAGTAAAGGACACTACTGATAAATTGGGAAGTTCAAAGGAATACAAAAGGGGCCATGTGGATAGCTGGCGGCCCTGGTTAAGAGAAACCGAAAATTTACTCAAGCTATGAGCTTCTTTGTTTGTGTCCCAACCTTCGAAGATGATAGCACATGCGATGATTCATATTAATCTCTTGAACTATTGTGCCAGTCTCCCCTTGCGAGCCATGCTTTATATCACTGACAACACTTTTACTATCATATGAGATGATGATTCTTTCTAGATTTAGGTCTTGAGCAAGTGCTTGCGCTTCTCGACATGTTAGTGTCCCAACTCCCAAGACATGCCGAGTCATTAATTCCTGAAAAGACCATCGTCAAGGATCCTAAATAAAGGCCATTGTCATCATGGCATACAACAGAGGATGCACCTATGGAGCCATCTCGGGAGTTTTGAGCAACTGCTGGTACGGTAAAAACAATTGTGAGGATAGTGCGAGGCCTTCTAATGCTTGTATCATATTATGAGGATAGTGGGCTACTGGGCCATGTTCGACCGGTGAAGGAGACACGAGGCGGTTGGCTAGGCCTTCTTTTGGTTGATACCTTTTCTTAAGAAGTACTCTCTCCGTTTCTAAATATAAGACCTTTTAGAGATTTCATTCTAAGACTACATACGGAGAAAAATGAGTGAATTTATACTCTACAATATATCTATATACATCCATATGTAGTTTCATAGTGTAATTTCTAAAAGGTCTTATATTTAGAAACAGAGGGAGTACAAGACTGCTACCTACATACCCATAAAAATACCTCAAAAAACATACCCTTAAAAAAGGTCTAATGCATACATACATACATACATACATACACATCTGTATAACACATAATTCTAAAAAAAATATAAACCCACACATGTATCGTATCCTCATGTGTACTTTTGATAGAGTGAGCCAACACACTTTGAGATTAACAAAGTCATTATATGTGTCTCGTTATCAACTGAAACATCGCCTTTCATTGGAAGAATATTGCTTCGTTTTCTCATGAGTACTTTTGATAGAGTGAGCCAACATATTTTAAGATTAACGAAGTCATTATAAACCTCTTGTTATCAACTGGAACATCGCCTTCCACTGGAAGAATATTGCTTCGTTTTCTCAATTTCGTTTTCCCCATAAATATACGCAGTACACACTATATATATGCATATTTTATGCCAAAATAAATAAATATATACATATTTGTTGAAAATAATAATAGATATTCAACTGAATACTCATGAATTGACTTGGGCATACAGCGCGGCAGCACCGCAGCAGCATTACCAGCGCTATGATGTCACAATGCCACCGCTCCTCCGTCCGGACACGTGCGGATTTCATCGGTGTTGTTGTTGCCGGGCACTTGAAAACAAGAAAATGCGCTTGGCTAACATCGCTAGGACAAACCCGACGAATACCAGTATATACTTGTAAATCTACCGGCTGATAATTCATCGGTCGATCGACCTCGTGTTGCCGTAGGCATGCTCATTACTGAGCTGTTTAACCCATATCCCTGAGATCCACGTAAGGAGCATGAGGATCGTTGGAGTAGGCAGCGTGTTGGAGGCCGCTCGGCCGGTGGCAGCGATGGTGGTGGTGGAGTTCGTCTTCTCGGCTATGCAGATCTTCATCAAGCTGGCGCTCGACGACGGCATGGACGTCCGTGTCCTCGTCGCCTACAGGCCCATATTTGGCGCCGCAGTCCTCTGCCCCGTCGCCTTCCTCATCGAGAGGTGCATGCCTTCTTGCCTCGCGCATTTGTGAAACATTTTGTCTCACAAGATAGCGAGACGAGATTATTGCTGCTGACTAATGCGGCTGTGGTGTGAAAATCTCTAGGAAGAAACGGCCACCACTAACCTTCAAGGTTGTGACAGGGTTATTCTTGTGTGGACTGTTCGGGTAACTTGTTCTTCTCTTTGATGACCACGCCAGCAAATGCTCTAGACTTGAACTCCTTGGTCGATAGAAGAAACGCCATGTTTGTTGTTCACCTATCTGATGATACAAATGCAGAATCACCATGAACCAGAACCTGTTGGTGCTTGCCATCAAGCTGACGAATTCGACGACCATGGTCACAGCTCTCGGCAACCTCACCCCTCAAGCTACCTTCATCGTCGCAATCCTGACCAGGTCGGTCGTCATACTAACCACAGTCAGATTGCTATAAAATCTCGATTGTCACAGACTCACAGGCCCCGCTTGAAAAATGGGAAAACAGGATGGAGACACTGAAGCTCGGAAAGCCCAGCGGCCAAGCGAAGCTGGCGGGAACCCTGGTCGGGCTGGGCGGCGCGATGCTTCTCACGTTCTACAAGGGCCCGGAGATGAGGTTCCTCCGCCGCCTGCCGCACACCGGGCTCAGCCACGCCAGCGGCGATCGCCGGCTCCGCCCGCAGCCGGCCGCGGGCTCTCGGATTCTCGGCTCGTTTCTCGCCATCGCCGGCTGCTTCAGCTATGCGATCTGGCTCACCATCCAGGCCAAGGTCGTCCAGGTCTACCCGTGCCACTACTCGATCGCCGCTCTGGTGTGCGTCTTCGGCGCGGTCCAGTCCACGCTGCTCACGCTCTGCGTCCACAGGGACGCCGGTCACTGGAGGCTCGGGCTCAACATCAGGCTCTACGCGTCGGCTTACGCGGTACTCAGGCAGCTGATCGGCCACCGTTTTCTTCCTTCACGCCCATGCCATTGCCACGGTTCTGATGTTTGATTCGCGCGTCCAGGGTATCGTGGCGTCCGGGTCCGCCTTCCCGCTCATGTCGTGGTGCCTGCAGAAGAAAGGGCCCCTCTACGTCGCCATGTTCGGACCTCTCATCGTCGTCTTCGTCGCGGTCATGAGCTCCGTCGTCCTTAACGAGGCCCTGCACGTCGGAATGTGATACCCTATTCAACAACTCACATCACATGCCTTCGCCATGGTGGAGTCTATTTGAGTTTCTCACGGGGAGTCGGGCGTGCGCTGCCATTTTTTTTCTTTTTGTAGCCTACTTGGTGCTGTGCTGATCGTGGCGGGGCTGTACATGGTGCTGTGGGGCAAGGCCAAAGAGGAAGATGAACAAGATGCCGATGCGCCAAAACTTGCTCATCAAGACGACGAGCTGGGCAAGAAGTATGCTCCACAGGCTAACCGTGAAGCATAATGAGGAAAATACTACACTTCAATAGGGAAATACATTTCGGTTCCTGTTTGTACATGCACCCTATATGCAGAATTTATTTAATAATTAAATAAAAAGTCAAAATAGTTATGAACTATTTTGAGAATAAACTTGACTTACTTTTGTACTGGTATATAAATTTTCACCCAAAAAAGGCCAACGTTGACTTCACAGCAAAAAAAACAAAAAATATTTGCTATTATAGGTAACTATTCATGCTATTTTGATCAAAAATTTGTCTTTTTTGAAAAGAAGTCAAAGTTTAATTTTTTGTGTGGAATTTTTCTTACATGTACAATGGAAGGTCAAGTTTATTTTAAAAATATTTTCAATTTTTTTTGACTTTTTGTTGAATTGCTATTTTTTTTCATATACGGTGTAGATGTACCCATACCCCAAACGTCCGCGTCCCACTTCAATAACGCTTTTATATTATGGAGTAAATAACATAAAACTACCACTTTACAGGTTAGGGTTCTAGAAAAACTATGAGTTTTTATTTTTTCTCGAATAACTACCAAGTGTGTGGTCGGCTGTTTCAAAAAATCCAAAATCTTCGTTGTTAAAAAATTATACAGGTTTATGACAGGTCGTGCCCGCACCTAAACAATCCGTCTATTTGACCGTTTGTTTGTTTGTCTGTTAACTCACATGTGGGTCCCACATGTCAGTGTCAGCAAACTTTTAAAAACTTATCGGGTCCTTGCAAACTTTTGAAAAAAGCAATCGGGTCCCTCCCGTGGCCGTGCGTCACCAGCCGTTGTGAGGGTCGCCGGCCAGCACATGGCGCCACCGTGAAGCTCCCTTTCGTCGCGGGCAGTGCGTGGAGCTCCCTTCTGTCACGACCAGTGGCCATGACGCCGTCGTGGAGCTCCCTTCCGTCGAGGGCAGCGCGTGGAGCTCCCTTCCATCGCGACCAGCAGCCATGGCGTCGTCGTGGAGCTCCCTTCCGTCGTGCCCAAGCCATGGTGCCCAATCGTGGCGCCGTCGTGGAGCTCCCTTCCGTCGCGCCCAAGCCATGGTGCCCAATCGTGGCGCCGTCGTGGAGCTCCCTTCCGTCGCGCCCAGCAGCCATGACGCCGAGTGATAACCCACAAGTATAGGAGATCGCAATAGTTTTCGAGGGTAGAGTATTCAACCCAAATTTATAGATTCGACACAAGGGTAGCCAAAGAATATTTGAGAATATTAGCAGTTGAGTTGTCAATTCAACCACACCTGGAGATAAATATCTACAACAAAGTGATCAATAGCACAGTAGTATGATAGTTTGATAGCAGTGGTAACAGTAACAACAATAGTTTTATAGCAAGTGTAACAGTAACATCAGTAATAGTAACTTAGCAAGAGCAATAAGTGGAAAGATCGTAGGCATTGGATCGGTGTATTCGTTGGATGATATTCATCATATAACAGACATAACCTAGGACGACACAGAACTAGCATCAGTTCGTCAAAATAATGTAGGCATGTATATTGTATATAGTCATACGTGCTTATCGAAAAGAACTTGCATGTCATCTTTTGTCCTACCCTCCTGTGGCAGCGGGGTCCATAAGGAAACTAAGGGATATTAAGGCACCCTTTTAATAGAGAACCGGAACAAAACATTAACACATGGTGAATACATGAACTCCTCAAACTACGATCATCACCGTGAAGTATCCCAAATATTATCACTACGGGGTTGACGGGTCATAACACATAATAGGTGTACATGACTAGGCAAGATCGGATCAAGAACATAGATATAATGATGATAACATAAATGGTTCATATCTGAAATCATGACACTCGGGGCCTAGTGACAAGCATTAAGCATGGCAAAGTCATAGTAACATCAATCTTAGAACATTGTGGATACTAGGGATCAACCCCTAACAAAACTAACTCGATTACATGATGAATCTCATCCAACTCCTCACCGACCAGCAAGCCTATGAAGGAATTACTCACTCCCGACGGGAAGCATCATGGAATTGGCGATGGAGAAGGGTTGATGATGACGAAGACCAAAGATTCCCATCTCCAGAGCCCCAAACAGGCTCTAGATATGGCCTCCCAATGAAGAACAGGAGGTGATGGCGGCTCCGTATCGTGAAACGCGATAATTATTTCTCCTTCAATTTTTTTCGAAGATTTGTGAATTTATAGCGCTGGAATTAGGGTCGGGAGCCACGAGGTGTCCACCCTCCACCAGGCCGCGCCAGGGGGCCCTGGCGCGCCCTGGTAGAGGGTGGGCCCCCTCTCAGGTGGCTTCTGGCTCCATAATTCCTCATATATTCCAAAATAAATCTCCAAAAAGTTTTGTTCCATTCCGAGAACTTTATTTCTGCACAAAAAACAACATCATGGTAGTTTTGCAGAAAACAACGTCAGTCCAGGTTAGTTTCATTCAAATCGTGCAAATTACAGTCCAAAACAAGAGCAAAAGTGTTAGGAAAATTAGATATGTTGGAGATGTATCAACTCCCCCAAGATTAAACCCTTGCTTGTCCTCAAGTAATTCAGTTGACAAACTGAAAGTGAGAAAGAAAAACTTTTACTAATTCTTTTGTTCTTGTTTACATACATATGCTTATGTAGCACCCAGGTTTTCATCAAAGATCATGACTAACCATGTCAACAATAACTCTTAAAGACTATATTAACTCATATCAACGACACAAGCAACTAGCAAGCAATAATAAGATATCTCAAGTGCAAACATTTATCAAAACAATCATGATATGATATGACACTAGTGGTATCTCTCTAGCCCTTTCTGAGACCGCAAAACATAAGTGGAGAGCACTTCCAAAGTTCAAGCAACGACTAAACATTTTAATTCATGGTATAAAAGATCCAGTCATGATGCATCCAACATTCACTATACATAATGCACGAGGATGACAATAGTGCTCTCAGATATGGCGCTTATTTTTAGAAGGTGATGACTTACCATTAAAGTAAATAGATAGTCCCTTCGCAGAGGGAAGCAGGGATTTGCAGAGGTGCGAGAGCTCAAGGATTAAATAAGAGATAAGTATAATTTTGGGAGGTACATCCTTCCTGTCAACGTTACGACCAAGAGATATCAATATCTTCCATGTTAAACAAATTAGCGGCGGTTCCCACGCGGTAAAAGTAAAGGTTTACTCCCCCTCCACTAACAAACACACTTCACAGCGAGCTGAATCCACGAGTACCATCCAAACCAATAACATTCCTGGGGGAGTTTTGTTTTATTATTTGCATTTATTTTGATTTCGGGACTGGGAATCCCTATTACCGCCCTTCTCGTGCAAGGACGAGTGAATAAACACTCATCGTGAGAGTAACCCGCTTAACATGGAAGATACTGACCACCCCCTGTCACTCCATGATCGGTCCACGCACACAAAATAGATGTTCATTTGAAATTTTAGAGGTGGCACATGCAAATTTACTTGAAATGGCAGGGTAATACTGCATATAGGTAGATATGATGGACTCATCTGGAATAACTTTGGTTTAAGGGTTTTTATGCACAAGCAGAATTCTCACTTAATACAGGTGAAGGCTAGCAAATAGGTTGAGAAGCTTCCAACTAGAGAGTGAATACGGTCATAAACATGCATTATGAATAATAAACAATGAATGCTATCATGAGTAGGATATGGACACCATGAACATAAATATCATGAAGGCTATGTTGGTTTTGATTCAACTACATGCATGAACATGTACCAAGTCAAGCCAATTGAAACATTCATAGGAGGATACCATATCATCATACTACATCACAACCATTTTAATGCATGTTGACATCCAAGAAAAATCATTATCCACTCATAGCTACTTGAGCATGGCATGAACCACTATAATCTCTAATTGTCAATGCAAACATGTTCAATCATAATGTGCTGAATCATGGATACTAGGTTAAACATATTTACAAAAACAAGAACAAGTTGAGTTCATACCCGCTTTTCTCTGCCACAGTCAATTCATCAAATATGGTCATTATTGCCTTTCACTTACACAATCGAATGATATGAAAATAATAATAGTGCAAGAGTGTCATCGACTAAGCTGGAATCTGCAAACATTTTATTCAAGAGGAGAAGACAAAGTAATATGGGCTCTGTGTTAGATCAACAGTAATGCATATGAGAGCCACTCAACATTTTCATCCTGGTCTTCTCCTTGGTATGACTCGATAGAAGAAAGATAATTTCAGAGAAACACACTAAAATATTTGTAGTTTTTAGTTTTTCTTGAACAAAGCAAACACGAGAAGGAAAAACAAGAACGAGAAAAACTATTTACACGGGAAAACTCCCAACAAGCAAAAGGAGAAATGAGAAATCTTTTTTTGTTTTCTTTTAATACTACAACCGATTGAACTGAAAAGAAAAACCGAAAAGAAACAAGTTTTTTTGGATTTTCTCAAAGTTTTTCAAACACTCAAGAAGAAAACGAGAAAAATAAATCTAGCATGGATAATACAATGAAAGAGTGTGGACACCGACAACTGAAATGAAAAGTGTGAACATGAATGTAATGTCAGTGGGAATACGGACTCCCCCAAGCTTAGGCTTTTGTCCTAGCTTGGTAATCACCATTCGTGGCCCAGATAATGGCATGCGTCATAGCCTACCGAGGCTCTTGGTGCAACCACCTCAACCCTCCTAGCAGCTTTCACCTCTTCATTGTACGTGTGGGCCTCGCTCTCAACGTCGTAGTGCCTTCCCTTGCTATTAAAATCAAAGAGAGCAGGAGCAGGCAATACAATAGGCACAATGGGACCGTTATCAAACCTCAAGTTGTAAGTATAGTTATTAGTCGTGCCTGTAAGAAATCTGTGTCGTTTCATGGCATCAAAGTCTAATTACTCATTAGGTAAGATAGCATCATTAGGCCAAGGGACACTCCCAACCTCTTAGTGAGGCGAGAGGCATAAATCCCTCCATAGAAATTACCATTAGAAGCATTGAGAGTCAGTCCCCGTGCAACAATTGCTCCTAAGTTGTAGTCTTTAATTCCATTTAAAGTAGTGTATATAAGATTCAAATCATGAGCACAAAGTGTGCTACAATCCTGCTTGCCTATCATGCATTTACCATTAAAAAGTGCAAGGTATTGAATAGACGGAAATTGGATGCTTTTTATTCTACCTTGTGTCACTCTTCTAATTTCACGACAACAAAGGCTTCTCAATAATGATTAATACTCAGGTTTTGTTGGTTCGTCTAGCGAACCCCAATATGGAATTTTACACACGTCTCAAAATACGTCTAAAGGCATGGTGAAAGCATTATTGTATAGACTAAATGAAACTCTTGACTCATGAGGAAAATATTTGAATTTCTTAGTAAATGTCTCCGTGAGGGTGAGGTGTTAAGTGCACTTATCTTCGATGAAGGGAATTAGATCGGCGTTACGAACATACTGTTCAAATTCTTCCTTAATACTCGCACCTTCCATGAAGGTACTACATAGCCAAAGACATGATTTGGTTTCATCGTCCCGTATCGAGCTTGCACTAGGCTCAACATAAGATTGTCGTATGGAACTTTCACTTGATGATGCCTCCGAGGATCTCCTCCTCTAAGAACTCCTGAAGAATTGCATCTTATTTGTGAACAATTTCTAAAAAAAATTGTGACACAAATTTTGTTAACAAAACGAAATAACATTGATAGCAACTACTCCTAGGGATGCATAGAGGCCATATCAAGCATTCAAACTACTTAGAACTCTAAGAATTCAACACACAAGCTCATCTATAGCAGAACCAAGAGAAGCTAATTATTCTGAAAATAAACCACTAAATCAAAAACTAATCGAAGCAATGGGGGAGTTACATACTGAGAAGCAATCCCCTAAAACACTTTCGGAAATAGAGCTTTGAGCAAAGAGATCGAAATCCACGGGTTCTTGAGCAAGAACACGAGGGAGAGAGCAATGGTGAATTTTTTTCAGGAGGTAGGAGATGACATGGGCTAAAGGGATAAGTGGGGGGCCCACCTGGGCACACCCTCTACCAGGCCGCGCCAGGCGGGTCTGGTGCGCCCTGGTGGATGGTGGCCACCAGGTGCAGACCCCTCTGGTATTATGTGTTCTAGAATTGACAAATAATTAGAAAAAATCATGTTAAATTTTCATGGAATTTTGAGAACTTTTATTTTTGGGTCATTTTTATTGCACGGGAAAAACATAAACTGGATAAACATGGCATTTTATTTTATTTAACTAAGAAAAACATAAAACTAAAAATGGATACAGAGAGTTGTGTCTACTAAATTCATCAACTTCATACCTCTCAAAAATGATTCATTAATAAGGTTGATCAAGTCTTATTAACAACCACTTTCAATTAGCATGAAACCGAAGAACTTTCATAAAACACTAGGTTACCTCACTGGGGATAGGCATATCCCCAATCATAATAACATCATATTTCTTTTTGACAGTAGGTAGAGGTAATGGAAAGCTTCCAATAATGAGTGTCAGAGAATTTTCAATAACATTCACACCATTCACTTGGAATTGCTTCTTTGGAAAGTGCACCGTATGCCCATTACCATTGATATGGAAAGTGATCTTGCTTTTATTGCAATCAATGACAGCCCCTGGAGTATTCAAGAAGGGTCTACCAAGGATATTCGACATGTTGTCGTCCTTGGGCATATCAAGAATAACAAAGTCCATTAAGATAGTAACATTTGCAACAACAACGAGCACATCCTCACAAATACCGATAGGTATGGCAGTTGAGTTGTTAACCATTTGCAATGATATTTCAGTAGGTGTGAGTTTATTCAAATCAAGTCCTTTATATAAAGATAAAGGCATAACACTAACACCAGCTCCCAAATCACACAAAGCAGTTTTGACATAATTTCTTTTAATGGAGCAAGGTATAGTTGGTATTCCAGGATCTCCAAGTTTTTTAGGTACTCCATCCTTAAAAGAATAATTAGCAAACATGGTGGAGATTTCTACTTCAGGTATCTTTCGTTTATTAGTGATGATTTCTTTCATGTACTTAGCATAAGGAGGCATCATTAAAATATCTGTTAAACGGATACGCAAAAAGACTGGCCTAATCATTTCAGCAAAGCGTTCAAATTCTTCATCATCCTTTTTCTTAGATGGTTTAGGTAGAAAGGGCATGGGTTTTTGAACCCATGGTTATCTTTCTTTACCATGTTTTCTAGCCACAAAGTCTTTTTTATCATATTGTTTATTTTTAGGTTATGGGTTATCAAGATCAACAACACGTTCTATTTCCACATCATTATCTGGCACTTTATCATTACTAGGTTGGGTATCCTCACGAACATCATTATCATTGTCATTATTACTAGGTGGATGTTCATTACCAGATTGAGTTTTGGCATCAGAAATAAAAACATCATTATTATCATTAGGAGGTTTTTCTATCTGAGGTTCACTAAAAGCATGCAAAGTCCTATCATTTTTCTTTTTCTTTTTCTTCTTAAAAGAACTAGGTGTTGGAAATATGCCCTATAGGCAATAATAAATTAGTTATTATCATATTTCCTTGTTCGTGATAATCGGTTATTATCCATGCTATAATTGTATTGATTGGAAACTAAATACATGTGTGGGTATATAGACAACACTGTGTCCCTGGTATGCCTCTAGTAGACTAGCTTGTTGATCAAAGATGGTCAAGGTTTCCTGGCCATGTACATGAGATGTCATTTGATAACGGGATCACATCATTAGGAGAATGATGTGATGGACAAGATCCAAACTATAAATGTAGCATATGATCGTGTCAGTTTATTGCTATAGTTTTCTGCATGTCAAGTATCTGTTCCTATGACCATGAGATCATGCAACTCACTGACATCGGAGGAGTACCTTGTGTGTACCAAACATCTCAACGTAACTGGGTGACTATAAAGGTGCTCTACAGGTATCTCTGAGGGTGTCTATTGGGTTGGCATGGATAGAGACTGGGATTTGTTACTCCGTGCGACGGAGAGGTATCTCAGGGCCCACTCGGTAATACAACATCACTATAAGCCTTGCAAGCAATGTGACTAAAGAGTTAGCCACGGGATCTTGTATTACGGAACGAGTAAAGAGACTTGCCGGTAACAAGATCGAACTAGGTATAGAGATACCGACGATCAAATCTCGGGAAAGTAACATACCGAAGAACAAAGGGAACATCATACGGGATTAACTGAATCCTTGACATAGAGGTTCGACCGATAAAGATCTTCGTAGAATATGTAGGAACCAATATGGGCATCTAGGTCCCGCTATTGGTTATTGACCGTAGAGGTGTCTCGGTCATGTCTATATAGGTCTTGAACCCACAGGGTCTGCACACTTAAGGTTCGGTGACGTTTCGGTAGTATTGAATTATATGTGTTGGTGACCGAAGGTTGTTCGGAGTCCCGGATGAGATCCAAACATGACGAGGAACTCCAGAATGGTCCAGAGATGAAGATCAATATATAGGACGAAGGTAATCGGAGTCCGGAAGCGTTCCGGGGGTACCGGGTTATGACCACGGGTACCGAAAGGGGTTTCGGGGGCCCCGGCAAGTGTTGGGGGGCCTCATGGGCCAAAGGGAGGGGGAAACCAGCCCACTAAGGGGTTGCGCGCCCCTCTCACCTTTTCCCACGTAACCAGGAGAGGTGGGGCGCCCCCTCTAGGATTCCCTCCACCTGGCTTGGGGGCCAAGTCACCCTAGGATTTCCCTAGGGGGCGCCCCCATCTGCCCTAGCCGCCGCCCCCTAGATTGGATCTAGGGGCACCACACCTCATCCCTTCCCCTTATATATAGATGAGGATAGGGAGGGAAGCCGCACCTAAGAATTACCACATGATGCCCTCTCTCTTCCTCTAGATCTGTTCTCCACTAGATCGTCTCGGTTGTGCTTGGCGAAGCCCTGCCGGGATAGCACCACCACCACCGCCACCACGCCGTTGTGTTGGTGGAGAACTCATCTACCTCTCTGCTTCCTCTTGCTAGATCAAGAAGGCGGAGATCGTCATCGAGCTATACGTGTGTTGAACGCGGAGGTGTCGTCCGTTCGGTGCTAGATCGGAAGGACCACGATGGGATCGCGGGACGGCTCGTGATGAGATCGCGGGACGGGTCATGATTGGATCGTGAAGACGTTCGACTACATCAACCGCGTTTCTTAACGCTTTCGCTTGGCGATCTACAAGGGTATGTAGATCCACTCTCCCCCTCGTAGATTCTCAACACCATGGATAGATCTTCCGTGTGCGTAGGAAATTTTTTGTTTTCCATGCAACGTTCCCCAACACTAGGTGTATCAGCATTAATTCCTTGAGAGTCTTGTTCAATTATGTTAGGATGACCCTCAGGATAAAGAGGTTCTTGGGTCATTCTACCTCCTCTAGTCACTACTCTAATAGCATGATCATTCATATTATTATTCATTTCATCAAGCAATTCTCTTTGAGATTTGGAAACTTGTTCTAATTGAGTTTGAACCATAGAGGCATGTTTTCCTACACGTCTAACATCATTACCGATTCTAAATAACAAGTCACTAAGCGAGCAATAATATCAAAATTATATTTCAAGTGTTTCAAAACATTTGCATTGAAGTGCTCTTGTTTCATAATGTAGTTATCAAACCCATATAAGCATTGACTAGGATGTTTATTGCAAGGGATATCACCTTCATCAAACTTTAATAAAGAATTTACCTCTACCACCTGTGGAGGTGGTGGTGTGTTGAGCCCATGTATTCCTTCAATAGGTGGTAAATTCTTAACATCCTCAGCTTTAATACCTTTTTCCTTCTACATTTCTTTGCCTCTTGCATATCTTTAGGACTAAGAAACAAGATAGCCCTCTTCTTCGGAGTGGGTTCAACTGGTGGTTCAGGGAGAGTCCAATCATCATAGTTCTTCAATATATTATTCAATAGTTCCTCAGCTTGTTCAACAGTTTGTTCCCTGAAAACACAACCAACACAACTATCTAGGAAGTCCCTAGAAGCATATGTTAGTTCATCAAGAAATTTACCTAATAGTACAACATCATCAAGCATGGTACTAGTATCATCATAAGCATCATTCAAAGCAGAAGTAGCATCATCAATATCAGGATTAATAGCATGTGGTGTTGTTGGAAGTTTACTCATAACAGAAGGTGAATCAAGTGCAGAGTGTGATGGCACTTCCTTACCTCCCCTCATCTTAGAGGGAAAAATCTTGGTTTTAGTATCCTTCAGATTCTTCATAGTGATAAGTTGATATAAATCCCAAGTGACTCAACAAATATAGCTATGCTCCCCAGCAATGGTGAGGGAGTCCTGGATTAAGGGGTCCTCGGGGGGCCGACCTATTTCTTATGGGCCAGACTGTATGCGTCGCTTGCCGAACATTGATCGATCGAAGGCCTTGTGATAGAGGCAAAGTTGTCCCTATCTTTCAATGAGATGGTGGCTATCGTTTTTGGTGGAGTAGACTTTGACGATCTGACTACAAAAGTGTGATGACGTCGCGCCTTAGCAATCGCTAAACCAACTCCGATAGGTTATTGACCATGCCGGAGCATGATCAACCTGACCACGAGGGTCTATTTCCTGCACGCAAACGAAGAACAAGCAAGAAACTAAGATTGCAATTTGGATATTGCAAATATAAGAGGAAAGCTTTATTGATGGAAGTGGGGTTCTGTGAGGCCTTTGTCTCGTCGTGGAACACAAATGAAGAACGCGAAGTTGCAGCTATGGCGAACTTGTAATCTAAACAAAACACAAACCTAAAACGAAGCCCTAAGGGTTGTATATATGGGGGAATAGAGGGGAATTTCGTGGGCCCTTGGAGGAGGGGTTCGAAAACGACCTAACTCAGTTTAGCAAGCTATAATATGGTATTTGGGCCTGGCCCAAAAGTAAGGTGACGCAATACCTATATTAGCCTATGGACAAATTTTATGAAGTGGCATCATGCATATTTCGTCCAAGGCTTCTCGCTCCCATTATGGTGGCTTCAAAGTGCGAAAATCATCATCGAAAGCTCCATTGTTCTTTCCCGCGCGCGGACCTTCTCCTCCATGCTTGATCCCACTCCAATGGTCATCCTTCTTGTCCATGATAGGTCCTTCATTCATAAGTAAAACAAAAGTATCTAATTTAGGCAGCATCATATGTTCATGAACATTATAAGGATTTCCAAGAAACGGAAGTACTTGGTAATTCAATTGACGTGTATGTATAGCAGTCATGTATGTATAGCAGTCGGGGTTGTGGGTGTAACATTAGTAGGGATGTCCTCATCATCCTCCCCTTCTTGAACTGAAGTCATCCTCAATAGAAGCTCATCTTTCTCACCCAAATAAGGCTTCAAATCTGCAATGTTAAAAGTGGGGCTAACCCCAAACTCTGCAGGCAGCTCAAGTTTATATGCATTATCATTTGTTTTCTCTAACACCTTAAAAGGACCATCAACACGTGGCATTAGCTTTGACTTGCGCAAATCAGGAAATCTATCCTTACACAAATGTAACCAAACAAGATCTCCAGGTGCAAAAACAACATGTTTTCCACCCTTATCTCCAGCAAGTTTGTATTTAGCATTCATATGCTCAATGGTTTCCTTAGTTAACTCATGAATCTTTAATATCAATTCAGCACGTTCTTTAGCATGAAAATTAACCTTCTCCGAAGATGGAAGAGGCAACAAATCAATAGGTGCACGAGGTCAAAACCATATACAACTTCAAAAGGGCACATCTTAGTAGTAGAATGCAGAGAACGCTTATAAGCAAATTCAATATGAGGCAAGCATTCTTCCCACATTTTTAGGTTATTCTTCAAGACAGCCCTAAGCATAGTAGACAATGATCTATTGACTACTTCAGTTTGTCCATTAGTTTGGGGATGACATGTAGTACTAAAAAGCAGTTTAGTCCCTAACTTAGCCGATAAACATCTCCAAAAGTGGCTAGGAAATGTAGCATCACGATCTGAAACAATTGTATTTGGCACACTATGCAACCGAATAATTTCACAAAAGAACAAATTAGCAACATTAGCAGCAGCATCACTTTTATGACATGGTATAAAGTGTGCCATTTTTGAAAATCTATCCATGACAACAAATATGCTATCTCTCCCCTTCTTTGTTCGAGGTAAACCTAAAACAAAGTCCATTGATATATCCTCCCAAGGAACACTAGGTACAGGCAAAGGCATATATAAACCATGAGGATTGAGTCGTGACTTAGCTTTTTGACGTGTAGTTCAGCGAGCAACATAACGCTCAACATCCCGTCTCATCTTTGGCCAGAAGAAATGTGTAGCAAGTACATCCTCCATCTCTTTCATGCCAAAGTGTCTCATTAATCCTCCTCCATGCGCCTCCTGTAACAACAAAAGACGAACAGAGCTAGCAGGAATGCATAGCTTGTTAGCACAGAACAGAAATCCATCATTAATGATAAACTTGTTCCATGTTCTCCCTTCTTTACAATTCTGCAACACATCTCTAAATTTAGCATCATGCACATATTGATCTTTGATGGTCTTTAAACCAAATATTTTAAAGTCAAGTTGTGAAAGCATAGTATAACGAGGAGACAATGCATCAGCAATAACATTTTCTTTACCCTTCTTCTGTTTAATGACATAAGGGAAAGTCTCAATGAATTCAATCCATTTAGCATGTCTACGGTTCAGTTTTGCTTGACTTTTAATATGTTTCAAAGATTCATGATCAGAATGTATAACAAATTCTTTGGGCCATAAATAATGTTGCCATGTTTCCAAAGTCCGAACAAGAGCATATAATTCCTTATCATAAGTAGAATAATTCAGACTAGGCCCACTCAATTTTTCAGAAAAGTAAGCAACAGGTTTACCATCTTGTAATAACACATCTCCTAACTCAATTCCACTAGCATCACATTCAAGCTCGAAAGTCTTATTAAAATCAGGAAGTTGGAGTAAAGGAGCATGTGTTAACTTATCTTTCAAGATCGTGAAGGCTTTTTCCTGTGCGATACCCAAGGCAAAAGGCACGTCCCTCTTTTGTAAGCTCATTGAGAGGCACAACAATGGTGCTGAAATCTCTCACAAAACGCCTATAGAAACCAGCAAGGCCGAGAAAACGCCTCACTTGTGTGACCGTTTTGGGCTGCGGCCGACTCTCAATAGCTCCAATCTTGGCTTTATCAACTTCAATTCCCTGCGGAGTAACAACATAGCCAAGAAAAGACACTCGGTCGATGCAAAAGGTGCACTTCCCAAGGTTACCAAACAAACGTGCATCACATAGAGCAATAAAAACAGCACGTAAATGTTCCAAATGTTCCTCCAAAGATCTACTAAAAATCAGTATATCATCAAAACATACTACCACAAATCGTCCAATGAAAGCACGTAAAACCTCGTTCATTAATCTCATGAAAGTCATAGGTGCATTAGTTAACCTGTCGGGGATATACCCCGCGGTATGACCCGGGAGACAGTTATGACCCAGCCGGTTATGAGTCCTCGGATGACTCTCCGGTGAGTCCTCGGATGACTCTCCGGTTGTGAGTCCCTGGATGGCTCTTCGGTTGTGAGTCCCCGGATGACTCTCCAGTGAGTCCTCGGATGACTCTCTGGTTGTGAGTCCGTGGATGACTCTCTCCGGTTGTGAGTCCCCGGATGACTCTCCGGTTGTGAGTCCCTGGATGACTCTCCGGTTGTGAGTCCCCGGATGACTCTCCGGTGAGTCCCCATATGAATCTCTAGTTGTGAGTCCCTGGATGACTCTCCGGTAGGTTGGGTAGCGATGCACCAGGAATTAAGTCAATCTGATGCTCAATCCCTCAAATAGGTGGCAATCCCGGTGGCACGTCTTGTGGAAAGACGTCAGCAAACTCCTGCAAGATGTTAATGACAGCAGGAGGCAAAGAGGTTGGCATGTCCTCGAATGAAAATAACACCTCTGTGCATACAAAAGCATAGCAAATAGATTTAGTAACATCCAACTCGGTAATATCAGATTTAGTAGCAAGTAAACATCCACTCTTTAATTTTATTTTAGATGCAACATTAGATGATGGTTTATTAAGCTTATGGTGTTGCTCAAATTCCTTTGCTACAATCTGATTTTCACTCTTATGTAGCTCATGTTTTGCTTTACTAGCTCTAGCAATGTCATCTTTCATAATATGGTAAGGAGACATAGGAAGCAAAGTGATATTTTGATCCTTATGAACAACAGTATATTGATTTGTCCTACCATGGTGTACAGAATTTTTATCAAATTGCCATGGTCTACCAAGTAAAACAGAACATGCTTGCATGGGTACCACATCACAATCAACATAATCATAATATGTACCAATGCTAAAATGCACACGAACAGTACGTGTTACCTTAACCTTGCCACTACTGTTGAACCATTGGATGTAATAAGGATGAGGATGTGGTCTGGTGGTTAGAGACAGCTTCTCCACCATCTCCATGCTAGCCAAGTTATTGCAACTCCCTCCATCAATGATGACGCGAATAGAACGCTCCTTCACAACTCCCTTTGTGTGGAACAAGTTGTGCCTCTGATTTTGCTCAGCCTGTGTAACCTGCACACTGAGAACATGTTGAGCAACTAAACTTTCATACCTGTCAGCGTAATCAGTAGCCATGTAGTGTGTCTCTGGTTCTGTATCCTTGCCACCCTTTTCTTCACTCGCAATGAGAGCCAAAGTCTCCTCATCATAATCACTAGCGGACGCATATCCACCATCCTTGGTAACAATCATTACACGCTTGGCAGGGCATTCCCTCGCAAAGTGACCTCCACCCTTGCAACGACGGCATATAACCTCATGTGTTTGCCCTGTGGATGCAATAGATGAAGAAGAGCTTTGTGCAGGCCCAGAAGGTGTGCTCTTCGCGAAGGGTGGAGTAGGAGCCTATTTCCTGGTATCTCGGTTGGAGTTGGAGGTTGAAGTAGGTGGTGCTGCAGCAGGACGTGCGGAAGTAGAGGAGGTACGTGGTGTCCATGGTGAAGTGCAACCTGTAGAAAAATTAGTTCTCGTTGTTGCCAATTAGTTCTCGTTGTTGCCTGTCGATCCTGCACCTCACGTTCAGCTTTGCAAGCAATATGGAATAAACGAGTGATAGTGTTATACTCATTATACTCTAGAATAGTCTGAATCTCTCTATTTAATCCACCCATAAAACGTGCAAGCATAGCTTCATTCTCCTCAAAAATACCACATCTAATCATGCCAGTTTGTAATTCCTGATAATATTCCTCTACAGAATTTTTTCCTTGTCTTAAACGCTGCAAATTTTGAAGTAATTCATGCTGATAATATGGTGGAACCCAACGATTACGCATAGCAGCTTTCAAAGCAGCCCAAGTAGTTGGAATATTAGTATGATGTATTCTACAATGTTCTGACCACCAAACACAAGCAAAACTAGTGAATGAACAAACAGCAGCAACATCACGTCTATCCTCAGAGAATTGTAAGCATGTAAAATGTTGTTCTGTTTCTAACTCCCATGTAAGATATATATCAGGAACATATCTACCCTCAAATGTCAGTATATTCAATTTAAGTTTAGGGAGATGGTCATGATCTCGTACATGAGGGGGTGGTGCAGCCCTACCGTTACGGTTGTAGCCATGTGGACGACCTGGTGCTTGTGGTGGTGGTTGCCCCTGAGACTGATCTGTAGCAACCTTTCCCTCATCATCGTAATCACCATCATAATCCTCAACCTGCTCAACAGCAATAGCAGCAGCAGCCACAGAAGTAGCAGCAGTATCACCAGTACCAGTATGTTGGACTAGGCCGATAGGCACACGTCGCGCTCGTCGTTCGAGAGGGATAGGAGCTGTAGCTGGTGGTGGTAGACGAGCAAGCATCTCATTGAACTTGGCGTCCATCTTGGTGTCGAATGTCTTCTCCAAACCATCTAGCTTCTCCATGGCCTCTCCAAAGTTGGTCACGAAGTCTTGTACCTGGTCAGCCATCATTTGCTGAAATTTATCATGGAGCGCTTTGTTGGTCTTGCTCTCTCAGCCGATCTCGTCGTCTTGTGATGCTGGCATGGTTAGCAGAAATAGGAAACACACAAGAATATGAAACCTACAGACTATTGGGAAGTGGTGGTGGTGGTGGTGGTGTGTCACAAATCCTTCAAGCGAATCTCATATTCTTACCAGTTCTTACCCAGCAGCAGGCGGTGATCGACAACCGTTGTAGTCAAAACTCTCAGAGCTTGGATAGAGCGATTTCCAGGTGGTGTCAAACACACGACGTAGATGTATGTGGATCTGGGATGGCTTATAATATGGTGGCAAAAAGGGTCAGCAATAATCAATTCAGAGATGCAAGGTTGAATAAACACTCAATGACGGTACTGTGTTGGTCCTAGGCTAGACAGTGCTAGAGAAGCAAGCCTAAAACACCAACAAAATCACGACGCTACACGTAATCAAGGGTACAGCCTAATATGGTATTTCGAAATTACATGGGCCTGGCCCAAAAATAAGGTGGCGCAGCACCTATATTAGCCAATGGACGAATTTTATAAAGTGGCATCCTGCATATTTCGTCCAAGGCTTCTCGCTCCCATTATGGTGGCTTCAAAGTGCGAAAATCATCACTCGAAGCTCCATTGCTCTTTTCCGCGCGCGCACCTTCTCCTCCATGCTTGATCCTGATCCAATGGTCATCCTTCTTGTCCATGCTAGGTCCTTCGTTCATAAGTAAAACAAAAGTATCTAATTTAGGCAGCATCATATGTTCATGAACATTAGAAGGATTTCCAAGAAACAAAAGTACCTGGTAATTCAATTTCCGTGCGCGAGCTCTAGTAATTGGTCCTGTATGTATAGCAGTCGGGGTTGTGGGTGTAACATTAGTAGAGATGTCCTCATCACCTTGTCTCCAGGAAGGAAGCTTCGGGAATCGTGGCTTTTCCTCCACGTTTGATGTAGCAAATAGGTATGTTTATCTTTTTGGCATGTAACTGACCATGTGTAAACCCTAGGTACCCCCAGCGTCTATATAAGCTGGAGGGTTTTAGGTTGTAGATAGAGAACAACTCATGTAGGGTTTAGCTCTTTGATCTCGAGGTAGATCGACTCTGTAACCTATACATCATTAATACAATCAAGAAGGACGTAGGGTATTACCTCCATAGGAGGGCCCGAACCTGGGTAAAACCTTGTCCCCTTCATCTCCTGTTACCATAGATTCTAGTCTCACAGCTCGGGACCCCCTACCCGAGATCCGCCAGTTTTGACACCGACATTGGTGCTTTCATTGAGAGTTCCACTGTGAACACTGAAGGAATTGATGGCTCACCTCATCACGAGCAATGAGATCTGCATCCGGGGGACCCTTACCCCCGATCAGACTCTCACAGGCGGCGACATCTTGTCCCACGCTGACTCGATCAGCCGCCTTGGTCAGATCGGAAACTTCTCCCCTCATCAGAGAATTGGGTTCGGAACCCTAGGACATCCCGGCAGCCGATGACCTAGACAGTCCTGATAACTCTAAAGATCAGGAACTGTACAGACAGCAGCTCATAGCAACGGCGTGTAGCCCAAAAGAGAAGGAACGACAACTCAAAGCAGAACAAGATGACCTCAACGATCGATGGACGAGAGTCCTCTCAGCTGAGGAGGGATACGGTCTATCAGACCAACCTAAGAGTTATCCACGCAGAAGGCTGCTACCACAATTTGATGACGAGCTCATTGATACCCCGTCTCCCAAACCTACCTCGTACGACAAGCCGGACCACCCTCCTCGCGGGCATGAGAGGACGGCTGACAACACCGGTTATAGACCGGCCATTCCCCAAAGATGGGGAAAGGAGCCGCTAGAGCCCAATGACAGGTTCGACATGCGAGACTACTTAGACTACAGAGCAAGTCGCACAAGATCCATCTATGGATCCAGAGTCTACTCACCCAATAAACGGGATGTGTACATACCATGGCTCGACCGAAGCAATAACATAGACTGGGAACGTAACCAAGCTAGAATAGACGCCAAATACAGGCGCGACATAGCTCGGGTTCGAGGCGCCGCTCACCCACTGGGCTTCATGGATGAGGTGATGCGACATCAGTTCCTGGAGGGGTTTAAACCTGTGAACATCAAACAGTACGACAGGACAACTGATCCAACCATATGGATTGAGTACTTCCTCCTCTATATCCACATGGCGCGAGGAGATGATCTCCACGCCATAAAATATCTCCCCCTAAAACTCAAGGGGCTAGCTCGGCACTGGTTAAATAGCCTCCCCAAAAACTCCATTTGATGCTAGGAAGACCTGGAAGATGCATTCCGATCTAACTTTCAGGGCACTTATGTTCGGCCATCGGATTCCTCCAACCTAAGCAACATCGTTCAAAAACCCGGAGAGTCTACGCAGCAATTCTGGAATAGGTTCTTAACCAAGAAAAAACAAATTTTTGACTGTCCGGACGCTGAGGCAATAGCCTCCTTCAGGCATAATATTCGGGACGAATGGCTTGCCAGCCAGCTCGGCTAGGATAAACCTCGAACTATGTCCTCCCTTACGTCCCTCATGACCCGGTTATGCGCGGGTGAGGACAATTGGCTAGCAAGGCGCAGCCACAACTCCGAAGACCACGGAACCTCTAAATTTCAGGATGGCAATGGGAAACCGAAGCGTAATAAGAACAAACGTCTGCCGTTAACACCAGCTTCCACAACTCCCGACTAGGGCAGCAGAAGAAGCCTCCTAAAGGCAACCGCGACGGACCCACTCCGTTGGAAAAGATCATGGAATGGCCTTGCTAGATCCATGGGGCTCAAGAGAAGCCCGCCAATCACACACACCTCAATTGTTGGGTGTTTAAACAGGTCGGCAAGCTCCCGCCAGAGGATCAAGGCAAGAGCCCTCGCAGCAAGGATGAGGATCAGCCTCGGGGTCCGATTGGTGATGGACAAAAGAAATTTCCTTCATAAGTCAAAAC
This sequence comes from Hordeum marinum, assembly GCA_022496015.1. Taxonomy (NCBI): domain Eukaryota; kingdom Viridiplantae; phylum Streptophyta; class Magnoliopsida; order Poales; family Poaceae; genus Hordeum; species Hordeum marinum. The sequence continues at coordinate 427,165,740 of CM039675.1, forward strand.
GGTAAACATGAAATACGCCACCCATATACCTAAAAGGGAGAGGAAGTGCGCTCTTCGAGAGGTCTACACCGTAGAGCCTGTGGCCCCAAAGTATGACCCATGGTCGGCATATCCGATCACCTTCGATCGGCGCGATCACCCGACCCGTATCCGTCACGGGGGTTCGGCGGCCCTCGCCCTAGACCCCATTATATATGGGTATCACCTCACAAAATTCCTAATGGACGGAGGAAGTAGCCTTAACCTGATTTACTCAGTCACGGTGAAAAAGATGGGCATAGATCCGTCAAGGATCAAACCGAGTAACACTACCTTTAAAGGAGTGATTCCAGGTGTCGAAGCCCGATGCACGGGCTCCTTAACCCTTGAAGTTGTGCTCGGATCACCCGACAACTTTTGCAGCGAAGACTTGATCTTCGACATTGTGCCCTTCCGCAGCGGCTATCATGCCCTGCTTGGCAGGGCAGCGTTTGCTCGCTTCAACTTCATCCCGCATTATGCAAACCTCAAGCTCAAGATGCCCGGCCCCAAGGGGGTCATCACTGTTAACGGCAACATAGAGCGCTTTCTACGAACCGAGGAACATGCGCTGGCCCTGGCGGCCAAATTTAATTACAAAGATGATCGACAAGCTCCGACATCTGCCATAAAGGCACGCAAGATTGGGAAGCGAGCTCGGCTTCAATACGAACTCTCAGAGCCTTCCCCTCCCCTTAAATAGGGATTTGCCCCCCATCGCGCAACCCTAGGACCAGCGAAGTACATGCCAAGGAGGCACAACTTTGCACTTAAAATTCCATGGGTAGCGGTGGGGAAACAAAGGTGGGTGTCCGATTGGATCAAACCACTACCATTAGCATGTCTTCGGACACAACGCAGGTACAATTGAAAGACCTGCCAAACGGCGTAAAGCTCATCCACAATTTGGCGACTTCTCAAGACCTTGTTTGCAAGATCCGTTTGCCGAACAATATCACCCATTAAGGTGCACCAAGACGTAGGAGTACATAAGCAGCGGGGCACATCAAAGACTTAAGGTCACAAATTGAAGACCCCTGGTATAGCCACTCCTGTAAAACCTCTTCTTTTTCACATACCTGTAAGTAGTTGCTTCGGCAATCCGAGTAAAAAGATTTATTGCAAAAAATATAGCATCATTATACATGTTTGTTCTGTTGTCCTTTTGGGCACATGCTTTTCCTTTTTCTCCCTCTTCTCGTGTAACAGTTCAGTATGTTACGACGCAACCGACTAATAGATTGGGGGCTCGAGTTTAAAACAAATCGATGTACATACAACTTATTATGTGTTCGCCGTCTTGGAATTCACTTTATATGCATCAGTTCCGAACTATGTCTTGGGTCAATAGTTGGGTTGCCCGGCTCGTGTGCTTGCCCCTTTATGTTTTGCTCGTTTGGCTAAAAGGGCAAAGGGAGAACCCCTACGATTGTGTTTTCGGATAGCCTGGTCAAGCACCTCAGGGGAGGAAGCCAAAAGTGACTGTCATAGTATGCGAGAGCCGGTATGTGAATCCGAGCTTCAAGTGGTATACTTACATCCCCGTCAGAGGATATTCCGTGTTATACGAAGGGTTTGTTCTTCATGCAAACCATGTGATGATGGCCTTAGACACGGTTCATCCGAACATCACAAACATCCCGGGGGCTAGTCATCAGCACCGCGCAGTCCTTTTCGCGCCCCTACGGCTAAGTGAAAGAAATAACGCACTATAGTCTGATTGCCTAGTCCGCCGCACTCTACCGCCGTCGGGTTTCGATAATTCGGCTAAGGGACATGGTGCATTGGCAGAGACACCCCATGTAGTATCTACATGGGGGCTGAAGCCGACGAATCGCATCTTTCAGTTTCAAATGGCCACACAAGAGTTATAAAGGAATGCAAAACATTGAAAGCCTGATAAATTATAACATTAAAGCTTTAAAAAATGTCTTCGTACACATACAATTTTATTCATGCATGTTATCTTTTGAACACTGTGACGCTATCGCCCGAGCACCTTCCATTACTCCGGCAAAGTACAGCTCGGGGAGTCTATGTTCCTTCTCGGGAGGCAGCGGGGCGGTGGCTATGTTCATTGGATCCAGCCCTGGCCAGTGCACCTTGGCCTTGGCAAGGGCCATCCGGGCTCCCTCGACGCAGGAGGAGTGCTTCAAAGTGTCGAGGCGAGGCGAAGTGGCGATCAGCTTCTGCACCAGGCCAAAGTAGCTGCCTGGCAGTGGCTCGTCGGGCCATAAGCTAATGCAATGGTCCTTCATGGCCGGCTTCGCCATCTGGTGCAGCTCCATCAACTGCTTCAGTTGCTCGACAAGAAGAGGAGAGCGCTCGAGGGCTCCGAACTGCGCCCAGAAGAGACGAGCTTCGTCTCCTTCTTCCCTCGATGCGTACAGCTGATTGGTGTCCGCTATAGTCATCTAGAGGTTGGAGGAGGTGCTTGAGGAATGCCACACCTGGGTAAGCAACTTGACCTTGCTATCCTCGAAGACACACTGCAGTAAGTATGGCTTACCACCCGTTATGTCCTTCGCTTGGCGGACCTGCTCTTCAAAGAACCATATATCCACCCGCTCCTTTTGGAGATCGGCTTTTAGGTCAGATAGATCGGTCGCACGCTCCTTGCCCTCTTGCTCAAGGACCTCGCACTTGTGGCTGTCGTCCTTGAGTTCCAGCTGGATCTTTTGCACCCGCGCCTCGTGTTTGTCGCTGGTGGCCCTCAAAGCCGAAAGTGCGGTTGCTGCTTGGTCGGCCGCCGCCCTCTCAACCCTCGCTTCGTCCTTGGCCTGCCGTAGCTTGGCCTTGAGCTTTTCCACCTCCTTTGCCGAGGCTGTTTGATCATTAACACTATGAAAAACTGCATGGACAGTATTTCGACAAAGGTGTCCGGATGTGGATTCAGACTTACCTTGCGCCTCGTCAAATATTTTATTAAGAGCATCAAGCTCGTCTTCGGATCTTTTGAGCTTCCAATTCGGCTTGTCTAGCTCGGCGCCATTCACGGCCGCCGCCGATGATGAAGCATGTAATACACAAATCCTTGTCAGGTTACATGGGATGCATACTTCCGAACTATCGTCAATCCGATTACATGTCTGGTCCTTTTAGGGGTTATTTGAATGTTTCAAACATAAATTTTTGTATGAAGTTCGGAAATGGATCCATGATTGACCCCTAGGTTAGTTTTTTCCAACTCACCTAGGGCTCGGGGGCTGCCATGTATATAATCACTGTTCAAAAAATCTTCCGATTCAGCGATTTATCGCTACTCATGGGGTGACCGATAAGATTTTGCCTTATCTTCACCGTTTATTGCTTGGGCCGATTTATCCGCCTGACAAGCGATTTATCGGGAATCTACCGATAAATTGGGCCTATTCCTAGCACTATGTTTGCAAAAACTATGTTTATTCGTGTTTTGTTGACCTTGTTATGCAACATGTACTATTGTCCTATTTTGTTTGTCATTATACGAGGAACTAAAGGCTTGAAATCAAGGTAACACTTCTATCGAATATTGTCTTGGTGTTGAATATAGCATATTTTAGTGTTAGGAACCCGAGATTTGCAAAAAAAGTCGATTGATAGTCGACCGATAAAATCGATTAATCGGACGAGTTCCGATTAATCTCTAATCCCAAGCTGACTGAGAAGCTAACAATAAGCGATATCCTCATCATTGTTATAATCATAAAAGAAATAAACATTTTTGTAGGCAAGAGTGTCGCGTGGCTTACTTGAAAACCCGTCAAGAGACCCTTGAAGGACTCCTTTAGTCCGTTGTCGACGGACTGGATGCTCTGCAATCCTCGACGATGGATGCGCTCGACAAAGCCTCCTCCATGACCGGCCACCCATTGCTTGGTGGCGCCGGTGGTGATCGGATAACCTGATCACTAACCGGGGTCTGAACCGTTGCCTCCAGAGGCGTGGTGCACTCCAAAGATGCCCTTAGAGGGGATTGAGCGGCCGCTCATCTGGCCTCCTCAGTATTAGGGCGGGGAACCTCCCCCCGGTCTTTGGCGACCGAGGCATTAGCCTTGGCCATGATGTCGTCTCCCCTGCCGCCAGTGCCCAACTCCATGGGAGTATGCTGGGACGACGCCTCCGCGAAGTCCTTCGCGATGCCCGGAGGGGTGGGATGCGATGCATTCCCGCTCTTCGCTAGTTCGGCGGGCGGGGTCTCCCCGTCCGACACTTGGTCGGTGGGGAGCACGCACGAGGTGCTGCAAAGTTAATAAATGCCCGCACGTTATTGAACTATAAACTCATCCATGACAAATAAAGGATTCCTCGGATTCTCACCTTCGAGCAGGGGGCTTGAGCCTTAATCTCCTCCGTGGAGCCCTCTCGAAGTCATTGGACTCGGTATCTGAGTCCGAACTATCGTCGGATAGGATTACCTGTGACCGAAACGCCCTCTTCGGGGCAGGAGAGGGTACCACCTCCACGGTGTTTGATGACGCTGCTCTCTTTCTTGCGAGGGGGAATCACCCTCCCCCTCGTCTTCATTCTCATCCTCATGCTCCTCTTGATTCGAGGAGGCATGGGTTTCTTCGAACGCAGCCTCTGGTTGGTCCCTAATGCGTAGGCCTTCTTGGCCTGGTTTCTTCTTCTTCTCTTTTTATGTAGGCGCCTCGTAAGGCTCCTCCACGAGCATGTCCGCTAACAACCCGGACCTGGGGTCTTCAGGCTGAGGCGTCGGGCAGTCGATGCCCGTGGCTTTGCTCAGCCATTTCTGCGAAGTGATCAGAAAATATGTTATAGATCTTCTCTATGAAGGACAAAGCCGATCAAGCAAAATTATACCGTACCTTGGAAGCGGGCTTGGCGACGTGCAGACCCTGATCTTCGTCTTTCGATGGCCAATCCTCTTGCAACTTGAAAAGCACCTTCCACAGCTTCTCTCGCGTAGTGCGAAAGAGGTGCAGAATTGTGGGCGCGTCATCGAGCTAACGGGCCCACATGGGAGTATCCCGGCGCTAGCAGGGGAGGATGCGCCGCCGGAGCATGACCTAGACCACGTTGGTCAGCGTGATGTCGTTGTCGATCATAGAGCCGATGCGCTTTTGCAGGTCGCTCACTTCCTTGTTCGGTCCCCAGTTGAGGCCCTTATGGAGCCATGAAGTTAATCTCGTGGGGGGCGGATCTGAATTCAACGGGGCAATCTGGCCTTCCTCCTGTGGCTCGATGATGTAAAACTACTCCTTCTACCATACCTTGATGGTGTCGTTGAAGGTGTCGGATGGCCATACAACGCGGGTGAGCTTGCCGATGATAGCTCTGCTGCAATCTGCATGTTTACCGCCGACGCACTTTGGCTTGACATTGAACACTTTGAGTCGGAGCCCAAAGTGTGGCTCGACCCGCAGGAATGCCTCGCACATGAGGATAAAAGCCGATATATGCATGAAGGAGTTCTACGGGAGGTCGTGGAAGTTGAGGTCGTAAAATAACATAAGCCCCCTAACGAAGGGGTGTAGCGGGAAGCTCAGTCCCCGGATGAAGTGGGGGATGAAGACCACCCTTTCACCTTGCTTGGGAGTGGGGATCACTTGGCCCACCTCCGGTGCACGGTGAGGGATTATTGCGGGAAGGTAGCCGGCCTTCTTGAGGTCTTGGATGTCCCGATCGGTGACCGTGGAGGCCTCCCACCTGCCATTGGAGCCCGCCATGGATGAGCTCGAAGGGGGAAGAGTGGAAAACCTAGATCTGCGCTTAGGAGACTGAGAGGAATGAGGAAGCAGAGAAGGCGAATGAGAGTTGTGGTTAGGCCCTGGGGTTTTCTTTCCCTTTTATGAGGCGTATCGCTATGTGGCCTCCCCAGGTTGCGCCATGAATCCTTCCGCTTCCCGAGACGTGTGTGCCGTTGCGCGCATGATTAAACGTATCCCGTATAAAACAGTGCATGATCTGTGCATTGATATATCGTGTTGATTGAAACAGCCTCGAACCATGAATCGAGTTTTTGCAACTGTCCTAGCGGTCGTGGTGGGCCGTGACCTTTCATCAGAAAGGTCATCAGGGGATGTTGTTTTACCCCTTGATGTTTGGCCTTCAGGTCCGACCTATTAACGGTGTCCGGACATGCCACCATTTGGAGAACTACAAGTCATCTGAGGCCGGACTAAATTTGCCGAGAAGAACTCACCTCGCAAGCCGACGACTCTAATTACACGAAGCGATTGAAGCTAAGACCCTTAGCATTGGAGGCAAGTTTGGGGGCTACTGAGGGAGTCCTGGATTAAGGGGTCCTCAGGGGGCCGACCTATTTCTTATGGGCTGGACTGTATGGGCCTCTTGCCGAACATTGATTGATCGAAGGCCCTGTCTCAAGGAAGGAAGCTTCGGGAATCGTGGATTGTCCTCCACGTTTGATGTATCAAATAGGCATGTTTATCTTTTCGGCATGTAACCGACCATGGTAATGTTGGAAATATGCCCTAGAGGCAATAAATAAAGTGTTTATTATTATATTTCCTTGTTCATGATAATCGTTTATTATCCATGCTATAATTGTATTGATTGAAAACACATTACATGTGTGGGTAAATAGACAACACTATGTCCCTAGTATGCCTCTAGTGAACTAGCTCGTTGATCAAAGATGGTCAAGGTTTCCTAGCCATTGACATGTGATGTCATTTGATAACAAGATCACATCACTAGTAGAATGATGTGATGGACAAGACCCAAACTACGAACGTAGCATATGATCATGTCAGTTTATTGGTACTGTTTTCTGCATGTCAAGTATATGTTCCTATGACGATGAGATCATGCAACTCACGAACATCGGAGGAGTGCCTTGTGTGTATCAAACATCGCAACGTAACTGGGTGACTATAAAGGTGATCTACAGGTATCTCCGAGGGTGTCTGTTGAGTTGGCATGGATCGAGACTGGGATTTGTTACTCCGTGTGACGGAGAGGTATCTCAGGGCCCACTCGGTAATACAACATCACAATAAGCCTTGTAAGCAATGTGACTAAGTGTTAGTCATGGGATTTTGTATTACGGAACGAGTAAAGAGACTTGCCGGTAACGAGGTTGAACTAGGTATGGAGATACCGACGATCGAATCTCGGGCAAGTAACATACTGAAGAACAAAGGGAACATCATACGGGATTAACTGAATCCTTGACATAGGGGTTCGACCGATAAAGATCTTTGTAGAATATGTAGGAACCAATATGGGCATCCAGGTCCCGCTATTGGTTATTGACCGTAGAGGTGTCTCGGTCAAGTCTACATAGTTCTCGAACCCGGAGGGTCTGCACACTTAAGGTTTGGTGACGTTTCGGTAGTATAGAGTTATGTATGGTGGTGACCGAAGGTTGTTCGGAGTCCCGGATGATATCCCGTACGTCATGAGGAGCTCCGGAATGGTCCGGAGGTAAATATTCATATATAGGGAGTCCTATTTTCGTCGCCGGAAAAGTTTCAGGCTAATCGGTAATGTACCGGGAGTGCCGGTAGTGTACCGGGAGACCATCGGGCGAGGTATTTCGACCCAAGAGGCTTCATGGGCTGTGGGAGAATAAATACCAGACTTTTGTGGGCCGGTGGAAGTCCCACACAAGGCCCATGCGGCTAGGGAAGAAAATCCCAAAGGGAAAAGGTGGAAAAAGGCATAAAAAAGGAGGAATCCTAGTCCTACTAGGACTGGAGGAGGAGTCCTCCTCTCCTCCCCACTTCAGCCGAACCAAGGAGGCTTGGCCCTTGCACCAAGTCCTCTCCTCCCTCCCTCTTATATATATTGGAGGTTTTAGGGGTTTTGCACAGAATTTTCAGCCACGTGCTACCCGTTCCTCCAATGCATAGTTTCTCCTCTAGATCGGATTTCTACAGTGCTTAGGTGAAGCCTTGCCGGAATAGCTCCACCACCATCGCCGAAGCGCCATCATGCTTCCGGAGAACTCTTCTTCTACTCTGCTCCCTCTTGCTAGATCAAGACGGCAGAGATCGTCATCAAGCCGTATGTGTGCTGAATGCGGAGGTGACGTCCGTTCGGCGCTGGATCGGAAGGACCGTGATTGAGTTCGCGGGACGGATCGTGATCAAGTTCGCGGGACGGATCATGATTGGATCGCTGGACGCTCGGCGTTTTGGCTCGCGAAGACGTTCGACTACACCAACCGCGTTTCTTAACGCTTCCTGCTTAGCGATCTACAAGGGTACGTAGATCCACTCTCCCTCTCATAGATGCTCATCACCATGGATAGGTCTTGCGTGAACGTAGGAAATTTTTTGTTTCCCATGCAACGTTCCCCAACAGTGGCATCCAGAGCTAGGTCTATGTGTAGATGAGATCTCCAGTAGAACACAAAGAGTTTGTGGGCGTTGATGCTTAGATTGCTTCCTCCCTTGGTCGTGTTTTGGTTCAGCGGAATTGTGAAATGAAGCAGCCCGGACCAACATTACTCGTATGCTTACGAGAGACCGGTTCCCTCAACCGCAAATTGTTGCATAGATGGCTAGCGGGTGCCAGTTTCTCTCACTTTAGTTGGATCGGATTCGATAAAGGCGGTCCTTGAGAAGGTTGAAAAGCAACTAGTGTATCACCGTTCTGGTTTTTGCGTAGATGAGAATTGTTCTTGCTAGATACTCGTAGCAGCCACGTAAAACATGTAACAACAATTAGAGGACGTCTAACTGGTTTTTGTAGGGTATGTTGTGATGTGATATGGCCAATTACATGATGTGATATATGTGATGTATGAGATGATCATATGATGTATAGATTATCACGACTTGCATGTCGATGAGTACGGAAACCGACAGGAGCCATAGGGTTGTCTTTAATTATTGTATGACCTGCGTGTCGATCATTAAGCGTTATGTAATGCTTTACATTATCACTAAATGGTAGCAATAGTAGTAGAAGCATGTTGGGTGTGACAACCCCGATGGCGACACGTTGATGGAGATCAAGATGATGGAGAACATGGTGTCGTGTCGGTGACGATGGAGATCATGCCGGTGCTTTCTAGATGGAGATCAAAAGCACAAGTTCATGGCCATATCATGTCACTTATGATTTGCATGTGATGTTAATCCTTTTATGCACCTTGTTTTGCTTAGGACGACGGTACCATTATAAGGTGATCCCTCACTTAAATTTCAAGATGAATTGTGTTCTCCCCGAGTGTGCACCGTTGCGAAAGTTTGTCGTGTCGAGACACCACGTGATGATCGGGTGTGATAGACTCTATGTTCACATACAATGGGTGCAAGCCAGTGTTGCACGTGCAAAACACTTGGGTTAAACTTGATGAGCCTAGCATGTACAGACATGGCCTCGGAACACAAGAGACCGAAAGGTCGAACATGAGTCATATAGTAGATATGATCAACATGATGATGTTCACCATTGAAGCCACCTCAACTCACGTGATGATCGGACTTGAGTTGGTGAATTTGGATCATGTGACACTCAGATGACCTGAGGGATGTCAATTTGAGTGGGAGCTTTAGTAATTTGATTAACTAAACTAATGATCTTGAACAATAGTCTAAGTAAACCTTTGCACATTTATGTTGTAGATCAATGGCTCACACAGTAGCACCCCTGAATTTTAATGCGTTCCCAGAGAAAGCTAAGTCGAAAGATGATGCAAGTAACTTTGTTCACTGGGCCCGTAATCTGAGGATTATCCTCATGGCTTCCCAGAAATCATATGTCCTTGATGCACCGCTTGGTTACCAACCAGAAGACATGACCTCCGAAGACGTTAAGAACGCTTGGGAGGCACGTACTGGAGATTACTCAATAGTTCAGTGTGCAATATTGTATGGCTTAGAACCAGAACTTCAAAGAAGTTTTGAACGTCATGGAGCATATGAGATGTTCCAGGAGTTGAAGTTTATCTTTCAGAAGAATGTCCAGATCGAGAGGTACGAGACCTCCGATAAGTTCTATGCTTGCAAGATGGAGGAGAACGGGTCTATCAGTGAACATATACTTAGAATGTCTGGGTATTCAACTCGTCTAGCGGAGTTGGGAATTGCCCTTCCGCTAGAGGCGATCACTGACAGAGTTCTTCAATCACTGCCACCTAGTTACAAGAGCTTTGTGATGAACTATAACATGCACGTGATGAACAAGTCAGTCGCCGAGCTGTTTGCGATGCTAAAAGTCGCTGAGTCTGAAATTCAGAAAGAACATCAAGTGTTGATGGTCAATAAAACCACTAGTTTCAAGAAGAATGGCAAGGGCAAGGGCAAGAAGGGTAAAACCAAGAAGGATGTCAAAGCAGTTGCTACTCCTGTAAAAAAGCCCAAGCATGGACCTAAGCCAGAAATTGAGTGCTTTCATTGCAAGGGAACTGGTCACTGGAAGCAGAACTGCCCTAAGTACCTGGCTGACAAGAAGGCAGCCAACAACAAAGAAGGTATATATGATATACATGTTATTGATGTGTACCTTACTAGCTCTCATTGTAGTGCCTGGGTATTTGATACCGGTTCGGTTGCTCACATTTGCAACTCAAAACAGGAACTACGGAATAGACGAAGGCTGGCAAAGGATGAAGTGACAATGCACGTGGGAAATGGTTCCAAGGTTGATGTGATCGCCGTCGGCACGATCTCTCTTCGATTACCATCGGGATTAGTGATGAACCTGAATAATTGTTATTTAGTGCCTGCGTTAAGCATGAACATTATATCTGGATCTTGTTTATTGCGAGACGGTTACTCATTTAAATCAGAGAATAAAGGTTGTTCTATTTATATGATTAATATCTTTTATGGTCATGCACCCAATGTGAGGGGTTTATTCATATTGAATCTTGATAGTGATGACACACATGTTCATAAATTGATGCCAAAAGATGTAGAGTTGATAATGGTAGTACCACTTTCTTGTGGCACTGCCGTTTAGGTCATATTGGTGTAAAACGCATGAGGAAGCTCCATGTTGATGGACTTTTAGAGTCACTTGATTTTGAATCACTTGACACATGTGAACCATGACTCATGGGAAAGATGACTAAAACGCCATTCTCTGGAACAATGGAACGAGCGAGTGACTTATTGGAAATCATACATACTAGTGTGTGCGGTCCAATGAATGTTACAACGCGTGGTGGATATCGTTATTTTCTCACCTTCACTGATGACTTCAGTAGATATGGGTATATTTACTTAATGAAACACAAGTCTGAAATGTTTGAAAAGTTCAAGCAATTTCAGAGTGAAGTTGAGAATCATTGTAACAAGAAGATTAAATTCCTGCGATCTGATCGAGGAGGTGAATATCTGAGTTATGAGTTTGGCAGTCACTTAAGACAGTGTGGAATTGTTTCACAGTTGACACCGCATGGAACACCACATGGTAATGGTGTGTCCGAACGTCGTAATCGAACCTTATTAGATATGGTGCGCTCTATGATGTCTCTTGCTGATTTGCCACTATTGTTTTGGGGTTATGCATTAGAGACAGCTGCATTCACTTTAAATAGGGCACCATCGAAATCCGTTGAGACGACGCCATATGAACTATGGTTTGGCAAGAGGCCAAAGTTGTCGTTTCTTAAAGTTTGGGGATGTGATGCTTATGTCAAAAAGCTTCAGCCTGAAAAGCTGGAACCCAAAACGAAGAAATGTGTCTTCATAGGATACCCAAAAGAGACAGTCGGGTATACCTTCAATCTCAGATCCGAAGGCAAAGTGTTTGTCGCTAAGAACGGAACATTTCTTGAGAAAGAGTTTCTCTCGAAAAAATTGAGTGGGAGGAAAATAGAGCTTGATGAGGTTATTGAACCTTTACTTCAACCAGAAAGTAGCGCAGCGCAGAAAGATGTTTCTGTGGAACCTACGACGGTAGAAGAGGAAGTTAATGATGATGATCATGAAGCTTTGGATCAAGCTACTATTGAAACTCGTAGGTAGACAAGGGCGCGTACTACTCCTGAGTGGTACGGCAACCCTGTCTTGGAGGTCATGTTGTTGGACAACAATGAACCTACGAGCTATGGAGGAGCAGTGATCGGCCCGGATTCTGAGAAATGGTTAGAGGCCATGAAATCCGAGATGGGATCCATGTATGAAAACAAAGTATGGACTTTGGAAGTATTACCTAAAGGGCGAAAGGCCATTCAGAACAAATGGATCTTTAAGAAGAAGACAGACGCGGATGGTAATGTCATCGTCTATAAAGTTCGACTTGTGGCAAAAGGTTTTTCACAAGTTCAAGGAGTTAACTACGATGAGACATTCTCACCCGTAGTGATGCTTAAGTCTGTCAGAATCATGTTGGCAATAGTTGCTTATTTCGATTATGAAATTTGGCAGATGGATGTCAAAACGGCGTTCCTCAACGGTTTCCTTGAGGAAGAGTTGTATATGATGCAACCAGAAGGTTTTGTCGATCTAGAGAATGCTGAAAAAGTTTGCAAACTCCAGTGATCCATTTATGGGCTGGTGCAAGCATCTAGGAGTTGGAATAAGCGCTTTGATGAGGTGATTAAAGCGTTTGAGTTTATACAAGTTTATGGAGAAGCTTGTATTTACAAGAAAGTGAGTGGGATCTCTATAGCGTTTCTAGTATTATATGTGGATGACATATTGCTGATTAGAAAAAATATAGAAATGATGGAAAGCGTGAAGGAATATTTGAACAAGAGTTTTTCAATGAAGGACCTAGGAGAAGCTGCTTTCATATTAGGCATTAAGATCTATAGAGATAGATCGAGACACTTAATAGCACTTTCACAGAGCACATACCTTGATAAAGTTTTGAAGAAGTTCAAAATGGATCAGTCCAAGAAGGGGTTCTTGCCTATGTTACAAGGTGTGAAGTTGAGTACGACTCAATACCCAGTAACTGCAGAAGATAGAGAAAAGTGTTGGGAGACGTAATAGTAAATCAAAAAATTTCCTACGATCACCAAGATCTATCTATGGAGAAACCAGCAACGAGTGGGGAGAAATTGCATCTTCATACCTTTGAAGATCGCTAAGCGGAAGCGTTGCAAGAACGTGGTTTGTGGAGTCTTACTCGCAGCGATTCAGATCGCGGTGAACTCCGATCTTAGCACCGAACAACGGCGCCTCAGCGTTCAACACACATGCAGCCCGGTGAAGTCTCCTACGCCTTGATCCAGCAAGGAGGAAGGAGAGGTTGAGGGAGAGCTCCGGCAGCACGACGGCGTGGTGACAGTGGAGCTGCGTGGCACTCCGGCAGAGCTTCACTAAGCACTACGGAGAACGAGAAGGGGGAGAGGTAGGGCTGCGCCGAGAGGAAGAGAGAACCATGTCTCAAAACAGCCCCAAGGGCACCTCTATATATAGGAGGAGGAGGAGGTAGGGATGCACCCTAGGGTTTCCACCCTAGGGTGGTGCAGCAACCACCAGATGTTGGGGAACGCGACAAAAAATAAAAAATTCCGGTATAGCGAGCACGCCTAGGACCACTATGCAGACTGCATACAAGGTTTGATCTGATCCGTACCGACTCGAAGCGCAGCAGAAGAAGAGTTGGTGGAGATCGTTGGTGCAGATCCCCGCAGATAGGATTTTACAACCTCCCAACCGCGAGGATGTACTCCCTCGTCGGACAGCCCTTCGGGAGGCGGTCGGACAGTCCCTCGGACGATGTCGCGGACAACCCTTTGGGAGGACCCTCGAAACTCGAACGGAGACTCGGACAGCCCTCCGGGAGGACACTCGAATAGCCCCTCAGGCAAAAGATCGAAACTAAGACCTCTCTATGGGGTTGCACACATACGGTGTCATCTATCCAGTAGGGCTTCGCCGTCCAGAACTAGTTCCTGCCGGAACCCAGATAGCCTTTCGGCTCTAGGAAACTATTTCGCTGGGAGGGAGAGAAGAAGCCAGATCATTGCAATGGCATGTGTATGAGAGCAAGGGACGAATGTTTGGGCTGCCCCTCACCTCCTATTTATAGGAAAACCAAGGGGTAGGGTGGTTTTACAAGAAAACCCAAAAACCACATGGAAAGGAGTCCTTCCCAAGGACCCAAAAGGTGAAACCAAGGAACAAGTGGGGGCTCCATGGAGGAGCCCCATTGTGGCCGGCCACCCCTAGTGGGTCCCCCAAAAGGGGGATCCTATACATCCATGTCATACCCCAAGATCTTTTAAGCAAAAGCCTAAAAAGGTGGCTTTCCAATAAAGTAATCCAAAAAGCACTTTCACTATTCACGACGACATTTTTCAGCGTCCAGTCGAACTGAAAATATTTATGTGGGATTAGAACAATTCTAGTACCCCACTAAAATGATTTTCAGTGCGATCCGGAACAATTCCGGAATAGTGATTTTCATCTGCGAAAAGCATCTGAAGCGGTTCCGGCAGCTCCGGAACATTTCCGTTTTTTCTTTCGGAAAATTCCCAGAAGTTTCCATAATGATTCTGGCACCCTCCAAGAATTATCAGTCATGTGAAGAAACGAATTTGACTTAATGGTAACCCCCGAAACTACTTTTTAGTTTTACCGAAACTTTTCCGGTGTACTGTCTGCGGAACTTTTCCGCTGTCCGAAACTTTTCCGGTGTCCGAAACTTTTTCGGTGATTTTCTCTCAGACTCCCTATCTAGTATTCAACAGATAGATGACCCTTAAGCGTGTGACCCTATAGGTTCGGTGAAGCATAGACATGACCCGGAACCCCTTCCGATCAATGATCAACATCGGAGTCGTGGACACCCATATTGACCCCTATACCCACACGAATGAATATTCGAGTGAACCTCCAGTTGCCATGTGCTATTCCTGTCACTTCACGATATGTTACAATTACCCGAGGTGAGACATGTTGGCATCCCCGTGGATCAACAACGTGTCCACTATGCCAGTTACCTTGTTGCCGGTATTGTTCTCTTTTCTCATTCCCGTGTTCCGGCATCCCTGTGATCAAATCACAAAGTGTCTGGCCAGACAATGGTCGATACCGTAACACCAAGAGGGCCCAGATATATCTCTCCATCGACGGAGGAGCAAATCCCAATCTTGAGCTATCAAGTTACTTGACATACTTTTCCATGAACCCGTAAGCCGCCGTAATAGCCACCCATTTACGGATGACGTTTAACAAACCCCAAAGCTCATGAAGCAAGCATGAAGAAACTCGATACTCTCATGGTCTAAGGAATTATGCAAACGTAAACCATCTCTATGTTATTAACCATTAACTTGTGACGACTGT
Source organism: Hordeum marinum (assembly GCA_022496015.1). Taxonomy (NCBI): domain Eukaryota; kingdom Viridiplantae; phylum Streptophyta; class Magnoliopsida; order Poales; family Poaceae; genus Hordeum; species Hordeum marinum. The sequence continues at coordinate 427,180,925 of CM039675.1, forward strand.
ATCTCATAGCATAACATCAATTCGGATTGATTCAACACAAGTGTTCTACCAACATCGTGCCCTCAAAATTGTTGGCATAGCCGTGCCCATGATCAGGAAAACAGGATCATCATGCAATACTTGAGCCAGTCTTAGAGGCAAGACTAGGAATACAATTTACCGTTTATTATACCACACGTGCATATGAGTTTCCCTCCAAGCCTCGTGGATATTGCAGACTCGAGAATCATTGCAGTTATAGCATGGATCATAAACATTCATTACAAACTTGGAGATACAAAAGTAACTATTATTACTGCCTCTAGGGCATATCTCCTATAGACTCCCACTTGCACTAGAGTCATAATCCAGTTACATGGCTTCCCTAACACCAATGGCTATCCGGTGTTGCTCATGCTTTGCTCGTGGTAGAGGCTTTGTCATCGGGTCTGACACATTTAGATCCGTGTGAACTTTGCATACTTTCACTAAACCTTCTTCGACATGATGTCGAATGAGTTTATATTTGCGTTGAATATGCATTGTCTTATGGCGTGAACATGGCTCCCTTGCCTGAGCCACGACACCACTATTATCACAATAGATCTCCACCGGGTCCAAAGCACTTGGAACCACACCAAGGTCTTCAAGAAATTGCTTTATACCGACAGCTTGCTTGGAGGCTTCAGAAGCAGCAACATATTCCACCTCCGTCGTAGAATCCGCCACAGTCTTTTGTTTGGAACTTTTCTAATCAACTGCGCCACTGTTAAATATGAAAACATAGCCAGATTGAGATTTGAAGTCATCTGGGTCAGTCATGAAGCCTGCATCAGTGTAACAACTTACAATGAGCTCTTCATCACCTCCGTACACAAGGAGTAAATCCTTGGTCCTTCTGAGGTACTTAAGAATACCCTTGATTGCGGCCCAGTGTTCCAATCCTGGATCACCTTGGTACCGGCTGCTAACACTTAGCGCACAGGAAACATTCGGTCTTGTACATATTATGGCATACATAATAGAACCAACTGCCGAAGCATATGGAATATCATTCATTTGTACTCGCTCATCGAGGGTCCGAGGACTCTGATTCTTGCAAAGCACTGTGCCAGGTGACATGGGGAGTAGGCCTTTCTTGGAGTTCTCCATGTTGAACCTTTTCAACACCTTGTCTATGTACGTGCTTTGGCTAAGCGCTATTAGGCGTCTTGATCTATATCTATAGATCCTGATGCCCAATACATATGCAGCTTCACCTAATTCTTTCATTGAAAAACTCCTTTTCAATGAGTCTTTTATTTCGCTAAGAAAATTCACATCATTTCCAATCAACAATATGTCATCCACATACAAGATTAGAAATGCTTTTGCGCTCCCACTAAACTTCTTGTAAACACAAGATTCTTCATCGTTTCTGATGAAGCCAAACTCTTTGACCACTTCATCAAAACGAATGTTCCAGCTCCTTGATGCTTGCTTCAGACCATAAATGGCTTTCTGAAGCTTACATACTTTTCCAGCATTCTTAGGATCGAGAAAACCTTCTGGTTGTATCATGTATACATCCTGTTCAAGGTTTCCATTAAGGAAAGCCGTTTTGACATCCATCTGCCATATTTCATAATCGAAATAAGCAGCAATTGCTAGTAATATCCGAACGGACCTAAGCATAGCTACGGGCGAGAAAGTCTCGTCGTAGTCCACTCCTGGAACTTGCGTGAACCCTTTTGCGACAAGTCTAGCTTTGTGGATAGTAATGTTACCATCCGCGTCCGTCTTTCTTTTGAAAATCCATTTACAACCAATGGGTTTTACGCCATCTGGAAGTTCTTCCAAGTTCCAAACTTGGTTTTCGTACATGGATTCCATTTCGGATCTCATGGTATTGTGCCATTCCCTTGAGCTAGGCCCCGCCATCGCTTCCTTGTAGTGCGCAGGTTCATCGTCTTCAAGAATGAAGATATCATTATGAAACCACTCAGGTGGCTGGATAGCCCTACCTGATCTGTGCGGTTCAGTTACAACATTGTCTGAAGTTTCCGCATCACATCCGACAACTTCCGGCCTAGTTGTAGGGATAATTTGTGGAATTACTTCCGGTTCCTTAGCCATATCAACGATGGACAAAGATTCACTAATCTCATTAAGTTGTACTGTCCTCCCACTAGCTTCTTTAGCAAGAAACTCTTTCTCAAGAAAGACTCCGCCTTTAGCGACAAACACTTTGTGCTCGGAGGGTAGGTAGAAGGAATACATAACAGTGCTTGTTGGATAACCTACAAAGTAACATTTGTCTAATCTGGGATCGATTTTGCTAGGCTGTAAATGCTTTACATATGCCTCACAACCCCAAATTTTAAGATGCGACACACAAGGTTTCTTCCCATGCCACATCTCATGTGGTGTCGTCTTACCAGACTTAGATGGTGCTTTGTTTAGTGTGTGAGCGACAGTTTCTAGTGCATGACCCCAAAAAGATATCGGTAGATCTGTAAGAGACATCATCGACCTTACCATGTCTAACAGGGTTCGGTTACGTTGTTCCGACGCTCTGTTTCGCTGTGGAGTTCCGGGAGGCGTAAGCTATGAAACGATTCCACGGTCACTCAGATGTTGGCCAAACTCGTGACTAAGATATTCGCCTCCGCGATCAGACCGCAGAAACTTAATCTTTTTGTTACGATGATTTTCTACCTCATTTTGAAATTCTTTGAACTTTTCAAATGTTTCCGACTTATGCTTCATCAAGTAGATATATCCATACCTACTTAAGTCATCAGTAAAAGTTACGAAGTAGAAATACCCACCCCGTGCGACTGTGCTCATTGGACCACATACATCACTATGTATTATTTCCAATAATTCACTCGCCCGTTCAGGATGACCCATGAACGGCATCTTAGTCATTTTTCCCATCAAGCAAGCTTCACGTGTGTCAAATGATTCAAAATCAAAAGACGGGAAAACTCCATCTTTATGGAGTCTTTGCATGCGTTTCTTTCTGATGTGGCCAAGCCGACAGTGCCACATGAAAGTGGTGGTGGTATCAGCCTTCTTAAGGCGTTTAGCATTCACGTTAAGGACATCATTTTCACATTCAAAATTTAGTATGAAAAGGCCCCCAACAATGGGTGCAAATCCATAAAACATATCCTTACAATAAAGTGAACAACCATTGTTCTCAGACTTGTAGGAGTACCCATTGTGTACTAAACATGATCCAAAGATAATGTTTCTACACAACAACGAAACAAAATAATAGTTACTAAGTTCCAAAATAAATCCTGAAGGGAGACGTAGAGGCATAATGCCGACGGCTTGAGCGGCGATCCTAGCGCCATTTCGGACATGCATCACAACTTCATTCTTTGCCAGCTTGCGCACCTTTTGAAGCCCTTGTATCGAGTTATAAATGTGAGCAACCGATCCGGTATCAAATACCCAAGACTTAGAATTTTCGCTAGCAAGCAAAGCGTCAATGACATTAACTTGTATAACAATTATACCTTTTCCGGTTTTCCCGGACATCTTATCTTCAAGATACTTCTTGTAGTTTCTCTTCCAGTGACCTTTGCCCTTGCAGTAGAAGCACTCAGTTTCATTCTTGGCTCTGCCCTTAGATTTGCGTTGGAAACCAGTCTTACCGGCGCCCTTGCCCTTCTTTGGATTGCCTTTCTTTTTGAAACTGGCAGTTTTATTCACAAGCAACACTTGCTTGCGATTTTTCTGCAGTCCTCCTTCAGCAGTTTTCAGCATGGCAAGCACCTCATTTGCTGTTTTGTCCATCCCATTCATGTTGTAGTTCATGATAAAACCGCCATAAGACGGGGGGAGTGAACCTAGCAACAAGTCCATAACATGCTCTTCTGGAAGTGGGAATTCCAGGGTTTTAAGCCTTTCAGCGTAGCCAATCATATTGACTACGTGCTCGCCAACTGAACTGCCCTCAGCCATCTTGGTCTCCGCCATCATTTTCATGATGTCAAAACATTCAGACCGTGCATTAAACTTGTAAAGAGCATCCAGATCTTTGATCATATCAAAGGAGTTATGGAATTCAAAACGTTTTTGAAGCTCTGAACTCATGCAAGATAGCATGAGGCACTGCACTAAGTTGTAATCATCATCCTTAGTGACCCGGACATTTTGTATGTCTGTTGCGGCAGTTGCCGCCGGTTTAGGAGGAAGAGGTCCGTCAAGCACGTACACTTCTTAGCACCCCTGAGAACAATCCTCAGGGTACGGACCCAGTCCGCATAGTTGTTTCCATTCGCAACTAACTTCTCTTTCTCTAACATCGGGCCTAAGTTGAACATGCTATTGCGAGCCATTTGATCTACAACGGAAAACACAAATTCACTTAGACTTTGTTCATAATGATATTTGCACTAGTGAATAAACAGTTTTATTCTAAGGTGCGCTCCCACTCAAATCAATATCTCTCAAAATTGATTATGAGTGATTCAAGACCCAGACTTCAATTCATCACCATAGAATCATCATCTCATGACGGGAATTTTAATCGGTAGGCTAACTTGCCGATCACATCTCCATGTGACTCTTGTTCATCTTTCGATGCGTGTGTTCCGAGCTCATGACTTTCATGCCTAAACGTCAAGACAACCAAGTGATATTGCTGCGAGGTCTTTACTCACCCGCCTCACACATCCCTAATCGTTCGTACCCATGCATCCATGGCGCACCCCGAAAAGTTAGGTGCCGTGACGGTGCTACACTTGGGAGAACACTAACTACTTGATATTTTAGTGAGAGATCACCCTAATAAAAAGCGACTACCGCACAATCAAGAAGGGTGCATCAAGAGGGACAAACATCTCAGGCAATTCATAATTAGCATGATATGGTATAGCCCTTTCTGACAGAGAAGTCAAGTATTTCTTCGTCTTTGGCATTCGCGTCGGTGTTCACCTTTGCGAAGATTGCCACCACCTTGTCGATGCACCGGATAATATTGCTATCTCTATAGCTAATAAAATAAGTGCATTACATAAGGTTGACACGCAGGTCATTAAAGTGCAATCATATGGCTCCAGCCATCATGTCGAATCATGACACGCAGGTCATATAAATTACATCATATAGCCATCTCATACATAATCAAATTGAATATGAGCATTGCTATACCACATCATATGCAAACCATCCTGCAAAACCAAGTTAGACGCCTCTAATCGGTTTATACAAAATTTTATTTTACGTGAGGTTTTGACTCAAACCACAGCTACCAACGTTTATCATCAAGTATGATAATTCAAGTTGCTAGATTAACTTTCCAGGGTGTATGAAACACGAGATAATAAAATCTTGAGCCCCATACTAAACTTCGTCATACGCATGACCCCCGTGCAGATCATATCTGCATTGCCCTTTTGTTTGTGAAACATCCATCTTTCTTTAACTATGGTGGAACCCAAAGAACTGTTAGCACTTCGTTGATCTGTCAATCAGCATACTCAGCAGCAGCATGAAAGAATCGCGGATTGCCAGAACTTTGTAAGATTCCACCATTCCGTCAAGAATAGGACTACGCAAATTCACGGGAAGCAACAGGAACATCGGGTAACAGATTTCATCTGCTACCCGCACAAATAATTTTCAGCAATAGATCTCATCTACTACAAAATTATACTATGCAATACCCATACATCTCATGTATTCTAGATCATAACATGCATCTACTCATAACCTGACTCTGATGCCACTATTGGGGAACGCAACAGAAAATAAAAATTTCCGGTATAGCGAGCATGCCCAGGACCACTATGGAGACTGCATACAAGGTTTGATCTAATCCGTACCGACTCGAAGCACAACAGAAGAAGAGTCGGTGGAGATCGTTGGTGCAGATTCCCGTAGCTAGGATTTTACAATCTCCCAACCGTGAGGATGTACTCCCTCGTCGGACAGCCCTTCGGGAGGCAGTCGGACAGTCCCCCGGACGATGTCGCGGACAGCCCTTCGGGAGGACCCTCGAAACTCAAACGGAGACTCGGACAGCCCTCCGGGAGGACACTTGAACAGCCCCTCAGGCAAAAGATCGAAACTACGACCTCTCTACGGGGTTGCACACATACGGTGTCATCTATCCGGCAGGGATTTTCCCTTCAAAACTAGTTCCTACCGGAACCTAGACAACCTTTCGGCTCTACGAAACTATTTCGCTGGGAGGGAGAGAAGAAGCCAGATCATTGCAATGGCATGTGTATGAGAGCAAGGGATGAAGGTTTGGGCTGCCCCTCACCTCCTATTTATAGGAAAACCAAGGGGTAGGGTGGTTTTACAAGAAAACCCAAAAACCACATGGAAAGGAGTCCTTCCCAAGGACCCAAAAGGTGAAACCAAGGAACAAGTGGGGGCTCCATGGAGGAGCCCCATTGTGGCCGGCCACCCCTAGTGGGTCCCCCAAAAGGGAGATCATTTCCATCGATGTCATACCCCAAGATCTTTTAAGCAAAAGCCTAAAAAGGTGGCTTTCCAATAAAGTAATCCAAAAAGCACTTTCACTATTCACGACGACATTTTTCAGCGTCCAGTCGAACTGAAAATATTTATGTGGGCTTAGAACAATTCTAGTACCCCACTAAAATGATTTTCAATGCGATCCGGAACAATTCCGGAATAGTGATTTTCATCTGCGAAAAGCATCTGAAGCGGTTCCGGCAGCTCCGGAACATTTCCGGTTTTTCTTCCGGAAAATTCCCAGAAGTTTCCAGAATGATTCTGGCACCCTCCAAGAATTATCACGCATGTGACGAAACCAATTTGAATTAATGGTAACCCCCTAAACTACTTTTTAGTTTTACCGAAACTGTTCCGGTGTACTGTCTGCGGAACTTTTCCGCTGTCCGAAATATTTTCGGTGATTTTCTCTCAGACTCCCTGTCTAGTATTCAACAGATAGATGACCCTTAAGCGTGTGACCCTATAGGTTCGGTGAAGCATAGACATGACCCGGAACCCCTTCCGATCAATGATCAACATCGGAGCCGTGGACACCCATATTGACCCCTATACCCACACGAATGAATATTCGAGTGAACCTCCAGTTGCCGTGTGCTATTCCTGTCGCTTCACGATATGTTACAATTACCCAAGGTGAGACATGTTGGCATCCCCGTGGATCAACAAATTGTCCACTATGCCAGTTACCTCGTTGTCGGTATTGTTCTCTTTTCTCGTTTCCGTGTTCCGGCATCCCTGTGATCAAATCACAAAGTGTCTGGCCAGACAATGGTTGATACCGTAACACTGAGAGGGCCCAGAGATATCTCTCCATCGACGGAGGAGCAAATCCCAATCTTGAGCTATCAAGTTACTTGACATACTTTTCCATCAACCCGTAAGCCGCCGTGATAGCCACCCATTTACGGATGACGTTTAACAAACCCCAAAGCTCATGAAGCAAGCATGAAGAAACTCGATACTCTCATGGTCTAAGGAATTATGCAAACATAAACCATCTCTATGTTATTAACCATTAACTTGTGACGAATGTATCTCATAGCATAACATCAATTCAGATCGATTCAACACAAGTGTTCTACCAACATCGTGCCCTCAAAATTGCCGGCATAGCCATGCCCATGATCAGGAAAATAGGATCATCATGCAATACTTGAGCCAGCCTTAGAGGCAAGACTAGGAATACAATTTACCATTTATTATACCACATGTGCACATGAGTTTCCCTCCAAGCCTTGTGGATATTGCAGACTCGAGAATCATTGCAGTTATAGCATGGATCATAAACATTCATTACAAACTTGGAGATACAAAAGTAACTGTTATTACTGCCTCTAGGGCATATCTCCTACACCATATGCATCTGGTGCAGCGTCCAGAGGGAGGGGAGGAGGTGCGGCTGCCCTAGCCACCCTAGGGCGGGTCTAGGGCCCATCTAGGGCTAGGGTTTGCCCCCTCTCTCCCCTTGCTGCGCCTTGGGCCAGGTGGGAGGGGCACACTAGCCCACCCAGGGGCTGGTTCCCTCCACCTACGGCCCATGAAGCCCTCTGGGGCTGGTGGGCCCACTTGGTGGACCCCCGGAACCCTTCCGGTGGTCCCGGTACGTTACCGGTGACCCCTGAAACATTTCCGGTAACCAAAACCTCACTTCCTATATATCAATCTTCGTCTCCGGACCATTCCGGGACTCCTAGTGGCGTCCGGGATCTCATCAGGGACTCCTAACAACCTTCGGGAACCACGTACACTTTTTCCCGATAACCCTAGCGTCATCGAACCTTAAGTGTGTAGACCCTACGGGTTCGGGAGACACGTAGACATGACCGAGACACCTCTCCGGTCAATAACCAACATCGGGATCTGGATACCCATGTTGGCTCCCACGTGCTCCACGATGAACTCATCGGATGAACCACGATGTCGGGGATTCAATCAATCCCGTATACAATTCCCTTTGTCTATCGGTATGATACTTGCCCGAGATTCGATCGTCGGTATCTCTATACCTTGTTCAATCTCGTTACCGGCAAGTCTCTTTACTCGTTTCGTAACACATCATCCCGTGACTAACTCCTTAGTCACATTGAGCTCATTATGATGATGTCTTACCGAGTGGGCCCAGAGATACCTCTCCGTCACATGGAGTGACAAATCCCAGTCTCGATTCGTGCCAACCCAACAGACACTTTCGGAGATACCCGTAGTGCACCTTTATAGACACCCAGTTACATTGTGACGTTTGGCACATCCAAAGCATTCCTATGGTATCCGGGAGTTGTACAATGTCATGGTCTAAGGAAACGATACTTGACACTGAAAAGCTTTAGCAAACGAACTACACGATCTTGTGCTATGCTCAGGATTGGGTCTTGTCCATCACATCATTCTCCTAATGATGTGATCCCGTTATCAATGACATCCAATGTCCATGGCCATGAAACCGTGACCATCTATTGATCAACGAGCTAGCCAACTAGAGGCTTACTAGGGACATGTTGTGGTCTATGTATTCACACATGTATTAGGGTTTCCGGTTAACACAATTATAGCATGAACAATACACAATTATCATGAATTAGGAAATACAATAATAACCATTTTATTATTTCCTCTAGGGCATATTTCCAACAGTCTCCCACTTTCACTAGAGTCAATAATCTAGTTACATTGTGATGAATCGAACACCCATAGCATTCTGGTGTTGATCATGTTTTGCTCATGAGAGAGGTTTAGTCAACGGATCTGCAACATTCAGATCCGTATGCACATTACAAATATCTATATCTCCCTCCTGGATGTAATCACGGATGGAGTTGAAGCGGCGCTTGATGTGTCTTGTGTTCTTGTGAAACCTGGGCTCCTTCGCAAGGGCAATAGCTCCAGTGTTGTCACAGAATAGAGTCATCAGGCCCGACGCACTTGGAATTACTCCTAGGTCGGTGATGAACTCCTTCATCCAGACTCCTTCCTTTGGTGCTTCCGAAGCAGCTATGTACTCCGCTTCACATGTAGATGCCGCCACGACGCTTTGCTTGCTGCTGCACCAGCTGACTGCCCCTCCGTTAAAAACATACACGTATCCGGTTTGTGACTTGGAGTCGTCCGGATCTGTGTCGGAGCTAGCATCGACGTAACCCTTTATGACGAGCTCTTCGGCACCTCCATATACGAGAAACATGTCCTTTGTCCTTTTCAGGTACTTCAGGATATTCTTGACTGTTGTCCAGTGTCCCGCTCCGGGATCACTTTGGTACCTCCCTACCAAACTTATGGCAAGGTTCACATCAGGTCTAGTAGAGCCTATGGCTGAAGCATAAGGGATGACACTCATCTCTTCTCTATCTTTTGTCGTGGTCGGGCATTGAGTCGTACTCAATCTCACACCTTGTAACACAGGCAAGAACCCCTTCTTGGACTGATCCATATTGAACTTCTTCAATATCTTTTCAAGGTATGTGCTCTGTGAAAGACCTATGAGGCATCTCGATCTATCTCTATAGATCTAAATACCTAATATGTAAGCAGCTTCTCCAAGGTCCCTCATTGAAAAACACTTATTCAAGTAGGCATTTATACTTTCCAAGAGTTATATATTATTTCCCATTATCAGTATGTCATCCACATACAATATGAGAAATGCTACAGAGCTCCCACTCACTTTCTTGTAAATACAGGGTTCTCCATAAACCTGTACAAACCCAAACGCTTTAATCACCTCGTTAAAGCGAATGTTCCAACTCCGAGATGCTTGCACCAGCCCATAGATGGAGCGGTGGAGCTTGCATACCTTGTTAGCATCTTTAGGATCGACAAAACCTTCCGGCTGCATCATATACAGTTCTTCCTTAAGGAAACCATTAAGGAATGTTGTTTTGACGTCCATTTGCCAGATCTCATAATCAAAAAATGTGGCAATTGCTAACATGATTCGGACAGACTTCAGCATCGCTACGAGTGAGAAAGTCTCATCGTAGTCAACTCCTTGAACTTGTCGATAACCCTTAGCGACAAGCCGAGCCTTATAGACGGTCACATTACCGTCCGCGTTAGTCTTCTTCTTAAAGATCCATTTATTTTCAATGGCTCGCTTATCATCAGGCAAGTCCACCAAAGTCCATACTTTGTTCTCATACATGGATCCTATCTCGGATTTCATGGCCTCAAGCCATTTGTTGGAATCCGGGCCCGCCATCGCTTCTTCATAGTTCGAAGGTTCACCGTTGTCGAACAACATGATCTCTAGGACAGGGTTGCAGTACCACTCTGGTGCGGAACGTGTCCTAGTGGACCTTTGACGTTCAATAGTAACTTGATATGAAGTTTCATGATCATCATCATTAACTTCCTCTGCAGCCGGTGTAGGCTCCACAGAAACAACTTCCTGTGCTGCGCTACTCTCCGGTTCGAGTGGAGGTACAATTACCTCATCAAGTTCTATTTTCCTCCCACTTACTTCTTTCGAGAGAAACTCTTTCTCAAGAAAGGATCCATTCTTGGCAACAAAGACTTTGCCCTCGGATCGTAGGTAGAAGGTATACCCAATAGTCTCTTTGGGATATCCTATGAAGACGCACTTTTCCGCTTTGGGTTCGAGCTTCTCAGGTTGAAGTTTCTTCACATAAGCATCGCATCCCACAACTTTTAGAAATGACAGCTTAGGTTTCTTTCCAAACCATAATTCATACGGTGTCGTCTCAACGGATTTTGACGGTGCCCTATTTAAAGTGAATGCGACAGTCTCTAATGCATATCCCCAAAATGATAGCGGTAAGTCGGTAAGAGACATCATAGATCGTACCATATCTAATAGAGTGTGATTACGACGTTCAGACACACAATTTCGCTAAGGTGTGCCAGGCGGCGTGAGTTGTGAAATAATTCCACATTTCCTTAGGTGTGTGCCAAACTCGTGACTTAAATATTCTCCGCCACGATCAGATCGTAGGCACTTTATTTTCCTGTCACTTTGATTCTCTACCTCACTCTGAAATTCCTTGAACCTTTCAAAAGTTTTAGATTTATGTTTCATTAAGTAGACATACCCATATCTACTCAAGTCATCGGTGAGGGTGAGAACATAACGGTAGCCTCCATGAGCCTCGACGCTCATTGGACCGCATACATCGGTATGTATTAGTTCCAACAAGTCAGTTGCTCGCTCCATTGTTCCGGAGAACGGAGTCTTGGTCATCTTGCCCATGAGGCATGGTTCGCACATTTCAAATGATTCGAAATCAAGCGACTCCAAAAGTCCATCAGCATGGAGCTTCTTCATGCGTTTGACACCAATATGACCAAGGCGGCAGTGCCACATGTAAGTGGGACTATCGCTATCAACCTTACACTTTTTGGTACTCACACTATGGACATGTGTAACATCACCTTCGAGATTCATCAAAAATAAACCATTGACCAGCGGGGCATGACCATAAAACATTTCTCTCATATAAATAGAACAACCATTATTCTCAGATTTAAATGAGTAGCCATCTCGAATCAAGCGAGATCTAGAAACAATGTTCATGCTCAAAGCTGGTACTAAATAACAATTATTAAGGTTTAGCACTAATCCCGAAGGTAGATGTAGAGGTAGCATGCCGACGGCGATCCAACGACCTTGGAACCATTCCCGACGCGCATCGTCACCTCGTCCTTTGCCAGTCTCCGCTTATTCCGCAGCTCCTGCTTGGAGTTACAAATGTGAGCAACTGCACCGGTATCAAATACCCAGGAGCTACTATGAGCACAGGTTAGGTACACATCAATAACAAGTATATCGCATATACCTTTAATGTTGTCGTCCTTCTTATCCGCTAAGTACTTGGGGCAGTTCCGCTTCCAGTGACCGGTACCCTTGCAGTAAAAACACTCAGTCTCAGGCTTGGGTCCATTCTTGTTCTTCTTCTTCCTGACAACTTGCTTACCGTGCGCGGCAACAGCTTTGCCGTCCTTCTTGAAGTTCTTCTTACCCTTGCCTTTCTTGAAACTAGTGGTCTTATTCACCATCAACACTTGATGCTCCTTTTTGTTCTCGACCTCTACTGATTTCAGCATCGAGTACAACTCGGGAATGGAGTTCTCCATCCCTTGCATGTTGTAGTTCATCACAAAGCTCTTGTAGCTAGGTGGAAGCGACTGGAGGATTCCGTCAATGACCGAGTCATCCGAGAGATTAACTCCCAGCTGAGTCAGGCGGTTGTGTAGCCCAGACATCTTGAGGATGTGCTCACTGACAGAACTATTCTCCTCCTTCTTACAGCTGAAGAACTTGTCGAAGACGTCATATCTCTCGACCCGGGCATGAGCTTGGAAAACTAGTTTCAGCTCTTGGAACATCTCATATGCTCCGTGTTGCTCAAAACACTTTTGGAGCCCCGGTTCTAAACTGTAAAGCATGCCACACTGAACAAGGGAGTAATCATCGCAGCGAGAATGTCAAGCGTTCGCAACGTCTTGCTCTGCTGGGAGAAGGGGTGGGTCACCTAGCGATGCATCGAGGACATACAATTTCTTGGAAGCTATGAGGATGATCCTCAAACCACGGACCTAGTCCGCATAGTTGCTTCCATCATCTTTCAGCTTGGTTTTCTCTAGGAACACGTGAAATTGACGATGACATTCGCGTTGGCCATTGGATCTACAATATAGATTGTAAAGACAATTTTAGACTAAGTTCATGATAATTAAGTTCACATAATCAAATTATTTAATGAACTCCCACTTAGATAGACATCTCTCTAGTCATCCAAGTGACACATGATCCATGTCAACTAGCCCGTGTCCGATCATCACGTGAGACGGACTAGTCATCCATGGTGAACATCTCCATGTTGATCGTATCTTCTATACGACTCATGTTCGACCTTTCGGTCTTCCGTGTTCCGAGGCCATGTCTATACATGCTAGGCTCGTCAAGTCAACCTAAGTGTTTCACGTGTGTAACTCTGGCTTACACCCGTTGTATGCGAATGTTAGAACCTATCACACCCGATCATCACTTGGTGCTTCGGAACAATGATCCTTAGCAACGGTGCACAGTTAGGGTGAACACTTTTCTTGAAATTTTATTGAGATATAATCTTATTTGCTACCGTCGTTCTAAGCAAATAAGATGTAAACATGATAAACATCACATGCAATCAATATAGTGACATGATATGGCCAATATCATCTTGCTCCTTTGATCTCCATCTTCAGGGCACCATGATCATTACTGTCACCGGCACGACACCATGATCTCCATCATCATGATCTCCACCATTGTGTCTTCATGAAGTTGTCTCGCCAACTATTACTTCTACTACTATGGCTGCTATAGGTTACTAGCAAGGACGTTTCTTACCTACGCCATAACCACAACGTGATATGCCAATTGCTATTTACCCTTCATAAGGACCCTTTTCATCGAATCCAATCCGACTAAGGTGGGAGAGACAGACACCCGCTAGCCACCTTATGCAACAAGTGCATCTCAGGCGGTGGGACCAGTCTCATGTAAGCGTACGTGTAAAGTCGGTCTAGGCCGCTTCATCCCACAATACCGCCGAATCAAGATAAGACTATTAGTGGTAAGCAAATTAAAAAGATCGACGCCCACAACTGCTTTGTGTTCTAGTCGTGCATAGATTCTACGCATAGACCTAGCTCATGATGCCACTGTTGGGAGACGTAGTAGTAAATCAAAAAATTTCCTACGATCACCAAGATCTATCTATGGAGAAACCAGCAACGAGTGGGGAGAGATTACATCTTCATATCTTTGAAGATCTATAAGCGGAAGCGTTGCAAGAACACGGTTGGTGGAGTCGTACTCGTAAGCGATTTAGATCGCGGTGGACTCCGATCTTAGCGCCGAACAACGACGCCTCCGGGTTCAACACACGTGTAGCCCGGTGACATCTCCTATGCCTTGATCCAGCAAGGAGGATGGAGAGGTTGAGGAAGAGCTCCGGCAGCATGATGACGTGGTGACGGTGGAGCTGCGTGGTACTCCGGTAGAGCTTCGCTAAGCACTACGGAGAACGAGGAGGGGGAGAGGTAGGGCTGCGTCGAGAGGAAGAGAGATCCGTGTCTCCAAACAGCCCCAAGGGCACCTCTATATATAGGAGGAGGAGGAGTTAGGGCTGCACCCTAGGGTTTCCACCCTAGGGTGGTGTGGCAGCAACCAGATGCATCTGGTGCGGCGGCTAGAGGGAGGGGAGGAGGTGCGGTTCCCCTAGCCACCCTAGGGTGGGCCTAGGGCCCATCTAAGGCTAGGGTTTGCCCCCTCTCTCCCCTTGCTGCGCCTTGGGCCAGGTGGGAGGGGTGCACCAGCCCACCCAGGGGCTGGTTTCCTCCACCTACGGCGCATGAAGCCCTCTGGGGCTGGTGGGCCCACTAGGTGGACCCCCGGAACCCTTCCGGTGGTCCCGGTACGTTACCGGTGACCCCCGAAACATTTCCCGTAACCAAAACCTCACTTCCTATATATCAATCTTCGTCTCCGGACCATTCTGGGACTCCTCGTGATGTCCGGGATCTCATCCGGGACTCCGAACAACCTTCGGTAACCACGTACACTTTTTCCCTATAACCCTAGCGTCATCGAACCTTAAGTGTGTAGACCCTACGGGTTCGGGAGACACGTAGACATGACCGAGACACCTCTCCGGTCAATAACCAACAGCGGGATCTGGATACCCATGTTGCCTCCCACATGCTCCACGATGATCTCATCGGATGAACCACGATGTCGGGGATTCAATCAATCCCGTATACAATTCCCTTTGTCTATCGGTATGATACTTGCCCGAGATTCGATCATCGGTATCTCTATACCTTGTTCAATCTCGTTACCGGCAAGTCTCTTTACTCATTACATAACACATCATCCCGTGACTAACTCCTTAGTTACATTGAGCTCATTATGATGATGTCTTACCGAGTGGGCCCAGAGATACCTCTTTGTCACACGGAGTGACAAATCCCAGTCTCGATTCGTGCCAACCCAACAGACACTTTCGGAGATACCCGTAGTGCACCTTTATAGCCACCCAGTTATGTTATGACGTTTGTCACACCCAAAGCATTCCTACGGTATCCGGGAGTTGTACAATCTCATGGTCTAAGGAAACGATACTTGACACTGAAAAGCTTTAGCAAACGAACTACACGATCTTGTGCTATGCTCAGGATTGGGTCTTGTCCATCACATCATTCTTCTACATGTATTATGGTTTCCGGTTAACACAATTATAGCATGAACAATAGACAATTATCATGAACTAGGAAATACAATAATAACCATTTTATTATTGCCTCTAGGGCATATTTCCAACAAAAAGATGAGTGTCACCCCCTACGCTTCAGCCATAGGCTCTATCATGTATGCAATGTTGTGCACAAGACCGGATGTCAGCCTTGCCATAAGTATGGCCCGAAGGTTTCAAAGTGACCCTGGAATGGAACACTGGGCAGCGGTCAAGAATATCCTTAAGTACCAGAAAAGGACTAAGGAAATGTTTCTCGTTTATGGAGGTGATGAAGCGCTCGTCATAAAGGGTTATGTCGATGCAAGCTTTGACACTGATCCGGATGACTCTAAGTCACAAACCGGATACGTATTTATTCTCAATGGGGGAGCGGTAAGCTGGTGCAGTTCCAAATAAAGCGTGGTAGCCGATTCTACGTGCGAAGCGGAGTACATTGCAGCATCGGAGGCGGCGAAGGAAGGTGTCTGGAAGAAGCAGTTCATGACAGATCTTGGAGTAGTACCCAGTGCACTGAATCCAATGAACCTATTCTGTGCCAACACTGGTGCCAATGCTTTGGCCAAGGAACCAAGGTTTCACAAGAGGACCAGACACATAAAGTGACACTTCAACTCCATCCGCGATTACATTGGGAAGAAGGACATAAATATTTGCAAAGTGCACATGGATCTGAATGTTGCAGACCCATTGACTAAACCTCTTCCAAGGGCTAAACATGATCAACACCAGAACTACATGGGTGTTCGATTCATTACAATGTAAATCACATAGTGATGTGAACTAGATTATTGACTCTAGTGCAAGTGGGAGACTGTTGGAAATATGCCCTAGAGGCAATAAATAAAGTGTTTATTATTATATTTCCTTGTTCATGATAATTGTTTATTATCCATGCTATAATTGTATTGATTGGAAACACATTACATGTGTGGGTAAATAGACAACACTATGTCCCTAGTATGCCTCTAGTGAACTAGCTCGTTGATCAAAGATGGTTAAGGTTTCCCAGCCATTGACATGTGATGTCATTTGATAACGAGATCACATAATTAGTAGAATGATGTGATGGACAAGACCCAAACTACGAACGTAGCATATGATCGTGTCAGTTTATTGCTATTGTTTTCTGCATGTCAAGTATATGTTCCTATGACCATGAGATCATGCAACTCACGGACATCGGAGGAGTGTCTTGTGTGTATCAAACGTCGCAATGTAACTGGGTGACTATAAAGGTTTTCTACAGGTATCTCCAAGGGTATCTGTTGAGTTGACATGGATCGAGACTGGGATTTGTTACTCCGTGTGACGGAGAGGTATCTCAGGGCCCACTCGGTAATACAATATCACAATAAGCCTTGCAAGTAATGTGACTAAGTGTTAGTCACGGGATTTTGTATTACGGAACGAGTAAAGAGACTTGCCGGTAACGAGGTTGAACTAGGTATGGAGATACCGACGATCGAATCTCGGGCAAGTAACATACCGAAGAACAAAGGGAACATCATACGGGATTAACTGAATCCTTGACATAGAGGTTAGACCGATAAAGATCTTCGTAGAATATGTAGGAACCAATATGGGCATCTAGGTCATGATATTGGTAATTGACCGTAGAGGTGTCTTGGTCATGTCTACATAGTTCTCGAACCCGCAGGGTCTGCACACTTAAGGTTTGGTGACGTTTCGGTAGTATAGAGTTATGTATGGTGGTGACCGAAGGTTGTTCGAAGTCATGATATCCCGTACGTCATGAGGAGCTCCAGAATGGTCCGGAGTTAAAGATTCATATATAGGAAGTCCTGTTTTGGTCGCCGGAAAAGTTTCAGGCTAATCGGTAATGTACCGGGAGTGCCGAGAGTGTACCGGGAGACCATCGGGAGGGGTATTTCGACCCAAGAGGCTTAATGGGCTGTGGGAGAATAAATACCAGCATTTTGTGGGCTGGTGTAAGTCCCACACAAGGCCCATGCGGCTAGGGAAGAAAAGCCCAAAGGGAAAAGGTGGAAAAAAGGCAAAAAAGGAGGAATCCTAGTCCTACTAGGATTGGAGGAGGAGTCTTCCTCTCCTCCCCACTTCGGCCGAACCAAGGAGGCTTGGCCCTTGCGCCAAGTCCTCTCCTCCCTCCCTCTTATATATACTAGAGGTTTTAGGGGTTTTGCACAGAATTTTCAGCCACGTGCTACCCGTTCCTCCAGAGCATAGTTTCTCCTCTAGATCGGATTTTTGCAGTGCTTAGGCGAAGCCCTGCCGGAATAGCTCCACCACCATCGCCGGAGTGCCATCACACTGCCGGAGAACTCTTCTTCCTCTCCGCTCCCTCTTGCTGGATCAAGACGGGGGAGATCGTCATCAAGCCGTACATGTGCTGAACGCGGAGGTGCCGTCCATTCGGCGCTAGATCGGAAGGACCGTGATCGAGTTCGCGGGACGGATCGTGATCGAGTTCGCGGGACGGATCGTGATTGGATCGCAGCATGGACCATGATTGGATCACGGGACGCTCGGCGATTTGGATCGCGAAGACGTTCGACTACACCAACCGCGTTTCTTAACGCTTCTCGCTTAGCGATCTACAAGGGTACGTAGATCCACTCTCCCTCTCGTAGATGCTCATCACCATGGATAGGTCTTGCGTGAACGTAGGAAATTTTTTGTTGCCCATGCAACGTTCCCCAATAGATAAACCCTAGGTACCCCTGACGTCTATAAGCCAGAGGGTTTTAGGTTGTAGATAGAGAATAACTCATCTAGGGTTAAGCTCTTTGATCTCGAGGTAGATCGACTCTTTAACCTATACATCATCAATACAATCAAGCAGGATGTAGGGTATTACCTCCATAGGAGGGCCCAAACCTGGGTAAAAACTTGTCCCCTTCGTCTCCTGTTACCATCAATTCTAGTCTCATAGCTCGGGACCCCCTACCCGAGATCCTCCGGTTTTGACACCGACATTGGCGCCAGAAAAAGGTCTTGATAACCCACAAGTATAGGGGGTC
This sequence comes from Hordeum marinum, assembly GCA_022496015.1. NCBI lineage: Eukaryota > Viridiplantae > Streptophyta > Magnoliopsida > Poales > Poaceae > Hordeum > Hordeum marinum. The sequence goes on from CM039675.1 coordinate 427,199,640, forward strand.
TCAACAATTTTCGAGGGTAGAGTATTCAACCCAAATTTATAGATTCAATACAAGGTAAGCTAGAGAATATTTGAGAGTATTAGCAGTTGAGTTATCAATTCAACCACACTTGGAGATAAATACCTGCAACAAGGTGATCATAGCACGATAGTATGATAGTTTGATAGCAGTGGTAACAGTGACAACAATAGTTTTGTAGCAAGTGCAACAGTAACAATAGTAATAGTAACTTAGCAAGAGCAATAAGTGGAAAGATCATAGGCACTGGATCGATGTATTGATTGGATGATATTCATCATATAACAGTCATAACCTAGGGCGACATAGAACTAGCTCCACTTCGTCAATTTAATGTAGGCATGTATTCAGTATATAGTCATGCATGCTTATGGAAAAGAACTTGCATGACATCTTTTGTCCTACCCTCCCGTGGAAGCGGGGTACATAAGGAAACTAAGGGATATTAAGGCCTCCTTTTAATAGAGAACCAGAACAAGGCATTAACACATGGTGAATACATGAACTCCTCAAACTACGATCATCACCGTGAAGTATCCCAAATATTGTCACTATGGGGTTGACGGATCATAACACATAATAGGTGCATATGACTAGGCAAGATCGGATCAAGAACATAGATATAATGATAATAGCATAAATGGTTCAGATCTGAAATCATGACACTCGGGCCCTAGTGACAAGCATTAAGCATGGCCAAGGCATAACAACATCAATCTTTGAACATTGTGGATACTCGGGATCAACCTCTAACAAAACTAACTCGGTTACATGATGAACCTCATCCAACTCCTCACTGACCAGCAAGCCTACGAAGGAATTACTCACTCCCGATGGGGATCATCATAGAATTGGCGATGGAGAAGGGTTGATGATGATGAAGACCGAAGATTCCCCTCTCTGGAGCCCCAAACGGGCTCCAGATCTGGCCTCCCGATGAAGAACAGGAGGTGGCGGCGGCTCCGTATCGTGAAACGTGACAGTTCTTTCTCCCTCATTTTTTCCTGAAGATTTGTGAATTTATAGCGTTGGAATTAGGGTTGGGAGGCCCACGAGGTGTCCACCCCTCCACCAGGCCGCGCTACGGGGGGCTGGCATGCCCTGGTAGAGGGTGGGCACCCTGGGCCCCCTCTTAGGTGGTTTTGGCTCCATAATTACTCATACATTCCAAAATAATTCTCCAAAAAGTTTCATTCCGTTCTGAGAACTTTTATTTCTGCACACAAAAAATACCATGGTAGTTCTGCTAAAAATAGCGTTAGTCCGGGTTAGTTTCATTAAAATCATGCAAATTAGAGTTCAAAACAAGAGCAAAAGTGTTAGGAAAAGTAGATACATTGGAGACGTATCACCCAGTCGTGGCGCCGTCGTGGAGCACCTTTCCGTCCAGACCGTCCATGTCGGTAGGGCAACACCTCTGGCCGGTGGCGCCATGGCTCTACGGAGGGGGGCACATCAAGCGCCATGGCTGCAGGCCGAGGCTGGCGGCGCGTTGGGGGAGAATAGGGCATGGTGAGGAGAAGAGGTTGTAGGAAGAGGGGGCAGTAGTGGAGGCGGAGGAGCGGCCGGTCGACGCTGGCGAGGTGGAAGGAGGGGCGGTCGGCGCTCCATTGACCTCCCGGGGAACAAGAGATGCAGGAGCTGTTGGAAATATGCCCTAGAGGCAATAATAAAATGGTTATTATTGTATTTCCTTGTTCATGATAATTGTCTATTGTTCATGCTATAATTGTGTTAACCGGAAACCGTAATGCATGTGTGAATACATAGACCACAACGTGTCCCTAGTGAGCCTCTAGTTGGCTAGCTCGTTGATCAATAGATGGTCATGGTTTCATGACCATGGACATAGGATTTCGTTGATAACGGGATCACATCATTAGGAGAATGATGTGATGGACAAGACCCAATCCTAAGCATAGCACAAGATCGTGTAGTTTGTCTACTAAAGCTTTTCTAATGTCAAGTATCATTTCCTTAGACCATGAGATTGTGCAACTCCCGAATACTGTAGGAATGCTTTGGGTGTGCCAAACGTCACAACGTAATTGGGTGGCTATAAAGGTGCACTACGGGTATCTCCAAAAGTGTCTGTTGGGTTGGTACGAATCGAGACTGGGATTTGTCACTCCATATGACAGAGAGATATCTCTGGGCCCACTCGGTAAGACATCATCATAATGAGCTCAATGTGACTAAGGAGTTAGCCACGGGATGATGTTTTGTGGAACGAGTAAAGAGACTTGCCGGTACGAGATTGAACAAGGTATAGGGATACCGACGATCGAATCTCGGGCAAGTATCATACCGGTAGACAAAGGGAATTATATACGGGATTGATTGAACCCCCGACATCGTGGTTCATCCGATGAGATCATCATGGAGCACGTGGGAGAAAACATGGGTATCCAGATCCCGCTCTTGGTTATTGACCGGAGAGGTGTCTCAGTCATGTCTACGTGTCTCCCGAACCCATAGGGTCTACACACTTAAGGTTCAATGACGCTAGGGTTATAGGGAAATGGTGTACATGGTTACCGAAGGTTTTTTGGAGTCCCGGATGAGATCCCAGACGTCATGAGGAGCTCCGGAATGGTACGGAGGTAAAGATTCATATATAGGAAGTGAGGTTTTGGTCACCGGAAGTGTTTCGGGCGTCACCGGTAGTGTACCGGGACCACCAGAAGGGTTCCGGGGTCCACCGGGAGGGGCCATAGGCCCCGAAAGGTTTCACGGGCCAAGAGCGGGAGGGAACCAGGCCCTAGGTGGGCTGGTGCGCCTCCCACCACAGCCCAAGGCGCAGCAAGGGGTGGCGGGGGCAAACCCTAGGCGTGGATGGGCCCAAGGCCCACCCTAGGGCGCCGCCCCTCCTCCCACCTTGGCTGCCGGCCCTCCCATCTAGGGCTGCCGCACCCTCTAGGGTGGGAACCATAGATGGGGTGCCTCCTCCTCCTTCCCCTATATATATGTGGGGTTTTGGAGGGCTGCAAAACATGAGTTCCTCTCCTCTCGGCGCAACCCTACTCCTCCCTCTCCTCGTTCTCCGTAGTGCTTGGCGAAGCCCTGCCGGAGACCACGCATCTCCACCGTCACCATGCTGTCGTGCTTCCGGAGCTCTCCCTCAACCTCTCCTCCCTCCTTGCTAGATCAAGGCGTAGGAGACGTCACCGGGCTGCACGTGTGTTGAACGCGGAGGCGCCGTTGTTCGACGCTAAGATCGGAGTCCACCACGATCTGAATCACTACGAGTACGACTCCACTAACCGCGTTCTTGTAACGCTTCCACTTAGAGATCTTCAAAGGTGTGAAGATGCACTCTCCCCTTACTCGTTGCTGGTTTCTCCATAGATAGATCTTGGTGAACAAGTAGGATTTTTTTTGATTTACTACTACGTCTCCCAACAGTGGTATCAGAGCTAGGTCTATGCTTAGAATCTATGCACGAGTAGAACACAAAGTTTTTGTGGTTTTGGTGTAGGTAAGAAACGTTCTTGCTAGAAACCTATAGCAGCCACGTAAAAACTTGCAACTACAAATTAGAGGACGTCTAACTTGTTTTTGCAACATATGCCTTGTGATGTGATATGGCCAAAAGGATGTGATGTGATACATTGTGATGTATGAGATTGATCATGTTCTTGTAATAGGATTCACGACTTGCATGTCGATGAGTATGACAACCGGCAGGAGCCATAGGAGTTGTCTTATTTTATTGTATGACTTGCGTGTCAATCATAAACGCGATGTAATTACTTTACTTTATTGCTAAACGTTAGCCATAGTAGTAGAAGTAATAGTTGGCGAGACAACTTCATGAAGAGATGATGATGGAGATCATGGTGTCGTGCCGGTGATAGTGATGATCATGGTGCCCCGAAGATGGAGATCAAAGGATCAAGATGATATTGTCCATATCATGTCACTATATTGATTGCATATGATGTTTATCATGTTTACATCTTATTTGCTTAGAACGACGGTAGTAAATAAGATGATCTCTCGATAAAATTTCAAGAAAGGTGTTTACCCTAACTGTGCACCGTTGCTAAGGATCATTGTTCCGAAGCACCACGTGATGATCGGGTGTGATAGGTTCTATCGTTCGCATACAACGTGTGTAAGCCAGATTTACACAAGCGAAACACTTAGGTTGACTTGACGAGCCTAGCATGTACAGACATGGCCTCGGAACACAGAAGACCGAAAGGTCGAACATGAGTCGTATAGAAGATGCGATCAACACGGAGATGTTCACCATGGATGACTAGTCCGTCTCTCGTGATGATCGGACATGGGCTAGTTGACATGGATCATGGATCACTTGGATGACTAGAGAGATGTTTGTCTAAGTGGGAGTTCATTAAATAATTTGATTATGTGAACTTAATTATCATGAACTTAGTCTAAAATTGTCTTTAAAATCTATATTATATATCCAATGGCGAACGCTTGACATTCTCGCTGCGATGATTACTCCCTTGTTCAGTGTGGCATGCTTTATAGTTTAGAACCGGGGCTCCAAAAGTGTTTTGAGCAACACGGAGCATATGAGATGTTCCAAGAGCTGAAACTAGTTTTCCAAGCTCATGCCCGGGTCGAGAGATATGACGTCTTCGACAAGTTCTTCACCTGTAAGATGGAGGAGAATAGTTCTGTCAGTGAGCACATCCTCAAGATCTCTGGGCTACACAACCGCCTGACTCAGCTGGGAGTTAATCTCTCGGATGACTCGGTCATTGACGGAATCCTCCAGTCGCTTCCACCTAGCTACAAGAGCTTTGTGATGAACTACAACATGCAGGGGATGGAGAAGTCCATTCCTAAGTTGTACTCGATGCTGAAATCAGCGGAGGTCGAGATCAAAACGGAGCATCAAGTGTTGATGGTCAATAAGACCACTAGTTTCAAGAAAGTCAAGGGCAAAAAGAACTTCAAGAAGGACGGCAAAGCTATTGCCGCGCCCGGTAAGCAAGTTGTCGGAAAGAAGAACAAACATGGACCCAAGCCTGAGACTAAGTGCTTTTATTGCAAGGGTAACGGTCACTTTAAGCGGAACTGCCCCAAGTACTTGGCGGATAAGAAGGCCGGTAACGTTAAAGGTATATGTGATATACTTGTTATTGATGTGTACCTTACCAGCGCTCGTAGTAGCTCCTGGGTATTTGATACTGGTGCAGTTGCTCACATTTGTAACTCCAAGCAGGAGCTACGGAATAAGCAGAGACTGGCAAAGGACGAGGTGACGATGCGCATCGGGAATGGTTCCAAGGTCGTTGTGATCGCCGTCGGCATGCTACCTCTACATCTACCTTCAGGATTAGTTTTAAACCTTAATAATTGTTATTTAGTACCAGCTTTGAGCATGAACATTGTATCTGGATCTCGCTTGATGCGAGATGGCTACTCATTTAAATCTGAGAATAATGGTTGTTCTATTTATATGAGAGAAATAGTTTATAATCATGCCCTGCTGGTCAATGGTTTATTTTTGATGAATCTCGAACGTGATGTTACACATGTCCATAATGTGAGCACCAAAAGATGTAAGATTGATAACGATAGTCCCACTTACATGTGGCACTGCCGCCTTGGTCATATTGGTGTCAAACGCATGAAGAAACTCCATGCTGATGGACTTTTGGAGTCTCTTGATTTCGGATCATTTGACACGTGCGAACCATGCCTCATGGGCATGATGACCAAGACTCCGTTCTCCGGAACAATGGAGCAAGCAACTGACTTGTTGGAGATAATACATACCAATGTATGCGATCCAATGAGCGTCGAGGCTCGCGGTGGCTACCGTTATGTTCTCACCCTCACTGATGACTTGAGCAGATATGGGTATGTCTACTTAATAAAACACAAGTCTGGAACCTTTGAAAGGTTCAAGGAATTTCAGAGTGAGGTAGAGAATCAACGTGACAGGAAAATAAAGTGCCCACAATCTGATCATGGCGGAGAATATTTGAGTCACGAGTTTGGCACGCACCTAAGGAGATGTGGAATTGTTTCATAACTCACGCCGCTTCGCACACCTCAGCGAAATGGTGCGTCTGAATGTCGTAATCGCACTCTATTGGATATGGTGGAGATCATGATTATGGAGATCAAGGTGATGGAGATCATGATGATGGAGATCATGGTGTCGTGCCGGTGACATTGACGATCATGGTGCCCCAAAGATGGAGATCAAAGGAGCAAGATGATATTGGCCATATCATGTCACTATATTGATTGCATGTGATGTTTATCATGTTTACGTCTTATTTGCTTAGAACGACGGTACTAAATAAGATGATCTCTCAATAAAATTTCAAGAAAAGTGTTCACCCTAACTATGCACCGTTGCTAAGGATCGTTGTTCCGAAGCACCACGTGATGATCGGGTGTGATAGGTTCTAACATTCGCATACAACGGGTGTAAGCGAGAGTTACACACGTGAAACACTTAGGTTGACTTGACGAGCCTAGCATGTACAGACATGGCCTCGGAACACGGAAGACCGAAAGGTCGAACATGAGTCGTATAGAAGATACGATCAACATGGAGATGTTCACCATGGATGACTAGTCCGTCTCACGTGATGATCGGACACGGGCTAGTTGACATGGATCATGTGTCACTTGGATGACTAGAGAGATGTCTATCTAAGTGGGAGTTCATTAAATAATTTGATTATGTGAACTTAATTATCATGAACTTAGTCTAAAATTGTCTTTAAAATCTATATTATATATCCAATGGCCAATGCTAATGTCACACTCAACTTCAACACGTTTCTAGAGAAAACCAAGATGAAAGATGATGGAAGCAACTATGCGGACTGGGTCCATAGCTTGAGGATCATTCTCATAGCTTTCAAGAGATTGTATGTCCTTGATGCACTGCTAGGTGACCCACCCATTTTCCCAGCGGACCAAGACGTTACAAATGGTTGGCAGTCACGCTGTGATGATTACTCCCTGGTTCAGTGCGGCATGCTTTACAGTTTAGAACCGGGGCTCCAAAAGCGTTTTGAGCAACACACAGCATATGAGATGTTCCAAGAGCTGAAACTGGTTTTCCAAGCTCATGCCCGGGTCGAGAGATATGACGTCTCCGACAAGTTCTTCAGCTGTAAGATGGAGGAGAATAGTTCTGTCAGTGAGCACATACTCAAAATGTCTAGGTTGCACAACCGCTTGACTCAGCTGGGAGTTAATCTCTCGGATGACTCGGTCATTGACGGAATCCTCCAGTCGCTTCCACCTAGCTACAAGAGCTTTGTGATGAACTACAACATGCAAGGGATGGAGAAGTCCATTCCTGAGTTGTACTCGATGCTGAAATCAGCAGAGGTCGAGATCAAAAAGGAGCATCAAGTGTTGGTGGTGAATAAGACCACTAGTTTCAAGAAAGGCAAGGGTAAGAAGAACTTCAAGAAGGACGGCAAAGCTGTTGCCGCACCCGGTAAGCAAGTTGTCGGGAAGAAGAAGAACAAGAATGGACCCAAGCCTGAGACTAAGTGTTTTTACTGCAAGGGTACCGGTCACTGTAAGCGGAACTGCCCCAAGTACTTAGTGGATAAGAAGGACGGCAACATTAAAGGTATATGTGATATACTTGTTATTGATGTGTACCTAACCTGCGCTCATAGTAGCTTCTGGGTATTTGATACCGGTGCAGTTGCTCACATTTGTAACTCCAAGCAGGAGCCGCAGAATAAGCGGAGACAGGCAAAGGACGAGGTAACGATGCGCGTCGGGAATGGTTCCAAGGTCGATGTGATCGCCGTCGGCACGCTACCTCTACATCTACCTTCGGGATTAGTGCTAAACCTTAACAATTGTTATTTAGTACCAGCTTTGAGCATGAACATTGTATCTAGATCTCGCTTGATTCGAGATGGCTACTCATTTAAATCTGAGAATAATGGTTGTTCTATTTATATGAGAGAAATGTTTTATGGTCATGCCCCGCTGGTCAATGGTTTATTTTTGATGAATCTCGAAGGTGATGTTACACATGTCCATAGTGTGAGTACCAAAAAGTGTAAGGTTGATAACGATAGTCCCACTTACATGTGGCACTGCCACCTTGGTCATATTGGTGTCAAATGCATGAAGAAGCTCCATGTTGATGGACTGTTGGAGTCGCTTGATTTCGAATCATTTGACACGTGCGAACCATGCCTCATGGGCAAGATGACCAAGACTCCGTTCTCCGGAACAATGGAGCGAGCAACTGACTTGTTGGAACTAATACATACCGATGTATGCGGTCCAATGAGTGTCGAGGCTCGTGGAGGCTACCGTTATGTTCTCACCCTCACTGATGACTTGAGTAGATATGGGTATGTCTACTTAATGAAACATAAATCTAAAACTTTTGAAAGGTTCAAGGAATTTCAGAGTGAGGTAGAGAATCAACGTGACAGGAAAATAAAGTGCCTACGATCTGATCGTGGCGGAGAATATTTAAGTCACGAGTTTGGCACGCACCTAAGGAAATGTGGAATTATTTCACAACTCACGCCGCCTGGCACACCTCAGCGAAATTGTGTGTCTGAATGTCGTAATCACACTCTATTAGATATGGTACGATCTATGATGTCTCTTACCGACTTACCGCTATCATTTTGGGGATATGCGTTAGAGACTACCGCATTCACTTTAAATAGGGCACCGTCAAAATCCGTTGAGATGACACCGTATGAATTATGGTTTGGAAAGAAACCTAAGCTGTCGTTTCTAAAAGTTTGGGGATGCGATGCTTATGTGAAGAAACTTCAACCTGAGAAGCTCGAACCCAAAGCGAAAAAGTGCGTCTTCATAGGATATCCCAAAGAGACTATTGGGTACACCTTCTACCTCAGATCCGAAGGCAAAGTCTTTGTTGCCAAGAATGGATCCTTTCTCGAGAAAGAGTTTCTCTCGAAAGAAGTAAGTGGGAGGAAAATAGAACTTGATGGGGTAATTGTACCTCCACTCGAACCGGAGAGTAGCGCAGCACAGGAAGTTGTTTCTGTGGAGCCTACACCGGCTGGAGAGGAAGTTAATGATGATGATCATGAAACTTCAGATCACGTTACTATTGAACATCGAAGGTCCACTAGGACACGTTCCACACCAGAGTGGTATGGAAACCCTATCCTGGAGATCATGTTGTTGGACAACGGTGAACCTTCGAACTATGAAGAAGCAATGGCAGGCCCGGATTCCAACAAATGGCTTGAAGCCATGAAATCCGAGATAGGATCCATGTATGAGAACAAAGTGTGGACTTTGGTGGACTTGCCTGATGATAAGAGAGCCATTGAAAATAAATGGATCTTTAAGAAGAAGACTGACGCGGATGGTAATGTGACCGTCTATAAGGCTCGGCTTGTTGTTAAGGGTTATCCTTAATGGACGTCAAAATGGCATTCCTTAATGGCTTCCTTAAGGAAGAACTGTATATGATGCAGCCGGAAGGTTTTGTCGATCCTAAAGATGCTAACAAAGTATGCAAGCTCCAGCGCTCCATCTATGGGCTGGTGCAAGCATCTCGGAGCTGGAACATTCGCTTTAATGAGGTGATTAAAGCGTTTGGATTTATACAGGTTTATGGAGAACCCTGTATTTACAAGAAAGTGAGTGGGAGCTCTGTAGCATTTCTCATATTATATGTGGATGACATATTGTTGATGAGAAATGATATAGAACTTTTGGAAAGTGTAAAGGCCTACTTGAATAAATGTTTTTTAATGAAGGACCTTGGAGAAGCTGCTTACATATTAGGTATTAAGATCTATAGAGATAGATTGAAACGCCTCATAGGTCTTTCACAAAGCACGTACCTTGAAAAGATATTGAAGAAGTTCAATATGAATCAGTCCAAGAAGGGGTTCTTGCCTGTGTTACAGGGTGTGAGATTGAGTACGACTCAATGCCCGACCATGGCAAAGGATAGAGAAAAGATGAGTGTCATCCCCTATGCTTCAGCCATAGGCCTGATGTGAACCTTGCCATAAGTTTGGTACGAAGGTACCAAAGTGATCCCGGAGCGGAACACTGGACAGTGGTCAAGAATATCCTGAAGTACCTAAAAAGGACAAATGACATGTTTCTCGTATATGGAGGTGCCGAAGAGCTCGTCATAAAGGGTTACGACGATGCTAGCTTCGACACAAATCTGGACGACTCCAAGTCGCAAACCGGATACATGTATATTTTGAACAGAGGGGCACTCAGCTGGTGCAGCAGCAAGCAAAGCATCGTGGCGGCATCTACATGTGAAGCAGAGTACATAGCTGCTTCGGAAGCAGCAAAGGAAGGAGTCTGTATGAAGGAGTTCATCACCGACCTAGGAGTGATTCCCAATGCGTCGGGCCTGATGACTCTATTCTGTGACAACACTGGAGCTATTGCCCTTGCAAAGGAGCCCAGGTTTCACAAGAATACAAGACACATCAAGCGCCGCTTCAACACCATCCGTGATTACATTTAGGAGGGAGATATAGATATTTGTAAAGTACATATGGATCTGAATGTCGCGGATCCATTGACCAAACCTCTCTCACGAGCAAAACAAGATCAACACCAAAATGCTATGGGTGTTCGATTCATCACAATGTAACTAGATTATTGACTCTAGTGCAAGTGAGAGACTGTTGGAAATATGCCCTAGAGGAAATAATAAAATGGTTATTATTGTATTTCCTTGTTCATGATAATTGTCTATTGTTCATGTTATAATTGTGTTAACCGGAAACCGTAATGCATGTGTGAATACATAGCCACAACGTGTCCCTAGTGAGCCTCTAGTTGGCTAGCTCGTTGATCAATAAATGGTCACGGTTTCATGACGATGGACATAGGATGTCGTTGATAACGGGATCACATCATTAGGACAATGATGTGATGGACAAGACCCAATCCTAAGCATAGCAAAAGATCATGTAGTTCGTATGCTAAAGCTTTTCTAATGTCAACTATCATTTCCTTAGACCATGAGATTGTGCAACTCCCGGATACCGTAGGAATGCTTTGGGTGTGCCAAACGCACAACGTAACTGGGTGGCTATAAAGGTGCACTACGGGTATCTCCGAAAGTGTCTGTTGGGTTGGCACGAATCGAGACTGGGATTTGTCACTCCGTATGACAGAGATATATCTCTGGGCCCACTCGGTAAGACATCATCATAATGAGCTCAATGTGACTAAGGAGTTAGCCATGGGATGATGTGTTGCGGAAGGAGTAAAGAGACTTTCCGGTAACGAGATTGAACAAGGTATAGGGATACCGACGATCGAATCTCCGACAAGTATCATACCGGTAGACAAAGGGAACTGTATACGGGATTGATTGAATCCCCGACATCGTGGTTCATCCGATGAGATCATCGTGGAGCATGTGGGAGACAACATGGGTATCCAGATCCCGTTGTTGGTTATTTACCAGAGAGGTGTGTCGGTCATGTCTACGTGTCTCCCGAACTCGTAGGGTCTACACACTTAAGTTTGATGACGCTAGGGTTATAGGGAAATAGTGTACATGGTTACCGAAGGTTGTTCAGAGTCCCGGATGAGATCCCGGACGTCATGAGGAGCTCTGTAATGGTCCGGAGGTAAAGATTCATATATAGGAAGTGAGGTTTCGGTCACCGGAATTGTTTCGGGCGTCACCGGTAGTGTACCGGGACCACTGGAAGGGTTCCGGGGGTCCACCGGGAGGGGCCATGGTCCCCGGAAGGTTTCACGCGCCAAGAGTGGGAGGGAACCAACCCTTAGGTGGGCTGGTGCGCCTCCCACCCCAGCCCAAGGCGCAGCAAGGGGTGGAGGGGGCAAACCCTAGGCGTGGATGGGCCCAAGGCCCACCCTAGGGCACCGCCCCTCCCACCTTGGCCGTCGGTCCTCCCATCTAGGGCTGCCGCACCCTCTAGGGTGGGAACCCTAGATGGGGTGCCTCCTCCTCCCCCTATATATTGTGGGGTTTTGTAGGGATGCAACGCATGAGTTCCTCTCCTCTCGGCGCAGCCCTACTCCTCCCTCTCCTCGTTCTCCGTAGTGCTTGGTGAAGCCCTGCCGGAGACCACGCAGCTCCACCGTCACCACGCCGTCGTGCTGCCGGAGCTCTCCCTCAACCTCTCCTCCCTCCTTGCTGGATCAAGGCGTAGAAGACGTCATCGGGCTGCACGTGTGTTGAACGCGGAGGCGCCATTGTTCGGCGCTAAGATCAGAGTCCACCACGATCTGAATCGCTACGAGTATGACTCCACCAACTGCGTTCTTGTAATGCTTCCGCTTAGAGATCTTCAAAGGTATGAAGATGCACTCTCTCCTTACTCGTTGCTGGTTTCTCCATAGATAGATCTTGTTGAACACGTGGATTTTTTTTATTTACTACTACGTCTCCCAACAGGAGCTGTGAAGAGAACGGAGAAGAGAGCTGACATGGGGACCCCACATGTCAGTTAACGGACAAAGATACGGTCAAACACTTAGTTTTCTTATGCGCGGGTGATGACCCACAAGTATAGGGGATCAATTGTAACTCTTTTTGATAAGTAAGAGTGTCGAACCCAACGAGAAGCACAAGGAAATGACAAGTAGTTTTCAGTAAGGTAATGTCTGCAAGTGCTGAAATTGTAAGTAGCGAAGTAGTTTGATAGCAAGATAATTTGTAACGAGCAAGTAATGAATATAGTAACAAAAGTGCAGCAAGGTAGCCCAATCCTTTTTAGGCAAAGGACAGGCCAAAGCGGTCTCTTATAATAAGTAGAGCGTTCTTGAGGGTACACAGGAATTTCATCTAGTCACTTTCATCATGTTGGTTTAATTTGTGTTCGGTACTTTGATAATTTGATACGTGGGTGGACCGGTACTTAGGTGCTGCTCGTACTTGAACAAACCTCCTACTTATGATTAACCCTCCCGCAAGCATCCGCAACTACGAGAAAAAGTATTAAGAATAAATTCTAACCATAGCATTAAACTTTTGGATCCAATCGATCCCTTACGGAATAGCGCATAGATTGGGGTTTAAGCTTCTGTCACTCTTGCAACCCATCATCTAATTGCTACTCCACAATGCATTCCCTTAGGCCCAAATATGGTGAAGTGTCATGTAGTCGACGTTCACATGACACCACTAAGGGAATCACAACGTACATCCTATCAAAATACCGAACACATATCAAATTCACATGATACTTGCAACATGATTTCTCCCGTGACCTCAAGAACAAAAGTAACTACTCATAAATAATAATTATGCTCAAGATCAGAGGGGTATTAAATAGGATAATGGATCTGAACATATAATCTTCCACCAAATAAACCATATAGTGATCAACACTACTAGTCACCCACAAGCACCAATCTATAGTTCCGGTAACAAGATTGAACTCAAGAGATGAACTAGGGTTTGAGAGGAGTTGGTGTTGTTGAAGATGTTGATGAAGATTCCCCTCCCCAAGATGGGAGAGTTATTGGTGATGATGATGACGATGATTTCCCCCTCTGGGAGGGAAGTTCCCCCGACGGAATCGCTCCGCCGGAGGGCAAAAGTGCTCCTGCCCAAGTTCCGCCTCGAGGCGGCGGCGCTTCGTCCCAAAACGAAACTAGCGAGTTTGTCAGCCTCACTAGTCTTACTAGTCACCACAAGTGTGAACGGAAGATTTGATTGTAATGCGAAGGTAAAAACAAGGAATAGTAAAAAATGTTGATCGAGGTTGAAAGAAATAGAAAGAAGAATGACCTGGCGGTTATCCACAATACTCATGAGTATATGTTTCCTCACATCGTCGGTCGACAAAGATCGATCACGTCGCCATACGCCACATGAATGTTCTGATATTTGAAGGGACTTTGGTGTTCCACAATGAGGCCCTACCCCTCTTGTCATAAGTTTGATCTGAAACTGTTGCTCTATTGCCTAGCAAGTTTTCTCCTCTCTTCCTTGTCTCCCATAACATCATATAAGCGGATTTTACTAAGAAAACCCCCTTTTTTCAAACCGCCAAGACTAGAACTCGGACATGGGGCTGGTGCATAGCGAAATATTCTTGTATAGCTGCCACATCAACTGGCAAGGAAAAATGTTGTAAGAGGTCAGTGCGCCTTGTGACAGTTGATGTGACAATGAGCTCAGCCACTAGTGTAGGCGGATCCTGGCCCAAGCAAACAATCAGCCTCATAGCATGGTCCCTTGTCCATATATGTGTTGAACTCCCATCTCATATCTTCCTAATTAGGCCAATTGTCAGTGCATCCCTACCCTCCAGCAGCGATCGACATAATTGAGATGTGTGAGTACCCAAAGCGACATTAAGAACATTTCTTTCTTGAAAGTAGATTGCTTCGAGTAACTTGGCACATAAAGAATTAGGGATTGTCAAGATCCTCCAAGCTTGGCGTGCAAGGAGTGCAACATTGAATAACTAGGGATATCTAAACCCAAGACCTTCACGCCTTTTTGGTTGTGTCATAGCACTCCATGACACCCGATGGGGTTTCCGCTTCCCATCTTTACTTTCCAAAAAGAATGGCCTAATCGGTTTATTTAAGTGTTCACACAAGCCCCTCGGAAGCTCGAAATATGACATCAAGAAGTCAGGTACCGCTCGTACCACTGATTTGATCAAATATCTCCTTGCCTGCAGCTGAAATTGTTTTCTCAATCCACTCCTTCACTGTTCTCCAGAGTTTATCTTTTACATATTTGAAAGCTCTACTTTTCGATGCTCCCATGTGGAAAGATATTCCCAAATATTTTTTATTGAGTGTCTCTGTTTGTGCATCCAGGATGCCTTTCACCTCACCTCTTACCACTTCTAGGCACCAACTAAAGAACATGTCCCATCATCCGTTGCAAGTTCTACCATGGCTCGCTTGATGGGAACAAATATTGGGCCGACCTAGTAACCGTGTTCCATCATCATGCGATGCCATGTTACTTTTTTTTGGTTTTCCTTCCTTTTTTATTCAGATTTTTTGCTTTAATTTATACTTTTGTTTATATTTCGAAATATTATAAATATATACTATTACAAATAACATTTTACATTTCAAAAATGTTAATCATGTCTATGAAAAATGTTAATCACGTGTATAAAATATGTTTGTGACATTTAAAAATGTCGCACAGTTCAAAAATATGAACGTGAGATTTGAAAATTGTTTATACGTTGTAAAAATGTGTATTTAGTAAAACAATGATTCGTGCATTAAAAGATGCACTTTTCATTTAAAATATGTTCTTGTAAAAATGTCAAATATGTATTTTGAAAATAGGAAATATTTATAAAAAATGATTAGATGTGTAGCATGTATAAAAAAATAGACATCAAAACATATATTACAAAACATTAATATGTATTTGGAAATGTTAGACATGTGTGAAAAAATATTTCTAATGTACAAAAGATGTAAAATTAATGTCAAAAATGTAGATATGTGTCGAAAGAAAGAGAAAAAGAAACAAATTAACAAAACTAGAGAAAATAGATTAAAACTTAATAAAGAAACAAAAAGCCGAGAAAGTAGCAAAGAAAGTGTTGAAAAGAAAGAAACAAAAGAAAGGAAAAAGGAATAAAACCGAAGAGAATACTAAAAATAATCAAAGAAAAAAGAAAAAAAAGATGGGAAATCAAAATAACCCAATAAAACCCTATTGAAAACCTACGAAAAAACTGGGCTACAAACATCGAAAAAAGTCAGAAAAAAATCAGTTGCATGCTACAGTGTTGGGCGTCCCGCTCGCGCCCGCCCATAGGCGATTCCATTGAAATCGGCACGAATGAATTAGCGCCTTTAACCAACGCATAAGAGCATCTCCAACAAGCACACCAAAACTACTCCGCGTGTTAAAAACTGTCTTTTTGAACGCCAGACACGCTCTAGCAAATGCTGTAGAATAGTGCGCGCGTAAAAAAAATTAGGTATGCACTAAAAGGTGCTATCGCACACTGCAACTTTGGGACGCCGGACCGTTGTGTATTTTTGTGGGCACGTGTTTTTGAGCATGTGGAAAATTAATATTGACTGCGACACGCTAAAAATGGTACAGCGACGCTGTAAAACTATTTTAGCGTTCGATATTTTTGCCCTGGTTTCATTGCCTCTTTTTTTTTTGAGCTAAAAACCTGGTTTCATTGCCTGTGTTACAAAATAAAAGCGAAGAACGCGTCAAACTGAAGGCTGAGTTGGCCCATAGAGTCGTAAATAAGAAGGGGCCACACTGGAAAAACACGGCAGCCCACCACTAAAAAAAACACAAGGCGGCCCATCGTCCTAGCTCCCAGCAGAATATATCCGACCCAGTTCATCTGCAAAACCCAGTTATAGCTTTTCCCCTCATCTTCTCCGCAGATCAAACGCCAAAACCCTAGGTCGCTCCATCTCCGACGCCGGCGACACCCCCCAACCCCTGCGGCTGTCCGCGGTAGCCCAGGCGGAGGAAGCCATGGACAGCGCCCTCGCGAGCGCGGCGGCGATCGCCGACCAGCGCCAGAAGATTGAGCAGTACCGTCACATCCTCGCCTCCGTCATCTCGTCTTCCCCGCCGGACATCCCCCAGGCCAAGCGCTTCCTCAACCACAGTAACGCGCTTCACTCAAACCCTAGCCCTAGATTTCTGGGTATTTGATTTTGGTTCTGGGCGTAATGGCCGGGATTGTTGCGAGCGCAGTGGTGTCGGATGAGGTGCCGCTCGTGGTGTCCCGGCAGCTGCTGCAGACGTTCGCGCAGGAGCTGGGGAAGCTGGAGCCGGACTCTCAGAAGGAGGTTGCCCACTACGCGCTCACGCAGATCCAGCCTCGTGTGGTCTCCTTCGAGGAGCAGGTAGGCACCCTTCGGTTCCTAGCAGGCTAATTTTAAGTACCAGATTGCTCTGTACTAGTTGGACTATGTTGTACTCCACAGACAGCTGATATGCAATGCCATCATATAATTGGGGGAATTTGCTATCAAAACACTTATATTTGGCAGTTGGACACACCTACCTATGAATATTTTGGACTTACCTACTGATTACTAGTGTGTATGGAGCTGCTGCTGTAATTTGATTTTCTATTCTTGTGAGATTTGCTTTGGAGTGACCAATTTGGGCTCTGGCTGATTTTTCACCAACGGAATATGCAGTGAATGAAAATGATGTCATCCTGTTATCTCATTTATGCACTCTCAGCTAGATTGTCTATGCAAGGGCAAGTATTGAGGATAATGTTATGCATTTTTTGTTGATGCTCTCTGCCATTTAGATTTCCGTTTGGCATACTTTCCAGGGGAAATAGAGCTATTGTCAAGTTATGCCAGTCAGACAGTCAACCACACTGCTATTGCAAGCCGTGTTAGTCTGTTATATCCATTAAGAGGACCTATTGATTTGTTAGCCAATCATTATAAGTCACATGTTAGCCATTTGAGCCATTTCCTTAAGCTTATTACCCCACATGGTTAACTTATTATTTTGATTATATGCGTGATAGTTCGATACTAGGTAGGAACAGGAAAATATTGCTCAAGAACTATAGTTTTAGAATACTTCATAATCTTGTCTGTTAGTAGTAGAGAAAATAATGCATTATAGGAAATTACTTCTGCCATTTATTCCATTCTCATATGGGTTGCATTGTAGAATCTAAATGTCTATGGATAGATTCATGCATCATGTCCCTCTTATTCATCACATTTGAGAAATCTAAATATATCTTCAATGCTAATGGTTGCGAGTTCTTGTTGTAAGTTGCACTTTATAATGTCTCGTGGGTTCAAAATTTGTTAAGCTGCTGAAAACAGTCACTAAAATTAGCAGTTAAGGAGTAGTATGATTTCTATTTATTGCAATTATGTCAAAGGTCTTAGCCAATGTTTTTAAGGCGTCGGTATCTCGTCGCTATAGCGACAATATAAAGGTATGGCGCGGTCCTAGCCTGAAGCGTCCATGCTCGCAATACTTTTGGCCTGTGGCGTCTTCCATACACGCGTGGCGTCCCCAAATCGTCCATATGGCGCATTTTTGGTCGCCATGCGTGAAACTGGACGCCATGGGCCAGGAGAGTTGGCGCACACGGGAACCAGCAGGCAGCGCTGGGAAGGGAAAAGGGCGGGAGAATTGGTGCGCGGGAAGCAGTGGTGGGAAGGAAAAGGGGATCAGGAGGGAAAAGTGAGCGAAAGAGAGGGAGGGAGAGACAGGCAGCGGTGGGAAGGGAAAAGGGTGGGAGAACTAGTGCGCGGGAAGCCAGTGGCGAGAAGGAAAAGGGGATCAGGAGGGAGAGAGAGAGAGGGAGAGGGGGGGGGGAGGGAGGGAGGAGGGATGGATGGAGGGATTTCCCCTTCAGATCTGCCGCAGAGTTAGATTATGTGTTAGGTTGTGTCTATGATGTCGCCACGCCATACGCCATAAGTGTTATAACATTATGAAGGGGGTCGGTCGCCATAAAACGTGTTACGCCATGAAAACATTGGTTCATATTTATAGTTGGTAGCTACCGTCAAAGGAAACCAAAGATGGAATAAGTGTGCTCATTTTACAAAATACTTATCTAAGCTGGTTAATATATATACCTGTGCTGGAAAAATGTACAAACAAGCATCATGGTTGTTATCTTGTGAAAGAATTATCCATTGCATTTTATGTGCCATTTATTGCTATTCCAGTGTCTTCATGTAAATCATATAGCGATTGTGATTCTCTAGATTTCTTTCTCTACTACAAATAACTGACATTATATCTGGTTCTGTGGGCTTTGTAACTGGTCATTAAATCTTCTTTGTTGACTTTGTGATTGACCTTGTTGTTATTATGTAAAAAAGTGTTGCAGCATTCTTAATCTATAACTTTGCTGGCTATCTATATGCAGGTAGTAGTGATTAGAGAGAAGCTTGCAGAACTGTATGAATCTGAACAACAATGGTCGAGAGCAGCACAAATGCTTAGTGGCATTGATTTGGACTCAGGAATCAGGTAGAAACAAGTTTTTGTCTCTCTTTACATGTCAATGGATTTTTCTGAGTCTTGGAAATCTGACCATCTTCTAAAAACCAGGATGCTTGATGACACAAACAAATTATCCAAGTGTGTACAGATTGCACGGCTCTATTTGGAGGTTAGTGCTTTTTAGACTTTGCCGTCATTGCATTGTCAGCTGGACTAATGTAGTTATTCATTTTGTAGGATGATGATGCAGTGAATGCTGAAGCTTTTATCAACAAAGCCTCGTTTTTGGTCACAAACAGCAACCAGGAAGTTCTGAACTTGCAATACAAGGTTTGTTGGTTTCAGAAACAGTTTAACAATCTATCGGTCTACAACTAAGGACAAAAATTTAGGTCCCATATCTCTTATATAGGTCTGCTATGCGAGGATTTTGGATCTAAAGCGTAAATTCTTGGAAGCTGCACTTCGATACTATGGTATCTCTCAGATTGAACAACGCCAAATTGGGGATGAGTAAGGCTTACTCCATTCAGTTGTAGATTTATTTCTCTCTTCTGCAATTTACTCCCTTCTAATTTTCTGCGTTGTATGGTCCTTTGTTGCCTTGCCTGTTTAGTGGTGCCTAATTTCTATTTTACACCCTTGCAAATATTTAAATATTTTGCTCATTTTATGTAATAAATTACCCCACTTGATACTCAATGTTTAGATACTCCAGTGGTTATTGGCAAGTCATGTTTGGAACTGATATTGGCATATTGCTTCCATGTTTTATTCTCAAAAATCTTGATGGAACATTGTTTCTGTATTTTCTCAGAGAGATTGATGAAAATGCTCTTGAGCAAGCTCTTAGTGCCGCTGTAACATGCACAATATTGGCTGGTGCTGGCCCACAACGCTCCCGTGTTCTTGCTACATTGTACAAGGTATTGGCTTTTAGCTCATCTCAATGTCCTGTGATTTCACGCTTTCTTTATTTACCCTATCATCATTACTTGCTGCAGTAACTTCTAACCATCATGATCGTCTTACTTCCCTTCTGATCCTGTTTTGCCAATTGGAAACCATCAAAACATTCCTTCTTTGTGGAGTCGCATCATTTATTTAGAGTTTTAGTCTCACTGGTTTAAGTTGATACCATCTCAATTCCAAACACATGCATTTTGAGATCTAACATTGACCATTAGTTTGACCAATAATATACAAGTTATGTGACTAAGCATTTATAACATTGTCTTTTTTCAAATACAAATTCAACGGTATAACTTTTGCCACACATAACCCACATTTTGTTGGTCAAACTTGATCCTCGAAATGCGCATGCACTTTATTCACAGGATTGGAGGGAGTACTCCCTCCATAATCCCAATACATGTTGCTGGAGCTGTCCTGGCAAAGTGCAAGAAAACATGATGTTGGAGGATCATGAATTTGGTGGTCTTTTTTTGCCCTTGTGGTATTAATGCCCCAGAAGTATAGATGCACCAGGCTTCGATCCCTGCACCTGCAGTTTATCGAGAAACGAAAGAGTTGGTGCTGTATCACTTATTTAGGGTTTTAGACTGACTGGTTTAAGTGCTGTGCCTTTACCTTACTCTCGTAGTGGGTTTGTGATACCTCCTTTCGCCTCTATTCTCTTTGGTTGGTAACAATTTTAATTTGCCACCCATCATATTGTCTTTCCCCTGTTATCTTAATCAATATAACGTGAAATAAACTAAATGGCATCCTGGATTTGTGGGAGCCCAGCGCCGTGAAACCAGTGTTTGCTTAACTCTTCCAAGATCCAAACACACTCTGTTCTATGACTTTTTCCAACCTGGTACCAACTTACTAATATCATGATTCTGTGAACCAATTATAATTTGAACTAAAACCACAGCACTTGTCTTGGAACGGAGGGAGTATTTTGCTAGTTTGAACATCTTCTACCACAGTTTTAAACTGTCCAATGGCAGGCTAACTATACATCTTTCTTTTCTCTGAATGAGAGTCTTTTGGTCTTGCAGCTATGCTGCCTGAAACAAACATTATGGTTACCTTAGTAATCTGCAAAAAACAAAAAACGTTTTCCAGTGCATCTTATCATAATGATTCCTAAACTATGTTATGGCATGATGTTATAATGATTTGCCCCTTACAGGATGAAAGATGTTCGAAGCTCAAGATATACCCAATACTGCAGAAGGTATCTGTCATTGATATACCCCCCTTGCATATTTGGAATATAAGTTCTCTTCATTGATAGGGTCTCCACATTTTTCCAAATATTCAGGTTTTTCTTGAAAGGATTTTGAGGAAACCAGAAATTGATGCATTTGCAGAGGAGCTGAAGCCGCATCAAGTAGGGAAACTTCTAGACATCTGTACCTTGTTGAAAATAAGTTCTCATTGATGATATTCCTGACTGGAGTCTCTCGACTGTTCAACAGAAAGCCCTTCTGCCAGACAAATCTACTGTGCTTGACCGGGCAATGATTGAACATAATCTCCTTAGTGCTAGTAAACTTTACACCAATATCAGGTCAGTATTCATGGATATTGTTGTACATTCATTATTGGTTTATTAAACCTAACAGACCATCAATTCTTTTCT
Source organism: Hordeum marinum (assembly GCA_022496015.1). Taxonomy (NCBI): domain Eukaryota; kingdom Viridiplantae; phylum Streptophyta; class Magnoliopsida; order Poales; family Poaceae; genus Hordeum; species Hordeum marinum. The sequence continues at coordinate 427,221,158 of CM039675.1, forward strand.
TCAGCTTTGAGGAGCTTGGAACATTGTTGGGCATTGACCCTAGAAAGGTAAATTCTTTGTGCATGTGTTGGTTCTTTCATGTCCCTGTACTCTGCCAGCAACTTAGACTCTGCAATATTTTGCCATATTGCTTGTGGATTGTAAAAGGAAACTTGCAATGCTGTGTAAAGCAATAATGGAGCATATTAAATTTACAAACCAAAACATGGAAACATTTGTCAGGCTCAGCTCCTTGTTCTTATTTCGGTTTTTACTGCTATACAAATACAGGGTGCAGAGTTCATAACTTAATAGGATACCATTTAAATTTTGAGCCTTCTTACAGTTAACTCATGTACTGGCAGGCTGAGAAGATAGCATGTCGAATGATCTGTGAAGATAGAATGCGGGGTTCAATTGATCAGGTATTTTATGAGATCTCTTTATTGGCATTCACTATCTGCTATTTTTTTTCTCGAACACGCAGGAGATCTGCGCATCATTATATTATAAGAAGAAATGGGACAAGAACTCATGCAATGCCCACTGAAACACGCCACACTAAAGTTCTTAACTTACGTTCTTGCCTGAAAAACAAAGGAAAAAACGACCACACAAGACCATGGCAAAACAACTAAGCTCCAAGGGCCGGGGCAGTCAATAGATCATGAAATTCTGGAATAGAATTACTGAAACCACATCTTTGTGTTATCAGTCTGAAATTCATGCATACGCCTTTGTTCCACAGGTTGAAGCTGTGATACACTTTGAGGATGACACCGAAGGGCTGCAGCAGTGGGACCAACAGGTTAGTGTAGTGTAGCATTGCATTTCTTAGTTTTAACCTTTTCTTAACTAGACCTCGAATTATTGCATACTTGCACTTACCTTCATGCTCTACACAACAAACTCATCTGCGCAAGTACTTGCTATGTGATTACAACAACTATCTAGAGAATGTACCCATCGATTTCTAAACCTGGGTTGAACAACTTTTGCCACTTGCAGATTGCTGGGCTGTGCCAAGCGTTGAACGACATCCTTGACAGCATGTCGAGCAAGGGGATTGCGATACCTGTCTGAGTGAATTTGTTCTACCTGGTCGTTTCGATGGTACCTGTGATAACTCTGATCAAATTGCTGGACACACATTTTGTACAGATGTTTTGCCGTTGAAAGCACATCGTGTACTTTCGGAACCAATTCTGCTGCACGATCATGCCGTGTGAAATTCGTGTGGAAAATGGCGTCCTAGTTATGCGCTCTAGGGCTGGTTCTGCAGTATGACGCTGGTGTCAGAACATGAATATCTATTCGTAATTTGGAAGCATCAGTGGCTTTGCTTGTGGCTAGATTGATTCTGTTACTTTTCCTCGAAAACAAATGGTTTCCATGGTAGAGTTCACCGTCCACAGCTGATTTTACGGCTTTAACAAAAGCGGACTACGTCAGCCGCAGAAACTCCCACCACACACCTTAAATCCGGTCCCTGTACGCCCGCGGGCCTGTGCTTGTCGGACATCTATGAGCTGCCGCACATCAACAGACCTTAAATTCGGAGGTTAAAATTCATGCAATCCACGTATGTAGATCATATGATACAAATTGTTTGAATTTAATAATTCAAAATAAAGCAAAGCAAATAAAACTTCAACATTTCGGACATTACAAAATGAAAGCAGTGTCAAAGCGGCACAAATTCATGCAATCCATGAACGTTGTGCATACAATTTTTAAGAGCTCTAAAGCAAAGTAAATCAAAATTCAATATTCTGGACATGACAAAATGAAACCAGTGCGAGCGATGTGTAGCTTGCTAGCTGGATCACCAGCCGAACGCCATCCACCCTGCCTGCTCCAAGGCCATCTTTGTGTCCTCCGCGTGAAACCGGGCTGCATGTTTCGCCTTCACTCTTGTAGCATGCTTTGTTGCTGCCGCAACAGCCTTCACTGTCTCGTACTCCCTATGCTCGTTGATCTCCTTCTTCGCAATCCATTTCTTTACATGCTCATCCATATGGGTGTCGTCCGCCAATATGATCTCTGCATCCTTCGCGTCCCGTGCGAATTGCAACCTTTTTTTTCAAGCTCAACCTTTCCAAATGTCTCAGCTTCTCGAGCTCTCATTTGATCGCAGCCTCTTACTTCTCCAACTCGACCTTCTCCTCTCAGTTTCCACCTTCTTATCTGCCCTCGTTCGGCCCCACTCCATCCTCTCCTTTGCGCATCCAACATGAGCTTATACCTCTCATATTTTTTGTTCTCCCTCGCCGAAAAAATGCCCATCCATGTAGAGGACTTTTTTGTTGTCGTGACGTGACGGGAGGCCCTTGCCTTCTCCCACTTGTTTCCGATGACTTGTCGATTATCCTTTGGCACAATGCCTCGTTCATTCTTGACGGTACCGTCATAGCCCAACGCAGTTGATTGATGGGAGCTTGAGCCATCATTCCTTTTCTTGCTAGCCTTGAGATCGACCTCAATCTGTGTCCACTTTGGCACCCCATTCAATAAGATCCAACAATGGATAAAAGCACACAGTTTCTTCTCCGTTTCGTGATACAGAGTGGCTGTCACTGTCGTCTAGCAAACAACATATGTATGAGCACGAGAATGCAAACACAAGAAGAATATGCAAAATATGACAAGATGAAGCAATTGAGCTTACGTGGGTTGCCACTTCCATCCCACCTTGAGGGCGTTTAGTCACTTGTGAGCAGTAGCCGACGTATTTGTTCACTTCCCCTTGAATGATCCCCTATCAATGTTAGAGAGATGCCAAATTGCGGTGGTCACGATGGGGTGCGGCTCCACATATTCCTTTTGATCATGATACTCCTTTCAAATCTCTCCCAATACTTGTTCCCCTTTTACCCGTGTTGCATATTAGATCCATTGTTGTGGACAACCAAGATTTGTCCGACAACATATCCTCAAAAGTTGAGAATACCGGACCTCTTGCCTTCACCATCTTTGTCTTCTTCTTCTTGCTCAGTTTGGGACGGATGTTGTCCCAACTTCAAATAAGATGCCCCCAATGTGTAGTCATTTTGGATCGAACCATGATTGTCATTGATCCTACCCGAGAGAAACACCTCCTAAATGATCATGCTTTGCAAGCATTCATCATATATGAAATGAACTAGCGCTCTATATGCAAAATTGATCGGACATAAGGAAAAAAACATGCCAACTCTTGTGCGGTCATTCCGTCGAACAAGTCGTGGGCAGCCCAGGCGTCGCCGATGTCCTAACGAGCTGTCATGAGTTACGTAGGTCCACCACCCCCATCTGCGTGGACGAAAGTTCTTCGAAATGGCTCAACCGACCATTGGATCCTCCTATGTCCCAATGTGGTCTGACGGCACAATCCGCATCGGCGGAAGGATGGTCGGGATGTGGGGTTCCTGTCACGGCGGGAGGACATCTGCTCGTCCATGTCCATACCTCCCTGCTACGCCGTCACCACTTCCCTCTCTCGCTGACGACGACCTCACATCTTCTGGGCGACGTTCTCCGGCTTGCACGAAGAAACCGAGGACGAGACACCGACGGGTGAGGCAGATACAATCTCCATTGCGATGGGCGAGGAGGAGCTGGACGACATCACGACGGTTAATTGAGATCAATGGTGAGGATGGAAAGCAAGGGTGACCGATGGAGGGCTCTAACGTGAGGAAGGCAGTAGGAAGGGAAAATGAGGAGTATTGATGGATTTGATACAATTTATGATGGGGTGACATCACATATTAGGGCTGGATATAGGGATCCTCTTTTGTGTCCGTTTAAGAAGCCCCGAGTCAATTTTTTTTCTACCGGTGATTGGGTGGAGTTTTCTTTCCTCTATTCTTCCTCATCTTGTTTTCTTCTCCAACCATTCCTCCTCTCTTCTCCCTCATCTTGCTTTCTTCTCCAACCGTTCTTCCTCACATAAAATTTATTTGTCCGAAAAGATGAAGCAAGAGAATGCAAACAACATATGTATGAGCACAAGAATGCAAACACAAGAAGAATATGCAAAATATGACAAGATGAAGCAGTTGAGCTTCCGTGGGTTGCCACCCCCATCCCACTTTGAGGGCGTTTAGTCACTTGTGAGGAGTAGCCGACATATTTGTTCACTTCCCCTTGAATGATCCCCTATCAATGTTAGAGAGATGCCACATTGCGGTGGTCACGATAGGGTGCAGCTCCACATATTCCTTTTGATCATGATACTCCTTTCAAATCTCTCCCAATACTTGTTCCCCTTTTGCCCGTGTTGCATATTGGGTCCATTGTTGTGGACAACCAAGATTTGTCCGACAACATGTCCACAAAATTTGAGGATACCGGACCTCTTGCCTTCGCCATCTTTGTCTTCTTCTTCTTGCTCAGTTTGGGATTAGATGTTGTCCCAACTTCAAATACGATGCCCCCCCAATGTGTAGTCAATTTTGATCGAAACTTAATTGTTATTGATCCCGTCCGACAGAAACACCTCCTAAATGATCATGCTTTGTAAGAATTCATCATATACGAAATGAACTAGCGCTGTATATGCAAAATTGATCAGACATAAGGAAAAAAGCCAACTCTTGTGCGATCATTCCGTCAAACAAGTCGTGGGCAGCCCATGCGTTGCCAATGCCCGAACGAGCGGCCACGAGTTACATAGGTCCACCGCCCCCATTTGTGTGGACGGAAAGTTCTTCGGAATGGCCCAACCGGCCATTGGATCCTCCTATGTCCCAACGTGGTCCAACGACGCAATCCGCGTCGGCGGAAGGATGGTCAGGATGTGGGGTTCCTGTTGCGGCGGGAGGACATTTGCTCGTCCATGTGCGTACCTCCCTGCTATGCCGTCACCACTTCCCTCTCTTGCTGGTGACGACGTCACATCTTCTGGACGATGTTCTCCGGCTTGCATGACAAAACCGAGGATGAGACACCGACAGGTGAGGCAGATACAATCTTCATCGTGATGGGCAGGGAGGAGCTGGACGACATCATGACGGTAGATCAAGACCAACAGTGAGAATGGAAAGCAAGGGTGACAGACGGGGACGGAGGGCTCTAACGCAAGGCAGTAGGAGGGGAAAATGAGGAGGGAAGGCAGTAGGAAGGAAAATGAGGAGGGGGAGGTAGTAGGAAGGAAAATGAGGAGGGATGATTTGATGGATTTGATACAATTTACGATGGGGTGACGTTAGGGCTGGATATAGGAATGCGCGCTTGAGGCCGTTTAAGAAGCCCTGAGTCGATTTTTTTCTACCGATGATTGTTTTTTCCGAAAAGGGGAATAAGACCCCGGCCTCTGCATCAAACGATGCACACATCCTTTTATTAACTAAATCTCAGAGTATCATAGTATTTATTACAACTCAAGGATCGCTAAAAGTTGAGACCAATATCAACCAGCGAAAAAGATTGGCTAAGTAGACATATCGCAGACTAAGCATCCTGTAGTCGACTAATATGCCGCCATCCAGCCCGGGACAAGATATCCTGAGCAACCGTCAGGAGATGGGTGCATCCAGAATCCATAACATCCCTCTGTTGGAAATATGCCCTAGAGGCAATAATAAAATGGTTATTATTGTATTTCCTTGTTCATGATAATTGTCTATTGTTCATGCTATAATTGTGTTAACCGGAAACCATAATACATGTGTGAATACATAGACCACAACATGTCCCTAGTGAGCCTCTAGTTGACTAGCTCGTTGATCAATAGATGGTCACGGTTTCATGGCCATGGACATTGGATGTCATTGATAACGGGATCACATCATTAGGAGAATGATGTGATGGACAAGACCCAATCCTAAGCATAGCACAAGATCGTGTAGTTCGTTTGCTAAAGCTTTTCAATGTCAAGTATCGTTTCCTTAGACCATGAGATTGTGCAACTCCCGGATACCGTAGGAATGCTTTGGGTGTGCCAAACGTCACAACGTAACTGGGTGGCTATAAAGGTGCACTACGGGTATCTCCGAAAGTATCTGTTGGGTTGGCATGAATCGAGACTGGGATTTGTCACTCCGTGTGATGGAGAGGTATCTCTGGGCCCACTCGGTAAGACATCATCATAATGAGCTCAATGTGACTAAGGAGTTAGCCACGGGATGATGTATTACGGAACGAGTAAAGAGACTTGCCAGTAACGAGATTGAACAAGGTATGGGGATACCGACGATCGAATCTCGGGCAAGTATCATACCGATAGACAAAGGGAATTGAATACTGGATTGATTGAATCCCCGACATCGTGGTTCATCCGATGAGATCATCGTGGAGTACGTGGGAGCCAACATGGGTATCCAGATCCCTCTGTTGGTTATTGGCCGGAGAAGTGTCTCGGTCATGTCTACGTGTCTCCCGAACCCGTAGGGTCTACACACTTAAGGTTCGATGACGCTAGGGTTATAGGGAAATGGTATACGTGATTACCGAAGGTTGTTCGGAGTCCCGGATGAGATCCCGGACGTCACGAGGAGCTCCGGAATGGTCCGGAGGTAAAGATTGATATATAGGAAGTCCAGTTTTGGTCACCGGAAAGTTTTCGGGCTCATCGGTAGTGTACCGGGAGTGCCGGGAGGGTGCCGGAGGACCCCCGAGAGGGGTGTGACGACCAAAGGACCTCATGGGCCCTTAGAGGAGGTGTGCCAGCCCATATTGGGTCGGCCAAGACCATCTATGTGGGCCCATGTGGCTGGAGATAAGGAGATAAGGCAAAAAGGATTTAAAAGGAGGAGATCCACCTCCCTTGTGGGAGGTGGACTCTCCCTTTAATTCGGCCGGCCATCTCCTCTTTGGAGTAGAGGCCAAGCCAGCCCTCCACGTCCCTCCTCCTATATATACTTGAGGTTTTGGATGTTTTGAGACAGGATTTGATCTCTCTCTCTCACGGCGAAGCCCTACCTCTCTTCTTCCTCCTCCGCAGCGCTTAGGCGAAGCCCTGTCGGAATACCTTGCTACTCCACCACCACCACGCCGTCGTGCTGCTGTTGGAGCCCTTCCCCAACCTCTCCTTCCTCCTTGCTGGATCAAGGTGTTGGAGACGTCACCGGGCTGCACGTGTGTTGAACGCGGAGGTGCCGTCCGTTCGGCACTTGATCGGATCTACCGCGATTTGAATCGCTGCGAGTACGACTCCATCAACCGCGTTCTTGTAACGCTTCCGCTTAGCGATCTTCAAAGGTATGAAGATCCACTCTCCCCTTGCTCGTTGCTGGTTTCTCCATAGATGGATTTTGGTGAACGCGTAGGAAATTTTTTGATTTACTACTACGTCTCCCAACAGTGGCATCATGAGCTAGGTCTATGCGTAGAATCTATGCACGAGTAGAACACAAAGTAGTTGTGGGCGTCGATTTTGTTAATATGCTTGCCGTTACTAGTCTTATCTTGATTCGACGGTATTGTGGGATGAAGCGGCCCGGACCAACCTTACACGTACGCTTACGTGAGACCGGTTCCACCGCCTGACATGCACTAGTTGCATAAGGTGGCTAGCGGGTGTCTGTCTCTCCCACCTTAGTCGGATTGGATTCGATGAAAAGGGTCATTATGAAGGGTAAATAGCAATTGGCATATCACGTTGTGGTTTTGACGTAGGTAAGAAACGTTCTTGCTAGAAACCTATAGCAACCACGTAAAAACTTGCAACTACAAATTAGAGGACGTCTAACTTGTTTTTGCAGCATATGCCGTGTGATGTGATATGGCCAAAAGGATGTGATGTGATGCATTGTGATGTATGAGATTGATCATGTTCTTGTAATAGGGTTCACGACTTGCATGTCGATGACTATGACAACCGGCAGGAGCCATAGGAGTTGTCTTATATTATTGTATGACCTGCGTGTCAATCATAAACGCCATGTAATTACTTTACTTTATTGCTAAACGTTAGCTGTAGTAGTAGAAGTAATATTTGGTGAGACAACTTCATGAAGACACAATGATGGAGATCATGATGATGGAGATCATGGTGTCGTGCCGGTGACAGTGATGATCATGGTGCCCCGTAGATGGAGATCAAAGGAGCAAGATGATATTGGCCATATCATGTCACTATATTGATTGCATGTGATGTTTATCATGTTTACATCTTATTTGCATAGAACGACGGTAGTAAATAAGATGATCTCTCAATAAAATTTCAAGAAAGGTGTTCACCCTAACTGTGCACCGTTGCTAAGGATCGTCGTTCCGAAGCACCACGTGATGATCGGGTGTGATAGGTTCTAACGTTCGCATACAACGGGTGTAAGCTAGATTTACACATGCGAAACACTTAGGTTGACTTGACGAGCCTAGCATGTACAGACATGGCCTCGGAACACGGAGGACCGAAAGGTCGAACATGAGTCGTATAGAAGATACGATCAACATAGAGATGTTCACCATGGATGACTAGTCCGTCTCACGTGATGATCGGACACGGGCTAGTTGACATGGATCATGTATCACTTGGAAGACTAGAGAGATGTCTATCTAAGTGGGAGTTCATTAATAATTTGATTAAATGAACTTAATTATCATGAACTTAGTCTAAAAATGTCCTTGCAAATTATGTCGTAGATAGCTCACGCTGTAGCTCCCCAGTTTTATTGATACAATCCTAGAGAAAAGTAAGTTGAAAGTTGATGGTAGCAATAATGCGGACTGGGTCCATGATCTGAGGATTGTCCTCATTGCTGCACGGAAAGCTTATGTTTTTTATGTACCGCTAACTGCACCACTCCCTCAAGCGTTGTCTCTAGATGTTGTGAACATATGACAGGCACTTTTTGGTGACTACGTGATAGTTCAATGCGTCATGCATTACGGCTTAGAATTGAGGCTCCAAAACGTTTTGAACATCGCGGAACATATGAGATGTTCTAGGAGCTGAGATTGTGATCTCAGGCTCGTGCCTATGTTGAGAGGTATGAGACCTCCAACAAGATTCTTTGTCTGCAAGATAAAGGAGAATAGCTTAATCGGTGAGCGTGAGCTCAGATTGTCTGGGTGCTACAATCACTTGAATCAAGTGGGAGTTAATCTTCCAGATAAGATAGTGATTAATGCAGTTCTCCAAGTCACTGCCACCAAGCTACTAGAGCTTCGTGATGAACTATAACATGCCAGGGATGGATAAGATGATCCCTGAGTTGTTCGTGATGTTTGACACCACGAAGGTAGAAATCAATAAGGAGCATCAAGTGTTGATGGTTAAGTGAAAACCACTAGTTTCAAAAGGGGCAAGGGCAAGAAGGGAAAAACTTCAGGAATGGCAAGCCAGTTGTTGCTCTAGTGAAGAAACCCAAGGTTGAGCCCGAACCCGAGACTAAGTGCTTCTGTTATGAGGAGAATGTTCGCTGAAGCGGAAAAACGCTAGATGATTGGTAGATAAGAAGGCTGGTAATGTCAATGGAAGTATATTTGATATACGTGTTAGTGATGTGTACCTTGCTGGTACTCCTAGTAGCACCTGGGTATTAGATACCGGTTCGGTTGCTAAGTGTTAGCAACTCGAAATAAAAGCTACGGAGTAAATGGAGACTAGCTAGGTGAAAGGTGACGATGTGTGTTGGAAGTATTTCCAAGATTGATGTGATCACCATCACACGCTCTCTCTACCTTCAGGATTTGTGATAAACCTAAATAAATGTTATTTGGTGTTTGCGTTGAGCATAAACGTGATTAGATCATGATTAGTGCGATACGGTTATTCATATAAGTTAGAGAATAATGGTTATTCTGTTTACATGGATAATGCCTTCAATGGTCATGCACCCACTCGAAATGGTTTATCGAATCATGATCGTAGTAGTACACATATTCATAACATTGGTACCAAAAGATACAAAGTTAATAATGATAGTACCACATGCTTGTGGCACTGCCACGTAATGTCATATTGGTATAAATCGCATGAAGAAACTCCATGATGATGGATGTTTTTTGACTCACTCGATTTCGAATCGGTTGAGACATGCGAGCCATGCCTCTTGGGCAAGATGACTGAGACCCCGTCATCCAATATGATGGAGCGGGCAAGTGGCTTATTGGAATTAATACATGTTGATGTATGTGGTCCAATGAGTGTTGAAACACACAGTGGATATCGTTGTTTTTCTTTACCTTCACTGATGATTTGAGTAAATATGGGGATATTTACTTAATGAAACACGAATCTGAAATGTTTGAAAGGTTCAAGGAGTTTCAGAGTGAAGTTAAAGATCATCGTGACAACAAGATAAATGTCTATGATATGATCATGGAGGTGAATATCTAAGTTACGAGTTTGGTATGCAATTTTAGACAATGTGGAAATTGTTTCGCAGCTCACGCCTCCTGGAACACCATAGTGTGATGGTGTGTTCGAATGTCGTAGTCGTGCTCTATTGGATATAGTGAGTACTATGATGTCTCTTATCGTTTTACCACTATCGTTATGGGGTTATGCATTAAAGACAAATCCATTCACTTTAACAGGGCACCATCTAAGTCTGTTGAGATGACACCGTGAGAATTATGGTTTGACAGAAGCCTAAGCTGTCATTTCTTAATGTTTGGGGTTGCGACGCTTATGTGAAAATGGGTTTTTCACCTAGCGAGCTCGAACCCAAAGCAGACAAATGCATCTTCATAGAATACCCTAATGAGACATTGGGTATACCTTCTATCTCAGATCCAAGCGCAAAAGGTGTTTGTTGCTAAGAACGGGTCCTTTCTTGAGAAAGAGTTTCTCTCGAAAGAATTGAGTGGGAGGAAGATAGAACTTGATGAGGTTGTTGAACCTTTGTTTCAACCAGAGAATAGCGCAACACAGAAAGATGTTTCTGTAGAGCCTACTCAGTTGAAAAGGAAGTTAATGATGATGATCATGAAGCTTCGGATCAAGTCACTATCGAACCTCGTAGGTCGACAAGGACGCGTACTGCTCCTGAGTAGTACGACAACCCTGTCTTGGAAATCATGTTGTTGGACAATGATGAACCTACGAACTATGGAGAAGCGATGGTGGGCCCGGATTCCAACAAATGGCTAGGAGCCATGAAATCCGAGAAAGGATCCATGTATGAAAACCAAGTATGGACTTTGGTAGACTTGCCTGTTGAATGGCGGGTCATTGAGTACAAATGGACCTTTGAGATAATCATAGACGCTAATGGTGAAATGTCACCGTTTATAAAGCTCGACTTGTCGCAAAGAAGTTTCCGCCAAGTTCAAGGAGTTGAATGTGATGAGATTGTCTCATCTGTAGCGATGCTAAAAGTCTATTAAAATTTTGTTAGCAGTTGCTGCATTTTTCGATTATGAAATCTGGCAGATGGATGACAAAACAAGGTTTCCGTAATGGTTTCTATGAGGAAGAGTTGTATGTGATACAACCAGAAGGTTTTGTCAATCCTAAGGATGCTAATAATATGCAAACTCCAGCGATCCTTCTATGGACTGGAGCAAGAATCTCGGAGTTGGAATATATGCTTTGATGAGGTGATCAAAGTGTTTAAGTTTATACAAAGTTTATGAGAAACTTGTATTTGCAAGAAAGTGAGTGGGAGCACTATAGAATTTCTTATAAGAATATGTAGTTGACATATTATTGATCGGAAATGATGTAGAATTTCTGGAAGAGCATGAAGGGTTGTTTGAAAAGTTTTTTTTTTCAAAGGAAGACCCAGATAAAGCTACTATTTTATTGAGCATCAAGATCTATAGGGATAGATCTATTCGCTTGATAAGTTTTTTCGACGAAGACATACCTTGACAAGTTTTTGAAGGAGTTCAAAATAGATGGGTCAAAGAAGGAGTTCTTGACTGTATTGTAAGGTGTGAAATTGAGTAAGACTCAATACCCGACCATGGCAGAAGATAAAGAAGAGATGAGTGTCATCTCCTATGCTTTAGCCATAGGCTCTATATAGTATGCCATGCTGTGTACCGCACCTGTGTGTGCCTTGCCATGAGTCTGTCAAGGGGTACAAGAGTAATCCAAGAGTGGATCACTGGATAGCGGTCAAAGTTAGCCTTAGTAACTTGAGAACTAAGGAAATATTTCTCGATTATGGAGGTGATAAAGAGTTCATCGTAAAGTGTTACGATGATGCAAGCTTTAAAGCCAATCCGGATGACTCTTAGTAGAAATCCAGCTACGTATAGTGGAGCAGCCATTTGGAATAGCTCCAAGTGGAGCGTGGGATCAGTATCTACAAATATGACATGGAAAGTTTGTAAGGTACACACGGATCTGAATGTCGCAGACCCGTTGACTAAAACCTCTTTCACGAGCAGGACATGAACAAACCCCAGAACTTATTGGGTGTTAATCACATGATGATATGATCACATAGTGATGTAAGTGTTAATCACATGGTGATGTGAACTAGATTATTGACTCTAGTGCAAGTGGGAGACTGTTGGAAATATGCCCTAGAGGCAATAATAAAATGGTTATTATTGTATTTCCTTGTTCATGATAATTGTCTATTGTTCATGCTATAATTGTGTTAACCGGAAACCATAATACATGTGTGAATACATAGACCACAACATGTCCCTAGTGAGCCTCTAGTTGACTAGCTCGTTGATCAATAGATGGTCACGGTTTCATGGCCATGGACATTGGATGTCATTGATAACGGGATCACATCATTAGGAGAATGATGTGATGGACAAGACCCAATCCTAAGCATAGCACAAGATCGTGTAGTTCGTTTGCTAAAGCTTTTCAATGTCAAGTATCGTTTCCTTAGACCATGAGATTGTGCAACTCCCGGATACCGTAGGAATGCTTTGGGTGTGCCAAACGTCACAACGTAACTGGGTGGCTATAAAGGTGCACTACGGGTATCTCCGAAAGTATCTGTTGGGTTGGCATGAATCGAGACTGGGATTTGTCACTCCGTGTGATGGAGAGGTATCTCTGGGCCCACTCGGTAAGACATCATCATAATGAGCTCAATGTGACTAAGGAGTTAGCCACGGGATGATGTATTACGGAACGAGTAAAGAGACTTGCCAGTAACGAGATTGAACAAGGTATGGGGATACCGACGATCGAATCTCGGGCAAGTATCATACCGATAGACAAAGGGAATTGAATACTGGATTGATTGAATCCCCGACATCGTGGTTCATCCGATGAGATCATCGTGGAGTACGTGGGAGCCAACATGGGTATCCAGATCCCTCTGTTGGTTATTGGCCGGAGAAGTGTCTCGGTCATGTCTACGTGTCTCCCGAACCCGTAGGGTCTACACACTTAAGGTTCGATGACGCTAGGGTTATAGGGAAATGGTATACGTGATTACCGAAGGTTGTTCGGAGTCCCGGATGAGATCCCGGACGTCACGAGGAGCTCCGGAATGGTCCGGAGGTAAAGATTGATATATAGGAAGTCCAGTTTTGGTCACCGGAAAGTTTTCGGGCTCATCGGTAGTGTACCGGGAGTGCCGGGAGGGTGCCGGAGGACCCCCGAGAGGGGTGTGACGACCAAAGGACCTCATGGGCCCTTAGAGGAGGTGTGCCAGCCCATATTGGGTCGGCCAAGACCATCTATGTGGGCCCATGTGGCTGGAGATAAGGAGATAAGGCAAAAAGGATTTAAAAGGAGGAGATCCACCTCCCTTGTGGGAGGTGGACTCTCCCTTTAATTCGGCCGGCCATCTCCTCTTTGGAGTAGAGGCCAAGCCAGCCCTCCACGTCCCTCCTCCTATATATACTTGAGGTTTTGGATGTTTTGAGACAGGATTTGATCTCTCTCTCTCACGGCGAAGCCCTACCTCTCTTCTTCCTCCTCCGCAGCGCTTAGGCGAAGCCCTGTCGGAATACCTTGCTACTCCACCACCACCACGCCGTCGTGCTGCTGTTGGAGCCCTTCCCCAACCTCTCCTTCCTCCTTGCTGGATCAAGGTGTTGGAGACGTCACCGGGCTGCACGTGTGTTGAACGCGGAGGTGCCGTCCGTTCGGCACTTGATCGGATCTACCGCGATCTGAATCGCTGCGAGTACGACTCCATCAACCGCGTTCTTGTAACGCTTCCGCTTAGCGATCTTCAAAGGTATGAAGATCCACTCTCCCCTTGCTCGTTGCTGGTTTCTCCATAGATGGATCTTGGTGAACGCGTAGGAATTTTTTTGATTTACTACTACGTCTCCCAACACCCTCTGCGCCTGAGGAGAAAGGAGTGCCCATAGCTGTACCCAATGAACCACCATATGGATAACCTGCAAGATATTAAAAGATTTTTGTTTGTTAAACACAATATTATTTCTGCATCTCCATATTGACCAAAGTAAGGCCAAAACACCAATGCGAATGTGATCCTTAGAATTTTTGTCAACTCCATTCAACCAATTGCCAAACATATTAGTAATATTTGTTGGAGGAGGGAGATCATACGAGAAATAAACGATGCGCCATAAAATCTTAGCAAAGGGGCACTCTATGAAAAGGTGCTCTACCGTCTCCTGTTCCCCACAGAAAACACATTTTGTACATCCTTTCTACTTCCTCTTAGCTAGATTGTCCTTGGTCAGAAAGACTTTGTTGCTTAAGAACCGCATAAAAATCTTTATCTTCAAAGGTACTTTAAGTTTCCAAAGATACTTTCTCAAATAAGGTGTGTGACCATTCATTAGGTCTTCATACATGGATTTGACGGAGAAGATACCTGAGGTAGTAAGATTCCAAACAAACTTATCTTGTTCACTATCAATAGAAATTGTCATTAGGCGCCTGCAAAGGTTCAGCCAAGTCGTCCATTTGTTCCCAATTAGTAACCGTCTGAAACTAATATTCAGAGGCTGTTGAGACAAGACAATTGCAACAGAGACATTCTTATGCTGCACCGAATACTGCTGTGCCAGACTAGTGTCACCCAACTAGACGTCTTCCCAGAACCTAACAGTAGTGCCATTTCCCACTTGAAAATGGCCCCTAGCAAAGAACTCATCTTTCACATTCATGAGCCCCTTCCAGAAAGGAGAGTCTGCTGGTTTGACTTGAACCTCAGATAACGTTTTTTGGGCTAGATATTTATTTTGAAGGAGTTCTTGCCATACACCTTCCTCATTAAGAAGTTTGAATAACCATTTACTCAATAAACATTTGTTTTTTATTTCCAAAACTTCTATTCCAAGGCCACCTTTTTTTTGATCAAAAATTTAAACTTTATTTAATGGAAATAATAGATACATCGTTTATGAGGAGTGGTACAAGTTCAACACCTGGCTCCTCAAACCAACTAGAAATAAAAGACGATTTTGCCAACTTGGCAAGAACATGTGCGACCTTATTTGCTTCCCTATTACAATGCTCAAATCTAGCCAAAGGGAAATCACAAGCTAAATGGAAACAATCGTCGAAAATTGCCGTAGCCGCCCTCGATGATCTTCCGCCGTCATTCATAGTTTGGATAACCTCCATATTATCTGAGTTGATGATTAGACGGTTGCATCCCGCCCTTTGTGCCAGGTTTATACCGAATTTTAGGGCCATTGCTTCCGCCATCACCACATCCGAATACCACTCTATCCTTCCATTTCCTCCTGCAATGAATCTTCCTTTGCTGTCGCGAAGCACCGCTCCCATTGTACCCCTGAGCAAATCATGGTCAAAAGAAGCATCAACGTTTAGTTTAACGACACCTTTTGGTGGAGCAATCCATCCTCCTTTCTTCATGGAAGCTTTTGGTTTGTGGGCATTTATGAAGTTTTTGCTTATAGCACGTATCCCCATCGATATTTGTTGTACATCTTGAGAAGCCTCATTATGCACAAGTTTACGTCTTTCCCACCACAAGTACCAGGTTGAGATAGCTATCATTTCACAGACATTTGGGTGACCCATAATCCATAGTTCCTGATCCGGTAGTGATAGTAAATATTCTAGAACTGCCTCTCCCGCATAGTCTACTTCACATGCTTTTTGAATAATACCCTTCATTCCCAGGCTTTCCCAAACTTTCTTAGCCTTACTACACTGAAACAACAAATGTTTTATGTCTTCTACTCCTGCAGAACATGTCAGACATAAAGGCGATATTTTGACATGTCTATTTGCGAGTTTAACTCGACATGGAATAGTTCCATGGAGTGTACGCCAAATGAAGATTTTTACCTTTGATGGACATGATAGTTTCCATATTATTTCCCAAATAGGATTGACCGTTATTCGTCCCATCCCATTACTATGACGTAATTTCTTCCCATATTGATAATCCCATTCCATTAAATATGCCGATCAGACTGAGAAAATACCATTTTGGTAAAATTCCATGCAATAAAGTCAGACATGTCATTGTGCGGGATTGGGATGGCCATCACTCGTTGGACGTCAATAGGCCAAAAAGTCTGTCTAAGTAGATCTTCATCCCATACATTAAGGACTGGATCAATCATATCCACCACTCTGCTTATTAGATTACCACCCTTAGGAGTAATAATCCTGCGCTCTGCACAATTTGGGATCCAAGCATCCTTCCAAATATCGATGTTGTGACCATTCCCAACTCTCCAAATATGACCATGTTTTAGGGTGTTGACTCCAGCCATAATACTTTGCCATGTGAAGGAGGATCCCTTTTTCAGCTCAGAATTTAGTAAATCGCCATCGGGGTAGTATTTGGCTCTTAAGATAGTATGTGATTATTCCAAGGCCACCTTGATCTCTAGGACGACACAAAATATTCCACTTAGTTAGCCTATATTTTCTTTTTTCGTCATCACTTTGCCACAAGAAGCGTGATCTATAAAAATCTAGCCGTTTTAAAACACCCTTTGGTATTTGTAAAAAGGATAGCATAAACATGGGCAAACTAGTTAACACAATGTTTATAAGGACTAATCTGTCACCGTATGATAGCATTTTGCCCTTCCAGCAACCCAATTTACCTTCAAAGCGGGTTTCAACTGGGTACCAATCTGAGTTCCTAAGTTTGCGATAATGAATGGGTATCCCAAGATATCGGAAAGGAAGTGAACCTGCCTCACATCCAAAAATGTGTTTGTATTGCTGTTCATCCTCCTTTCCCTTGCCAAAACAGAAGATCTCGCTTTTATGAAAGTTGATTTTCAATTCTGAGAGTTGTTCAAAAATGCAAAGGATTAGTTTCATGTTAAGTGCCTTCTGTATGTCATGTTCGAGAAATAAGATAGTGTCATATGCATATTGTAGTATTGATAAGCCTCCCTCAACCAAATGAGGAATGAGGCCACCCACTTGACCATCCAGTTTTGCACGCTCAATAAGAATAGCAAGCATGTCTACTACAATATTGAAAAGTAAAGGCGAGAGGGGGTCTCCCTGTCTCAAACCTTTTAGAGTCTGAAAATAGCGGCCAATATTCTCATTTACTTTGACCCCTACACTCCCATCTTGCACAAAATCCTTTATAAAATAGCACCATTCAGGTGCAAACCCCTTCATACGCAAGGTTTGTTGGAGAAAAGACCATTTGACCTTGTCATATGCCTTTTCAAAGTTGATCTTAAAAAGAACTCCGTCCATTTTTTTAGAGTGAATTTCATGAATAGTCTCATGAAGGATGACTACCCCTTGAAGAATATTTCTCCCAGGCATGAAAGCCGATTGGGTTGGCCTAATCACCTTCGGGGCAATACCCGTTATGTGGTTAGTTCCAACTTTGGTGAATATCTTAAAGCTAACGTTTAACGGACAAATTGGTTTGTATTGTTGGATTTGAATCGTGTTTTCCTTCTTAGGCAAGAGGGTAATAATACCAAAATTTAATTTGAATAAGGGCAACTCTCCCTTGTGTAACTGATCAAATATTTCCATCATGTGTCCCTTTAGTATGCCCCAAAACTTCTGGTAGAATTCAGCAGGGAAGCCATCCGGGCCCGGTGCCTTATTATGTTCCATCTGTGAAATAGCGTCATGCACCTCCTTCTCAGTAAAAGGAGATGTGAGTATACTGTTTTCCACATCTGATATTTGAGGTATATCCTGATTTACCTCTTCCATCATTGAAACATCAGATGGCCTAGGCTGCCCAAAAAGTTTTTTATAAAATTCGGTAATATACACACGTAGATTGTCCTCTCTGGTAATAGTTCCTTCTTATTGCTCTAATTGGAAGATTTTCTTCTTTCTCCTCTTCCCATTAGCAATCAAATGAAAATATTTGGTGTTATTTCCCCCTTCCTGGATGTATTTAACTTTTTCTCGTTGTGCCCATTTTGTCTCTTCATCCCTTCTTAGTTTAGATATTTGCTCATTAGCATTTTTTAAAGCAGCTCTCTCTGCTTCACTTAAGGGGCTGGTCTCAGATTTACTATCTAACTCATCAATGATTGATAGAAGTCTTTCTTTTTCTTTCTTATATTTTCCACTCATGTTTTTTGCCCAACCTTTTAGGAAACGACGCAGATGGCGAAATTTATTTTGCCATCTCTCCATAGGATTCCTGCCTTCTGTTACCTTAACCCATTCAGCCCCTACCATCTCATAGAAACCTTCTTGTCTGAGTCAAAAGAGTTCAAAGGAGAATCATGGCTGGTTTCCATTATGGGCCTTGATACCGGAATCAATTAAGAGCGGAGTGTGGTCGGACCCAGCCCCGGTCCTAGAGAGAGCTCGTACAGTAACGAGTTGGAATTTTTGCTCCTAGTCCACACTTGTTAGAATTCTATCCAGTTTCTCGAAGGTTGGATTGTCTGTCCTGTTTGCCCAAGTGTATTGTCTCCCTGAGAGAGCAATCTCTCTCAGGTTTAACTCTTGGATGATAACATTGAAAATAAATGGCCAGCGCGCATTCAAGTTATCATTGTTCTTTTCATTTGGATTTCTCATAATATTGAAATCCCCTCATACCAACATAGGAAGCGCCTGCAATTCACACATGTGAACTAAGTCAATTAAAAAATCAGACTTCTGTGCATCTTGGGCAGCCCCATAGACTGGCACAAAATTCCATTCAAAACCATCTCTCTTGCATTTCATGTGCATATGCACCGAGTAGTCTCCCGTTGTCACTTTCAGCACATCCAGAGTGTCTGAATTAATTCCAACTAGATACCACCTGACCGACCATGAGGTGGTAGGAAAAACCACGCAAAATTGAAACCGACTGCAAGTTGAGTTAAAAAAGCAAACGTGAAATTAGATCTTCCAGTCTCCAACAAGGCAATAAAATCCAATTTGTGCTCACGAATTGATTCTTTAACAAAAATGTGTTTAGTGGGGTTAGCAAAACCACCACTATTCCATGTCATGCCCATTAGATTCTGCATTCTTAGTAGATTTTTTTGATTCTCTTCCGGTTGCTTTTTTGGATATTCGTATTATCATATACCTTTCTCTGTCTAGTTTTCTTTTCTTTAGTCGGAGGTAATGGGTTATTCGTTAATTCATTTAACTCTAGATCATCTGTCTCATCAGCTACGAGATCCTCACACAAATTTGACACAATAGACATCATTCGGTTTGAAGGACCATCATCCTTTACCGTAGTATCTTTCAAATTCTTTTCCACGAACTGCAAGTTTCGAATCTGCTCTACTCCTTTAATTGTTTTCTATTGTTTGTACCATTTCATCAAAATCCTTCCCTAGACAGACTCCTATACGAGAGGCTCTACAAATAATTTCATCATGTGGCAAATTAATGATAGAAAGTTTGGGGGATTGTTTAGTACCTGACTGGGTTGACTCCGCACGTTGCCACGCTTGCTGCATCGCCTGTGCCATTTGGGTGTCATCAGCGTTTGTTTGAGCACGTATGCGTGAGCTTGATCTCACTATAGAAGTTGGTTGTGTGATCCCTCCAAAGGCAATAACCTCCTCCAGCGAGGGCTTCCTTTTTTCAAAATTTCGGAAACGAGAGGCACCACGTCATCACGTGATGAAATAAAAGCTCCAGTGAGCTCCTCCGATGAGTGTGGCGTATGCATCACCTCCCTCGCTCGTTGCGTAGAGCCTCCATGCAAACATGAGCGCCTCATTGGCATAGCCATACATCGTCACAGTGGGTTTTGGAGCTTGCAACAAATGACAAACTTCTGAAGCATGGTGAATGGACTCACATATATCGCATGTAGGAACAATACAATCATCGATAAAGTGTCCCGATTGCTTGCATCTAAAGCATACATCCGTTTTCTTCTTCTTACCCCGATTATTCTCATCAACCACCATCGGCATACC
The DNA here is from genome assembly GCA_022496015.1 of Hordeum marinum. Classification (NCBI taxonomy): domain Eukaryota; kingdom Viridiplantae; phylum Streptophyta; class Magnoliopsida; order Poales; family Poaceae; genus Hordeum; species Hordeum marinum. The sequence continues at coordinate 427,241,282 of CM039675.1, forward strand.
CGCAACTTGCTGTTGTTGCTCGACGACGATAGGCCCTTGGTCTCCCGGGACAGGAGCTCCTGCTGTAGCGGCCGGATCCACTAACGTTGGTGCCTTGATGAGAGACCCCCCAGACGCCGCGGTAACGACAGTCACTACCGCCTCGACAGTCTTCCGAATCAGATTGTGATCAACACCACCATCATCTCTCCATGAAAGCTCATCGTTCCTGGAGCCATACCCTCCTCAGCCACCATTGTTGCCCCAATTCTGGTAGGCACCCCATCGCTGATTCAGGTTTTGGGACGGTTTTGGAAGTTGGGGTTGTACCCTTGATCTCTGTGTTGGGGAACATTGCATGGGAAACAAAAAATTTCCTACGCACACGCAAATCTATCCATGGTGATGAGCATCTACGAGAGGGAGAGTGGATCTACGTACCCTTGTAGATCGCTAAGCGAGAAGCGTTAAGAAACGCGGTTGGTGTAGTCGAACGTCTTCGTGATCAAAATCGCCGAGCGTCCCGCGATCCAATCACGATCCGTCCCGCGATCTAATCATGATCCGTCCCACAAACTTGATCACGATCCGTCCCACGAACTTGATCACGATCCGTCCCACGAGCTTGATCACGATCCTTCCGATCTAGCGCCGAACGGACGACACCTCCGCGTTCAGCACACGTACAACTTGATGACAATCTCCACCGTCTTGATCCAGCAATAAGGAGTGGAGAGGAAGAAGAGTTCTTCGGCAGCGTGACGGCGCTCCGGCGATGGTGGTGGAGCTATTCCGGCAGGGCTTCGCCTAAGCACTGCAGAAATCCGATCTAGAGGAGAAACTATGCACTGGAGGAACGGGTAGCACGTGGCTGAAAAAACTAGTGCAAAACCCTAAAACCCACCAGTATATATAGGAGGAGAGGAGGAGAGACTTGGAGCAAGGGCCAAGGCTCCTATGGTTCGGCCGAACCTACTAGGAGAGGAGGACTCCTCCTCCAATCCTAGTAGGACTAGGATTGCTCCTTTTTTTTTTGCCTTTTACCACTTTTTCCTATTGGGTTTTCTTCTCCAGCCACATGGGCCTTGTGTGGGAGTTTCCACCAGACCACTAAGGGCTAATATTCACTCTCCCACAGCCCATGAAGCCTCTTGGGTCGAAATACCCCTCCCGGAGGCCTCCCGGTACACTCCCGATACACTACCGATGAGCCCGAAACTTTTCCGGCGACCAAAACAGGAATTCCTATATATAAATATTTACCTCCGGACCATTCCGGAGCTCCTCGTGATGTCCGGGATCTCATCCGGGACTCTGAACAACCTTCAATCACCACCATACATAACTCTATACTACCGAAACATCACCAAACCTTAAGTGTGCAGACCCTGCGGGTTCGAGAACTATGTAGACATGACCAAGACACCTCTACGGTCAATAACCAATAGCGGGACCTGGATGTCCATATTGGTTCCTACATATTCTATGAAGATCTTTATGTTGGGAGACGTAGTAGTAAATCAAAATTTTCCTACGTGTCACCAAGATCTATATATGGAGAAACCAGCAACGAGTGGGGAGAGATTGCATCTTCATACCTTTGAAGATCGCTAAGTGGAAAGCGTTACAAGAACGCGGTTGATGGAGTCGTACTCACAGCGATTCAGATCGCGGTGGATTCCGATCTAAGCACCGAACAACGGCGCCTCCGCGTTCAACACACGTACAGCCCGGTGACGTCTCCCGCACCTTGATCCAGCAAGGAGGAGGGAGAGGTTGAGGGAGAGCTCTGGCAGCACGACGGCGTGGTGACGGTGGAGCTACGTGAACTCTGGCAGGGCTTCGCCAAGCGCTACGGAGAACAAGGAAGAGGAAGGGTAGGGCTGCACCGAGAGAGAAAGAAATCGTGTCTCAAAACAGCCCAAACCCTTGCATATATATAGGAGGAGGGAGAGGGAGGGCTGACTTGGCCCCTCCTCGAAAGAGGAGAGGTTCGGCTGACCCTAGGGAGGAGTCCACCTCCCACAAGGGAGGTGGATCTCTTCCTTTTGAATCCTTTTCAGCCCTATCTCTTATCTCCAGCCGCGTGGGCCTTTCTAGAAGGTCTTGGCCAGCACAAAAAGGGCTGGCACACTTCCTCTAAGGGCCCACGAAGTCCTATGGTCGTCACACCCCTCCCGGGGGTCCTTCGGCACCCTCCCGACACTCCCGGTACACTACCGATGAGTCCGAAAACTTTCCGATGACCAAAACTGAACTTCCTATATATAAATCTTTACCTCCGGACCATTCCGGATCTCCTCGTGACGTCCAGGATCTCATCCGGGACTCCGAACAACTTTCGGTAATCACGTATACCATTTCCCTATAACCCTAGCGTCATCGAACCTTAAGTGTGTAGACCCTACGGGTTCGGGAGACATGTGGACATGACCGAGACACTTCTCCGGCCAATAACCAACAGCGGGATCTGGATACCCATGTTGGCTCCCACATGCTCCACGATGATCTCATCGGATGAACCACGATGTCGGGGATTCAATCAATCCCGTATACAATTCCCTTTGTCTATCGGTATGATACTTGCCCGAGATTCGATCGTCGGTATCTCTATACCTTGTTCAATCTCGTTACCGGCAAGTCTCTTTACACGTTCCGTAATACATCATCCCGTGACTAACTCCTTAGTCACATTGAGCTCATTATGATGATGTCTTACCGAGTGGGCCCAGAGATACCTCTCCGTCACACGGAGTGACAAATCCCAGTCTCGATTCGTGCCAACCCAACAGACACTTTCGGAGATACCCGTAGTGCACCCTTCTAGCCACCCAGTTACGTTGTGATGTTTGGCACACCCAAAGATTTCCTACGGTATCCGGGAGTTGCACAATCTCATGGTCTAAGGAAACGATACTTGACATTGAAAAGCTTTAGCAAACGAACTACACGATATAGTGCTATGCTTAGGATTGGGTCTTGTCCATCACATCATTATCCTAATGATGTGATCCCGTTATCAACGACATCCAATGTCCATGGTCATGAAACCGTCACCATCTATTGATCAACGAGCTAGTCAACTAGAGGCTCACTAGGGACATGTTGTGGTCTATATATTCACACATGTATTATGGTTTCCGGTTAACACAATTATAACATGAACAATAGACAATTATCATGAACTAGGAAATACAATAATAACCATTTTATTATTGCCTCTAGGGCATATTTCCAACACTTTATCGGTCGAACCTCTATGTCAAGGATTCAGTTAATCTCGTATGATGTTCCCTTTGTTCTTCGGTATGTTACTTGCCCGAGATTCAATCGTCGGTATCTTGATACCTAGTTCAACCTCGTTACCGGCAAGTCTCTTTACTCATTCCGTAATACAAGATCCCGTGACTAACACTTAGTCATATTGCTTGCAAGGATTATTGTGATGTTGTATTACCGAGTGGGCCCTGAGATACCTCTCCATCACAAGGAGTAACAAATCCCAGTCTTGATCCATGCCAACTCAACAGACACCCTCGGATATACCTGTAGAGCACCTTTATAGTCACCCAGTTACGTTGTGAGGTTTGATACACACAAGGCACTCCTGCGATGTCCGTGAGTTGCATGATCTCATGGTCATAGGAAGATATACTTGACATGCAGAAAACAGTAGCAATAAACTGACACGATCATATGCTACGTTTGTAGTTTGGGTCTTGTCCATCACATCATTCCCCTAATGATGTGATCCTGTTATCAAATGACATCACATGTCAATGGCTAGGAAACATTGACCATCTTTGATCAAAGAGCTAGTTCACTAGAGGCATACTAGGGACAAAGTGTTATTTATTTACCCACACATGTAATGTGTTTCCAATCGATACAATTATAGCATGGATAATAAACGATTATCATGAACAAGGAAATATAATAATAAACACTATTGCCTCTAGGGCATATTTCCAACACTCTGACATTGCTGTAATCATCTCGGTTTCCATTAGAGCCGCTGCCCTCTCCTTGAGCGAAGTTCCATTCAAAACGATTACCGTGGTTGCGTTCACCTCCCCTTCCATTGCCGCCGAAGCGATCTCGGTTGGGGCCGCCGTTTCCACCACCGGGCGCACGTTCACCGCCTCGGTTCATCGTAGGAGACGGGCGGCCCAGATCGGCAGAGGCTGATTGTGTTTGCCAGGGAAACCCTAGGGGATACATGAGACCCTGTCCAGCGAGAGGGTTTGCGTGCGTTCCCGATCGACAGAGTAGGCGCTTCGCTCTATGGGCCTGCCGATTGTCAAAACCAGCCTGTTTTGGTTCAGAAACCAATGGCCCATGATGAGTCTGCGGGCCTCTGGGTTTGGATCGACGGAGGTACGATTTTGAAAATGTCATAACTTTCGGATGCGCTGGAGCTAGCACTCTGTTCCGGATCGAGTGTGCACGACGATTCCGTCGAACTAATGTCCAGTCGCCATCACCATCATCAACAAAGAATGTTGGTTCGATCGGTGGAAATGATAGTGTTTTTGCCCTTGCGATTGAATTTTGAAGTGATCCTTCGGAAGATGCACGTACCTTGTGTGGACCTGTGGATGCGGTAGGAGATGATGGCAACGAAGAGATCATCACCTCCCGCTATCGTTGCCTAGCCATTAGCCGTTTTGCCACGCGACGAGAGGCCTCAGATCCGTCGTCAAGGTCTCTGTCGATCACCGATGTCGGTGAGCAACAAATGTACCTCATTGATAGCGGCGATGCCATTCCGTCCTTGTCCTCGACGTCCGAATCGCCAGTAGAGTCATCGGAGAGTAGGTAAAACCTACTCCCGACGACCCACGACGTCGATCCATCGGCAGCAGCGCAGACCGCCTACTCCTGATCCGTCGGCAGCTACGTAGCAATACTACATACAGGACATGGCTTAAAAAGTTGTTCCACCGGTGATTGGGTGGAGTTTTCTTTCATCTATTCTTCCTCATCTTGCTTTCTTCTCCAACCGTTCCTCCTCTCTTCTCCCTCATCTCGCTTTCTTCTCCCAACTGTTCCTCACACAAAATAGATTTTACCCAAATTACAAATCCAGTTATAGCTACTGCGAATCAGAAACTGTTTTATTGATTCGTGGATAGCACCCAATGGATTGCGATACACAGCTCCTTTATTTATACGTAGGCATAATGCACAAGCTCTTCTTCTTCTATACACCAGCTACAGCAAAAGACACTGGCATTGTGGCAACGACGGGCGCAACAAAACTAAGTACAGTAGACCGAACAGACCCACACACACGAGTAGGATCGCCACCATTATTGGTACAGTGCTACGGTAGAGCATAGAGCGTGCAAGGTGACTGAAACATTTCTCGCTCAGGCGCTCCAGAACACGGCGCCCTTGCGACCACGGTAGCGCTTCTTCAGGTTCTTGGCCATGGCCGCGCGGTACTTGGTGGAGTCTCCCCAGTCGCCTTCCTCCTCATCCCACGGGTCGTCCCCGCCTCTCCCGCCACGGCCGCCTTCCTCCTCCTCTCTCCTCCGCCTCCGTTCCTCTTCCTCCCTCGGATCATCTCCCCGGCCGCCTTGGCCTCCTCCGCCGCCCTCTTCCTCTTCCCTCCTCCGCCGTTCTTCCTCTTCCTCCCTCGGATCATCTCCTCCTCCGCCTTGGCCTCCGCCGCCTTCTTCCTCCTCCCTCCTCCGTTCTTCCTCCTCTTCTTGCTCCCTCCTCGCTGCCTCTTCCTCCTCCCTCCGCTTCCTTTCCTTCTCCTCTTTCCTCGCCCTCTCTTCCTCCTCTCTTCTTGCTCTCTCTTCTTCCTCCTCCCTCTGCTTCCTCTCCTTCTCCTCTCTCCTCTCCCTCTCTTCCTCCTCTCGTTTCCTCTGCTCTTCCTTCTCCCTCCTCGCCCTCTCTTCCTCCTCTTTCCTCGCCTTTTCCTCCTCCCGCTTCTTCCGCTCTTCCTCCTCTCTCTGCTTCCTTTCCCTCTCTTCCTCCTCTTCCCGCTCCCGCTCCCCCTTCCCGCCCTCCTGTTCCTCCTGCTCCGCCTTCCTCTCCAGCTCCTCCGCGCACGAGATGCACGCCATTATGGTCGACCCGCTCTTCGCCGACAGCAGCTTCTCCACGGCGGTCGTGTTCTTCTGTCCCAGCGCCAGCGCCATGATCTCCTTGCCGATCACCTGCAGCACCGACTGCTCCCCGGCCAGGAACTGCGGGTTGTTCTCCCCCATGTGTGTGCTGAACCCGACGAACACGAACGACCCGTTGTTGAACGACAGCTGCGCCATCGGGTGGAACCTCGGCACCACGAACACGTCGCCCTCCTTCACCCTGAACACCGAGTTCTTGCACTTGACGCCTTCTTGGCCCTGGTCTCCGCCCCTCTGGTCGTGGTGACCGTGATCACCTCTCCTGCGGGCGCCCTCGTCGTGGTGGCCGTGATCACCGCCCCCGCGGCCGCCCTCATCGTGGTGGCCGTGATCGCCTCCGGCGCCCGACGGGATGCTCGGGCATACCACCTGCACGATGCCTGACCCGTGGGTGACGATGGCGATCTCCGTGGCTTTCGGGTTCCAGTGAGGTCCCATCATCGACCCCTGCAAAATGGATCAGTGCAAACAGTTTGTAAGTTGGCACGAGAACTGAGAAACTACTCAGCGTAACATTGAGCGAAGAATCTGCTAGCCCACTTACGGTGGTCAGGTTCACCATGAACATGCCAATGTTGGACCCCCTGAGGTTCTGCAGGTCCTTGTTGGTCATGGTTTTGCTCCATCCATAGCAGTTCTTGACGTCCGGCTTGCCGGAGTAGAAGTTGAACGTCTCGCTCTTGGACTTGTCGTCCTTCTTGTCCTTCTTCTTGTGCTTATCCTTCTTCTTCTTCTTGTTCAGTGGGGAATCGTCGCCCCACAGCGCATCCAAGATTTCTTCCGTCCAATTCGACTCCTCTTCCTTCTCCTTGTCTGGATTGTACGCTATGATCGACTGTGGGCTCTTCGCCGATGTGATCGCCTCCACGACTTCAGACGAAACCTTATACAAGACCAACAGCAGTTCATGTACTCCATGTGATCCCTAGATGGCAAGCCACGTGCATGCATACTTATTCGAAGTTCACACACACATTTTTTCACTTACCCCAAATCCCTGTCGAAGGATCTTCACATCGAATCCTCTCAGTAGATCGCTGACGCTCGAGTACGCTTCTGACTTGGGATGCTGCAATATTGTGGCCAAGTACTCACTCGTCAGCATCACAAGAATGAATGAGTAAGTGCATCAACAAATATCATAGAGGCGGTCTGTAGGTACGTACCGATGGGTTGTCGGAGTTGATGGCGCTGCTGGTGAAAATGGCGTAGATCCGAAGGCGCTCTCTGGTGGCGTTGGGGTAGCTCTGGATGTAGAGGATGCTGCCCTGCTCCAAGTTGTACACGTCTCCTCGCTGCACCTCCAGCGAGCTTGTCTCGCCGCCCCCTTCTTGGATGTAGGTTACCTTGCCCCGCCCTGGCACCCAGAAAATCACGACACAGGTTTAGTCACAAAAAACACGTGCACTTGCTGATAGCTTTCACGGACGCTAGCTACGTACCGCTGTGCACGTAGAACACCGCGTCGGCGTGCAGCTGCACGGGCAGGAACAGGGCGCCGGGGTCCATGGTGATGAACTGCAGCCGGTACACGGTGCTCGCCGCGTCGGCGACGTCCGTGGCCGTGACCGTGCCGGCCTCGCTCTCGGCGACCACCCTCCGCCTCTCCTTCTCCACCACCTGGCCGCCCACCGCAGCCCCGGCCTTCCATCTCGTCTCGTGCGCCGCGGCCGCGGCGGTCACGAGCAGGGACATGACGAGCCACCGAGCCGTCGCCACCGCCATGTTTGCAAATGTTTGAAGTCCTTGCTTCCTGCTTTTCCGTCGACCTCGCGGGGTCTGTGAAAGGAACGGGAGCATATGGCGCCACATTTGTAGGCCACGGGATGCTGTAGCTGGTGAAGCGGCGACGGGTGGCGTGAGCTACGTGGGAGGCTGTGGGCATGGTGGCCGTGCATGGGCGCGACGTGCCCCTGGTCACGACGGAGGGGTTGGGCGGCTCGAGGACTCGCGGTGGCATTGCCGTCCGTGGGGTGTGTCCTATGCTAGCCACTTGGACCCTGGCTGTGTGAGGTGGAGTGCACGTGCCGCGCAATATCTATCCATTTGGTGCCCACCGCGGCACCGCCAAACGCGAAATTTCTGTACGGCCGCCGTGCTAATTTCGGTGCTTGGGTGTACAATGTTATCTTGGCAGTGTCATATATGACTAGCACCAGAAAAAGCTGACGCCGCGCCTATAAGAGAGCTTGTGTGGATCTTTGTTGTTCATTTGATTAAAAGAAAATGAAAAAAAGTGGAGCAAAAAGTTTGATTGATTGATAGTTTTTGTTGGACGAATAGTTTTATGTAGATCCTCATGTAGTTTCTGCTAATTGAATACATTTCTTATTCATTTTTTAGCAGATTATAATTAAAGTCGCTCGCATACAACACCCCTATGGACGTACGCATGCATACCTCATCCTAGACGCCTTCGCTGTCGACGGAAACACCTCCTTTCATTGAAAGCACATAGTCGAAAAACCTGAAATAAATTCAGAAAAATGCAATCACCAACGTCAAATCTGAGACTTGAACTCCAATGGATAGGGAATGCCATTGTCCTTCTAACCATCCAACTACAGGTTAGTTAGCACATTCCTTATTCATTGATACATATCAAGGGATGATATCAAAAGAAAGAGGAGGTGGTTTATTTTTAGTAAACTACTAAAAGGATTCATTAAACTGTTGATACTGAAGATAATGCTCAAACACTTTGCACCTTGGATTACCGAGCGACAATGATAGATTATATTCTATATCTCATCTTTATTTTGCCATACTCCATGGAATCTTCTGACAAAATTAAAGTAACTCTTTATTCCTATCTATATTATAGAACACCTTCACTATCTTATGCTTTGGCCCACCATTCTCCTACAAAACCATATAACTAAACCTCATTTAGTAGGAAATATTTTTGTTTATAAACACTTAATTATTCCTCATATGTAATTCATGATCTAATAAATAAGAATTTAGGTTGTAAGGCTTTTCACTTCTTAACTTTGAATTAAAATATAATTAAGTAGTTTATGTTGAAAGAAGATATACAATACACTAATTTCTCCGGACCAATCGTCCGGAAAAGGAATATGTAGATAATCAATTTTGCCATGTCTTCATCCAAAGAGATATAAATTTTGTTAAGTAAAATATAACTTTCCCCCCGAATGTACGTAGGAAAGAAATACATAATACATAACAATGTTTTATTGACTCTTTAGAATCTTTAATAGGGCATCCCACAAAACGTTATGAAATTCCAAATTCTATGTTGCGATACTGCAATTACAAAATAGCTAAGGACAAATTTAAAATAACTTTTTTATCAAAGCAAGATGACATACTCCCTCTATCCATATACATATGACCTTTTTAGGCTAACTTTGACCATATGTTAGAGCAATAATATAAAACATGCAAGTTACACAAAGCACACTGTAAAATTTGCATGTGAAAGGAGCTTCCAATGATATAATTTCATCAATACTTAAAGGCAGTCTCAAAAAACGCATTATGCCTTATATGTTGGGAAACGTTGCATGGAAAAAAAATTCCTACGCACACACAAGATCTACCCATGATGATGAGCATCTACGAGAGGAAGAGTGGACCTACATATCCTTGTAGATCACTAAGCGAGAAGCGTTAAGAAACGCGGTTGATGTAGTCAAACGTCTTCGCGATCCAAATCGCTAGCCGTCCCACGATCCGGTCATGATTCGTCCCGATCTAGCGCCGAACGGACGACACCTCCGCGTTCAACACACGTACAACTCGATGACGATCTCCGCCTTCTTGATCCAAAAAAAGGAAGCGGAGAGGTAGATGAGAACTCCAGCAGCACGAGGCGCGGCGACGGTGGTGGTGGAGCTGTTTCGACAGTGCCTAAGCACCGCCGAAAACTATAGGAGGAGACGATCTAGTGGGGGAGAGAGGGCTGCACCGTGGTTTGGGTGCGACTGCCCTCTCTCCCCTCCAATATATATAGGAGGGAGGGGGAGGGGCTGGCGCCCTAGGGTTCCTCCCCTAGGGTCGGCCGAACCAGGAGGTGGAGGAGTCCACCTCCAACTAGGAGGTCGGCATGGGAGGAGTCCTCCTCCGATTAGGAGTCCTCCTCTCTCCTCTTTCTCCTGCGCATAGGCCCATAGGGTTGGCCGCACCAACCCACCAGGGGCTGGTGCGCCACCACTAAGGCCCATGTGACCCCTTTGGGTGTGTGGGTCCCACTTGGTGGACCCTCGAAACCCATTCGTCACTCCTTGTACACTACCGGAAACTTTTCTGGAGTTCAAACACCACTTTCCTATATATCAATCTTTACCTCCGGACCATTTCGGAGCTCCTCATGACGTTCAGGATCTCATACGGGACTCCGAACAACCTTTGGTCACCACTATACATAACTCAATACTACCGAAACGTCACCGAAAGTTAAGTGTGCAGACCCCGCGGGTTCGAGAACTATGTAGACATGACCAAGACACCTCTACGGTCAATAACCAATAGCGGGACCTGGATGCCCACATTGGTCCCTACATATTCTACGAAGATCTTTATCGGTTGAACCTCTATGTCAAGGACTCAGTTAATCCCGTATGTTGTTCCCTTTGTTCTTCGGCATGTTACTTGCCCGAGATTCGATCGTCGATATCTCCATACCTAGTTTAATCTCGTTACCGGCAAGTCTCTTTACTCATTCCATAATATAATATCTCGTGGCTAACTCTTTAGTCACTTTGCTTGAAAGGCTTATTGTGATGTTGTATTATAGAGTGGGCCTTGAGATACCTCTCCATCACACCGAGTAACAAATTCCAGTCTTCATCCATGCCCACTCAACAGACACCCTCGAAGATACCTGTAGAGCATCTTTGTAGTCACCTAGTTACGTTGCGACATTTTATACACACAAGGTATTCCTCCGGTGTCAGTGAGTTGCATGATCTCATGGTCATAGGAACAGATACTTGACATGCAGAAAACTATAGCAATAAACTGACACGATCATATGGTACGTTCATAGTTTGGGTCTTGTCCATCATATCATTCTCCCAATGACGTGATCCCATTATCAAATGACATCTCATGTCTATGGCTAGGAAACCTTGACCATCTTTGATCAATGAGCTAGTCTACTAGAGGCATACTAGGGATACAATGTTGTCTATGTATCCACACATGTATTTGTGTTTCCAATCAATACAATTATAGCATGGATAATAAACGATTATCATGAACAAGGAAATATAATAATAACCACTATATTATTGCCTCTAGGGTATATTTCCAATAGTCTCCCACTTGCACTAGAGTCAATAATCTAGCTCACATCACTATGTGATTTATATTGTAATGAATCTAACACCCATACAGTTTTGGTGTTGATCATGTTTAGCCCTTGGAAGAGGTTTAGTCAATGGGTCCGCGACATTCAGATTTGTGTGCACTTTGCAAATATTAATGTCCTCCTCCTTGATGTAACCGCGGATGGAATTGAAGCGTCTCTTTATGTGTTTGGTCCTCTTGTGAAACCTTGGTTCACTGGACAGTGCAATGGCCCCAGTGTTGTCACAGAACAGAGTCATTGGGTTAGTGCACTGGACACTACTCCAATATCTGCCATGAACCCCTTCATCCAGACACCTTCCTTCGCCGCCTCTGAGGCAGCGATGTACTCCGCTTCGCATGTAGAATTAGCTACCACGCTCTGCTTGGAACTGCACCAGCTTACCGCTCCCCCATTGAGAATGAATATGTATCCGTCTTGAGACTTAGAGTCATCCGGATCAGTGTCAAAGGTTGTATCGATGTAACCCTTTACGATGAGCTCTTGATCACCTCCATAAACGAGAAACATTTCCTTAGTCCCTTTCAAGTAATTAAGGATATTCTTTACCGCCGTCCAGTGTTCCATTCCTAGATCACTTTGAAACCTTCTGGCCATACTTATGGCAAGGTTGGCATCAAGTCTTGTGCGCATCATTGCATACATGATAGACCCTATGACTGAAGCATAGGGGATGACACTCATCTTCTCTCTATCCTCTGCAGTCACTGGGCATCGAGTCTTACTCAACATCACACCTTGCAATATAGGCAAGAACCCCTTCTTGGACTGATCCATTTTGAACTTCTTCAAAACTTGTCAAGGTATGTGCTTTGTGAAAGTCCTATTAAGCGCCTCGATCTATCTCTATAGATCTTGATGCCTAATATAAAATCAGCTTCTCCTAGGTCCTTCATTGAAAAACTCTTGTTCAAATATTCCTTCATGCTTTCCAACATTTCTATATTGTTTCCAATCATAAGTATGCCATCCACATATAATATTAGAAACGCTATAGAGCTCCCACTCACTTTCTTGTAAATACAAGCTTCTCCATAAACTTGTATAAACCTGAACGCTTTGATCACCTCATCAAAGCGAATATTCCAACTCCGAGATGCTTGCACTAGTCCATAAATGGATCGCTGGAGTTTACAAACTTTGTTAGCATTCTCTGGATTGACAAAACCTTCTAGTTGCATCATATACAACTCTTCCTTAAGGAAACCGTTAAGGAACGTTGTTTTGACATCCATCTGCCAAATTTCATAATCAAAAAATGTATCTATTGCTAACATGATTCTGACGGACTTAAGCATCGCTACGGGTGAGAAGGTCTCATCGTAGTCAACTCCTTGAACTTGTGAAAAACCCTTTGCCACAAGTCGAACTTTATAGACGGTGACATTACTGTCCGCGTTCGTATTCTTCTTAAAGATTCATTTGTTCTGAATGGCCTTTCGCCCTTCAGGTAATAATTCCAAAGTCCATACTTTGTTTTCATACATGGACCTCATCTCGAATTTCATGGCCTCTAACCATTTGTTGAAATTCGGGCCCATCATCGCTTCTCCATAGCTCGTAGGTTCATCGTTGTCCAACAACATGACCTCTAAGACAAGGTTACCATACCACTCAGCAGAAGTACATTCCCTTGTCGACCTACGAGGTTTGATAGTAACTTGATCCGAAGCTTCATGATCATCATCATTAACTTCCTCTTCAACTGATGCAGGCTCCATAGAAACATCTTCCTGTGCTGTGCTACTCTCTGGTTGAAACAAAGGTTCAACAACCTCATCTAGTTCTATCTTCCTCCCACTCAATTCTTTCGAGAGAAATTCTTTCTCAAGAAATGACCCGTTTTTAGCAACAAACACTTTGCCTTCGGATCTGAGATAGAAGGTATACCCAACTGTCTATTTTAGGTATCCTATGAAGATGCATTTCTCCGCTTTGGGTTCCAGCTTTTCAGGCTGAAGCTTTTGACATCAGCATCACATCCCCAAACTTTAAGAAATGACAACTTTGGTTTCTTGACAAACCATAGTTCATATGGCGTCGTCTCAACGGATTTTTATCGTGCCCTATTTAAAGTGAATGTAGCTGTCTCTAATGCATAACCCCAAAACAATAGTGGCAAATCGACCAGAGACATCATAGAACGCACCATATCCAATATGGTTCGATTACGACGTTCGGACACACCATTGTGCTCCGGTGTTCCAGGCGGTGTCAATTGTGAAACAATTCCACATTGTCTTAAGTGACTGCCAAACTCACAACTCAGATATTCCCCTCCTCGATCAGATATAGGAATTTAATCTTGTTGTTACGATGATTCTCAACTTCACTTTGAAATTGCTTGAACTTTTTAAACGTTTCAGACTTGTGTTTCATTAAGTAAATGTACACATATATACTTAGGTCATCAGTGAAGGTGATAAAGTAACGATATCCACCACACGCCTCAATGCTCATTGGACCGCACACATCAGTCTGTATGATTTCCAACAAGTCACTTGCCCGTTCCATTGTTCCAGAGAACGGGGTTTTGGTTATATTGCCCATGAGGCATGGTTCACATGTGTCAAGTGATTCAAAATCAAGTGACTCCAAAAGTCCACGAGCATGGAGTTTCTTCGTGCGTTTTACACCAACATGACCTAAGCAGCAGTGCCACAAGAAAGTGGTACTATCATTATGAACTCTACATCTTTTGGTATCAACGTTATGAACATGTGTATCATCACTATCGAGATTCAATAAGAATAAACCCCTCACATTGGGTGCATTACCATAAAATATATTACTCATATAAATAGAACAACCATTATTCTCTGATTTAAATGAGTAACCGTCTCGCAATAAACAAGATCCATATATAATGTTCATGCTTAACGTAGCCACTAAATAACATTATTCAGGTTCATCACTAATCCCGATGGTAATCGAAGAGCGAGTGTGCCGACGACGATCACATCAACCTTGGAACCATTTCCCACGCGCATCGTCACTTCGTCCTTAGCGAGCCTCTGTCTATTCCGTAGCTCCTGCTTTGAGTTGCAAATGTGAGAAACCGAACCGGTATCAAATACCCAGGCACTACAACGAGAGTTGGTAAGGTACACACCAATAACATGTATAGCATATATACCTTGTTTAGTGTTGGTCACCTTCTTGTCGGCCAGATACTTGGGGCAGTTCTGCTTCTAGTGACCAGTTCCCTTGCAATGAAAGCACCCAGTTTCTGGCTTGGGTCCAGCCTTGGGTTTCTTCATAGGAGGGACAACTGCTTTGCCACTCTTTTTGGAGTTACCCTTCTTGACCTTGCCATTCTTCATGAAACTAGTGGTTTTATTGACCATCAACACTTGATGTTCCTTCTGGATTTTAGACTCAACACTTTCAACATTGCAAACAGTTCGGTGACTTACTTGTTCATCACTTGCATGTTATAGTTCATCATGAAGCTCTTGTAGCTAGGTGGCAATGCTTGAAGAACTCTGTCAGTGATCGCCTCCGGCGGAAGGGGCATCCCTAACTCAGCTAGACGGTTCGAATACCCCGACATTCTGAGTATATGTTCACTGACAGACCCGTTCTGCTCCATCTTGTAGGCATAGAACTTATCGGAGGTCTCATACCTCTCGATCCGGGAATTCTTCTCAAAGATAAACTTCAACTCCTGGAACATCTCATATGCTCCATGACGTTCAAAACGTCTTTGAAGTCCCGATTCTAAGCAATACAACATTGCATATTGAACTATTGAGTAATCTCCAGAACGTGCCTCCCAGGCGTTCACAACGTCTTCCGATGACACTGGAGTGGGTGCTTCACCGAGCGGTGCATCAAGGACATAAGACTTTTGGGAAGTCGTGAGGATAATCCTCAGATTACGGGCCTAGTCTGCAAAGTTACTTCCATCATCTTTAAACTTGGCTTTCTCTAGGAACGCATTGAAATTCAGGAGAACTACTGCGCGAGCCATTGATCTCCAACATAAATTTGCAAAGGTTACTAAGAGTATTGTTCAGGATAATGAGTTTAGTTAATCATTAAGGACAGTAAAACTGAACCTAATCCCAGCTCTCTCGGTGTCTCAGTAATTTTGGTCGTGGGATCTCATCCACTAATCTTTATTGACCGTCTGATCGCTCCATCTCCCAGGAATCAATCGCTAACTGGGCCTAGCTGTCCTGAGGGTGGCTACTCCCGTGGAAAAATCCGTGCAACGTGGTTAACTGGACCTTAGCCCATCAATCCAGCTCCGCACCAAGCCCATCAACCAAGTACATGAGAGCCTGCATGCATCGCCGCTAGGGTTACTCCCCGTCGCTACACCTTCGGTTCCCCTTTCGTATTCTCTATCCAGCCATCCTCTCCCATCCCCATGACCAGCGGTGGACATGGGTCGATGCAAATCTCAGGGCGCGACGTCTCCACTGCCTAATTCCCCTCATTACCAACCACTCCTCTACCTTCGCTCCTTGCCCCACCACCAACGATGGTGGTGACGACGCCGATGGTTCACATCTGCCATGGTGTTGGAGACAAAGGGAGGGAGGAGGAAGACGTCGAGGCCGCACGATTCAGCCACGCCATCGGCCACCAACATCGCACTGCCCTGGTGGGATCTCATGCGTGCGGCGGGCGAGGCTACCTCAACCAGCAAGACCGCATTCGCCCTGTCTGTTTCCCGTGTGCATGTGGCTAACATCATCGTGCCCACCTTTACCGCGTCACGCGGCTGCCGGCCGCTGGTGAGAGACATCTACAATCCTTTGTCCCTCCTTGATCGCACCATGGTGATCCAGAGCTGTTGGTGACATTCTTTGCAACATTTCCTTACTGCTAGCCCCATCATCCGGTAAACAATATGCTATACAACTCTACCTTCTGTCTGCACTGGTTAATGAATCTCAAACTAGAAATTACTAATTCGAACCTCCCTTGTTTTGAATGGATATCAGGCTTCATGGTATTTCTGAATTCCCTAGAATCAATCTTTGGAAAATGTGGACATGATTATGTGCTATTTGGTAATTACCTGGAGAGGTAAATCTTATCATCTAGGCGGTTTTCCATATGCAAAGATTTCACATCAGTTTGTTCGGGAAGGTGCCTGAGCCTGCATTGGAAGCGGCACTTAGTTCTGTCATTCTTTTTTGGTGCTATTAGTTTGATATTATTAATTCTCGGTATTTGACTTACATCCAATGCATATGTATGTACCTATTCATGTGACCAATTCTCCTCATCGTAAATTTTTGTCTAGCTATCAGTGAAAATTTTCTAATATTGATGAATGTCATACAAAGTGTGATACTCTTGGGTCTATTTTAACTAGCTTGATTTTACCACTTTACTATCATATACAAAGTACTGAATATGTGTTTCTTAATGTTGCTAGATAAGATCCCTCCATTGAGGGCATCTCGCTTCAAAATAAAGTGTAACTCAAATAGGCGACGTGTTTAATCTTGAGACGAGGACAGTTGTTGAATTGATTAAATATATACACATTGTTATTTTCTATGATAGGATATTTAATGTGTTAGCCATGTAGGAATAAAAAATCCATTTTTACACCTATTTCCTGAATCACGTGCTAATGCATGAATATGTAAGTAGGATTTTCCTATTCGTAAACCGAGTTCCAACTACCAACTTGCCAATTTACGACTCCAGGTTGGATTTTCCCTGTCCAAGAATTGTCACCTACATGCTATAGGTATATGCAATTTGTTTTTTACTGCATTTTTCTTTTTGGCATATTATGTTGTCTCATTTCTTCCATTGCAGAGTCAAAAATAAGAAGCTATACCTGTTAGCTTTTTCAAGCATTATATCACTACATCATGATGTTTTGCGAGGCGCAGATTTTATGGTATCATAGGATTTATATTCATGTGATATCTTTTAGCTTATAACAATTGATTTTGAACGGTGCTATTTTAATACTCCATCCGTTCATTGATATAAGGTGTATAGATTTTTGAGAAAAAATCCAAAATATAAGGTGTATTGTGTTGCAGCACTCATTTGGATATTTGTTTTAGGGATTTGATTACATTTCCTTATATCGGGCAAGTTCCTCTATTTTTTATGTCAATTAGTCAGGTGTAATCTCACCCAAAACTTGTGAAACTTTCCCTCCATGTGCGTTTTTTAATTTCTGTGCCAAAAACTATACACCCTATATTTAGAAACGGAGGGAGTATGATCTGACGCGTGCTCCTTTGAGTACCATATCATATCATGCAGTCAAGTACTTCATATTTTGTGGTTTCTCGCAAATATTGTTACTTGTGCGTTTGTGATTTTTTTGTTCCAATTAAATACTTTTCTCAGTGAGCAAATGATATGTTGCTGACTTAATTGTTTATGAGAACTGCAATGTTCTTGGTCATGCCAGTGCACGTCCTATGTTGTAGCTATTATAAATTACCTAATAGCTGCAACTCCAACGTAGGTGATTTTTATGATCTCTTACTTTAAATATCGATTGTCGATATCCGGTTTGAACTTCAGACGTACCTGCTGTTTCTTGCATATATGTTCAATGCACTTGTGTGATACAAGCTGTGTGTTTGATTTATTTGTTCGCATCGATGTTACTATAGCTTCATATGCCTTCACAAACAGAAAGAGAGTGTACACTGGCCCCTTTAGAATTGCCCTACTTTGTTTCAATAAGATTAAATTTTGCTTTGAGTGCTAAGCAATATACGGGTAGTTTATTAAAATTTACTTCAGTATTTATAGGTATATTACTATGATTATATCATAAAAAGATGGACGTGGCAACGTGCATCATCAATGATCTAGTATTACTTAAAAACTTCCACTCAAATTGACAACCATCCGGTCATCCGAGTGATACATGATCCAAATTCACCAACCCAAATCCGATCATGAGGTGAGATGAGGTGGTTTCAATGGGTGAACATCTCCATGTTGATCATATCTACTATATGACTCATGTTTGACCTTTCGGTCTCTTATGTTTTGAGGCCATGTCTGTACATGCTAGGCTCGTCAAGTTTAACCCGAGTGTTCCACATGTGCAACACTGGCTTGCACCCGTTATATGTGAACATAGAGTCTATCACACCCGATCATCACGTGGTGCTTCGAAACGACGAACTTTCGCAACGGTGCACACTCGGGGAGAACACAATTTTATCTTGAAATTTTAGTGACGAATCACCTTATAATGCTACGTCATCCTAAGGAAATAAGATGCATAAAAGGATAAACATCACATGCAAATCATAAGTGACATGATATGGACATGAACTTGTGCTTTTGATCTTCATCTCCAAAGCACCGGCATGATCTCCGTCATCACCGGCATAACACCATGACATCCATCATTGTGTCCCCATCGGGGTTGTCGCGCCCACCATGCTTCTACTACTATTGCTACCGCTTAGCGATAAAGTAAAGCATTACATATCGTGTAATGATTGACACACAAGTCATACAATAATTAAAGACAACCTTATGGCTCCTGTCGGTTGACGTACTCATTGACATGCAAGTCGTGATATTCTATACAAAACATGATCATCTCATACATCACATATATCTCATCATGTTAATGGCCATATCATATCACAACTTACCCTGCAAAAACAAGTTAGACGTCCTCTAATTGTTGGTGCATGTTTTACGTGGCTGCTATGGGTATCTAGCAAAGAATGATTCTTACCTACGCAAAACTACAATGGTGATACACAAATTTCTATTCAACCTTCTCAAGTACCCAGTTTGTCGAATCCGATCCAACTAAAGTGGGAGAGACAGACACCCGCCAACCATCTTTATGCAACAATGTCACATGCCAGTCGATGGAACCGGTCTCTCGTACATGGACGTGTAAGGTTGGTCCTGTCCGTTTCATCCCACAATACCGCTGAATCAAGAAAATACCAAGGGAGGAAGCAATCTGAGCATCAACGCCCACAAACTCCTTTGTGTTCTACTCATGTTCTCTTCTACGCATAGACCTAGCTCATGATGCCACTATTGGGGAACGTTGCATGGGAAACAAAAAATTTCCTACGCACACGCAAGATCTATCCATGTTGATGAGCATCTATGAGAGGGAGCGTGGATCTACATATCCTTGTAGATCGCTAAGCAGGAAGCATTAAGAAATGCGGTTGATGTAGTCAAACGTCTTCGCAATCCAAATCGCTAGCCGTCTCGCGATCCGATCACGATCCGTCCCGCCGAACGGACGACACCTCCACGTTCAACACACGTACAACTCGATGACGATCTCCGCCTTCTTGATACAACAAGAGGGAGCGGAGAGGTAGATGAGAACTCTAGCAGCGCGACGACGCGACTACGGTGATGGTGGAGCTGTTCTGGCAGTGCCTAAGCACCGCCGAAAACTATAGGAGGAGATGATCTAGTGGGGGGAGAGAGGGATGCATCATGGTTTGGGTGCGGCTGCCCTCTCTCCCCTCCAATATATATAGGAGGGAGGGGGAGGACTGGTGCCCTAGGGTCGGCCGAACCAGGAGGTGGAGGAGTCCACCTCCAACTAGGAGGTGGGCGTGGAAGGAGTCCTCCTTCGATTAGGACTCCTCCCCATCTCCTCTTTCTCCTATGCATAGGCCCATAGGGATAGCCGCACCAGCCCACCAGGGGCTGGTGCGCCACCACTAAGGCCCATGTGAGCCCTTGGGGTGTGTGAGCCCCACTTGGTGGACCCCCGAACCCATTCGTCACTCCCGGTACATTGCCGAAAATGCCCAAAACTTTTTTGGAGTTCAAACACCACTTTCCTATATATCAATCTTTACCTCCGGACCATTCCAGAGCTCCTCGTGATGTCTAGGATCTCATCCGGGATTACGAACAACCTTCGGTCACCACCATACATAACTCAATACTATCAAAACGTCACCGAACGTTAAGTGTGCAGACCATGTGGGTTCGAGAACTATGTATACATGAGAGAGACACCTCTATGGTCAATAACCAATAGCGGGACCTTGATGCCCATATTGGTTCCTACATATTATATGAATATCTTTATCGGTTGAACCTCTATGTCAAGGATTCAGTTAATCCGGTATGTTGTTCCTTTTGTTCTTCGGTATGTTACTTGCCCGAGATTCGATCGTCGGTATCTCCATACCTAGTTCAATCTCGTTAACGACAAGTCTCATTACTTGTTCCGTAATACAAGATCCCGTGGATAAATCTTTAGTCAATTTGCTTGCAAGGTTTATTGTGATGTTGTATTGCCAAGTGAGCCCTGAGATACCTCTCCGTCACATGGAGTAACAAATCCCAGTCTTGATCCATGCTCACTCAACAGACACCCTCAGAGATACCTTTAGAGCATATTTATAGTCACCCAGTTACGTTGTGACATTTTATACACACAAGGTATTTCTCCGGTATCAGTGAGTTGCATGATCTCATGGTAAATGGAACAGATACTTGACATGTAGAAAACTATAACAAGAAACTGACACGATCATATGCTATGTTTATAGTTTGGGTCTTGTCCATCACATCATTCTCCCAATGATGTGATCCCGTTATCAAATGACATCTCATGTCTATGGCTAGGAAACCTTGATCATCTTTGATCAACGAGCTAGTCTACTAGAGGCATACTAGGGACACATTGTTGTCTATGTATCCACACATGTATTTGTGTTTTGAATTAATACAATCATGGCATGGATAATAAATGATTATCATGAATAAGGAAATATAATAATAACCACTTTATTATTGCCTCTAGGGTAAATTTCCAACACTATATATATGGATGAATGGAGTACCATGAAGCTAAAAGAATTATTTGAAAAATATATAAACGTTGCAAAGGAGCTTTCATATGACACATATTGCAAACTTATATTGTCATAACGAAGTATTTGAGACAATTTTAATAGCGTACTTATTGTGTACATTTTGAACCACTTCTTGACGTTTTGTATAGAACAGAGGCTAAAAAAATACCATATAACTTATCATCACATTAGCATTATATATATAGATATCCTACATTTTTTGTTTGGCATGAATAGAAAAGAAAAAGGAAAAGGCAAGAGTTACATTTTTAGTATATTGTTAAAAAGATTCCAAAAAGTTAGACACGGTATCTCCCAAATGGTCATCGTAAATTGCAAACAGATCAAGTTTGTGATCATTTTCAAACTTATAATCTGAAGCATGGTAGTCTTCCTTGTCATGGCCACAGCTTCCTTTAGCTAAGTGAAATCCATGTGTTATATTGTTGCTTGGTAAATTTCTGCCCTTTTCTAGTATTAAATCATTATAGATTTACCTACCAAAAAAAACAAAACACATTGAGGATTGGGACAGAGAGAGGTAGGGCAAGAGAGTGGAGGGGCGTCAAAAGGAATTGTGCATCACAAGGTTTACTATTATAAGTGATATTGTTCGACATCACTATTCACTACTGTACACGTAATTGAACAATAGCAGTAAAAAATATATCAAAAAACCCAGAAAAAATCAAAAGCTAGCCACCTTAGTATATAACTTATCATCACATTAGCATTATATATAGATATCATTCATTTTTTGTTTGACATGAATGGAAAAGGAAAAGAAAAAAGCAAGAGTTACATTTTTTTAGTATATTGTTAAAAAGATTCTCAAAAGTTAGATATGGTATCGCCCAAATGGTCATCGTAAATGGCAAAGGGATCGAGTTTGTGCTCATTTTCAAACTTATAATCTGATGGATGGTAGTCTTCCCTGTCATGGCAAGAGCTTCCTTTAGCTAAGGGAAATCCATGTCTTACATTGTTGCTTGCTAAATTTATCCGCCCTCTTATAGTATTAAATCATTACAGATTTACCTACTAGAAAAATTAAAACACATTGAGAATTGGGAGAGAGACGGGGCAAGAGAGTGGAGGGGCGTCAAAAGGAATTGTGCAAAGGCACCGGTCACAAGTTTACTATTTTAAGTGTCACTCTTTAACATCACTATTCACTATTGTACACATAATTGAAAAATAGCACTAAAAATGTCAAAAAACTGAGAAAATCAAAAGCTAGCCACTTCATTATATGTACTTATAACGGAAACATTACATGGCGTTTAGAAGGGATTCCGCAACCCCTCGCTGCCCTACTAAAAGTGCATCTATCACTTAATTATGTTTTGGTGTGATGAACATATGGTTAGAAGATCTAACGTGAGCTCCGTTAGTTTATCTCAGGTTATTGATTCCTTGAGCTCTAGATGGAGGTGTGTGACCCCCAATTCAAAAAGATCAAAGGCGTGGTTTTTTCAGTGACTCAATTCAGTTTTGTTTTGGTTCGATTTGAGTCATAGGAATTACCGCACTATGAAGAGGGGTCATCGTAGATGTATGTTGTGTGGGAATGCCTTCTTGTCCTTTATTTTAGCCTACCTACCACTTCAAGTATCCACGGGGTTTGTTTGTGTTATGCCCGGGGTTCTTAGATGAGGAGACTTCCTGGTCATCCTGTGTGCACGAGATCTTTTGACCCCCGTGCGCACGAGGTAAGGCGTAGCTTTCTGTGTAGCCCGTGCACACGGGGTCTTTTGACCCCATGCACACGGGGTACCCCGAACCTCTCTGAGTATCTCGTGCGCACGAGGGTCACCCCGTGCGCATGGGGTAACCCGAACCTCTCTGAGTACCCCGTGCGGACGGGGTACCCCGAACCTCTCTAAGTACCCCGTGCGCACGGGGCTCACTATTCCCGTGCGCACGGGGTCCAACAGGCAGATTCCCCTCCTCAGCCAAGAACACTATAAACCCCCCATCTTCCTCCTCCTTCTCTAACCCTAGTGTCTTGTTGAGATCCACCATTGCTACACCTCATTTTTCTCAATACTCTTAATCCCTCCACCCAAACCTGTTGATACTTTGGGGATTGGGAGAGCAAGACCCGATCTACACTTTGACCAAACCAAATTCGTGTTCCACACAACATTTGTCCACCATTGACTTATTACCCTTGGATCTTGGACTCCTAGGTGGTTAGAGGTTCCTCCGGAAGCTTCCTTGCTTGTGGTGTGCTCCAGAGAAGTTTGTAAAGGTGTGGTGGTCGCCTTCAAGACCAACCCCGAGTGATTCGAGGCTCATCCGTTGGGGGTAACTCGAAAGAGATACGATGAGCCTTCCGTGGCCTTCCGCAAGCTTTGGCTTCGGCACCGCTCTAAACGGAGAGTAGATCTTCCCCAAGAAAGAGTGAACTTCAGGATAAAATCCGCGTCCTCGTCTCACTTTTGGTTAATCCTTTCCCACACTTTACCTTGCTTTGTATGCTTGTTGGCTTGTTAGCGTTATTGTTGCCTAGCATATTTAGTACTACTTGTGTTGTCATATAGGTTGTGTTCACCTAGTTGCATATCTAGTGAACCTTATTTACCCGCTTATCCCTAAAATTGACAAACAAGATTGAAATTTGTAGTTTCCTATTCACCCCCTCTAGTCAACCATATCAATCCTTTCAATTGGTATTAGAGCCTTCTGCTCTTATATAAGGTTGTAGAACCTTTAAGGATATTGATGACATTGAGGAGGTGGGAGATAAACAGCCCGCTGAGGGACTTGGTCAAAACCAAGCTTCCCTCACAGCCGAGGTTGCCATTCTTCAAGCCGCTGTTCCTAACCCGGTTGCCCCCTTAACCATGACGGATGTCCTCTCAATGTTCGGATCTCAAAACTACAATGTTGAGAGGAGTTTGTTCCTCGATTAAGGAGGAAATTGATGCTCGCTTAAAGCCATCAACATCTACATCAAACTCATTTAATCCGAATGAGGTATTTGATGGGGATGACTCAAGGGAACCTCTTGCTTCACCGGCTCGGACTCAAGTTCCAAGGTATAGTGCCAAATAACTATTTTACTCACCACAACCCTTGAAACATCCTCGCATTAATCCTGTACGGCCTCCGCCCCCTTTGAAACCTATTGCATTTGCTAAGTGGAAGCTAGATATGGAGCCTCACATTCGAAGTGCATCTACGCAATTATGGTGGATTGTGGTCAACAGTTTCAACCCAAAGGACCCAACAATCCCACTCCAAGATAGGCGGTTGATGATCAACTCAATGCAACCTCCCACAACATCTTGCGTAATGCCATGACCGAAGACTATTGTGACTCCATTTCTCTTCTCAAGACCGCAAAGGATCGGGATTGCCTCAAAGAAGCTCTTGAAGGTGATGATGCAATTCGAAGATCCCGGTTGGCTCTTCTCAAGCAAGAGGTAAATATGTTTGTGAGGAATGATGGTGAGACAGCAAATGAAGTTTATCGAAGGTTGAAGTCTCTCGTGCTAAACCTAAGAACCTTTGGATGTGAATGGGAAAATGATGGTTTCATCAAGGACAAGTTCATTGATGCAATGGTTCTCATGGAACACACTATTGTAATGATGATTCATCAACGCTCGGACTACCACAAGTTGACTGCAGCCCAAGGTGTGTCTACCTTCTCTACCCATGTGCTTCTAGAGACCAAGTCAAAGAAGACCTTTGCAATTGCTCAAGCCACCAAGAACACAACTCTTGCCTTGAAGGCCAAGAAGGTGACTCCTCAAGCACGAGAAGATGTGCTTGAAGAATGCGGTAATGATGATGGTGACACTACTTTCCCGGCCAATGACTTTGCGGAAGACTTGGCTCTCTTAGTCAAGAAGTATTTGGGCACCATGGATAACAAAAGATAGAATCATCGAGGAAGAAGCTTTGGGAGAAGAAAGTGCTACAATTGTGATATTCCAAGACACTTTGTGCATGATTGCCCATATGAGAGACTATTGGAAATATGCCCTAGAGGCAATAATAAAATGGTTATTATTGTATTTCCTAGTTCATGATAATTGTCTATTGTTCATGCTATAATTGTGTTAACCGGAAACCGTAATACATGTGTGAATACATAGACCACAACATGTCCCTGGTGAGCCTCTAGTTGACTAGCTCGTTGATCAATAGATGATCACGGTTTCATGACCATGGACATTCGATGTCATTGATAACGGGATCACATCATTAGGAGAATGATGTGATGGACAAGACCCAATCCTAAGCATAGCACAAGATCGTGTAGTTCGTCTGCTAAAGCTTTTCAATGTCAAGTATCGTTTCCTTAGACCATGAGATTGTGCAACTCCCGGATACCGTAGGAATGCTTTGGGTGTGCCAAACGTCACAACGTAACTGGGTGGCTATAAAGGTGCACTATGGGTATCTCCAAAAGTATCTATTGGGTTGGCACGAATCGAGACTGGGATTTGTCACTCCGTGTGACGGAGAGGTATCTCTGGGCCCACTCGGTAAGACATCATCATAATGAGCTCAATGTGACTAAGGAGTTAGTCACGATATGATGTATTAATGAACGAGTAAAGAGACTTGCCGCTAACGAGACTGAACAAGGTATAGAGATATCGACGATCGAATCTTGGGCAAGTATCATACCGATAGACAAAGGGAATTGTATACGTGATTGATTGAATCCCCGACATCATGGTTCATCCGATGAGATCATCATGCAGCATGTGGGAGCCAACATGGGTATCCAGATCCCGCTGTTGGTTATTGACCGGAGAAGTGTCTCGGTCATGTCTACGTGTCTCCCGAACCCGTAGGGTCTACACACTTAAGGTTCGATGACGCTAGGGTTATAGCGAAATGGTATACGTGATTACCGAAGGTTATTCGGAGTCCCGTATGAGATCCCGGACATCACGAGGAGCTCCAGAATGGTGCAGAGGTAAAGATTGATATATAGGAAGTCCAGTTTTGGTCACCGGAAAGTTTTCGGGCTCATCGGTAGTGTACCGGGAGTGCCGGGAGGGTGCCGAAGGACCCCCGGGAGGGGTGTGACGACTATAGGACTTTGTGGGCCCTTAGAGGAGGTGTTTCGGCCCTTATTGGGATGGCCAAGACCTTCTAGAAGGGCCCATGCGGCTGGAGATCAAGAGATAGGGCTGAAAGGATTTAAAAGGAGGAGATCCACCTCCCTTGTGGGAGGTGGACTCTCCCTCTAGTTCGGCCGAAGCTCTCCTCCTTGGGGGAGGGGCCAAGGCAGACCTCCCTCTCCCTCCTCCTATATATATATGCAAGGGTTTGGGCTGATTTGAGACACGACTTCTCTCTCTCTCGGCGCAGCCCTACCCTTCCTCTTCCTCGTTCTCCGTAGCGCTTGGCGAAGCCCTACCGGAGTCCACGTAGCTCCACCGTCACCATGTCGTCGTGCTGCCGGAGCTCTCCCTCAACCTATCCTTCCTCCTTGCTAGATCAATGCGTAGGAGACGTCATCGGGCTGCACGTGTGTTGAACGCGGAGGTGCCATTGTTCGGCGCTGAGATCGGAATCCATCGCGATGTGAATCGCTACGAGTACGACTCCACCAACCGCGTTCTTGTAACGCTTCCGCTTAGCGATCTTCAAAGGTATGAAGATGCAATCTCTCCCCACTCGTTGCTGGTTTCTCCATGGATAGATCTTGGTGATCATAGAATTTTTTTTGATTTACTAGTACGTCTCCCAACAGTGGCATCATGAGCTAGGTCTATGCGTAGAATCTATGCACGAGTAGAACACAAGTTGTTGTGGGCGTCGATTTTGTTAATATGCTTACCACTACTAGTCTTATATTGATTCGGCGGTATTGTGGGATGAAGCGGCCCAGACCGAGCAGGAGCCATAGGAGTTGTCTTATTTTATTGTATGACCTGTGTGTCAATCATAAACGCCATGTAACTACTTTACTTTATTGCTAAACGTTAGCTATAGTAGTAGAAGTAATAGTTGGCGAGACAACTTCATGAAGACAGGATGATGGAGATCATGGTGTCGTGCCGGTGACAGTGATGATCATGGTGCCCCGAAGATGGAGATCAAAGGAGCAAGATGATATTGGCCATATCATGTCACTATATTGATTGCATGTGATGTTTATCATGTTTACATCTTATTTGCTTAGAACAACGGTAGTAAATAAGATGATCTCTCAATAAAATTTCAAGAAAAGTGTTCACCCTAACTGTGCACCGTTGCTAAGGATCGTTGTTCCGAAGCACCACGTGATGATCGGGTGTGATAGGTTCTAACGTTCGCATACAATGGGTGTAAGCCAGATTTACACACGCGATACACTTATCTTGACTTGACGAGCCTAGCATGTACACACATGGCCTCGGAACAGGGAAGACCGAAAGGTCGAACATGAGTCGTATAGAAGATACGATCAACATGGAGATGTTCACCATGGATGACTAGTCCGTCTCACGTGATGATCGGACACGGGCTAGTTGACATGGATCATGTGTCACTTGGATGACTAGAGAGATGTCTATCTAAGTGGGAGTTAATTAAATAATTTGTTTATGTGAACTTAATTATCATGAACTTAGCCTAAAATAGTCTTTACAATCTATATTGTAGATCCAATGGCCAACGCGAATGTCACCCTAAACTTCAACGCGTTCCTAGAGAAAACCAAGCTGAAAGATGATGGAAGCAACTATGCGGACTGGGTCCATGGCTTGAGGATCATCCTCATAGCTTCCAAGAAATTGTATGTCCTTGATGCACCACTAGGTGACCCACCCCTTCTCCCAGAAGAGCAAGACGTTGCGAACGCTTGGCATTCTCGCTGCGATGATTACTCCCTTGTTCAGTGCGGCATGCTTTACAGTTTAGAACCGGGGATCCAAAAGCGTTTTGAGCAACGCGAAGCATATGAGATGTTCCAAGAGCTGAAACTGGTTTTCCAAGCTCATGCCCGGGTCGAGAGATATGACGTCTCCGACAAGTTCTTCAGCTGTAAGATGGAGGAGAATAGTTCTGTCAGTGAGCACATCCTCAAGATGTCTGGGCTACACAACCGCTTGACTTAGCTGGGAGTTAATCTCTCGGATGACTCGGTCATTGACAGAATCCTCCAGTTGCTTCCACCTAGATACAAAAGCTTTGTGATGAACTACAACAAGCAGGGGATGGAGAAGTCCATTCCTGAGTTGTACTCGATGCTGAAATCATCGGAAGTCGAGATAAAAAAGGAGCATCAAGTGTTGATGGTGAATAAGACCACTAGTTTCAAGAAAGGCAAGGGTAAGAATAACTTCAAGAAGGACAGCAAAGCTATTGCCGCGCCCGGTAAGCAAGTTGTCGGGAAGAATAAGAACAAGCATGGACCCAAGCCTGAGACTGAGTGTTTTTATTGCAAGGGTACCGGTCACTGGAAGCAGAACTGCCCCAAGTACTTAGAGGATAAGAAGGACGACAACATTAATGGTATATGTGATATACTTGTTATTGATGTGTACCTAACCAGCGCTCGTAGTAGCTCCTGGGTATTTGATACGGTGCAGTTGCTCACATTTGTAACTCCAAGCAGGAGCTGCGGAATAAGCGGAGGCTGGCAACGGACGAGGTGACGATGCGCGTCGGGAATGGTTCCAAGGTCGATGTGATCGCCGTCGGCACGCTACCTCTACATCTACCTTCAGGATTAGTGTTAAACCTTAATAATTGTTATTTAGTACCAGCTTTGAGCATGAACATTGTATCTGGATCTCGCTTGATGCGAGATGGCTACTCATTTAAATCTGAGAATAATGGTTGTTCTATTTATATGAGAGAGATGTTTTATGGTCATGCCCCGCTGGTCAATGGTTTATTTTTGATGAATCTCGAACGTGATGTTACACATGTCCATAGTGTGAGTACCAAAAATTGTAAGGTTGATAACGATAGTCCCACTTACATGTGGCACTGCCGCCTTGGTCATATTGGTGTCAAACGCATGAAGAAGCTCCATACTGATGGACTTTTGGAGTCTCTTGATTTCGAATCATTTGACACGTGCAAACCATGCCTCATGGGTAAGATGACCAAGACTCCGTTCTCCGGAACAATGGAGCGAGCAACTGACTTGTTGGAAATAATACATACCGATGTATGCGGTCCAATGAGTGTCGAGGCTCGTGGTGGCTACCGTTATGTTCTCACCCTCACTGATGACTTGAGTAGATATGGGTATGTCTACTTAATGAAACATAAGTCTGAAACTTTTGAAAGGTTCAAGGAATTTCAGAGTGAGGTAGAGAATCAACATGACAGGAAAATAAAGTGCCTACGATCTGATCGTGGCGGAGAATATTTAAGTCACGAGTTTGGCACGCACCTAAGGAAATGTGGAATGGTTTCACAACTCACGCAACCTGGCACACCTCAGCGAAATGGTGTGTCTGAATGTCGTAATCGCACTCTATTAGATATGGTACGATCTATGATGTCTCTTACCGACTTACCACTATCATTTTGGGGATATGCATTAGAGACTACCGCATTCACTTTAAATAGGGCACCGTCAAAATCCGTTGAGATGACACCGTATGAATTATGGTTTGGAAAGAAACCTAAGCTGTCGTTTCTAAAAGTTTGGGGATGCGATGCTTATGTGAAGAAACTTCAACCTGAGAAGCTCGAACCCAAAGCGGAAAAGTGTGTCTTCATAGGATATCCCAAAGAGACTATTGGGTATACCTTCTACCTACGATCCGAGGGCAAAGTCTTTGTTGCCAAGAATGGATCCTTTCTCGAGAAAGAGTTTCTCTCGAAAGAAGTAAGTGGGAGGAAAATAGAACTTGATGAGGTAATTGTACCTCCACTCGAACCGGAGAGTAGCGCAGCACAGGAAGTTGTTTCTGTGGAGCCTACACCGGCCGGAGAGGAAGTTAATGATGATGATCATGAAACTATAGATCAAGTTACTATTGAACATTGAAGGTCCACTAGGACAAGTTCCGCACCAGAGTGGTACGGCAACCCTGTCCTGGAGATCATGTTGTTAGACAACGGTGAACCTTCGAGCTATGAAGAAGCGATGGCGGTCCTGGATTCCAACAAATGGCTTGAAGCCATGAAATCCGAGTTAGGATCCATGTATGAGAACAAAGTGTGGACTTTGGTGGACTTGCGTGTTGATAAGCGAGCCATTGAAAATAAATGGATCTTTAAGAAGAAGACTGACGCGGATGGTAATGTGACCATCTATAAGGCTCGGCTTGTCGCTAAGGGTTATCGACAAGTTCAAGGAGTTGACTATGATGAGACTTTCTCACCCGTAGCGATGCTGAAGTCTGTCCGAATCATGTTAGCAATTGCCGCATTTTATGATTATGAGATCTGGCAAATGGACGTCAAAACGGCATTCCTTAATGGCTTCCTCAAGGAAGAACTGTATATGATGCAACCAGAAGGTTTTGTCGATCCTAAAGATGCTAACAAGGTATGCAAGCTCCAGCGCTCCATCTATGGGCTGGTGCAAGCATCTCGGAGTTGGAACATTCGCTTTAATGAGGTGATTAAAGCGTTTGGGTTTATACAGGTTTATGGAGAACCCTGTATTTACAAGAAAGTGAGTGGGAGCTCTGTAGCATTTCTCATATTATATGTGGATGACATACTGATAATGGGAAATGATATAGAACTCTTGGAAGTATAAAGGCCTACTTGAATAAGTGTTTTTCAATGAAGGACCTTGGATAAGCTGCGTACATATTAGGTATTAAGATCTATAGAGATAGATCGAGACGCCTCATAGGTCTTTCACAAAGCACATACCTTGACAAGATATTGAAGAAGTTCAATATGGATCAGTCCAGGAAGGGGTTCTTGCCTGTGCTACAAGGTGTGACATTGAGTACAACTCAATGCCCGACCATGGCAAAGGATAGAGAAGAGATGAGTGTCATCTCCTATGCTTCAGCCATAGGCCCTATTATGTATGCCATGCTGTGTACTAGACCTGATGTGAACCTTGCCATAAGTTTGGTAGGGAGGTACCAAAGTGATCCCGGAGCGGAACACTGGACAGCGGTCAAGAAAATCCTGAAGTACCTGAAAAGGACAAAGGACATGTTTCTCGTATATGGAGGTGCCGAAGAGCTCGTCGGAAAGGGTTACGTTAATGCTAGCTTCGACACAGATCTGGACGACTCCAAGTCGCAAACCGGATACGTGTATATTTTGAATGGAGGGGCAGTCAGCTGGTGCAGCAGCAAGCAAAGCATCGTCGCGACATCTACATGTGAAGCGGAGTACATAGCTTCTTCGGAAGTAGCAAAGGAAGGAGTCTGGATGAAGGAGATCATCACCGACCTAGGAGTAATTCCAAGCGCGTCGGGCCCGATGACTCTATTCTGTGATAACACTGGAGCTATTGCCCTTGCAAAGGAGCCCAGATTTCACAAGAAGACAAGACACATCAAGCGCCGCTTCAACTCCATTCGTGATTGCATTGAGGAGGGAGATATAGATATTTGTAAAGTGCATACAGATCTGAATGTCGCAGATCCGTTGACTAAACCTCTCTCACGAGCAAAACATGATCAACACCAGAATGCTATGGGTGTACGATTCATCACAATGTAACTAGATTATTGACTCTAGTGCAAGTGGGAGACTGTTGGAAATATGCCCTAGAGGCAATAATAAAATGGTTATTATTGTACTTCCTAGTTCATGATAATTGTGTATTGTTCATGCTATAATTGTGTTAACCGGAAACCGTAATACATGTGTGAATACGTAGACCACAACATGTCCCTGGCGAGCCTTTAGTTGACTAGCTCGTTGATCAATAGATGGTCACGGTTTCATGACCATGGACATTGGATGTCATTGATAATGGGATCACATCATTAGGAGAATGATGTGATGGACGAGACCCAATCCTAAGCATAGAGATCGTGTAGTTCGTCTGCTAAAGCTTTTCAATATCAAGTATCGTTTCCTTAGACCATGAGATTATGCAACTCCCGGATACCGTAGGAATGCTTTGGGTGTGCCAAACGTCACAATGTAACTGGGTGGCTATAAAGGTGCACTACGGGTATCTCCGAAAGTGTCTGTTGGGTTGGCACGAATCGAGACTGGGATTTGTCACTCCGTGTGATGGAGAGGTATCTCTGGGCCCACTCGGTAAGACGTCGTCATAATGAGCTCAATGTGACTAAGGAGTTAGTCACGGGATGATGTATTACGGGATGAGTAAAGAGACTTGCCGGTAACAAGATTGAACAAGGTATAGAGATACCGACAATCGAATCTCGGGCAAGTATCATACCGATAGACAAAGGGAATTGTATACAGGATTGATTGAATCCCCGACATCGTGGTTCATCCGATGAGATCATCATGCAGCATGTGGGAGCCAACATGGGTATCCAGATCCCGCTGTTGGTTATTGACCGGAGAAGTGTCTCGGTCATGTCTATGTGTCTCCAGAACCCGTAGGGTCTACACACTTAAGGTTCAATGACGCTAGGGTTATAGGGAAATGGTATATGTGATTACCGAAGGTTTTTCGGTGTCCTGGATGAGATCCCGGATGTCACGAGGAGCTCCGGAATAGTCCGGATGTAAAGGTTGATATATAGGAAGTCCAGTTTTGGTCACCGGAAAGTTTTCGGGCTCATCGGTAGTGTATCGGGAGTGCCGGGAGGGTGCCAGAGGACCCCCGGGAGGGGTGTGACGACCATAGGACTTTGTGGGCCCTTAGAGGAGGTTTTCCAGCCCTTATTGGGCTGGCCAAGACCTTCTAGAAGGGCCTATGCGGCTAGAGATCAAGAGATAGGGCTGAAAGGATTTAAAAGGAGGAGATCCACCTCCCTTGTGGGAGGTGGACTCTCCCCCTAGTTCAGCCGAAGCTCTCCTCATTGGAGGAGGGGCCAAGGAAGCTCTCCCTCTCCCTCCTCCTATATATATGCAAGGGTTTGGGCTGATTTGAGACACGATTTCTCTCTCTCTCGGCGTAGCCCTACCCTTCCTCTTCCTCGTTCTCCGTAGCGCTTGGCGAAGCCGTGCCGGAGTCCACGTAGCTCCACCGTCACCATGCCGTCGTGCTTTTAGTTGATCACTCTCAGCTTAGTTAGGAACATGAGATCCTTGTGAAAAGTTCCAAGGTAGTCAAAGGTG
This sequence comes from Hordeum marinum, assembly GCA_022496015.1. Lineage (NCBI taxonomy): Eukaryota > Viridiplantae > Streptophyta > Magnoliopsida > Poales > Poaceae > Hordeum > Hordeum marinum. The sequence goes on from CM039675.1 coordinate 427,274,710, forward strand.
ACCTCATTGCCCTCACCGAGTCATATGCTTAACTCAAAGCTACTACCATGAAGGCTCTTACTACCATCTCTCGCATTGATTTAAATGATGAATCTTGTGCGGCTAACTTTGTTCATGATTGCATCTCTCTTCAAGAAAAGAATAATAAGTTAAAAGATCAAATAGAGAAAGGGCTTGTGTCTTGCATTCAAGGATAAAAAAATCTCAATGACCTCTTGAGCAACCAAACGGAGTGTGTTGCAAAAGAGGGAGTTGGGTTTGATCCATCTCTCGAGACAAAGAAGAACAAGAAAAAGAAGATCGGTTCCTCTCCATCTCATCAACAAAAGGTAGTTTTCGTGCAAGAAAGGCACAAGGAGAAGGAGAAGGAAAATGGGGAAGATGGGAATGGCCCTGTCATGAGGGACAAAGCCATTCCCAAAGAGTTTGCTGGCAAGAACAACCCATCCTATGTCTTCATGAGAGGAACGTATGGTTACACCTTTGCTAAATTCGTTGGCACTAATTATGATGATTATGCATGGACTATTTGGGTTCCAAATGTTGGAAATATGCCCTAGAGGCAAATATAAATTGGTTATTATCATATTTCCTTGTTCATAATAATCTTTTATTATCCATGCTATAATTGTATTAATCCAAACTCAGATACATGTGTGGATACATAGACAACACCATGTCCCTAGTATGCCTCTAATAGACTAGCTCGTTGATCAAAGATGGCTATGGTTTCCTAGTCATGGACATGAGATGTCATTTGATAACGGGATCACATCATTAAGAGAATGATGTGATGGACAAGACCCAAACTACAAATGTAGCATATGATCGTGTCAGTTTATTGCTACTGTTTTCTGCATGTCAAGTATTTTTCCTATGACCATGAGATCATGCAACTCACTGATACCGGAGGAGTGACTTGTGTGTATCAAACGTCGCAATGTAACTAGATGACTATAAAGGTGCTCTACAGGTATCTCCGAGGGTGTTTGTCGGGTTGGCATGGATCAAGACTGGGATTTGCTACTCCATGTGACGGAGAGGTATCTCAGGGCCCACTCGGTAATACAACATCACAATAAGCCTTGCAAGCAATGTGACTAAGTGTTAGCCACGGGATCTTGTATTACGGAACGAGTAAAGAGACTTGGTGGTAACGAGATTGAACTAGGTACGGAGGTGCCGACGAACGAATCTCGGGCAAGTAACATACCGAAGAACAAAGGGAACATCAAACGGGATTAACTGAATCCTTGACATAGAGGTTCGACCGATAAAGATCTTTATAGAATATGTAGGAACCAATATGGGCATCCAGGTTCTGCTATTGGTTATTGACTGTAAAGGTGTGTCGGTCATGTCTACATAGTTCTCGAACCCGCAGGGTCTGCACCCTTAAGGTTCGGTGACGTTTCAGTAGTATAGTGTTATGTATGGTGGTGACCGAAGGTTTTTCGGAGTCCCGGATGAGATCCTGGACGTCAGGACGACCTCCGGAATGGTCTAGAGGTAAATATTGATATATAGGAAGTCTTGGTTTGGTCACCGAAAAAGTTTCAGGCTCATCGGTAGTGTACCGGGAGTGCCGGTAGTGTACCGGGGGACCATCGGGAGAGGTATTTCGACCCAAGAGGCTACATGGGCTGTGGGAGGAGGTAAACCAGCCCCTGGTGGGCTGGCCGAAGCCTCCTTTAAGGGCCCATGCGGCTGGAGTGGTTTGAGAAGGAAAAAATCCAAAGGTGGAGAGGTGGAAAGAGTTTCCAAGTGGAAAGGAGGAATCCTACTCCTAATAGGATTGGAGTAGGACTCCTCCACCTCCAATTTCGACCAAACCTTGAGGGTTTGAGGCTGCCTCCTTCCCTCCCTCCCTCCTATATATACTAGAGGATTTAGAGGAAAAAGCTAACCCTAATAGCCACGTGCTACCTCTCCTCTAGATCGTAGTTTCTCCTCTAGATCGATTTTCAGTGGTGCTTAGGCGAAGCCCTGCTGGAATTCCTCCACCACCATCACCGCAAGCCGTCGCACTGCCGGAGAACTCATCTACGTCTCCGCTCCCTCTTGCTGGATCAAGAAGGTGGAGATCATCATCAAGTTGTACGTGTGCTGAACGCGGAGGTGCCGTCCGTTCGGCGCTAGATCGGAAGGACCGTGATCAAGATCGCGAGATGGATCGTGATGAGATCGCAGGACAGATCGTGATGAGTTGGGATGGATCGTGATTGGATTGCGGGATGGATCGTGATGAGATCGCGGGACACTCGGTGATTTGGATCGCGAAGATGTTCGACTACATCAACCGCGTTTCTTAACGCTTCCCACTTAGCGATCTACAAGGGTATGTAGATCCACTCTCCCTCTCATAGATGCTCATCACCATGGATAGATCTTGCGTGTGCGTAGGAATTTTTTTATTTCCCATGCAATGTTCGCAAATAGTGGCATCATTTGCTAGGTCTATGTATAGATGAGATCTCGAGTAGAACACAAAGAGTTTGTGGGCGTTGATTCTTAGATTGCTTCCTTCCTTGGTCGTGTGTTGGTTCAGCGGTATTGTGGGATGAAGCGGCCCGGACCAACCTTACTCGTACGCTTACAAGAGACCGGTTCCATCGACTGACATGTAACCTCGTTGCACAAAGATGGCTGGTGGGTGTCTGTTTCTCCTACTTTAGTTGGATCGGATTCGACAAAGGCGGTCCTTGAGAAGGTTGAAAAGCAACTTATGTATCACCGTTGTTGTTTTTGCGTATGTGAGAATTGTTCTTGCTAGATACCCGTAGCTGCCACGTAAAACATGCAACAACAATTAGAGGACGTCTAACTTGTTTTTGCAGGGTATGTTGTGATGTGATATGGCCAATTACATGATGAGATATATGTCATGTATGAGATGATCATGTTTTGTATAGAATATCATGACTTGCATGTCGATGAGTACGGCAACCGGCAGGAGCCATTGGGTTGTCTTTAATTATTGTATATGACTTGTGTGTCAATCATTAAGTGCTATGTAATGCTTTACTTTATCGCTGAACGGTAGCTATAGTAGTAGAAGCATGGTGGGCCCGACAACCCCGATGGTGACACGTTGATGGAGATCAAGATGATGGAGATCATGGTGTCATGCCGGTGACGATGGAGATCATGCCGGTGCTTTCAAGATGGAGATCAAAAGCACAAGTTCATGGCCATATCATGTCACTTATGATTTGCATGTGATGTTAATCCTTTTATGCACCTTGTTTTGCTGAGGACGACAGTAGCATTATAAGGTGATCCCTCACTTAATTTCAAGATAAATTGTGTTCTCCCCAAGTGTGCACCGTTGCGAAAGTTCGTCGTGTCGAGACACCACGTGATAATCGTGTTGGGGAACGTCGCATGGGAAACAAAAATTTTCCTACGCACACGCAAACCTATCCATGGTGATGAGCATCTATGAGAGGGAGAGTGGATCTACGTACCCTTGTAGATCGCTAAGCGGAAAGCGTTAAGAAACGCGGTTGGTGTAGTCGAACATCTTCGCGATCCAAATCGCCGAGCGTCCCGCGATCTCATCACGATCCGTCCCGCGATCCAATCACGATACGTCCCGTGAACTCATCACGATCCGTCCCGCGATCTCATCACGATCCGTCTCACAATCTTGATCACGATCTGTCCCGCGAACTCATCACGATCCGTTTCGCGATCTCGTCACGAACCGTCTCGCGATCTCGATCACGGTCCTTCCGATCTAGCGCCGAACAGACGGCACCTCCGCGTTCAGCACACGTGCAGCTTGATGACGATCTCCACCGTCTTGATCCAGCAAGAGGAGGTGGAGAGGAGAGAGAGTTCACCGGCAGCGTGACAGCGCTCCGGTGATGGTGGTGGAGTGATTCCGGCAGGGCTTCGCCTAAGCGCTGCGGAAAACCGATCTAGAGGAGAAACTGTGCACCGGTGAAACGGGTAGCACGTGGTCGGAAATTCTGTCCGAAAACCACCCAATCCACTAGTATATATAGGAGGAGAGGAGAGGAGAGGCAGACAAGGCCTTTGGGTCGGCCGAAATAGGAGGTGGGAGCAATCCTACTTCACCTTCAATCCTAGTTGGAGTAGGATTGCCTCCTATTGGCTGATTTTCCACTTTTTGCTTTAGGACTTTCTCTCCTGCGCCATGGGCCTTTGTGGCTGTTTTTCCAGCCCACTAAGGGCTGGTTATTATTCTCCCACAGCCCATGGACCTCTTGGGGTCGAAATACCCCTCCCGGAGGTCCTCCGGTACACTACCGGCACTCCCGGTACAATACCGATACTCCCGGTACACTACCGATGAGCTCGAAACTTTTCCGGAAACCAAACTGGGACTTCCTATATATGAATCTTTACCTCCGGACCATTCCGGAGCTCCTCGTGACGTCCGGGATCTCATCCGGGACTCCGAACAACCTTCGGTCACCACCATACATAACTCTACACTACCGAAACGTCACCGAACCTTAAGTGTGCAGACCCTGCGGGTTCAAGAACTATGTAGACATGACCGAGACACCTCTACGGTCAATAACCAATGGCGGGACCTAGACGTCCACATTGGTTCCTACATATTCTACGAAGATCTTTATCGGTCGAACCTCTATGTCAAGGATTCAGTTAATCCCGTATATCGTTCCCTTTGTTCTTCGGTATGTTACTTGCCCGAGATACGATCGTCGGTATCTCCATACCTAGTTCAACCTCGTTACCGGCAAGTCTCTTTACTTGTTCCGTAATACAAGATCCCGCAACTAACAATTAGTCACATTGCTTGCAAGGCTTATTGTGATGTTGCATTACCGAGTGGGCCCCGAGATACCTCTCCGTTACACGGAGTAACAAATCCCAGTCTCGATCCATGCCAACTCAACAAACACCATCGGAGATACCTGTAGAGCAACTTTATAGTCACCCAGTTACGTTGCGATGTTTGATACACACAAGGCACTCCTACGATATCCGTGAGTTGCATGATCTCATGGTCATAGGAACATATACTTGACATGCAGAAAACAGTAGCAATAAACTGACACGATCATATGCTATGTTTGTAGTTTGGGTCTTATCCATCACATCATTCTCCTAATGATGTGATCCCGTTATCAAATGACATCTCATGTCCATGGCTAGGAAACCTTAACCATCCTTTGATCAACGAGCTAGTCCATTAGAGGCATACTAGGGACATGGTTTTGTCTATGTATCCACACATGCATTTAAGTATCAATCAATACAATTATAGCATGGATAATAAACGATTATCATGAACAAGGAAATATGATAATAACTAATTTATTATTGCCTCTAGGGCATATTTCCAACAGTCTCCCACTTGCACTAGAGTCAATAATCTAGTTCACATCACCATGTGATTCGCATTGTTATGAATCTAACACCCAATGAGTTCTGGGGCTCGATCATGCTTTGCATGTGAGAGAGGTCTTATAGTCAAGGGTCTGCGATATTCAGATCCGTGTGTACTTTGCATATCTCTATGTCAAACCGTAAACACTGCTACCACACTCCACTTGGTAGTATTTCCAAATGGCTGCTCCACTATACGTATCCAGATTGCTACTACTAGTCATCCGGATAGGTGTTAAAGCTTGCATCGACGTAACTCTTTACGACGAACTCTTTATCACCTCCATAATCAAGAAACATTTCCTTAGTCCTCTGGTTACTAAGGAAAATTCCGACCGCTGTCCAGTGATCCACTCCTGGACCACTCTTGTACCCCTTGACAGACTCATGGCAAGGCACACATAGGTGCGGTACACAGCATGGCATAATATAGAGCCTATGGCTAAGGCATAGGGGATGACGTTCGTCCTTTCTCTTTCTTCTGCCGTTGTCGAGCTTTGAGTCTCACTCAACTTCACACCTTACAAATCAGACGAGAACTATTTCTCTGGCTGATCCATTTTGAACTCTTTCAAAATCTTGTGAAGGTATGCACTCATTGAAAGTCTCATCAAGCATCTTGATCTATCTCTATAGATTTTGAAGCTCAACAATTAGGTAGCTTTATCCAGGTCTTCCTTTGAAAATCACTTTCCAAATAACCGTTTTATGCTTTCCAGAAACTCTACATTATTTCTGAACAACAATATGTCATCCACATATACTTATCAGAAATTCTATAGTGCTCCCACTCACTTTATTGCAAATACAAGTTTCTCATAAACTTTGTATAAACATCAAAACTTTGATCACCTCATCAAAGCGTATATTCCAACTCCGAGATGCTTGCTTCAGTCCATGGAAGGATCACCGAAGCTTGCACACCTTTTAGCATCCTTAGGCCTGACAAAACCTTCTGGTTGTATCACATACAACCTTTCCTCAAGTAAACCATTAAGGAAACGATGTTTTGACATCCATCTGCCAGATTTCATACTTGAAAACACAGCAACTGCTAACATAATTCCAACAGACTTTTAGCATCTCTACGAGTGAGAAAGTCTCATCGTAGTCAACTCCTTGAACTTGTCACAAACATCTTTGCAACAAGTCGAGCTTTACAAATAGTGACATTCACCATCAGCGTCTGTCTTCATTTTAAAGATCCATTTGTACTCAACGACCTGCCGTCCAACGAGCAAGTCTACCAAAGTCTACACTTGGTTTTAATACATGGATCCTATCTCGGATTTCATGGCCTCCAACCATTTGTCAGAATCCGGGCCCATCATCGCTTCTCCATAGCTCGTAGGTTCATCGTTGTCCAACAACATGACCTCCAAGACAGAGTTGTCGTACCGCTCAGGAGCAGTACACATCCTTGTCGACCTACGAAGTTCGATAGTAACTTGATCCTGAAGCTTCATGATCATCATCATTAACTTCCTCTTCAACTAACGTAGGCTTCACAGGAACATCTTTCTGCGTTGCGCTACTCTCTGGTTGAACAAAGGTTTAACAACCTCATCAAGTTCTATCTTCCTCCCACTCAATTCTTTCGAGAGAAACTTTTTCTCGAGAAAGGACCTAGTTCTAGCAACAAACACTTTGCACTCGGATCTGAGATAGAAGGCATACCCATCTGTTCTTAGGGTATTCTATGAAGATACATTTGTCCGCTTTGGGTTCTAGCTTATTATGTGAAAACATTTTCCACACAAGCATCGCAGCCCCAAACATTAAGAAATGACAGCTTAGGTTTCTATCAAACCATAATTCACACGGTGTCATCTCAACGGATTTAGATGATGCCCTATTTAAAGTGAATGTAGTTGTCTCTAATGCATAACCCCAAAAATTATAGTAGTAAAACGATAAGAGACATCACAGTATGCACTATATCAATAGAGCATGACTATGATGTTCGGACACACCATCACACCATGGTGTTCTAGGTGGCGTTAGTTGTGAAACAAATTTCACGTTGTCTTAAGTTGTATGCCAAACTCATAACTCAGATATTCACCTCCACGATCATATCGCGGTCATTTTTATCTTCTTGTCACGATGATCTTTAAACTTCACTCTGAATTTGCTTGAACCTTTCAAACGATTCAGACTTGTGTTTCATTAAGTAAATATACACTATATCTACTCAAATCATAAGTGAAGGTAAGAAAATAACGATATCCACTTCACGCTACAAGACTCACTAGATTGCATACATCAACATGTATCATTTCCAATGAATCACTTGCCCGCTCCATCCAACGGGGTCCTTTAGTCATCTTGCCCAAGAGGCATGGTTCGCATGTCTCAACCGATTCGAAATCGATGAGTCCAAATATCCATCAGCATGGAGTTTCTACATGCGCTTTATACCAATATGACATTTAGCGGCAGTGCCACAAGTATGTGGTACTATCATTATTAACTTTGTATCTTTTGACATCAATGTTATGAACATGTGTACTACTACGATCAAGATTTCAACAAACCATTCTCACTGGGTGCATGACCATTGAAGGTATTATTCATGTAACCAGAATAACTATTATTCTCTGACTTAAATGAATAACCGTATTGCAACAAACATGATCTAATCATGTTCATGCTCAACGCAAAACACAAAATAACATTTATTTAGGTTCGTCACTAATCCTGAAGGTAGAGAGAGCGTGCGATGTTGATCACATCAACCTTGGAAACATTTCCAACACACATCGTCACCTCACCCTTAGCTAGTTCTCCGTTTATTCCGTAGCTTTTATTTCGAGTTACTAACATTTAGCAACCGAACCGGTATCCAATACCCTGGTGCTACCAGGAGTACTAGCAAGGTACACATCAATAACTCATATATCAAATATACTTCTGTCGATGTTGCCAGCCTTCTTATCTACCAAGTATCTAGGGTTGTTCCGCTTCAGCGACCTCTTACCTCATAATAGAAGCACTTAGTCTCGGGTTTGAGTTCAACTTTGGGTTGCTTCACTGGAGCAGCAACTGACTTGCTATCCATGAAGTTTCCCTCCTTGCTCTTGCCCTTTTCGAAACTAGTGGTTTGATTAACCATCAACACTTGACGCTCCTTCTTGATTTCTACCTTCGCGGTGTCAAACATCGTGAACAGCTCAGGGATCAATACTTCTATCCCTGGTGTATTATAGTTCATCACTAAGTTCTAGTAGCTTTAGTGACAGTGACTTGGAGAACTATATCAATCACTATCTTATCTGGAAGATCAACTCCCACTTGATTCAAGCGATTGTAGTACCCAGACAATCTGAGTACATGCTCAACGATTGAGCTATTCTCCTTCATCTTACAAGCAAAGAATCTTGTTGGAGATCTCATATCTCGCAACAAAGGCACGAGCCTGAGATCACAATCTCTGCTCCTAGAACATCTCACATGTTCCGTGACGTTCAAAACGTTTTGGAGCCTCAATTCTAAGCCGTAATGCATGACGCACTGAACTATCAAGTAGTCATCAAAACATGCCTGTTAGATGTTCACAACATCTATAGACGACGCTAGAGGGGGTGGCGCACCGAGCGGTGCATTAAGGACATAAGCCTTCTGTGCAGCAATGAGGACAATCCTTAGATCATGGACCCAGTCCGCAATTTTGCTACCAACATCTTTCAATTCTATTTCTCTAGGAACATATAAAAATACAAGGGAGCTACAGCGCGAGCTAGTAATCTACAACATAATTTGCAAAGACACTTTGACTATGTTCATGATAATGAGTTCAATTAATCATATTGCTTAAGAACTCCCACTCAAATTGACATCCCTCCGATCATTCGAGTGATACATGATCCAAATTCACCAACTCAAGTCCGATCATCACGTGAGTTGAGGTGGCTGCAATGGTGAACATCATTATGTTGATCATATCTACTATATGACTCATGTTCGACCTTTCGGTCTCTCGTGTTCTGAGGCCATGTCTGTACATGCTAGGCTCGTCAAGTTTAACCCGAGTGTTCTGCGCGTGCAAATCTGGCTTGCACCCGTTGTATGTGAACGTAGAGTCTATCACACCCGATCATCACGTGGTGTCTCAACACGACGAACTTTCGCAACGGTGCACACTCGGGGAGAACACAGTTCATCTTGAAATTCAAGTGAGGGATCATCTTATAATGCTACCGCCGTACTAAGCAAAACAAGGTGCATAAAAGGATTAACATCTCATGCAATTCATAAGTGACATGATATGGCCATGAACTTGTGTTTAAGATCTCCATCTTCGAAACACCGGCATGATCTCCATCGTCACCGGCACAACACCATGATCTCCATCATCTTGATCTCCATCAATGTGTTGCCATTGGGGTTGTCCCGCCCTACATGCTTCTACTACTATTGCTACCGTAGCGATAAAGTAAAGCATTACATAGCGCTTAATGATTGACACGCAGGTCATACAATAATTAAAGACAACCCTATGGCTCCTGCCGGTTGCCGTACTCATCGACATGCAAGTCGTGATAATCTATACATCACATGATCATCTCATACATCACATATATCTCATCATGTAATTGGCCATATCACATCACAACATACCCTGCAAAAACAAGTTAGACGTCCTCTAATTGTTGTTGCATATTTTACGTGGCTGCTATGGGTATCTAGCAAGAACGATTCTCACCTACGCATAAACCACAACGGTGATACACTAGTTTGCTTTTCAACCTTCTCAAGGACCGCCTTTGTCGAATCCGGTCCAACTAAAGTGAGAGAAACTGTCACCCGCAAGCCATCTAGGCAACAAGTTGCGTCGAGGGAACCGGTCTCTCGTAAGCGTACGAGTAATGTTGGTCCGGGCCGCTTCATCTCACAATCCCGCTAAACCAAAATACGACCAAGGGAGGAAGCAATCTAAGCATCAACGCCCACAAACCTTTTGTGTTCTACTCGAGATCTCATCGAACCATCAACCTAGCTCATGATGCCACTGTTGGGGAACGTCGCATAGGAAACAAAAATTTTCCTACGCACACGCAAACCTATCCATGGTGATGAGCATCTACGAGAGGGAGAGTGGATCTACGTACCCTTGTAGATCGCTAAGCGGGAAGCGTTAAGAAACGCGGTTGGTGTAGTCGAACATCTTCGCGATCCAAATCGCCGAGCGTCCCGCGATCTCATCACGATCCGTCCCGCGATCCAATCACGATACGTCCCGTGAACTCATCACGATCCGTCCCGCGATCTCATCACGATCCGTCTCACAATCTTGATCACGATCTGTCCCGCGAACTCATCACGATCCGTTCCGTGATCTCGTCACGAACCGTCTCGCGATCTCGATCATGGTCCTTCCGATCTAGCGCCGAACAGACGGCACCTCCGCGTTCAGCACACGTGCAGCTTGATGACGATCTCCACCGTCTTGATCCAGCAAGAGGAGGTGGAGAGGAGAGAGAGTTCACCGGCAGCGTGACAGCGCTCCGGTGATGGTGGTGGAGTGATTCCGGCAGGGCTTCGCCTAAGCGCTGCGGAAAACCGATCTAGAGGAGAAACTGTGCACCGGTGAAACGGGTAGCACGTGGCCGGAAATTCTATCCGAAAACCACCCAATCCACTAGTATATATAGGAGGAGAGGAGAGGAGAGGCAGCCAAGGCCTTTGGGTCGGCCGAAATAGGAGGTGGGAGCAATCCTACTTCACCTCCAATCCTAGTTGGAGTAGGATTGCCTCCTATTGGCTGATTTTCCACTTTTTGCTTTAGGACTTCCTCTCCTGCGCCATGGGCCTTTGTGGCTGTTTTTCCAGCCCACTAAGGGCTGGTTATTATTCTCCCACAGCCCATGGACCTCTTGGGGTCGAAATACCCCTCCCGGAGGTCCTCCGGTACACTACCGGCACTCCCGGTACAATACCGATACTCCCGGTACACTACCGATGAGCTCGAAACTTTTCCGGAAACCAAACTGGGACTTCCTATATATGAATCTTTACCTCCGGACCATTCCGGAGCTCCTCGTGACGTCCGGGATCTCATCCGGGACTCCTAACAACCTTCGGTCACCACCATACATAACTCTACACTATCGAAACGTCACCGAACCTTAAGTGTGCAGACCCTGCGGGTTCAAGAACTATGTAGACATGACCGAGACACCTCTACGGTCAATAACCAATGGCGGGACCTGGACGTCCACATTGGTTCCTACATATTCTACGAAGATCTTTATTGGTTGAACCTCTATGTCAAGGATTCAGTTAATCCCGTATATCGTTCCCTTTGTTCTTCGGTATGTTACTTGCCCGAGATTCGATCGTCGGTATCTCCATACCTAGTTCAACCTCGTTACCGGCAAGTCTCTTTACTCGTTCCGTAATACAAGATCCCGCAACTAACAATTAGTCACATTGCTTGCAAGGCTTATTGTGATGTTGCATTACCGAGTGGGCCCCGAGATACCTCTCCGTTACACGGAGTAACAAATCCCAGTCTCGATCCATGCCAACTCAAAAAACACCATCGGAGATACCTGTAGAGCAACTTTATAGTCACCCAGTTACGTTGCGATGTTTGATACACACAAGGCACTCCTCCGATATCCGTGAGTTGCATGATCTCATGGTCATAGGAACATATACTTGACATGCAGAAAACAGTAGCAATAAACTGACACGATCATATGCTATGTTTGTAGTTTGGGTCTTATCCATCACATCATTCTCCTAATGATGTGATCCCGTTATCAAATGACATCTCATGTCCATGGCTAGGAAACCTTAACCATCCTTTGATCAACGAGCTAGTCCATTAGAGGCATACTAGGGACATGGTTTTGTCTATGTATCCACACATGCATTTAAGTATCAATCAATACAATTATAGCATGGATAATAAACGATTATCATGAACAAGGAAATATGATAATAACTAATTTATTATTGCCTCTAGGGCATATTTCCAACAGTCTCCCACTTGCACTAGAGTCAATAATCTAGTTCACATCACCATGTGATTCGCATTGTTATGAATCTAACACCCAATGAGTTCTGGGGCTCGATCATGCTTTGCATGTGAGAGAGGTCTTATAGTCAACGGGTCTGCGATATTCAGATCCGTGTGTACTTTGCATATCTCTATGTCAAACCGTAAACACTGCTACCACACTCCACTTGGTAGTATTTCCAAATGGCTGCTCCACTATACGTATCCAGATTGCTACTACTAGTCATCCGGATAGGTGTTAAAGCTTGCATCGACGTAACTCTTTACGACGAACTCTTTATCACCTCCATAATCAAGAAACATTTCCTTAGTCCTCTGGTTACTAAGGAAAATTCCGACCGCTGTCCAGTGATCCACTCCTGGACCACTCTTGTACCCCTTGACAGACTCATGGCAAGGCACACATAGGTGCGGTACACAGCATGGCATAATATAGAGCCTATGGCTAAGGCATAGGGGACGACGTTCGTCCTTTCTCTTTCTTCTGCCGTTGTCGAGCTTTGAGTCTCACTCAACTTCACACCTTACAAATCAGACAAGAACTATTTCTCTGGCTGATCCATTTTGAACTCTTTCAAAATCTTGTGAAGGTATGCACTCATTGAAAGTCTCATCAAGCATCTTGATCTATCTCTATAGATTTTGAAGCTCAACAATTAGGTAGCTTTATCCAGGTCTTCCTTTGAAAATCACTTTCCAAATAACCGTTTTATGCTTTCCAGAAACTCTACATTATTTCTGAACAACAATATGTCATCCACATATACTTATCAGAAATTCTATAGTGCTCCCACTCACTTTATTGCAAATACAAGTTTCTCATAAACTTTGTATAAACATCAAAACTTTGATCACCTCATCAAAGCGTATATTCCAACTCCGAGATGCTTGCTTCAGTCCATGGAAGGATCACCGAAGCTTGCACACCTTTTAGCATCCTTAGGCCTGACAAAACCTTCCGGTTGTATCACATACAACCTTTCCTCAAGTAAACCATTAAGGAAACGATGTTTTGACATCCATCTGCCAGATTTCATACTTGAAAACACAGCAACTGCTAACATAATTCCAACAGACTTTTAGCATCTCTACGAGTGAGAAAGTCTCATCGTAGTCAACTCCTTGAACTTGTCACAAACATCTTTGCAACAAGTCGAGCTTTACAAATAGTGACATTCACCATCAGTGTCTGTCTTCATTTTAAAGATCCTTGAAACCACCTCAACTCACGTGATGATCGGACTTGATTTGGTGAATTTGGATCATGTATCACTCGAATGACCAGAGGGATGTCAATTTGAGTGGGAGTTCTTCAGTAATATGATTAATTGAACTCATTATCATGAACATAGTCAGTAGTGTCTTTGCAAATTATGTTGTAGATTACTTGCGCGCGCTGTAGCTCCCTTGAATTTTTATATGTTCCTAGAGAAATAGAGTTGAAAGATGATGGTAGCAATATTGCGGACTGGGTCCATCATCTGAGGATTGTCCTCATTGCTGCACAGAAGGCTTATGTCCTTAATGCACCGCTCGGTGCGCCAACCCCTCTAGCATCGTCAGTAGATGTTGTGAACATCTGACAGGCACGTTCTAATGACTACTTGATAGTTTAGTGCGTCATGCATTACGGCTTAGAATTGAGGCTCCGAAATGTTTTGAACATCACGGAACATATGAGATGTTCTAAGAGTTGAAATTAGGATCTCAGGCTCGTGCCCGTGTTGCGAGATATGAGATCTCCAACAAGATTCTTTGCCTGCAAGATGAAAGAGAATAGCTCAATCGTTGAGCATGTGCTTAGATTGTCTGGGTGCTACAATCGCTTGAATCGAGTGGGAGTTGATCTTCCAGATAAGATAGTGATTGATATAGTTCTCCAAGTCAGTGTCACTAAGCTACTAGAACTTGGTGATGAACTATAAAATGCCAGTGATAGAAATAATGATCCCTGAGCTGTTCGCGATGTTTGACACCGCGAAGGTAGAAATCAAGAAGGAGCGTCAAGTGTTGATGGTTAGTCAAACCACTAGTTTCGAGAAGGGGAAGACGAAGGAGGGAAACTTCATGGATAGCAAGTTAGTTGCTGCTCCAGTGAAGCAACCCAAAGTTGAACCCAAACCCGAGACTAAGTGCTTCGATTATGAGGAGAGCGGTCGCTGAAGCGGAACAACCCTAGATACTTGGTAGATAAGAAGGTTGGCAACATCGACAAAAGTATATTTGATATATGTGCTAATGATGTGTACCTTGCGAGTACTCCTAGTAGCACCTGGGTATTGGATACCGGTTCGGTTGCTAAATGTTAGTAACTCGAAATAAAAGCTATGGAATAAACGGAGAACTAGCTAAGGGTGAGGTGATGATGTGTGTTGGAAATGTTTCCAAGGTTGATGTGATCAACATCGCACGCTCTCTCTACCTTCGGGATTAGTGACGAACCTAAATAAATGTTATTTGGTGTTTTGCATTGAGCATGAACGTGATTAGATTGTGTTTATTGCAACACGGTTATTCATTTAAGTTAGACAATAATGGTTATTCTGTTTACATGAATGATACCTTCAATGGTCATGCATCCAGTGAGAATGGTTTGTTGAATCTTGATCGTAGTAATACACATGTTCATAACATTGATGCCAAAAGATACAAAGTTAATAATTATAGTACCATATACTTGTGGCACTGCCGCTAAATGTCATATTGGTATAAAGCACATGAAGAAACTCCATGCTTATGGATCTTTGGACTCATTCGATTTCGAATCGGTTGAGACATGCGAACCATCCCTCTTGGGCAAGATGACTAAGGACCCCGTTTTCCAGATGGATGGAGCGGGCAAGTGATTTATTGGAAATGATACATGTTGACGTATGCAATCCAATGAGTCTTGTAGCGTGCGGTGGATATCGTTATTTTCTTACCTTTACCGATGATTTGAGTAGATATAGTGTATATTTAATTAATGAAACACAAGTCTGAATTGTTTGAAAGGTTCAAAAAAATTCAGTGTGAAGTTTAAGATCATCATGACAAGAAGATAAAAATGTCTGCGATATGATCGTGGAGGTGAATATCTGAGTTACGAGTTTGGCATAAAACTTTAGACAATGTGAAAGTTGTTTCACAACTCACGCCACCTGGAACACCATAGTGTGATGGTGTGTTTGAATGTCATAGTCGTACTCTATTGGATATGGTGCGTGCTATGATGTCTCTTATCGTTTTGCTACCATAATTTTGGGGTTATACATTAGAGACAACTACATTCACTTTAAATAGGGCACTATATAAATCCGTTGAGATGACACTGTGTGAATTAGGGTTTGATAGAAACCCAAGCTGTCATTTCTTAATGTTTGGGGCTGCGACACTTGTGTGGAAAATGTTTTCACCGAATGAGCTCAAACCCAAAGTGGACAAATGCATCTTCATAGAATACCATGAGAACAGTTGGGTGAACCTTCTATCTTAGATCCAAGCATAAAATGTTTGTTGCTAAAACTGGGTCCTTTCTCGAGAAAGAGTTTCTCTCGAAAGAATTGAGTGGGAGGAAGATAGAACTTGATGAGGTTGTTGAACCTTTGTTCAACCAGAGAGTAGCGCAACGCAGGAAGATGTTTCTGTGAAGCCTATGTTAGTTGACGAGGTTAATGATGATGATCATGAAGCTTCGGATCAAGTTACTATCGAACGTCGTAGGTTGACAAGGATGTGTACTACTCCTGAGCGGTACGACAACCCTATCTTGGAGGTCATGTTGTTCGACAACGATGAACCTATGAGCCGTGGAGAAGAGATGATGGGCCCGGATTCCGACAAATGGTTAGAGGCCATGAAATCCGAGAAAGGATCCAGGTATGTAAACCAAGTATAGACTTTGGTAGACTTGCTCATTGGAAGGCAGGTCATCGAGTACAAATGGACCTTTGAGATGATGACAGACGTTGATGGTAAATGTCACCATTTATAGAGCTCGACTTGTCGCAAAGAAGTTTTTGACAAGTTCAAGGCAGTTGCTGCGATGAGACTTTCTCACTCGTAGCGACGCTAAAGTATGTTGGAATTATGTTAGCAGTTGCAGCATTTTTTCAATTATCAAATCTGGCAGATGGATGTCAAAACATCGTTTCCTTCCTTAAGGAAAGGTTGTATGAGATACAACCTTAAGGTTTTGTCAGTCCTAAGGATGCTAAAAGGTGTGCAAGGTTAAGTGATCCTTCTACAAACTGAAGCAAGCATCTCGGAGTTGGAATATACACTTTGATGAGGTGATCAAAGTTTTGAGTCTATACAAAGTTTATGAGAAACTTGTATTTACAATAAAGTTAGTGGGAGCACTATAGAGTTTCTGGTAAGCATATGTGGTTGACATATTGTTGATCGGAAATGATGTAGAATTTCTGGAAAGCATAAACGGTTGTTTGAAAAGAGTTTTTCAAAGGAAGACCTGGATAAATCTACCTAATTGTTGAGCATCCAGATCTATAGAGATAGATCAAGATGCTTGATGAGACTTTCAATGAGTACATACCTTGACAAGATTTTCAAAGAGTTCAAAATGGATCAGTCAGAGAAAGAGTTCTCGCCTGATTTGTAAGGTGTGAAGTTGAGTGAGACTCAAAGCTCGACAACGGCAGAAGAAAGAGAAAGGACGAACATCGTCCCCTATGCCTTAGCCATAGGCTCTATATTATGCCATGTTGTGTACCGCACCTGGTGTGTGCTTTGCCATGAGTTTGTCAAGGGGTGCAAAAGTGATCCAGGAGTAGATCACTGGACAGCGGTCAGGATTATCCTTAGTAACTAGAGGACTAAGGAAATATTTCTCGATTATGGAGGTGATAAAGAGTTCGTCGTAAAGGGTTACGTCGATGCAAACTTTAACACCAATCCGGATGACTCTGAGTAGCAATCCGGATACGTATAGTGGAGCAGCCATTTGGAATAGCTCCAAGTGAGGTGTGGTAGCAGTGTCTACAGTATGACACAAAGATTTGCAAAGTACACACGGATCTGAATGTCGCAGACCCGTTGACTAAAAGACCTCTCTCACATGCAAAGCATGATCGAGCCCTAGAACTCATTTGGTGTTAGATTCATAACAATGCAAATCACATGGCGATGTGAACTAGATTATTGACTCTAGTGCAAGTGGGAGACTATTGGAAATATGCCCTAGAGGCAATAACAAATTGGTTATTATCATATTTCCTTGTTCATGATAATCTTTTATTATCCATGCTATAATTGTATTAATCGGAAACAAAGATACATGTGTGGATACATAGACAACACCATGTCCCTAGTATGCCTCTAATAGACTAGCTCGTTGATCAAAGATGGCTATGGATTCCTAGTCATGGATATGAGATGTCATTTGATAATGGGATCACATCATTAAGAGAATGATGTGATGGACAAGACCCAAACTACAAACGTAGCATATGATCGTGTCAGTTTATTGCTACTGTTTTCTGCACGTCAAGTAATTGTTCCTATGACCATGAGATCATGCAACTCACTGACACCGGAGGAGTGCCTTGTGTGTATCAAACATCGCAACGTAACTGGGTGACTATAAAGGTGCTCTATAGGTATCTCCGAGGGTGTCTATCGGGTTGGCATGGATCAAGACTGGGATTTGCTACTCCGTGTGACGGAGAGGTATCTCAGGACCCACTCGGTAACACAACATCACAATAAGCCTTGCAAGCAACGTGACTAAGTGTTAGCCATGGGATCTTATATTACGGAACGAGTAAAGAGACTTGGTGGTAACGAGGTTGAACTAGGTATGGAGATGCCGACGATCGAATCTCGGGCAAGTAACATGCCGAAGAACAAAGGGAACATCATACGGTATTAACTGAATCCTTGACATAGAGGTTCGACCGATAAAGATCTTTGTAGAATATGTAGGAACCAATATGGGCATCCAGGTCCCGCTATTGGTTATTGACCGTAGAGGTGTCTCGGTCATGTCTACATAGTTCTCGAACCCGCAGGGTCTGCACACTTAAGGTTCGGTGACGTTTCAGTAGTATAGAGTTATGTATGGTGGTGACCGAAGGTTGTTCGGAGTCCCGGATGAGATCCCGGACATCACGAGGACCTCCGGAATGATCCGTAGGTAAAGATTGATATATAGGAAGTCTTGTTTTGGTCGTCGGAAAAGTTTCAGGCTCATCGGTAGTGTACCGGGAGTGTCGGGAGTGTACCGGGGGACCATCGGGAGAGGTATTTCGACCCAAGAGGCTACATGGGCTGTGGGAGGAGGTAAACCAGCCCCTGGTGGGCTGGCCTAAGCCTTCTCTAAGGGCCCATGCGGTTGGGGTGGTTTGACAAGGAAAAAATCCAAAGGTGGAGAGGTCGAAAGAGTTTCCAAGTGGAAAGGAGGAATCCTACTCCTAATAGGATTGGAGTAGGACTCCTCCACCTCCAATTTCGACCAAACCTTGAGGGTTTGAGGCTGCCTCCTCCCCTCCCTCCCTCCTATATATACTAGAGGATTTAGAGGAAAAAGCTAACCCTAATAGCCATGTGCTACCTCTCCTCTAGATCGTAGTTTCTCCTCTAGTTCGATTTTCAGCGGTGCTTAGGCAAAGCCCTGCTGGAATTCCTCCACCACCATCGCTGCAACGCCCTCGCGCTGCCGAAGGACTCGTCTACCTCTCCGCTCCCATTTGCTGGATCAAAAAGGCGGAGATCGTCATCGAGCTGTACGTGTGCTGAACACGGAGGTGCCGTCCGTTCGGCGCTAGATCGGAAGGACCGTGATCAAGATCGCGAGGGGGACCGTGATGAGACCGCGGGACGGATCATGATGAGTTCACGGGACGGATCGTGATGAGCTCGTGGGATGCTCGGAGATTTGGATCGAAAAGACGTTCGACTACACCAACTGCGTTTCTTAACGCTTCCCGCTTAGCGATCTACAAGGGTATGTAGATCCACTCTCCTCTCGTAGATGCTCATCACCATGGATAGATCTTGCGTGTGCGTAGGAAATTTTTTGTTTCCCATGCAACGTTCCCCAACACCTAAGACCCTTGTTGCTAACTATCTAGGACCCATTGAGAAATGGGTACCTAAACTCAAAGCTTGATTTATGTAGGACTATATCTCCGATGGAAATCAATGGGTGATAGATAGTGGATGCACCAATCATATGACCGGAGATAGGGAAATGCTTGTGGAGTTCGTTGATTCCCGCAATGCCTCCTCAACCATTTCATTTGGTGACAATAGCAAGGGCAAGGTATTGGGATTGGGTAAAGTAGTTATCACTAATGATTCATCTCTATCAAATGTCATGCATGTTCAATCCCTTCACTACAATTTACTCTCAACAATTCAATTGGCTCGTGCTGGTTATGATTCCCCTTTCGGTGAATTTCATGTGACCGTCTTTAAGAGGAGCAATCTCAAAGTGGTCTTTTTTGGGCATGTTGAAGACAACCTTTACGTGGTTGATTTCTCTAAAGAGAAAACACATCTTGCAACATGCCTAATGGCCAAGGCCGACGTGGGGTGGCTATGGTACCGATGGCTAGCCCACGTGGGTATGAGAAACTTGCAAGATCTCTTAAAGGGGGAGCACATCCTTGGACTAACCAATGTGTCTTTTGCCAAATATTGTCCTTGTAGTGCTTGCATTGCCGGAAAGCTTTATGAGAAAGCCCATAAAGTGAAGACTATCATTTCCACCTCGAGGTCCTTAGAGCTCCTCCACATGGATCTCTTTGGTTCTGCATCTTATGATAGTGTGGGAGGAAGAAGGTATTGTATTGTCATTGTTGATGATTTCACAAGATATACATGAGTATTATTTCTCAAGACAAAAGATGAGATGAAAGAAACATTCATGAACTTTGCCAAAGAAGCTCAACATCAACATGAGTGTGAGATCAAGGCAATTCGAAGTGACAATGGGGCAGAGTTCAAAAACTATACCATGGATGAGTTCTTGGGTGATGAAGGGATCAAGCACCAATATGCCGCGGTTTATACTCCCCAACAAAGCATGTTGCGGAAAGGAAGAATCGTACTCTTATTGAAATGGCTAGGACCATGCTTGACGAGTACAAGGCTCCTTACAAGCTTTGGGCCGAAGCCATTAACACCGCGTGTCATGCATCAAACTAGATTTATCTCCGCAAGCTCAAGAACAAGACCCCATATGAACTTCTCATTGGGAGAAAACCCAACATCAAATACTTTCGGGTGTTTGGTTGTAAGTGTTTCATTCTGAACAAAAAATCCTGTTTAGCTAAATTTGAGTCTAAAACTTATGAGGGCATATTTGTTGGATATGCCTCAAATTGTTCCTAGTGTTGTGGATGTATTGAGGATACGGTAAATGTGGAGTATGATGAATATAACGGCTCTCGTGTGGAGCAAATTGTTCCTAGTGTTGTAGGTGATGAGGCTCCTTTGCAAGTTATAAGGACCATGTGGATAGTCCACATTCTTCCACAAGAAATACCCTAAGTCCAAGTAGGAGAAGAAGGAGTAAGAGTCCCTCTTGTGGAATCCCCACAAGGGAAGTCATCACCGCCACCACATGTGCAAGATGCTTTGAGAGATCATGAACCTATCCAAGAACAAGAACAAGTCTCTCATGTGCCACCACATGGGGGTCACCCCGTGCGCACGGGGTAACCCGAACCTCTCCGAGTACCCCATGCACATGGGGTACCCCGAACCTCTTTGAGTACCCCATGCGCACGACGCTGACTATTCCCGTGCGCACGGGGTCCAACGGGCAGATTCCCCTCCTCAGCCAAGAACACTATAAAACCCCCCTTCTTCCTCCTCCCTCTCTAACCCTAGTGTCTTGTTGAGATCCACCATTTCTACACCTCATTTTCTCAATACTCTCAATCTCTCCACCCAAACTTGTTGATACTTTGGGGATTGGGAGAGCAAGACCCGATCTACACTTTGACCAAACTAAATTCGTGTTACCCACAACATTTGTCCACCATTGACTTGTTACTCTTGAATCTTGGACTCCTAGGCAGTTAGAGGTTCCTCCGGAAGCTTCCTTGCTTGTGGTGTGCTCCGGAGAAGTTTGTAAAGGTGTGGTGGTCGCCTTCAAGACCAACCCCAAGTGATTCGAGGCTCATCCGTTGGGGGTAACTCGAAAGAGATACGATGAGCCTTCCATGGCCTTCCACAAGCTTTGGCTCCAGCACCACTCTAAACGGAGAGTAGATCTTCCCCAAGGAAGAGTGAACTTCAGGATAAAATCCGCGTTCTCATCTCACTTGTGGTTAATCCTTTCCCACACTTTACCTTGCTTTGTATGCTTGTTGGCTTGTTAGCGTTATTGTTGCCTAGCATATTTAGTACTACTTGTGTTTGTCATATAGGTTGTGTTCACCTAGTTGCATATCTAGTGAACCTTATTTACCCACTTATCCCTAAAATTGACAAACAAGATTAAAATTTGTAGTCTCCTATTCACCCCCCTCTAGTCAATCGTATTGATCCTTTCAATTGGTATCAGAGCCTTGTGCTCTTATATAAGGTTTTACAACCTTTGAGGATATTGACAACATTGAGGATGTGGGAGGTCAACTGCCCGCTGAGGAACTTGGTCAAAACCAAGCTCCCCTTGCGGCCGAGGTCGCCATTCATGAAGCCGATGTTCCCAACCCGGTTGCCCCCTTAACTACAACGGATGTCCTCTCAATGTTCGAATCTCAAAACTACAATGTTGAGAGAAGTTTGTTCCTCGGTTAAGGAGGAAATTGATGCTCGCTTAAAGCCATCAACATCCACATAAAACTCATTTAATCCGAATGAGGTATTTGATGCGGATGACTCAAGGGAACCCCTTGCTTCACCGGCTCACACTCTAGTTCCGAGGTGTAGTGCCACATAACTCTTTTACTCACCACAACCCTTGAAATATCCTCGCATTAATCCCGTTCGGCCTCCATCCCCTTTGAAAGCTAATGTGTTTGCTAAGTGGAAGATAGATATGGAGCCTCACATTCGAAGTGCATCTACGCAATTATGGTGGATTGTGGTCAACAGTTTCAACCCAAAGGACCGAACAATCCCACTCCAAGATAGGCGGCTGATGATCAACTCAATACAACTGCCCACAACATCTTGCGTAATGCCGTGACCGAAGACTATAGTGACTCCATTGCCCTTCTCAAGACCGCAAAGGAAATTCGGCATTGCCTCAAAGAATCTCTTGAGCGTGATGATGCAATTCGAAGATCCTAGTTGGCTCTTCTCAATCAAGAGGTAAATCTGTTTGTGAGGAATGATGGTGAGACAACGGATGAAGTTTATCGAAGGTTTAAGTCTCTCATGCTAAACCTGAGAACCTTTGGATGTGAATGGGAAAATGATGGTTTCATCAAGGACAAGTTCATAGTTGCAATGGTTCTCATGGAACACACTATGGTAATGATGATTCATCAATGCCTGGACTACCACAAGTTGACTGCAGCCCAAGTCAAAGAAAACCTTTGCAATTGCTCAAGCCACCAAGAACACAACTCTTGCCTTGAAGGCCAAGAAGGTAACTGCTCAAGCAAGAGAAGAAGATGTGCTTCAAGAATGCGGTAATGATGATGGTGACACTACTTGCCCGACCAATGACTTTGTGGAAGACTTGGCTCTCTTAGTCAAGAAGTATTCGAGAACCATGGACAACAAAGGAAAGAATCTTCAAGGAAGAAGCTTTGGGAGAAGAAAGTGCTACAGTTGTGATAGTCCAAGACACTTTGTGCATGATTGCCCATATGAGAGACGTGAAGACAACTCCGAGAAGATTGTGCTTAAAAGAAGTTCTCCAAGTTCACCAAGAGGAAATATGACAAGGCACTTGTTCATGAAGAATACATGTCACGGGATGAGGATGACGATGATAATGACCAAGTGGGCAAGGCTACTCTTGCCTTACATGCCACTAACTCATCTTCATCCACTCGCCTCTTCGGATCTCCAAATGAGGACAACCCCTTCACTCATCGATGCCTGAGGCAAAACAGGTAAAAACTAAGTTAAATCCTCTATCCCCACTAACCACACTCCAAACATCTCTTGTACGATAATGAAGGATGAGTGTGAGACTAGTGTGGACAATGATGAGGAATCCTTGATGGCCTTCATGAAACTCTTCATGGTGAAGCACATGCTCGGTTTAGCGATCTCCTTAAGTCACTTGCCGAACGCGATGACTTTATTAAGAATGTTGAAAACCTCCTCATAGAGGAAAAAGAGAGAGTCGGATTCCTCGATCATGAACTACATGAAGAGAGTGTCGTGAGGGCCTCCCTCGAGGAAGCCATGTATTCCCATGACATTGACTTTGTTAAAACCAATGATGCCTTATTAATTTCTCTTGAGAACAAAGATGACATTACTCGTAAATATGAGAAGCTTTTAGTTGATCACTCTCAGCTTAGTGAGGAACATGAGATCCTTGTGAAAAGTTCCAAGGTAGTCAAAGGTGACCTCATTTCCCTCACCGAGTCATATGCTTAACTCAAAGCTACTTTCATGAAGGCTCTTACTACCGTCTCTCGCATTGATCTAAATGATGAATCTTGTGTGGCTAACTTTGTTCATGATTGCATCTATCTTCAAGAAGAGAACAATAAGTTAAAAGACCAAATAGAGAAAGGGCTTGTGTCTTGCATTCAAGGAGAAAAAAAATCTCGGTGACCTCTTGAGCAACCAAAAGGAGTGTGTTGCAAAAGAGGGAGTTGGGTTTGCTCCATCTCTCAAGACAAAGAAGAACAAGAAAAAGAAGATCAGTTCCTCTCTATCTCATCAACAAAAGGTAGTTTTCGTGCAAGAAGGGCACAAGGAGAAGGAGAAGGAAAACATGGAAGATGGGAATGGCAATTGCATGAGGGACAAAGCCATTCCCAAAGAGTTTGCCGGCAAGAACAACCAATCCTATGTCCTCATGAGAGGAACGGATGGTTACACCATTGCTAAATTCGTTGGCACTAATTATGATGATTATGCATGGACTATTTGGGTTCCTAAGACCCTTGTTGCTAACTATCTAGGGACCATTGAGAAATGGGTACCTAAACTCAAAGCTTGATTTATGTAGGACTATATCTCTGATGGAAAGCAATGGGTGATAGATAGTGGATGCACCAATCATATGACCGGAGATAGGGAAATGCTTGTGGGGTTCGTCGATTCCCTCAGTGCCTCCTCAACCATTTCGTTTGGTGACAATAGCAAGGGCAAGGTATTGGGATTGGTTAAAGTAGTCATCTCTAATGATTGGTCAAAGTGGTCTTTTTTGGGCATGTTGAAGACAACCTTTACGTGGTTGATTTCTCTAAAGAGAAAACACATCTTGCAACATGCCTAATGGCCAAGGCCGACGTGGGGTGGCTATGGTACCGACGGCTAGCCCACGTGGGTATGAGAAACTTGCAAGATCTCTTAAAGGGGGAGCACATCCTTGGACTAACCAATGTGTCTTTTGCCAAATATCGTCCTTGTAGTGCTTGCATTGCCGGAAAGCTTTATGAGAAAGCCCATAAAGTGAAGACTATCATTTCCACCTCGAGGCCCTTAGAGCTCCTCCACATGGATCTCTTTGGTTCTCCATCTTATGATAGTGTGGGAGGAAGAAGGTATTGTATTGTCATTGTTGATGATTTCACAAGATATACATGAGTATTCATTCTCAAGACAAAAGATGAGATGCAAGAAACATGCATCAACTTTTCCAAAGAAGCTCAACATCAACATGAGTGTGAGATCAAGGCAATTCGAAGTGACAATGGGGCAGAGTTCAAAAACTATACCATGGATATGCCTCAAATTTGTTTAGCTAAATTTGCGTCTAAAACTTATGAGGGCATATTTTTTGGATATGCCTCAAATTCTCATGCTTACCGTGTTCTCAATAAATCCACCGGGTGTATTGAGAAGGCGGTAAATGTGGAGTTTGATGAAGATAACGACTCTCGTGTGGAGCAAATTGTTCCTAGTGTTGTAGGTGATGAGGTTCCATGACAAGCTATAAGGACCATGGGGATATGCCACATTCTTCCACAAGAAATACCCTAACTCCAAGTAGGAGAAGAAGGAGTAAGAGCCCCTCTTGTGGAATCCCCACAAGGGAAGTCATCACCGCCACCACATGTGCAAGATGCTTTGAGAGATCATGAACCTATCCAAGAACAGGAACAAGTCTCTCATGTTCCCGAGCAAGAGCAAGGACAAGCTCAACCAAGTGGCGAGGAACCAAATATTAAGGTCCAAGAAGTTTCTCAATAAAATAGGTAAGATCAAGGACAAGCTCAACCAAGTGGTGTAGTTACAAACCTTGAGGTCCAAGATGTTGTCCAATACAAGGGTCAAGATCAGGATCAAGCTCAACCTCAAGTTCAAAAATTGAAGTTGTGAAGAGAAGGGTGTCTGCTAGGCTTAAAGGTGTCCCACCTCAAGTGCCTTCTACCATACCACCACCACCCGTCCAAGAAGTTGAGGTTGTAAAGAGGAGGGTGTCCGCAAGGCTCAAACAAGCCCAATGAAAAGTGTCTTCATCAAGTGCAACACAAAAAGATGAAGAGATTTCTTGAAAAGAGCAGAAAGTGGCTGCCAAGCTAGAGCATCTTCAACATATCACCAAGAACCTTTATGGAAGCATCAAAAAGGGGGTAACTACTCATAAACATGTTGCAAACTTTTGTGAACCTCACTCGTTTGTCTCTTGTATTGAACCTCTTAAGGTAGAAGATGCACTTGACGACCCAGATTGGGGCTATGCATGAAGAACTCAACAACTCCACTCGCAACAAAGTATGGACTCTAGTGAAGAGGCCACAAGAACATGATAATGTCATCGGGACCAAGTGGATCTTTAAGAACAAACAAGATGAACATGGACAAGCCACAAAGAATAAGGCAAGGTTAGTGGCACAAGGGTTCACTCAAGTTGAAGGTTTGGACTTTGGTGAAACCTTTTCCCCCGTTTCTCGTATTGAGTCCATTCGTATTTTACTTGCATATGCCTCTCATCATAATTTCAAATTGTATCAAATGGATGTGGAGAGTGCATTTCTTAATGGTCCACTTAAAGAGTTAGTGTACGTAAAACAACCTCCCGGTTTCGAAGATCCCGATCACCCCTCTCACGTCTATGAACTCCATAAGGCGCTCTATGGACTTAAACAAGCACCTCGTGCTTGGTATGATCACCTTACGACTTTCCTAGGCGAGAAGGGGTTTCAGATCGGGTTAATAGATTCCACTCTCTTCACAAAGAGAGTAAAAGGGGAGTTGTTTGTGTGCCAAATTTATGTTGATGACATTATCTTTGGCTCTACTAACCATGCTATTAACGTCGAGTTTGAGAATCTTATGACAAAGGAATTCACAATGAGCATGATGGAAGAATTGAAGTTCTTTCTAGGATTTCAAGTAAAGCAATTGAGAGAAGGAATGCTCATCAATCAATCTTTGTACATCCAAGACATGCTAAAGAAATTTAAGATGACTGATGTCCAGCCCAAGAAGACACCCATGTCAACCAATGGTCATCTTAATCTTGATCCCAATGGTAAAGCCGTGGATCAAAAGGTATACCGCTCCATGATCGGTTCTTTGCTTTACCTTTGTGCATCTAGACCCAATATTATGTTGAGTTTGTGCATGTGTGCAAGATTTCAATCCTCTCCTAAGGAGAGCCATTATATGACGGTACAAAGAATCCTTTGATATTTGGTTCATACACCAAACTTGGGCCTTTCGTACCCCAAAGGATTATCATTCAAGTTGATAGAATATTCCGATTCCGATTGGGCCGGAGACAAGATTGATCGCAAATCCACATCTGGTTCTTGTCAATTCGTTGGAAGATCCTTGGTAAGTTGGTCCTCAAAGAAGCAAAATTGTGTGTCTCTTTCAACCGCCAAAGCTGAGTATATTGCCGCTGGAAGTTGTTGTGCGCAATTATTATGGATGAGGTTTGATGGATTATGGTGTCAAATATGGCAAAGTGCCTCTGTTTTGTGACAATCAACGTGCAATCAAGATTGTAGACAACCCCGTACAACACAACCGTACCAAGCATATTGATATTCTTCATCATTTCATTCGGGATTATGTGGCAAGAAAGGACATTGAGTTATTTCATGTTAACACCGAGGTGCAACTTGCAGATAGTTTTACCAAGCCACTTGATGAAGCAAGATTCCATGAGTTAAGGCATGAGATGAATATCGTGGATCTTAGTAACCTGGTTTGAGACCCTTGCATGCACTCACATACCCAACTAGTATCTATTTTAGATGTAGGAACCTATGAGGGGGGAGCTAGCTCAACTCATGGGCTACCTTATCCTACTAGTGCATAAACTAAACCAAATCTTTCACACTCACCATTTTTTATGGTACTTGTGCTTCAAAGACGAGTATTGGTCTTGGGCCCAAGGTTCCTATCTTCATGGTGTCATACCAAATAAACTCAAGCATGGTGGCTACGGCCACCGCCCATGTTCCTAAGATTGTTTTTCTTCCTTGTGTCTTGATTTGGGTATGCATATACTTTTTGTTGAAATTGCATTTATCATGTGCATGCTGTTGTATCCAGTGCTAGTGCCCTTTTTTTGTTGTTATTTGTCTCTTTCTTCTTCGATGGTTTCCTGGATACCCCATGTCCACGGGCTTGTCCCGTGCACACGCGGCCCCGTGTCCACGGGATAAGTTGGCCCCATGCGCACGGGGTATGTGGTTTGATCCCTCTTTATGGTGGGGGCGCGGGGGAGGCTAGAGCTCAGTCCATCCCTTTGCCCTCCCCCTCACCCCTACCGCCCAGGAGCCGCCACCGTCCCCCTCTCGTTTCCTCTCCCGTGTTTTTCCTCCTTTGGAGGAGAGGAGGATAGGTTTCTCCTCTGGTATGATCTCTGAATATTTCTCCTCTGTTTTTCTCTCCCTCCTTGGCGTGTGCTCTTATTTCTAGTTTTTCTCTCTAGATTTCCCCCCTATGATTATAGCCTAGTTATGAGTAGATCCATAGTGCTCCCCGTTGGTACAAGCGAATTCCTATGCTCTATCTGGTTCTTGGCCGCAACTGGTGTTCCCGTGTCCACGCGCATGTCCCGTGTGCACGGGCCCTCCGTGTGCACGGGCCTCTGCCCCGTGCGCACGGGGCTGATAGTGATCTCTCTCTTTGTCTTTTCTTTTTTTGTTATTGTGTTTTTTGTTGGGCATATGCACTCTTTTTTTCTTCCATATGTTGTTTGAATGTTGTGTTTCTTAGACTCCGCTGACAAGGTGGCTGCCGCTCGGAGCAAATGGTCAAAGACAGAGTTCACTATTGCTCGTCGTCAGCCTTCAGAGGGAGAGGGATTTGGTCAGGGCTCTCAGAGTCGTGTTCATCGTGCTGCATCTAAGAAGCCAGTCATAGAGGCTTCTGATGACTCTAAGGAAGAATATGATTCAGTGGAGGATGAACACTATGAAGTAGAGGATGATGTCGAAGAAGAGCATGAAGATGATATTGCAGAGGATGGTGATGCAAGCCCGGGTGATCAGCCTATTCCTGAAAAGCGCGATCTCCAGCATCTTCCTTTGAGTAAGTGGTCCAAGCGAGAAATTTGGGCTCGTAGGCAAGCTCATCCCTATGATGCGGCCACCGGTCTTGATGTGGATCCTAGGTCCAAGGATAAGTTTCACCATAAGGTGTACTCTGAACTTCTGATGACCAAGGGCAAGAAGTTTGCCCCACACAAGCAGATTAATATAGCAGACCTTCGCGACAACAGTCATATCTATCCAGGGGTGTATGCTGCTCTTGACTATTTGGGTCTCCTTCCGTTTGTCAGCTTCAACCATGCATACAATGAAGAGCTTGTCACTCAGTTCTTTACCGCTGTTTACTTCCATAATGACTCTTCTCGTACTCGCACCTGGATGTCTGGGCATCGTCGCCTCTTTGCTTCAATGGCCAAGTTTTCCGAAATCATTCCGTATTCATTCTACGCAAAAGTGCATGAGGATTTTGGCCGAGTTCGTGATGGTGGGCAGCGCTCCAAGGATGAAATTGCTTTTGCTTACAAGCAGGAGATGTCGTTTGTCACTGGCTCAATCAAGGGTTTGTTCCCGATGTATGATTCAATGAGGCACATTCTTAGGTACACCCTCACTCCCAAGGTTGGTGACTCCCATAACATAAGAAGCTCTATGTTGGACATCTTTGTGTATCTGCATGCCAGGAAGAAAGTGGATGTTCTGGATTTCTTGTTCTTTGAGCTTCGTCAGTGTGTGCAGGAGGACAAGTCATTAATCTATGCACCATACATTCAGGCCCTCATTGAATTGGTATGCCCTGTTCGGTACATCTCTCTGTACAAATCCTCCATTCCCAAGCACAACATTCTATGGTCCCCTCAGACTGCTGCCCCATATAAGCCTCCTAAGCAAGGTCGCCACTCTCGAGATGATGAGCAGGCTACCTACACTCCAGGGTGCTCCTCCACTGTCCGCATTCCTTGTGGACCTAGTAAGAAGAGTTCTGAGGCCTATTTTACCCTTGATGAGAAGAAGCCCCTGTTCAAGACGATTCGCGGCATGTTTAAGATGTGTCAGTCCACTTAGCGTCGTTAGGTCAAAGAGAGAAATTGGGGAAAATGTGAGCATCGTGAGAAGAAGGTCGTGCTGCTGCTGGGGAGATTGTTGGCTCGGGATCTAAGGACGTTGACAGTGAGGCAACGGCTCGTTCTTTCTCTATAGCAGGATGTCATTTTGATGATGATCATGATGCCTCAAGCGCGCCTCAGCTTGTCCGAGTGGTTTTATTTGCATTGCATTTTTCCTTTTTGTTGTCTTGATGACAAGGGGGGGAAGTGGTTAGGAGTAGTCTGAGTTGTTGAGATCTCAAGCCTCGTGTTCCCACGGGTGTTTATTTGGCTTGAGATATGCTTATTTGTTCCTTTCATCTTGTGTGTGTGAGCTACCTTTATCTTGTATGTGTGAGACTTTTTCATATAGATCATATATGCTGCTAATCATTATTTATTGTTATATGATCTAACTTATCATGTATCGTCTCACCACTCCTGCTCACCACACTCTTTGCATGTGATCTAGGCACCATATATGGTATTTTATTTTGATCACATGCTCTTGACATCATTGATCTTGGGGGAGCCACTTATGTGTGTGCTTGATGGATACTCAATTTTTTATCCATGCACACATATAGGGGGAGATCTAATGATCAAGTGTTGTCTTGTGTCATGGCTTTAATATTGTTATATCTTTTACCATGTCCTAACCATGTTGTCGTCAATGCACAAAAAAGGGGGAGGTTGAAAGTGCATCTATCACTTAATTATGTTTTGGTGTGATGACAATATGGTTAGAAGATCTAACGTGAGTTGCCTTAGTTTATCTCAGGTGATTGATTCCTTGCAGCTCTAGATGGAGGTGTGTGACCCCCAATTCAAAAAGATCAAAGTCGTGGTTTTCCGGTGACTCAAAGGTTTTTCGTTTTGGTTCGATTTGAATCGTAGGAATTACCGCACTATTAAGAGGGGTCATCGTGGATGTATGTTATGTGGGAATGCCTTCTTGTCCTTTATTTCAGCCTACCTACCACTTCAAGTATCCATGGGGTTTGTTTGTGTTATGCCCGGGTTCTCAGATCATGTTTACAGACTTCCGGGTCACCCCATGTGCGCGGGGTCTTTTGACCCCCGTGCGCACAGGGTACTGCATAACTTTCTGTGTAGCCCGTGCGCACGGGGTCTTTTGACCCCCGTGCACACGCAGTACCCCGAAACTCTCTGAGTAGCCCGTGCGCACGGAGTCTTTTGACCCCCGTGCGCACAGGGTACTGCATAACTTTCTGTGTAGCCCGTGCGCACGGGGTCTTTTGACCCCCGTGCACACGCAGTACCCCAAAACTCTCTGAGTAGCCCGTGCGCACGGAGTCTTTTGACCCCCGTGCGCACGGGGTACCCCGAACCTCTCTGACTACCCCATGCGCACGGGGCTGACTATTCCTGTGCGTACGGGGTCCAACGGGCAGATTCCCCTACCCAACCAAGAACACTA
Organism: Hordeum marinum; assembly: GCA_022496015.1. Lineage (NCBI taxonomy): Eukaryota > Viridiplantae > Streptophyta > Magnoliopsida > Poales > Poaceae > Hordeum > Hordeum marinum. Next base: position 427,306,186 of record CM039675.1, read on the forward strand.
TAAAAAAACTTCTTCCGCCTCCCTCTCTAACCCTAATGTCTTGTTGAGCTACACCATTGCTACGCCTCATTTTTCTCAATACTCTCAATCCCTCCATCCAAACTTGTTGATACTTTGGGGATTGGGAGAGCAAGACCCGATCTACACTTTAACCAAACCAAATTCGTGTTCCCAACAACATTTGTTCACCATTGACTTGTTACTCTTGGAGCTTGGGCTCCTAGGCGGTTAGAGGTTCCTCCGGAAGCTTCCTTGCTTGTGGTGTGCTCCACAGAAGATTGTAAAGGTGTGATGGTCACCTTTAAGACCAACCCCGAGTGATTCGAGGCTCACCCGTTGGGGGTGTCTTCAAAGAGATACGGTGAGCCTTCCGTGGAGTTCCGCAAGCTTTGGCTCCGACACTGCTCTAAACAGAGAGTAGCTCTTCCCCAAGGAAGAGTGAACTTGGGGATAAAATCTACATCCTCGTCTCACTTGTGGTTAATCCTTTCCCGCACTTTACCTTGCTTTTTATGCTTGTTGGCTTGTTAGGGTTATTGTTGCCTAGCAAGTACTACTTGTTTTTGTCATATAGGTTGTGTTCACCTAATTGCATATCTAGTGAACCTTATTTATCCGCTTATCCCTAAAATTGACAAACAAGATTAAAATTTGTAGTCTCCTATTCACCCCCTCTAGTCGACCGTATCGATCCTTTCACCTACATTTGCAGTGCACGAATCTTGAACATGACAAGGTGCCACGTCAGATCATGGTAGCAGTTCGCGAATGTTCTTTCAATTATTTTCTTAAAAAAGTGCGGATTGGGGAATCGAACTCGCGTCCCAGGCCAGAGAGATGCTTGTGAACGTTTTGCGCTAAAATACCTCATGTAATCAAGCTAATTCATGATTTACATTAGTTTTTGATTTGCAAAAAAAAAACCAATTTTTTTCATTGTTTGAAAGAACAAAGATCCCTATTTTTAGAGTTTTTTTCTTTTTAAACTTACTGTGTGCATTTTTTATTATAAGTAGCATGTCATTTTCTATGTCCTTTTAAATGTCCCATGGAAAATTTTATTTAGAGCATGCAATTTTTACTAATTAGTAACATGTCATTTATTATTATTAACAAGACATCATTTTTAGCATTACGATATATCATTTTTATTTTTGCTAATATGACATTTTTTTAACTAGTCAAGGGGATGTCATTTTTTATAATTAAGAGCGTGGTGTTTTTGGTTTTCAGTTAGGAGGATACCAGTTTTGGCATTTCATAACCAGACCAGGTGTGGGCCGGCCTTGTGCGTCGCGGGGAGGACCAGACCTGACCAGCCAATGGGCCAGACTGGACCGATTTTCTAACAGAAAAACCAAAGTAAACCAACACCGCAAGGAAAAGCACCTGCGCGGAATGCTTACTCAGAACACATTTGGGAAAAAAATCAATGGGGGCAAATGTGGACGGAATCTTTAATATAGGGCCAAATGGGACCAAATGTTGATTTGGGGTTAATTTATATGACAAGGGCCAATCTTATGTTAATCACGTATTTTAAAAATATTCACTATGTTTAAAATAAATGTTATATATATACATTTGATGTGCATTAAAAAATAGACATGTATTGGAAAAATAAAAATAAAGAAAGAAAATAAAAAAAGAAATGGGAAATTAAATAGAAGGAAAACCGAAGAAAACCATAAATAAGAACACATAATTGCAAAAAATATCAAAAACTAACGAAAAATGTAAAGAGAAACACAAAAAAAGAAAAATAGTAATGAAAACTGTAAATAAAAGTAAAAAAATAAAGAAAAGAAAAAATTCAACAAAAACCAAATAAAACACACCAAAGGAATGAAAAGAAAAGAAACCAATGAAAACCACAAAGAACAAAACTAAAGAAGAAAAGAAGGAAAAAACCCGATAAAACCCGGACCAGTCCAACCGATAAACATAACATAAAAAAGAAACTCTACATCGAGCGAGTGAACCAAAACAAAACAAAACATACCGACTTAGAAAATACAGTTGCGCACGACATTGAGACGAGACGTAATACAAATCGTACAGTCTATACATAACCGCTATTGGAGATGCCGACAAAAAGTGATATGAAAATGTAATTAAAAAGAAGAAAGCATTATGATGACCATAGGAAAAAATCATGTCAAACGCGTGGACCTATGTAAAATGCCTACCAACCTTTACATAAAAAATTTAGTTGCCAAACAATTAAATAAGGAAAGCTTAGATATACAAAGGCTAAACGACTATGCATTTGCCAGATTAGTTGTTAAGATTTTTAGTATAGTTAGCACCTCACTTAAGCATCAATGCATTGAAAGAGAGCTAACTCAGGAGCTCCCGGTCCCTCTTACGAGGTTTCGTCAACAAAATTTGACAATTAGAAGATGGTGTATGTTGAAGCTCTAATGTATTTGCAGCTTAGTAAGTACTCCCTCCGTCTCAAAATAAATATCGCAAATTTTATATTAAACTAGTATAAATTTTGTACTATATGATCGTAATTATTTTAGAACGAAAGAGAGTAAAATATTAGGAAGGTTAATCATATGCGCATCCATCCACATCTGTAAATTTGACCAGCGGAATGCGCCCATTCATTTTTAGAAACCTAAATGATAAGTGTTATATCCTGATGTTTTTTCATGGCAATTCCATTCACGTAAGAATGAAAAATTATGGTAACACACGATAAGTTTCTATCAATAATAATCTAAAGCATGAGAGTTATCATGCTTGTCAACTAAAGTAACAATCCTTGCGTAACTAAACATATCATCGTGTTCGGAGTTGTCATATGCTTGTAACTAAAACTGGCATTCGTCACTTACCAGGATCCTTCTAGAAATCTGGCATTCAGGATCCTAATCACAAGTACAAGTATTCAAAAGGTTACAGAAGATCAATTAGCTCGTATGTGGTTGTTGGCTTGTACTCCCTTCATTTTTCAATATATATATTTTTAAGATTTTATTATGAATCACATATAAATATGTGTAGATATAATTTAAAGTGTAAATTTACTCATTTTGTTTTATATATAATCTGTAATAAAATTTTGAAAAACAAAACTTATATATTTAGAACGAAGGGAGTAGCTTTGACCGTACGTAGGCGCGTCCATCTATGTCTACAAATCTGACCAGCAGAATCCAAACTCACAAGTACCAATATTCAGTGAGTTATTGAAGCTTTTGGACGACCGCTAACAGTATACCACATACAGTGTTGACTCACTACTGAGTAGTCAACTCCGTGGACTTGGCATACCCATGCTCATCTTCCTTCTCCACGCCATCGCCACCACCGAAGAGCTTCTCCGTGTCCTCCAGACCTTTGCCCCTCGTCTCCGGCAGGAAGCAGAACATGAACACCCACCCGGCGGCAGCTATGCTGGCGTAGAGGTAGAAGCTCCCGGCGAGCGTGATCTTGTTGGAGAGCGAGTAGAAGGACATGGTGATGGCCCCGCTCATGATCCGGTTCATCGCCGTGCCGAGCGCGCACCCCTGCGCGCGCAGCCGCAGCGGGAAGATCTCCGAGCTGTACACCCACGCGATGGGGCCCATCCCGATCGAGAACGACGCCCCGAACGTCAGCACCGACGCGATGCTCACCCCCGACAGCGCCGTCGCCCCGTCCGCCGGTGACGCCCGCTGGGCGATCACGTGCAGCGTCGACGCCAGCGTCACGAGCGAGATCACCATCCCGCCGGCGCTGGTGAGGAGCAGCGGCCTCCTGCCGACGCGGTCCAGGAGGAACGTGGCCACGAGGATGAAGAGCGTCTTGGTCGCGCCCACCGAGATGGTGGCTCCGAGTGTGTTGGCGTCGGACTTGATGCCGGCCTTCTCGAACACCCGTGGGCTGTACAGCACCACGGAGTCTATGCCAGAGGCTTGCTGGAAGAACTGGAGGCCGAGGCAGGCGATCAGGATTCGACGCACCGGCGGCGTCGGGCGGAGCAGCAGGTCCCTCAGGACGCCCTCGCCGTGGGTGCCCTTGTTCTTGCGGACGATGGCGACCAACTCGTCGTTATTGTCGTCAGCGATCCCTTCGGGGATGCCGACGGCGCTCTTGATGTCGGCGAGCCGCTCCACGGCCTCCTCAGGAGAGTCCGAGGTCTTCTGGAGCACGCGGCGCGCGTCCCCGATGCGCCCCTGCATGACGAGCCACCTCGGCGACTCCGGCATGGCGAGGACTCCGACGGCGAGGAAGACCGGCGGCACGGCGCCGGCGAGGAACATGGCGCGCCAGCTAAGGTGCACGGGCAGGCCGTGGAAGGCGTAGTTGGAGATGTAGCCGAGGAGCACCCCGGTGTTGATGAACACCTCAGGGAAGGACGTGAGCAGGCCGCGGGCGGAGGTGGGAGCAACCTCGGCCGTGTACACCGGCGCGATCATGAGCGCGTAGCCGACGCCGACGCCGGCGACGAAGCGGCCGAACATGAGGACCGCGTAGCTCGGGGCGAGGCCCATGATGAGCGCGCCCGCGAAGAAGATGACCGACGCGAGGACCATGGTGTACCGCCGGCCGATCCAGTCGGACGTCCGGCCCGCCGCGAGCGAGCCGACGAGCGAGAAGATGTTGATGATGCCGGCGAGGATCTCGATCTCCGTGTCCGTGATCTTCAGGTCCCTCTTCATGAATATCTGCGCGCCGCTCATCACCGAGACGTCTGCTCGATCGCGCCGCGCGCGCACGCACAAACACAAGAATGTCAATAGCTGCACAAACGCACGTATCACAGGGTACGTAGCCAATGAGAGGTGCACGAACCATAGCCGAGGAGGATGGAGTTCATGGAGGCGAGGATGGCGCAGGCGAGGGCGTACTTGTTGAGTGGGGGCCGTTTCGCCGGCGCCTCGGCGGCGGGGATGTCGGCGGCCACATCCTTGGACATGGTGAAACTGAAACGGGGAAGTCTGTATGCCAAGTGGCTCTTGGCACACTCGCCGTGTCCTGCTCCTGCCCGAGCCCGCACTGCTGCCTCTGGTCTTCGTCCTCAGATTAATACCCCGCGAGGAGCCCAGGCGTTGCTATCACTTGAGAAAAATGCCGCGCGAATCTGCCGGGATAGTCTTGCACCCTGTTTTCATGTGGAGCCAGACGACTCAAGCTAACACTGACATGAGCTGTGGCCTGCTTTCATGGCTGTCAAATGGAGAAATGCCTTTAATTTCTCCATGTGTGTATCGCTAAATAAAGGGTGAGTTTGTGTTCTACTGTGATTGGGGTTCGAAAAAACGTAGATTTGGTGTGTTGTACAGCCAATTTATGTCGTTTTCAGTAGAGACTAGTCTACGCTGAGATTGTCCGGGTTAATACCACCGTGCTGCCATTTCCCACCGATAACGCCGAGATGACAACGATCCTATAGAATGTCCAAAAATCGCTACTCCTTTGTATTTCTACACTCACAAAAAGTTCAGAGCTAAGCACTTCTTTTTAGCAGAGAGCAAGCACATTTGTTCATGCTATATATACGAGCATGCCGTGTAACAAACTGGTAAACCGGCCAACAAATGCTTTATTTGGCTAACAGACTGTTTGCGGATGTGTCTAAATGTGACGTAGTTATTACACATCTAAATGACTAAATCAAACATAAAAAGAAAAAAAACTACACGAATCTTCACGTAACATCAATGATATAGGACTTACATATGCAATATTTATCTCACATCTAGATGTGTTTTAGCAAAATCGATTGCTCTAATATTGTAAATTCACTATATCCCACTCATTATTATTTTCTTCGTTTCATAATTCTTGTCATGTTTTAGGTTAAATTTGAACGGATGAAGTATTACTCATTGTTGACCCTTTTTCGGAAAAAGCTTCCAATCTATACATAAAATATCATAACAATCCAAAAAACACAAGAAGCAATAAAAATATACATCATTGCTGACCTTTATTTGGTACATATTCATGGTTTTGTCCGAAGTGAGTGTCCCCGTGACATTTCCTATACAAGGCCTTTGTTTCTCCTTTATTGGGCACGTGTCTTATAATTTTCTAGAGAAGTTATCTTACAAACAATCCAACATATAAGTATTTCTATAATTTGTACCGGTCAATCATCTATTCGTTTGACCATCTATCATAAATAGCCTAGAATTTATATTATTCTCTCTAGCACTATACTAGTTATCATTAAAACAATTAATATTTTGATTATTTTATTTTATTTAACACGTTTGCTGATCAATTTAGACCAGAATTCCCTCTTTAAAACTATATTGGTGATCGAAAGGCCTTGCATTTCAAATCGAAGGTAGTACTTAGTATTAGGGAATCTCCAACGCTGAACCCTTAATCGGACAATGTATCTGTTTGGGGGATTGACGGGGACCAGTCCGTGGATAGTGGTGTGGGACCCGACCATCCAACTGTGTCTGCATACATTTCAAACCGGATTTGAGCAAACCGGACGTATTACATCAACCCGGAAAAAAATTCAGCAAGTTGGAATATAATTTAAATAAAACGGACGATATTGCGTCCTTCAACTAAACCAAGCCTGCAAGACTCAAAGTGATTATAGAAAATAGCACAATTCACCCGTAAATATAATGCAAATATCTTTAGTACAATAATAGTTCAAATTCAACATGGTAACCGGATGTTCAATAAGTTTATTCAATTTCTCCGATTTCAAATTCAATGGTACGCACGAATAAACAGACATTCATCCAACAATGTATGTGCTTGAATGGCCTGCCCTCACTCATGTTGTACATCAAGCAGAGCGTGCAGGCTATACAGCGTATAGAGCAACATTGAGTGAATGAATGAATTAACCAACATGTAAACAACAAGAAGCAAAACTTGCGATCTCCGTGATTGACGCGCGCAATGGCCACATTGCCCCACTCATTTAATCACGCCGCAAAACTTCACGACGGGGTTGTTGTCACATCCCAGATTTTTTAAAATCTAGAATGTTTAAACTTTTACATGAAACTTTTTTATAGAAAAACCCTTGCTTGATTGCTATTTAGCCAATTTTCCAAGGATTGATTGTTTGCTTGATCTTGAGTGTTCACTTTGTGTGTAAAAGGCCCTACAATAAATAGTTGAAATCCAAATTGAAGACTAGCTAAAACCCTAGTCACAAAACTAGAAAGCTAAAATAAAACCATAAAAAGGGTAAATCAAGAAGCAAAATAAATTCCCAAAAGAAATTGGCAAAACAATGTCTCCAAGAATAATAAAGAATTCAAATGAGGCAGAATATCAACTCAATATAATTCAAATACTAAACTAAACTCTCTTGAAAAAATAAAACAATATTTCCAAAAGAATATTTAAACAAAGATAAAAGTAAAGTGACAGAAACAATAGTCCAAAATACCTAACTAAAATGTTCACCAATTTAGAAATATCCCATACGGAATTTATATCAAGTTTTGTTTTGAAAAATATAAATCATAAATAATAGAAATTACAGGGAAAACATAAAGAAAAGAAACTTAAAAAGGAAATAAAAAGAAGGCCTAACCGAGGCAGCCAACACACTAGCTAGTTAGTCCAGCCAAACTTGTCTCAAAAGAAAAAAAGTTAGCCCAGCCAAACCCCACACCCTCTCTCTCCCTCACTCTCTCCCTCTATCCTCTATCCGCTTGCTAACGTGTTGGGCTCACATGCTAGCTTCGCCCTCAACCTCCTGCACACGACCCACGTCCATGACGTGCACGCCCGCATGTCGACCGCCCCACGATATCCTCGTCATGTGTGTCCCCAAGGACCTAGAGTTTCCCTATAGAAAATTGCCGCCATTTGATTTCCCTCGTGCTCGCATCTTGCCTCACCACCAACCTGTCGCACATCATCATCAGCATTGCCTCCACTGCCACCACTCAGTTCTGATGAGACAGGCCACCGTTTGCCTGGCCACTACTACCACTGCCCTCCTTGAGCCCATGCATGTCTCCTAGGCACTCACCGCCTAGCCAGAGCCTCACCAGAGCGCGTATATCCGTCAATGTCGAAGCTTTCTACCGCCATGCCGTCAAACATGATGAGGTGAGCATGCGTCTGCCCTAGACATCATGTCCGTTCCACTCCTCGCACGGCCTCGCATCTGCTTGATCTCATTTTCTGCCCAGGGGAGCATGTATGATAATCGTGCTTCCACCCCGAGGAGCTCCGTCATTGCTTCTATCTCCGACGACCTTGCCTCGTTTGTTCCGTCGTCCCCGGCGATCAACAAACCAAACGACAACCTCTATTTTCAAAGCATCAATTGATTTTTCTGGCCATTAAAATGGACAAAAAACACTTAGGTTCAACAGAAGGTGGTAATGAGCTCAGAAAGGGACGAAACTTGGCATGATGTCTTCATTGGACCCTTGTAGGATATGGTAAAAAATTGAGAGTGTTACGAAAAAAACTTCATGCACTCCGTGTCGGTGCACTAGAGTCTTGGGTTCTCCAGTGCCCCTTACTCGTGCATGGGCAGTAGTAGCCATCCTGGCGGCAAGGCCTGGCAGGGAACTACTAGATACAGATACAAGAGAATCAAGAGAACATCCAAACAATCAAGACCGAAGGCAAGACCCCCGGCAAGACCTTGCCGGGATGGCCTTCAAATCCCCGGCAAGGCAAAGCCCTGGCAAGACCCCGCCAGCGCAGAGGCCAGGTGTCAGTTCGCATGGGCACGTGTCGAGGCGTTAGTGATGGAGGGGATAAGCGGTGCCGATGGGACGGGGTCCTGTCCCGTCCCGTGGACAGTCAGAGACGCTAGATGGGGCATTAAATGCACCTATCTTACACCGCCAGTGTTAGGTATGATAGCATTGTAGCTCTATACACCTCATGTACGCATTGTACACCTCGTGTATGTACTGTACGCCGCTGTTGGGATCCCCTTAGTCATATAAAAGGAGGCCCAGGGCTTTACGGTAGAGGACTTTTGGATCTTTCGACCAATCTTCTAGCTCGCGGGCATAGAAGTTGTGCTCTACCGCACACACAACGCTCCGGTAGCTGAAACCCAAGAACACACATAATACACAAAGCATGAGTAGGGTTTTACGCTTCTCAGCGGCCCGAACCTGGGTAAAATCTCCTGGCGCTGCTCGTTCGTCCTGCTCTTCGCGTACACCAGTCTCCCTGCCAAACCGAAAGGGGTCCTCTCGATCTCATAGGTGTTCGTCCACCACGACATCTCTGGCGCGCCAGGTAGGGGGATTGGTTGCGTAAATCTGGTCTAACAATCAGCACGTCAGTTCCTTCATCATATTCATTGCCATGGCTCCAAAGAAGAAGGGTTTCATGGCGCTGGAGCCCTGCACGTCCGCCGCGCCCGTAGTCGCCCAAGCGGGCGACGAAGTCGACGCGGGTGGAGGAAGTGGAGACCCCGCGCCCACGTGGTGCTCCAGTGATGAAGGCCAAGGAAGCGGCGACGCCTGCCGCGGAGAAACTCACGGCGGCAGCGGAAACCCCTGCGCCGCTGGGTCTCAGGACAGAGCCACACCGTCTGCGGGCGGTACGGTGAACCCTAGGGACGGAAGGGCACCCTCCAAGACACCCACGCCGGCGCGTACGCCGCGACCTTCTCAGGACACGCGCGAAGAGCAGCGCCGCGGTGTTGGTGGTTCCCAACGTCCCCACGGAAAAGCTCCTACGCATTGCTCCCAAGATGCGCGAGGCCAGCATGCATGCCAGCATACTAGTGGGAGTGGCGTGCCGTCACGAGACCACGATGGAGATTTTTCTAACATGGTTAGGAGTCATAGCACCTCGCGTTCTTCATGTCGTTCACTACCGACCACGTCGGAAGAAGCAATGGCGCAGGCACAACTGCTCCTGAATTTCCCTCCTGCCGCGGAGAAGCTCGACGAGTGGAGAGCCACCATTCAGAGCCTCCTCAACCTCGTCGATAAGTTTAGTTCCACTGAGCCAGCTCGTGTCAATGGCGAGAAGGCCGGAGGCGGTGCGATCACAGTGCACTCTCCTCTGCAGCAACAACGCCGGTCGCTGACTCGTCGGACCGACGCTTGTGACGGTAACTCGACGGTATCGTCTGATCCACGAACACGCCACGATCAATGTCAAGTTCTTCGGGAGTGCAACAAAGAAGACGTCGGACTATGATCGAGCAGCGACGTGAAGCGCGCCATCAATCTGATAAGCGCGCAGGGTCCATCGTAGACAAATCCGCGCTAGGGTATCCTGTCAGCGTGCCTTATGAGGTGGGTTGTCCAACGTTTACCCGTGAGTTGCGGCGAGTCTAGTGGCCCAACTCCCGAACGTTCAAGTCAGAGGTCTCGGAGAAATATGACGGCAAGACTCATCCGTCGGAGTTCTTGAGCATCTACACCATCGCGGTGTAGGCTGCCGGAGCTCGCGACGACAAGATACTCACCAACTACTTCTCGTTGGTGCTCAAGCCCAACGTCAGGTCGTGGTTGATGCACTTGTCAGAGAATTCCATCGCCTCCTGGGCAGACCTGTGCCACGAGTTGTCGGCGCCTTTACCGGAGGCCACCAAGCTCCTGGTCAAGAAAGAGACTTGCACATCATTCCCCATAAAGAAGGCAAAACCCTGCGCAAGTACATCCAAAGGTTCAGTCGTGTGCATCACAACATCCCGGACGTTCACCCTGCCACTGTTATTAGCGCGTTCTACCAGAACATGCGCAACCGCATGATGCGCAAAGAGTTGGCGGTGACCAAGGTCAGGGATGTTGCCGAGCTTTATGCTCCGTCCGATAGATGTGCCCGAGCCGAAGAAGGGAGGATACTCCCCGGTGATAAGCCGACGGTGGAGTCAACTCCGATGACGAAGACGACATCGCCCCGACAAAGAAAAACCGGCGATAGAACAAGAAGCACAAGAGTAAGACTGTGCTTGCCGTCGAGGAATCCGGCAACGTCGACGCCGCCAAGAAAACTAAGGTTAACAACCCCGGCAAGGAGGTTGCCGGGTGCACCTTGTGACAGGCCTTGGTGGCCGCCAACAAGACGGAAGGCTCCGATAAGCAGTACTACAAGATCCATCGCACCAAGGGCCACGATCTCCAAAACTGCCGACAAGTTGAGCAACTCGTGAGAAGAAGAAGGCTGAGTACGTGAGATGAGATAAGGAGAAAGCCAAAAATGGTGCAGAAGGGTCCGGCAAGAAGCGCAGCGACCGAGGAGGTCGCCGTAGCAAGACCAAGCAACAGAAGGAGAGGCCCGCTCGAGGCTACGACGAAGAAGGAGGGGATGACATTTGCAACGAAGAGGACCACGTGTCCAGCGAGTATGAGTTCCAGAAGGCTACAGAGATGATGTGCATCAAGGGAGGTGCTCGTCGCATTCCTCTCACCACCAACGCAGGCAGTGGGCGTGCGAGGTTAATGCGGCGGAGCCGTCTATCGGTGCCTACAAACCTCTGAAGTGGTCCAACACTCCTATCATTTTCGATGCCGAGGATCACCCTGATCGGACGACCGTGGTCGGGTGTCTGCCTTTGTTGGTTTCACCGACAATTCGCAACCTTAAGCTGACAAAAATGCTAGTCGACGGTGGGGCCAGCCTGAACCTAATCTCGCCAGACGTCATCTAGAGGCTGCAAATTCCTGATGGAGATCTCGAGCCGACAGGCACATTCCAAGGGGTCAATTCAGGGAGGACTCAGCCGAAGGGCAAGATCACACTGTCGGTAACATTTGGTAGTGACATAAATTCCAGAACAGAGAAGATCGTCATTGACGTCGCGAAGATCTCGTTGCCATACAACGGTATCCTTGGCCGCCTAGCGCTGGCCAAGTTCATGGCGGCCACCCACTTCGCTTACAGCGTGCTGAAGATGCTCGGGCCGATGAGCGTCGTCACGATCCACTCTGACAAGAAAGGTGCACTCATCTGTGTCGACCAACTCTACCGAGAGGCAGTTCAGCACCTGCCGCCAAGGCACTTGCTCCTGCCGCTGAAGCTCCCAGGAGGAAGAAGACCAACAAGGCCTCTGGTGCACATTCCGGCAAGCGCCCCTCCTAAGAGTGCTGCGCCCCCGTTGACGATGTGGTAGAGAGCTCCACCGGCAAGAACAAGAAGTCCAAGGTAGCTCCACCGGAGACAAAAAAGGTGCCCATCAAGGAGGATGGCACAGGGGGAACTTTCACCATAAGTTCCACCCTCGATGAAAAATAGGAAAGCGCGCTCGTTGCCTTCCTGTGGGCGAATGTCAACGTGTTTGCGTGGCAACCGTCTAACATCCCCGGTGTTCCTAGGGAGGTGATTGAGCACCACCTTGCCATCTATCCTCATGCATGGCCCGTCAAGCAGAAGGTGAGGAAGCAAGCCTTGGAGAGACAAGAATTCATTGCCGAGGAAATCAAAAAACTGTAAGCAGGAGGTCTGGTCAGAGGGGTGCTCCACCCAACATGGTTGGCCAATCCCATCGTGGTGCGCAAGGCGAACAGGAAATGGAGGTTGTGTATTGACTGTGCAGATCTCAAGAAAGCCTGTCCAAATGATCCCTTTCCCTTGCCGCGCATCGACCAGATTGTGGACTCCACTACCGGCTGTGACTTGCTATCGTTCCTCGATGCGTACTCAGGGTACCATCAGATTTTCATGTCGAAGGAAGATGAAGAGAAGACCACATTTATCACCCCATGTGATACGTACTGCTTCGTGTGAATGCCTTTCGGGTTGAAAAGTGTTGGTTCAACATTCGCAAGAGCGGTCCAGATTGGTTTTGAACCCCAACTGCATAGGAATATGGAAGCTTATATGGATGACATAGTGTTCAAAACCAAGGACAAGGCAACACTCATACAACACCTAGAAGAGACGTTTGCAGATCTGCGCAAGATCAACCCAAAGCTCAACCGTGAGAAGTGTGTGATTGGCGTTCCGTTCAGCAAGCTTCTTGGGTTCTTTGTGTCTCAGCGTGGGATTGAAGCAAACCCCGACAAGATCAAGGCGATTGAGCAGATTGAAGCACCAAACTGCGTCAAGGATGTACGACGTCTTCCCGGTTGTGTCGCAGCTCTAAGCAGGTTCATCTCAAAATCCGTTGAGCGCGCCCTGCCATTCTTCAAGATCTTGAAGAAGGCAGGTCCGATGGAATGGACTTCGGAAGCAGAGGCAGCGCTACAAGATTTGGAGAAGTACCTCTCCTATCCACCAACACTAGTCGCGCGTAGGCCACAAGAACCGTTGGTGCTATATCTAGCAGCGACGAATCAACTGGCTAGTGTTGCGCTGGTGGCGTAGAGGGAAGCTGACGAAGAGGCGACGATAGGGGTGAGACCACCAAGCGACGAGCTAGGGAGTCGCCCAGTAGGTCCTGATACCGGCAAGACAGGGTCAGTACAGAGCGATGAGCTAGGGACTCCCCCGACAGATCCTGGTACCGGCAAGGCAGGGTCAATACACACAAACGAGGCAACGCAGAAGAAGAAGATGGTGCAACGCCCAGTTTATTTTGTTAGTTCCCTCCTACAGGGAGCTAGGTCAAGATATTCTCGTGTGTAGAAACTGCTTTTCGGTATCCTTATGGCCTCGAGAAAGTTGCACCACTACTTCCAAGCACATGAGATACCGTCATCACGCTTTCCGCTTCAACTGATTCTGCGGAATCTAGATGCCACCGGCAGGATTGTGGAGTGGGCTTTGGAGTTATCGAGCTTTGGTCTAAAGTTTTAAAGTACTTCAACTATCCAGAGCAGAGCCCTGGTAGAATTCATTGCAGAATGCACTCCAACGCCAGACGAAGAGGTCCAAGAAATAGCCCTTCCCGGCAAGGAAACTGAGCAAGAATGGGTCATGTATTTTGATGGGGCTTTCTACCTGCAAGGGGCTGGTGCCGGCATGCTGCTTGTCGCACCCACCGGAGAGCACCTCAAATACGTGATTCAAATGCACTTTCCCCGAGAGAGATCAACAAACAATACGTCGGCGCAAGGTTGTCAAAATCGCGATTCTGTTACACGATTCTACGACTTTACGATCCAAATTGACCTCTCTGATTCTACGATTTTACTTCATAGAATCTACATTTCTACGATCCTGATAGTGAAGATTCTACGATTTGCGATCCTACCATCAGAGTTCCGATCCGATTCAGAATCACCATTCTGACAACCTTGCGTCGGAGTATGAAGGACTCCTTGCCGGTCTCAGGATTCCGGCAGACCTTGGAATCAAAAAGTGTTGGAAATATGCCCTAGAGGCAATAAATAAAGTGTTTATTATTATATTTCTTTGTTCATGATAATCGTTTATTATCCATGCTATAATTGTATTAACCGGAAACACATTACATGTGTGGGTAAATAGACAACACTTTGTCCCTAGTATGCCTCTAGTGAACTAGCTCGTTGATCAAAGATGGTCAAGGTTTCCTAGCCATTGACATGTGATGTCATTTGATAACGGGATCACATCATTAGGAGAATGATGTGATAGACAAGACTCAAACTACAAACGTAGCATATGATCGTGTCAGTTTATTGCTATTGTTTTCTACATGTCAAGTATATGCTCCTATGACCATGAGATCATGCAACTCACGGATACCGGAGGACTGCCTTGTGTGTATCAAATGTAGCAACGTAATTGGGTGACTATAAAGGTGCTCTACAGGTATCTCCGAGGGTGACTGTTGAGTTGGCATGGATCAAGACTGGGATTTGTTACTCCGTGTGACGGAGAGGTATCTCAGGGCCCACTCGGTAATACAACATCACATTTATGGAGAAGCTTGTATTTACAAGAAATTGAGTGGGAGCTCTATAGCGTTTCTAATATTATATGTGGATGACATATCTTGGAGTAGTGCCCAGTGCACTGAATCCAATGAACATGTTCTGTGACAACACTGGTGTCATTGCTCTGGCCAAGGAACCAAGGTTTCACAAGAGGACCAGACACATAAAGCGATGCTTCAACTCCATCCGCGATTACATCGAGGAGAAGGACATAAATATTTGCAAAGTGCACACGGATCTGAATGTTACAGACCCATTGACTAAACCTCTTCCAAGGGCTAAACATGATTAACACCAGAACTGCATGGGTGTTCGATTCATTACAATGTAAATCACATAGTGATGTGAGCTAGATTATTGACTCTAGTGCAAGTGGGCGACTGTTGGAAATATGCCCTAGAGGCAATAAATAAAGTGTTTATTATTATATTTCCTTGTTCATGATAATCGTTTATTATCCGTGCTATAATTGTATTAATTGGAGACACATTACATGTGTGGGTAAATAGACAACACTTTGTCCCTAGTATGCCTCTAGTGAACTAGCTCGTTGATCAAAGATGGTCAAGGTTTCCTAGCCATTGACATGTGATGTCATTTGATAACAGGATCATATCATTAGGAGAATGATGTGATGGACAAGACCCAAACTACATACGTAGCATATGATCATGTCAGTTTATTGCTACTGTTTTTTGCATGTCAAGTATATGTTCCTATGACCATGAGATCGTGCAACTCATGGATACTGGAGGAGTGCCTTGTGTGTATCAAATGTCGCAACGTAACTGGGTTACTATAAATATGCTCTACAGGTATCTCCGAGGGTGTCTGTTGAGTTGGCATGGATCAAGACTGGGATTTGTTACTGCGTGTGACGGAGAGGTATCTCAGGGCCCACTCGGTAGTACAACATCACAATGAGCCTTGCAAGCAATGTGTCTAAGTGTTAGTCACGGGATCTTGTATTACAGAACGACTAAAGAGACTTGCCGATAACAAGGTTGAACTAGGTATGGAGATACCGACGATCGAATCTCGGGCAAGTAACATACCGAAGAACAAAGGGAACATCATACGGGAATAACTGAATCCTTGACACAGAGGTTCGACCGATAAAGATCTTCATAGAATATGTAGGAACCAATATGGGCATTCAGGTCCCGCTATTGGTTATTGACCGTAGAGGTGTCTCGGTCATGTCTACATAGTTATCGAACCCGCAGGGTCTGCACACTTAAGGTTTGGTGACGTTTCGGTAGTATAGATTTATGTATGGTGGTGACCTAAGGTTGTTCGGAGTCCCGAATGAGATCCCGGATGTCACGAGGGTCTACGGAATGGTCCGGAGGTAAAGATTTATATATAGGAAGTCCTATTTTGGTCGCCAGAAAAGTTTCGGGCTCATCAGTAGTGTACCGGGAGTGCCGGTAGTGTACAGGGAGACCATCGGGAGGGGTATTTCGACCCAAGAGGCAACATGGGCTGTGGGAGAGTGAATACTAGCCCTTAGTGGGCTGGTGGAAGTCCCACACAAAGCCCATGCGGCTAGGGAGAAAAAAACCAAAGAGAAAAAGTGGAAAAAGGCAAAAATAGGGTGAATCCTAGTCCTACTAGGATTGGAGGTGGATTCCACATCTCCCACCTGGTTCGGCCGACTCCTAGAGGCTTGGCCCTTGGTCCAAGCCTCCTCCTCTCTTCCTCTTATATATACTGGAGGTTTTAGGGTTTTTGCACAGAATTTTCAGCCACGTACTGCCCGTTCCTCCAGTGCATAGATTCTCCTCTAGATCGGTTTTCTGCAGCGCTTAGGTGAAGCCCTGCCGGAATATCTCCACCACCATCGCTGGAGCACCATCACGCTGCCAGAGAACTCTTATTCCTCTCCGCTCCTTCTTGCTGGATAAAGATGGCGGATATCGTCATCAAGCTGTACATGTGCTGAACGCGGAGGTGTCGTCCGTTCGGCTCTAGATCGGAAGGATCGTGATCAAGTTCGTGGGACGGATCGTGATCAAGTTCGTGGGACGGATCGTGATTGGATCGTGGGATGGACCATGATTAGATCATGGGACGGATTGTGATTGGATCACGGGACGCACGGCGATTTGGATCGCGAAGATGTTCATCACCATGGATAGATCTGCGTGTGCGTAGGAATTTTTTTGTTTCCCATGCAACGTTCCCCAACAGTGGCATCATAATCTAGGTCCATGTGTAGATGAGATCTTGAGTAGAACACAAAAGGTTTGTGGGTGTTGATGCTTAGATTGCTTCCTCCCTTGGTCAGATTTTGGTTCAGCGGTATTGTGAGATGAAGCGGCCCGGACCAACATTACTCGTACGCTTACCTGAGACCGGTTCCCTCGACTGCAACTTGTTGCATAGATGGCTTGCGGGTGCCAGTTTCTCTCACTTTAGTTCGATCGGATTCGACAAAGGGGGTCCTTGAGAAGGTTCAAAAGCAACTAGTGTATCACCGTTGTGGTTTTTGCGTAGATGTGAATTGTTCTTGCTAGATACCCGTAGCAGCCACGTAAAACATGCAACAACAATTAGAGGACATCTAACTTGTTTTTGCAGGGTATGTTGTGATGTGATATGGCCAATTGCATGATGTGATATATGTGATGTATGAGATGATCATGTGATGTATAGATTATCATGACTTGCATGTCGATGAGTACGGCAACCCGCAGGAGCCATAGGGTTGTCTTTAATTATTGTATGACCTGCATGGCAATCATTAAGCGCTATGTAATGCTTTACTTTATTGCTAAATGGTAGCAATAGTAGTAGAAGCATGTTGGGCACGACAACCCTGATGGCAACACGTTGATGGATATCAAGATGATGAAGATCATGGTGTCATGCCGGTGATGATGGAGATCATGCTGGTGCTTTCTAGATGGAGATCAAAAGCACAAGTTCATGGCCATATCATGTCACTTATGAATTGCATGTGATGTTAATCCTTTTATGCACCTTGTTTTGCTTAGGATGACGGTAGCATTATAAGGTGATCCCTCACTTAAATTTCAAGATGAATTGTGTTCTCCCTGAGTGTGCACCATTGCGAAAGTTCGTCGTGTCGAGACACCACGTGATGATCGGGTGTGATAGACTCTACGTTCACATACAACGGGTGCAAGCCAGTGTTGCACACACAGAACACTCGGGTTAAACTTGACGAGCCTAGCATGTACAGACATGGCCTCGGAACACAAGAGACTGAAAGGTCGAACATGAGTCATATAGTAGATATGATCAACATGAGATGTTCACCATTGAAGCCACCTCAACTCACATGATGATCGGACTTGAGTTGGTGAATTTGGATCATGTGACACTCAGATGACCTGAGGGATGTCGATTTGAGTGTGAGCTTTAGTAATTTTATTAACTAAACTCATTATCTTGAACGATAGTCTAAAGTAAACTTTGCATATTTATGTTGTAGATCAATGGCTCGCGCAGTAGCACCCCTGAATTTTAATGCGTTCCTAGAGAAAGCTAAGTTGAAAGATGATGGAAGTAACTTTGTTGACTGGGCCCGTAATCTAAGGATTATCCTCACGGCTTCCTAGAAATCATATGTCCTTGATGCACTGCTTGGTGACCAACCAGAAGACATGACCTCCGAAGACATTAAGAACGCTTGGGAGGCACGTACTGGAGATTACTCAATAGTTCAGTGTGCAATATTGTATGGCTTAGAAACGGGACTTCAAAGACGTTTTGAACGTCATGGAGCATATGAGATGTTCCAGAAGTTGAAGTTTATCTTTCAGAAGAACGCCCGGATCGAGAGGTATGAAACCTCCTATAAGTTCTATGCTTGCAAGATGGAGGAGAACGGGTCTATCAGTGAACATATACTCAGAATGTGTGGGCATTCAACTCGTCTAGTGGAGTTGGGAATTTCCCTTCCTCCAGAGGCGATCACTAACAGAGTTCTTCAATCACTTCCACCTAGTTACAAGAGCTTTGTGATGAACTATGACATGCACGACATGAACAAGTCAGTCGCCGAGCTATTTGCGATGTTAAAAGTCGCTGAGTCTGAAATCCAGAAAGAACATCAAGTTTTGATGGTCAATAAAACCACTAGTTTCAAGAAAAATAGCAAGGTCAAGGGCAAGGGCAAGAAGGGTAAAACTAAGAAGGATGGCAAAGCAGTTGCTACTCCTGTAAAGAAGCCCAAGCATGGACCCAAGCCAGAAACTGAGTGCTTTCATTGCAAGGGAACTGGTCACTGGAAGTAGAACTGCCCCAAGTACCTGGCTGACAAGAAGGCGGACAATGACAAACAAGGTATATATGATCTA
Organism: Hordeum marinum; assembly: GCA_022496015.1. NCBI lineage: Eukaryota > Viridiplantae > Streptophyta > Magnoliopsida > Poales > Poaceae > Hordeum > Hordeum marinum. Next base: position 427,325,234 of record CM039675.1, read on the forward strand.
CATGTTATTGATGTGTACCTTACTAGCTCTCGTAGTAGTGCCTGGGTATTTGATACCGGTCCGGTTGCTCACATTTGCAACTCAAAGCAGGAACTACGAAATAAACGAAGACTGGCAAAGGACGAAGTGACGATGCGCGTGGGAAATGGTTCCAAGGTTGATGTGATCGCCGTCGGCACGCTCTCTCCTCGATTACCATCGGGATTAGTGATGAACCTGAATAATTGTTATTTAGTGCCTGTGTTAAGCATGAACATTATATCTGGATCTTGTTTATTGCGAGACGGTTACTCATTTAAATCAGAGAATAAAGGTTGTTCTATTTATATGAGTAATATCTTTTATGGTCATGCACCCAATGTTAGGGGTTTATTCATATTGAATCTTGATAGTGATGACACACATGTTCATAACATTGATGCCAAGAGATGTAGAGTTGATAATGATAGTACCACTTTCTTGTGGCACTGCCGTTTAGGTCATATTGGTGTAAAACGCATGAGGAAGCTCCATGCTGATGGACTTTTGGAGTCACTTGATTTTGAATCACTTGACACATGTGAACCATGCCTCATGGGCAAGATTACTAAAACGCCGTTCTCTGGAACAATGGAACGGGTGAGTGACTTATTGGAAATCATACATACTGATGTGTGCGGTCCAATGAATGTTACAGCGCGTGGTGGATATCGTTATTTTCTCACCTTCACTGATGACTTAAGTAGATATGGGTATATTTACTTAATGAAACACAAGTCTGAAACGTTTGAAAAGTTCAAGCAATTTCAGAGTGAAGTTGAGAATCATCGTAACAAGAAGATTAAGTTACTGCGATCTGATCGAGGAGGTGAATATCTGAGTTATGAGTTTGGCAGTCACTTAAGACAGTGTGGAATTGTTTCACAGTTGACGCCGCCCGGAACACCATAGCGTAATGGTGTGTCCGAACGTCGTAATTGAACCTTATTAGATATGGTGCGTTCTATGATGTCTCTTGCTGATTTGCCACTATCGTTTTGGGGTTATGCATTCGAGACAGCTGCATTCACTTTAAATAGGGCATCATCAAAATCCATTGAGACGACGCCATATGAGCTATGGTTTGGCAAGAGGCCAAAATTGTCATTTCTTAAAGTTTGGGGATGTGATGCTTATGTGAAAAAGCTTCAGCCTGAAAAGCTGGAACCCAAAGCAGAGAAATGTGTCTTCATAGGATACCCAAAAGAGACAGTCGGGTATACCTTCTATCTTAGATCCGAAGGCAAAGTGTTTGTCGCTAAGAACGGAACATTTCTTGAGAAAGAGTTTCTCTCGAAAGAATTGAGTGGGAGGAAAATTGAGCTTGATGAGGTTATTGAACCTTTACTTCAACCAAAAAGTAGCGCAGTGCAGAAAGATGTTTCTGTGGAACCTACGACGGTAGAAGAGGAAGTTAATGATGATGATCATGAAGCTTCAGATCAAGCTACTATTGAAACTCGTAGGTCGACAAGGCCGCGTACTACTCCTGAGTGGTACGGCAACCCTGTCTTGGAGGTCATGTTGTTGGACAACAATGAACCTACGAGCTATGGAGGAGCAGTGATGGGCCCGGATTCCGAGAAATGGTTAGAGGCCATGAAATCAGAGATGGGATCCATGTATGAAAACAAAGTATGGACTTCGGAATTATTACCTGAACGGCGAAAGGCCATTCAGAACAAATGGATCTTTAAGAAGAAGACAGACGCGGACGGTAATGTCACCGTCCATAAAGCTCGACTTGTGGTAAAGGGTTTTTCACAAGTTCAAGGAGTTGACTACGATGAGACCTTCTCACCTGTAGCGATGCTTAAGTCCATCAAAATCATGTTGGCAATAGTTGCTTATTTCGCTATGAAATTTGGCAGATGGATGTCAAAACAGCGTTCCTTAACGGTTTCCTTGAGGAAGAGTTGTATATGATGCAACCAGAAGGTTTTGTCGATCCAGAGAATGCTGACAAAGTTTGCAAACTCCAGCAATCCATTTATGGGCTGGTGCAAGCATCTCGGAGTTGGAATAAGCATTTTGATGAGGTGATCAAAGCGTTTGATTTTGTACAAGTTCATGGAGAAGCTTGTATTTACAATAAATTGAGTGAGAGCTCTATAGTGTTTCTAATATTATATGTGGATGACATATTGCTGATTGGAAACAATATAGAAATGCTGGAAAGCGTGAAGGAATATTTGAACAAGAGTTTTTTAATGAAGGATCTAGGAGAAGCTGCTTTCATATTAGGCATTAAGATCTATAGAGATAGATCGAGACGCTTAATAGCACTTTCACAGAGCACATACCTTGATAAAGTTTTGAAGAAGTTCAAAATGGATCAGTCCAAGAAGGGGTTCTTGCCTGTGTTACAAGGTGTGAAGTTGAGTAAGACTCAATGCCCAGTGACTGCAGAAGATAGAGAAAGATGAGTGTCATCCCCTATGCTTCAGCCATAGGCTCTATCATGTATGCAATGCTGTGGACAAGACCGGATGTCAGCCTTGCCATAAGTATGGCCAAAAGGTTTCAAAGTGATCCTCAACTGGAACACTGGGCAGTCGTCAAGAATATCCTTAAGTACTTGAAAAGGACTAAGGAAATTTTTCTCATTTATGGAGGTGATGAAGAGCTCGTCGTAAAGGATTACGTCGATGCAAGCTTTGACACTGATCCGGATGACTCTAAGTCGCAAACCGGATACGTATTTATTCTCAACGGGGGAGCGGTAAGCTGGTGCAGTTCCAAGCAAAGCATGGTAGATGATTCTACATGTGAAGCGGAGTATATCGCAGCCTTGGAGGCGGCGAAGGAAGGTGTCTGGATGAAGCAGTTCATGACATATCTTGGAGTGGTGCCTAGTGCACTGAATCCAATGAACATGTTCTGTGACAACACTGGTGCCATTGCTCTGGCCAAGGAACCAAGGTTTCACAAGAGGACCAGACACATAAAGCGACGCTTCTACTCCATCCGCGATTACATCGAGGAGAAGGACATAAATATTTGCAAAGTGCACATGGATCTGAATGTTGCAAACCCGTTGACTAAACCTCTTCCAAGGGCTAAACATGATCAACACCAGAACTGCATGGGTGTTCGGTTCATTACAATGTAAATCACATAGTGATGTGAGCTAGATTATTGACTCTAGTGCAAGTGGGAGACTGTTGGAAATATGCCCTAGAGGCAATACATAAAGTGTTTATTATTATATTTCCTTGTTCATGATAATCGTTTATTATCCATGCTATAATTGTATTAATTGGAAACACATTACATGTGTGGGTAAATAGACAACACTTTGTCCCTAGTATGCCTCTAGTGAACTAGCTCGTTGATCAAACATGGTCAAGGTTTCCTAGCCATTGACAAGTGATGTCATTTGATAACGGGATCACATCATTAGGAGAATGATGTGATGGACAAGACCCAAACTACAAATGTAGCATATGATCGTGTCAGTTTATTGCTACTATTTTCTGCATGTCAAGTATATGCTCCTATGACCATGAGATCATGCAACTCACGGATATCGGAGGAGTGCCTTGTGTGCATCAGACATTGCAACGTAACTGGGTGACTATAAAGGTGCTCTACAGGTATCTCCGAGGTGTCTGTTGAGTTGGCATGGATCAAGACTGGGATTTGTTACTCCGTGTGACGGAGAGGTATCTCAGGGCCCACTCGATAATACAACATCACAATGAGCCTTGCAAGCAATGTGTCTAAGTGTTAGTCACGGGATCTTGTATTACGGAACGAGTAAAGAGACTTGCCGATAACGAGGTTGAACTAGGTATGGAGATACCGACGATCGAATCTCGAGCAAGTAACATACCGAAGAACAAATGGAACATCATACGGGATTAACTGAATCCTTGACATAGAGGTTCGACCGATAAAGATCTTTGTAGAATATAACCAATATGGGCATCCAGGTCCCACTATTGGTTATTAACCGTAGAGGTGTCTCGGTCATGTCTACATAGTTCTCGAACCCGCAGGGTCTGCACACTTAAGGTTTGGTGACGTTTCGGTAGTATAGAGTTATGTATGGTGATGACGGAAGGTTGTTCGGAGTCCCGGATGAGATCCCGGACATCACGAGGAGCTCTGGAATGGTACGGAGGTAAAGATTGATATATAGGAAGTCCTATTTTGGTCACCAGAAAAGTTTTGGGCTCATCGGTAGTGTACCGGGAGTGCCGGTAGTGTACCGGGAGACCATCAGAAGGGGTATTTCGACCCAAGAGGCAACATGGGCTGTGGGAGAGTGAATACCAGCCCTTACTGGGCTGGTGGAAGTCCCACACAAAGCCCGTGTGGCTAGGGAGAAAAAACCCAAAGAGAAAAAGTGGAAAAAGGCAAAAATAGGGTGAATCCTAGTCCTACTAGGATTGGAGGTGGATTCCACCTCTCCCGCCTGGTTCGGCCGACTCCTAGAGGCAAGCCTCCTCCTCTCTTCCTCTTATATATACTGGAGGTTTTAGGGTTTTTGCACAGAATTTTCAGCCACGTGCTGCCCGTTCCTCCAGTGCATAGATTCTCCTCTAGATCGGTTTTCTGCAATGCTTAGGCGAAGCCCGGACGGAATAGCTCCACCACCATCGCCGGAGCACCGTCATGCTACCTGAGAACTCTTCTTCCTCTCCGCTCCTTCTTGCTGGATCAAGACAGCAGATATCGTCATCAAGCAGTACGTGTGCTGAATGCGGAGGTGTCGTCCGTTCGGCGCTAGATCGGAAGGATCGTGATCAAGTTCGTGGGACGGATCGTGATCAAGTTCGTGGGACGGATCGTGATTGGATTACGGGACGAATCATGATTGGATTGTAGGACGGATCGTGATTGGATCGCAAGACGCACGGCGATTTGGATCGCGAAGACGTTCGACTACACCAACCGCGTTTCTTAACGCTTCCCGCTTAGCGATCTACAAGGGTACGTAGATCCACTCTCCCTCTCGTAGATGCTCATCACCATGGATAGATCTGCGTGTGCGTAGGAAATTTTTTGTTTCCCATGCAACGTTCCCCAACAAAAAGCTCATCGTCAGAGGTGACTCACAGCTTGTCGTTAAGCAAGTTAACAAGGATTATCAAAGCCCGTTGGTGGAGGCTTACGTCGATGAAGTTAGGAAGCTAGAGGAGCGCTTCGATGGCCTGCAAATAGAGCATGTTCCTCATGTGGAGAATGGCATTGCCGATGATCTATCGAAGCATGATACCCTCAAGTTAGGTGTGGAACCGAGAACTTTTGTGCTCAAGCTGACTCAACCATCCGTAGCACCGTCAACGGAGCAAGATAAAAGAAGGAAGTTGAACTCCGGCCAGTACCTCCCTGCAGAGCTCCCAGAAGCCGTCGGCGAGGGTGTTGCTGAGAACAATGCCAAGCTTGCCGGGGGCAATAGGCTCCGGCAAAACCTCTGGTCTTTGTCGTAGAGACGAACGGTCCAGCGACAGAAGACATGCCTTTAGTCCTTGCCGTCGAGCCCCAGGCTCCGGCATGGGTGCAACACATTGTTCAGTTCCTATAGACAGGAGAACTCCTTGAGGAACAAGAGGAAGCGGAGGAAGTAGCCCGTCAGTTCAGTATGTACCAGTTTGTGGATGATGTCATGTACAAAAAGATACCAAATGGTGTGAAATTGAAGTGCGTTCCTCGAGAGGATGGACTCGAGATGTTGGCAGAGATACATGGAGGCATATGTGGCTCCCACATAGGGTCAAGAGCACTGGTCGGCAAAGCATTCCGGCAAGGTTTCTTCTGGCCCACTGCCCTCCAGGATGCAACTACGCTAGTAACCAAGTATGAAGCATGCCAATTCCATTCAAAGAAGCTACATTAACCAGCTCAAGCTCTTCAAACAATCCCTCTCTCCTGGCCATTTTCGATCTGGGGGCTCGACATCTTGGGCCCCTTTCCCCGTGCTACCGGGGGCTTTGAGTACTTATACGTCATGATCGATAAGTTCACAAAGTGGCCAGAAGTGGAGGCAGTGAGGAAGGTGACAGCACAGTTAGCCATCAAGTTCTTCAAAGGACTAGTCTGCCGCTTTGGTGTTCCCAACAGAATCATCACTGACAATGCCACGCAGTTCACAAGCCACACCTTCATGCAGTATGTCCAGGATCTTGGCAGCATAATCTGTTTTTCTTTTGTCACTCACCCAAGGAGCAATGGCCAAGCGGAAAGGGCGAATGCTGAAGTGCTGCGAGGGCTTAAAACGAGAACTTTCAACAGGCTACACAAGTGCGGAAGGCGCTGGGTTGATGAGTTGCTGACATTTCTTTGGTAGATCAGAACGACACCAAATCAAGCCATCGGCCAGACACCCTTCTCCCTAATATACGGGGCGGAAGCAGTTCACCCCACGGAACTCATATACGGGTCACCTTGAGTGCTCTCTTATGATGAGCTTGAGCAAGATTAGTTGCAACAAGATGACGCGACGCTCCTTGAGGAAGACAGTCTTCGGGCTGCTGTGAGAGTTGCATGCTACCAGAAAGCTTTGCGCCGCTATCATAGCCACAAAGTTCGTACCCGAAGCCTTGAGGAAGGCAACCTTATTCTTCGGCGCGTTCAGTCGGCCAAGAATTCAAACAAGTTGATGCCAAAGTGGGAAGGCCCTTATCAGGTAGTACGAGTCACTAGGCCTGGCGCAGTCCGCCTGGAGACCAAAGATGGCGTTCCGGTGAGCAACTCCTGGAATATCGAGCATCTTCGTAAGTTCCACCCATAAGGCGCCCGGCAACCACCTTTTGTACGAGTATTGCCGGCAAGGCATGTGATCCTTTGTACAAAGCCAAGCGCAGACCCTGTGCATAGCTGAATAAGACCGGGCGTTCTGCAACCCTTGTTGATTTCCATGTTTACTTGTTTTACATGCTTATCCAAGATGTTGCATTACGCCTATTCCCGACAAGCACTAATGTACCGTCAAGGTTTAACATCTCTATTTTCTCTTCTTTCTTTTTATTAAAAGACAAAAGGTTCTCTCGCGTGCAAATTTGCAGGGGGAAGAGATTGTACAGACACCAGCGACGTCCAAAAGTCGCATCTTGTGGGAAGGAGTGGAAAAAGTACCACAATGGGAAGATAAGTTGCTAGACCCTAAATGATTTTTTTTTCTATGAAGTTATTTCCCTTGGACGATTTTGACTTTTGTATGGAAAACATGCATGACGAGGGACCTTGTCGTGATTGATGGCACCCTTGCTCTGTTTCGAATTCGCTCAACAGCTTAAGTGACTGCGCTCGCGCCCTTGTTCTGTTTCGAGTCTGCTCAATGGCTCAAGTGACTACGCTCGCGCCCTTACTCTATTTCGTGCTCACTCAACAACTTAAGTGGCCATGCCAAGAACGTCAAGGTACCTTGCCGGCAGCGGCACCGCCAGCAGGCTGCTAAGGACCCGCTCCTCGAAGCGCTCGCGATAGGGATGCACATGCCGGCAAGGTTTTTTCCGAAAAAGCGTAGGGAAAACACCATGCAAAGGGGAATCTAAGAAGGAGAATAATATGCAGTCACTCAATTAGGGTGAAATTTACATGAGATGTTGGCTCTTCCTAAGTACATATTTATTTGACTTTCTCCCCTAGGGGAGATTACAAGAAGAAAAAGACAGGAGGAGGAGGAGGCAGATTACAAGAAGAAAAAGATAGCAAGGGGCCTCCAACGAGAGCCTGGCCCCCCCTGGGCAACATTGCGTAGAGGAGAAGACCAGCACTACGCGGACGAGAGGAGGGGCCCCAGAAGCCAAAGTCCACGGGCCTGTCGGAAAATCCAGCTGGAAGATGAGGCAACGCCCGGGACAAGGACCCCTGGCAGGATCATCCTGCCGGGAAGAGGAGAGGCGCGAGGCTGACGGTGATGGTGCGGCCGACGGTCAGTCCGAGTCCAGGTCATCATATTCCGACTTTACAGCCTGAAGACCTGACTCATCGTCGTTGTCTCCACCACTGTCCTCCTCGTCACTTTCGCTCGAGGAGGGACCTTTGGCTCCGCTCAAGCTCTCTTCGCATCAGCTGAGACGGACGCCTGAGCACCCATAAATCTTGACGGAGAGCAGATTGGCCTCCGTCATTTTGAAACGAAGGACGTGCCCATCCTGGAGGTTGTGGGCATGGGCGAAGGATTTCCAGCCGCACCTGAAGAACATGACGCGGCTCTCTGGGTACTCGACGTACACCTGTGTGGTTCCATTGCAGAAGTCATGCGCCCGCAACCAAAAAACGGGTGGCTCGTCGGCCTCCATCGCCCTAGAAAAAGGGTGAGGAAGGCGCAAATGGCTCCAAAGGGGACTGTGCAGTTTGAGGACGAACTCCAACGCCGTCCCCTCAGCGTGGGTCTCTTCGAGGAAGAGGCCCGGCATCGGCGGGAGAAATGGAGCAGCACTCCACCTCCCCCGGCCTCGGCCTCCACGGCGACCATGGCCCCTCGCGCTTCTCCCGCCACAAGCACTTGGGTCACCCTCCGCCTTCGCGGCGGAAGCGGTGGCATGATCCAAACAAGAACTCCTCCTTGGTGTGGAGGATGGTGGTCGCCCTTGCCCCCTGTTCATGGCTAAGGGCGGGCACCACTCAAGGCTCAGAAGAGGTGGAAGGGCAAGCTCTGGAGGTCCACACTCAATGAGGAAGGAAGGATGGATGAGCATCGCCCCTTCTACCCCACAATTTATAGGGGGAAACGCGGGGGCTGGCTCTCCCCCGCTCCAAGAGTCGCTGCCCACCTCCTCCAATAGCGTCTCCCTGGATCACAGGGTGAACAGCAACCGCCCCGTTGCTCAATTCCACGGTGTTAAAGTTGCTGCCACGGCTAGGACTTTAAGTCACGGGCGCCCATTGATGGCTCCCCGCTATGCATGCGGCACGCGTGGTGGAAACGGCCTGACGCAGCAATTGAAATGATTATTACCGCTTCGTGCACGTATCCCACGACGCGCACCTTGCGTGCATCGTGGGGAGGCACAGTATGTGGAATGATTAACCGCAGGCTCCTATCACGCATGCCCGTACACTGTTTGGGCCTAGCCCAGCAACGCCTCGCACCGTGTGTGGCCCAGGCCCGGGGGCTCCTGTCGGTGCACTAGAGTCTTGTGTTCTCCAGTTCCCCTTACTCATGCACGGGCAGTAGTAGCCACCCTGGCGGCAAGGCTCAGCAGGGAACTGCTAGATGTAGATATAGGAGAATCAAGAGAACATCCAAACAATCAAGACCGAACGCAACATCCCCGGCAAGACCTTGCCGGGATGGCCTTCAAATCCCCGGCAAGGCGAAGCCCCAGGAAGACCCCACCAGCGCAGAGGCTAGGTGTCGGTTCACATGGGCACGTGTCGAGGCGGCGGTGATGGGGGGGCTAAGCGGTGCCGATGGGATCACATCATTAGGAGAATGATGGGATGGACAAGACCCATACTATAAACATAGCATATGATCGTGTCAGTTTATAGCTATAGTTTTCTGCATGTCAAGTATCTGTTCCTATGACCATGAGATCATGCAACTCATTAACACCGGATGAATACCTTGTGTGTATCAAATGTCACAATGTAACTGGGTGACTATACATATGTTCTATAGGTATTTCCGAGGGTGTCTGTTGAGTGGGGAAGGATCAAGACTGGGATTTGTTACTTCGTGTGACGGAGAGGTATCTTAGGGCCCACTCGGTAATACAACATCACAATAAGCCTTGCAAGCAACGTGACGAAGTGTTAGCCACAGGATCTTGTATTATGGAATGAGTAAAGATACTTGCCGGTAACGATATTAAACTAGGTATAGAGATACCGACGATCGAATATCGGGCAAGTAACATACCGAAGAACAAAGGGAACAACGTACGGGATTAACTGAATCCTTGACATAGAGGTTCAACCGATAAAGATATTCGTAGAATATGTAGGAACCAATATGGGCATCCAGGCCCCGCTATTGGTTATTGACTGTGGAGGTGTCTCGGTCATGTCTACATAGTTCTCGAACCTACAGGGTATGCGCACTTAAGGTTTGGCGACATTTCGGTATAGTAGAGTTATGTATGATGGTGACCGAAGGTTGTTCGAAGTCCCTAATGAGATCTTGGACGTCACTAGGAGCTCCAGAATGGTCCAGATGTAAAGATTTCTATATAGGAAGTCCTATTTTGGTCACCAGAAAAGTTTTGGGTACTTCGGTAGTGTGCCAGGAGTGCGAGGAGGGTATCGGGGTCCATGGGGAGGGCTGTCTCGACCCAAAGGACCTCATGGGATGTGGGAGGATTCAAACCAGCCCCTAGTGGGCTGGCCGAACCCCCCACTAAGGCCCATGCGGCTAGGGGTGGGACAAACCCAAAGGTGGAAAGGTGGAAAGGGTTTCCAAGTGGAGAGGAGGAATCCTACTCCTATTAGGATTGGAGTAGGACTCATCCACCTCCAATTTCGGCCAACCCTTGAGGGTTTGAGGCTTCCTCCTCCCCTCCCTCCCTCCTTTATATACTAGTGTATTTGGAGGGGAGAGCTAACCCTAATTGCCACGTGCTCCGTCTACTTCATCTAGATCGTTTTCTCCTCTAGTCTAGTTTTGTGGTGCTTAGGCGAAGCCCTGTCGGAATAGTTCCACCACCATCGCCGCCATGTCGTCTTTCTGCCGGAGAACTCATCTACCTCTCCGCTCCCTCTTGATGGATTAAGAAGGCAGAGATCTCCATCGAGCTGTACGTGTGCTGAACACGGAGCCGCTGTCCGTTCGGCGCTAGATCGGAAGGACCGTGATCAGGATCGCGAGACGATTTGTAATTTCATTGCGGGATGGATCATGATGGGATCGAGGGATGTATCATGATTGGATCATGAGAAGAATCATGACGGGATCGCGAGACGCTCGGTGATTTGGATCGCGAAGACGTTCGACTACACCAACCAGGTTTCTTAACGCTTCTCGCTTAGCGATCTACAAGGGTATGTAGATCCACTCTCCATCTTGTAGATGCTCATCACCATGGATAGATCTTGCGTGTGCATAGGAAATTTTTTGTTTCCCATGCAACGTTCCTCAACAATGACATCTAAGCTAGGTCTATGTGTAGATGAGAGCTCGAGTAGAACACAAAGGAGTTTGTGGGGGTTGATATTCGGATTGCTTCCTCCCTTCGTCTTTTCTTGTTTCGGTGGTATTGTGGGATGAAGCGGCCCGTACCAACATTACTTGTACGCTTGCGAGAGACCAGTTCCATCAACTGACATGTAACTTCGTTGCATAAAGATGGCTGGCGGGTGTCTGCTTCTTCCACTTTAGTCGAATCGGATTTTACAAAGGCGGTCCTTGAGAAGGTTAAATATCAATTTTTGTATCACCGTTGTGGTTTTTGCGTAGGTAAGAATTGTTCTTGCTAGATACCCGTAGCAGCCACGTAAAACTTGCAACAACAATTAGAGGACATCTAACTTGTTTTATCAGGGTATGTTGTAATGTGATATGGCCAATTACATGATGATATATATGTAATGTATGAGATGATCATGTATTGTATAGAATATCACGACTTGCATTTCGATGAGTACGACAACCGGCAGGAGCCATAGGGTTGTCTTTAATTATTTTTGCCGTTTTGCTTTACTTTATCGCTATGAGTTAGCAATAGTTGTGGAAGCAACAGTCGGCGTGACAACCTCATGGCAACACATTGATGGAGATCATGGTGTCATGCCAGTGACGCTGGAGATCATGCCGGTGCTTTGGATATGGATATCAAAAGCACAAGTTCGTGGCCATATCATGTCACTTATGATTTGCATGTGATGTTAATCCTTTTATGCATCTTATTTTTCTTAGGACTACGGTAGCATTATAAGGTGATCCCTTACTTAAATTTCAAGATAAAATTGTGTTCTCCTCGAGTATGCACCATTGCGAAAGTTCGTCGTTTCGAGACACAACGGGATGATCGGGTGTGATAGACTCTATATTCGCATACAACGGGTGCAAGCCAGTGTTGCACATGCGGAACACTCAGGTTAAACTTGACGAGCCTCGCATGTACAGACATGGCCTTGGAACACAAGAGACCGAAAGGTCGAACATGAGTCATATAGTAGATATGATCAACATGAAGATGTTCACCATTGAAACCGCCTCAACTCACGTGATGATCAGACTTGAGTTGGTGGATTTGGATCATGTGACACTCGAATGACCAGAGGGATGTCAATTTGAGTGGGAGTATTTAAGTAATATGATTAACTAAACTCATTATCATGAACATAGTCAAAATGGCTTTGCAAATTATGTTGTAGATTACTAGCTCGCGTTGTAGCTCCCTTGAATTTTTTATATGTTCCTAGAGAAATAGAGTTGAAAGATGATGGTAGCAATAGTGCAGGCTGGGTCCGTGATCTGAGGATTATCCTCATTGCTGCATAGAAGGCTTATGTCCTTAATACACCGCTTGGTGTGTCACCCCCTCAAGCGTCGTCTGTAGATGTTGTGAACATCTGACAGGCACATTCTAAAGACTACTTGATAGTTCAGTGTGTCATGCATTATGGCTTAGAATTGAGGCTCCAAAACGTTTTGAACATCATGGAACATATGAGATGTTCTAAGATTTGAAATTGGGATCTCAGGCTCATGCCCGTGTTGAGAGGTATGAGACCTCCAACTTCTTTACCCGCAAGATGAAGGAGAATAGCTCAATCGGTGAGCATGTGCTCAGATTGTCTGGGTACTACAATCGCTTGAATCGAGTGGGATATGATCTTCCAGATAAGATAGTGATTTATATAGTTCTCCAAGTCACTGTCACTAAGCTACTAGAGCTTCGTGATGAACTATAAAATGCTAGAGATGGAAATAATGATCACTGAGCTATTCATGATGTTTGACACTGTGAAGGTAGAAATCAAGAAGGCGCATTAAGTGTTGTGGTTAGTGAAACCACTAGTTTCGAGAAGGGCAAGGGCTAGGAGGGAAACTTCATGGATGGCAAGTCGGTTGCTGCTCCAGTGAAGAAACCCAAGGTTGAACCCAAACCCGAGAATAAGTGCTTCTATTATGAGGAGAACAACCACTGAAGTGGAACAACCCTAGATACTTGGTAGATAAGAAGGCTAGCAACGTCGACAGAAGTATATTTTCTATACGTGTTATTGATGTGTACCTTACTAGTACTCCTAGTAGCACCTGGGTATTATATATCGGTTCGGTTGCTAAATGTTAGTAACTCGAAATAAAATCTACGGAATAAACGGAGGCTAGCTAAGGGTGAGGTGACGATGAGTGTTGGAAGTATTTCCAAGGTTGATGTGATCACCATCACACGCTGTCTCTACCTTCGGGATTAGTGACGAACCTAAATAAATGTTATTTGGTGTTTGCGTTGAGCATGAACGTGATTAGATCATGTTTATTGCAATACGGTTATTCATTTAAGTTAGAGAATAATGGTTATTCTGTTTACTTGAATAACACCTTCAATGGTCATGCACCCAATGAGAATGGTTTATTGAATCTTGATCGTAGTGCTACACATGTTAATAATATTGATGCCAAAAGATACAAAGTTAATAATGATAGTACCACATACTTGTGGCACTGCCGCTAAATGTCATATTGGTGTAAAACGCATGAAGAAACTCCATGTTGATGGATCTTTGGACTCATTCGATTGTGAATCGGTTGAGACATGCGGACCATGCCTCATGGGCAAGATGACTAAGACCCCGTTTTCCGGTATGGTAGGGCGGGCAAGTAACTTATTGGAAATGATACATGTTGATGTATTCGGTCCAATGAGTATTGTAGCGTGCGGTAGATATCGTTATTTTCCTACCTTCACTGATGATTTGAGTAGATATGGGGATATTTACTTAATGAAACACAAGTGTGAAATGTTTGAAAAGTTCAAACAAAATCAGCGTGAAGTTTGAGATCATCGTGACAAGGAGATAAAATGCCTACGATATGATTGTGGAGCCAATACCTGAGTTGTGAGTATTCGTGTACAACTTTAGACAATGTGGAATTTGTTTCACAGCTCACGCCACGTAAAACACCATAGTATGATTGTGTGTCCGAACATCGTAGTCGTGTTGTATTGGATATCCGCGAACTATGATGTCTCTTATTGATTTGCCACTATCGTTTTGGGGTAGCACATTCGAGACAACTACATTTACTTTAAAAGGGGCACCATCTAAATCCGTTGAGATGACACCGTATGAATTTTGGTTTGGCGAAAACCTAAGCTGACATTTCTTAATGATTGGGGCTATGACGCTTATGTGAAAAATGGTTTTCACCTAATGACATCGAACCCAAAGAGAACAAATGCATCTTCATAGAATACCCTAACGTAACAGTTGGGTAAACCTTCTATCTTAGATCCAAGCACAAAATGTTTGTTGCTAAAACGGGTCCTTTCTCGAGAAATAGTTTCTCTTGAAAGAATTGAGTGGGAGGAAGATAGAACTTGATGAGGTTGTTGAACCTTTGTTTCAACCAGAGAGTAGCGCAGCGCAAAAAGTTGTTTCTATGGAGCCTATGTTAGTTGAAGAGGAAGTTAACGATGATGATCATGAAGCTTCAGATCAAGTTACTATCAAACCTCGTAGGTCGACAAGGACGAGTACTGCTCCTGAGTGGTACGGCAACCCTGTCTTAGAGGTCATGTTGTCGGACAATGATGAACCTACGAGCTATGGAGAAGCGATGATGGGCCCGGATTCCAAGAAATGGGTAGAGCCCATGCAATCCGAGATGGGATCCATGGAAGAAAACAAAGTATGGGCTTTGGAAGTATTACCCGAAGGGCAAAGGGCATTCAGAACAAATGGATCTTTAAAAGGAAGACGAACGCAGACGGTAATGTCACCGTCTATAAAGCTCGACTTGTGGCAAAGGGTTTTTCACAAGTTCAAGGAGTTTACTACGATGAGACTTTCTCACCCGTAGCAATGCTAAAGTCTGATGGAATTATGTTAGCAGTTGCTGCATTTTTCTATTATGAAATCTGGCAAATGGATGTCAAAACCTCGTTCCTTTGACGGTATCTGTGAGGAAAAGTTGTCTGTGATACAACCGGAAGGTTTTGTCAGTTCTAAGGATGCTGAAATATATGCAAGCTCCAGCGATCCTTCTATGGATAGGAGCAAGCATCTTGGAGTTGGAATATACGCTTTGATGAGGTGATCAAAGTTTTTGAGTCAATACAAAGTTTATAAGAAACTTGTATTTACAATAAAGTGAGTGGGAGCACTATAGAATTTCTGATAGGTATATGTGGATGACATATTGTTGACCGAAAATGATGTAGAATTTCGGGAAAGCATAAAGGGTTGTTTGAAAAGGAGTTTGTCAAAGGAAAACTTGGAATGAAGCTACTTAAATATTGGGCATCTTGATCTATAGAGGTAGATCAAGGCGTCTGATAAAACTTTCAATGAGTACATGCCTTGACAAGATTTTGAAAGAGTTCAAAATGGATCAGTCAAACAAAGTGTTCTTGCCTGATTTGTAAGGTGTGGAGTTGAGTGAGACTCAAAGCTTGACCATGGCAGAAGAAAGAGAAAGGACGAAGGTTGTCCCCTATGCCTTATCCATAGGCTCTGTATAGTATGCCATGTTGTGTACCGCACCCGTGTGTGCGTTGCCATTAGTCTGTCAAGGGATACAAGAGTGATCCAGGAGTGGCTCACTGGACATCGGTCAATATTATCCTTGGTAACTAGAGGACTAAGGAAATATTTCTTGATTATGGAGGTGATACATAGTTTGTCGTAAAGGGTTACGTCAATGCAAGCTTTAACATCAATCCGGATGACTCTCAGTAGCAATCTGGATACGTATAGTGGAGCAGCCATTTGGAATAGCTCCAAGTGGAGTCTGGTAGCAGTGTCTATAGTATGACATAGAGATTTACAAAGTACACACGGATCTGAATGTCGCAGACCCGTTGACTAAAGACCTCTCTCACATGCAAATCATGATCAAACCCCAGAACTCATTTGGTGTTAGATTCATAACAATGTAAACCACATGGTGATGTGAACTAGATTATTGACTCCAGTGCAAGTGGGGGAGTATTGGAAATATTCCCTAGAGGCAATAATAAATTGGTTATTATTATATTTCTTTGTTCGTGATAATCGTTTATTATCCATGCTATAATTGTATTGATTGGAAACTCAAATACATGTGTGGGTACATAGACAACACCGTGTCCCTAGTATGCCTCTAGTTAACTAGTTCGTTGATCAAAGATGGTCAAGGTTTCCTGGCCATAGACATGAGATGTCATTTGATAACGGGATCACATCATTAGGAGAATGATGTGATGGACAAGACCCAAACTATAAACATAACATATGACCGTGTCAGTTTATTGCTATAGTTTTCTACATGTCAAGTATGTGTTCCTATGACCATGAGATCATGCAACTCACTGACGCCGGAAGAATACCTTGTGTGTATCAAATGTCACAACGTAACTAGGTGAATATAAAGATGCTCTATAGGTATCTCCGAGGGTGTGTGTTGAGTGGGCATGGATCAAGACTAGGATTTGTTACTCCGTGTGACGGAGAGGTATCTCGGGGCCCACTCGGTAATACAACATCTCGATAAGCCTTGCAAGCAATGTGACTAAGTGTTATCCACGGGATCTTGTATTATGGAACGAGTAAAAAGACTTGCCTATAACGAGATTAAAATAGGTATAGAGATACCGACGATCGAATCACGGGCAAGTAACATACCAAAGAACAAAGGGAACAACGTACGAGATTAACTGAATCCTTGACATAGAGGTTCAACAAATAAAGATCTTCGTATAATATGTAGGACCCAATATGGGCATCCAGGTCCTGCTATTGGTTATTGACCGTGAAGGTGTCTCGTTCATGTCTACATAGTTCTCGAACCCGCAAGGTGTGCACACTTAAGGTTCGGTGACGTTTCGATATAGTAGAGTTATGTATGGTGGTGACCGAAGGTTGTTCGGAGTCTTGGATGAGATCCTGGACATCACAAGGAGCTCCAAAATGGTCCGTAGGTAAAGATTGATATATAGGAAGTCATGTTTTTGTCACCGGAAAAGTTTCGGATACTTCGGTAGTGTACGGAGAGTGCCGGGAGGGTACCGGGGGGCCATCGGGAGGGGTGTCTCGACCCAAAGGACCTCATGGGCTGTGGGAGGATTCAAACCAGCCCATAGTGGGCTGGCCGAACCCCCCACTAAGGCCCATGCGGCTAGGTGTGCGAAAAACCCAAAGGTGGAAAGGTGGAAAGGGTTTCCAAGTGGAGAGGAGGAATCCTACTCCTCGTAGGATTGGAGTAGGACTCCTCCACCTCCAATTTAGACCAACCCTTGAGGGTTTGAGGCTGCCTAATCCCCTCCCTCCCTCATATATATACTAGAGGATTTAGATGGGAGAGCTAACCCTAATTGCCACATGCTCCCTCTACTTCATCTGGATCGTTTTCTCCTCTAGTCTAGTTCGGCGGTGCTTAGAAGAAACCCTATGGGAATAGTTCCACCACCATCGCCGCCACGCCATCGCGCTGCCGGAGAACTCATCTACCTCTCCGCCCCCTCTTGTTGGATCAAGAAGGCGGAGATCATTATCAAGTTGTACATGTGCTGAACGTGGAGGCATCATCCGTATGACGCTAGATCGGAAGGACCGTGATCAGGATCGCGAGACGATTCATGATTTGTTCACGAATTCGATCGTGATGGGATAGTGGGACGGATCGTGATTGGATCGCGAGAAGGATCATGATGGGATCACGGGACGCTTGGTGATTTGGATCGCGAAGACGTTTGGCTACGTCAACCGCGTTTCTTAACGCTTCCCGCTTAGATATCTACAAGGGTATGTAAATCCACTCTCCCTCTCGTAGATGCTCACCATGGATAGATCTTGTGTGTGTAGGAAAATTTTCGTTTCCCATGCAACGTTCCCCAACACTGCCCTCAAACCTCCACTATATAAAGGAGGAAGGGGTGGGAGGAGGCGCCCTAGGGTTTCCCCTAGGGCCTTGGCCGTCGGCCAGGTGGTGGAGTCCACCTCCAACAAGGAGGTGGGGCGCGGGGGAGGAGTCCTACTCCAAGAAGGACTCCTCCCACCCTCCACCTTTTCCTCTTGGGTGCATGGGCCCCTCTTGGTTTCGGCTACCCAGCCCACCAGGGGCTGGTGCGCCACCTCTTAGGCCCATGTGCCCCCTAGGGTGGGTGCCCCCTGGTGGACCTCCGTAACCCATTCGTCACTCCCAGTACATTGTCAAAAGTACCCGAAAATTTACCGGAACCTAAATACCACTTTCCTATATATCAATCTTTACCTCCAGACCATTCTGAAGCTCCTCGGGACACCTGGGATCACATCCGGGACTCCGAACAACCTTCAGTCACCAACATACATAACTCAATAATGCCGAAACGTCACCGAACATTAAGTGTGCAGACCCTGCGGGTTCGAGAACTATGTAGACATGATCGAGACACCTCTGCGGTCAATAACCAATAGCGGGACGTGAATGCCCATATTGGTTCCTACATGTTCTACGAAGATCTTTATCGGTTGAACCTCTATGTCAAGGATTCAGTTAATCCTGTATGCAGTACCCTTTGTTCTTTGGTATGTCACTTGCCCGAGATTCAATCGTCGGTATCTCTATACCTAGTTCAATATCGTTAATGACAAGTCTCTTTACTCATTCTGTAATACAATATCATGTGGCTAACTCTTTAGTCACTTTTCTTGCAAGCTCATTATGATGTTGTATTACCGAGTGGGTCCTGAGATACCTCTCCGTCACACGGAGTAACAAATCCTAGTCTTGATCCATGCCACTCAATAGACACCCTCAGAGATACCTGTAGAGCACCTTTATAGTCATCCATTTACATTGCGATGTTTGATACACACAAGGTATTCCTCCAGTGTCTGTGAGTTGCATGATCTCATGGTCATAGAAACAGATACTTGACATGCAGAAAACTATAGCAATAAACTGACACGATCATATGTTATGTTCATAGTTTGGGTCTTGTCCATCACATCATTCTCCTAATGATGTGATCCCGTTATCAAATGACATCTCATGTGTATGGTTAGAATACCTTGACAACGAGCTAGTGTACTAGAGGCATACTAGGGACACAATGTTGTTTATTTACCCACACATGCATTTGAGTTTTCAATCAATACAGTTATAACATGGATAATAAACGATTATCGTGAACAAGGAAATATAATAATAACCGTTTTATTATTGCCTCTAGGGAATATTTCCAACAAAAATTGAAAATAGTCTTTAGATGGAAGGACCTCTAAAAATATCCAGGCCTTGGAAATTTTACTATGAAGGCCTTTCATATCAAGCGAATTACATCCCTATTGAAATGTGAGAATGGGCCTTAGGCCCATAAGACAATTTCAGAAAAATCTCTAAGGGCCCATGTAGGTGGCATGACAAGTGGAGTGGGAAGTTTAGTCCCACCTTGCTAGTGGAGAAGGAGTTGCACCTCTTTATAAGGGTCTTTCTTCCACATGCTATTGGAGCATGAGAAGAGAAGAGGCCCTCGCGCACTCCTCCTCCGCCGCCCGCCTCGCCACGCCTCGTCACGACGCGACGCGACGCGGGTTGCGGGAATGAGCCGAGCCGAGCTCACACCTACGCGCTTATTTTTGCCGGTCGGGAACGGGGAATACGTAACGCCACGATCTGAGACGTTGGATCGTGGGCTACCGACTCGGACATGGGTCCAGCCCACGTCTCTCCACCCAGACGCCGCCTATATAAGCAGGGCCTCGGCCAACCCTAGCCGCCACGGAAACAGATCGCATCTGCCTCCACGCGCTCCGCCCACGTCGTTCCTTTTGCTGCTGCTGCCACCGGCGACTCCGTCCCGTTCACCGCGTACACGGTTGACGGGAGAGCAGGCCTCCGAAACCACGCCTCTCCAGGTCCTGTACGTGGAGAGGGGCAACTAGGTTTTTGGGGAGCGACTACGTGACTACTCGCTTCCGTTCATCTACCTCGTCTACGTCCGCGTCTACACCATGTCGTCCACAACCGCCGTCGATCGCGCTGCTACCGAGAAGGCCGAAGCTGACAGGAAGGCGGCCGAGGATGCTGCCGCCGCTAACTCTGCTGCTACGGCCAACTGGCCTATTGGAGGGTATAACACGTTTAACCCGCTCCTGTTTATGTTAATTGTAGCACTGGTAGCGTTATGCGTAGATACATCTACTGTTAGCATAGTACGTGCTTGCATGATTGAGTATCAGTATGTTTGCGCTTATGCCAATGCCATGATAGTTATTATTTCGTGGATTAATCTGATCGGAAAATTGCCTATATTCTCAACAATCCAAAAACCTAATTTGTGTAGGAATTTTTCGAGTAGTGGTTTTGCTGATGCACTGAAACCGGACAAGTTTACCGGTACATACTTTAAGCGTTGGCAGACCAAAACCACCTTATGGCTCACGGCTATGAACGTGTTCTGGGTAGCCGGTGTCACTCCCGTAGGAACGATCACTCCTGAAAAGGAGAAGGCATTCAGGGAGGCCACTGTCTACTTTATTGGAGCGGTCCTTAGCGTGATCGGAGATAAGCTGGTTGATGCATATTTGCATGTGGGGGTCGCCAAGGACTTGTGGGAGGCACTCGAATCTAAATTCGGGGCCACCGATGCTGGGAGCGAGATGTATGTTATGGAGCAGTTCCATGATTACAAAATGGTTGACACCCGTTCTGTGTTGGAACAAGCTCATGAGATAATATGCATTGCTAAGGAACTAGAGGTTCTTAAGTGCAATTTACCGGGCAAGTTTGTCGCGGGATGTATAATTGCTAAGCTCCCTAATTCCTGGAGGAACTTTGCTACCACTCTGAAACATCAGAGGCGTGAATTCTCAGTAGAGGATATCATCGGCCATCTGAGTGTTGAGCAGAACTCGAGAGCAAAGGACTCGCATGGAAAACCGGTTGAAGGTTCTTCGGTTGCCAATATGGTACAACGGAAGAACTTCAATTCCCACAAGCCCAAGGGAAAGAATTATGTCCAACAGAATACCGACTTCAAGAAGAAGGGAAAGAAGACCTTCAAGAGAAATAAGAAGGATGATGGCTGCTTCAATTGTGGTTCAGAGGAACATTGGGCGAACAAGTGCCCAAATAGATACAAGAAGCCAGTGCAGGACAATAAGTCTGCCAATATGATTGTGAGCAACAATGAAAGTGGTGCATCTGGGTACGGTAATTTGTTTACTGTGTTTTCAGTTTGTCAGTCCACCGAATGGTGGGTAGACACAGGTGCAAATATTCATGTGTGTGCTGACATCTCATTGTTCTCTTCTTATCAGGCCACAGACCGAGGGTCCGTATTGATGGGGAATGGCGCGAGTGCTTCTGTTCTTGGTGTTGGCACGGTCGATCTGAAGTTTACTTCGGGAAGGATCGTGCAGTTGAAGAACGTGCAGCATGTCCCTGCCATCAAGAAGAATCTCGTTAGTGGCTCCCTTCTGTGTAGAGAAGGGTTTAAGTTGGTTTTCGAGTCTAATAAAGTAGTTGTTACGAAATATGGACTTTTCGTTGGAAAAGGTTATGAATGCGGAGGTCTGTTCCGCCTTTCCCTTGCAGATTTTTGTAATAAAGTCGTGAACAATATTCATTCGAATGTTAATGAATCTGAAGTTTGGCATTCACGTCTTTGTCACATTAGTTTCGGTGTTATGACACGACTAGCAAAACTGAACTTAATCCCGAGTTTCACTTTAGCCAAAGGTTCTAAGTGCCATTCGTGTGTGCAAGCAAAGCAACCTCGCAAGCCCCACAAGGCTGCTGAGGAGAGACACCTGGCGCCCCTAGAACTCATACATACAGATCTCTGTGAGATGAATGGTGTGTTGACTAAAGGTGGAAAGAAGTACTTCATGACATTGATAGATGATTCTACTAGATATTGCTATGTGTATCTATTAAATACTAAAGATGAGGCTCTACACTACTTTAAAACCTATAAGGCAGAAGTTGAGAACCAACTTGAAAAGAAAATTAAACGAGTCCGGTCTGATCGTGGTGGAGAGTACTTCTCAAATGAGTTTGATTCTTTCTGTGCGGAACATGGCATTATTCATGAGAGGACGCCTCCCTATTCGCCCCAGTCAAACGGGGTTGCCGAGCGGAAAAATCGTACTCTAACTGATTTGGTTAACGCCATGTTAGATACATCGGGTTTATCCAAGGCATGGTGGGGGGAGGCTATCTTGACCTCGTGTCATGTCCTGAATAAAGTTCCGACAAAAGATAATGAGGTTACTCCCTATGAGCAATGGTCGAAGAGAAGGACGACGCTCTCCTACTTACGTACTTGGGGCTGTTTGGCGAAAGTCAACGTGCCGACACCCAAAAAGCGTAAGCTTGGACCAAAGACCGTGGACTGCGTTAACTTGGGCTACGCTAAGAATAGCGTTGGCTATAGATCTCTAGTAGTGAAATCTGAGGTACCTGACGTGAGGGTCGGTACAATTATGGAGTCTAAGGATGCTACATTCTTTGAGGATATATTGCCCATGAAAGATATGCAAAGCACTTCTAGACAGGAATCAGAGGAGACTCCTGAGCCAGCCATTCCTATGGAGTATTATGAACAAACACATGATGAAAATCCTGAGGAGGGTGACGAGGAAACCCTTGGTAGGGGCAAGAGACAAAGGACTGTAAAGACCTTTGGTGATGACTTCCTTATATACCTCGTGGATGATAACCCCACTTCTATTTCAGAAGCCTATGCATCTCCTGATGCTGACTGCTGGAAAGAAGCGGTCCGTAGTGAGATGGATTCCATCATGGCTAACGGAACATGGGAGATAACTGAACGTCCCTATGGGTGCAAACCATTGGGATGTAAGTGGGTGTTCAAAAGAAAGCTTAGGCCCGATGGTACAATTGAAAAGTATAAGGCTAGGCTTGTGGCCAAGGGGTATGCCCAGAAAGAAGAAGAAGATTTCTTCGATACTTACTCACTTGTGGCCAGACTGACTACCATTCGAGTACTACTCTCGTTGGCGGCCTCGCATGGTCTTCTCGTCCATCAAATGGACGTCAAGACGACTTTCCTTAATGGAGAGCTAGAGGAGGAAATTTATATGCAACAGCCAGATGGCTTTGTGATAGATGGTCAGGAAGGAAAGGTGTGTAAGTTGCTGAAATCTTTATATGGCCTGAGACAAGCACCTAAGCAATGGCATGAGAAGTTTAATACAACTCTGACATCTGTTGGCTTTGTTGTTAATGAAGCTGACAAATGTGTATACTATCGCCATGGTGGGGGCGAAGGAGTTATATTGTGCTTCTATGTTGATGACATACTGATATTCAGAACTAATCTCAAAGTGATTGAGGAGGTTAAGTCTTTTCTATCTCGGAACTTTGAGATGAAGGACCTTGAAGTGGCTGATGTTATCTGGAACATCAAGCTATTGAGAGATGATAAGGGCGGGATTACACTTCTGCAATCCCATTATGTTGAGAAGATTTTGAGTCATTTTGGATATTCGGACTGCAAAGTTTCTCAAACACCATATGATCCTAGTGTGCTGGTTCGAAAATTCAAAGGCACAGCTAAAGATCAATTGAGATACTCTCAAATCATTGGTTCATTGATGTATCTAGCTAGCGCAACGAGGCCTGATATCGCGTTTGCTGTGAGCAAACTAAGCCGGTTTGTTGCCAATCCGGGTGATGTTCATTGGCGTGCTGTTGAGAGAGTTATGCGCTATTTGAAAGGTACCATGAATCACGGACTTCACTATAACGGATACCCGTCGGTACTTGAAGGGTATAGTGATGCAAATTGGATCTCTGATGCTGATGAGATGAAGGCTACTACTAGGTATATGTTTACCCTTGGAGGTGGCGCTGTTTCCTGGAAGTCTTGCAAGCAAACGATCTTAACGAGATCGACAATGGAAGCAGAATTAACAGCATTAGACACCTCTGGTGTCGAAGCAGAATTTCTTCGGGATCTTTTGATGGACTTGCCAGTGGTTGAAAAGCCGGTTCCGGCTATCCTTATGAACTGCGATAACCAGACAGTCATTGTCAAAGTGAAGAGTTCAAAGGACAACATGAAGTCCAACAAACATATAAGAATGAGATTGAAATCTGTCAGACGTTTAAGAAACTCCGGAGTGATAGCGCTGGATTACATCCAAACAGCTAAGAATCTGGCAGACCCCTTTACTAAAGGGCTATCACGTGCTGTGATAGATAATGCGTCGTGGGAGATGGGTATGAGACCCACATGAGTTGCCATGGTAGTAACCCAACCTATGTGATCGGAGATCCCGTGAAGTAGGACCTGGGAAAACAAGCCAGTGGTGAACTGAGGAGAGTAACTTTACTAACCCACTCTGTTGAAGATGCAATACTCTCGGTTACTGTATGGTAGGATGACTACCGTCTTAATGTGTTCTTAAGCTTATGTGTAAGCAAGATGCTGTCCTACAGAGCGATCTTTGGAGGAACACGCCTATATGAGCCCGACTGCTGGTCACGGTCTATGGGATTGGGGTGATCTCTAGTAAGCTCACGAATAGGCCAGGAGTGTGACTAATATGCTCCATTCGAGGGGTCAGCCTTCGGCAGTCTAGTACTAATAGGACTTGTGGTGAAACTTCTTGACGCCAAACTGACAATTCAAGGCATAGTCCATTGTTCAGTTGTGAAGGGGTGTAACTACTTGTTCTAGGTGAAGCTCAACCTTAACAGGTCTTCACTGAAATACTGGTATATCAAAACAGTAATTGGAACAGAGGACGAAATGGGCCCTTGAGATCTGGTGAGGGATTGTTGAAATGTGAGAATGGGCCTTAGGCCCATAAGACAATTTCAGAAAAATCTCTAAGGGCCCATGTAGGTGGCATGACAAGTGGAGTGGGAAGTTTAGTCCCACTTTGCTAGTGGAGAAGGAGTTGCACCTCTTTATAAGGGTCTTTCTTCCACATGCTATTGGAGCATGAGAAGAGAAGAGGCCCTCACGCACTCCTCCTTCGCCGCCCGCCTCGCCACGCCTCGTCACGACGCGCCGCGCCGCGCCGCGGGTTGCGGGAATGAGCCGAGCCGAGTTCACACCTACGCGCTTATTTTTGCCGGTCGGGAACGGGGAATACGTAACGCCACGATCTGAGACGTTGGATCGTGGGCTACCGACTCGGACATGGGTCCAGCCCACGTCTCTCCACCCGGACGCCGCCTATATAAGCAGGGCCTCGGCCAACCCTAGCCGCCACGGAAATAGATCGCATCTGCCTCCACGCGCTCCGCCCACGTCGTTCCTTTTGCTGCTGCCACCGGCGACTCCGTCCCGTTCACCGCGTACACGGTTGACGGGAGAGCAGGCCTCCGAAACCACGCCTCTCCAGGTCCTGTACGGGGAGAGGGGCAATTAGGTTTTTGGGGAGCGACTACGCGACTGCTCGCTTCCGTTCGTCTACCTCATCTACGTCCGCGTCTACACCATGTCGTCCACAACCGCCGTCGATCGCGCTGCTGCCGAGAAGGCCGAAGCTGACAGGAAGGCGGCCGAGGACGCCGCCGCCGCCAACTCTGCTGCTACGGCCAACTGGCCTATTGGAGGGTATAACACGTTTAACCCGCTCCTGTTTATGTTAATTGTAGCACTGGTAGCGTTATGCGTAGATACATCTACTAT
This sequence comes from Hordeum marinum, assembly GCA_022496015.1. Lineage (NCBI taxonomy): Eukaryota > Viridiplantae > Streptophyta > Magnoliopsida > Poales > Poaceae > Hordeum > Hordeum marinum. The sequence goes on from CM039675.1 coordinate 427,350,952, forward strand.
TAGCATAGTACGTGCTTGCATGATTGAGTATCAGTATGTTTGCGCTTATGCCAATGCCATGATAGTTATTATTTCGTGGATTAATCTGATCGGAAAATTGCCTATATTCTCAACAATCCCAACAACCTATAATACCATAGGATTTCAAGCAAGGGGAGGTCCTCCCTGAAATGTCCTTTGTGTCTTACATTTGTCTTCTCTTTTCTTTAGTTCATACCAAAGAAGCTTGTCTTTAGTTCATACCAAGGAAGCTGTAAAGCGTCCGAAAAGCTACACTCCAAATTACTGCGTTTTGGGTATTTGTAAGATTTAAAAATTGAGATCTAACGGGGAACAAGCACCGTGGATAATATATTAAGATCCAGCCCATCTAGATGAGATACGCAAATTTCGCCCTCAACAGGAGTCGATCCATTGCCATCGAATATATGTACCGCTGCGACCGTACAACTGGGCTCGGGTTCTCAAAAAATGAGATCCAACGGAAGAAGAGCCCCATGAGTAATATATTAAGATAGATCTCACTCAGGTCAAATATCGAAAATTTGTTCTTGGCGGGAGTCATCAAAGATGCGCCACTGGGAGCTTAGCACGGCCACTGCCCATTTCAGGTCTGTTGGATTTTAGAAATCCTGATATTTAATTCTACATTTTTTCTTCATGAGTTATAAGAATTCTGTATACGAGAGAATAAGACTTTGTCTGCATAATTGGGAGAAACAAAAAGGAAATCGTGTGTCAAAATTGACGTGGCTGAAAAGCCGTCTGACTAGTAGTATGATCCAATTACGTGCATACATCGCTTGGATGGAATATGACTGAAAACTTGAAATTGATGACTCACGGCAGTGCCACACTATCACTAGTGCCACATGTACGGCTGCATCGCCATGCACAGCATTCTACCGCGGATGATCTAATTCTAGCTGTCGAGTCTTCTCGGTCAGTCTTGTGGATGCCGGTCGAAGTAGGAATTGTCACCGGCGAAGAGACACCACATCATGCAGGTTGAACAACACACATAGCGTAGGTAAACTAGTCCAAGATTTGGTTGCCGTCAGAAATATTTTCGCAATTTTTCCATGTGACAAGCACCCATGACTCCATAGCAGCCCCATGCCCCGCGCGCGCGAGACGGGTCCAACGGAATCACTGACTAGCAGTGAGCTGGATCGATCGTGCGGGAGACCAGGACAGCATCTATACTTGACTAAGGACTTCCGCCGGCGTCAATGAAAGCTACGGCCGCAGAAAAGACATGGAAAAACTTGCCTGTGCTTAACTTGTAGGCTTGTCCATTTGCTAATTTACAAAGGATGCCTGGCTCCGAGGTGCTTTGTTTACTTTACTTTGCCGATCAGTTTCAGACTTCCAGTCTCTGCACTGCCTTCTTTAAGCAGCAGGATTTGGGAAGGACCCCATTTTTCTCTCGTCTGGCATCAGAGATTTGACCGGGCACCTGCCGTGTTGGGCCGAGAACGTCATTTACGGTGTGAGCAACTGATGAAACATCGCTTTCGAGCGCGTAGCTCAGAGCCGGCAGCAGATTTTGGTAGTTGCCGAATGACTCGGTCTCTTAACCTTTTCACCTGCCAGCGCATCAGGACTAACGACGCCCATCTTCTATATTCAGGAACGGTGGATTTCTCTCCGGAAAGAGAAGCGTTCATGCTATTGAATTCATACTCCAGCTAACTCATTCAAAAATTCAAACTAATAGAGAAAAACAAGCAATATATTTCAACGCATGCTCCTTATTAGGAGTTATTAGGAACGCGTACTTCACAGTATTCGTGAAATGTTCCGCTCGCAAAAATTTGCGGCAGCAGCTGAGCTATTCATGTGGACACCCAGCGTCTCTGCCCGTCAATCATGATTAAGAAACGTACTTAAACGGTCACCACGGGAGCTAGCTAGTGCGGCGGCGTTAAAAGAAGACAATGAAGGTAAGTAATGAAACCACGCCCAGTCGACTAGCTTGGTGGTCTGCTGGAAGTTGCGATCAACTGGTTATTATTCCTTGGAATCTTCCCCGACAACGTCATCTCCGGCGACGCGGCAGGGGCAGATCCAGTTGATGCTGCGTGCAAGAACGGACCACAAAGACGATCCTGCTAGGTTTTTCCTTTTTAGGTTTTATTATTATTGATCAATCAACACATAGGTTTTGTAGGTTGAAGGATCCACCGCCCAGGGCTCGGGTTCGGGCTAATTTTTTTAAAATATTACTTTTTTTTTATTTTTTACAAATATTGTGCCATGAAGAAAATTTTCAAACCTGTGATCGCATCGGCCGCACCTAGGCCGATTAGGTCCAGTCGGCCACGGCCAGGCCGACTGGAACCTATCGGCTACGGCGAAGCAGATTAGTCTCCTGTAGGCCACGTGGTAGCCGATTAGTAGTCGGGCCACATCACACCCGCCCACCTCCGTCCAGTCGGCCAGCGGAGTGTGCTGTCGGCCGTACCGCAGCCGAATGGCCATTCAGCCACGTCGAAGCCGAATAGTGGTTGGTCAGCCACCCACGGGCTCTCCTCTTCCTCCCTCTTCTCTCCTTCCTCCCTTCATTTCTTTCCTTCTCTCCCTGTTCTTCCTCTTTCATTCTTCTCCTCTTCTTTGCTTCTCCTCTAGCCCCTTTTTCCCTCACCGTAGTTCAATTCTAGAGGGTTAGGGGAGCGAGAAGAACCATCGATCTCGCGATGGGGTAGTTTGTGATGATGCTTTTGACCATTTTTGTAGAGGTGGAGGAGGTGGTGGTGGAGGAGGTGGTGGTGATGGTGGAGGAGGTGGTGGTGGTGGTGGTGGAGGAGGAAGTGGTGGTGGAGGAGGTGGTGGTGCTGGTGGTGGTGCTGGAGGCTGCAACGTTCGTCGTATCTCCACACGATTCAAGGATAAGATTTAACGTTCGTGAATGGGTTTTGTTTTCATATTTAGGTGCTTCGGTAGCTTTGTAAGATATATTTCGGTGTTTGGATATTTTTAGGTGCTCCAGTAGCCTCGGCAAATATATTTAGTTGTCCATATTTAGGTGTGCGAATTTGTAGTTTAGGTGGAAATAATTATAGTATCTCATTCTGCTTGATATGTGACCATGTTGAATAATTTTTTAGGTAAGCGAAGATGTCTGATGTAGTGAAATTAGGTTTTTACTATGGTCCTGGTAGCGTCCGCACAAATAAGATGGGAGCTGATCTGAGTGAATTTCAGTACGTTAAGGTGCCAGTTACTTCCCCTGAAACTTGGACTGTTAGTCAGTTGACCGAATAGCTAGCCGGATGTTGTGGGTTCAATACTGAAACACATACCGTCGGTGTTCATGCATTATGGAGCCGATCGAGTTCAAATATTTACTTTTATTTGAAGCCAATAGACCGGGACTCAAAGTGGGTGCGCTGGTTACAAGCTTGCGTGAGTAGGAGATGTAATCCTGTGGCCTTATTGCTCCATGTGCAGAAGCATGTTAGTGCATCAGAAGTCGGACCAAGCTATGATATTGGGCAGAGCAGTGAAGGGATGCATGATTCACTGCCAAATTATACGTCCCATGCAGAAGATGATGTTTACGAATCAGGGCAGAGCAGTCATGCAGAAGAAGTAAATGCCGATGATTATGTAAGTGGCCAGGCGGATGCTGACGAGATAGACGGGCACATGCAAAACCAGACGTGCGCGGTACATCCTTATTGCACTAGAGATCGCATCTGTTGAGACTCCAGAGCACATCAGATCTAGGAGTTGGGGTTCGGCAGTCTTAGCTGCTAAGTACTGAGGTATGTGCAACGGTTGCTAGCTTTCGGAAAAATCTGCACTTCTTGGATGCCCTCTGTTTCTACAGTTGTGGTCATGGGAGAGGTTCTCGATAGGACGTCCAAACATTCATATCGACGAGGGTTTCCCTGTTGGCCACCTGTTGGATGGTGACCAAGTCGACATGCCGACTTTCGGTCTTTGTTGGACACATCGAAAGGTACGTCTTCTGGTATTTTATACTCGACCTTCTTGGCGTACACTATGGCTAAAACTCACATATGTTTTGGACACAGATGATATGCAAGTGAACAGACTAGGCGAGTCTACACGGCACTAAACGAGCAGTTCGATACGTACACTGGGGTGATCTGGCAGTCGTACACTCAAGCAGCCATAAATGCAAGGCACCCCGGGGGTATTTCACAGCTATGAACGAGAGATCGGGGTTACTGGATGACGAAATCGAAGATCATCTTTGATGTGTTCGTCGAGGAGATGGCTCAGCAACGGGTTATGAGGCAATTCGGTCTTCGACAGATGGCCAACCCCCCGCCTACAGAAAACCCGATTCCAGGAGTACTACACAGGTATTGTATAATTATTCATTGTTGCATTGTGTTTATCAAACTATGGCACTCTATAATTGTACAACACACACATAAATTACAGGATGGCAAGAAAGGGGACAAGCACGACGAGAGAGCGGTGGCTCCAGAGGCTCCAACCGTATGTTTCAGAATGGGATACTGCGACGACACGTCTCTGGGATGAGAATGTCGGGTTTGATCTCGTTGCATTCAATGCCTATTTGGAGAACTACAGGAGAGGAACACGATTACGCATCGTTGAGCACACTAATGCAGTGGAGATACCGGCCCCTGTTACGTCGGATACTTACCCGAGTTATGACACTGCGGGCTCCAGGCAATACGAGGTAACATCTATTGTCTTTATCTCATGGATCTTTCTGTTACATAATTTATCATCCATATTTAACAATCAATCTCACAATTGCAGGCCGAGTTGGCTTATGGTCTTCATAATTAAGTCGTGACCTATGGACATTCACTATCGTCTAGACCTCTACTAGTACCTAGGTCTCAAGTGCATCCACTGTTACATCGCATTGAACAGAAGGTGCGAAATATCTACAGGGCTATCACGTGCACACGCACCTCAGACGTTGTGCACCAGCAGTCGCGTCACTCAACGCAATGACAGCAACCGAGGCCACGCCTAGAATAGCAGCCGACGCCCCTTCCACCCCTCCTGACCAGGCTGGCAGTTCGGCGTGGCAGCACCCACAACACCCACAACACCATGCTCCCTCTTCGAGCTTCGTGTTTCGTCCTCCACTCCTACAGCAAGGTCCCACAGCAGGTTTCATGTTTCGGACGCCACCATAATATCAGCCAGTTGGTATGTCTCTTCATATTCACTCTTTTTAATAGTAATTGCGACTATCTATTTATTCACTAATGATGATCCCTCCTGCAGGATCCTATGCATATCAGGAGACTTCGGCGTCCGGATCCGGGTTCACGGGTGAGGAAGGAGATGTCCTATCGTAGCAGAACACGTGGATGGACGTCTTCTCGACTCCTCCACCATGGCCCACCCAGGATACACAGTATGACCAGGACGGGTCCGAGATTCCTCCTCGTAACATTAGGCCCCCCCACACAGGTTTGGCTAGAGTACGCCTAGCACACCCCCTGAGCGCCTTCCCAAACGTCGTCAGTGACACCTCTATCTATCAGTAGAGAAACCTCTATCTAATTATGTATTAGACATATATCTATTCTATGTGTGAGACGTATTCATGTTCTATTTTAATGAAGAAGACATTCAGACATACCATGGGGGGTTTATAGGTGCTGAAATTAAGATACAACTTGCTGAAATTAAGATACAACTTGCTGAACTTAAGATACAACTTGCTGAAATTAAGTTACAAGAATATAAATCTACTGAGTCCAACGTGGATATTTTCCCTTTCCATCTCCATTTTCTTCTGCTGCCTGGGCTGCACGAGCCCTTTCTTTCTTTCTCCGCCTCTCAGCCTCACGGGCCTCATCTCGCTGCCGGTAGACCTCCGCCAGTCGAAGTTAGTTTTCTTAGTTTTTCTTCTTCATCTCAGCAAGAAAAGCCCTCTTCTCCACACAATACTCTTGCCACGCTCTCTCCTTCTCTGCTTTCTCCTCTGCTATCGCCTTCTCTAGGCGCTCCTCCAAGTCCAAACTTGCCCATGCACGATGACCTCTTTCATGAATCTCAGTCACCGCCCAGTCCGGCATTTTCATCTCTATCCAACGATAGTACATGCACAGGGCCGGAGGAGACTACAAAAAAACAGAAATATAAAAATCAAATCAACAAAAATATCAACAACATGTTTATTCTGGGTGACTGAAACATACCGGAGGCGTGATGTACGGTGAAGGAGCAACGGGTGGATCTTCCTCATAATTAGCGCACATGAAAAACTTCATGCCCAACCAATCTGAAAAATCCTTCACCTCCTTCACCTTGCAGAGACCCCCGCACCAACAATGAACTGCTTCCACCCCCTGAGGTACTTCGCACTCTTCCATTTCCTAGGCCTAATGCTTTGATCCGAACAAGGCAAACTCATAATGACTACCGCGCTGGTTTTTTCGAGTGTTGTTGGCCGATGGAGGAAGATAGTTACAATGCCTCCTTTTATAAGCAGATGACAACAACAATCGGGCGGGAAAATTTAGCGGCAAAAGGTGGCGGGAAAACGGGCGGGCAAATTTGGCGGGAACACTTGACGGAAAATCGGGCGAGAAAAGATGGCGGGAAATAAAATAGGAGGGCATACACCAGATGGGGCAGCTGTGGCTGATTAGTACTAATTGGCCACGAGTAGGCCAATTAGTACTAATCGGCTACACCTAGGCCGATTATTACTAATCGGCCTACTGGTGGCCAATTAGTTGCCAACCCCCAGGGCCGACAGGCCTATCTGCTTTGCTGTAGATGATAGGTTCTAGTCGGCCTGGGCGTGGCCGACTGGACCTAATCGGCCTGGATGCGGCCGATGCGATCAAAGATTTGAAATTTTTCTTCATGGCACAATATTTGTAAAAATAAATAAATAAAACTAATATTTAAAAAAACTAGCCGGGTTCAGAGGACGAGGTGGCGGTCTCGGGCAAAGTTCGTAGATTTGCTCCGGGGGGGTCGTGGGCGCACGGCGTTGGCGACCTCGATGGAGTCTGGCTGGACTTGCATGCGGCGGCGCGATTGTAAATCTAGTAGGACAGGTAGGTTCTCTTCCTTCTCTTCGGCTGTGGTCGTTCATGTCATGGCTCCGGTGGGTTGTTGCTAGCACGTGTCCTTGCCTGCCTCCCCTTTCTCCTCGGAGGCGACCTCGGGGCGGCGATCTATGGATGTGTCGTCGTCGGTCAAGGATGGTGACTAGCCGGTGATGACGCGCGATGCAGTGGGCGTAACCCTACCGGGGGTTGGCTTGACTGGGCCTGGTGGGGCCTCGATCGGTCTAGTGGGCCTGAACGCGCTTGGGACTGGTCTGGGATCTTTTGGGGCCCAGTTTTCTGCTCACGATTTCCCTCTGCTGCAAGGGCGTGTGGGTGGACAACCTTTCTCGGGTCCTATTGGGACAGGGCCCCTGCTATGGTTCAGCCCGCATTCGTTGGGTTATATGTGGATAAGGAGGGGTTCCCCTTCTCATGATCTAGGGTTTTCGGCTCCCCACCGTGACGTTCGTCGCAACCCATTCTACATCTGTCGTCAGCTCCTCCCCCACCACCACCACCATCACACTCTTTCGCTGAGGCCCTAGCTACAGATAAGTCGAGGCTTCTTCCTCTGAGGCCATGTTCGGCGAACAGCGTCGCCATGAGGGGTCCGTGGAGGTAGGGCCCAACCCAAATATGGAATATGAGGCCGCACGATGTTCAAAGTTGGAGGCGAAGCGGGCGGGGCATGAGTAGGTGGATTGCGACCGCGCGGCATGGGCGGCGGGGCCAGCTTGGCTGTAGAGGGATGAGCGTGAGCGCTCGGAGGCTGCGTAGAGGGAGTTGGATGCACAGGCTTCGGACTGGGGGTCGGCGGTGGCGGATCCGTGTGAGGCGACCGCCTCCAGTTCGACGCGGCTCTGGTAGCTCCTAGATATGGCCCTCTCCATGGTCTCGTTAACCCTCCGCACATAGGTGGCCGCTCCGACGAAGTTGGATCTAGATCTGGTGGACGTGATGGTGGTGGCTGCGGTGGCGGAGGTGGTGCTGGCCCTAGCCCTAGAGGGCACCCCTACGAGGCGGGTACGACCCCTCCTTGTACCCATCCAAGACTCGGTGGTTCACCCCTTCGGACCCTGGGTTCTCCTCTATTGTGGTTGGTGATAGTATCCTCTCGCCTCCTTCCCCTCTCCCCTAGGGCTATGTCCCTCCTCCTGGATCTCGATCCTCTTCTACTTCTAGTACTCTTATATGTTTCGCTTGCCAACCGTTGTGGTCATTTCCTATCTCGTTGCAAGTTCCCTAATTTTGTGACTGATATGCCACTCTGGGGGCCGTCTCACTATTGATTGCATCGACCGCTGCAAGTTCCCTTCCTTTAAAATTTTGGTCTTGGTTTACCTAGGTGTTCTTTCTTATCTCTAGACGGTGACCTCGACATGCTAGTGGTGGCCCCGGTTAACTCCAATGCTGATATCACCTCGATTCAGTCTTAGCCTGTTTCGCCTCAGATCATCTCTATTGAGCTCAAGGAGTGGGGAGTCGAGGGTCAGGACAGGCAGATCCAGCAAGTCTCTGACAGTGAATTTTCAGTCACCTTCCCCTTCAAAGGGCGTCTGAAAATAATGGCCTCCTATACCAGTTTCACGCTCCTACTCAATCAAGTGGTTGTCTCTGTTAAGCCTGCCAGTAGTAGGGCTAGGTCCATTGCCTTTCTCTCTGACGTCTGGGTCCTCCTATACCAGCTTGACGTTCCCTCTAGCCTTTGCAAACTTGTGATTTCTGATGTCATTTGGGAAGTTGGTGGGTAAACCTATCTAAGTTGATTCGTCCTCTCTTGATCGCCCTGGTCCAGTCCGTATGAAGATTTGGTGTTTGAATCCTTCTTTGGTGCTTGGCTCTATCGACATCTTCCCTGCTTCTGCTATTTATATGATTTGTGGTCGTGCTGAAGGGTTGGTCACTCAATAGATCCCCTCCTCCTTCTCCTCCTTCCAACCCCTCTACTCCTGGTACTCATGGTGGTGATGGCAATGCGAGGGCCGACAACAATGCTGGTGGTGACGCTACTGATCTGTTTACTGCTTTAGACTAGGATGGTATGGGGTTGGAGGCCCTTGGCATGTTTAACTACGGGGCATCGACGGCTGGTGGTGGTGGTGCGTCTGTTGGTGCTACTAGCATGGTGGGGGGAGGCAGAGCCATGCCATTCTCTGTGGTGTGCTCCGATGTCCCGTCTCTCCTGACGTCTCCCTCTATGTCTGGGATCATTGATGTGCCGTCACTCTGGTCCTTTAGCCGACGAGCCCCGTCAGCAAGAAGAAGAAGAAATTGCTGGTCCGAAGGTTTTTGGCAAAGAGTCGGGGTTCGTAGGGGGCCAAACAATGTGTGGTGGGCATGTATAGGTGCCTAGATGCTGACCTTGGCGCGGCAGCTGCTGGCTCGTCCATGGGGGCCGTGTCAACCCCGACGGCTCGCTCGGCTATGATGGAGGTTCGCTCGCCCTTGTCCACGGCTCACAAAGGGCTGCGACAGAAGGACTATACTAAGCCCATCCAGGAGCGTGCGGAGCGTCGGGGCGCTATGACAGATCTCGGTCCAGGTACCTCCAAGTTGCCCTCTTCCGTTTGCTTAGTTCTTCCTTCTCTCCCAGATAGCCATTTGTCCAAGGTTTTGTCAGATGTTGGGGTTTCTTTTGATTGCAATGTGGGATCTCCTGCTTCCTAGCTCTCTTTGATCCGTGCTAATGAGGTGGCCGAGGCGGCCATAGCCAAAGCCAAGGAGATGGTAGCGGGGAAGCTGTCGGCCTCTGCAGGGGCGTCGGGCTTCTCGATGGTGTGGGTTGTGGCCTACCCTCTTCGGTGACAGAGGAAGGGGTGTGTGTCAAATGAGTCAAATCATGTGTTGCCCCTTGCAGGTCTAGTCTCCAAATTAAAAACCTATCTTTGAAATGAAATCAATTTTTTGGAACATTAGGGTTTTCGGTGCTAGGGGGTGTCAAGATCAAATTCGTGACTTAGTGTGTGATTGTAATGTTGATTTGGTATGTCTTATTGAAACTTTTAAATCTTCCTTTTCTAATAACGAGATGTCTTCTATTAATGATTCTGATCGTTTTTTGTGGAGATGATTGTCGGCCTCGGGTCATTCCGCGGATATCCTTATTGGTGCTAAATTGGACTCTTTTGATTTTGTCACGTTTGACCATGACTTTTTTTGGGCTAGCATGGTGGTGCTAAACAAAAGCCTCAACGTGTTGTGCGAGGTTCTGGTGGTGTATTGTAAGGCTCATCACTCTCTTTCTCCCTTGTTCTTGCAACCTACCTCTGCTTATTTGCGATGACTTTAACCCACTTAGGTCCCCGGGAGACAAAAATAATTCTATTTTTTTCTGGTCCTTGGCGGAAGCTTTCAATGACTTCATCGTAGAATGTGCTCTTCGAGGAGATCCCTAGGACTAGCTCGCGTTTTACTTGGTCTAATCATCAGGCATGTCATGTTCGATCTGTCTTGGACAACATCTTTACCTTGTCCTCATGAGACATTCTCTTTCCTCGTGCTTCCCTCTCTGCTCTCCCTCGTGTTGGGTCAGATCAATCTCCTCTCATGCTCGATTTCTATGTTCTTTCCCTCCTATTTCTTTGAGATTCCAATTTGAGGCTTCATGGATGTTAGTGGATAGTTTTTGTGACCTGGTTTCTAGGAAGATTGCCTCCCTTCTGGCCTCTTGGGTGGGGTATTTTGGACCTATGGATGATTGGCACTTCTGCTCTTACCGGTTGTGCAAATTTCTAAAAGGTTAGGGGTTGTAACCATGCGTCTGGGGCCCAGAAACTCAAGCACGATCTGTTGGAGCAGGTTGGTTCTACGGATGTCATGGCAGGTGCGTCTGGGCTCTCTGTCGTGGGATGCCATCAGAGGTATAACCTTGAAGCCGCCCTCATGCGGTGTGGCACAATCAACTGGACCCTTGGACTCTCTTAACGCTTTTTTGCTATAGCTAATGGCAGGCGCCAACGGTTCTCGATGGATAGCCTGATGATTGATTGTGTGCGTGTGTTTGATCCCAACCTCATTCTTGACCACGTTCAGGTTTTTGTGTGTGTCTTTGCTGGCTTCCAGGCCAGTATCTAGTTATTTGATTTCCCCACTTTGTGAGATGAGTGTAGACGTGTCTGCGAGGAGGAGAATCTTCCTCTCTCACTCCCTCTCTGTGTTGAGGATATTGATATGGTTCTCAATTCAGCCAACACTTCCTCTGCTTCTGGCCGGATGGATTTTCTATTACTTTCTTCTGAAGATTCTAACCGGTCCTGTGTGGTCTAATTTGTGTGGTTATTCAAAGTTTTTGTTCGGGGATTGTTGGCATCTCTAGGCTGAACTGTGCTATTTTGTCTTTCATCTCAAAGGTAAAGGGTGCCGAAGTGATCTCCTGGCCGATCGGTTTCCCTTATCAATAACTTTGGAAAGTTTTCAGCCAAGGGGTTTGCAACTCGTCTATATTATGTAGCCCACCGTATTCTTAGCCTCACTCAGTCTGCCTTCGTGAAGGGCCGGTTTACTGGATGACACTTTATGTTTGCACGAGATTGTGCATGACCTTAGGATTAGAGGCTCTCGTGCTATCATTCTTAAGCTTGATTTTTAGAAATCCTACGATTCGGTCAGTTGGGATTTTCTTTGACAATTTCGTCTTGCTAAACGTTTTAAAGCCGCCTATGTTCATCGGGTCATGCAACTAGTCTCTGGTAACCACACTGCAATGGCAGTTAATGGGAGGATCAGTAAGTACTTTGCCAATGGTAGGGGCATGTGGCAAGGGGACTTGACTTCACCCCTTATTTTCAATTTCGTGGTTGATGCCTTATCATGCATGCTAGAGAGGGCAACCTCTGCCGTTCATATTTCTTCTGTGATTCTCCACCTTCCGTCGTAGGGCATCTCCCATCTTCAATATGCTGACGATACCATTATTGGTTGAGCTGAACGATGTCTACCTTGCCCATTTGAAATTCATCCTTTTATGCTTTGAGACCTTGTCAGGGCTCAAGATCAATTTCTCCAAGTGCGAGGTGATTGTGACTGGTGTGTCATGACGAAGCTATGAGGGTTTCCCAACTTCCGAACTACAGTTTGGGGTCCTTCCCTTCAAATATTTGGGTCTTCCTATCTATCCTTGTCATCTATGTGCTAAACAAATTAAGCCTCTTGTCAATAAGGTAGGCAATCGAGTTCTGCCTTCGCGTGGCAGATATAACACATCGGTAGGGAAGGTTTGTCTTGTCAATGCTTGACTCTCTTACCTCTCATGTTTTCGATGGGCTTCTATTGCCTTTCCCAAGGGACTCATGATGGGTTTGACAAGCGCATGGGTGCCTTTTTCTGGAATGCGGTAGACAAAAAACCCAAGTGTAGGTTTGTGAAGTGGAAGATCATTTGTAGGCCCCAAAACCTTTGGCGTTGGGCATCTTGAATACCGCGGTTATGAACAAATGTTTGATTGTCAAGTGGTGATGGAGGATCATGACGACCTCTCTTGGTACTCTCTGGTTTGAGATGTTGAAAGCTAAGTACTTCCCTTATGGCAGTCCCATGTTTGACTTGGCTTCTCGGGGATCTCAGTTCTGGAGAGATCTGGTCAAAGTTTGTGATCTTTTCAGGAACATGTTAAGTTTGTTGTTGGGGATGGTGCCTTTACACATTTTTGGTTAGACTGGTGGACACGTGACTCATCGTTAGCTTCTTCTTTTCATGTGATGTTTTCCTATTGCTCTAACCCTAAGATCTCAATCTTTGAGCTCTCGCGTAATAGTTGGGACCTGGGCCTCAAGGGGTCCCTCTCTCCTGAAGAGTTCGATGACTAGCCTCGGCTTGTTGCCTACTTGTTCACTTTGCTCTCGGAGGTTGGCGACTATGTGGTTTGGACTCACGTGACCTCTTAGAAGTTTTCTGTCAAGTCCTTATATTCACGTACTATCTCTAGGACCCCTACTTCTAAATTCAAGCTTGTTTGGGCGGCCAAGATTCCTCCCAGGATCAAAATCTTCATGTGGCATGCTATTAGGGATCGGTTGCCTTCGACCGTTCTATAACGCCCGAGATGTGATCTTATCCTTATTTTGGCACGAGGTCCTTGACAGGGATGGATGCACATCTCGTCGTTTTGCAAGAATGGATATCATTAGAAGTACATGTACATAAGATATGTCTATATGGAATTGGCTTACACTCGCCACAAGCTAAGTCAAGATCACATCAATACAACATCATATTCAAACATCATACAGAAGAGCAGGGTCCGACTACGGACAAAATCAAACGATAAAATTACATCCATCCTTGTTATCCCAAGCTGCCGTCTGGAACCCATCCTAGATCGATGAAGGAGAAGAACTCCAAATCAAACAAGCATCACTCTCACATCAAAGCATCGCATTACCTGTACCTGCAACTGTTGTTGTAGTAATCTGTGAGCCACAGAGACTCAGCAATCTCCTTTCCAAGGGTATCAAGACTAGCAAAGCTTAATGAGTGAGATATGGTTAAGTGGTGAGGCTGTAGCAAGCAACTAAGCATTTATTTGAGTGGCTAACTTACAAGTACAAAAAATAAGTATGGTGGTCTACGTATAACAGACGTGAACTAGTAATGATCACCAAGTGATCCTAAACACCTCCTTACATCAAACATAACCCCACTGTGTTCTCTCTCGGATAAGGACTGATGAGAAGAGACAGTCACGGTTGCGCACACAGTTGGTGTATTTTATTTGAGTTTACTTCAAGCTTTCTATGACCGGGTGTTAAACAAAGTTTCCAAATTGCCACGTAACCATGGGCATGGCTTTCTGAAAGATTTAACCCTACAGGGATGCTCTAACTCATCCATCACAAATTAACCACACGCCGTGGGAATAACCTCGACCACGAATCTCGTGATTTCCTAGGGAATTCCGTTGGAAAACCGCAACCTCGAGATATCCCAAAGTATTCTCGGAATTCCTCAGACAAGACGTTTGAGAAAGGTAAAACAAATCCGGCAAGACCGTCCACCGTGTCGACGAACCCGATAAGATTTGCGTATCGTTTTTATGGCACGATGGATGGGCTATGGTTACCACGCTGAAAACCGATTTGCCCCGGGTAGCGTTAATAAGCCGCTTCGGGTTGGACCGACACTCATGAGGAGCACTGGCCTGGTTTGTTGATTAACCCACGGGGTCCGAAAAGTCCCTATGCAGTTTTATTGGTTATTAGGCAAATGTAGTACCAATGTTGGGCTTTGCCAGACAAGTTTTATCCTTAAACGAAAATAAAGGGGTCCCCATAACAACCCCGAGCATGTTTGGAGCGCAAAATATGGAACATAACACCGGTACACAAGTAACTAGGGCGGAAATAGTGGAACAAAACACCGAGCAAAAGGCCAAGCCTTCCACCTTTTACCAAGTATATATGCGCATTAAATTAAATAGCAATAATATTGTGATATAACAAAAGTATCCATGTTGTCACATGGAAGCAATTGCACCTGCAACTAGAAACGCTATAAGAAGGGCTGAGCAAGCGATAACATAGCCAAACAAGGTTTGTTGGGATGTGGAGGGGTTAGAGGCTTGTCATGACAATGTTGGTAGGCTTGACAAACAAGTGGTAGGTAGCGAGACTTAACGATAGAAGCGAGACAACTAGCATGGCAATGATAGTAGTGGTATCCAGGGAAATGGTCATCTTGCCTGAGGTGCCGCTCGGAAGAAGAATGAATCCATGAAGGAGACGACCCATGAAGTAGACAAATGAATCCTCACAGTCCGAACGCTTTCAGAACTCCATCGAGAAGAAGCAATCCAAAAACAACAATCAACACACGGTACACCACAACATATGCATGACATGATGCGTAAACCAATATGATGCATGTCCATTTAATTATGTAAGGCATGTCAAAGCACAACAATCAACTCTTACACATTAAGTGAAGCTCAATATGCAACGGGTTGCATATTGACGAAACTCCACATTTGAATTACTTAGTTCTCCCCCGTTTAGGTACATAACAATATTAAATGTTGTTAAACATGGCAAGAGGTGAAGCATAAGTAAACTATCTATCTAGGCATCTTAAATGAGGTCGAAAACAACTTATAGTATTTGCGAAATGACCCCATATGTAAATTTCGAAATTGACCCAAATCTGAACTACTCATATTTATATTTGTTAAACGACGGAACAAAGTTTATCATGCAATTTTATACGTCATTCTAGTCGATTTACATATATGAAACATCGCAAACGATGTTACGGTCTAACAAATATAGTCAACACAAGTTTTAGTATAATCTGTCCAAAAACAGCAACATGGCATATTGCAACCCACAAATTAACAAGCTACAGCCACCTAAAATACACAACAATGAAATGGTGGTGAATCCTACATGATGCTCAACAATTCATCTATTAACAGCAAGTTCATTAGACACATGGATCAATAGGAAATGAGCTCACAAGAAGACATATTGAACTAAGCAGTTTTCAGACTTAGTGAAAATCTCAGTTTTTTGACAGAGCAGTTTTTATCATGAAAGCATATTGACAGCAGTGGAACTATAGGCTAAAGGGCATATATTGGCATGAAACTTAACCACATGCTAGAGGACTATGAACTCTAAATAACTCCATTGCACCTACCCCAAAGGGGTTATAGATCACAAGCAAAATACATGGCAAGACAGCAACAAAATATTACAGATTTTAGACTTAGAAATATTTAGACAACTTAAATCAGCAACATTTTTATGACATGTTGGCAACAAGAAAACAACACCAAAACATGAATTATCATGGCAAACAAAATGACTAGGGGATAGTGCACATGTTAAAGGGCATATCACATGTTCAAAAATAATACATATGATGCATGGATTTAATCCCATGAAAATAACAAAAGGGCATCGCAACAAAATAGCATGCGCACGAACTTACTCAAATGACAAAACTAATTGCGTAGATAATTTTTATGGATTTTTCTACCCCGAAATCAAATATAATACGTGGTTTTTAACTATAAAACAAATGACACCACATATATGCGAGATTAGGACATAAACCGTTTTAGCAAGCCATGTATGCAAAATAAATGCAACCAACCCATCAAATATTTTTAGCATATATGAAAAAGGCATATAACAAGGCTACACATTTTACATATTTCAAATCTATAGTTTTTTTACCTAAGATGCACGAATAATAATTATGCCCAATACAACATAATGACATTTATGCAAATTGAAAGAAAATGACATGTTAAACATTGTTATCAATTGTGAAAGTTGGATTTTGTGAATCTACCTGAAATTCTACACATTTTTCATATACAAAACATTTGGATCCGATGCCCTGTTATTTATATATGAGCAATGCAAATTGATGAATTTTCCTGCAAAATAGTTTTTTTTCTGAATAATCACGAAATTCACAGATCTGGAAAAAAAGATATATGGGCCCAACCTGAATCTGGTCCAACAGGAACATGGGCGACATAAAACAATTAAATGCACAAGGCGACATATAGGTGGGGATGGGGGCGCTCACCTTGGGCCTTAGCAGGTCGGTCGCGGAGAGGCTTGGCTGGGCTTGACCGGGCCTTGGAGGTGGAGCAGGTCGGCGTGGCGCTGAGCTGGCCTGGCCCACCTGGCGCTAGCGACGGTCAACGGGGGCGCGAGCAGGAGCTCCTCCCGATCCGGCGGCGCAGGTTCGGGCCCGGGCGGGCCTCGATGGGCCTGGCGGACCGGCACGAGGTGGGAGACAGGCGCAGCGGAGTGGCATTGGTGGATGGCTGCATGCGGATTCCGAGGCGGGTAGGCTAGGGTTCCAAATATGGACATGGGATGCCTATTTATAGCAATTAGGGGCTAGGGTTAGCAGTTTTGCTCGTTTTCGGACCTTCGGATCCCGATCCGACGGTCCGGAAGCGGAGAGGGCTTAGTCGGGCTAAGATGGGCTGTGGACAGGTGGTTGGGCTGAGATGAGAGGAAAGATATTGGCCCGGCATCAAGTTTTTATAAACCGAAAACGTTTGATAAATAATCCGATGATTGCGCTCCTACGGTTGATCGTTCGGGTATTAAACGACCTACGATTGCGACGAAATTTGGCAGGCGGTCTACCTACAATAAAACAAGACTGCACGCCAACTTTCGACCTAATCCGAGAATGTTTTATACGCACTTTTAAAAACAATGTTTAATTGATGCCGCGGGCGTGTGGTTGGATTCGAAACGATCGACGGCACGAACGGAGAAAACCGACGACTACGAAAGGATGCAAGTTTTTGAAAATGAGAGACGGTGTTATGCAGATGATATGAATGATGCGATGATGAATGCGACAAACAAATGGAACACACGACGAAACTCGAATAAAAGGGGAATCTTTTAGAGCATCGGTCCCGCATTGTTACACGTTCAAATGCGCAAGCGAAATGGGCCGAGGTCTGAGTATTGTGCTCTTTGCTCTCAACTGGAAGATGACAACCATATCTTCTTTGAGTGTGTCTTGGCCAAGCTGGCCTGGGTTGCGTTCGGTCGTGGCTTGAGGTTACCTAGGCCCCCAACTCGTTTGCTAAGCTTCGTCTTCTTTCCTCTGGGCTACAGGATGTTTCTAAATGGATTTTTTGGGTTGGCCTTAGCACTTTGTGCTGGGCACTTTAGACTACTAGGAACAAATTCATCATTGAGGGTGTTTTTTCTAACAAACCTACTGATTTCTTGTTTAAAATGTATATATTCTTACAGGAGTGGAAATTATTGACTAAACCTGCCAACCTGTTGTCGTCTCCAGTTGGTGTTGATCCTGCTCTATGAAGCTGCATGCCGGGTCTCTTAGCTATAACTTGTTGGCATGTGTGCCTTCCTCATTAGTTTCTAGTGGGCTTGCGTGCCTTTTGAACTTTTGGCATGTGCCCCTCTTGTTGTTGGCATGTTACTGTCTTTTGTTTTGTGTGGTCATGATGGGTTGTGACTGTTTGGTTCCTTACTCTACCATGTGGCTTTATTTATAAAGTCGAGCGTATGCCTTTTAAAAAAAATAGTTGTCCCAACCAAACGGCTTTGATCCAAAGATAATGCAAACCTAGCCAAGTTGTGAGCTTCAAAGTTTGAGCTTCTAGATTCAAGAAAGTAACTACAACTAGTATAAGAGGATTTCCCGGTATCCATTTCTCTCACAATTGCTTCTTGCCTTTCTCCATTTCCTGTTTCTGTATTTTTGCGACACTAAGACAATCTGAAGCAACATGCAGTCTTTGAATAAGCGAGTCATCAACCAACGCAAGAGCTTCCCAACATGCTAAAGCTTCAAGGGTTGTGGGATCATGATCGCAAATTTTCTATGTGGACGCGGACGCGCCTACATCTCGCGTACTGCGAGGCAACAACTCACCTCGCATAAGGACCACGTAGTGGGCCGGCGGAGTAATAGTTAGCTCCTTCATTACTTTTTTCTTTGCTTCATTATTTTCATACTTTTATTTAAATTTTGAAATAAAAATTATTTCGCATAAATTTTAAGAAACATTTATCTTGCAATTCAAAAATGTTTATGCCGTGTAAAAAATTGATTGCTGGATTACTTAAAATAGTGGTTCCAACAAAACATGTTTGTGACATTTGAGAAGTGTTCACAAGATCAAAAAAATTGTTCATGACATTATGTAAAAAATTCAAAAAAATAAATAAATAATAAATGTTTGCGTAATTCATAAAAAATGTTCATAGGATGTGGTTTTTTGTTCCGTGGATTTTAACAAAAGGACAATGGCATATAAAAAACTATTTCTCTCATTCTTAAAAATGTTCATAAGACTTGAGAAATCTTGAGAATTCTTAGGAAAAAATGTTCAGTGTGTGTTTAGTAAATTTTCAATACACATTTCAAAATTGTTCAATATGTATTAAAGAGACCCGATTTTCTATGCAGAGTGGCAGCTACACACCCTTTGGCAATACGTGCCAACCTTGATATATGAGGTGTCGAGTTTCTTATGGCACTAACACAAGTACATTTTTGTGGTATAGAAATGACTTTTTTCTCACTCCTGGTTGTCTATTTATTGCCATTTTGACACAAGTACCTTTCGATTGTATAGAAAGGGTCTTTTCTCACTTCTTTCAGTTTCTTCGTTTGCCTTTTTGTCATAAGTGACTTTTTGCTTGCCTGGCTGGTCTAAAGCCATGATATTTCGATTTAAAGTTATTTTCCATGATCAAAAAAATTATAGATAGAAATTGGGGCCATGTATAGCTATCATCATGGGTAGCAAATTATATTTGATATATTAAAACAGTTTTCAACGTGTGCCCGGAAAATGTTCAACTTGTATATTAAAAATGTTCACTGTGCTTTTGATAAATATTTCAACATGTATTTGAAAAACCAATGTTTATGTAAAAAGTATTCTTCTTATACATGAGAAATGTTAAAGGTGTGTTCAAAAAATGTTGACATGCATTGAAAAATGGAAATAAAAATAATATAATGAAATAAAATAAAATAATAAAAAAGTGATTAAAAAGTACATAAACACCGATCGGAACCTTCCCAAAATCGGGTGAAAGGTTCCCAAAACGGTGTCTACAAGCATCCCCAAACCAAAGTAACCAATGTTATTGGGATGGCCCATCCTAGCGATCGTTGTAGGCAAGACAATGCTCGGTTTTGCAATATGCGAGATACAGCTCTCGCGCTCGCTTGTTGCGAGACCAATGATCCTCTCGCCGCCAGTTACTATTTGAGTGGGCCAGTTCAATAGCAGCTATGTAGCAGTGGTAACATCCTTTTTGGGAGAATCTATGAATAATTTTTTTTAGAAGACCATCGTGGATAGCTTTATTAATTTAAATAATATTTACATCATCCACCATAAAGACAATAATATCGCTTGGGGTGCATCTAGCCATAATCCGGTTGGATGAACATACCTGAGATGAGCTATCTCATGAGCAACAACATTAGACTCTTTATTACTATGTTGAAAACAATCTTCCCAAAATCATGAACCAACCTATGACATTCTTGGAGAACACATGCTGCAACAGACGAAAAGCCATGGCTTGAACAATAGATAAACAATCCAATTGAACCATTAGGCAATGGCATGCCATCCTGCGAGCGAGGGTAAGCCCTCCCGCAATGCGTAAGCTTCTCCTGTAGCAGCACTGCACACATCATGAAGTTTGTTAGCCGACACCCCAACAAATCACCTACATCGTCCATGCCAGCCGCCACAAATGAGCCACTCCTATCATCCTCTAAATAGCCAGCATCGACATTTAGAAGTTGTGAGACCGCTAGAGGATTCTTCCACACATTCATACGGGGGTTCATGAACACCGGAGCTGATTATGCGAGGGCACTCATGTATCGCTTATTGCAATACATACGGACTAGTTGTCTACAAACGTCGATCGCTACTATGTGAGGTGGGCCACCCCATTTGCGCACACCTTGAATCGAGCTCTCCACATACACGTAAGTTCTGTGTTTATTTTTTTGCCTTTTGTTGTTTTCCATTTTCCACTATGTAAGATTTAAAAATGTTAGTGAACTAACAAAATTCTCATGAATATGAAATAGTGTCACAAATTAGAAAATGATCACAAAGTCAGAAATGTTAAGAAATTAAAAAATACTCGTGAATTTGAAAAATCTCTGCGAATTCAAAATATGTACCACTTTGTATTAATACAGCAACAATTAATATGGATCAAAGGGGATACATGAATTTTAAAATGATTACAAATTTTTGAAAAAGTCCTCGAATTTGGGAATATTATAGTTAATTAATATAATGCTCACGAATTTGAAAAATATATTCGCAACTTTTATAAAATGTTCATAAATTTAATTTAAAACATATATGAATCCTGTAAAAGTTAAAAAATTCCTAACAACTTTCAGAAATTTAAGAATAAAATATGAAAAATAAAAATTATAACGGAAAAACAAAATCTGAAAATCAGAAATAGGAAAACCGTGTCAAGTGCTTCCGCTGATGGGTCGGCCCACCAATGGCGGTAGTTGGGCGATCAGTGGGATTCCAGTAGCATTGACCGGTACATATTATTGATGGTTTTCTGAACCTTTCGTTCGGTTTTGTGAAGGTTCTGTTCGGTTTTATTTATCTTCTTTCATTATTTTAGGTTTTTTCTACTGGTTTACCAGTTATTATTTTTCTTTATTGAGTTTTTTATTCCTTTTTCTGTTCTTCTTTATTTCCCTTTTCCGTTTTTTCATTTCTTTATTCTTATATTTCATATCTATGCATTATTTAAACATATGTTAATTAATTATTGAAAACATGTAATACACTTTTTAGATGCATGTTGAATACATTTTAAATACATGTTGAAAAAGTTTTTAATGTACATTGATCATTTGACAAATGCACATTGAACATTTTTTTAATGCAACTAGAATATTTGTTAAATACATGTTGAACATTTTTAAATACACATTGAACAATTTTAAGTATGTCGTGATCATGGTTTTTAAATATGTGATCATTTCAAAAAGGTCACAAACACTTTTTAATGGTACAAATATTTTCCTAAAATTATGTATATTTGATGAACCTTTTTTGTAAATTTTATAGACCTATTTTAAACTTGTGAATTTTTTTTAATTGTGTCGACTTTTAAAAAATTACCCAAACAAAATTGTGCGTGTTATGACCATTTTTATAGTGCGTGGTTAACATATTTTAAATTTGGGTAAATACTTTCTAAAATTATTTATAGAGAGATAAATTGTAGGAATACAAAGAAAAATAGGAAAGTAACAAAAAGGAAAAAACATGAACGAAACATAATTACGTGACGAGCTAACATGTTCCTATTGGCTGGCCCGCTAGATTCTCCCTTGAGACCATGCAGTTGTGTGTCTTGCTAAGCAAGATAAAGACATACTCGTGCGGTGTGATTTTTGTTTTGTTCTTAAACACATGTGATTGCTAATGGCGCCCACTGCATATCAAGCTTCTAGAATCGGAGATGTCCAAGGCATCCCCCTTCTTCTACAACATTTATAGGTTTGTCTTTGTTGGATCTATGTTTTTATACATTTGCCTATTATGTGTTATTTTTGGAGTGTCTATTTACTCTACTTGTTTATCATTACAATCAAAGGGATTATGCATAGTCATGCATTTAGATACTTGCTCCACTGCTTCACTTCTATCTTTTAGAGCATAGATTCCCTATACAAAACACTTTAAACTCTTTGTGCTTCATTTATATATTTTTAGAGAATTGGATGGTAATTGACTATTCGCATGACATTAATATGTTGGAACTGAATTGATAAGTATGTATAGGTGGGATAATAATAAAATCATGAACATCTCTAGAACTTGAAAACATGGAGGAACTTTTGTTTTTCACATATGATTTCTCCGAAAACAGGCCGTTAGTTCATATGATCTGCATACATACACTTTATGATGTAGATATCATTGCTAGTCAACCTCCACCGGAATGTATCTGGCATTTGAGTTGGACTAATAGACATCAACCTACTAACTAAAAGGATACAATTAGCCCATTTATCATCAACTAAAGCAATGCGTGAATGTTCAATGGGATAGCCTCTAGAAAAGATGATACAATGATGGGTTGCCCATTCTCATGATTTCAGTGGAAGTTTAACACGCACAAAATGACACAATCTTCCTTGATGATCCGGATTTCGATTATAGTTGACGTGTGCTTTAGAGCAAGCACAATGGTTAATAAGACTGTCTTATCTTAAACTACCAAACAGTTTAAAGACGGAAATAAATATTTTATGTGCAATGAGTTATCTCTTAATATTACACTATTTAATAACTAAATATTTCTAAATCATTTCTATTTGACTCACATCTGTTCTAAAAAAATCAAGGTATTTCGAATTGTTTGTTGACATAAACAAAGTAAGGGGAAACCACTAAAAGAATTTCCATATTGAACTTGGACATATAAGAGTTCTGAATCGAATCTCTTTAGAAAGAGGGTCTTTTGTCTCATGGTAGCCTGCACCAGCCCCCTTACGAAACTTTCGTTATTGGGTTAGCCATACACATGTGGATGAGGGGATTATTTAGCCTATGCGAAAAGCAAAGCATAAGAGAAGAGTGTAGCGAAGTGAGTGTAATACTTGTACTACACTCGCTTAGAGCATCTCCAGCCACGCCCCCAACAAGACTCCCCAAGGGCTGATTTTACCGCCTGTGCCGAAAAATTGGCCCAGTCGCGCCCTCAGGACCCCGTTTTTCGCCGGTTAGAGCCCTTTTTTGGGCCGGCGAACCCAGGCCGAACCCATCACGCTGGGGGCCTCTTGGGGAGCTTTAGCGGTAACAAAGCAGCATGTGGGAAACCACTGTCAGGTGAATCTCGTCCTTTTCCTTGCCCGAGCTACTCCCATCCGCGGCCTTCCCAATGCCGATCCCGATGCCCCTCGCCTATTCACGGCCACTGCGTCGCTGCTAGAAGGCCCCCCTTCACCCCCTTCACCGGATTTTGCTTCCCCTGACCCCCCTACCCTCTCCCATCGACGTCCTCCGGCCCAAACCACATCGGAAGGGCGTCGGTGGCTGCTCGCCCGTCACGCCGACAAGGTGTTCGGCATTTTGCCTGCCCGACCATGGACTCAGACGGCGAGGAGGCGTTCACGGCCCTGTTGGAGGAAGAAGCTGAGGCTGAAGCCGCCGACGAGGAGCACCTCATGATACTCGCCTCGCTGGCCGGCGTGTTCGTCAACAATAACAAGCCCCGACGAGGTGGCTCGGCGCCGGGCCGGCTCAAGGGCAAGCAGAGGCATCGGATGGAGGGGTATTGCATGCTCTACGCCGACTACTTCGCCGACGCTTCATTGCACGGTGAGAAAGTATTTCGGCGTCGCTATAGGATGAGCCGAAAGCTCTTCCTTGGGATTGTTCATTCCGTCCGGGAGTTCGACAGCTATTTCGTTTGTAAGAACGATTGCACCGGCACAGTTGGATTCTCCTCACTCCAGAAATGCACCCAAGCTATGAGGATGCTTGCATACGGAGCTCCCGCGGACATACAAGAAGACTATGTCCAAATGGCCGAGTCCATCATCATTGAGTGTCTATACAAGTTCTGTAGGGCAGTGGTGGCAATGTTTGCACAACGGTATTTGTGATCACCCTCTGCCGAAGACACTGCTCGGGTCCTAGAACAAAATGCAACTAGAGGATTCCTGGGATGCTTGGAAGCATTGACTGCATGCACTGGTCATGGAAAAACTGCCCATTTGCTTGGCAGGGGATGTACAAAGGCACCAAAGGTGGTTGCAATGTGGTACTTGAGGCAGTAGCCACACATGACCTATGGATTTTGTCGTCGTTTTCTGACGGTCAGATGCCATGGGTAGGTGAGGGAGTCCTAGATTAGGGGGTCCTCGAATAGCCGACATGTTGTTCATGGGCCGTACTGTGTGGGCCGCAAGGCAGGAGTCGTGACGTATTCTCCATGTTATTAACCGTAGTTAGGCATGTTATCTCTTCGGCATGTAACCGACCATGTGTAAGGCTAGGGCACCCTCTGCGTCTATATAAGCCGAAGGGTTTTAGGGTATGATATAGAAGAACTCGTCTAGGGTTAGACATACGATCTCGAGGTAGATCAACTCGGTAACCCCTTACACCATCAATACAATCAAGCAGGACGTAGGTTATTACCTCCATTGGAGGGCTAGAACCTGGGTAAACTCGTGTCCCCTTCGTCTCCTATTACCGTTGATCCTAGTCTCACAGTTCGGGACCCCCTACCCCAGATCCCCAGTTTTGACACCGACATTGGTGCTTTTATTGAGAGTTCCTCTGTTAGCGCCGAAGGAATCGATGGCTCACCCCGTCGCGAGTAGCGATATCTATATCGAGGGAGTTCGCGCCCCCATCAGAGTTTCATTGACAACAACATCTTGTCGCATGCCGGTCCGGTCAGCCATCAAGGCCAGATCAGAACGTTTCCCGCCAATCGAAGTATCAAGTTCGGAACCCTAGAGTTTGTGGCTGATTCACAGGGAACATTCGTTCCAATGGAACCCTCAACCTTGGAAGAAGAACCTGTAAGTCCGGATGCTTTGACGTCCAAGACATCAGGCCCCATGGTGGAACGGAACACGGATCCGCTTCTACGTAACTCTGGAACCGTCACACTACTCGACAAATCCACTCGTATCAGCGACACGCATCTTTCCATTGCCTCGTTCTTAAACGAGTTGTTCGATCGGATCGAAGCTATGTGTATATCGGATGACCAGGTTCCGATCTATGATTGGCTCGGTATCAGACCCGATGACAGGGAGATTCATGTCCCTCCGATCACCCACCTTGTCGCTACCGTCGAATGTCCGGCCGCGGGTTCGGCCTGATAGCTGGAATTGAAAACCGTCTAAATCCCAGTCCTCGATCTCCAAGACCCTGTCGGTGAATCAGAGGCGGGGAATCGCTCTAAAACCGGGCCGTCACCTATCCAGGATCCGTCGCACGATTTGGGGATGGCAATTCAGAATACTCGTTGCGACAGGGAACCAATTTTTTTCCCACCCACCGTCCAAGATGATCATCCAAGTACCGCACCAAAGCCCATGTCCTCGGACTTTAGGGATATCAAGCAAATACAAGGAGAATCAGTCCATCACTTTTGGGCAAGACTCCTACTCGCTAGGAACAGAGTAAAATGTCTTATTGACCTCTATGTAATGGTAATCCTCATTCACAATTGCCATGATGAGGGAATTCTCAATGCCCTGGCCTGCCAACGTATAAGCGACCTTTCGGAGTTATCCGAATTGGTGTAGAAGTACTGTGCCATGGAGAGTGTCTCGCAATCCGAACGATTGTTCTCAGAACCAATCTTCTCCGAACACCCTAGAGGAGCTTGGAAAAAGAGGATAGCTCCAAAGCGGCCAGACAGGTATGAACCCATCGAAAAAAGAAACAAGTCCCTTTATGGGATGGGCACGCTCCTCGACGGACTCTTGGATAAACCTTGCCCCATTCACTCCGTGTTGTTGAACACAAACCCTACTCATAGCCTTCGAGCTTGCTGGGTCGTCACGCAAGTCACAAAAAGTGGCGAGGCCATCCTTGACACACCCCCGTCGAACAGGCGCTCTCCTTCGCCAACCGGATTTAATGACGAAGTCCTGACGGTTTATGAGATTTTCCCCTCAAGGAGCAGGCATAAAAGAGCTCTTAGGGAGCACGAGCAAGCCTACCACGTGGCAGCCACTAGCCCATGGGCAGACGTACCGATTACTTTCGGGGACACTGACCAGCCGCCCATCCTTCCCGGTCATTCACCGGCCGCTCTACTCTCGAATCCCATCATTGATTGATACAGGCTACATAAGGTGCTAATGGACGGCGGTAGTGGTGTGAACCTCATATACGAGGCCACTCTGGAGAAAATGCAGTTCGACCGATCCCGCATCGAACATAGCAATACAACCTTTCGGGGAATTATCCTAGGGAAAGAGGCACGTTGCTCCGGATGTGTCATCCTGGACGTTGTGTTCGGTACACCTGAAAACTACCAATCCGAAGAACTTCTCTTCCATATCGTCCCCTTCCCAAGTGGCTATCACGCCCTATTGGGATGCGATGCCTTTACAAAGTTCCATGCTATATCCCATTACGGGTACATGAAACTCAAAATGCCAGGACCAAATGGAGTGATCACGATTGCCAGCGATCCGAATATAGCCCTTCGGGCCAAAAACAAAACGGCAACACTCGCCCTCGAGGCATTAGCCGAAACTTTTGCCGCTGAAGAGTTGACCGCGTTACGGTCGACAGTTAATAGGGACGATGTGATCCTTAGCAAGAGGCCCAAGTCCACGTCCTTTAAACCCGCAAAAGAAATCATCAAATTTTAGGTGCATCCAACGGATCCCAATAAAACAGCGTCCATCGGAGACCAGCTCAATCCCCTTATGGACGAAGCATTGTGGAATTTCCTCCATGACAATTGGGACATTTTGGCTTGGCGACCTTTCGACAGGGGGGCTCCAGCATGGGGTTGTGTAGGGGCAGCCGCCCCGGGTAAATTTTCGAAACCTAGGGTACCCCTACTGATTTTGACCGGCGGTCACCATGGGGGCGAGCAGGTTCGCATGAAGGTCTGCAGGTTTGTCGAGCATGACGAGGGAAGAGGAAAATGATTCGTGTAACTGCTCGCTACAGGGAAGGGACTCGCTCGCTAGCTATAGATGGGCCAATCAAGTAAGCCCAATAAAATTAGATGAGCCCAATAGTTGTCGTACGCAGCCTGTTTTCACGTTCACAATTCCTTTTCTATTGATCGTGGATTTGATCGTCCTCAACTCACGCCTCGAGAGATCATGCCCTGGTGACGCAACGCCGCCTCCGGTGTCGTCTCGTAGTCGCCGGTGCTGCCCAGGTCTGCCCAGCCGATGGTGCTAGACAGAGAAGGAGAAGAGAGTCCGCATGTTCGTGATGCTGTCCACATGGGAATCGGAGTCACCGTTACGATGGTCTCTGCACAAAACAACAAACGAGCAGCCAACAGAGGCAACAAGGACCAGGTTCTTTCACTCTCCCCTAGTCTTCTCTTATGTTCTATCATGTTTAATTTGTTTTTGTGTTGGCCTAATTCTTGGAAGTTGAACACTGAAAATTAATTTAAAATGTGATGTTACAGGGATCTCAGAAGATGAAGCAGATTGAACCTTTTTTCAAGGCTATCCCAGTAAATCAATGGTAAACACTTGCCATATCTTTTGTTTGAACAAATGGCGTACTATGTTGTGATGTAGATTAATCTTATTGCTTTTACATGTTTCATGTACCTAATGGACTACAAGATTAAATATTTGGGATAAAGAATGGAAGATTTAGCCAGCTGAAGTCCAATTTAGACTTTATGTGATTTTTTGCGTTACATTTTTGCCTACTTCTTGAGAATGAAACTACTTTGATAAACTTATTCTGTTGACTGTCTTGCCTGCATGCATACTCTTGGCCAATTATTTTTCTTGATTGTCTTATTTGATTGTATCGTGGCTTTGATTTTTTGTTTCCTTTAAAAGTCCGCCCCTGGTAACTTCAAATTCTGGATCCACCACTGCCTTCCGATTTGCCTGCAATCCCACGGTGGCACTCCGAACATAGCTTAAACATTATTTCGGGCCTTAAGCCCATGAAACAGACCCTGCGTCGCTTCTCCGAGCCTAAACGGCAAGCCATGGGTGAATAATTAGCCGCTCGAGGCTAGATTTATTCAGGATATTAAACATCCCGAGTGGCTAGCAAACCTGGTAATGGTACCTAAGAAAGACAAGTCCTGACAGTCGTGTGTCGATTTCAAAGACCTCAACAAAGCATGACCCAAGGACCCTTTCCCCTTACCATGCATAGACCAGATCATTGATGCCACGGACGGACACGATTTGTTGTGTTTCCTTAATGCTTACTTCGGATACCGTCAAATTAAAATGAAGGAATCCGATCAAGCGGCTACTGCATTCATCACCACTACGGGCCATTTTGCTTCAACACGATGCCCTTCGGGCTAAAAACCATCGGGCGACATACCAACGCATGATCCAAACTTGCCTCTCTACACAAGTCGGAAAGACTGTCGAGGCATACGTGGATGATGTGGTAATCAAAACCAAGCACATCGAATAGGTGATCGACGACTTACGTCAAACTTTCGCTAATTTATGCGAATATGATATACGGCTCAATCCGGAAAAATGTGTATTCGGAGTTCCCTCTGGTAAGCTGCTTGGATATCGTCTCCCATAGAGGAATAAAGGCAAATCCAGCTAAAATCCGTGCTCTATCAGAACTTGCAATCCCCATAGAGCTGAAGCATGTCAAGAGGCTAGCCGGGTGCGTAGTGGCGTTAAGCCGCTTTATCTCCCGCCTCGGAGAAAAAGCATTGCCGCTCTATAAGCTGTTGAAACGGACCAACAATTTCGACTGGACCGATGAAGCAGCCGTTGCGTTGGAAGAAATCAAAGCAATACTAGCAACCAACACCATACTCACGGCACCAGGCACCAGTGAGCCCATGTTGTTATACGTATCGACCACCAACAAAGTCGTCAGTGTGGTGCTCGTCGCTGAACGAGATGAGGAGGACATAAATTCCGGACTCAGAAGCCGGTATATTATGTGTCAAAAGTGCTAACACAGTGCAACTCTAGATACCCGCATTATCAAAAAATAGCCTATACAGTATTCATGGCATCGAGGAAACTCCAACACTACTTCCAGGAGTGCGTGGTAACGGTGGCATCGGAAGTCCCGTTGAATGATATAATCAACAACAGGGACGCCACTGGTCGCATAGCCAAATAGGCCATTGAGCTCCTTTCCTTCGAAATAGCCTACAAGCCACGCCGCGCCATTAAATCTCAGGTACTGGCGGACTTCTTGGCTGAATGGACAGAGGCCGAGCTCCCCAAGGAGTATAGTGCATACTCCCATTGGATGATGTACTTTGATGGATCCAAGACCTTGGCCGGTCTGGGGGCTGGAGTTATCCTCACATCCCCCATAGGCGATAGCGTACGATACATGTATCAAATCATGTATGCTGATTCCAATAATGCCGCCAAATACGAAGCTCTCCTTCACGGTCTTCATATGGCGGTGTCGATGGGCATACGACGGCTAGAGGTACGGGGAGACTCAAATCTGGCAATATCCCAAATTAACGGCTAATTCGACACCAAAAATCCGAAGATGGCGACATATAGAAACATCGTCCTCAAGATATATGCTCGGTTCGAGGGGTTGGAATTCCACCAAGTTGCTCGAGACAACAACCAAGCCGCCGATGTACTAGCCCGTATAGGAGCCAAGAATGATCCCGTCCCGAGAAACACCTTCCTGGAGCAGCTTTTCAAGCCCTCCATAGTGTGGCAGGACGATGATAATGGCATCGGTCCGAATACGGCGAACGAAGTTGTTACCCCTGTAAACAAGCCGGATGAAGGCATTATCAGCGGCTCAACGATGAATGAGATGCCCTCGGCCCATGAAGTAATGGTAGTAATCGCGTCATGGACAGAGACCCTCCTTGCTTACATTCTTCACAAGGAACTCCTCGGCGATCAAACTGAGGCACGGCGCATAGTTCGGCGATTCAAGGCCTACAAAGTACACGAGGGTGAGTTATACAAGAAAAGCACCATCGGAGTATTACAGAGGTGCATATCCGAGGAAGAAGGATGGGAGCTCCTCGCCGAATTCCATGCAGGCATGGGAGGGCATCATGTTGCGGAAGGGTCACTTGTCGGCAAGGCCTTCCGAGCCGGTTTCTTTTGGCCTACAGCTCGGACGGACGCCCGGTCACTTGTTCAACATTGCGTTGGGTGTCAACTCTTTGCGAATCAAAGTCACATGCCCCCTACAGCTCTCTGAACCATTCTGATCACTTGGCCTTTTGCGGTTTGGGGGTTGGACATGATTGGACCCCTCAAAGGGGGAACCAAGAAAAATAAATACCTACTGGTCATGGTTGACAAGTTCACCAAATGGATAGAAGCAAAGCATGTTAAATCGGCTAAATCCGGACCAATGATCGACTTTATATCTAGCATAGTACACCATTATGGCATCCCGCATAGTATAATAACTGATAATGGATCCAACATCACGGCCCAAGAGGTCAAGGACTGGTGCGCAAAAATGAGCATAAAGCTTGATTACGCATCGGTCTATCATCCGCAACCCAATGGACAGGTCGAGCGAGCAAACGGGCTCATTATGAGCGGCATCAAGCAACATTTGGTCCGATCTCTTCACGAGTCCGACTGTCATTGGATGGAGGAACTCGACTCTATTCTATGGGGCCTGTGTACCACCCCAAACAAGTCAATGAGTTACACACCGTTTTTTATGGTCTATGGGGCAGAGGCAGTTCTCCCCTGCGACATTATCCACGACGCACCAAGAGTGTGCATGTACGAGGAAAAGGAGGCCGAGTTGGATCGACAGGACGACTTAGACGCCTTGGAGGGGGAGCGGGACATAGCTCTAGCTCGATCCACTCTTTATCAACAGAAAGCTCGGCGGTACCAAAGTAGGGAGGTAAGGGCAAAAGCATAAAACATAGGAGAACTCGTCCTACGGCTCCCAGAGAAACGGAAGCACAAACTCAACCCCAAATGGGAGGGTCCTTTCATCATCGATGAAGTGCTCGCGGGAGGGGCCTATCGTTTGTGGAGTCCATCTGATAACCGTCTTGAACCAAACCCATGGAACGCAGCTTGTCTTCGACGCTTCTACAGATAAACCGGTGTCGTCTATACTCCCCTACATTTTTTCCTTCTTGTTATTTTTTTGCCTTTTTTGCCTTTTCCCTTCTCACTTTGCTGTTCGATATGGGAAATTTCTTTTCTTGCCTTATGTTTGGCTGAACTAATCTTGTACTACGGATAATCGGCATACAATATATAGTGTTAAATCTGAACACATCACGTGGGGGCTTCTTTCAAGTAGCCAATTTTTTATTTTGCTCATACTTACTAGGCGCGCATGTTTCTTTTGTCATGTTCTAACCACCGTATGCATCAATTTGAACTAAGACTTTGCCAAGCTGGGTTGCCTCGCTCCTGTGTCTACTCTCTACATTTCCAATTGTTTGGCTAGAGAGTAAAGGGAGCACCTCTGCGATTGTTACGACCGGGTCATCCGGACACATACCTTAGACGGGTGAAGCCGAAAGCTAGCTATCTTACGTACACAATTGGTCGGCTATGACAGAAACACCTTATACGGCTTTGGCTGCTATTACCGTTGTTTGGGTATTTTCTTCCCAAAGAATAATTAGCCGCATTCTGCGAGTATGCAGATTTCTATCTACGCTCTTCGTAGAAGCCCGACGAAAGGTATCGATAGAGGTACTATTTTCATCGGAAGATGTTTCTTACGCTACACCGTAATATAACATACCTTTCTATGTGCTTTCTGTCTGTTTGCACCACATGCCCGGATTGCCTGGTTCCCCGAATACAGTTCGCTCTTTTGCGAGAGAGTAATAAGGAGGAACACTCCCGAGATCTTTGCACGGGTGGGAGAAGTCAATGGCCGGTTAATACAAAGTTTACAACACGGATTGTTTACACACATGTAAATATAAATTACATGTGCGGCTGCTGATCGAGATCATTGATTATTTTGTTGAGGGGGCGGTCTGCATGTGAAAGACGGGCGGCTGGCATCACATGGTCATATACCAAGTGGAGTGGCACTTCTTTACCATCCAATCCCACGGGACCAACCCATGCCATATACTCGGGGTTAAGTCCGGTGAAATGGGTCTTGACCATTGCCCACGCCTTCCATGCTCCCTCGCGGTAGGCCGACGTCTTCCACAGCTTGAACCTATCCCGAGCTCCCCTAAATCGATCCACAAGTGTGGCTAGCCCTTCAGGTGGCTGTTCGGTGGGCCATAGTGCCTTCACCATACCTTTCATCACTTTTTGCACGCGCTTATGGAGAGAGGTCAGCTCCTTCAGCAGGTCCCCTTGGTACGATTCGATCTCCTCTTCAGGATGTCTGGATAGGAGACCTGCACATGAGATAACAAGCGCGATTACTATCATTCCCTACATCGGAATACTTACTGATAGCGGAATTATACTTACTGAATACGCCCCTCTGCAGCTTTCAGTTCTCTTCTTGAGCTTGGGCCAATTGAGTCTTTAAACTCTTTATTTCCTTAGCTTGTTTTTGAATAACAAGGCAGCCAGCCTGATGCTCGGATTCCGCATACCTTTGAGAATCCCAGGCTTCTTCCAGCTGCCTTTCCATATGTCCTATTGATTTGGCTGCTACACGGAATCCATATGTTAGGCACGATGATGTAAAAAGATTAGCACTGAATGCATACTCACCATGGGCCTCTCGCGTGAAACTCTTCACTTGTGCTAGTTCGTCCTTCACGGATTGCACCTCCGTGCGGCTCTCCTCGAGGGCCTTAGCCAATTGCTCAGACTGTTGCTTTGAGGCCTACGTCAGCAGTCAAACAATGTGGAGATCCTTAATTCATTTTTTCTAAATCAAATTAAGGTTCGGGGGATACTAGGCTTACACAAGTATGCGGAGTCTATAAAATCCGATCTCTCACCTGAATATTGGCTCTTATCAGTTTCATAGCTTCGCCGAATCCATCTCAGGCGGCCCCCAGGTGTGCATCCGCCGAGCGTAGGGAGCCAAACTCCTGGTCAGAGAAGATTGGGTGTCGCATGGCCTCCCATCGGTGCCGATGATGCATGGCACACTCCACTCTGATTTGGTGACGGATACTCCGTCCCCAGATTCGGCGGGCGCTGGATTGGCCATGGGGGCTACCGTAGCGGAAGCCGCATGGGTCGTGGCCCGAGAGCTTCGGGCGTCTCCTGACACCCGGGCAGCCCCCTCAGTAGGAGAGGATTGGGTGTTTTGTCTGGGTATAAAACGAGCAGCTATGAGACTCTGCTGACTACAACGATAAAGCGGATATTCGAACGATGTACCTTCGGGATGAGCGGACGGGTGGATTCCTCCCCGTGTCCGGCTCCTTTGCGGGGTCCTGATTGGCCTCTGATTCGCCCATGGCTTCGGCTGTTGGCACATGGCGCATGGATCGGCAGCGCTTGGGGGTCGGGACCGGGATGTCTGGGGTGCTCTTGGTAGCAAACCTCTTGTGGGAGGAACTTTTCTTCTTGCCCACGGATGGAATGGAAAATGACTCGGGGTAATCAGTTACGATAGCCACCCGGGTCAGGACGATGCTGTCCTGGAAATAGACTCTGTCTTCGAAGTCAAGGAGAAGATTCGGGTCCTCGTTGAAGCCCGGATCGTTGTCGCATGAATGGTTCTCGGGTTGAGGAGCCGAACAGTTGAGTGTCTCGATGAAGCTCCTCCATTCCTGTTCACGCCTTGGTCAAGTAGAGTACGGAATGAAATCCCAAACTATTTCATGAGCGAAAAATAAAGGCTTACCCGTTCAATGGGATTGTGGGCAGAATACCCTTCCTTGGTTGACCGTCGAATGAAGTCTTCTTGCTCTCCTTTGTACAAATTGGCAAG
Source organism: Hordeum marinum (assembly GCA_022496015.1). Lineage (NCBI taxonomy): Eukaryota > Viridiplantae > Streptophyta > Magnoliopsida > Poales > Poaceae > Hordeum > Hordeum marinum. Next base: position 427,385,041 of record CM039675.1, read on the forward strand.
TGAGGTGGCCAACGCTGTTGGATTGGCAGGACCTAGTTTTTGGGAGCGCGTGGCGTCGCTTGTCCCGTTGTACTGCCATAAGGGGTGTACCCTCTGTTGGAGGGGCTGCACACACCGGGAGATGGCGGCGGCCATGATATCAATTATGGTCAATCGATGGTGGGAAAGAATCCGCACCTGTGTGGCTAGGCGTTGCACCTCGGCGCTTTCCTCCTGAGATGAGCTCTTGGCTTGCCAGTTGTACCTCTTCTTTGGGAGGAGGTCGTAGTATTTGGGCAGACCTGTCCGAGTTGGCTCGAACAGGGGGACATCTTCAATATAGAACCACTCCGACGTTCATTCTTCAGAGTTCCTCGATGCACCAGACGGATACCCCGTTCCCGCTATGCGGCATACTTCGGCCCCGTCGACCTCTAAGATTGTCTTGTCCCAAGTTTGGGGAACGAGGTAGAAGTATTTCCTCCACAGATCGAAATGAGCTTCGCACCCTAAGAACATCTCGCAGAGGGCGACAAAGCCCGGGATGTGTAGAATTGACCCTGGGGTGAGGTGGTGGAGTTGGATCCCGTAGAACTCCAGTAACCCCCTCAGGAATGGGTGGATTGGAAACCCAAGGCCCCGGAGGAGGAAGGGGACTAAGCAGACGCGCTCCCTCTTGTTTGGATTAGGGAAGCGCTCGTCGAAGTCCTCGTCACCATAAGAGAGCAGACCTGCGCAGGTCACCGCCAGATCTGATGATGGAAGATATCCTTGGTTCTCCAGGTTACGGAGCCACAGGAGTGTGACGGAGCAGCTAGTCCAGTCCCCTGGGCGGAGGCCGTAAGGGCATGCTGAGGAGCTGGAAGCGTTAGCCATGTTTTGCGTGGAGCTTCCGCTAGGAGTTTTCGACGAGAGGGAAGAAGAAGATGTGGTATGAACCACGATTTTGTTTGGTTAAATGGCTTGGTGCCTCCATTGCGGAGGGGTAAAATTGTAAAAATCGCTGGCCGCTCGCCTCCCCATGACACACGAAAGTCAAGGAACTCACGCAGTTATTATAATAACCCTGTGCCCGTGACGCCAGGGATCTAACCGAAGACTGGTCGGTTGCTGAATGAAGAAGGATGAGGGACTCGCCTTGCAAGCCGAAGATGACGACATAAGGAGATCGACCGAATTTATATCGGTGTTGAAGGCCAGTCTGGGGGCTACTAAGGAAGTCCTGGATTAGGGGGGTCCTCGGATAGTCGGCCTGTTGTTCATGGGCCAGACTGTGTGGGCCGCAAGGCAGGCATCAGACGATCGAAGACCGCCTGCGCCAGATGGAAGCTTCGAGGAGTCGTGACGTATTCTCCAAGTTATTAGCCATAGTTAGGCATGTTATTTCTTCGGCATGTAACCAACCATGTGTAAGGCTAGGGCACCCTCAGCGTCTATATAAGCCAGAGGGTTTTAGGGTATGATATAGAAGAACTCGTCTAGGGTTAGACATACGATCTCGAGGTAGATCAACTCTGTAACCCCTTACACCATCAATACAATCAAGCAAGACATAGGGTATTACCTCCATTGGAGGGCCCGAACCTAGGTAAACTCGTGTCCCCTTCGTCTCCTGTCACCGTCGATCCTAGTCTCACAGTTATGGACTCCCTACCCGAGATCCGCCGGTTTTGACACCGACAGTAGGCTTATCGAAGGTGGTTGGGGCCGGAGGACATCGTCGGGCTCCGGGAGCGGGATTAGGCACAAGCGGTGACTGACACGCGGTGTACCCAGGTTCAGGGCCCTCCGTTGGAGGTAATACCCCTAGTCCTTCCTGACCTAGTTGATCGGTGGAAAAGGTTAGAATGGTGCTCCTCGAGCTGTGTTTAGAGGTGGAAGAAGGAGCATCCGGCTCCTGTTCCCTTGCTACATGGGTGGCGGTGGTGTGTGTTTACTTGTCTACTTGCGTGCTTCCTTGCTCACTTGCCTTCTGCATGGGGGGCTCTGGGGGTTTTATAGTCCAAGCCCCGGATTACAATATGAATAGAAGGTCCCGGGAGGGCCCCAGCTGGCGGACTCTCTAGCCGGCCATGGGGCCCCGACTACAGGGTGCCGTCGTTGGTAGGGCCTGTTGGCTAGGAGGTCCCGTTGAGAGCCGAAGGGGGCCACACGGTAGGTCCCGGCGCCGGTCGCTCATAGCACGGGCCGTCCTTCGGGACATCGTCTTGTCGTAGCCGTCCGGGGTCAACGGTATGACCAGCTACACTATAGCCACACCGGGACAGGTAATGGAGTGGTTGGAGGCGTGTCGGCACTGTTGGAGGCCTCGTCACGGTCAGCCAGAGTCAGAAGCACTGTTGCCCGCACTATGGCCATACGGGTGCTGACCCCAGATGGGATGGGGGCCACTATTGCCATGCACGCCCCGGCCATGGCATCCAATGTGCGGCCAGTTAGGAGGCCTGCGGCTCCTACCCCTAGCCGGCGGGCTTATCGCAGCCGGTCGGGAGTAGCCGACAGGACCCAGCCAACATGGCGTAGCCGGCGAGGTGCAACCGGACTGTAGGGGGAGGCGGCTTTCCCCTTAGTTGTTTCAGAAAGTTGGAGTTGTGGGTTGCTTTAGGCTACCCCAGGGTTATCCCCCAGACAGTAGTCCCCGAAGCAGGGGAGGCCCGCCACCGAGCCACGGCGGACCTCGTCGGCTTGAACATTGCTTCAGTGCGAGGGCGCGCCTTGGGAGCCGGGCGTCATTGGGCGAACGGCAGTCGGCTACGCAGTCGGCCGACACGTCGTGCGCTGCCCTAGGCGCCCCATCGGGCGGAGAGGCCACGCCACTTGGGAGTCGTAACAGGCTGCAGTCTGACAGGCCGCGCGGTGGACAAGATCGGGCCGTGGGGCAGGGCCCGCTTCTGCTGCGGCCTCGGCCCGTGCATGCGGATCTTCTGCGGCTTGAGCCATCGGCTGGTGTTCCCGAGCGCAATAACTTCCATCCTGCATGCGACGGGGATCGTGGGGGTCGTGGGCAATGAATCCTCTCCCACGACCGTCCGCACGGGGTTTTAATGGGGGAGGGAGGGGAACAGAACGGCACATTTGCTCCCCTCGCCCCTGTTGCATCGCTCCTGTCGCCCTCATCCTCCTGCTTCGAGAGAAACAGAGACACACACACACACACACACACAGAGAGAGAGAGATAAAGGAGCCGCACAACTCGTCGTGCCACTGTCGATGCTGCCAAGAGCTCCCCTCGCTGTCGTGCTCCCGCACCCGCCGTCGCGCCCGCAAGCTTCTCAGGAAGCCAAAGTGAGTAAAGGGGCGTGGGACGATAGCGATGTCGATGAGCAGTTCATCAAGCATCTCCGCCACCGTCGCAAGCTGTTGGCAGAGGAGCTCGTGGAGGCGCGCATTGTCAGCCGGAGAACTCCCCTACCCCTAGGGATGGCGAGGTGGTCGTCTTCGCCGAGCACTTCCTCCACGGACTCGGGCTGTCGGCAGGCACCTTCTTCCAGAGGTTCCTGACGCGGTTCGGTCCTCAGCCGCATCATCTTGCCCCCAACATTGTCTTGCAGTTGGCGGCCTTCGTCACCCCATATAGCCGGAGTCATCCGGCACCGCCGGTAAGTGATGAGCCGGCTCACCCTCCCTTTCCTCATTGGGGCCGCCGCCTCATTTTGATAGTAAGAGAAAACCCTCCTGCCTGTAGGTTTTCCCGTAGTTGTAGAACTACGAGGAGCCAGCCTCCAACATGGTGGACTCAGACCCCGAGGAGGTCGAGCATGCCGATGACGTGGAGCCGGCAGACGCAGGGCGAGCCGGCGCATCCGAGGACAGCGAGGCAGAGACGGAGACGGAGGCGACCGAGTCGACGGGTGAGTTCCCACCCCGGTCGTATTTGCGAGATTGGACCGACAACAACCCTAAGTCGAAGGAGTGGCACGATGTAGATACTCCAGAGGTCCCCAAGGCCACGGAGGATGACGTCACGGCGCTGAGGAGGCGCCTTCACCGCGGCGACAACGAGCCTGGTCGGGACGGCGCAGCAGCGGGCGACAAGGGGAAGCAGGTGGTCGGTTCTAGGCTGGCGCTCAAACGAGCGGCCGCCAAGCAGTCGGGCAGCAGCTGCGGAGGCAGTGGGAAGAAGAGGCGGGTCTCCCCGACGAGCCCCGCAAGGAGAGCGGTCCTCGTTGTCATCGGGTAAGCCTCGCTCCCAGTTGTCTTGCTCTTTTGGTTTGTTTTCTCCCCCTCTCCCCTTCTTATTCTGCTCGATCAGGGAGGCGCGTGCCCTAGGAAGGACCCCGGCGAGTGACGCCGCGGGGACGGTGCCGCCGAGCACCGCCAAGGAGAGGGAGCATGAAGCATGGTGCGACTTGGAGGCGGCCTAGCAGGAGTTGCGCACGAAGGGGCACCGCCTGTGGGAGGAGGCGGCCAGGAAACGGATGTCGTCGGGAGGAGCCGGCGGGAAGCGGCCAGCCAGTCATGGGAACCGTCCCCCCACGTCCGGGAGAGGTGGTCCAAGGACCACCACGACCCCGCGCGATTGGCGGAAGCAGATGCGAAGGCCGCGGAGGACGCGCGTGCGGCGGCCGGCGCCAACGCGGGCCACACCGGTGGCAAAGAAGAGATGGATCGTGACGCGGATCCATCAGGGGCGGATGACGTGCCACCGGGGGCAGAGGGACCCCCAGAAGTTGAAGCCTCGGCCCCGGAGGCACCGGCAACGGAGGCACCGGCTCCAAAGGGGCCGCCCCGGAGGCTTCGGCTCCAGGAACGCCGACTCCGAAAGAGCCGGCTCCGGGAGTAACAACGCCGGAGGCGAGCCGGGAAGGAGCGGCCGGAGGCGGGGCGCTGAGGTGGGAGGTCATGGTGCCCGAAGGGTCGAGCGGTGCGGGCTCCTTGTCCTGGGCCCCTGGCACGATGGTGCCGGGGGGAGCCGGTCCCATAGTGACCTTCGACAAAGGGGGCCTCGCAGCCGGGCGCCGGCCCCAGCAGAGCTGGGCCACAGCCGGCCGCCCGACCATTGGGTACCCGTCAAGTGCCCTTGCGGTGGCGGTGTCCGCTTCCATCCAGGCGTTTACCGCCTGCCACACCCAGACGACGCAGGATGCCTGGGCAGCCAACAACCGGCTAGTGCAGCTGGAGCAGACTATTGTGGTAAGCTTTACCTTTTCTTTCTTTGCTTGCTCTTGTTCTTGTCGTTTTTTCCAGTGGGGACGTGCCAGCACACCCACTGGGTGTAGCCCCCGAGACTTGAGCCGGTTGTGGTGTAGGCAGGTCGAGTCTAATGTTGTGTCGTGTCTCTGTTGCTTGCAGGCGGCACATGACCGTCGGGTGACCACATACAACTCCCTGTTGAGCATGTACCGGGCGGCTAAGGGTCGGCTGGCCACCCTGTCCAAGGACCTGCAAGGTAAGACCCTTGCAACTTTTTTAGGGTGGGAGTGTAGCCCCCAGGATTCGAGCCGGCTACCACGGAGGCGGGCCGTATTTTTCTGGTCTTCTAACGGAGGCATGTTTGCCCTGGCAGAGACCAACGATGAGGCAGTCGACCTTCGTCGCCAGATCATGGATCTTGGCGACCAACGGAACCTCCTGATCACTGAGTGCAAGCAACTCCGCCAGGAGGCTGGCCAGGCGCAAGCGGAGGCGGTCGAGCGTGAGAAGGCCCACAGTCAGGAGCTGGTGGACCGCGAGGTGGCCCTTCGTCAGCGGGGGAGGAGCGGGAGAGGGTCCTCCACCAGGAGCTGGAGGCCAAGGACGCCGCGCTGGCGAAGGCGGCCTACGAGGCGTGGGCGGCCCAGGTTAAGCACGAGAGCCGGCTCTAGGAGTGGTCGGACAGGGAGTCAGAGCTGCAGGAGCAGGGGCACGGGGTGGACCGAATGTTGCGTGATAAGTCCTTGCCATCTCCTCCTTTCTGCGTGTTGATTCTGGGTTCTTGGCTTGCCTGTTTGTTCATCCCCTGTCTTCTTTTTTCTTAGGGCTCTTCCCTGGTACACAAGAGGTCACGGAGGCGGCCGTGGCGGCACACCATGAGGACCAGAGGGCGCAGGGGGTCATCATTGGGCCGCTTGCCCCTATACCTTGGTCAAGGTGGGGATCGCCGCTAGGGTGAGGCTGTAGGAGGTGGTGAGGGCCCTAAAGCATCTCCAGGCGACCGGCGAGGTGCTGGTATGCACCCTCTGGCTGGGCACGGTGGATCCGGCCTCGATGAGCCGGTTGTCGTGGTGGCTGGAGTTTGGGACCGCGCGGGTGAACGCCTAGAGGGCCTCCGCGATGCGCGCGCCGGTGTGAGCATGGCCCTTCGCATTGCGAGGTCATGGTACCCCGAGCTGGACCTAAGCCTGCTCACAGCCCAGTGTGTCGGCACTAACACGGATCTGGAGGCGGTGGCCGATGTGTTGGTCGTGCGAGCGAGCGACCCTGCATCCTTCGTCGCATGGGATGAATACGTCCCTGAGCGCCAGGCAGATGGCACGGTGATCCCGGAGGACCAGTATGTGCTCGTGCTGGATGACCCGGAGGGAAGCGGCGCCGAGACGGATGGTAAAGATGCCGGCTCCAGCACCGACGACTACACCGACTCGGAGCCGGGTCGGGACCCGGAGCCGAGAGCCGACGCGGGTCATGCCGGTGCCAAGGACGGGGCCTCTACCTCAGCAGCCTCGGGGGGCACCGGAGGAGAAGATGGCGCGGCTGCCACCTAGAGCCTTTTTTATCCTTCTACATTTTGTTAGAATTCCAATTCCACCCACTTGGGGTGTAGATGTAATGAACTCCTAGCCATGGGCCTTTTTTAAGCTTTATGAAGCTTTTGAGTTTTGCAATGTTGTTTTATGCGTGTCGGCTTGCTCTTACCCCTTTTTTCCCCTTTTTGGTTCCATCTGCTCAAACCCTTGTCCCCCTTGGTTTTGGCCCTGCCTAGCCTGACAGCCGGGAGCCAGTTTGTAGCTGGCACGGGTGTCCACCTCAAGGGAGTCAGTTTTGAGTTTGGAAACCGCGAGTGTTTGGGTACGACAAGTGACAAAGGCGAGTAAGTGCTCCGACTAGACCTAGCCGACGATCCCCTTGCGATCATTTTTTCGTGTGCGCTAAGTTTTGCCGCCCCGAGGCCCCGTCAGCCGGACAGTCGGGAGCCGGTCTATAGCTGGGAGGGGTGGGAGGGTTTATTTAGTTCAAATTACTTTGATCGGCTTTGGGAAGGGTACCGGGACTAGCAGGTGAGCCCCCGGGACCGGGAGACGGGTCCGAGAGCCGGTGAGTGAGTCGAGAACCTGCACGGCCGGTTGGCCGGCGGCATGGGCCATGAGCCGGTCGAGCTGCCGATTCTCCTCGGCTATCTCCAGGGCCTCAGCCAGCCGGCTGCCATCTTGAGCGCACTAGATCGACATCTTGTAGTCGTCGGCGATGGTGATGATCCCCTTGGCACCCGTCATCTTGAGCTTGAGGTAGGCATAGTGGGGGACCGCCATGAACTTGACAAGAGCCGTCCGGCCCAGCAGGGCATGGTAGGGACTGTCAAGGTCCACCACCTCGAACCATACCGACTCGCGGTGGAAGTGGTCGGGTCCGCCAAAGAGGACGTCGAGCTTGATCTTGCCGATGGGGGCGCAGGACTTTCCCTGCACAATGTCGTGCAAGACGGTCCGGCTCTTTTGCAAATCTTCTACCTTGAGCCCCAATTTCTGCATCGTGTCGAGGTAGAGGATGTTGATGCTGCTGCCGCCATCGATCAGCACCCGTGAGAAGCAGTAGGTGCGCCTCTCGGAGGCTATGGTAGGGTCGAGACAAGTGCATAGATGCCAGGGTTCGGCATCACGGCTGGGTGGTCAGCCCGGCTCCAAGTGACCAGCTTCTCGGACCAATGCATGAACTGTGGAGTTGCGGGCATGGTGGCATTCACCTCGCGGTGTAGCCGGCACTGAGCATGCTTGTTCATCTCTTCACTGGTGAAGACGACATAGGAACAGTCTCGGTTGGGGAACTAGTTGTTGGGGAACGTTGCATGGGAAACAAAAACTTTCCTACGCACACGCAGATCTATCCATGGTGATGAGCATCTACGAGAGGGAGAGTGGATCTACGTACCCTTGTAGATCGCTAAGCGGGAAGCGTTAAGAAACGCGGTTGCTATAGTTGAACGTCTTCGCGATCCAAATCGCCGTGCGTCCCGCGATCCAATCATGAGCCGTCCCGCGATCCAATAACGATCCGTCCCGTGAACTTGATCACGATCCGTCCCACGAACTTGATCACGATCCTTCCGATCTAGCGCCGAACGGACGGCACCTCCACGTTCAGCACACGTACAGCTTGATGACGATCTCCGCCGTCTTGATCCAGCAAGAAGGAGCGGAGAGGAAGAAGAGTTCTCCGGTAGCGTGACGGCGCTCCGGCGATGGTGGTGGAGCTATTCCGGCAGGGCTTCGCCAAAGCACTGCAGAAATCTGGTCTAGAGGAGAAACTATGGACTAGAGGGTAGGGTTGCACGTGGCTGAAAATCTTGTCCAAAAACCCTAAAACCCTCTACTATATATAGGAGGAGAGCAGGAGAGGAGGCAGCCTTGGCTTCCAAGCCAAGGAGGCTCGGTTGAACTGGGAGGGAGGAGTCCAGTTGCACTATAATTAATAAGATTATAGCATGGATAATAAACGATTATCGTGAACACGGAAATATAATAATAAACACTTTATTTATTGCCTCTAGGGCATATTTCCAACAGTCTCCCACTTGCACTAGAGTGGATAATCTAGCTCACATCACTATGTGATTTACATTGTAATGAATCGAACACCCATGCAGTTCTGGTGTTGATCATGTTTAGCCCTTGGAAGAGGTTTAGTCAACGTGTCTGCAACATTTAGATCCATGTGCACTTTGCAAATATTTATGTCCTTCTCCTCGATGTAATCGCGGATGGAGTTGAAGCGTCGCTTTATGTGTCTGGTCCTCTTGTGAAACCTTGGTTCTTTGTCCAGAGCAATGGCACCAGTGTTGTCACGGAACAGGTTCATTGGATTCGGTGCACTGGGCACTACTCCAAGATCTGTCATGAACTGCTTCATTCAGACACCTTCCTTCGCCGCCTCCGAGGTTGCGATGTACTCCACTTCACATGTAGAATCGGCTACCATGCTTTTCTTGGAACTGCACCAGCTTACCGCTCCCCCGTTAAGAATAAATACGTATCCGGTTTGTGACTTAGAGTCATCCGGATCAGTGTCAAAGCTTGCATCGACGTAACCCTTTATGACGAGATCTTTATCACCTCCATAAACGAGAAACCTCATCAAAACGCTTTGATCACCTCATCAAAACGCTTATTCCAACTCAGAGATGCTTGCACCAGCCCATAAATGGATCGCTGGAGTTTGCAAACTTTGTCAGCATTCTCTGGATCGACAAAACCTTCTGGTTGCATCATATACAACTCTTCCTCAAGGAAACCGTTGAGGCACGTTGTTTTGACATCCATGTGCCAAATTTCATAGTTGAAATAAGCAGCTATTGCCAACATGATTCTCACAGACATAAGCATCGCTATGGGTGAGGTCTCATCGTAGTCAACTCCTTGAACTTGTGAAAAACCCTTTGCCACAAGTTGAGCTTTATAGACGGTGACTTTACCGTCCGCGTTTGTCTTCTTCTTAAAGATCCATTTGTTCTGAATGGCCTTTCGCCCTTCAGGTAATACTTCCAAAGTCCATACTTTGTTTTCATACATGGATCCCATCTCAGATTTCATGGCCTCTAACCATTTCTCGGAATACGGGCCCATCACTTCTCCTCCATAGCTCGTAGGTTCATTGTTGTCCAACAACATGACCTCCAAGACAGGGTTGCCGTACCACTCAGGAGTAGTACGCGGCCTTGTCGACCTACGAGGTTTGATAGTAACTTGATCCGAAGCTTCATGATCATCATCATTAACTTCCTCTTCTACCGTTGTAGGTTCCACAGAAACATCTTTCTGTGTTGCACTACTTTCTGGTTGAAGTAAAGGTTCAATAACCTCATCAAGCTCTATTTTCCTCCCACTCAATTCTTTCAAGAGAAACTCTTTCTCAAGAAATGTTCCATTCTTAGCGACAAACACTTTGCCTTCAGATCTGAGATAGAAGGTATACCCGACTATCTCTTTCGGGTATCCTATGAAGACGCATTTCTCCGCTTTGGGTTCCAGCTTTTCAGGCTGAAGCTTTTTGACATAAGCATCACATCCCCAAACTTTAAGAAACGACAACTTTGGCCTCTTGCCAAACCACAGTTCATATGGCGTCGTCTCAACGGATTTCGATGGTGCCCCATTTAAAGTGAATGCAGCTGTCTCTAATGCATAACCCCAAAACGATAGTGGCAAATCAGCAATAGACATCATAGAATGCACCATATCTAATAAGGTTCGATTACGATGTTCGGACACACCATTACGCTGTGGTGTTCCGGGCGGTGTCAGCTATGAAACAATTCCACACTGTCTTAAGTTACTGCAAAACTCATAACTCAGATATTCACCTCCTTGATCAGATCGCAGGAACTTAATCTTCTTGTTACGATGATTCTCAACTTCACTCTGAAATTGCTTGAACTTTTCAAACGTTTCAGACTTGTGTTTCATTAAGTAAATATACCCATATCTACTTAAGTCATCAGTGAAGGTGAGAAAATAACGATATCCACCACGCGCTGTAACATTCATTGGACCGCACACATCAGTATGTATGATTTCCAATAAGTCACTTGGCCATTCCATTGTTCCAGAGAACGGCGTTTTAGTCATCTTGCCCATGAGGCATGGTTCACATGTGTCAAGTGATTCAAAATCAAGTGACTCAAAAAGTCCATCGGCATGGAGCTTCCTCATGCGTTTTACACCAATATGACCTAAACGACAGTGCCACAAGAAAGTGGTACTATCATTATCAACTCTACATCTTTTGGCATCAATGTTATGAACATGTGTGTCATCACTATCAAGATTCAATATGAATAAACCCCTAACATTGGGTGCATGACCATAAAAGATATTACTCATATAAATAGAACAACCTTTATTCTCTAATTTAAATGAGTAGCCGTCTCGCAATAAACAAGATCCAGATATAATGTTCATGCTTAACGCAGGCACTAAATAACAATTATTCAGGTTCATCACTAATCCTGATGGTAATCGAAGAGAGAGCATGCCGACGGCGATCACATCAACCTTGGAACCATTTCCCACGCGCATCGTCACTTCGTCCTTTGCCAGCCTTCGTTTATTCCGTAGTTCCTCCTTTGAGTTGCAAATGTTAGCAACCAAACCGGTATCAAATACCCAGGCACTACTACGAGAGCTAGTAAGGTACACATCAATAACATGTATATCATATATACCTTGTTTGTCGTTGGCCGCCTTCTTGTCAGCTAGGTACTTGGGGCAATTCCGCTTCCAGTGACCAGTTCCCTTGCAATGAAAGCACTCAGTTTCTAGCTTGGGTCCATGCTTGGGTTTCTTTACAGGAGTAGCAACTGCTTTGCCATCCTTCTTGGTTTTACCCTTCTTGCCCTTACCCTTGACCTTGCCATTTTTCTTGAAACTAGTGGTTGTATTGACCATCAACACTTGATGTTCTTTCTGGATTTCAGACTCAGCGACTTTTAGCATCGCAAACAGCTCGGCGACTGACTTGTTCATCCCGTGCATGTTATAGTTCATCACAAAGATCTTGTAACTAGGTGGCAGTGATTAAAGAACTCTATCAGCGATCGCCTCTGGCGGAAGGGCAATTCCCAATTCCGCTAGACGAGTTAAATACCCAGACATTGTGAGTATATGTTCACTCATAGACCCGTTCTCCTCCATCTTGCAAGCATAGAACTTATCAGAGGTTTCATACCTCTCGATCCGGGCGTTCTTCTGAAAGATAAACTTCAACTCCTGGAACATCTCATATGCTCCATGACGTTCAAAACGTCTTTGAAGTCCCGGTTCTAAGCCATACAATATTGCACACTGAACTATTGAGTAATCTCTAGTACGTGCCTCCCAAGCGTTCTTAATGTCTTCGGAGGTCATGTCTTCTGGTTGGTCACCAAGCGGTGCATCAAGGACATATGATTTCTAGGAAGCCATGAGGATAATCCTCAAATTACGGGCCCAGTCAACAAAGTTACTTCTATCATCTTTCAACTTAGCTTTCTCTAGGAACGCATTAAAATTCAGGGGTGCTACTACGCGAGCCATTGATCTACAACATAAATATGCAAAGTTTACTTAGACTATTGTTCAAGATAATGAGTTTAGTTAATCAAATTACTAAAGCTCCCACTCAAATCTACATCCCTCAGGTCATCTGAGTGTCACATGATCCAAATCTACTAACTCAAGTCCGATCATCACGTGAGTTGAGGTGGCTTCAATGGTGAACATCATTATGTTGATCATATCTACTATATGACTCATGTTCAACCTTTTGGTCTCTTGTGTTCCGAGGCCATGTCTGTACATGCTAGACTCGTCAAGCTTAACCCAAGTGTTCTGGACGTGCAACACTGGCTTGTACCCGTTGTAAGGGAACGTAGAGTCTATCACACCCGATCATCATGTGGTGTCTCAATACGACAAACTTTCACAACGGTGCACACACGGGGAGAACACAATTTATCTTCAAATTAAGTGAGGGATCACCTTATAATGCTACCGTCGTCCTAAGCAAAACAAGGTGCATAAAAGGATTAACATCACATGCAAATCATAAGTGACATGATATGGCCATGAACTTGTGCTTTTGATCTCCATCTTGAAAGCACCGGCATGATCTCCATCGTCACCGGCAAGACACCATGATCTCCATCATCTTGATCTCCATCAACGTGTCGTCATCGGGGTTGTCGCGCCCAACATGCTTCTACTACTATTGCTACCGTTTAGCGATAAAGTAAAGCATTACATAGCGCTTAAAGATTGACACGCAGGTCATACAATAATTAAAGACAACCCTATGGCTCCTGCCGGTTGCCGTACTCATCGACATGCAAGTCGTGATAATCTATACATCACATGATCATCTCATACATCACATATATCACATCATGTAATTGGCCATATCACATCACAACATACCCTGCAAAAACAAGTTAGACGTCCCCTAATTGTTGTTGCATGTTTTACGTGGTTGCTACGGGTATCTAGCAAGAACAATTCTAATCTACGCAAAAACCACAACGGTGATACACTAGTTGCTTTTTAACATTCTCAAGGACCGCCTTTGTCGAATCCGATCCAACTAAAGTGAGAGAAACTGGCACCCGCAAGCAATCTATGCAACAAGTTGCGGTTGAGGGAACCGGTCTCTCGTAAGCGTACGAGTAATTTTGGTCCGGGCCGCTTCATCTCACAATACCGCTGAACCAAAATCCGACCAAGGAAGGAAGCAATCTAAGCATCAACCCCCATAAACCTTTTGTGTTCTACTCAAGATCTCATCTACACATAGACCTAGCTCATGATGCCAATGTTGGGGAACATTGCGTGGGAAACAAAAAAAATCCTACGCACACGCAGATCTATCCATGGTTATGAGCATCTACGAGATGGAGAGTGGATCTACGTACCCTTGTAGATCGCTAAGAGGGAAGGTTAAGAAACGCGGCTGGTGTAGTCGAACATCTTTGCGATCCAAATCGCCGTGCATCCCGCGATCCAATCATGATCCGTCCCGCGATCCAATCACGATCCGTCCCACGAACTTGATCACGATACGTCCCACAAACTTGATCATGATCCTTCCGATCTAGCGCCGAACGGACGGCACCTCCACGTTCAGCACACGTATAGCTTGATGATGATCTCCGCCGTCTTGATCCAGCAAGAAGGAGCGGAGAGGAAGAAGAGTTATCTGACAGCGTGACGGTGCTTTGGCGATGGTGGTGGAGCTCTTCCGGCAGGGCTTCGCCTAAGCACTGCAGAAATCCGATCTAGAGGAGAAACTATGGACTAGAGGGTAGGGTTGCATGTGGCTTAAAATCTTGTCCAAAAACCCTAAAACCCTCTAGTATATATAGGAGGAGAGGAGGAGAGGAGGAAGCCTTGGCTTCCAAGCCAAGGAGGGTCGACCGAACCAGGAGGGAGGAGTCCACCTCCTCCACTCCTAGTAGGATTAGGACTCCTTCCTTATTTTGCCTTTTTTGCCTTTTTCAACTTTTTCCTTTTGGGTTTTTCTTCACAGCCTCATGGGCCTTGTGTGGGACTTCCACCAGCCCATAAATGGCTTGTATGCACTCTCCCACAGCCCATGAAGCCTCTTGGGTCGAAATACCCCTCCCGGTGGTCTCCCGGTACACTACCGATGAGCCCGAAACTTTTTCGGCGACCAAAATAGGACTTCCTATATATGAATCTTTACCTCCGGACCATTCCGGAGCTCCTCGTGACGTTCAGGATCTCATCCGGGACTCCGAACAACCTTCGGTCACCACCATACATAACTCTATATTACCAAAACGTCACCAAACATTAAGTGTGCAGACCCTGCGGGTTCGAGAACTATGTAGACATGACCGAGACACCTCTACGGTCGATAACCAATAGCGGCACCTGGATGCCCATATTGGTTCCTACATATTCTACGAAGATCTTTATTGGTGGAACCTCTGTGTCAAGGATTCAGTTAATCTCGTATGATGTTCCCTTTGTTCTTCGGTATGTTCCTTGCCCGAGATTCGATCGTCGGTATCTCCATACCTAGTTCAACCTCGTTATCGGCAAGCCTCTTTACTCGTTCCATAATACAAGATCCTGTGACTAACACTTAGACACATTGCTTGCAAGCTCATTGTGATGTTGTATTACCGAGTGGGCCCTGAGATACCTCTCCGTCACACGGAGTAACAAATCCCAGTCTTGATCCATACCAACTCAACAGACACCCTCGGAGATACGTGTAGAGCACCTTTATAGTCACCCAGTTACGTTGCGACGTTTGATACACATAAGGCACTCCTTCGGTATCCGTGAGTTGCATGATCTCATGGTCATAGGAACATATACTTGACATGCAGAAAATAGTAGCAATAAACTGACATGATCATATGCTACGTTTGTAGTTTGGGCCTTGTCCATCACATCATTCTCCTAATGATGTGATCCCGTTATCAAATGACATCTCATGTCAATGGCTAGGAAACCTTGACCATCTTTGATCAACGAGCTACTTCACTAGAGGCATACTAGGGACAGTGTGTTGTCTATTTACCCACACATGTAATGTGTTTCCAATTAATACAATTATAGCATGGATAATAAACGATTATCATGAACAAGGAAATATAATAATAAACACTTTGTTTATTGCCTCTAGGGCATATTTCCAACATTGGTCGAGCAGGCGACCATTGTTTTGGGCCAGAGCCAGAGCCGGTGCCGGAGCGGGAGCCGGAGCCGGTGTCGGGGCTCGGGCAGGCGGCGCGGGGGGGGGAGCCGGAAGGCCATCCCCCTGGGCCAGTCGCTGCGAGAAGCTACGCACTACCAGAGCGTGTGCATGGAGGGCTTGGCTCCAGAGTGATTCTTGCTGGGGAGGTCGAGCATTTGCTCAAACGTGAGCTTGGGATACCAGCTAGCCTTGCCGGTGCGTGACGCTAGCCGGAAGGCTGGGCAGCCGGCTCCTCTTCCTCGATGGTGGTGACCTGCCAGCTCTTGTAGCGGGAGTCGGGCTGGTCGGCCTTGTGCTTGTTCACTACAAGAAATATGCTATCTTGTGACCATCACTATTGGTCACCGAATGGTCATTGTTTTTCATTTATGACCTTTTTGTGACCAAAAACTGATGGTCAAAAGGTGAGGGTCAAGAATGGAAATTAAGGACCTTTCTTCTGAAAAGGTCGTAGACATTTACGACCAAAGAAAAGGTCGTCTGTTCTACGATCAATCATTTTGGTCGTTAGAAGTCTGCCCACACCACGTTGGATCCACTGTGGCAAGTTGACGTTGTAGAGTTACGACCAAATGAAAAGGTCATAAATTACAATCAGCCCAGTCCATTCCGGTCGTCTACATGGGCCAAGCCCAATAATTCAGCCGATTTAATGTTTTCTCTCTCTTTATTTGCTTAGCTGCATGGGCCTGGCCCAATAATTTGGGCTTCTTTATTTTCTTTGCGTCATCCACTTATTTGGGCATTGGCCTTATCAGATTTGTTTTTGTTTTTGTTCCAAAACTTGGTTTCATTTTATTTTTTTAGGCCTTTTCAGCCCAATTATTTGTCCAATATTAAATCCAACACTATTTCATATTCAAATCAAGAAAACTCCAAGTCGAATTAAAACCATCCATCATATAACATCACATAATACATCTCCCAGGTTTACATAACACAATAAGTCATCTCATGAATACATTTCCTTACACATGAATATTATAGGAACGAACAAAAATGCACAATAGAACAATGGCACATCTGCTACTGTCCCAACAGTACAATGGACTTCGTTCCACTCTCCTACGAGACATGCTCGAGATGCGACAACTTGTCATTCTACAAGAACATTACACTGCACATGAATCAATCAAAAGGAAAGAAACATAAAAAATAGGCTCCAATCTGGGAGAATTCAAAAAGTTATTAAACTGTTGCTAGTCAGTTTAGGATTTAATTCGAACATAACATAAATAACTCATATAGTGCAATACCAAATCAATTGCATCCAGATTCAAACGATTTCTCACAAAGAAAAATTTCTAAAGATAAGAATTAGACCAATCTTGAAGATATGCAATATCAATTCTGAAAATATGTTCTTGGTATTTGCAGCATTTGAAACACAGGAAAAATTCTAGTAGGAGAATTACGTTTAAGTTTATTTAAGCATGTGTATTGTTCCATCAAATTTCCATACTTCCACACAAATAATATTCCAATAGGTGAATGCAGGAAAAATTCTAGCGGGATAAGGTTCCATTTGTGGAGGTTAAACCTCAATAGAAACAGCAGCGGGAAACCCAACATCCACCTGCAAGGTTCCATTTGAGCAGCACGCATCAACCTGATGCACATAACCACGAAGTTAGCAACCTTACACTTTCATCACACTAGGCATCATGCACATGTTTATATAAACGACAAAATCCTTACAATGTCACACTGACAACAAAACTAGAGTCCCCTTTCAGTCAGTTAACAAGCAGTTTACCAGTGTACAAACGGCTGAGTGTGGAAGCTTTTTATTAGTGAGATATTTAAGCTGCAGACTAGGTTCAAACAGCAGCAATTTTCCAATCAGTTAACAAACAGCAGGAGTTCTACTACTAGAGATAAGTAGCCGTTTTTCAATTTACAAATAACAACCAGTAGTAGATTTACTACTAAGATAAGCATCAGTTTTCAGTTTACAAAAAATAGCCAGTTAACAAACATCAGCAGCTGTCAGGTATACCTCCAATGGGGGCTATACAATGGAGGCTCACTTAGCAGATTTACAAACAAATTCCAAGCAAAGCCATCAGAGTTACATATAATCAAAGGAAAACAAACAAATACAAAACTAGGCGGGAAGCAGAGAGCCCACCATGAATGTAAGAAAAATCAAATAGGAATTCCCATCCCAATTGCTCAACATCACCTGTAACATGTGCAACTCGAAAGGCGACATATTTTTCTAGAGCAGGACCCCTTCAAGCTTAGCTGTGTCTACATAAATTTATCCTAATAATATCAGGAATGTACTAATAATGCTCTTAAACATCTAAAGTTAGCATGTCTTATATGCAGGCTTTGACCAACACAAATCAGAACACTACTTGCCATTTGTGTTAAGAAACAGATCCTCAGCATAGTTTACAGTTCATAGTTTCAACCATGTTAAGAAACAAGTCCTCGGCATATCCAGTGACCTCGTTCCTTTGTGATGAGATCTTGTAGAAACCAGAACTCGTCATCTGTTTTCATCATCACAGAGAACCAAGAGCTACCTAAAACAGGGGAAGACGCAAAACAAACTGAAATAACATCATCTTAAAAGGAGAGTGATAAAGATATGATGTTCTCTCAGACAAATGGATCGTATTGTCCCCGTGGTTTAAGGAACAGATTGTATCAGACATCTAATTAGTGTTGATCATCACCGAGAACAAGCGACGAACAATTTACGAAAATTGAACTAATGTAAATGGGGGTATAGTAAGAGGAAGCTCCCAATGTGGGAGTAGCTAGTGTCGCAAAAACCCGTTTCCTTCTTACTCTCTGCCAATCTAACAAGAAACAAGGCCATTTTAAGAGACCAAGCATCAAATACTTCATGGCATTCGTCCTACCATACAAAACTAATCAAAGACCGGGAAGTCCTCAGTGGTCTAAATGTTTCACATCCCTCATTATTTTAACTTTGCGGCGCAATAGAAAGCTCAAAGCAGCTACCCTTGAATTCCTTGACACACCAGGATTTACATCAAACGTTCCCCAACTTAGTAGCATTCAACCAGGATTTGCAACTTGGCAGCAAAAATGTATGGCAGCCACGTCCAAACAAGATGCATGACCATGGTCAAGCTATGTTGGTACATTGCTTTGCCCCCTTTGTCGCCAGACGAGGACAGGGTAACCAGATCAAAAACCCCATGGGGAAAGTAGTAACCGGACCAAAACCATGCAAGAACGCCAGAAAAAAGAGCACAAGAGATGAAAGAAAAAGATGGGCAGCTTTGC
The DNA here is from genome assembly GCA_022496015.1 of Hordeum marinum. Lineage (NCBI taxonomy): Eukaryota > Viridiplantae > Streptophyta > Magnoliopsida > Poales > Poaceae > Hordeum > Hordeum marinum. The sequence continues at coordinate 427,403,677 of CM039675.1, forward strand.
GTGAGGTTTCGATCGACACCCTCAAGGATGAGCCCCCCTGTGTAGGAGTTGCTACAAGCCAAAGTGGATCTATAGCCAAGACCACATCTACTACTGCTATTCTTTCCAAGATTAACAAACAAACAAAGAACCGATACGAAGAATCACTACTGTCTACTGGATGACTTTTGCATGAGGAGAGATTTCTGTCTCGCTTTCCATCACAACAGGAGAAGCCACCTATGCATGTCCAGAAACTCAAATCCAAAGGAAAAAGAAGACAACCAAATGTCACCGTATACTGGTAGCGAGTGTGCACTCGAACAAACACCCACATGAACCGGATGAGGCCAAAGGCACATGTTGCATGGGGAAAACACGAAGTAGCCAGCAAGAAACAGGACCATCACAAGCATATACTGGCAGATCTAAACAAGAACTAGCTAGTACATGGACTAAAAAACGTACAAGAACATGCAGTAACATCATGGCAAGGAACATGCAATCATCATACAACAAATGAAACATCTACGGCTCCAAACGTAAAGTAAGCAAAAGCCTAAAGTTGACCGTAGGAATATTAATCTCAAACAAGAAACAAATGTTCATGGCAAGGGACACACTACATTGTTGCTCAGGAAAAATTGTTGAGAGCAACACTACACTCTTTGCACGAAATTACTCAAACCGATCACCGCACGTGCATGCTCAAGATGTCAACCGGGTTAGTACATGAAGCAGAACCCAAACAAGACACCCCTCCATTCATTCAAATTGCACAATAGCAGCAATCAACACCAAGTTGTGACCAAAACAAGAATAAATTGCTTGTATCAAATCAGATGTGCTCACCACGTCCGTCAGGCTTCTTTGTCCACCAGCAGCAGCAACAGCAACCATGAGGATGAGGGCCTCCTTGTCCACCGGCATCAGCATCAGCTGCAATGAGGATGAGGGCCTCCTTTTTCACCGGCAGCAGTACCAAAAACCATGAGGATGAGGGCCTCCTTGTCCACCTGCAGCAGCAGTAGCTTGTACATATCAGATTGGAGAGGAGATGTAGAAATAGAGAAGAGAAAGGAGGACAGGAGGGATTCTCACGGTCGGAGGTGGTGGGCTCGCTGGAGATGGGCGCCATGAAGGCCGAGGAAGAAGCGGCGTTGCATCAAGGTCACCACCGACCGAGAGAAGGTGGGTGTGGATCCGCTGCTGTCATCACGCCGTCCCCATCCATCCATCCATGGGTGGGTGGGTGAGGGACTAGTGTTTCGGGCACTATCGCCCCGCCCGTCCATGGGTCGGATGGACCTGTGGACAAGTGGCCGGTGGTGATGGGGTTGGGGGAGACGGTCGCCAGTGGGTGTGGGGTTGAGGGGTCGTTGTCAGTGACGGGGTGATTGGAGAGGAGGAGTTCGAGTGGATCTTCGGCCATGGAGGGGATGTGGCGCCCGCGGTGGAGTCCCCTGGCCACGGCGAAGCAAAGACAGATGATGCGACGTCGGGTGCGAGCCCCGGGGTAGATCTAGCCGTGCGCCGACCGTGAGTTGGGAGGCATTCGGAATCATCCGGCATCTATGGAGAGAGACGGGCGTCACACGAGAGAGAGATCGATGGGTGGTGCCCTCCGTCTGAGGTGGGAGGGAAGCAGGGACGAGGTACGAGGCCGTCGGCGAAGGAAACTGTCGACAAGGTGAGAAAGGTCGTGAAGGGATCTGGATTGGAGGACGTGGCAGAGGGATTTGGATCGGGAAGGAAGGAAGGGTTTGGTGGCGTCTTTTTAGGTGTTTTTTCTTTCTCTTTTCCCTAGGATAGGTGGGTTGAGAGACGTTGGATCCGTGAGGTGTGGGATGCTTAGATTGGTTACAATGGGGTGATCCGTGGGAAGAGTGGTATTGCGTTCTGATTGGTCTGAGATATGTGACATTAAAAATAATTTTGAAGTGCTAAAAACATGGGTATTTGTGAAGCAACTATCAAGAATGTAATGCAAAATGGCACCATTAAAATTTTCACTCAAGTTATATCATATTTTATGGATGATCACCAACTTGTATTTATTTTATTTCCACGAAAATTTCATTTTCCATTTTCTAAGTATCCAAAATAAGTTATTCTGTGAAGAACCTACCAAATATTAGGCCATATTGTAAAACCTTCGCGTTTGTGTCATTATACGTGACCAATTTACCAATAATATGGCAATTGTTTTTAAAAAGTGTTCTAAAAATGAGCCATCATGTTTGAAGATTCGTGGCTTTCAAGCAAAATGATCAATCTTATGACCACATTCATGGCATAGTTTGCTCAAATGATCTCATATTGTGCATAAGGGTGCATGTTGAAATGGCAAACAATGTTGCCAAAGGGAGTTTTCATTTTCTTTGCACAAAAAAATTATTTTCCTTTTTTTGAGTGCCCAAAATGAGTTTTTTGTGAAGGACCTACCAAATATTTGTTACAAAATTGGAAAAAATCATTTTTATAAAATATTAGGCCATATTTAATGCACAATTGACAAAATATTTGGGTGCCAAAAGCTTTTGATCCACCTCTAGTGAAAAAGACAAAACTATGCCGATTCAGTTGGAAGCGGGTCAAATTTGAACTAGAGGTGCCTCATAGTTTACTCTTTATTTTTTTCAAAAATCATTTCTAGGTAAATAAGTATCTATTTAATCATAGATACAATAAAATTATGGCAAGATTCAACCCCTAGCTATGAACGGTCATGCCCGTCGTTTCGACCACATTTTGAAACGGGCATAAATATTTCAAAAAATCAAAAAAATGCAAAACCTTCACATTGTGTCATCATATGTGACCAAGTTACCAGGAAAAATAACAAACTTGTAATACGATAATTATTTTAAAAAAGTGTTCTCAGAAATGAGCTATCATGTGTGAGGATTCATGGCTTTCAAGCCAAATGATGAATCTTATGGCCACATTCATGGAATAGTTTGTTCAAATGATCTCATATTGTGCACAATGGTGCATGTTGAAATGGCAAACAATATTGCCAAAGGGAGTTTTCATTTTCTTTGCACAAAAAAATCATTTTCCTTTTTTTGAGTGCCCAAAATGAGTTTTTTTATGAAGGACCTACCAAATATTTGTTACAAAATTGGACAAAATCATTTTTATAAAATATTAGGCCATATTTAATACACAATTGACAAAATATTTGGGTGCCAAAAGCTTTCGATCCACCTCTAGTGAAAAAGACAAAACTCTGTCGATTCAATAGGAACCAAGACAAACTTGAACTGCAGCTGCCTTATAGTTTGCTCTTTATTTTTTCAAAAAAATCATTTCTAGTTACACAAGTATCTATTTAATCATAAATACATGGTTTTGTGGCGATACGTCAAGGTTTGGACGGTGTCCGATGGCCCCAACTCCAGAGCGCGTAAACTCGCATGCCCGCCGCGTGGTCAGCGCATGACCATGGCATTGCCATGCGTTATAGACGGCATAGGCATGTATAGTGGGCTGGAAACTCCCTAGGTAGGTTCTAGGAAGAAAATTACAGTAGAAGAATCTCAAGAGGAGACCTAACTATGCTCAAACATGAATTAGCAGCCAAGTGTTTGATTAGCGGTACGGGAAATGCACATGGCCAATGGGTGTGAGTTTTAGCTGAGGATAATCATCTACTAAGAAGATTGTCTTCACAAATTTTCAGATCAAATGGATGTGCTTAGGTGGTACTTCCTTTGCAAAGTACCACACTGGACAGAAATATGAATGTTGAAGCTGGGCTCAAAATATTGAATGGATTGAGCTGAATATTGGCATGTGGAAATTATTTGGATATGGAAGATCGCCCAAAAAGTTTGAGGGCAATACGAGGGGTCTATATAGCACTTGCTTTGCAATGTGCCAATCCGGACAGAAAGTAGAAATTGAAGCTGGGCACACATAGATGATTGGATTAAACTGCAATTTGTAGGAGGATGATAATTTGGGCATATGAAGGCACTGTAACAATTTCATACTATTTGGATAAATAAAAATGGTACTTGCTTCACAATGCTCTCCACTAAAGAGAATATTAGGAAAAAAGTTGAGGGAAATTGGCTAAATTAAATGAGCTAAAATTTGGTGGAGGGAGGTTCTGTGATCATGGTCATGTACTGGTAAAGGTTTAGCAATTATAAAGAAATATAAAATGTAGTTGCTTCACAAACTAAAAATATTACTAGAAACAAAGATTGGATGGTGAGCTCACATGGATTGTTAGACGGGGCTAAAATTTTGTGGATAGCTATTATTTGGGCATATAGAAGATCTGGGGAAAATTCAACTCGTTATGATATGCATAGCCAGTACTTCCTTCACAAAGCTTCTAGGTGAACGAATATTTTGGAAATTTGCGGAGGACGATTTGCTAGGCGAATGGAGCTGAATTTTGCCATGAGGCAATGATTTGGATAGGAAAGAGTTCCCAAAATTTCCGAGGGCAATCAAGAATATATAAGTAGCACTTCCTTCACAAAGTGTTGTTCTGAACAGAATACGAAAATGAATATTTTTGAATTATTTTTGAACTAGGCAAGGAAGTTTTTTGACATATTTGATGAAGATATGATACAAAGAATTTATGATGATTTTTTGGGAATTCTGGGAATAACAGAGATATAGGTTGCTTCACAACCTAGGGCAAAAATTGACACATGGACATGACACGTAGGCAAAAATTGACACATGGACATGACACATAGGCAAAACTGATGAGGTGGTGCCAAGTGATAGCTTAAGACCATTTATATTGGTCATTATCACCTAGAAATAAGGCAGTGAACCGGTGTTATTCGCTTTATGACCATTTCAATTAAGGAAATTATGACCTTTCTGACCAAAATGGTCATTGGTGTTTAGGGTTAGGACCCCTCTGGACAGCTTACGACCAATATGCCTCAAAAGGCCATGGATTTACGACCATTTTTTCCAAGGTCACTGACAGAAGGTGTTGGAAGTTGCGGACGAACGCTTCTTCGAAGTTGGTCCAGGTGTTGATGCTGCCGGCTACCAGGCTATTGAGCCAGGTGCGGGCCGAGCAGATCAACATCAGGGGGGCATAGCGGACGACTACGCGCTTGTTCCCCTAGAGATGCCGACTACAGTGGTGTAGTCGATCAGCCAGTCCTCGGACTTGGCGGCCCCGTTGTACTTCGGGGTGTCTTGGGGAAGAGTGAAGCCGGTCAGGAACGACTCGTTGTGGATCTGGGGGGCGAAGCATGCCGGACCGATCGAGCTCTCCTCCTCGAGAAGGGTCAACTGCGCGAGCCGGTCGAGACAGAGGCGTGCATCATTGTCGCTGTGAGGGGCCCATGGTCCGAGCTGGGCCGCGAGCTCTAGGCGGACGACCGGTGGGGCTGACCGCGCTAGCTCGTGCCGCGGGGCGGCGTGTGCCTGCGGCTACGCCGGCTACCGCCAGCTGGCTCCTTGTTGCGGTGGTTGCTACAGGCCGGATTGTTGTTGTGCCGGCTGTTCACAGCCGGCTGCTCGTTCCCAGGCAGTTGGGAGCGCCGGGGGTTGCGGCCGGGGGTTGCTTGCCTCGGCCTGTCGGCTGGAGACACGAGGGGAGCAGGAGTGTTGAGCCAGCTGACGGCCAGCAGCCCCGATGCCCTCACCCTCGGGACGGGGACCTTTGGAGGCGGCTCCACCGAGGGTGAGCAGGAGCTGCTGCTCGTTGGTGGTGTCGATGATATCTTTGATGTGTCGTTCATGCGTCACGCTCTTCGCCTACCAAGGTGGCCAAGTCCTCGTAGGCTACCTTGGCGGCCCACAGGTTGGCCGTGGGGGTGTCGTAGACGGGCAAGTTGCTCCTGAGGATTTCCGCGACCACGCGGCCACGGTCACGCACAGCCCCATGCCGGCTGGGCTCGGTGCCGGACGGGGAGAGACCGTAAGCGGAAGCGTACTCCCGCTAAGCAGCCTCCATATTGTGTCGCTCAGCAACGAGGGCGTTGGCGTCCTCGAACAGCAGGCGGCGAGCCTCCTCCAGCTCGGCTGTGGTAGTGTCAGGGTTCGCCCTCGGGGAGATGGGGGTGGCCAGACCCCTAAGGATAGCGCCGAGCGGGTCCGAGGTGCTAACGCGGGCAGCGGTTGCGTCGGCCTCGGCCCGCGCATGGCCAGAGGACAAGGATGAAATAGTGGCCATCACTCCATGCGGACGTGGGAGCTACGGGCCTCGGACGTGGGAGCTACGGGCCTCGCCCGTAGCAAGTGCACCCATGGACGTGGGCGGGTCGGTGCAGCAGAGCACCTGGCTGGGGTACTCGTCGGTTGCTGGCTCATTGGCGAGGCTTAGCTTACCGAAGTGCTCGGTGGGCGTGGTGATGTCAAGCGCCAGGTTGTCTCCGAGGCGTTTGTCGGGGGAGTCGACTTTGTTTCCCATAGGGCCTACCGGAGCAAGCCCCACGCCCATGCGGTTCTGTCCGGACGCGGAGCGGCCGGAGGAGGTGGTGAAGGGTCCCGCCCGTAGCATGACTCCGGCCGGCGCCACGTACGGCCCCATGGTGGGCGCCAACTGTCGTCGTTTTCTCATGACAAATGCCATGGGTAGGCTTAGCGAAGGTGGTTGGGGCCAGAGGATGCCGACAGGCTTCGGCAGAGGGATTAGGCACAAGCGGTGACTGACACGCGATGTACCCAGGTTCACGGCCCTTCGTGGGAGGTAATACCCCTAGTCCTGCCTGATCTAGTTGATCGGTGGAAAAGGTTACAATGGTGCTCCTCGAGCTGTGTCTAGAGGTGGAAGAAGGAGGAGCTGGCTCCTCTTCCCTTGCTACGTGGGTGGTGGTGGTGTGTGTTTGCTTGTCTACTTGCGTGCTTCCTTGCTCACTTGCCTTCCGCATGGGGGGCTCCGGGGCTTTTATAGTCCAACCCCCGGCTTACAATATGGATAGAAGGTCCCGAGAGGGCCCCAGTTGGCGGCCTCTCTAGCCGGCCGTGGGGCCCCCGGATGCAGGGTGCCGTTGTTGGTAGGGCCCATCGGTTGGGAGGTCCCGTCGAGAGCTGGAGGGGCCCGCACGGTAGGTCCCGGTGTCGGTCGCTTCAGAGCACGGGCCGTCCTTCGGGACGTCGTCTTGTGGTAGCCGGTCGGGGTCAGCGGTACGACCGCCTACACCGTAGCCCCGCCGGGGTAGGTAATGGAGTGGTTGGAGGCGTGCTGGTACTGTTGGAGGCCTGGTCGTGGTCAGCCAGAGTCAGAGGCACTGTTGCCCGCACTGTGGTCATACGGGTGCTGACCCTCGATGGGATGGGGGCCCCTATTGCCACGCACGCCTCGGCCGGGGCATCCAATGCACGGGCGGCTAGGAGGCTGGGGGCTCCTGCCCCTAGCCGGCAAGCTTATTGCAGTCGGTCAGGAGTAGCCGGTAGGACCCAGCCAGCATGGCGTAGACAGCGAAGTGCAACCGGACTGTAGGGGGAGGCGGCTCGCCCCTCAGTCATTTAAAAAAGTTAGAGTTGTGGGTTGCTTTAGGCTACCACGGGGTTATCACCCCGACAGATTTGGCACTCCTTCTTTGGTATGACGGGAACTCACAATGATATCAATGTCTTGCAGTGCTCGATTGTCTTCGCCAAGCTTGTTGAAGGTCATGCTCCTCCGGTGAACTTTGAGGTCAATGGGCGCCACTACAACAAGGGATACTATCTAGCAGATGGTATCTATCTGAGATGGTCCACATTTGTGTAGACTATCTCAAAACCTATGGAGCCAAATAAGGTACACTTTGCTAAGTTGCAGGAGGCTTGTAGGAAAGATGTCGAGCGGGCATTTGGTGTGCTCCAAGAGAAATTTGCTATTGTCCGGTACCGCTATGAACTGTCGAAAATGCAGATGTGGGAGATCATGAATTGTCGTGTCTTCTTGCACAACATGATCATTGAGAGCGGGCAGGAAGAGACAGTGTTTGACGCTGAACCATATCACATGATGGAACATCTTGCAGTTGTTGATCACTAGGTACCAGCAACATGGGCTGCCCACCTCAATATGTGTGAGGAGATCCGAGGCGCACAAGTGCATCAAGAACTGTAGGACGATCTAGTGGAACACCTATGGAGCCTCAAGGGCAACGCCTAGCTCGATTTGTTTTCATTTATGTTGCAACTTGCTTCATTGAACTATTTGATTTTGTATTAATTTCTATGTGAACATTCAGTTTTTTGTTCAATTTGCGTCCATTTTTTGATTTTAAGACGAAAGAGCAACGAGATAGCGTCGAATCTGGGCCAAATTTGGGCCGAGTCTACGTCCATAATGGGCCAAAAGCAGTGGTTGGGGGCACCCTGGGGTGGTGACGGTGTCCTGGACTAGGGGGTACTCACCACGTCGTCTCCTGACCAGTGGGTCAGGCCGACGACCCCCAGGGCGACTCACTAATGGGCCACTTCAGGCAGCCCATGCCGAATACAAGGAGGATTCCACAAGAGTTGGCGCCCAAGACAAGGACTCCTCTAAACCCTAGGCCTACAGTGCATATATAAACCGAGGCCAGGCTAGTCGATAGATCATCTGATATTCATTACTACAATCTCGTGGTAGATACATGTACTATGTACTAACCCCATATCAATACAATCAAAAGAAGGACGTAGGATATTATCTCCTTGAGAGAACCCAAACCTGGGTAAAATCATATGTCCTTGTTACCATCGCTCCAAGACGCCTAGCTTAGGACCCCTACTACGAGATGCGCCGGTTTTGACACCGACATTGGTGCTTTCATTGAGAGCCTGTTGGGTAGTCGCCGCGGTGCGATGGGAATTCAAATCGGCTCCAGCATGATCTATGTGTCGAAACCGAGCTACATCGTCAACGTCAGCATCTTCGTCGCCGGCTTGACTGGTCACCTCGGCTATGCTGAAGACTGCGCTCCATGTTGGATCATATAGATCGTAAGGGGGTCTTCATCAAAATCAACTCCAATCTCAACCAAGATCATGGAAGAATCCTCCATGGTGCTTGGGGGCTCAACGTCAACATTGCCCTCGCGTGATCATGCAGTTTTTCTAGACAGCGGATTCGTGTTCGTCATCCCCGCTTCCTCGAGTGTCATTTTGACGATTGCTTCAGTGGAGTTGTGCAGAATTGAGTCTATAACAACCCTGCAAAATTTCGTCGCATTCTAGTGGAGGAATCTCCGGCGATATGCAATATACCAGAGCCCTATCGAATCTAGACGGTAATCTGGATGAGTTTACGGATAGGTGTCCAGTATCTAGCTTGGACTTCCGTTGGAAAATACCACCGTTCATCGGCTGTGGAATTCCTATATCGAGCACCCCTCAAAATTTCAGCTCGATCCGACCATTAAAACTCCAGGAAACGTCTGATGAGTACACCAAATTTTGGATCTATTTTCTGCGCAAAAACGATTCCGACCCGAGTTCATCTTTTTCATGAAAGGGTTGTCGGACGCCTTTTTGAAGGAAATTTTCTCATCATCTCAGTCATCCGACCAAGAGTTCGGCATCGCGAGGGCCGAATAATCATCAAGCAAACCTCATCATCCGTGACTTGTACGAGTTGGGCACTCCGTTGCTTCATCAAGCCAGCATTGACCTCGTCACAAATTCCGACCTGCGTCGGCATCGCCGCGACATTACTTTTTCAAGCTGACGTCCAGCACGCCGACCTGCTTTGACACCTCGGATGGCGTGAGACTTGGCGTCACCAGCCGACCAGCTTCGACACTTCGGCTAGCCTGAGATTTCGGCGTCACCAGCCGACCTGCTCCGTCACCTCGGCTAGACCGGGGCTTTGGCATCTGTAAGGGCATATTTCTCCCTAAGTGGTTTTGGTGATTGATTCCAATGCCTTTGCGGACTAATCGTGTGCATTGAGCATTTCAGATATCTCATGTCTAGGCACAACATGATTCAATGCCCCTCGGAGCCTCTCAAAGACTGTTGTTCTCTACGTTTCCTTTCGGTGGATTTGAGTCGTAGGAAAGCAGTACTATTAAGAGGGGTTCCGCTTGGGAAAGGTTTGGGTGGAATCAACACAAACAACTCTATTCCTTTGCACCACCTTTCCCTCGCTTCAATGGAGCTCCAACTCGTTTTCTTTCCTGTGCAAAGTGAAAGCCTGCGGGGTGTTTGCTTTCAGTGGTCAGCGGTAGTATCGCTCAAAGGAGCTGTAGTACCACTCGATGGAGCGGTAGTACCGATGTCTCCTGCCCTGGAATTTACGCCTACGATAGTAGGCGCGGATGTAATTTTTACATCCGCCCTATTACGGTAGTACTATGATTCGCGTCCGGAACTACCGTGTCAGACTTTTTCGCAGTTTCACCTTCTGCGGAGGTAGGCATGGAAGTAATTTTTTACTTCCGTGCATCTCCAGTACCAGCCTCTGTCGACCATGCGGTAGTACCGCATGGGCTCGCGGTAGTACCGCTCTGGCGGTTCTATCGCTTGTTTCCTAGTGCGATCGGCCAGAGCCTGTTACTCCCGTGCGAGCAGTAGTACCGCACGCGACAGCGGTAGTACTGCAAGCCCTCACGGTAGCACCGTGGGTTTTGCGGTAGTACCGCAATGCGCAGGGTTGTGGGTGTGGATAACGGTTGGATCTTGTCGCCCACTATAAAAGGGAGGTCTTCTTCCTCAAGAAGCTAACCTCTTCCTTCCCAAAACTCCATTGCTGCTCTAAGCTCCATTTTAGCCCGATCTCTCTCCCTAGCCAATCAAACTTGTTGATTTTCTAGGGATTGGTTGAGAAGGCCTCGATCTACACTTCCACTAAGAGAAATTTGATTCCCCCCACTAATCCCTTGCGGATCTTGTTACTCTTGGGTGTTTGAGAACTCTAGATGGTTGAGGTCATCTCAGAGCCACAATCCATTGTGGTGAAGCTTCGTGGTGTCGTTGGGAGCCTCCAATTCAGTTGTGGAGATTGCCCCAATCTTGTTTGTAAAGGTTCGGTCGCCACCTTCAAGGGAACCAATAGTGGAATCACGACATTTTGCATTGTGTGAGGGCATGAGGAGAATACGGTGTCCCTAGTGGCTTCTTGGGGAGCATTGTGCCTCCACACCGCTCCAACGGAGACGTACTTCCTCACAAGGGAAGGAACTCCGGTAACACATCCTCGTCTCCACCGGCTCCACTTTTGGTTATCTCGCACCTTTACTTCTTGCAAGCTTTTATTGTGATATATACCTTGCTTTCTTGTGTACTTATTGTGGTTAGCATCATATAGGTTATTCACCTAGTTGCACATCTAGCCAACTTATTTGATGCTAAGCCTAAATTGTTAAGGAAAAGTTAAAAAGTGTTAGTTGCCTATTCACCCCCCCTCTAGTCAACCATATCGATCCTTTCAATTGGTATCAGAGCCACGTCTCTTTATTAAGGGTTTCACCACCCGAAGAGTATGACGGGCAAAGAGGAGCGTGTGGGAGAACTTCCCGAGGCCATGGGAGTGAACACGGTCTCACGCGAGGATTTGAATGAGGCCTTGTCCTTACTCAAATCCTCCATGGCGACCGAGGTTCAATCCATGTTCAAAGATTTCCTTAATACTCTTAAAATGTCTACTGATGCGGTGCAAGTGGTCAAACCCACTAACTCGGCATTGGATGTCAACTCCGGTAAGGAGGGGGATAGTGCCAACAAAGATAATCATTCTCAAGGAGTTAATAGGTCAGGGAGATTTGCCTCTGTTCCCCCTCCCGTGGTCTATGGAGGACCGGTGCACCCACCTCATATAGTTAATCTTGGTCCTCCTCCTAAACTTGTTAAGAATGATTTTGCTAACTGGGTTTTCAGTATCAAGTCTCATTTATATCACAGATCAATTCATCTCATGAGAGTTATTTAAGAAGGATACTATCCTCATGATCCACGCAATCTTACTCCAAGAGAACAAGCGATAAACAACTAAATTCTTCCGCCTTGTTCATACTCCAAGCTGCTATTCCTACTGAAGACCTACCTCACCTGCGGCCCTTCACTGTTGCTAAAGAGTGTTGGGAACACATCATCTCCATGTACAAGGGTAGCTCAAGCATTCAACGGTCAAACTATGAAGTTGTCCTTGATCAGTCAGATGAGTTTGTGATGATAGAGGATGAGGAACCGCGTGAGCTCTATAGAAGGGTGACTGCTCTCACTATTTCCCTCAAGGATCATGGCAGCAAGGATGTGGATGATACTTGGATCAAGCGTAACTTCCTGAAGGCCATCATGCCCTACAACAAGGCCATGTCCGCTGCCATCCATCAAAGGCCGGACTTTCACACCTTATCCTCTGGTGTTGTGTTGGATGAATTTATTGCAATGAACATCCTGAACACAACAGCTGATAATGCTCTCGCTCGCGTTCAACGGTCAAAGAGGTCCTCTCCCAATCTTTCATTAAAGTCCAAGGTTAGTCAAGAGGAAGAATAAGAATAAGAAGAGGGTTGCCCTGAGGACACCAAATATGCTTATCATGAGCACATGGCTCTTGTGTCCAGACAATTTTGGGGCAACAAGAGAAACACAAGGCCCAACTTCTCCCAGAACAACTCAAATGGGTCAAAGGCAAGCAACGTGTGAGAACATGCTACAATTGTGGTAATGTGAGTCACTTTGTGGTGGATTGCCCATATGAGAAGAGGGGAGACAATGGAGGCAAGCTCATTCGCAAAGATAAGGCCAAGTCCTTCACCAACAAAACCCAAATTCGGATGATGATGTCGATGATGAAGACACAAGCGGTGAAGGAATGGCAATGGCATCCGTGGCAATTGCTTCCTCTACCCAAACAAAGGTGTCACTCTTCGTCGCCCCCAATGAGAACATCGTCGCGAGGTGCCTCATGGCTAAAGGTATCACTAAGGTAACCTCCAACGTCAAAACCTTAAACATTAAGACTTCTATTTATTCCACTCCATCTTTAGATTGTGTGGATGAACATGAGGAGGCGAAAGAGGATAAAAATGAGTTTGACAAATTCATGTGTAAACTCAAGGGAGAGTCCAAGAAGCACTTTGTTGCTCTCTTGGAACAACTTGGTGAGGCCCATGATACTATTGAGTCTCAAGAAGAGTTTCTTGAGGAATTGAGAGGTCATAGTCGTGATTATGCCGACGAGATAGCGGATCTATCTGTTGCTCTTGAGGAAGATCGAGGTCTTCGTATAACTCTTGAGGAGTCACAAAATGATGACCTTGCTAAATTACATAAAGATTATGATCATGCTATTGTTCTTAACTGTGTACTCAAGTCTGAGAAGGTTGTGCTTGGGGTGGATCATGATCAACTCAAGGATGAGCTTGACACACTTGACAATTCTCACAAGGCGTTGAAGTGTGCTCATGCCTCTCTTAAAGAGTCGAATGATCAACTCCAAGTGAAACTCACTAAGGAAATTGCCACGTGTCCTCCTTTTGTTCTAATTGATAATGCATCTACTTCTAACCCATATTGTGAGCATGCACATCTCATGGAGGAAAATGGCAAGCTAAAAGAGCAGCTTAAAAGGGCTTGGTGACGTGTATCCAAGGTGATAAGACACTCAATGACCTTCTGAGTAATCAGAAAGAAGTTGTGGCAAAAGAAGGAGTGGGGTTTGCACTCAAAAATAATGAGAAGAAGAAGGTGAACACCAAGGAAGTTCCACCGCTCAAGCGAACCTTTGTAAGATCAGGAGAAGGTCCTCATGAGAAGAAGAAAGACAAAGTTATGTTGGAGAATGCCAAGAAGGGCAAGAACAAGAACACCCAACCCAACAAGATCGACGACTTTAACCCCTCTTATGTTTTATGTCGTGCTAGTGATGGGCATGTTTTATGCCAAATATGTTGGTTCTTCTTATGAGTACATTGAATGGTGTATTTGGGTTCCTAAGACCCTTGTTGCTAACATGAAAGGACCCATTAAAGAATTGGTACCTAATGCCAAACATTGATCTCTTGTAGGGGTTTGCTTCCGGAGGAACATCATGGTTGCTCGATAGTGGAGCGACAAATCATATGACCGGAAGCAAGGACTTGGTGGTGGACGTTCATCCTGACACATCTGTGGCCACCCAAGTATCATTTGGTGATGATGCAATTTCAAAGGTATTGGGTCTTGGCAAGGTGATAATCTCTCTGGAACTCTCCATAGAGAATGTCATGCTTGTTGAGACCCTCACATACAATTTACTTTCAATTCATCAACTCGCAACCATGGGTATGTGACCCTTTGGTATTGTCTCTATGACCCTTTTGTGGAGCAAGACTCTTAAAGTAGCTTTTGTTGGGCATGTTGAGAACGGTCTCTATGTGGTGAACTTCTCGGAGCAACCCACAAAGACCGCGGCTTGCTTAATGGCTAAAGTTGATGTGGGATGGCTCTGGCATTGCCGGCTAGCCCATGTCAATATGAGATCTTTGCAAAGTCTCCTCAAAGGGGATCACATTCTTGGACTAACAAACGTGAGTTTTGCCAAAGATCGTGCTTGCAGTGCTTGTATCGAAGGAAAGCTACATGAAAAGGCTCATCGTCCAACCACTACAATCTACTCAAAGAGGACCTTAGAGCTCCTTCACATGGATATCTTTGGCCCTCCATCTTTTGACAGTCTTGGTGGAAGAAAATATTGCTTGGTGATTGTGGATGATTACTCGAGATATACTTGGGTTTATTTCTTCAAGAAGAAGAGTGAAACCCAAAAAAACGTCATTGACTTTGCAAATGAAGTCCAACGTCAACATGATACAAAAAAATTGATGATTAGAAGTGACAACGGCATTGAGTTCAAGAATTAAACCCTAAATGAGTTTCCAAGTGATGAAGGGATAAAGCACCAATATTCCACACCTTACACCCCTCAACAGAACGGTGTCGCTGAGAGGAAGAACCGGACATTGATTGATGCGGCAAGAACCATGATGGCGGATTTTAAAACACCGTACAACTTCTGGGCCGAAGCCATCAACACAGCGTGTCATGCATCTAATCGGCTCTATCTTTGCAAAGGCTTGAACAAGACTCCTTATGAGATTCTTACCGGGAACAAGCCCAACCTCAAATACTTTAGGGTGTTCGGTTGTAAGTGTTTCATTCTCAAGAAAGGTGCTCGTTTGTATAAATTTGAATCTAGAGCCCATGAGGGCATATTTGTTGGTTATGCTGCAGACTCTCATGCTTACCGTGTCCTCAACAAGACCATGGGACTCATTGAGGAGACGAGTAATGTAGAGTTTGATGAAAATAATGACTCCCAAGTGGAGCAAAGTGGTCTTTGTGATATAGGTGATGAAATCCCCCCCCCCCAAGCCATAAGAAGAATGGGTGTGGGATACTTCCTACCCATTGAGGAACCCCTTGTGGCCGAAGGAGAAGGACAATGTTCCACTCAAGTGGAACCATCATCGACGCAAGACCCACATGCTTCCGAAGGACAAAATGAAGGTCCTCCACCACATGAACAAGATCAAGGGCAAGATCAATCTCCTGATGATGGTGTTTCACCAAGTGATGCCCAAGATCAAGTTCCCGTCTGTGAGCACGTTCAAGATCAATATATTCTTCAAGAACAAGAACAAGTTCATGAAGGCGCTCAAGTTCATCAAGATGATGACTCTCAGAATGTTGTCCCTCAACCTTCCATGGAGGAAATCCTAGAGAGACGAGCCGCCAAGAAAGCCGCCAAGAATGCGGCCAAGCTCAAACTTAGACAACATCTGTTGGAGAACGTCTACGGCAACTTGCAAAAAGGGGTAACCACCCGTAAACAATTAACAAACTTTTGTGAACATCACGCGTTTGTTTCTTGCATTGAGCCCCTTAAGGTTCAAGATGCGCTCGAGGATATGGAGTGGGTTCAAGCTATGCACGATGAACTCAACAACTTCGAGCGCAACCAAGTGTGGTGACGGGTGCCAAGACCTAAGGAGAATCACAATGTCATTGGGACTAAATGGATCTTCAAAAACAAGCAAGATGCGAACGGTATTGTCATTCGACACAAGGCAAGATTGATGGCACAAGGATACTCCCAAGTCAATGGTATCGACTACGGTGAAACTTTTGCTCATGTTGCTCGCCTTGAATCTATTCGCATGTTGCTTGCATATGCCTCTCATCATAACTTTAAATTATATCAAATGGATGTCAAGAGTGCTTTTCTTAATAGCCCTCTTAAGGAGTTGGTATATGTCAAGCAACCCCCGGGGTTCGAGGATCCCAAGTTCCCCAATCATGTATACGTTCTCGATAAGCCTCTCTATGGCCTTAAACAAGCCCCACGCATGTGGTATGAGCACCTTACCGAGATGTTGCAAGACTGTGGGTTTGAAATTGGGAAAATCGATCCCACTCTTTTTACAAAGAGGGTCAACGAGAACTTTTTCATATGCCAACTATATGTTGATGATATTATTTTTGGTTCTCCTAAGAAAGTTTTCAATGAAGAGTTTGCCACTTTGATGACAAACAAGTTTGAGATGTCCATGATGGGAGAGTTAAAATTCTTCCTTGGTTTCAAAGTCAAGCAACGAAGTCAAGGTACCTTCATCAATCAAGCCAAATACACTCAAGACATGCTCAAGAGGTTCAAGATGGATGAGCTCAATCCTCCCAAGGCCAACACTCCCATGCCACTCAAATGCCATCTTAACAGTGATCCCAATGGTAAAGCGGTGGATCAAAAGGTATATCGCTCCATGATTGGATCCTTGCTTTACCTTTGTGCATCTAGACTGGATATCATGTTAAGTGTGGGTATTTGTGCATGATTTCAATCCACACCTAAGGAAAGTCACCATGTGGCTGTCAAGCGAATCTTTCGATATTTGGCTCATATCCCAAACTTTGTCCTATGGTATCCCAAGGGGGCTTCATTTGATCTCGTTGGATATACTGACTCGGATTGGGCGGGAGACCGTGTGGATAGAAAGTCTACTTCCGGAGGCTGCCAAATTTCTTGGTCGGTATTTGGTAAGTTGATCTTGAAACAAAATTGTGTTTCTCTCTCGTCCACCAAGGCCGAGTATGTAGCTGTTGCCAGTTGTTTTGCATAGATTCTCTAGATGAGGCAAACTTTAAAGGATTATGGTGTCAATTGTGACAAAGTGCCTCTTTACTGTGATAATGAAAGTGCCATTATGATCTCCAGCAACCCAGTTCAACATTCCAAGATGAAGCATATTGATATTCGTCATCACTTCCTTTGGGAATACGTCAAGCGTGGAGACATCAATCGTATTCATCTAAGCACTAACGAACAACTTGTAGATATTTTTACTAAGCCATTAGATGAAGCAAGATTTCGCGAGTTAAGGCATGAGTTAAATATCATTGATTCGAGCAATGTGGATTGACTTAGTGCACACCTCCCCACACTCATCGCTATGTCTTGTCTAGGTGTAGGCATGGATTTAGGGAGAGTCTAGTTCTCTCAATGAACTATCCCTCCTCTTATTATGCATAAACTAATCAAAGTCTTTCACATTTGCCATTTTTGATGGTTACTGTGCTTCAAAAGACGAGTCTTGGTCATGGGCCTAAGGATAATTCTTTGCAGTGCCATACCATCTGACTCAAATATAGGTGGCTCTAGGGCCACCGCCCTCTTTCATATGAAGTAGAGGCTCACTGTTTGGTCCTATTTTATTTTTTCTACTCTGGTGGACCATGCACTTGTTTTTGTCTTGCATCGTTGTTTTATCTTGTCTCTCGTTTTTGTGCGAAAAAAACTCTCTTTCTCTTCTTATCTTTTCTCTTCGAAAATTTGCACTTTCTGGGCCGCACGGTACAACTGTGGAGTTTCACGGTACTACCGCTGGGAGCGGTACTACCGCTTACCGCACGGAAGTAAAAAATTACTTCCGCTCATTGAGCGGTACTACCGTGTCATCGAGTGGGCGTGGGGGTTAAGAGCTGGCAGGGGGGTTTCAATCTCCCCCATACCCCATTTTCTCTTCCCCTCGTGTTTCTCTCTCTCCTCCTCACAACCGACGCCGGAGCACCTCACCAGATCTCCGTCTCCGGCCACCCTCCTCCTATTTCCTCCGGTGGGATCATTCCCCACCTCGTCCTCTTGCCATGGACCTCAGTATTTCCCCGAACTCTTCTTGTTGTGCTTCTCTATTTTTGAATCTAGGTTTTGGGGAAATATGCAATGGTCTAGTGTTGTTTGATCCAATCTGTGCATGAGGAGATGGTTTGAGGGTGTTAGTGCAGTAGAAGTGCGTATTGATAGGATAAAATGGGATAACTTTCGATCTACAGCAGTACCACTTTGATCTTTCCATCTGTGTTCATGCGAAATCCGCCCCGTGCGGTACTACCGCTCGTTGGGCGGAAGTAAATTTTTACTTCCGCTTTTGCCACGGTACTACCACTCACCACGGTACTACCGCGTCTTGGGCGGTCGTAATTTTTTACTTCCGCTCGCTAGGCGGTAGAAATTTTTTACTTCCGCTCCAGCCACGATACTACCGCTCCCAGCGGTACTACCGCGTCTGGTGCGGTAGTAATTTTTTACTTCTGCTCACTGGGCGGCAGTAAAATTTTACCTCCGCTCTAGCCACGGTACTACCGCTGCCAGCGATACTACCGTGTCTGGGGTGGTAGTAAATTTTTACTTCCGCATACACCACCGATACTGCTGATCGATCCGAAGCTACCTCCTTTTGTCCTGTCTATTCTCACTTCTACATGATTTTCGTGTCTGCTTTCATCCTTGCCTTACCTTTTTTGTTTATCCCTTATGTTTGCGTTGTGTGTCATAGGTGATGGCTCTGGTTCCGGCTCTATTCCAAGACACTCCAATCCCTCTCATGACACTAGCTCCAAGTGTCTCCGCAATCTCGATGCTCCTGAGGGATCCAATGACCCACCCCGCCATTTCAAGAGGACCGCATCCGAGATCAAGCCACCAGTTGACAACTATGAGAACATGCCTCAAGCTGAGTTTCTGTCTTGACGGTTGATCGATCCCTATGTCAAACCAAGGGAAGTTTCCAGTGCCAATGAGTTGTTTTGGACCAAGCAGCGGTTTTTCATCCACATTGATGTGATCAAGGGCAAGAAAAATCTATATGTTCCTGTCCAATACATTGATATGGCTCATATGAGGAAGCATCCGAAATACTTCGGTGAGGCTCTGGGTTTGGTGGAGCAGTTTGCTATCGAGGACATCATCTCGTTCCACCTTGACTTTGATCCCGAGATAGTGGGTCAGTTCTTTGCCTCTGTCCACTTCCACACTGATGAGCAGCGGACCATGACTTGGATGACCAATGGCGAGAGACTGTCTACCACCTGGAAGGACTTCATGGATCTGCTGCATGTTCCTGATTCAGGGCTTGATGTGCCACTTGGACTGTGCCCTCACGGCAACCCTCACCCAGCACGTATGGAGCAACTCGTGCCATTCTATATTCTGAAGACTTTACAATCTGGTGAGCATGTTTCTGTGCTCAACCCCTTTCTTGATGTCATGCACCGGATCTTTCGCAACACTCTGTTTCCTCGCATGGGCGACAAGGACAAGGTGCACTCCTATTTGGTGGATATGTTGCTTCTTTGTGAGAAAGGTAGAGCTGAAGAACTTGACACCCTTGATGTGTCTCACATTATGTGGATTGAGCTTCGCACTGTTGTGTTTCATCGTAAGGTCCCCATTTATGGGCCCTACTTGTTCTTCCTGATTCGTACTACTTGGGAGAAAACCCTTCCGGGTGAGGACTTGCAGGAGCACTTGTTTCTTCATGAGCCCATTCGTCTGCGTATGAAGGACAAGTGGGCCAACACCACCACTAAGCCAGCTCCTGCTCGTATGGAGGTTGATGAGGATGAGATCGAAGAGGAGGAAGATGACAGTTCTGAGTCCTATGTGCCACCGTTCTGAGCCATCTTGGGCCAAGAAGCTCTCTCACAAGATGAGGACCTTGTTCTGCATGCAGGCCAAGGGTCAGTATCAGGCTCACGTTGCTCAGAAGGAGAGTCGCCAGCGTGATAAGCATATTCCGAGGAAGCTTGGCGAGACCATCTCGAGTGGGTCTAAGAAGGACATCACTCCTGAGGCCACTTGGATGGCGAAGCAACAGTTCGAGTGGGCTGATTCAGATGCAGAGTCCATCCCAGACGCTTCATAGGAGGAGCCTGATGACTTATCTTTCTGCATGGGAGCTACCACCTATGTGTTAGGTGTCCTCTCTACCTTTTTGGCGTCTCGATGCCAATGTTTCGTCGTCCCTTTGCTTTCGTTAAACTTTGGTTTATGTCATTTGTGTGTGTGACCAGGAGACTTCCTCTATCATATGGTGTGAGACATATGCTATCACTCCTACCTTATTATGGTCTAGTATGATTCGTAGCTTGTGAGTCTGTCTCTTACGTACCCTTATCTTCATGCTCACATGCTATGCCTAGTTTCCATACTTAGTTTTGTTCATTCTGTTGCAAGGATTGCATTGCTTATAAATATAGGGGGAGTGTTGATCCTAGTGTGTGTGCCTTGCAGTCCAAAGCATATCTAGAGTATGCACACATCTAGGGGGAGCTCGTCTATATTTTGTAGGTCTTGGGTTTGCATATGCTCATTTTATATCTTTATGTGCAAATCTCGTATTGTCATCAATCCACCAAAAAGGGGGAGATTGTAAGGGCATATTTCTCCCTAAGTGGTTTTGGTGATTGATGACAATGCCTTTGCGGACTAATCGTGTGCATTGAGCATTTCAGATATCTCATGTCTAGGCACAAGACGATTCAGTGCCCCTCGGAGCCTCTCGAAGACGGTTGTTCTCTATGTTACCTTTTGGTGGATTTGAGTCATAGGAAAGCCATACTATTAAGAGGGGCTCCGCTTCGGAAAGGTTTGGGTGGAATCAACACGTACACATCTATTCCTTTGCACCACCTTTCCCTCACTTCAATGGAGCTCCAACTCGTTTTCTTCCCTGTGCAAAGTGAAAGCCCGCGGGGTATTTGCTTTCAGTGGTCAGCGGTAGTACCGCAGGTGCCAACGGTAGTACCGCTCGATGGAGCGGTAGTACCGATGTCTCCTCCCCTGGAATTTACGCCTACGATAGTAGGCGCGGATGTAATTTTTTACATCCGCCCTATTACGGTAGTACTATGATTCGCGTCCAGAACTACCGTGTCGGACTTTTTCACAGTTTCGCCTTCTGCGGAGGTAGGCACGGAAGTAATTTTTTACTTCCGTGCATCTCCAGTGCCAGCCTCTGTCGACCATGCGGTAGTACCGCATGGGCTCGCGGTAGTACCGCTCTGGCGGTTCTATCGCTTGTTTCCTAGTGCGATCGGCCAGAGCCTGTTACTCCCGTGCGAGCAGTAGTACCGCACGAGACAGCGGTAGTACTGCAAGCCCTCATGGTAGCACCGTGGGTTTTGCGGTAGTACCGCAATGCGCAGGGTTGTGGGTGTGGATAACGGTTGGATCTTGTCGCCCACTATAAAAGGGAGGTCTTCTTCCTCAAGAAGCTAACCTCTTCCTTCCCAAAACACCATTGTTGCTCTAAGCTCCATTTTAGCCCGATCTCTCTCCCTAGCCAATCAAACTTGTTGATTTTCTAGGGATTGGTTAAGAAGGCCTCGATCTACACTTCCACCAAGAGAAATTTGATTTCCCCCACTAATACCTTGCGGATCTTGTTACTCTTGGGTGTTTGAGCACTCTATATGGTTGAGGTCATCTCAGAGCCACAATCCATTGTGGTGAAGCTTCGTGGTGTCGTTAGGAGCCTCCAATTCAGTTGTGGAGATTGCCCCAATCTTGTTTGTAAAGGTTCGGTCGCCACCTTCAAGGGAACCAATAGTGGAATCATGACATTTTGCATTGTGTGAGGGCATGAGGAGAATACGGTGTCCCTAGTGGCTTCTTGGGGAGCATTGTGCCTCCACACCGCTCCAACGGAGACGTACTTCCTCACAAGGGAAGGAACTCCGGTAACACATCCTCGTCTCCACCGGCTCCACTTTTGGTTATCTCGCACCTTTACTTCTTGCAAGCTTTTATTGTGATATATACCTTGCTTGCTTGTGTACTTATTGTGGTTAGCATCATATAGGTTATTCACCTAGTTGCACATCTAGCCAACTTATATGATGCTAAGCCTAAATTGTTAAGGAAAAGTTAAAAAGTGTTAGTTGCCTATTCACCCCCCCCCTCTAGTCAACCATATCAATCCTTTCAGCATCCCTTTATCAACCTGCTCCAGGGACTTCGGCATCATCAGTCGACCTGCTTTAACACCTCGGCTGGCATGAGACTTCGGCGTCACCAGCCAACCTGCAAAAGACTTCGGCGTCCGCCGATCACAGCACCTCCATGCTAACTGGACCGAGGACTTCATCTTGCCACATCAACCATATAGCATCGCCACTTCGTCAAGCCGAACTCTTCGTTTAGGCACCTCGAGGCCTAGGTAATCGGCTTCGCCTGCGTCGCGCGGTCAGTTCGACGTCACCTTGCCGACCTACTCCGCCACCTCGGCTGCACCGGGGGCTTCGCCTCACCACATAGGCTGAGCCGTGTCACTACTTCGGAATGTCGAGCTCCTCGCTCGGTTATCTCGGGCTTGGGGGATGGGACCTCTGTCATGCCAAAGACTATGCACCATATCGGATCTGTCAAAAGTTCGATGGGCGTCCTCGTCCCGCCCTAAGCCCGGATCGCGTCATCGACACCGAGCACATTAACTTGCTAAGTCGCTTTCATGTTAAACTATTTCCAGCTTTCTAATTTTGTTCGTTTCGACCAAGCGTTATACTTTTTTGACAAAAAGTTGTTTGTGAAAAACTTTCTTTGTTACAAACAAATTCAAATACCCCGTTTACTTGGGGGCTTCCTTTATGAAACATTTTCTCTTTGCATGTGATTATTATTGTATAGCTTCTTTCCTTGCTCGTGTATTATGCCAAAATATGCATCATGTTGACTTAAGTGTTCCACAAAGCCGGGTTGCCTGGCTCGTGTGCTTACCCCAACGTTTCCGATTGTTCGGCTAGGGAGTAAAGGAAGCACCTCTGCGATTTTTACGACCGGGTCACCCGAACTCGTACCTCAGATGGGTGAAATCAAAAGCTAGCGCTCTTATTATTTCAACTATGGTCGGCACACGACGGAACTCACGCGTACACAAATCTATTGCACAAGTCTCATGGTAATAATGAGTGACCAAAGAAAGGTACCGTTGGGGGCACTATTTTCTTTGAAGATGCTTCTTACATTACATTAGTAATATAGCATAAGTTTCTTGGGGCGCGTTTTGTCTGTTACAACCTCATGGCCTGATTACCTGGTTATCCGAAACACCGCCGATATTCTCGGTAGGCGGAGTAGATAACACTTTTCGGCCCTTGGACGAAGAGGGAGAACCGATGGTCGGTTAAGACACGTTCAAAGTTCGGGTGAACACAGATATTATATAAGTACTTCGGTACATACAATCATTATACATAAAATTCTTCTTTCCAAGTCACTTGGGGGCTCTTAAATTAATATGAGTATAATAGATGTTTTCTTCTTAGTCGTTGCAAAGTCTTTTCTACCACTCCTTTCTCGACTCAAGTGCATGATCAATAGCCGGGTAGCCTGGTTTCTCTCTAAAGCCGCTCGCATTTAGTTCGCTAATCTGGCTTGAGAAACACTCCGCCTTCGGGATAGGGAGGTTGAAGCCGAAGGCTGACCCACTTGAACTCTAGAGATCGGATGTGTCATGTCAAAGCATGACGAAAGTACAATTTTAAGACCAATTTCATATTGGCACCAAAAAACTTGATTCAATCTAGACGTAAAGTTTTTTACGCACGTTTTTTGGTCTTTTGAGCTTATAACATCTTTCACCTATTTTATGTTTTCCTTTCACGAAGCGGGACATTCTCTTGGTTGAGGTGTTCGGCGTGAAACTCTTTTCTAAACTACAGTTCGGCATCTTTCCTGCTGAACTTCACCTCTGTATTGTCAAAACATACATGATAGTTGAACTAGTTCCCGAGGAGGTTCGATCCTAGGGTCGGTCATGCTGCCCAATCCAAGTCTTGGGGGCTACTGCATTGACAATTCAATGCAGAAAATTTAAGTGCAATACGGTTTCCGAGGAGATTATGGTCCTCAGGTTGGTCGGCCGCACCCAACCTGAGTCTCAAGGTTTGTCCACACCGCTTTTGTATTCCGAAGTATGCTGCCGAGCTAGGAGTTGATCCTCAGGCCAATTTTGTGAATCGACCTGAGTCTCAGGGGCTACTGGGATCAGCGGTTTTATGTCATCCTTCAGGTGCATCTAGGATTTTAGAGCGACACACACACCTTGAGGGCTACTGGATATATATCTCGATAGAGAATAAATTGCACCAACCGAAAATAACCACAAAAAATCAGCCCATGGTCAGGGGTGGTGCACCACCTCGGAAGCAGTCCGGCATAAAGCTCGGGCTCAAGTGGCTGGCTCCATAGAGAGCATTTCTGACATTAAGCTCGGATGAATTCCTTTAATTTTTAAGGTCCAAGGTAGTTTATGATACCTCGGACGATGATCATCATTGGAGCTCGGATGCAGTCCGGCTTGGAGCTCGGAAGCAGTCCGGCATAAAGCTCAAGATCGAAGACGCCTCAAAAGCAGTTTGGCATAAAAACTCGGATGTGAATGGCTGGCTCCATAAAAGACTATTTCGGCATTTAAGCTCGGAAGAAGTCCTTCAAATTTCCAGAGACCGAGGTAATTTATGACACCTCGGATGCTAACCAGCATTGGAGCTCGAATACAATCTGGCATTGGAGCTCGGACGAAGTCCGTCATTGGCACTCAGATGTCGATCAACATTAGACTTTGGCTACAAAAAGACACCTCGGACGCAGTTCGACATCAAGCTCGGACGCGAGTGGTTGTCTCCCTAGAGGGATTTTCCAGTATTATGTTCGGTTGAACTCCTCCAAACTTTTCATGATAGAGGTAGTCTATGACACCTCGGATGCCGACCAGTGTTGGAGCTCGGCTAAAAATACACCTCGGATGCAGTTCGGCGTTGGAGCTCGAATGCATGAGGATATTGCCTCACGGGAAAAAAATACCCGAGGTGTGGCGTAAAAATTACAAGGCATTGATAAAAGTTGATAATTTGAAGGGGCTCCTTGGATGCCCGACGTATGAACTCTTCGGATACACATCCGTGATTCTCGAGATCGGAGATGGGAAGATTTGTTGAACCAGTTTTCAAGATCGACGACTGAAGACGAAGAATAGTTCGGAAGAACCGAGGAGCGTCCACAACTTGAAGACCGGTTCAGGGGGCTACTGACGGTGTCCTGGACTAGGGGTACTCACCATGTCGTCTCCCGACCAGTGGGTCGGGCCGAGGACCCCCAGGGCGACTCACTAATGGGCCACTTCGGGCAGCCCATGCTGAATCCAAGGAGGATTCCACGAGACTTGGCACCCAAGACAAGGACTCCTCTAAACCCTAGGCCTACGGTGCATATATAAACCGAGTCCAGGTTAGTCGATAGATCATCTGATATTCATTACTACAATCTCGTGGTAGATACATGTACTATGTACTATCCCCATATCAATACAATCAAAAGCAGGACGTAGGGTATTATCTCCTTGAGAGAGCCCGAACCTGGGTAAAATCCCGTGCCCAAGACGCCTAGCTTAGCACCCCTACTACGAGATACGCCGGTTTTGACACCGACAGGCGGCGACTAGGAAGCCGAGCCCCCAAGCCAATTTTAGTGCCAGCTTGGCCCCGGGCGGCGCTAAAATCAGCCCTTGGGGGCCAACGATTGATTAGCTCTGCAGATGTTTTCAGGACGAAAATAGTGAAATGATACTAGTCGCCAGTGATGATAAGATTCACTCATAGCATAGGTGCAAGATCCATCCACCTTCTTATAGAAATATTTTCTCAAAGAAAAGATGCCTACAAAACATTCGCGGAACCTACACTTCTTGAAAAATTTGCCATTTCTAGTATTTTTTAGGAGCCGGTGGCGAAACAGACGTGAAAGCCGTAGAAGATCCAATGAACTATCAATCGAAGGAGGGGACAAGATAAAAAATAATTTGATCAAAGACTTAGGGTTTTGTTAACACGTGTTCGTCGCCCCGACTTTCACTTGGCAAATAGGAGATTGAGTTCCAGTTCTGGTCGGGCTTTCCTTCGGTATCTAATAACCTTACTTATGCTCGGTGCTCGTGCACCTCTTGTAACTATTGCCCATTTATTCTGGAATTTTTTAGGAGGGACAATTTTACATATTTCTGCAAATCCTTTTATTATTAAGTACGACTGGTACAATTTCAATGTATTTCATTTTTTTGAAAAGGAGAGGTTTGATTCTTCTAAATTCATTGTATTAATTCCGCTTCCTATTCGAAGTATGCTCTTAATGATCCTGGATCATGATTTAATTGCCATGTATTTACCTATTGAGCTTCAAATTTATGTTTTTATGTGATCATGACATAAAAAAGAAAGCCCGGATTTTTCAGGGAAGTGAGAAATATTATTGCTAAGAGATCACTTTTAACTAAGAGATGTCAAAGACTTCTTTCTAATTTGTCTTTTGTCCGCCTCGGCTTTTTTATCCTACGCGAGATTGCACCATTATACACCGAAAGTGCTCTTGTGAGCTCGACCTCACATGCACCATTTGCTACAGTAAAAACTTGAAAAGGTACTAAAACAATTCAAAAATTAGACTTTTTTCATTAAAAAAACATTGACGTGTGTTTTAAATGCAGTCATATTTTTGCTATAAAAAACGACATTCAAGCATGGAATTTTTTTTCAAAAGTAGCACCAAAAATACATCAAATTCGAATAAAGTATACTCAATTTCCAAAATATGAAATTTAGCACCCCGTCGGCCATCACCAGGCCGAAGAGGGGCCCGTCGGCCAGCACCAGACCAAAGAGCCCCCTGTCGGCCAACCCTAGGCCGAAGAGCCCCCTGTCGACCAATCAGAAGCGTTATGAGAGTTGCGCTATGAGAGTTGAAGTAAGGTTTGGATGACGAACCAACATGTTTTTCCTAACACAATTATGCAGGACAACATTTTTCACAACCCAGTGGTTGTTATACTTTGGCACGTGGCCGTGCACCTTTGTAGGACAACCTGATTCAACACACTTCACGGTATATTTCGTTGGCCTAGATATGTGTGTCCGGAAAACCCTCTGCGTAGACATAGCCCACTTTATCACCGCATACTTCATTTTCTTCTTTGTGTCAAACATAGCCTCCATCTGAACTTGGTTCAGATTATATTGCCATGGAGTGTCATGGCCATCGTTGACAGTAAAGTCGGCGGATATGTCCTGCTCCCATACAGCAGGAATTGGTACCTCCTCCTCCTCGAAATTTTTAGAATCAAGTTCCTCTGCAATCCCATCCTCATCCTCTTCCTCCATCATCCTCTGCATTTCATCGCCTTCCTCATCCCCATCAGCAACACCAGAGGCAGCTAATACTATCGAGTGAATACTGTGACCAACAGCATGACCACTAACATTGTGTGGCACATAATCTGACTCTTTCTCGGCTTGGCTAGCATTCACATTCGGTGGCTGTGACCCGAATACATAAATCTCGTTAGCCACTTGACTACTCTGGCCTGGTTCATACCCCACGTTGGGTGGTACGATATTCTCCTCCTTCGCCACTGGTTGCACTAGGGCATACGGATGGATTCTTCGGTCTCTGGAACGACTTAACAGAGACAACCAATGATGGCTCCTATCTATCGGAATCAACTCCCACTTGACATTTTTACAGGATTTGGTCCACAATGCATGAATACTGACGGAACAAACTTCAGGATCCAACCAAAACTAGTAGTTTACCAATGCTTCAACTGCCTAATGTCCAGTCTGTCCGGATCTGAAAGTGTCATCTCGCCTTTTTTAAACTCGCTAAGATCAACCACCAACTCATTATATCGAGCATTACCAGGGTCGTAATACACAGTAAAATTTACGGATTCAGACATTGTCACACCTGTCAGACATTGTCAGCTTTTCATTATTCGCAACGAATAAATGTACACTAAAATAAACGTACACTAAAATATATCTACGTATTCTGAATAAACCTACACTAAAATGAACTTCACTAAAATAAACCTACACTAAAATATGCTCATGTACACTAAATACACCTACACTAAAATATACTCACGTACACTAAATAAACCTACACTAAAATATAACCATGTATACTAAATAAACCGACACTAATATGACTACACTAACTAGACCTATACTTAGAAAACATACACTAAAATCACTACACTAATAAAAGTAACCTAAACTAATTTTACGTACATTAAAAAAACTAACGGAAAACTAACCTAAACTAACAGAAAAATTGATACCTTCGACGCGTGAGTGCCCTTCTTCTTCGTCTCCACCTTCTTCTTCCTCTCCACCACTCCACCTTCTCACCATTCACACCTCCACCACCACACTATGTCTCCTCCAAACGAACAACACACTACCACATTGCAAAAAATGAAACCGTAGGACGGGGGAGATGAAGACGATCTATTGTTTCAGTGGATTGCAACGGAAAATGGGTGGATGCGGAAAGAGATCAAGGAGGGGGGATTTTCGGCCAAGAACAACAAACAGAGAGGAAGCAACGAGGCAGAAGGAGGAAGAAGAGGGAGCCGGCCGCGTCGGGCTTATCCAGGGGCTCTTCGGCCTCCTGGTGGCCGACGGGCCCTCTTCGGCCTGGCGTGGGCCGACGGCCCGCTCTTCGGCCTGGCGTAGGCCGATGGGCCCTCTTCGGCCTAAACACAGCCGACCAGTCCCCGGTCGGCCCAGCTAAGGCCGACGGGATGCTATTTTTGAAAAAAAAATCAAATGAACGTACTTTTTTCAAATTTGGTATAATTTTCATACTAGTTTTGAAAAAAATTCTTCAAGCATGTGTCGGTAAAAGAACGATGCTCCAAAATGCTTACAAAAAACAGTCTTTTGGAGCACGATTTTTTTGCCCAAGCCTCCATAAATGTCGTGTGAAACACACATCAATGTTTGTTGGCATCTTTAAAAAGTTTTTTATTCTTTTAGTATTTTTCTAAAATTTTATTGTAGCAAAGGGTGCATGTGAGCTCACGAACTCCATGTACCTTATACATGCCTTACACATGCTTCCATTATATAGTAGTACGAATGTTCAGATATTCGGCGTTACAAGCAATTCTCTTGTTTCCCTTGTGAAATATCAGATGCTCCCATCCTTGTGGTGCTCCTCAATCACCATGCTCCAATTTAAAAAGAATTTTATTTTTTTCAAAAAAATCTAAAAACAATTGGAACATTTATAGGGAATGTGAGTACGACTCCTAAAAATTTCAGGTCCAAACTCCAAACGCACATTGAGAAACAAAGATGTGAACTCTATCCTGAATAGTGTAATAGTAAAAAAGACAAAAACAACATTGACACTATTCACATCCAAATTTGTCTTTTTTTTTTGTTTCTGAATGTGCATATCGAGTTTGGATCTAAAAAATTTAGGGGTTGTAGTCACATTCCTTATGAACATTTATGTTTTTCTCAGAATATTTGAAACGTTTAAAATTTGTATTTTGAAATTGAAGCATGGAAAGCACCCCAAGGATGGGAGCACATGATATTTTCCCTGTTTTCCCTTTCACCGCAAGTGAAAATCACGCCCCATACTTCACATTATTTCCTGCAAGAAACAAAACATCAGGTTTTTCTTTCTTTCTTCAAGTTGCACGTCTACAAAGGTCGACAAGAGAGCTTTTGTTTCGACCAGGTAGCTGAAACTTGAACTTCAATGTTTGTCTGGAGTCGGTAGGCACACATAAACAGTTCCATAAGTACAATCATTTCGAATGAAACAACTCATCACCTGGTCTTCAATCGATTAGTAGGCCAAAAGAGTAATCATAGGGCGGATGACTTCTACATGAATCTAGTTTCTACTCTCTCCGTAATGAAATAGTAATCTAAACGTTTTTATATTTCTTTACAAAGAAAGTATAACTGAACTTAAAGTAAAGTTTAGACCAAATTTACAACACGGTTAGTTTGCCTTTGTTCATCGGTTTTGCTAATGCCAAGTTGCCTGATATTTTTATTATGTCTAAATAGATTTCTAAAAAGTGATACTCGGTTTAGACGAAGCAAAAGTACAGAGATGAAAAATATGCAACGAATCAAACAACAGACGAAGCAAAAGTACAGAGATGAGGGACGACTCAGTCATATACATATACATAAGACAACACATGCCTGTACATACCAGAAATGTTACCCCATACACCTCGGTGAGAAGATCTGTCACAAGCTGCGCAGTGCGCGCCACGGCGAGCAGCGCAAACGGCCGGTGAACCGGACCGTTTTTCTACGTGGATTCATCACCCGTGCGGAATATCATGTGATCTTCCTCCCCGTAAAGCGCTGTGTCCGTCCCTACGTCCTAAAGTCTGGAAATCTGACCAACGTGTCCAGAATCTAGAGATTCACGTCCAAGATGGCTTGGACGGTTGGACCGGCCACACACAACACAAGCACGGCACGACATGTGTACGGGACGTACGGCGTAGATTACTCGCTGTCACTGCTGAGTGATCAGCTCAGTGGACCTCTTGCGCTCGTGGCGCACGACGGCGCCGTCGTCGGTGTCGTCGACGTCCATGTCCTTGCCGAAGAGCTTCCCGGTGTCCTCCAGGCTCTGGCCCATCGTCTCCGGCAGGAAGAAGTACATGAACACCCACCCGGCGGCCGCCACGCAGGCGTACAGGTAGAAGCTCCCTGCGATGGTGATGGCCTCGCTCAGCGACAGGAAGGACATGGTGGTGGCTCCGCCCATGAGCCGGTTCAGCCCCGTGCCGATGGCGGCGGCCTGCGCGCGCAGCCGCAGCGGGTAGATCTCCGAGCAGTACACCCACGCCACGGGGCCCAGCCCCGACGCGAACGACGCCACGAACGACAGCATCGCCACGATGCTCACCGCGCCCAGCGCCTTCGCCTCCGACTCCGGCCGCCGGTCGAGCATGAGCAGGGACGTGGCGAGCGTGAAGAGGAAGATGGCCATCCCGCCGCCGCTGGCCAGCAGCAGCGGCCTCCGGCCGACGCGGTCGAGGAGGAGCGTCGCGATCGGGATGAAGAAGGTCTTGCACGCGCCCACCGCCATGGACGCCCCCAGCGAGTTGGTCCTGGACTTCATCCCGGCCTTCTCGAACACCCGTGGGCTGTACATCACCACGCAGTCCACGCCCGTGGCCTGCTGGATGAACATGAGCCCGAGGCCGGCGACGAGCATGCGGCGCACGGGCCGGCTCGGGTTGATCAGCAGCTCCTTCCACACCCCCTGCCCGCGCGCGGCCTCGTTCGCGCGCACGATGGCGACGACATCATCGGCGTCCGTCGCGTCCTCGGGGATGCCGACGACCTTCTTGATGTCGAGGAGCCGTTCCTCGGCCTCCTCGGGCGAATCGGAGGTCCTCAGCAGGACACGGCGCGCGTCCTCGATCCGGCCCCGCATGACCAGCCACCGGGGGGACTCCGGCATGGCGAGGACGGCGAAGCCGAGGAAGACGGGCGGCACGGCGCCGACGAGGAACATGGCACGCCAGCTGAGGTGCACGGGGAGCCGCGCGAAGGCGAAGTTGGAGACGTAGCCGAGCAGGATGCCGAAGTTGTTGAACACCTCCGGGAAGGTGGTGAGGAAGCCGCGGGAGGAGGTGGGCGCCACCTCCGCCGTGTACACGGGGGCGATCATGAGCGCGTAGCCGACGCCGATGCCGGCCACGAAGCGGCCGGCCATGAGGAAGGCGTAGTTGGGGGCGAGGCCCATGAGGAGGGCGCCCGTGAAGAAGATGGCGGCCGCCAGCACCATGGTGTAGCGCCGGCCCAGCCAGTCGGACGTGAGCCCCGCCATGAGCGAGCCCAGGAGCGAGTAGATGCTGATGATGCCGGCCAGGATCTCGATCTGCGTGTCCGTGATCTTCAGGTCCTCCTTCATGAACAGCTGCGCGCCGCTCATCACCGAGATGTCTGCTCCAAACGTGTTAGCCACAAGATCGACCTGCATGCACGGCGGCAAGATCTAGTCTAGCTGAAAATGCACGTGGCGACGTACCGTATCCGAGGAGGACGGAGTTCATGGAGGCGAGGAGGGCGCACGCGAATGCGTACTTGTTGATGGGAGGGCGCTTCGCCGGCGCCACGGCCACCGGCACGGCGTCCGCGTCCGTGCTCATGGCGAGGTGCTCGGCTTGGAGATGAGGCGTTTGTGGTAACCTGAACCTAGCTCACTAGCAGAGTCCTTAACCGAGTGTGCAGTCCTGGTGTGCTCAGTTGCTCTATTATTTTTCGTACTATGGGTCTCTAGCTAGCGAATGGGCGTGGCAGCCTCACTCCTGAGTTCTAGGCGCTAGTGGCGTACGAGATGTGGTGTGTGAACTATCTTGTGCCCGGCCCTCTTTTATACGCGGGACTGCTGGTGCTTGGTGATCAACTGAAACAAGGAAAGCTAGAGCATTAAGTGCACGCTCGCTGTAGCGGCAATTTTACGGATTCTAATCAATGGGAAATTGATATGGGCCGTCGATCTCAGATGTATACAGTGTAGACTGTAGTATTTGTATATATCGACCGTTGTATTTCGGTCGTCATGAGCTAGTGACTCCGATTCACAAATCAGTGAGCCAAGGAAGAAGCATATGCAGAGGCCTCAGCCCCCGTGCCTCCCGAGTCGCCCCCGTGCGGCGGCTGGGAGGCCTTCAGATCCCGTCGTATCCGACTCCCCCTCTCGTCCTCCTCCTCTATCGCCATCGTCCGAGGGCGCGGCCAGGCAAAGCCTTGCCGTCGTCGGCGGCGGCGGGGACTAGGTGCCCTCCTGCTCGTGAGGAGCTGGCACAGGCCAGCGCCCCCGGGCCGGAGCGTGACGTGCGGCCGAACGTCACGACGGGGGCTGACGGCGCTCCGTCGATCCCATTTCCCATGGCAGGCGGCTTCAAGATCTAGGGTGTCACGGTCGTCAGGGACGGCGGCAGCATGACCAGATCGGCGACGGCGCGGCCGGATCTAGGCTCAGGCGTGAGCTTGGTCTCCGGGCCATGATCGGCGCGATGGCGAGTGCGACACGTCGGCATCTGGACGGATCTGCGGGATTTCATCTTTGTCTGGTCCTGGACAACCTGGGCAACTCCGGGGGAAACCCTAGATCTTCATGGGATCGAGCGATGACGGTGCTCTTGCGTTGCAGTCCCTCTTCAGGGCATCGTTTTGGAGTTTGATATGGTCGAAGGAACCAGCGAGGCCGGCGGCGTACACCCAGTGGCGCAACTGCCGATGAAAATAGCGCGGACTACGGTCATGGCGGACGATGGTGGCGTCTTTGATGTCGTTTCCTTGTCAAGGCATCGTTGTTGCAGTTGGCGGCATCAGGCTCGGGATGCTCCGGGGGAAACCCTAGATCTGGGTCTCCCGGATCGGACGATGATGGTGTTCTTAGTAGCGCTTTCCCTCATGGGGGCATCGTTTTGGAGCAAGTGATGGCTGGAGGTGACAAGAGAGGAACGGTGCTTCATCACACACATTGATGGTGTCGGATCTCGAGAGCATGGCACTCTGGAGATTAGGTGTCTGATGTGCGATGATGGACTCGCGCGGGAGGTCGATGCTGTCTGGCGTCATGGTGGCGTCGACGGCAGCTAGACCGGGCAACGTTCATGCAGCAGTACAGCTGTGAAGATGGATTGGTGGCAGGTGGCTGCGATGGCCTCATACCCGGCAGCGCGTCCTGGTTGAGGAGCACGCCGGACTGGTGGGTGCCCATACCCGGCAGGCGTCCTGGTTGGGACCTAAGGTCTTAGATGTTAGGTTTGGCTGCGAGGTATGTTTGGTACTAGGCCCAGACTATCAGCATCCCTTCATCAATTGGTTAGGAGTAGCGACACTTTTATTGCGTAGACGGTGGCTTCAGACTTGATGTTGTATGACTTTGTAAGGTCTTGTATGAATAATTAATAAAATGACTGCACGCATCGTCAGATGCATCAGAGGCCGGGGGTCCTCCTCCATTTCTAAAAAAACGAAGACGCATATGTTGTTTCCGGCCTTCTTGTTTTCCTTCCCTAACCCTAGGTGGCTAGGGCTAATACTTCCATCCAGGCTTCATTAGATTCGCCTCCCCTCTGCCTGCCACTCCAACGGTCGATGGCGGGAAGGAAAATCCCGATGTCTTACCTCTTGTTATTAGTTTATAGCTGTTAGCGTTTTCTTAGTCCTTGCATGTGCGATGCTCAAACAAGTGGCGACACTTTTTCGTTAAGCTAGTATTTTAGGCTCCGATCCTACTTTAGTTCATCATTTTAAACGTAGTCGATGGAGTTTCGACGAAGATTTCTATCATCTCCTTGGGACGATGGGGTTAGGATTTCTAATCATATAGTGAGATTTGGTATCAGCTGCTTCATATCAGTGCAAGGGTTCAACGCGCGTTGATTGCGGCTCCAGGACGCTGGTCCATAAGGATAAGAAGTGCATGTATGTTATAGGTTATGTATATATGCGTGTATATAAGTATCTGTGTTTGTAACGTATTCAAAAGAAATGCATCTGAGATTCTAGTCATCTAGTGTTATCGACTCTATGAAAGCAGAATTTTAGAGAAAAACTTTCTGAGAAAATTCCTCTTCTATGACCAGCGCGGCAGGGAGCTCTTGCATCTCATCGTTGACATTTTCCTTTTGCCTGATAATTATAAGGGAGCATCTAACGAAAGCTACGCTATGACTCGTCAAATTGATTTTCGCAGCCTCGTCCAACGCCTCGCATGTGAATTCCTCTTTTGCCTACCTCTATCTCGATGAGAGAAAACAAAAAAACTTTTTACGGTTTACGTAATTATACAATTAAGTCTTAAATGAGCTCCCTATAAAGTTTGAGGCAAATGAATTCTCTCTCTCTCTTTCTCTAAAAACCTTAACCCCACACTGTCGTCATGGGTGGGATCGATGCAGAGCTCACACACGTGCGTAGGGTGAGCATCGCAAGCTGGAGGAGGCCCTAGCGGCTGGCGCGTCCATGGTCCTTTACGATGTTATTGTTGGGGAACGTTGCATGGGAAACAAAAAATTTCCTACGCACACACAAGATCTATCCATGGTGATGAGCATCTACAAGAGGGAGAGTGCATCTACGTACCCTTGTAGATCGCTAAGCGGGAAGCCCTAAGAAATGCGGTTGGTGTAGTCGAACGTCTTCGCGATCCAAATCGCCGAGCGTCCCGCGATCTCATCACGATCCGTCCCGCGATCCAATCACGATCCGTCCCGCAAACTCATCACGATCCGTCCCGCGAACTCATCACGATCCGTCCCGCGAACTCATCACGATCCGTCCCGCGAACTCATCACGATCCGTCTCGCGATCGTGATCACGGTCCTTCCGATCTAGCGCCGAACGGACGGCACCTCCGCGTTCAGCACACATACAGCTTGATGACGATCTCCGCCGCCTTGATCCAGCAAGAGGGAGCGGAGAGGAATAAGAGTTCTCCGGCAGCATGACGGCGCTCCGGCGATGGTGGTGGAGCTGCAGGGCTTCGCCTAAGCACTGCAGAAAACCGATCTAGAGGAAAAACTATGCACTAGAGGAACGGGTAGCACGTGGCTGAAAATTCTGTGCCAAAACCCTAAAATCCTCTAGTATATATAGGAGGAGAGGAGGAGGAGGCTTGGCTTCCAAAGAGGCAGCCCTTGGGTCGGCCGAACCAAGTGGGATTGGAGGATTCCTCCTCCAATCCTAGTAGGACTAGGACTCCTCTTTATTTTTGCTTTTTTTTGCCTTTTTCCACCTTTTTCTTTTTGGGCTTTTCTTCCCAGCCACATGGGCCTTGTGTGGGACTTCCACCAGCCCACAAAGGGCTGGTATTCACTCTCCCACAGCCCATGTAGCCTCTTGGGTCGAAATATCCCTCCCGATGGTCTCCCGGTACACTACCGGCACTCCCGGTACACTACCGATGAGCCCGAAACCTTTCCGGTGACCAAAATAGGACTTCCTATATATCAATCTTTACCTCCGGACCATTCTGAAGCTCCTCGTGACGTCCGTGATCTCATCCGGGACTCCGAAAAACCTTAGGTCACCACCATGCATAACTCTATACTACCGAAACGTCACCAAACCTTAAGTGTGCAGACCCTGCGGGTTCGAGAACTATGTAGACATGACCGAGACACCTCTACGGTCAATAACCAATAGTGGTACCTGGATGTCCATATTGGTTCCTACATATTCTACAAAGATCTTTATCGGTCGAACCTCTATGTCAAGGATTCAGTTAATCCCATATGATGTTCCCTTTGTTCTTCGGTATGTTACTTGCCCGAGATTCGATCGTCGGTATCTCCATACCTAGTTCAACCTCGTTACCGGCAACTCTCTTTACTCGTTCTATAATACAAGATCCCGTGACTAACACTTAGTCACATTGCTTGCAAGGCTTGTTGTGATGTTTTATTACCGAGTGGTCCCTGAGATACCTCTCCGTCACACGGAGTAACAAATCTCAGTCTTGATCCATGCCAACCCAACAGACACCCTCGGAGATACCTGTAGAGTAACTTTATAGTCACCCAGTTACGTTGCAATGTTTTATACACACAAGACACCCCTCCAGTGTAAGTGAGTTGCATGATCTCATGGTCATAGGAACATATACTTGACATGCAGAAAATAGCAGCATTAAACTGACACAATCATATGCTACGTTTGTAGTTTGGGTCTTGTCCATCCCATCATTCTCCTAATGATGTGATCCCGTTATCAAATGACATCTCATGTCAATGGCTAGGAAACCTTAACCATCTTTGATCAACGAGCTAGTCTATTAGAGGCATACTAGGGACATGGTTTTGTCTATGTATCCACACATGCATCTAAGTCTCCGATCAATACAATTATAGCATGGATAATAAATGATTATCATGAACAAGGAAATATGATAATAACTAATTTATTATTGCCTCTAGGGCATATTTCCAACAATCTCCCACTTGCACTAGAGTCAATAATCTAGTTCACATCACCATGTGATTTACATTGTTATGAATCTAACACCCAATGAGTTTTGGGGCTTGATCATGCTTTGCATGTGAGAGAGGTCTTATAGTCAACGGGTCTGCGACATTCAGATCCGTGTGTACTTTGCAAATTTCTATGTCAAACCGTAAACACTGCTACCACACTCCACTTGGTACTATTCCAAATGGCTGCTCCACTATACGTATCCAGATTGCTACTACAAGTCATCCGGATTGGTGTTAAAGCTTGCATCGACGTAACTCTTTACGGCGAACTCTTTATCACCTCCATAATCAATAAACATCTCCTTAGTCTTTTAGTTACTAAGGATAATCTTGACCGTTGTCCAGTGCTCCATTCCAGGATCACTTTGAAACCTTCCGACCATACTTATGGCAAGGCTAACATCGGGTCTTGTGCACAGCATGGCATACATGATAGAGCCTATGGCTGAAGCATAGGGGATGACACTCATCTTTTCTCTATCTTCTGCAGTCACTGGGCATTGAGTCTTACTCAACTTCACACCTTACAAATCAAGCGAGAACTCTTTCTCTGACTGATCCATTTTGAACTCTTTCAAAATCTTGTCAAGGTATGTACTCATTGAAAGTATCATGAAGCATCTTGATCTATCTCTATAGATCTTGATGCTCAACAATTAGGTAGCTTTATCCAGGTCTTCCTTCGAAAAACTCTTTTTAAACAACCGTTCATGCTTACCAGAAATTCTACATCATTTCCGATCAACAATATGTCAACCACATATGCTTACCACAAACTTTATAGTGCTCCCACTCACTTTCTTGTAAATACAAGTTTCTCATAAACTTTGTATAGACTCAAAAAC
Organism: Hordeum marinum; assembly: GCA_022496015.1. Classification (NCBI taxonomy): domain Eukaryota; kingdom Viridiplantae; phylum Streptophyta; class Magnoliopsida; order Poales; family Poaceae; genus Hordeum; species Hordeum marinum. The sequence continues at coordinate 427,441,547 of CM039675.1, forward strand.
TTTGATCACCTCATCAAAGTGTATATTCCAACTCTGAGATGCTTGCTTCAGTCCATAGAAGGATCACTGAAGCTTGCGCACCCTTTAGCATCCTTAGGACTGACAAAACCTTCTGGTTGTATCTCATACAACCTTTCCTTAAGAAAGGAAACGATGTTTTGGTATCCATCTGCCAGATTTCATAATTGAAAAATGCAGCAACTGCTAACATAATTCCAACAGACTTTAGCGTCGCTACGTGTGAGAAAGTCTCATCGCAGTCAACTCCTTGAACTTGCCGAAACTTCTTTGCGACAAGTCGAGCTTTATAAATGGTGATACTCACCATCAGTATATGTCTTCATCTTAAAGGTCCATTTGTACTCAACGACCTACCCTCCAACGAGAAAATCTACCAAAGTCCATACTTGGTTTTATACATGGATCCTTTCTCGGATTTTATGGCCTCTAACCATTTGTCGGAATCCGGGCTCATCATCGCCTCTCCACAGCCCGTAGGTTCATCGTTGTCCAACAACATGACTTCCAAGACAGGGCTGTCGTACCGCTCAGGAGTAGTACACATCCTTGTCGACCTATGAGGTTCGATAGTAACTTGATTCGAAGCTTCATGATCATCATCATTTACTTCCTCTTCAACTGACGTAGGTTCTACAGAAACATCTTTCTACGCTGCGCTACTCTCTGGTTGAAACAAAGGTTCAACAACCTCATCAAGTTCTATCTTCCTCCCACTCAATTCTTTCGAGAGAAACTTTTCCTCGGGAAAGGACCCGTTTTAGCAACAAACACTTTACACTTGGATCTGAGATAGAAGGTATACCCAACTATTCTTAGGGCATTCTATGAAGATACATTGTCCGCTTTGGGTTCTAGCTCATTAGGTGAAAACAATTTTTCCACACAAGAGTCGCAGCCCCAAACATTAAGAAATGACAACTTAGGTTTCTATCAAACCATAATTCACACGGTGTCATCTAACGGATTTAGATGGTGCCCTATATAAAGTGAATGTAGTTGTCTCTAATGCATAACCCCAAAATTATAGTAGCAAAATGATAAGAGACATCATAGCACGCACCATATCCAATAGAGCACGACTATGACGTTCGGACACACCATCATGCTATGGTGTTCTAGGTGGCGTGTGTTGTGAAACAACTTTCACATTGTCTAAAGTTGTATGCCAAATTCGTAACTCATATATTCACCTCCACGATCATATCGCAGACATTTCTTCTTGTCATAATGATCTTAAAGTTCACTCTGAATTTGCTTGAACCTTTCAAACGATTCAGACTTGTGTTTCATTAAGTAAATATACACTATATCTACTCAAATCATCAGTGAAGGTAAGAAAATAATGATATCCACCGCACGCTACAAGACTCATTGGATTGCATACATCAACATGTATCATTTCCAATAAATCACTTGTCCGCTCCATCCATCTGGAAACGGGGTTCTTAGTCATCTTGCCCAAGAGGCATGGTTCGCATGGCTCAACCGATTCGAAATCGAATGAGTCCAAAGATCCATCGACATGGAGTTTCTTCATGCGCTTTATACCAATATGACATTTAGCGGCAGTGCCACAAGTATGTGGTACTATCATTATTAACTTTGTATATTTTGGCATCAATGTTATGAACATGTGTATTACTACGATTAAGATTCAACAAACCATTCTCACTGGGTGCATGACCATTGAAGGTATTATTCATGTAAACAGAATAACCATTATTCTCAAACTTAAATGAATAACCATGTTGCAATAAACACGATCTAATCACGTTCATGCTCAATGCAAAACACCAAATAACATTTATCTAGGTTTGTCACTAATCCCGAAGGTAGAGAGAGCGTGCGATGTTGATCACATCAACCTTGGAAACATTTCCAACACACATCGTCACCTCACCCTTAGCTAGTGCTCCGTTTGTAGCTTTTATTTCGAGTTACTAACGTTTAGCAATCAAACCTGTATCCAATACCCAGGTGCTACTAGGAGTACTCGCAAGGTACACATCATTAAAACGTATATCAAATATACTTCTGTCGACGTTGCTAGTCTTTCTTATCTACCAAGTATCTAGGGTTGTTCCGCTTCAGCGACCGCTCTCCTCATTATCAAAGCACTTAGTCTCGGGTTTGGGTTCAACTTTGGGTTGCTTCACTGGAGCAGCAACTGACTTGCTATCCATGAATTTTCCCTCCTTGCTCTTGCCCTTCTCGAAACTAGTAGTTTGACTAACCATCAACACTTGATGCTCCTTCTTGATTTCTACCTTCGCGGTGTCAAACATCGCGAACAGCTCAGGGATCATTATTTCTATCCCTGGCATTTTATAGTTCATCACCAAGTTCTAGTAGCTTAGTGACAATGACTTGGAGAACTATATCAATCACTATCTTATCCGGAAGCTCAACTCCCACTCGATTCAAGCGATTGTAGCACCCAGATAATCTGAGCACATGCTCAATGATTGAGCTATTCTCCTTTATCTTGCAGGCAAAGAATCTTGTTGGAGATCTCATATCTCGCAACACGGGCACGAGCCTGAGATCCTAATTTTAGCTCTTAGAACATCTCCTATGTTCCGTGACGTTCAAAACGTTTCAGAGCCTCAATTCTAAGCTGTAATGCATGACGCACTAAGCTATCAAGTAGTCATCAGAACGTGCCTGTCAGATGTTCACAACATCTACAAACGATGCTAGAGGTGTTGGCGCACCGAGCGGTGCATTAAGGACATAAGCCTTTTGTGCAACAATGATGACAATCTTCAGATCACGGAGTCAGTCCGCAATATTGCTACCATCATCTTTCAACTCTATTTCTCTAGGAACATATAAAAATTCAAGGAAGCTATAGCATGAACTAGTAATCTACAACATAATTTTTCAAAGACACTACTGACTATGTTCATGATAATGAGTTCAATTAATCATATTACATAATAACTCCCACTCAAATTGACATCCCTCCGGTCATCCGAGTGATACATGATCCAAATTCACCAACTCAAGTCCGATCATCACGTGAGTTGAGGTGGTTACAATGGTGAACATCATCATGTTGATCATATCTACTATATGACTCATGTTCGACCTTTCGGTCTCTTGTGCTCCGAGGTCATGTTTGTACATGCTAGGCTCGTCAAGTTTAACCCGAGTGTTCTGCATGTGCAACACTGGCTTGCACCCGTTGTATGTGAGCGTAGAGTCTATCACACCCGATCATCACGTGGTGTCTCGACACGACGAACTTTCGCAACGGTGCACACTCGGGGAGAACACAATTTATCTTGAAATTAAGTGAGGGGTCACCTTATAATGCTACCGTCGTCCTAAGCAAAACAAGGTGCATAAAAGGATTAACATCACATGCAAATCATAAGTGACATGATATGACCATGAACTTGTGCTTTTGATCTCCATCATGAAAGCACCGGCATGGTCTCCATCGTCACCGGCATGACACCATGATCTTCATCATCTTGATCTCCATCAACGTGTCGCCATCGGGGTTGTCGTGCCCACCATGCTTCTACTACTATTGCTACCGTTTAGCGATAAAGTAAAACATTACATAGCGCTTAATGATTGACACGCAGGTCATACAATAATTAAAGACAACCCTATGGCTCCTGCCGGTTGCCGTACTCATCGACATGCAAGTCGTGATATTCTATACAACACATGACCATCTCATACATCACATATATCACATCATGTAATTGGCCATATCACATCACAACATACCCTGCAAAAACAAGTTAGACGTCCTCTAATTATTGTTGCATGTTTTACGTGGCTGCTACGGGTATCTAGCAAGAACAATTCTCACCTATGCATAAACCACAACGGTGATACACTAGTTGCTTTTCAACCTTCTCAAGGACCGCCTTTGTCGAATCCGATCCAACTAAAGTGAGAGAAACTGTCAACCGCAAGCCATCTATGCAGCAAGGTGGGGTCGAGGGAACCGGTCTCTCGTAAGCGTACGAGTAATGTTGGTCCGGGCCGCTTCATCTCACAATACCGCTGAACCAAAACACGACCAAGGAAGGAATCAATCTAAGCATCAACGCCCACAAACTCTTTGTGTTCTACTCAAGATCTCATCTACACATAGACCTAGCTTATGATGCCACTGTTGGGGAACGTTGCATGGGAAACAAAAAATTTCCTACGCACACGCAAGATCTATCCATGGTGATGAGCATCTATGATAGGGAGAGTGGATCTATGTACCCTTGTAGATCGCTAAGCGGGAAGCGTTAAGAAACGCGGTTGGTGTAGTCGAACGTCTTCACGATCCAAATCGCCGAGCGTCCGGCGATCTCATCAGGATCCGTCCCGCAATCCAATCACGATCCGTCCCGCGAACTCATCACGATCCGTCCCGCGAACTCATCACGATCCGTCCCGCGAACTCATCACGATCCGTCCCGCGAACTCATCACGATCCGTCCCGTGAACTCATCACGATCTGTCTCGCGATCTTGATCACGGTCCTTCCGATCTAGCGCCAAACGGACGGCACCTCCGCGTTCAGCACACGTACAGCTTGATGACGATCTCCGCCATCTTGATCCAGCAAGAGGGAGCGGAGAGGAAGAAGAGTTCTCCGGCAGCGTGACGGCGCTCCGGCGATGGTGGTGGAGCAATTCCGGCAAGGCTTCGCCTAAGCACTGCAGAAAACCGATCTAGAGGAGAAACTATGCACTAGAGGAACGGGTAGCACGTGGCTGAAAATTCTGTGCCAAAACCCAAAAATCCTCTAGTATATATAGAAGGAGAGGAGGAGGAGGCTTGGCTGCCAAAGAGGCAGCCCTTGGGTCGGCCGAACCTAGTGGGATTGGAGGATTCCTCCTCCAATCCTAATAGGATTAGGACTCCTCCTTATTTTTGCCTTTTTTGCCTTTTTCCACCTTTTTCTCTTTGGACTTTTCTTCCCAACCGCATAGGACTTGTGTGGGACTTCCACCAGCCCACAAAGGGCTGATATTCACTCTCCCACAGCCCATGTAGCCTCTTGAGTCGAAATACCCCTCCCGATGGTCTCCCGGTACACTACCGGCACTCCCGGTACACTACCGATGAGTCCGAAACCTTTCCGGTGACCAAAATAGGACTTCCTATATATCAATCTTTACCTCCGGACCATTCCGGAGCTCCTCGTGATGTCCGGGATCTCATCCGGGACTCCGAACAACCTTCGGTCACCATCATGCATAACTCTATACTACCGAAACGTCACCAAACCTTAAGTGTGGAGACTCTGCGGGTTCGAGAACTATGTAGACATGACCGAGATACCTCTACGGTCAATAACCAATAGCGGGACCTGGATGCCCATATTGGTTCCTACATATTCTACGAAGATCTTTATCGGTCGAACCTCTATGTCAAGGATTCAGTTAATCCCATATGATGTTCCCTTTGTTCTTCGGTATGTTACTTGCCCGAGATTCGATCGTCGGTATCTCCACGTTATCGGAAAGTCTCTTTACTCGTTCTGTAATACAAGATCCCGTGACTAACACTTAGTCACATTGCTTGTAAGGCTTGTTGTGATGTTGTATTACCGAGTGGGCCTTGAGATACCTCTCTGTCACACGGAGTAACAAATCTCAGTCTTGATCCATGCCAACCCAACAGACACCCTCGGAGATACTTGTAGAGTACCTTTATAGTCACCCAGTTACGTTGCGACGTTTGATTTTTTTCACACAAGGCACCCCTCCGGTGTCAGTGAGTTGCATGATCTCATGGTCATAGGAACATATACTTGACATGCAGAAGACAATAGCATTAAACTGACACGATCATATGCTACGTTTGTAGTTTGGGTCTTGTCCATCCCATCATTCTTCTAATGATGTGATCCCGTTATCAAATGACATCTCATGTCAATGGCTAGGAAAACCTTAACTATCTTTAATCAACGAGCTAGTCTATTAGAGACATACTAGGGACATGGTTTTGTCTATGTATCCACACATGCATCTAAGTCTCCGATCAATACAATTATAGCATGAATAATAAACGATTATCATGAACAAGGAAATATAATAATAACTAATTTATTATTGCCTCTAGGGCATATTTCCAACAGTTATCGTTGGCAAGGACCTCTATGGTGAGGGTGGCTCTGGCTCTGACCGATTTGATGTTGCGATACCTTCATCTCGACCTTAGGGAACGACAACGCTAAGACAATAGCTGTCAACCCTGTGATGTGACGCTTTGCGTCCTGCATGGAGCCGAGATTACATCATGATCTATATTCCAATCACAACATAGGTCATGTTGCAATCCCGCACAGGTGTCGATGTGAGAACTCGGCATGGGATTGCAACAAGATCCATGTTTCAGTCGTGCACACAGGTCATGTTCGCAATTCCGCTCCGCAAGCGAGATGTTGGGCCGCTTGATCCCGGCTGATCCGGCGATATGGAGGATGGTGGTAACAAGAAGTTCTGGAAATACTTTCGGAGAAAAATATGTGCCTAATAACTTCCAAGTCTCAACTCAATATACTCAAAATGATATTTGCTTTCAAAAATTCGCACTAAAAATATGTCGAGAGCATCCGCACCACTTATTTGTGAATTCGAGTGAGTATCACAGAGCATAAATGAGGGGACCAGAAATCAGCAACACTGTATTCCAACAAAAAGAACACCATGCACTCTTTTTTTTAACACTGTACATACCTGGTGTTTAGGAGAACACGTTTTCTTTGCGCACATTACAATGTCGACACTGCATCGGGTCCTCGTCCGGTTGCCATCGCGGGCGCCTGCTCCTCCCGCTACGTCGACCCGGCGTCACCGTAGCACCCTCCTCCCTCCCTCCGGAAGTCCGGATACTTGTAACTGCTCATGATCGCGTATAGCCTCACGTTTGCCGTCACCAGCCCGTAGCCTGACCCGTCGTTATACGCAGGTCGATCCTCAGGGGCACCGTACGTACGTTGGTCGTTTGGAGGAGGAATTGTGTCTGTACTTGTGGCGTCTCGATTCATCAAGAAGCCTTACAATTTGCACGTCCGGTATCGGTTTCCAAGCGAAGGAGACTGCACGTGTGTTGGTAACTTGCCGTGCCTCCCTTGCGGCTTGCGATCGATGGAGACGGCGGTGCAGATTTTCTACTTCTCGTAATGTGGATCGCGACGCCGGAACGCACACCTAGCGTACTAGCCTGTTGCATCCTAGGTCGAGCCGATCGCTAGTGGATCTTCATGTTTTGCTACCACGGATTTGGTCGATCTATCTATCTATCTATCACAGACGGGCCCGTCCAAGCGCGATCTCCACGCCTTTACTGTGCCGATGAGGATGTGCGTGGCGATCTCGTGAGATTGCGTATGCCCGCCGGCCGTTGCTCACGCGCATCTCCGGCCGTGGAGCCCGTGAGCGCCACGCTCGTCTCCGTTCGTTCGTTCGTTCATGGACCGCGCTGTGCCGATCGGCCCGGGATCGATCTGGCGGCTGCGCTCGATCGTCGAGCAATTAATCGGAGTGATTGGTTAATTGGGGCCGATGGATAGTCCTGTTCATCATTCATCAACGAGATACCCGGATTTTCCATGGCTAGAGACCTAGAGTGAACTTGTCCACGCAGTGTCGATGCAAGTATTAGTTCTGTGACAGGCACTGTGAAAGCACGTGTGTAGACGGAGGGGGAGCGTGGTCCATGGAGGCACAGCGACGGCCGGGTGTCCGTGTCAGGCACTCGCTGCAGACTTCCGGCGCCGGTCGAAAGGGACGAGACGAGCCCCGCCGGCCCGGCCGGAGAGAGACGCGGTTCATCGGACCATTCCTTACCACTTGCCCCATTGCTTTTGTTTTCTTCGGGATTCCGCCGGATCGCGATCCTACCACGGCTTCGCAGCCACACCACCGTCACCACACTGCAGACTGCACCGGTTGGAGTTGGACCTCGACCCGCTGAAGGAAGAATCTTGGCACTGAATCCACGGTGCAGTCAGGTCGCCAATTAATCCCGTTGCGTCGCCGTACAGTCCTAGCTAGTGAACGCCTACCTAACGGGTCACCAAAGACCAACTCCAAAAAAAAAACAATGTACGGGTGCACATCCTCCTGGGCCCTGCATTGCACCGGTTGCTCCCTTACACGTGGCCACCGGAACGCGCCATCAGCACCTCGGCATTTCTCCGAGCAAACGGATCTTATTATGCTTTAGCATTAGCACGGGGATGGGGTATTTAATTCTTGTTATCCGGTGTGTTTGAGCTCGCTTTACCACCATCTCACTCCACCCACGACGACGCAAGTGTACGTAGTTTTCCTGTCCAATGCTGCGGCTATCCGATACGATGCCGCTGCTCTGCCAATCGTCGTGCCGCGCGGCCCTACTTCGGTGAGGCTTCCGTCCTCGGTCGAGCATGAGTAGACGGAGGGCCAATGAGGATGCCGATCTTTTTCTGCTCATCGATCCAAAATATCCTGGAGGATTTTGCCTCTACTGTGAACGCAGATGACGAGATGAACCCAAGTCTGGACAAAACAGCAACCTTCTTTGCCGAAGCGCAGTGAGCAACTTTTTTCGTTTTCTTTGAGCCAAAGAGCACAGTGAACATCGATCTTTTCAATGATTCTGTTGAGAAAAGACTGGCAGGACAAGGTGTGGACTATGGGGATAGAGCCATTCCAGTTTTTAACCGATGTGATGGACCACCCTGCGTCCGGCCTGAAGCTAAACAGTCATTTCTTTTTGAAACCCTGGGTGCCTGATTGATCGGTGTAGCTACAGAGCTGTGAAGTTGATTGGCTCGAGAGGTTGGACGGCACTACTACCAGGATCCTGAATCCCAACTGGAGTACATGCTAGATATGATGATCAGCCTTTTAACCAAGAACACATATTAATATGTGGTGACTGATGAGTGCAGGGCTCACTCTCTAGCGCGCTTTGAGGAAGGAAGGATTTGTTTTTTTCTTCACGTGGATTTGCTTTTCGCTTTGCTTTGCTTCTTCTAGTGCCAGATCCACCTGGCATTCGACACGTCATATTAAAGAATCTGCAAAGAAGTCTGTTACACTAGTATTTTTTGCAATGAAATAGAGGTTCGTTTTAAAGAAAGAAGATGGCCCGTTCAGTCGACAACAGTTACTACGTCGTGGCTGGGCCTTTTTCCGCATGCTGCAACATGCAAGATTGCAAGGCCAAAACCAAGTGCTAATCAAGATCAATCGAGCTGCATGAGTTCAGTATACAGGACAGCCCTGGAGATCCATGATTTTTCAGCACCGCAGATGTGGCCATGCTGTACTGCTAGTAAGGAAACATCATCAGGATGATCCGGAAAGCCGTTCTGATTGCTCAACGCTTTTCCTCGTTTGATCATGTTTCTTCAAGACCTTTTGCTTGTTTGATGCGTGCAAGCAATCATGGTACTCATCATGGAGTACTCTGTACGCCGATACAGATTCCATTTTTTGCCGCTGATGTATAAATGGAAGGGTGTGCTTGCGGTCTCCTGGGATGAAACCGCGCGTGTCTACACTACAACTGAGCAGAAGATGCAGGGCGGTTCGCGACTAAGTTTGCCAAATGTTGCCATGTCTAAAATTAGACAAGTTTGATCAACTTAGATGGGTGTTTGGTTCAAGCCACACTTTTGGCAAGCCACACTAGGGTCCCACATCACATACACACAAAAAGTGTGACAAGATTTTCTTAGGCTTGTCAACTTGTGGCTCTCATTTTGAAAAACTAACCTTAGGCAAGTATGACAACATTATGTGGCAAAGTATGACATTGCTAGGTGTAGAACCAAACAACCCCTCAGATGCGTCCATGATTGCATAGATGCGCCCCTCAAGAAAAGAAAAAAAAGTCGCATTAATCGTCATGTTAGGCATCTTGTCAGTCCGTAAAATTCTTCCAGCATCTGTACGGATACGGAAGGCCACCATCCAATGCTATCCGTACACATTTCAAACACTTAGTAAACTAACCGGACGAAATTCGTGCAAACACAAATGGATTTCATATGAACCGGACAACATTCATGCAAACACGACGAATTTTCATTACATTCAGAACAAAAAACCCATTCCGCCCCTACCCTAAACCTATCGTAAGGCCTCCGACGTCCAAACCCTTGTCATTCTTCATCCATCGTCTCCATGATCACGAGCGGTAAGACCAATGAGGCAAAGCTGCGGTCTCTGACAAGGAGAGTAGAACACGACAGACGGAGTGGCCTAAATGGGACACTAGGTCCTGGTGCCTTCCGTGCTCTACTCATTCTCGGAGGAGTTCACGCCTTGTCCGTCACCGGTGGATGTGAAGTCCACGATGAAGATGGTGGCGCCGACGCTGTCATCGTCGAACCGGCTCGGCCAATAGTTTGTTGGCGGGGCGTAGGAGGCGTAACTGGTGTTGTTCTCGTCTGCGGTCGCCTGCAGCTACACCTTCGCGATGGCCGCTTCCTTGCGAGCGATGGCTTAAGTGCGGAGGGCGTTGTAGAGTGCACGCTGCTCCGCAACAAAGGTGCGATTTGCCACGGTCATGACCGTCACTGCCTCCTTGCTCGCGCGCTCGCCGTTGACCTGACCCTTCGCCAGCCCATGTTGCTCCAGTGCCCGCTCGAACGCAACACATGCACTGGCCAGGCTGCACCTCCGCCATGGCGGCATTGTAGTGCACCTGCTCCATGGTGAAGCCGGTGTGCATAGGCGCGGGCATTGGGGAGGTGCCATCGGAGCCCGTCTTCATCGTGGTGGTGTCCTCGTCGTCGGAGACCTCAGACGAGCTGGTCGACAAATCGGCCTTGATCCACTTGGCACGACGGCTCTGCCAGGCGACGGCAACGGCAGCCACCTCGTGCTTCATCTCCGTGAAAATGCTCTTCCATAGAGCTTCTCCGCCTATAGTCATGGTTGATGCGGTGCAAGGGAGAAGGATGAGGAGCGGTCTGTGTTGTAGCGTGGAGTTAGCCGAGTGTGGTCGCCTTTAAATAGGGGATTCCGGTGAGACCATGCGACAATGCGCGGTGCCGGAGTGGGTCTAAATACGGCATACGAAGAACGGGGCATTGAATGGACGTGGTAGATATCCGTCCCATCCCTTGCACTAACGCATCATCGACATTAAAACAGGCAAAGACACCAGGGACGCATCGCGGGCGGGCTCCTTGGCTAGCGCGCCGCTTCAATGGCGAAGGCAATAAGAGGTCACGTCCGTTTTGAGCCAGCTTCAATGTAAAGTGGTGCGCTCTATATCGACATAAATGCGAAAAGCTGGCGTCGGGCAGAAATGCACGTAAGCGGGGAAGAAGGAGGTATAGGTTGGATAGGATGGCCAGAAATAGGCGTGGGTGTTGCCTGGACGGCCGCAAATCCTCACGTTGTCTACAGTTGCGAGAAAAAATACGCCTGAACCGCTGTGCAGATGAATACATATTCGTGTTAGATGACTTTGATGGTTCTGACAGTGTTGGCTGAACACATGTGGTAGGTTAGCGGATCGCCCTGGGAGATGCCCTTATCCGTGCGAATCAAGCAAATCCGAAGGCTGCAGTGCATATGATTCATGTGAGGTGTGAGCGACGCCTATGGTGATCTATGCTTCCGGATGATGATCAGCCCGTAAAAGAGAGCAGATGTTGCCCTGGCCATACGGAGCTCGACACGCTACGCGCGTGGATCGTCAGCATTGGCACTAGCAGCTAGACCGGCCACCAGGGCGACCGTACGACGAGGGCGCGATCAAAGAATTCAATGGCGGAGCCCGCGCGCAATTAGGAGCGATCAGATCACGGCGTTGTACGCGGGTGACATGCACGATGCGACATCCTGCGAAATCAATCCGATCCTGCCGTGGAAAGGCGTCGCCTAAAGCTGATTAGAGATGGATGGACTGATGCAACAGACCGGCGGCCGCTCCGCGTGCTGCCTGCTGCTGCCTTAGCGAGTTCGTCGGGGCCGGAGTAGAAAGAAAATCAAAAGGGAACACCACTACCAACCATGGAGAAAATTTGAACCGCCCATCCACTCACGTCAATCGATCGATCAGCCGTTGCGATCGAGCGATCAGTTCGCCAAAGCGATCTCGCTCGCCGGCGGCCGGGTAGCTGCGAGTGGTGGATCCTGCAATAAGCCGCGGCGCCATTGGACGTAGTTGTATAAGCGCGGCGTGTTAGGGGAAAGACAGGCAAAGGATTGGCCGCCCTGTGCTGCATCGACACGCGCGCGCGCGTGCTGCTGCTTTTTTTAGCTCCTGCCCGCGTATATCCTCTCCGGTTCTTGTGGTCTGTGAAAAAGAAAAAGGGAGAGAAAACTTTTGCGTCCTGTGATGAAGTGCGCCGCGTGCGCGTGCCCTCCTTTGATTAGCTCGGTTCGCGAGCTCGTGGGATATGCATGGCGCTACGGACTGTGATAAAACTTTGCTTTACTTAACACATATGGAGTCATGGTGATGGATTGCAGGTCTGATGGGCGTCAAGACTCGGGAGACTTCCCAACTTGTTCCTTGATGAACCCTAACTTCATTGGTGTCTTCCTCGCTGGTCTGTGAGCGCCGGTGTTTGGGCTTGATGTCGCCCTTCTTTTGTCCGAAGTAAACATGTCTAACCCAAGATGCTCTTGCAACTGCACAAGGACTACGATTATCTTGTCGTTTCAGTGTCACTATTAGTTGTCTTGCCTTCTAAGGCTGCATAAATGCCTGTATATGCAACACTGCACACTGTTTGACAATGTTAACAGCCTTTCTTGTCTGCTCCCTTTCAGTTTCTTTTCAGCGTTTGGAGCACCCGAGGTGTCGCTCTCGGTTCCTCCAAAAAGAAAATCTTCCAAATTACAAAGCGCCAAGTCCAAGTTTATGTCTACATTTCATGGACAAAACAAGTCTCTCTCTGAATTACTATGGACAGAAGCATGCCATCAGTTCAATGGCAGTGACGGAAGCAGGTGTGACATTTCAAGTGCGTCGAATAATATCTTCTCGCCTTAAAAGATGCTAGTATTACCTACCAGTTAGTCCTCTTACAAAAATTATTATCCTGTCAATATGTCTTGCAGACCTTATTCATCATGTTCAGATCGGTGCTATGCACCTGCACCACCTGCCAACTCTCCCAAACCGACATATTTTCTGCCTGTCAAAAGTTTCATTGTTTGCATTGTGAATTGTGCAAGTGCAACCAACACATCCGTGCTTGCCAAAAAGTATCTTGTTCCCTTTCTGCACCGTGTGTATGCTTTTGAACAGGACCACAGATGATATATACTTATATTGCAACACTGCTTGTCTTGATAAGTTCGTATGACAGTTTAGTCCAAGATAGGCACACCTCATAGTGCATATGACAGTTTATTCCTAACTGAAACTCAACTTCACTGAATCTTGCTCTCGCTAGGCTGTAAGCACCACTGTTTCAGCTCATGTCTAACCCAAGATGCTCTTCAAAGTGCACAAGGACTACGATTGTGATGTCGTTTCAATGTCACTAGTTGTCTTGCCTTCTAAGGCTGCATAAAGGGCTGTGTCTGTGTGCAACAATACCTACTGTTTGACAATGTTAACAGCCTCTGCCGTCTGCGCCCTTTCAGTTTCCTTTCAGCGTTTGGAGCACCCGACCCGAGACGTCATTCTCGCTAGCACACCGTCCAAATTACCGAGCGCTGAATCCAAATTTATGTCTCCATTTCATCAACAAAGCATGTCTCTCTCTGAATTTTTATGGACAGAAGTATGCCATTAATTCAATGGTAATAGCGAAAGCAACGTGAAATTTTATAAGTGTCCAATATATCTTGCCTTAAAAGATGCTAGTATTACCAAACCGACATATTTCTGCCTGTCAAAACTTTCTTTGTTTGCATTGTGAATTGTGCAAGTGCAACCCTTTTGGACAGGGCCACTGATGATATATAGTGCAATACTGCATGTCTTAATAAGTTCATATGGCAGTTTAGTCCAAGATAGACACATCTCATAGAGCCCATTTATCAATTATTGGGCTGGATAGCATGTCCATTATGCTGTGAAATCAACAGTACCGAGGCAAACATGAAGTGAAAATGTGGTCACGGCCACTACACTGGCTTATGAAATGGAGCACTGCAGGGGTGGAGAAAGCTTGATAACAACGCCTCAATATGGCACCACTTAGAGGCCCATTCAGACGAGATCTTTCTTTTCTTTTTTCCTCCAGCAAAAAATCGATGGCTCAAACTCTGCATCTTTTTAGAGCAGCTCCAATCGAAGCGGCGATTCTCCAGGTCTCACATCCTATATATTACAACGGCTTTCTACTTTCTTATCGCCATAATTCAAGACAACTCAACAGTTGAATCATTCGACAGTTCATACTTCCCGACCTAATAAAAAAAGTGTGACAAAAAGGGAAAAGGTCATCAAGTCGAGCAGCAACGAGCAAGCAAGTCATCCATTCATCTAGCAAGCAGAGCAGCAACCGGAGCAGCAGCGAGCAAAAAAATTATTTTTGAGGCAGCAAAGAGCGAGTAGTAGCAGCAGCCAGCATACTCCTTCTTTATTTTTTTACTGTATTTTTTAGGGGTACTTTTCTTTTGAGTAGTTTCAAATCGAACTCATGGGCCATTTGTGCCCATTAGGCCATGAGCCCATGATCATGAGTTTGTTGTGTGATAGAAAAGCTCATGGGCTGGAAGAGGTCGATAAGGCCCATCTATCTGTCCGTCAGGTTAAAATCCGCCGCACTAGGCTCCATCAGATCAGGGCTCAACCCCTCAAAAAAAAAAATCAGATCAGGGCCCATTGCTTTGATCCTGGTCAAAATCCTGTCGCTGGTCTTCTACCTTTCGGCAACGGGAGTCCAGATCGTGAATTCGTTGCTCTCGCCCGGCCGCAGCAGCCGCCTCCGCGCCCGTCGCCGCGGTGCCGATGCGGCCGTGACGCCGCCGGGCCTGGGGGAAGCGCGGCAGCGACAGCGTCGCTCGCTTCGACCGGCGGCACGCTGAGGCAAGTCTCACCTTCCCACCCTTCCATCTCTCCTCCCCGTTGAGACCGGGAGACCTGCTCTGCGTGGGCGCGTCGGTGTGCTTCTCGTCGAGCCGCACGGTAGGTGTTCGCGCAAATGCGTGGCAAGAAACGCCGACTAGTTTATCCTCGCCTCGCTTCGCTGTCCGCACCGTCCGTTCGCACGAATCAGAGTGCTGTACCGTGCCACCCGCCTTTGAATTATTCCATCACGTCGGCAGCCGTCCGATTGATCTCACACGTGTGCAAATGCCCAAGCACGTACACGTACTACCTGCAATTATGCCGTCGACATCAATCAGTGGCTGAACCTTCGAATAAGCTTTCTTTTCGTGTGTGCGTGGAGAACTTCGAATAAACTTTCAGAAAGCAAACAGACAGCAGAGGTCAATATCAGAATCAGCAGTACGTATGTGATAACCCGCTGTATTACGGCACATCTTATAGCCTTTTTTGTGATTGTAGTTCTTCCTCGGCCCGGCTACAAATTCGGTTCCTCCAATTCGATAGCGTGCTCCTGGTTCTTGATCATCCGGCTGCTTTCGCCCCATCTCTCTCAGCCCACCTGCGGCTATCATGGGTGCCAAGGCGATGTCAGATTTCTTTGCTTGCCCTCTGCTTCTGTTTCCATTTCCCCTGTACCATTTTAGCTTCGTACGCATATTGCTTACTCCCTCGTTCAGAAATAATAAGTTCAGTTCAACTTCAAAAAATTGTTGTATGCAAAGGTCGCTGTACGCGCACGATGTCCTTTCTTCCTTCTTTCGATTTCCAGAAACTGTTCTTTGCGTTGTATGCACGGTGTCCTCTTCTTCCTTGTTTGAACATCCAAAATTTGTACTGTGCATAGGCCGTTGCTTCTACGATGTCCTCTTCGTCCTTTCTTGAAAAATATTAATCTCGTGGTTCTTGGTGCAGGGAGGCATTTGTGGACAATGAGACCCCCCTATTCATGAATAAGCCTCCTCCACATGTATTTAAACTGGTGAATTTCATTCTTCCTCTTGCAACTCTTGTTAGCTTCATTTCTCTCTTTACTCAGTGATTAGTTTGAGGAGAGACTAAAGTCTGGCGACTGAATTCTTGCTGTGAATAGTTACTATAGCTGCAAAAAACGCACCAGTGAGTTGTTTATTCCTTGTAGATATTGTTCTTGTGAGGGACAGGATGATTGTGCATAAACAGTACCTTAGCTTTTGTGCAGTAGTTTTCTTTGTTTTCTGTAGTGCAACTGAATCGCTTGACTATGAAGATTTCTCTGAGTTGTCTCTTTTCCTTATTTTTGACGATATGAGCTGAAAGCTTAACTGCTGATTTAGTCCTATATTTTCTATGATATTACCTGAAGTGAGTCGTCTCTTTGACATATTTCTGATGATCTTAGCTGAAATCTTAACTGTTGATTTTCTCCCTATACTTTCTATGATCTTAGCTGAAGTTCAGCATTCACTCGGTCCTACAAAAAAATTCTAATCATATCAAAGCTTCAGTCTTCATTATAATACTTCTTGCTTGTTGCAACAACCCCGGTTTAGATTGACCCATGCCCTAAGTTATTTGCTGAAATATCACAGGCATCATGCTAGTGTTTGTTTGGCGAATGAGAGTTAGAATAAATAGTAAATTTAGAATGCAAAGCACTATGTGTGGTGCCATTGAGATGACCATCTCGTTGTTGGAGTGTATTAAGGGTTTAGTTCCAAAACCACTTGACATAAATGACTACTTGTCTTTCTGTAAATGTGCATATCTTCGTATTAATGCATTCTGAGGTAGAAAATTTAGCTAAAAAGGTTTGTTTCTCTGTGCAGATGTCTCTACCATCAATGATTATAAAGCTCACTTTGGGTTTGCTCTGGTGCATCATCCACTTAGCAATCAGCTTTTTAAGCTTATGTTCTCATCTGATTTTCAATCTAGAGTGTTGTCTTATTTCATCTGGGTTGTTGTGGAAGTATTGGAATCTCCAACTGGCGAGACTCAAATACCTCGCTATCGTGGTAGATAGCAGAGATGCTAAGAATACTGTGAAGATCAATCAGCTGTTATGTTGGCTGAAAACTCTTGGTGTGAAGTATGTATGTCTATACGACATTGACGGTAAGACACTCAGTTCACTATTCTAATTTGCAGGTACTATTACCTTCAGTCTGTAATTTATCTAAAATGAACATGTTTATAGAAGTCAAGAGCCATTAAGTAGCAATACAGGGGCTGCATCCATATTTGGAGGGCAGGGGCAGAAGCGAGCAATACAGACTAATAGCCTTATATCCATGCTGCCTCATACATTTCAGCTTCTAATATTTATTATATTTATGCATGAACACGTAATAGTGCACAAGATCTGTACCTTATTATCCTATACTGCAACACAGGAGTGCTAAAGAAACTGTTTGAACCTGGTATAAATGGATCAAGAGATAACAAGCCCGGAAATTATTTGGTAAGTTACAGACTCGAGCTTGCTTTGTTTTCTATCTAAAGCCTCACAGTGTTTGCATTCCCTAGTGGTTATGTTTTTGATAGTTTTCTGAACCATTGGTTATGGCCATATGTAGGATGCCAGTGCAAATATCAAAGCCTTAGACAATTGTCAGAAACAGATGACAATAGAGTGTATTTCTGGTTCTGATGGCAAAGAGGGCATTGCTAAAGCAGCCAACTTACTTTGCTCCACTTATTTAAACGGTGACAGCTATACTCAAGAGAATGTGAAAAGTGAAGAGAATGTAAAAAATGAGCCAGTATTTACAGAAACTGACATGGCCAGTGCACTGAAATCCATAGGTATGCTTAAACAAGTCCCTTTTTCATGCATGATATACATTATATGCTAATGGATCATGTGCTAGTTGTTTTATAATTTATATCATTGCAACTCCAGATGAGTACTTAAGTGCCTGCCTTGTACGTTAGGTTGTGCTGGACCAGAACCTGATCTTCTACTTGTGTATGGTCCTGCCAGATGCCATTTAGGCTTTCCTACATGGAGATTGCGGTATACTGAGATTATGTAAGTTTCCTCATCTGGTAGTATTCCTAGTTCTAAGTGTCACATTGCACCTGTCATACTGAACTTAGATCACATGCTATCATTCTTTGATACACAAATAACTCTTGTCCATACCTATTTATATTGACATATGGTAGAAAACTACTGTTGATTGGAGTTTTATTCTACTCAAATTTTGAGGCTTTGGAAGAAATTTATTTCTCATATTTTCCTCTAATAAATGCATTCAGCTTCAGCCCATTTATTGCCTAACTTTTCCTTCATTAACATAGTAAATCTCTTTTGCGTAATTAATGCAAAGTTGAACTTAGCATACCATCCCCGTAAAGTACTAAACATTTGTTACCATATTATACTAGAGTTTCAAAATTTGTCGTATGCTTTTATAAATTGATACATGTTCTTGTTGGCTAATTAGAGTGCATTCAATGTAATTTTCCGTTAGATATATGAGAATGCTAACGTCCAATTTGTCACCCGTCTTTGACCCTCATGCGTCCAAGTCATCAGTCGCGCCCCACGTTAGTATTTATGTGCAGTTTTTTTATTCCATGGCAACGCACGGGCATTTGGCTAGTTGATATAATGGGCATGCTTAGTTGGTTGCCCTGAAAGTATAGTGATATTATTTTAGATTCTAAAAATACCACTTTAGATTCTGAATGTTACAAGTAGAGAAGAGAAAACCATGCTTCAGTCATGTTATAAGATCATTCCAACTGGAGTGTGAGTGATAAATTAGTATCACTATCTATTTCCACCATTGAAAACTCTCCGTTCTTTCCTTTCCAGGCATATGGGACCTCTGAAATCAATGAAATACGGCGCCATTGTGAAAGCCTTACATAACTACTCAAAGAAACACCAAAACTATGGTACGTTTAGATTTTGACCAGGAATTGTGTCGTGCAGAATATTGTTTTTACCTTTAGCAGTTACCTAGGTCTTATACAGATGAACATTTTAGCTAGTGAAAGTACCCTGATCCTATAGGAAAAAATTGTTTGCAAAATAATTCATGCTGTAATATCTAGAACGTCCTCCGTTTCATCGCTATAGGAACTGTACTAAATTTTTAGGATATAGCAGCCTTTTATATTATGTCTGCTTTGTAATTTACTTACAGAATAAGCCACCCCTACAATGTTTTCAATTTCAACAGTACCGATACATTGCTTTCACTCATGTGGGAAAACAAAAAAAAAACTATATTAATTAATGATAGCCCTGAACGCACTAACATTTTTACACATTTCGCCGTCTAACATTTTGCGTCTCAGGTAAATGAGAGCTGATGGTACTTATATACTGAAGACAAGGCTGTTGTGTAGAAAAGCACTCCTGGAACTGGAAGCTTGACAACTGTTTTGTCTTTTCGGTTCGTGATTATACTACTAGAGGTTAGTTACGATCAAGTCGCAGATACCCATGTTGTAATATCTTTTGGTAAGATTAGAAGTGTTATTGATAGAACATACGGGAATGGATCCCATTGTAAAGCTTGCCTGGTCATGAAGATTAATGAATCTGCTCTTGAGCGAGCACATATGGATTGATATCAGCAATGTTCTGCACCCAAATCATGCCGATCTTTTTGGTTGTGAACGCAGCAGCCAGTAGCTGCTGACATGTTTTTTTTTTTTTGAATTGGAACTTTGATGTTGGTTTCTCCGTTGTTGGCTGCTGACACGTTTTTTTTTTTTGAATTGGAACTTTGATGTTGGCTTTCTCCATTGTTGGCTGCTGACACGATTTTTTTTTTAATTGGAACTTTGATGTTGGCTTTCTCCATTGTTGGCTGCCGACACGTTTTTTTTTTAATTGGAACTTTGATGTTGGCTTTCTCCATTGTTGGCTGCTGACACGTTTTGTGAATTGGAACTTCAATTTTTGGCTTTCTCCATTGTTGCTGGTATGTACCTGATGGGCTCAGTCATTTCCTTGTGGTTTCTGGACTCCTTTATACTCTGCTTCATATCATCATATGTTCTTTTGTGTATCTACATGTTAAATCGATAGCTTTGCTACTCTACGTGCTTGATATACATGTCGAAAATATTTATATATGATCAGAGGGTTCTAAAATGGTCAACTCTTCGTTGTGTGGCGTCGGTGTTCTTTTCATGTTTCATTTCTCTAATTTTGCTTCTTCTCCATTCGCTTAGATGTCGCCCCCTGAACTCTCAATCCTTAAAATTGATCGGAGGTACAGAGTACATAGTTTGGAAGAAATGAAGGTACAAATCTACTATTTTTAAGGTTTAAAACAGACTTCACCTGTAACTATCTGAGAGTACAAATTATTATGTACTCCACTCCATATATATGAAAGACGTGAAGAAGACAAAATGCTCTAAGAGCAACTATAATCGGACGCATCAAACGACC
The DNA here is from genome assembly GCA_022496015.1 of Hordeum marinum. Lineage (NCBI taxonomy): Eukaryota > Viridiplantae > Streptophyta > Magnoliopsida > Poales > Poaceae > Hordeum > Hordeum marinum. The sequence goes on from CM039675.1 coordinate 427,461,957, forward strand.
CCTCGTACGTCTATGGTCCCGTCCGATCAGTGACCGGACAGGAGAAAGAAAGAAAAAAGTGACCCAATTGAACCCCTTATATCATCCTTATACGTCAGATCTGTTCACGAATCCTCGTTTCCATCTCAAATATAAAGAGGATATAAGGATTCGCGGACGCGCACAGTCAGTCTGTCACGTAGGACGCGACCTCATCTCGGATCATCTTTTCTTTTTCTTTATTCATTCATCTCTCTTTATTTTCATCAATCACGTACAAGTGACCGGACATATGATTTTTTTTTGAAAAATATGACTGTACGGATGGACAAATAGAGGACGGGTCCGATCAATGATCGTGAATGTTTTAAGGAGTCATATTTGCTATGTTCAATAGAAGTTGTAAAAATATAAAAAAGAAGAGGATGAAACACAGACGAACCCGTCACAGCCAGTCAACCACTCAAGCTCGAGCGGGCGTGAGTGCGTGACCGTGGGACTGGCTGGGTCTTGGCGTGAGGTGGTGACCCACCCGCAAGGCCGAGAGCGAACTACCCGAACCCAGAGTACGCACGCACGCCCGAGCGTCCCCGCTCTCCGCACGCGCGCCGCCGCCGCCGCCACCATGTCGCTGCCGACGCAGTGCCCCTACTGCCGGTCCCCCGCGCCGGCGCGGTGCGCCACCACGCAGCCGCCGCTCTCCCGCGCCGTCTCGGAGTGCTCCTCCTGCGCCCGCCTCGTCCTCGAGCGCCACCTCCACACCCACCCCTTCTTCCCCCTCCTCCCCTCCCTCCACCCGCTCCCCCTCGTCACCCCGGACCTCGCCGCCGCCGCCCCCGCCCCCGCCTCCCCGTCCCCCAGCGACGACGACGACCCCTTCCTCCCCGCCGGCTTCGTCTCCGCCTTCTCGGCCTTCTCCCTCGAGCGCCACCCCGTCCTCGCCCGCTCCGCCTCCGCCTTCTCCGGCCAGCTCGCCGAGCTCGAGCGCGCGCTCGCCGTCGACGCCGCCGCCTCCTCCACCCCGGACCCCGCGGGCCCCATGGTCTCCGTCGACAGCCTCCGCGCCTACCTCCAGATCGTGGACGTCGCCTCCATCCTCAGGCTCGACCGGGACATCGCCGACCACGCCTTCGACCTCTTCAAGGAGTGCTCCAGCGCCACCTGCCTCAGGAACCGCAGCGTCGAGGCGCTGGCCACCGCCGCGCTCGTCCAGGCCATCCGCGAGGCACGGGAGCCCAGGACGCTGCAGGTTTGTTTCTGCTGCGCTCGTGCTCTCTTTATATCTGTTCAAATACTCCCGTGCGGGGATTGATAGGCATATATGTGTGTGTTTCTCCAAGCAGCCAGGATTTGGACTAACCAGGAATGGTAGTTAGGTTCTGAAACGAAAAGATGGATCACCACAATGTAATTTAAGATTTAATTGCTTCAAATTTGGGGATCTTGTTTATCAATTCTTATAACCTAGTCCATTCAATTTTCAAACAACTCAACAGATGATCCCTCTCTGGACAGAATTGTTGTTGGATGATATGCTGATTTCCAGTAAATTGATTTACGGACCAAAGTCTCTAATTCCCTTATCAATTTACTGAAATGACTCTACTCAGTAGTATCACCTTTTATCGAGCATTTGGTCGTGTTAACTTGAATATACGAGGATGGCAAATAATCCTTCTTTCGTTTGACTCTTTAACATTTGCTCTATTTTGTTGAATTATATAATTATGTATGTCACAAATACCTTGATTCAACCTAACAAAACAACATTAGTCCATGGCTGTACCAAACACCGTTTATACAAGGATCATGTCAATTTATGTTGTGCAAACTAGCATGGTGTCCCGCGCAATTGAGTCGGAAATAGTTTAATTATGTAATTGTGGAAATATTTTAATTGTCTATTTCCAGTAAATTGGCGCGCACGTGTATTCTGGTGGATGTATATTATTCAGAAGGATAGGTAGATATTAAACAACCTTCTTGTGTACTAATGCCCAAACCTACAATTCAGAAGATTGAATGATGTTTGCTTATAGTTGTAGGCACCATCTAGGAAAGGTATTTACAATATCAATGGTTGGATGCGTTTAGCTGCAATTATAAAGGCATCTAAATGATCCAATCAAACATAAAAGGAAAAAAAAGGAAAACCCCGCACGAATCTCCACCTAAAATTAATGACATATGACTTAGATATGCAATACTTGGGGCACATCTAGATGTGCTTTAGCAAAACCGTAAAGGGGTTTATCTGTCTTGATCCATTAAGAGTTAATGTTCCACCTAGATAGGCTATATTGTTTTTCTAATGAGATTGTATAGTAATTTTTTGTGTGCGTGATCTTTTGATCAATTCGGTTTCCTAGTCGAGACCTATTGTTCAGAGTGGATTGCTAAATTAGCCCTACATTCCAAACTTTGCACCACCACCACCAGGGACAGAGCTAGACAGATTGTAGAGCCCGGGGCCCCGGGCAAAGAATAAAGTGCACTGAGCTAGCTAGGCATTTGCCCATTAATCGACTGACATTTTTTCATGATTGGCTCAAATTCCAATGGAACTTCCTCGGCTGAACCTGGGCAGTTGCCTGGGGTCACCAGGAGCTAGCTCTGCCACTGACAACCACGTACAATGTCATCCAGGAGCCGCCCTACATGCCATATTGCCATGTATATATGCATCAGAGTGGCTGCCTAATTAATCTGCTAGTCCTACTTAATATCTCTTTGGTGAACAGCGCCAACCATCTCACATACTATGTACATGCTACATTCGTGCATGTAGCAAAACCTAGAGATAGGGGCAATATCCATTTTATTAAGAAAAAAACATGGTGTGTGCCTGCACATAAATACGGAGAGACATAAAAGAGGCAAACAAAATAGGATGTTCACAGCACTGAAGAGATCAAAACGTGACATACCTGTTCGTGTTGGTTTTGTTTAACGTGAAGTACAGGAGATTCACGGTCTAGATGTACTGCTGTGTTGCATAGGTAATATGGGTCCACCAATCAATGAAATTGAGTGCAAGTAGGAACATCTAATGGTTATCCTTTATTGATATAAAGAAGGCCTGCCAGATCGATGGTCAGATGTTTGATTTTCTCCTGAGAATTTCTAGCATATCTTTCTATGTTTTCTTCTGTATTGTGCTTTTCTAGTATATACTCCCTCCGTCCGGAAATTCTTGTCCTAGAAATGGATGTATTTGGACTTATTTTAGTTATAGATACACCCATTTTATTCATTTATAGGCCAAGTATTTCCGGACGGACGGAGTAGTAGATAGATAGTAAGTATATTTGATGTAGCATTTTTGGTTATTACTGTATTTTTCAGTCAGTGCTGATCCATATTCTGTTTACTGCATATCCAGGAAATCTCCACAGCTAGCAATCTTCCTCAGAAAGAAATAGGAAAATACATCAAAATACTGGGCGAATCTCTTAAACTGAGCCAACCTCTTAACAGCAATTCAATAGCAGTTCACATGCCTCGGTTTTGCAACCTCCTCCAGCTCAATAAATCAGCCCAGGTATTAGATGAGCTGAAAACCTGAGACATCATGAAAAATAATTTGTCCTGCTTTTAACATGCTTTGTGTCGTTTCCTCAGGAACTTGCAGCCCACATAGGCGAGGTGGTTGTTAATAAATGCTTCTGCACGCGGCGAAACCCTATAAGCATATCTGCTGCTGCTATCTACCTTGCATGTCAGCTTGAAGACAAGCGCAAAACCCAGGCAGAGATCTGTAAGGTTACAGGTCTTACAGAGGTCACCCTACGCAAGGTGTATAAAGAGCTGTTGGAAAATTGGGATGATTTGCTACCCCCTAACTACACGCCAGCTACACCACCGGAGAAAGCTTTCCCGATGACAAACATATATTCGGCGCGTTCATCAAGCGGAAAAGATCTTTATCAGGATAAGTTGCTGGATAATATCAAGCAAAAAGGCTCTGAAGCTGCAGAGCCTGATCACATGGTAATTGTAAGAGAGGATGAAGATAAGAAAACCACTCCTCCTGGTTGGCTTCCTTCAAAGCATGAGCCCCATGACTTGAACCAGGCGGGTTGGCAGCCGAATGTTCCATTTTCAGCTGCTCCAAAATTGGACCGCGACAATATGGAGACGAACGTTCGTGGTTTTAACCTCAATGAGGAGTCATGTCCAATGGATTGTGAAAAGCCAGACGTTTCAGTGAAGCCACCCTTTGCTGATCGATGGCCGACTGAAGCAAAGGTGCTTCCACCTCCCAGCAGACAGCCTCTACCATGGCAGCTTAAGCAAGCGGGGCCGGCAACCGGGTCATCATCTTATCCGAGGAGTCGTGAGACTCAGCTGGGCTTGGGCATGGACTTTCTGTCTGGGCGTGGGAAAAGTAGTGCTGGTGATGGCAGCGATGGCCGTGACAAAGAGGGCAAGTGAAGAAGATTGCAGCTGCAGATGTTCATAGCCAAATTAGAAGAAATCAGCTCTGTAAATATAGATGTTCATCTATAGTCGAGATTAATTTGACAACATCCGCCTTTCTGATGCATCATATATATGATGAATTTTACTTCACAATGTGACTAGTTACTTCCAAATTAGCTAGCTTGCCAGTATTCTCATAATGTTTCATGTAACCAATTGACATGCCTTTCAATTTTTGCATTGCCTTCCACAACCTACACCAAGAAAATCTGCTCGTGCGTGGTTTATTTCTCTGATCAATCAACGGGAGTGCTGCCTTTGCATGGAAAGAGAAGTGGAAAAATAGATAAGTACAACCTCCATCTTGATGAAATGAGTGTATCTAGACGTGTTTCAGTGTGTTTTTAGTGCGTGGATACACTCATTTCAGGAACAGTTAATTTTGAACGGAACGGGTACAAGGGTAGAGCGTTTTTAAGTGGAACACCCTTTTCATTAAGAGAGAAGTACAAAAAACAGATAGGAACACGTCGAAACCCGTGCATGAAATTTATGCCTCTTTGAATATACTCCCTTTGTCTCATGATGTAAGACATTTTTTGATACTAATGTAATGTTAAAAATCATCTTACATTATGGACCGAAGGGAGTACTTTGTAATGATTTGGAAGTTATTTTGTGTAAAATCATGATAATGGATGGAGGGGGCATGTTTTTCACAATGCAAGCCCGTTTGCAACACAAGATTTTCAATGGATCTTCCAGCAGTTGATCCTCTCCAGCAGCGGAGATACAACTGAGTTTCGAGCAGAGAACACAGGCGAGAAATCGGCATGGTTTCGCGAGAAACATGCTAAAAATGTCGTCGCAGGCAACTGGTGCTGTATGAAGAACGACAGTTGAGTGCAAAACAGAATAGGACAAACCCGAAGGACCCAAACGCAAAAACGCACACCGAACTGGATAATACACCGCGATAGCGAAGCAGAGGCCTTCCAACGCCCCCTCCCTCGCCGCTCTCCATTCCTTCCACTCCCATCCCCTCCCCCGTCGCCATGGCCGTCTCCACCTCCGCCTCCACGCTCCCCCTCCTCTTCCTCCACCGCTCCGCCGCAAGCCCGAGCCCCTCCGCGCTCTCCTTCGCCTCCTCCCTCCGCGCGTCCCCGCTGCGCTCCCGCGCCTCCGCCTCCGCCGCCCCGCCAGCCGAGATACTCGCCGACGACCTGCCCTCCGACACGCCTCCGGTACGTGGCCACGCGGGACGATACGCTCGCATGTGCTGCGAAACTTGCAAACTGCCTTGCAGACGGTGTTCTCGTTAGTGGCGTGCAATTTTCGTGGATGCATTGGTGCAGTTCAGCGATTGTAATACCGTGGTTTTTCAGGTTGGTGAGGGGTCGGGAATTCCGATGCCGTCGTCGATTGGGGAGGATGGGGAGGAGGTACCTTACCTTATCCACGAGCTTAAACTTTTCATGGCTATTATTATGTTGGCAAATGTTTCCATTCATGAGCTGTTATTGATGCGACTGCATTGCGAGATTTCATGTTCGCGCATTGTCTCCATGTCTTGTGGTTGCTACATACTTTGCATATAACAATTTCAAATGAAATGGGTGTGTTGATAAGCCGAGCTAAAAATTGATACTAAGCATGCATACAATACAATGTACTAAGCATAGTGACTAGCAGTAATTATGTGGGGTAAAATTCTTTGTCGGTTCTTGGTTAGCGCACCTTGAGCATTTGACTCGTTATAAATGTTGCTGGTGTGAGTCCGTTTTGGATGTGGGACTGCTGTTTCACCTTAGATAACGTCAAGTCCTTACTGTTTTGCTTTCGTTGTTACTGAGTTTTGCCGTGTTACCTAAGAGATTGTATACGAAATGTGGTGATGTATGTTTTTAAGTCTCCACTTTTCAACCGAGTGAGGATGATATCTAAGTTAGCATGTGGTTAGCAGTGGTGAAGTCTTCCACGTTCAACTGAATGCTAAATTGGTCCCTGGATGAAATGGCTAACTGTATCTGACCATGACTCCTTCTCATGGATCTTTCTTAGAATAGTCGGCTCTGTGGCTTCGAAGCTTAGTTTAAATATTTTTTTGTTGTGCCCTTTACCTATCTATGACCATTCTTATTGAACACCTTATTCTCTCACTCTTGTGGGTTTCTCCATGTCAACAGTCTTCTGAATTTTCTAATCACCCGCCTTAAATTCTCAAATGGTTCCTATTCTTCTATTATCTTCTGTTATATATTTGCTCAACCATTATTCGCACATAGATGCACAGATTTTATAACAATATACCAGCACCATTCTTGATGCGGTTAGCTCTTATTGCTTTTTCTTTGTTGGGACTGATTTTCTGGGTTTGTGGGCTGAGAAAAAAGTAGTCTATCACTAGAACTGATGATCCCTTTTAGGAATAATCTATGGATGGTTGCTTATCTTTTGTGGGAACTCCTTAGATTGTGTTCTAACTGCTGACTTCTAATATTGTTGGTGTTGGTGAAGTAGAGTTTATGTTACAGTAGGTTAGTACTTGATAGTAATCTGCCAGTGATTACTACTGCCTAACATTATGTGCTTCCTTTCTTACTTGCACGTTTGTCAGTTCTTAAGCATGTCCATCGTGCATGTCTGTGTGCAGTTGCTGTTTGGTGATACTGCCAGGAAAGAAACTGTTCCAAGGGCACGTGCACAGTCGCACTCGTCCTTCAGTGATTCCTTCAATGTATCTCAAGAGAGGATAGTGATAACGAACAGTTCTGGAGAGAAACTCATTGGTGTTTTGCACGAAGCTGGATCTAAGGACATTGTAGTGTTATGCCATGGGTTTAGATCATCAAAGGAAAGTAGAACCATAATGGGTCTTACTGATGCATTAACATCCAAGAGGATTAGTGTATTTCAGTTTGATTTTTCTGGCAATGGAGAAAGTGAAGGCACATTTCAGTATGGCAACTACTACAAAGAGGTGGATGATTTGCATAGTGTAATCCAGCATTTTAAGGAACACAAGCGTGATACTCGTGCTATTGCTGGCCACAGTAAGGGAGGAGATGTGGTCATCATCTATGCGTCCATGTATCAAGATGTATCTCGTATTATCAACATATCGGGCAGATTTGATCTGAAACGTGGAATTGCAGATCGTCTTGGCAGTGACTATATGGAAAGGATAAATCAACATGGTTTCATTGATGTGGCACAGAAAACAGGACAGTTCATGTACCGTGTAACCAAAGAAAGTCTGATGGGCCGTCTTAGCATAGATATGCAAAGTGCATGCATGTCTATTGACCCTAATTGCAGGGTCCTGACAGTTCACGGTTCTGACGATGATGTTGTGCCATCGGAGGATGCTCTGGAATTTCATAAGTATATAGGCAACCACGAAGTGCATATTATTGAAGGAGCTGATCATAGATATTCATCTCATCGGCTTGAGTTGGCTAACATTGTAATGAAATTTGTTACATCTATCTGACAGAATGATGTTGGAACAAATGTAACCATGACGATGCATGTTTGACCCAATGTTTTTGTGATTGGCATTGCCATCATTTTCTTTCCAACATGCTACAAAATTATCCTATCAAATTTAGTTGAAGTGTGAAGTGTTCATGCTTGTGGCACTGTTGACTGTATTTCCATCATACCTTCAGTCAATTTCATATTTGCATATTTGATTTGGTGTTTCTGTTTCATTGGGTCACCTGCAGAAGTTGGTGTTCTCTGTAGAACTAACATTATTGGGTATCAATATTTTCTGTTTGCAGCTGGCACCCAAGCAGAAGATCAGGATCAAGCTGAGGTCTTACTGGGTGCCATTGATCGAAGACTCCTGCAAGCAGATCATTGAAGCTGCAAAAACAACTAATGCCAAGACCATGGGTCCTGTTCCTCTGCCAACCAAGAAGAGAATATACTGTGTGCTCAACTCTCCCCATGTGCACAAAGATTCAAGGTTCCACTTTGAGATCCGGACACACCAGCGGTTGATTGATATCATGTACCCGACCGCCCAGACGATCGACTCATTGATGCAGCTCCAGCTCCCCGCCGGGGTGGATGTCGAGGTTAAGCTATGATCCCACTAGAGCTGAACAATTTAAAATTCTATGTCATGTAATGCTCCTTTCTGAAGACTTCCTAGTTGGTCGGTCTTTTTGCTGTCTGAGACTTGAAACATATGTAGAGCCTGTAACACGAAAAAACATGTTCAGATATGAAATATCATGCAGTTAAAGCGGTACCGAGCAAGCTTATTTGCATTGTGCTATATCGATGTCTTGGTTTGAACTTGTTATGTTTCATGAAGGAGCGGAATTGTCTGACCTTGATCGTTTGTAGCAGTGCAGCAGCTACAAATTATGAGTGAGCATTTGTTTCCTGTCCCAGAACTGGTTCATCTAGAAATTACTCCATTCGTACTAGCTGTACTGATTTTTGTGCTGATCCAACATAGTACTGGCAAAGCTTTCAAATTTCTCCTGAAAATAGTACTCCCTCTGTTCATAAATATAAGACGTTTTAGAGACTTGTATGTTCAGTCTAGAACGTCTTATATTTGTGAACAGAGGAAGTAGTTCACAAGCTAGTTTGATCAGGGTATGTTCTCAGTTTTGACCTAAAAACCACGGGAAGCTCTGTTTGTCTGGTCTGTAGCCAGTCTAGCAGGGAAGCTGTTGTGGGCTAAAAGTCAGCTAGAGACCAGACATTCACAGGCATAGAGACAATGCAGAGTAACCGTCTCCAGCGTTAATTATTTTCTCGCTGTTGCACTATATTTCATTGTGAAGTCCATATGCATGAAAAATCATGCAGTTGAAGTACTGAGGGAGATTATTTGCATTATTATACGGATGCCCTCTTTCCACTTATATTTTATTTAAGGGGGTAGTATTATCAGACCTTAGAGTGTCAGTAACAATACAGTACAGTAGGTAGCTGCATATTGCCCGCCAATTTATTCAGTGAGCATCAGCAATTGGCTTGTCCCCAAGACGGCATCTGTTGTTGATCTCTTGGCCCAGCGTAATGCTGTCTGCACCGATTTTTCTGTGCTGGTTCAGCATACGGACTAAACTTCCTAATCTCCCCTGAAGTAGTCCAAATCTGCAAGCCGATTCGATCAACAACTGTTCCAAGTTTCAACCTCAGAGCCAGCGGAAGCCCAAGTGCCTTTTTTTGGTTCATGAGAACAGGAAAAGTAGTGTAATAAACACAGTCAAATCAAAATCACACTACCCCCGCATTTGAAAAAAATATCATATTACATGAAAATGTATATTTAAGATTTTGTTATGGCACTAAAGACACCGGTCTTGCAATTTTGGATCGTTTGTTATCTATTTTGGAGGACTTTTTTTTTTCCTTGTACTCAAAACTCTTAATACAATTCTCTTGTTTTTTTTTTTCATATGGTTTGATCTAAATACTTGCATTTCTCTAATTTTATAGATTCAACAGGACATGTCACTGAGACATTGTGTTTCTCCTACCGACATGTTTAAACAATCGTCCGAATAAAAAAAACCTTGAACAGATGATTTCTCCCTTTGTTTCCCCTTTGCTCCATCCATTTGACATCTTGGTATAATTTTTTTGTTTTTATATTTTTTTCATCCATATACCTATGGTATGGTAATTCTACATGGTTCAAGAGGACATGCCACTTCAATTACATGGTTTTTCCTATTTGTATGTTTTGATATTCCCACGAATCAAATAGGCCCTCGTCAAATGGATAAATGGTGTTAGCAGTGGAAAATTAATAATCTTATACCTGTATTTTTTTTCTTTGCTTTTCCTATGAACCAGAGAAGAACATTTGGAAACCTAACCTTCAGAAGCACATATAGTAAGTAAACCGCCCTGACGCCAAACAATAATTTCGCGGTTGACCGGCTTCTATCCGTGGCGGAACTTGACCTTCGCAGCCGCCTGAAGAGAAGGGTGATCAGCCTTGCGGTCCTCGAGAGGCAAGGAAGCGTCAATGCGCCAGAATTACAAATCTCAGAGAGGGCGACGCAAACACAAAATTCTTCCACCGACGCATTAATGCTAGACTAAGGAAAAATCACATTCACAAGATCAAGCATGGTCACGGGTGGGTCACTGAACATGGCCAAAAAGAGGAGATAGTCCACGGTCACTTCCAAGGGGTCATGGGGAAAGGAAACACGAGCAACGTCGACTTCAATTGGGATGAGCTTGACATCCAACAACATGACTTGCTACACCTGGGCGACCCCATCTCTATGGACGAGGTTTGGGCGGCTATTAAAGAGCTGCCCGGGGACAAGGCCCCCGAGCCAGACGGTTTTACGGGCACCTTCTTCAAGAGGTGTTGGCCAACCATCAAGCACGACTTCATGTGGGTGGTTCACAACTTCGACTCCCTCCACACTTCTCATCTTTAATGGCTCAACTCTGCCAATGTTGTGCTCTTGCCCAAGAAGGACGGGGCGGAAGACATCTCAGATTACAGGCCAATCAGCCTCGTGCACGTCATCGCCAAAATTATTGCCAAGATTATGTCCCTGCGTCTGGCCCCGCACATGGACGCCCTTGTTTCGAACGCTCAGAGTGCTTTCGTTAAGAAGAGGAGTATTCATGACAACTTCATGTACATCCGCAACTTTGCTTGCCGGCTGCACAAATGCAAGACACCCGCCCTACTCTTCAAGCTTGATATTAAGAAAGCTTTTGACTCGGTAAAATGGGAATATATCTTGGACCTGCTACAGCGCAAGGGATTTCCTTGCAAAATTTGAAACTGGATTGCTGCTTTGCTCTCAACGTCATCTTCTCGTATTATGCTCAACGGCCTCCCAGGCCCCCCATCAAGCATGGACGTGGGTTTCGGCAAGGGGACCCCATCTCTCCTCTTCTGTTTGTCCTTGCCATCGACCCCCTTCACCAAATCCTCGACCTAGCTACTCGCAAAGGTATCATCCACAAGATCCGTGGGCCCGGTGCCATGATGCGAACCTCCCTCTACGCGGATAACGCGGCCATTTTCATGGCTCCTATCAAGAGCGACATCGACAACCTTTCAGTCATCCTTAAAGGTTTTGGTGAGGTGACAGGGCTTTGCACGAATTTCCTCAAGAGCTCGGTTGTGCCCATTCGTTGCAACAATCTTCCCCTCAAGCGCATTCTGCGGAGTATCCTGGCGACCCGTGCCTCATTCCCAATAAAATATTTGGGTCTATCCCTTTCAGTTTGGCAACTAAGGAAGATGGACTTCCAGTACCTAGTAGACAAGGTGGCTGGTAAATTAACGGCATGGGACGGACAAAACATCACTACTATTGGGCGCATGTCGCTCGTCAGATCGGTCATAACCTTCCAAGCAGTTTTCTCTATCACGCCTCTCATTGTGCCGCAGGGTACCCTGCACAACCTCAACAAGCTTGAGAGGGCCTTTCTTTGGTCGGGTTCGGACAAAACGACCGGTGCAAAATGTAAGGTAAATTGGGATGTGGTTTGTCGGCCAAAGGCTTTCGGAGGCCTCGGGGTTCTCAACACTGATAAATTTGCAAGAGCTCTCCGCTTGCGTTAGCCTTGGTATGAATGGAAAGAGCCCCACAAGCTTTGGGTGGGCTTGGGAAACCCGTGCACCGAGGAAGACCTTGACTTCTTCTATGCTTCCACCACCATCACTGTTCGGAATGGGGCTAAAACACCTTTTTGGGACTCCCCGTGGTTGCTTGGCCGCAATCCTAGAGACATCGCTCCTTTGATTCATGAAGCCTCCACCAGAAAGAATTGGAAAGTTTGGGAGGCTCTGCGTGGTAATGCATGGATGACAAAGATCAAGCAACAAACTGTCGTCTCCGGTGCCCATGTCCGAGAACTTTTCTCCTTATGGATGCTAGTCAACGACTTTCCCTTGATGCCCAAGATGAGGATGTCATTGTCTGGAAGCACGCTGTGTATGGTATTTACACGGCCACAACCGCATACAAGGCTCGATTTCTTGGCTTGACGAACTCTCCTATGGACTTCATGGTTTGGAAGGCATGGGCCCCTCCAAAAGTCAAATTCTTCGCGTGGCTTGCTCTACAAAACCGGATATGGACCGCCGACCGTCTGGAGCGACGTGGGTGGGACAATTGTGGTCTTTGTCCTCTCTGCAACAGGGTGCAAGAAACGGTCATCCACCTTTTCGTCACGTGACGCGTCTCTATTCGACTATGGCGATTGGTTATAGAGAAGTTTGGACTGACACACATGGACACCTCTGATTGGCACCTCGAGGACTTCCTTGCCAGATGGTGGGACAAGCGAACTGACATGACAACCCCCAATAGACGGGCCATGGCCTTTCTCACCATGCTTGTCTCTTGGTCTATTTGAAAGGAGCGGGACGCTAGAGTCTTCCGTCACAAGAGCGCTCCACCGTCTATCATTCTTAATTGCGTAGTTGCCGAGGCCAATCTATGGGTTATCGCAGGTGCTGAGAAACTAGGGATGATTATTGTACGCGAGTAATCGGCAAGCCGTGCACGTGTGTCGGTTGTAAAACTCTATTCTCCTCTTATTTAATGGATGAGGCAAATCTTTTGTCTCCGTTTTAAAAATAATAATTTCGCTGTTGATTTCACGGTCAATTAGTCATCCTGGTTGAGAAAAAAAATGAATAAAGGTTGGTCTTTACTCTTAGCAGCCTACTACACCTCGCAGCCCACATATTCATGCCTATACTATAGTAAAGTCGGTAGTATATTTGCAGTGCCACTATTATTTTTTTGTCGTCCACCGAAAACGGCCGCAGCATGTCGAAACTGGATAGCGTTTGTGGACCAGCAAATGCATATGTAATCCTTTGGGGGCGACCCATACGAGCTTACCTGCCTGCCTCCTTCTATTTTTATTATTGTGTCCGGCTGCTTGTTTATCAGTGGAGTCGCATCCGTTGCTCTTGAAATGCAGAACCACTGACCCAGATGTCACCGTCAGGTCACTGACCACAATCCTACCTCTTTGGCCTTGTGTTCTACTATTTTCTTGGTGTTGTTTCCGGCTGCTAGATCACCAGATGAGTCGGATGCTACATATCTTGGACTAGCTAGCTAGCTATTGCACTTGTTGAAATGCAGAGTGAATTGACCCAAATGTCGCCGTCAAGTCGCTGAGCACGATCCTACTCGTTCATTTTGACCTGGATAAGTTTTTTTTTTGAACTCGTGCCACTTGAGGACTCGATTCATTAAAAAGGCAGATGAGAGTTGTCCGGTTAATTTGCAAAAAACCAAACGAAAACCATTACAACACGTTCACAAGATAAGTCATCCCGGCTGACCTGGCTATCCACGAGACCCACGGACATCACCAAGGGAAAGACACCGTCGAGGTGGTTGTCTACGATGCCATCGTCGTCACTTCTCTCCGAGCAAACCACCCCGGCTTCACCACGAACAACACTTCACTTGAGCAGTTTTTTTTTTTAGAATCAACGACGAACAGTAGTAAATGTATGTCAAAACGCAAAGCCCATTTTGGGTTCCGGCCGAGTAGTACATATCGCACACAAACAGCAGTAGGGAAATCGCCATCGACTCATCATCGTGTACAGTCGACAGAGAGCGAGCTCCAACGTGCTCCACTGCACTGTTTTTGGCCCCCGTTTGCATCACACATGCATCAAATTTCAATGCGTATTGGGGGCATTCTCCTCCGAATTTCTCCGGCCGTCTCCTTTTCAGAAAGGGAGAGATCTTGCGCGCGCCGGCGGCGGCTTATCGACTCCGAGCGCGATATCTCCTTGGCTCAGTTATTAGCCACCACGACGCAGGCGTCGCTTTCACTTGGACTGGAGTGGTGTCACTTGCTACGTCCGCGGCAATAATCGCAGGGCTGGATCGGATGCAGCGCACAAACTCTGGAGTCCGTCCGGCTGCACACGCGGTGTAGAACTTTGTTTCAGGGCAACCCCCACCTGCAAAAGTCAGCCTGAACCACCGCCTAGCCACGTCGCGACAAAGGAGTCGCAGACTGTATTGAAGGGCAATCTTTCGCCGAGACAATCCCTGTATATCTTTTTGACCTCATTGCATTGCACCATCACAAAAGAAGCGAACCCGATCACTATGCGAGCAAACGAAACCTCAAACACCATCAAAGGACAAGCGCCTATGAAAGGAGGTCAACCAACAGAACAGGAAGGTGCCCTCCCTCCCCAAAGTGAAGAGGTTTGTAGAAAGCAATAATTTCTAATTAAGTGGATGCCCTTAAGATTTATTGAACGAGTCATAGGACTTGAACTACAACTAATGGTCACTGCATGTGCATAACTAATGAGGTTGTCAGTCTCATTGGCCTTGCTAGTCATAAGTATTAATGTATCGTGGAAAGGAATTGATGATTGCAACAAAATTAAACAATAGTTCAAATTGTAACCAATAAATAAAAAGAGTGACCGAGGTGAAAATAAAATAAAATAAATGAAATGGGAACTATAACTTTACTATTGACATCTCTTCATAAAGCATAATATCTCGAAATATGATTTTTTCCCCGCTTTATATTATAAAGCAACTTCTACCGAACACAAAACAATTGTTGGGGCGCACGACATCAAGCCCAAAAGAGAAAGAAAGAAGAAATAAATGCCAACAACAACAGCTCGACAAAGCACGGACGATCTGTCATGTTGCGCCCTCCGGATTCGTCCCACCACACTCCAAGACTCCAAACCGTCACATACCAAGCAACACCTCCAAGAAGGGATGCGATTTCAACGATGTTGTTGCCCGAACATGTCGTAGGGTTTCCCCTGGCATGCGGAGGGGAGTGGGGGACGGGGGACACCGACGCCCTTCAGGAAGGAAATGTGGCACCCACAGGCGGCACCGCGTCGGAGCCGAATGAATCGAGAGAGATTTCTCCCGCATCCCAACCACCACTACCTGCCCTATCCGGAGCCAACCCAATAGCTTGCCACCCGCCAGTATGCGCCACCACGGTCTTGAGGTCATCCGTGCTGTCTCACTGAGATCGCCATCAGGAGGCCTAGAGGACGAAGAGAGCAGCGCCGGGAATCGGGCGCAGCAGCATCGAGGCCGTGCGAGAGGGGACTACCTCCACCGCTGCCGTGCGAGAGACTCCTGCCTCCAGCAGTGGCACACTAGGCCTCTTGAGCCCGTCCGGGCCCAGACCGGACCCGCAAAGCCGTTGCCACTATGCTGCAGCAAGCCGGCTTCAGCGCCGCCACCACCCAACCTCCCTACGCCCGTCGCCACCTACAGGGGAAACACCTTCGATGAAGAAGTTGTCGGCCCGCCCCAGCCTAGATGGGGCCCTTGGGCCCAGATTTGGGCCGAGCAGGCGCCGCCGTCCCGCACCACCCGTTGCCTCATGCCAACGGCCGCGCCACCGCACAGCAGACCACCCGCGGCGTCGCCAGGTCATCCCGCCGCTGCCCCAGACCGTCATCGCCTGAGCACACCACCCAACACTGCTCCACCCCGCGCGGGAGCCTCATTGTGAGGGGAATCGCATCGGCTCGCCGGCGGCTCGGGCCGAGCTCGGAGACGCACGTCGACGACGGCAGGGGGAGAGAGGGTGAGGAAGGGGGTTGAGGGAGGGAGCCGTTGGCTCGATCGGTCGCCCGTGGGGGCGAGTCGGTCACAAAAGCTACGGGGTGGGGGTCTAGGGAGGAGGCTTTCCTCTTGCTTTAGTTTGACTTATCGCCTAAGTCATTTTTGATAGAGCATAATATGAGTGTGGTGAATAAATTATAGTTGTGTATCAATTAAATTATAGTTTATATGATTGTGACTATACATTGACATAACTTTATATAGGCATTACGTCCTTAGATATGTAGACCGTTATTCAACTACATCTCTAGGTAATATTTCACCCGAATACTGCTATCATTATGCGTCAAAAAGGATTTGAGTAAAATAGAGCATCACATTAAGCATGATGATGTAATGTTGATAATATATTGCTTTTATCCTAGCTTATCACTGGGACTACCACACAACTATATTTTCATTCTTAGTGGCAATAACATTGTACGAGTCTTTTCCATTTTCTGTCATCGCGTAAATTACTTACAAGTTTAAATCCAATCAACACACACAACTCTCTATAGAGAACATTCATCTAAACACGTGAAGTGCAAGACTAATTAATTTGGGAGCATATATGTATATAAATTATGCAACAAATAACTCGTATGGATCAAAAATAAATCATCCATAGATCGTATTATAAAGTGATAATTCCTCACATCGCAACGTATATGTGGCAAAGGGAACAAAAGTGTGAAGTACAGGTTTGACTAACCAACTTCATCAGACACTTGGAGTCGACACGCCTTGCTAGAGGCCGCTACCGACTAGCCGAGCTGGATGTGATCTGACTCGCGAACAAGTGAATGAGAACCTAAGGAGTCATGCGCTTAATGAAAGGAACTTGTGGGCTTTAGGATCCGTGTGAGGCCCAAGAGTTGAGCCCACGATAAATGCCTATATAAAGTGGAGGTGTGGCATACTCATTCGGTTGATCGCATCGGCACCGTCACTAGGGCTTTGCATGTGTTTTAAGTATCCACCTCCACTCGTCGCCGACTATGTGATCAGATCTAGCAGTCCGCCGCACGCTGTTCCTGTTGCAGGCGTGGATACCTTTAGAGGTGGTACACTTGCGCCACTCCGGCGAACCATTACGTGGGATACGAAGACCGACTATTAGAGGGAGATCGGACGAGGAGGAGATGGACCTCGTGGACGCACTGTCCAACTCTACTTTCAATGCACAACACTACGCATCTAGTGGTAACGACCCGTGATCCATCTTCGTAGCATGTTCCTGGTTGTTCTGCGCATAGAAAAAATTTATTTTGCATGTGATGCATCTATCATAGAACCTAACATAATCCACCTGCCCATCTTTGTAGAAACCTCTACCGCCGCCTCCGTCGTGGATGATCTAAAACACCTCCCTATCCACGTCATCATACATCGGCTCGCCCGCTTTAGGGATGTCAACAAACAGTGTGCGGACACCCAACTGCTCCAGGACTGACGTCTACGTACCATCGAACAAGTTGCGGTGACGAACACTCCACGAAAAGCAACGACGCCACGGTGACGCCGATGATGAAGGGCACTTTCCTGGTAGCGGATGTTGGGGACTGCCTTCCGAGCTACTTGGAGGCGTAATAGTATGGAGCCTTGTAATGCTCCGGCCATGGCGGTGTCTGCATGGTCGGCGACGAGAGCGGGGCCCCTCATGCGCCACCTTCACGTCCTCCACCATGACCTCCACCTCTGCCTCCATTGACCTTCTGCTTCTTGACTTACCAGCCTTTGCCTTCACTTTGAGGCGGCGATTTTGCCGTGTCTTCGAGTTGATCTTCTATACGAGCCTGATCATCGAATCCTCCACCACCGCCATCTCTGGCAGCTTCTCTTGCGGGTCCATGCATTGTCGACGGTGAAAAAGGGTGGGAACTTGGTGAAGAGTGGCACGATAAAGAGAAGAGTGGGGAATTCCTTGCGGAACCAGCATGATCATCTACAAAGTGCGGGCTGCCTTAGTTTTGGGTGGGCCGATGGTGTTGGAGTCGTATGTCGTTCGTGTATGGACTCCCGCAAAGTCCCCCTCCCCCTCATTTGGTTCTGTTTTGAAGAAAAAAATACTATCCAGGATACTCCACGGACCAATGAAGGTCATCTTTGAAAGGCTTGCGTGGTCCAAACAACCGCGTCTGGACTTCTACGGGCGGTTTAAAGGTCAATGTTGGAGATGCCCTTGTAAGAGCAACTCCAACACGCCGTCCCATTTCATCTACGCATGTTCGTTTGGGTCAAAATGAATACAAAAGTTGGCCCAACACGCCGACCCAAATGGACGAGCGTCCGCTTTTCGTCCATTGGGCAACCCATTCCAGGCCCAAATTTGGTCCTCATTTGCATCAGCACGGAAAAGAGGCAGACACGCGCGAAGCCCGCCTACTCCTCCTCCTGGACCGCCAGTTGGTGGCACATAGGTCATTCTCTTCCTTCCATCGACAGCAAGCACCCGATCGCTGCCGCCGCCAAGTTTCGGTGCCCTATCCAGCTGTCTGCCGCCGCCCACATACCTAGGACACATGTGATTTTTTGTCTAGTCATGTTCATCATGTTGAGTTGATTCACATTCATTACTTTGATAATTTTATATGTGGGTGGACCAGTGCTAAGGTCTTGTTCTTACTTGAACAAGCAACCCACTTATGATACCCCCTCTCGCAAGCATCCGCAAATACAAAAGAAGATTTAAGATAAATCTAACCATAGCTTCAAACGTGTGGATCCAAATCAGCCCCTTATGAAATAACACATAAACTAGGGTTTAAGCTTCTATCACTCTAGCAACCCATCATCTACTTATTACTCCACATGCCTTCCCTTAGGCCCATAATATGGTGAAGTTTCATGTAGTTGACATTCATACGACACCACTAAGAGAAGCAACAACATACATATCATCAAAATATCGAACGAATACCAACTTCACATGAATACTTATAACAAGACTTCTCCCATGTCATCGGGAACAAAAGTAACTACTCACACATCATCAACATGTTCAATATCAGAGGTGTAATAATGATGATCAAGGATCTGAACATAATATATTCCACGAAGCAAACCAACAAGCATCAACTACGAGATGTAATCAACACTACTAGTAACCCACAAAATACCAATCTGAGGTTTTGAGACAAAGATTGAATATAAGAGATGAACTAGGGTTTGAGATGAGATGGTGCTGGTGAAGATGTTGATGAAGATTGGTCCTCCCAGGAAGGAGGAAGCGTTAGTGATGACGATGACTTCAATCTCCCCCTCCCGGAGGGAAGTTTCCCTGACATAATATCTCTACCAGAGAGCAAAAGGGCCTCTACCGAGGTTTCCACCTCGAGATAGCGATGCTTCATCCCGAAAGTATCTTCTTAATTTTTAGGTCAAAACACACCTTATAGCAAAAGAGGGGGGCCGGGCACCTATGAGGGCCCGCAAGCTAATAGGACGCGTCGAGGGGGGCGCCCTGTTGGCTTGTGGCCAGCAAGTGGCCCCCTCTGGTATATTTTTGCCCAAAAATTCTTATATATTCCATAAAAATTCTCCGAGAAGTTTCAGGTCATTTGGAGTCCAGTGAATTTTCAACATTTTTCTTGCTTTTCAGATCCAGAATTCCAGTTCCTGACAATTTCCCTCTTTATGATGTATCTTGTAAATTCAGAGGGAAAAGACATACAAATTGTACCATAAAGTTCAATAATGACCAATAGTAACATAAATATCAATAGGAAATCATGATGCAAAATGGACGTATCAATTGACAAAATTCTCTAGTCACTACCACCAAGCTACCAGAGCTGCGAGATGAACTATAACATGCAAGGGATGGATAAGATGATCCCTGAGCTATTTCTGATGTTTTACGCCGCTAAGGTAGAAGTCAAAAAGGAGCATAAAGTATTGATGGTTAATAAAACCACTAGTTTCAAGAAGGGCAAGGGGAAAAGGAAACTTCAAGAATGGCAAGCCAGTTGCCGCTCCAATAAAGAAACCCAAGGTTGTACCCAACCGGAGACTGAGTGCTTCTGATGTAAGGGGAACAATCACTATAAGCAAAACTGCTCCAAATACTTGGCAGATAAGAAGGCTGCCAATGTCAACAAAGATATATTTGATATACATGTTATTGATGTGTACCTTACTAGTGCTCGTAGTAGCCCCTGGGTATTTGATACTGGTTCGGTTGCTAATATTAGTAACTCAAATAGGAGCTACGGAATAAATGAGACTGTCTAAGAACGAGGCGACGTGCATGTTGGAAGTGTCTCCAAGGTTGATATGTTCACCATACTCACACTCTCTTTACCTTCGGGATTAGTATTAAACCTAAATAAATGTTATTTGGTGCTTGCATTGAGCATGAACAATATATCTGGATCTTGTTTATTGCAAGATGATTATACATTTAAGTGAGAGAATAATTGTTTTTTTGTTTACATGAATAATATCTTTGTATGATCATGCACCACCCAATGTGAATGGTTTATTGAATCTCGATCGTGGTGATACATGATCATACCCAAGTGCAAGGAATCACCGTAGCACTTTCCAAAGATGGAAGTGGTAAGTATGGAGTGTCGAACCCACAAGGAGCTAAAGGTAAGATCAATATTCTCTCAAGTCCTATCTGCCATCAATACGACTCTACATACACAGAACGTTTGCTTCTATATAGTAACGAGAAATAAAACTGTGTTGTGGGTATAAAGAGGATAGCTTTGCATGATATTGGAGAATTAAAATATGAAAAATAGTTGATGCACTAAATAGAGTTAGAATATATCACAATATGTTACAAATAGCGAGTGTGGAATAATGATAGTATGGTGTGCGGAGTTGTCCTAGGCAATTGATAACAAGATCGGTAGTCATTCTTGCAATTTTATATGAGGGAGAGGCATGAGCTAACATACTTTCCATACTTGGATCATATGAACTTATGATTGGATCCCTAGAAATCATCCACAGCTACTACAAATCATTAAGGTAAACCCAACCATACCATTAAACATCAAATCCTCTTTACTCTCATACGCAAACAACTCCCTTACTCGGGTGTAAGCTTTTGTCACTCTAGCCACCCATTATAAGAGAATCATGAACATGTTGCAAACCCTATAGTGAGAATTCCCTCACATGTGAGGAGCACAAAGGGCACCATAGGACATCACCAAAATAAAGCATACACTCAAATCAATCAAGATCATCAATCAACCCAAAGGACAACATAAATCTACTCAAACATCATAGGATGGCAACACATCATTGATTAATAATATGTGGCATGAAACACCATGTTTACGTAGGGGATTACAGCGGGGTGCCGGAGAGTGGACCGCCATAGATAGATGAGGGTAGGTGATGGAGATAGTGATGTTGATGAAGACGATCATCGCGGCGGTGGTTCCCCCGACGGCACTCCGACGCCACCGAAAGAGAGGGGGAGAGAGTCTCCCCCTTAGGAGTACTCCTACATGTCCTCTCCCTAGATGAGGAGAGGTTCTACCCTCTGGTCCTTGGCCGCCGTGGCTCCCGATGGGGCGAGAGCCCCTCCGAGATTCGATCTATCTCTGTTTCTCTCCTGTTTTCGCTACTGTGTTCTCTATAGATTGGTTTTTCGTCGATACAGAGAGTTGCATCGGTGAGGTGGATAGTCTCTCCTAATTTCTAAGGGTTTCTTTATTTATATGATTTTTTGGCATTGGAATCACACAAAATGGAGTTACGAGGGGCCCACAAGCCATTAGCCCCCTTTGACCCCCCCCCCCATGTGTGTGCCCTGTTTCCTTGTGGCCAATAGGGCCCCCCCTCCGGTGGTTCTTTGCTCCAATGTTGCTCATATGTTCTAGAAAAAATCACCAAAAAGTTTCGGGCGATTCCGAGAACTTTCATTTTGTGCACACAAAAACGACATACGGTAATTCTGCTGAAAACAACGTCAGTCCAATATAAAAGTATTGTAAACATAGGTGAATATGGCATGAATACTTCATAAATTATCGATACGTTGGAGAAGTATCAACATCCTCAAGCTTAATTCATACTCGTCCTCGAGTAGGTAAATGATAAAAGAAATACTCTATGAAGTGTGAATGCTAGCATAGTATATATGTTTGATCAATGTTACTTCTAATCACTTTTTCTAGCATCACAAACAACAACTCTTTTCTTATAGAATTTATCATGATCAAGTAACAAGCTATTCACATGTTAAAGTATAGACCATAAACTTTCTGAAAACTAGCAAACTATGTTTTCAGTCATTAAACAATTACAATTCATCTTATTTTTAGGAAGGGTCTATGTAAGAGCTTTGATTTAGCAAATTCCACATACTCAACTATCATTTAGTCTTCCATGATTGCTAACACTCAAAGCATATTTTTAGAATAAGCAGTTTCAATCAAACACATAGGAATATAGGGGCTTAATATTCTGGCTCCCAGCTTATTTATCTCAGGGATAATGTCAACAGTAATGAATCATGATCCCCTATATCCAACTGGATATATGTTCGTAGATCTTTCCCCACCACATGATGCTTGACAACTAGAGAATTAATAGATTGAAATACGGATGAAAAATTATTGACTCACGAATTTATGGTGGAACGTCCTAGAGGCTATGAGTACAACCTAATATTTATAAAATACACACACATGCTTGTCTTTTTTCTTGCACCTACCCTCTTTGACTTTCAGGCTCGACAAAGATGTTGCGTTCTTAAGGACAAGGTGCGAGAGCACAAAGCTACGGTGGTGGCTGCTCACTTGGCAGCAGAGGATGCTCGTCTCGCAGAGGAGGAGGCCAAAAATGCCTCCACGAGTTACCATTTCAACTATTACTCAGATCGCCAGTGGTGATTACCAAGCGAGGCAAACACCTAAGCTTGGGGGAGTACGTATTTCTCACCGACATTACATTCATGTTCTCACACTTCATATAAATTGTCGGTGTTCATCATCTTTCTTTGTATATCCATAATAGCTTTATTTTCCGCCTTCTTCTTGTGTGTTTGAAAAACTTTGAAAATCCAAAAATATTTCTCGCTTCTTTTCAGTTATATTCTTTTCCTCGTTCCTTTAGCTGTAGTACTAAAAAGAAAACCCAAAAATATTTCCTTTGCTTGCTGGGAATTTTCCCGTGTAAATATTTTTTCTTGTTCATGTTTTCCCTTAGTCCCTTTGCTAGCTTGCTTAAGAAAAAAAATCCAAAAATATTTCAGTGTGTTCCTTTGAATTTCTTTTCTTTTGTTGAGTTGTTGAAAGTAGAAAACCACGATGAAAATGTTGAGTGGCTCCCATATGCTTTATTGATGATCTAAGAGAGTGCTAATTTTACCTTGTCTTCTCCTTTGTCTTAAACTGCCCTGCAGATTCTAGCTTAGTCCACGACATTCTTGCACTATTACTATTATCACACCATTCGATCATGCAAGTGAAAGACAATAATGATGATATTTGATGAGGTTATTGTGGCAAAGGAATCTGATAGTCGCTTCTCAAACTATTGCTAGCATTCACTTGTACAAAGCGGAAATGCTTCTTGTTCATCCAAATCCTTAAACCAAGTTATTCCACATGAGTCCACTATACCTACCTATATGCGGTATTACCCTGCCGTTCCAAGTAAATTTGCATGTGCCATCTCTAAATATTCAAATAGACATCCATTTTTGTGCACTCGTCTCGCTCATGGAGCGACAGGGCGTTCAACATTTTCCATGCTAAGCAAGTTATTCTCAGGATGGTCATTTATTCGTTGTCATTGCACGGGAGAGGCTGGTAAGAGGGATGCCTAGTTTCACATAATCAAAATAAATTAAACAAACTCCTTGGGGCAGTTGATTGTTAGGAGGGCAACTGTGGATCCGGCCAGCCATGGAATGTGTTTGGATGGTGGATAGGAGTAAACTTTACTATTTCGTTTAGGAACCGCCAATAATGAGTTTAGCATGGAAAATTTCAAAAACCTTTGTCGTAACTTTGACAAGAAAAGTGCATCGCTCAAAATTATACTTTCACCCTTGTTTTAAGCTTCGAGCTCTGGCACCTCTGCAAATCAATGCTTCCCTCTGCAAAGTGCCTATCTATTTACTTTATGTTGAGTCATCACCCTCTTACTAAAAGCACCAGACCCGATAGCTCTATTGCCATTCTTATGCATTTAGTTTAGTTAATGTTGAATATGAGCATGATTGTATCTTTTCTAACCTAAATTATAATGTTTAGTCGCTGTTTGGATCTCAGAAGTGCTCTGCATTTCTGTTTTGCGGTCTGAGAAAGGGCTAGCAAAATACTATGTTACCATATTGTATTATGAGTGTTTTGACAAATTGTTGCCATAGGATATGTTTTATTATTGCTTTCTAGCGAGTTATGTTTTGCCATGAGTTAACATAAGATCTATTTGTTTCCATGGACATGTCTATCTATAATTTATGCTGAAAACTTGAGCACTAGCTAAGCATGTGTATAATAACGAGAACAAAAGAGTTTGTAAAAGTTTTCTTTATCACTTTCAGTTTATCAACTGAATTGCTTCACAACAAGCAACGAGTTAAGCTTGGGGGAGTTGATACGTCTCAAAAGTATCTACTTTTCCAAACACTTTTGCTCTGTTTTTTTCTTCTAATTTGCATGATTTGAATGAAACTAACCCGGACTGACGTTGTTTTCAGTAGAACTACCTTGGTGTTATTTTGTGCAAAAATAAAAGTTCTCGGAATTGGACGAAATTTTTTGTGGATTTTTTCTGGAATATATAAGGAATTTTGGAGCGAAGAAATGTTGGAGGGTGTGAACTAGAAGGCGACCACGCAACCAGGCGCCCCCCTAGGCGTCGGCCAGATGGCTTGTGGGGCCCTCATGGCCCCTCCGGCCCTAATTTCAACTCTATAAATTCACATCCATGGAGAAAAAAATTAGAGAGAAGATTTCATCATGTTTCACGAGACAGAGTCGCCGCCACCTCATGTTCTTCCTCCGGAGGGCTGATCTGGAGCCTGTTTTGGGCTCCGAAGAGTGGAAATCATCGCCGTCGTCATCACCAACCCTTCTCCATCAACACCGCCATGATGCTCACTACTGGGAGTGAGTAATTACTTTGTAGGCTTGCTGGATGATGGTGGGATTAGATGGAATTGATCATGTAATCGAGTTAAGTTTGATAAGGCTTGATCCCTAGTATTGATAACCCACAAGTGTAGGGGATCGTTTGTAGCCTTTTTCCGATAAGTAAGAGTGTCGAACCCAACAAGGAGCTAAAGGTTGAACAAATATTCCCTCAAGTTCTATCGACCACCGATACAACTCTACGCACGCTAATGCTTGCTTTACCTAGAACAAGTATGAAACTACTATGTGGGAATAAAACTAGAAGTACTTTGCAAGATAATAAAGAACATGGAAATAAAAGTTAGGTGTTGTTTTAATAGAAGAACAATAAAATTAAATTGTTTTGTAACAAGATTGTTGTGTAACGCAAGAGAAAGATTGTCCCGAGGCAATTGAATATGATACGATAGATATTTGTTATATGCAATGAGGAAGAGGCATGAGCTAACATACTTTTCTACTTGGATCATATGCACTTATTATTGGAACTTTAGCAAGCATCCGCAACTACTAAAGGTCATTAAGGTAAACCCCAACCATAGCATTAAGTATCAAGTCCTCTTTACTCCCATACACCATAACCCACCTACTCGGGTTTGTGTTTATGTCGCTCACGCAACCCACCATAGGCAATTCATGAACATATTGCAACAACCTATGGCGGGGATCCCTCACGTTTGCGCGACATGGAGGGCACCATAGGATAGCACCATATCAACACGCAACTCATATCAATAGCATCATACCACAATTAACCCATAGGACAAAAGAGATCTACTCAAACATCATAGGATAGCCAAATATCATTGGGAAATAATATATGGAGTTGAGCACCATGTTTAAGTAGAGATTACATAGGGGAAGATATATGTTACACCACTGCATAGATGGGGAGAGAGTTGGTGTTGACGGCGGCAAGATTGTTGATGTAGATCGCCGTCACAATGCTTGCCCTCGCGGCGTTCCGGTGCCACCGGGAGAGAGGGGGAGAGAGCCCCCTCCTCCTTCTTCTTCCTTGGCCTCCCACCTAGACGGGAGGATAGTTCCCCCTCTGGTCCATGGCCTCCATGGCGCGGAGGGGCAAGAGCCCCTCCTAGATTGGATCTCCCTCTCTGTTCTCTTCTATTTCACGTTCCTGTTTTCTGGCCTAAAACCGTTTCTTATATTCCCGGAGATCCGTAACTCTGACCGGACTGAAATAGTGAGGGGATTTTTACCCAAAAATTAGCTTCCTTGCGCTCTAAGGAGAGATCCAACTGATTTACGAGCTAGGCACAACCCACCAGGCCGCGTCTAGGCCCCCTGGTCATGCCCTGGTATCTTGTGGGGGGCTATGGGCCTCTGTTTGCGTTAATTCCACTTCTCAAAATTCACAAATATTCCAAAACAAATCTTCGTAAATTTTTATCACATTTGGACTTTGTTTGACATGGATATTCTGCAAAACAAAAAACATGCAACAAACAGGAACTGGCACTGGGCACTGGATCAACAAGTTAGTCCAATAGATCATATAAATTGTTGCCAAAAATATGTGAAAGTTGTATAATATTGGCATGAAACAATTAAAAATTATAGATACAACAGAGACGTATCAGCATCCCCAAGCTTAATTCCTGCTCGTCCTCGAGTAGGTAAATGATAAAAAAGATAATTTTTGATATGGAATGCTACCTACCATAGTCTTGATCATATATCTAATCATGGAATGAATATTAAGACACAAGTGATTCAAAGCAATAGTCTAGTTTTGACATAAAGACATTAATACTCAGGCATCCCAACAAACAATCATGTCTTTTAGAATATCAAGGCTAAAGAACGCTATCCCTACAAAATGATATAGCCTTGTCATGCTCTGTCTCTTAACACAAAGTATAAATCATGTACTACCCCGGTGTCAGCCAAGCAATTGGTTCATACTTTTTAATGCGCTTCAGCATTTTCAACTCTCACGCAATACATGAGCGCAAGCCATGTATATAGCACTATTGGTGGAATAGAATGCGATGGTAGGTTTCAAAGGGGTAAAAGTGGAGAAGAAAGTCTCGCATCAACTCAGCGTATCAACGGGCTATGGAGATGCCCATCAATAGATATCAATGCGAGGAGTAGGGATTGCCATGCAATGGATGCCCTAAGATCTATAAGTATATGAGATATCAATATGAAACTAAGTGGGTATGAATCTAACTCTATATGAAAAATTCCCACTAGTATATGAAAGTGACAACATAGGAGACTCTTTATATGAAAAACATGGTGCTACGTTGAAGCACAAGTGTGGAATTAGCATGCCCCTATTCCTTCTTCTTTCATTTTTTCTTTCTTTTCTTTTGTTCTCTTTTTATCTTTTTCTTTTTTTGTCCGGAGCCTCATCCCGACTTGTGGGGGAATCATAGTTTCCATCATCCTTTCATCACTAGGGTATGCTTTAATAATGAATAATGATGATCATCACACTTCTATTTACTTACAACTCAATATTACAAAGTATGACTCTATATGAATGCAATGATCTAGCATAGCAAAGATATCAAAAAACGGACAAGCCATGAAAAGATCATGCTAGATATCTTACGATCATGTAATGGAATATGACAATGAATGCACAAGTCATCAAAATGGAGGTCGTGGAAGTTGCATGGCAATATATCTCGGAATGGCTATGGAAATTCCATAATAGGTAGGTATGATGGCTGTTTTGAGGAAGATATAATTAGGCTTATGTGTGATAGAGCGTATCATATCACGGGGTTTGTATGCACCGGCGAAGTTTGTACCAACTCTCGAGGTGAGGAAGGGCAATGCATGGTACTGTAGGGGCTAGCAAATTGTGGAAAGGTAAGATTGCGTATAATCAATGGACTCACATTAGTCACAAAGAACTCACATACTTATTGCAAAAGTTTATTAGCCCTCGAAGCAAAGTATTACTACGCATGCTCCTAGGGGGGAGGTTGGTAGGAGTTAACCATCGTGCGCCCCCGACCTTCACACAAAGATAGACAATCAAGGATAAATTGTGCTCCAACTTCCTTGCATAATGGGAGACTATACGTGCATGCTTCGGGAATCACAAACCTTAAAACCAATATTTTACTAAACACATTCATCCACTAGTACCTCCCACATATTATCATCTCTATATTGCAAAACTATTGCAAGGAACCAAACGTATCATATTCAATGATCCCTAAGTTTTATGTAAGATTTTAGTGTTGGAAATATGCCCTAGAGGCAAAAATAAATTAGTTATTATCATATTTCCTTGTTCATGATAAACGTTTATTATCCATGCTATAATTGTATTAAATGAAAACACATTACATGTGTGGATAAATAGACAACACTCTGTCCCTAGTATGCCTCTAGTGAACTAGCTCGTTGATCAAAGATGGTCAAGGTTTCCTAGCCATTGACATGTGATGTCATTTGATAACGGGATCACATCATTAGGAGAATAATGTGATGGACAAGACCCATGATCGTGTTAGTTTATTGCTACTGTTTTCTACGTGTGAAGTATATGTTCCTATGACCATGAGATCATGCAACTCACTGACATCGGAGGAGTACCTTGTGTGTATAAAACATCGCAACATAACTGGGTGACTATAAAGGTGCTCTACAGGTATCTCCGAGGGTGTCTGTTGAGTTGGCATGGATCAAGACTGGGATTTGTTACTTCGTGTGACGGAGAGGTATCTCAGGGCCCACTCGGTAATACAACATCACAGTAAGCCTTGCAAGCAATGTGACTAAGTGTTAGTCACGGGATCTTGTATTACGGAACGAGTAAAGAGACTTTCCGGTAACGAGGTTGAACTAGGTATGGAGATACCGACGATCGAATCTCGGGCAAGTAACATACCGAAGAACAAAGGGAACATCATACGGGATTAACTGAATCCTTGACATAGAGGTTCGACCGATAAAGATCTTCGTAGAATATGTAGGAACCAATGTGGACATCCAGGTCCTGCCATTGGTTATTGACCGTAGAGGTGTCTCGGTCATGTCTACATAGTTCTCGAACCCACAGGGTCTGCACACTTAAGGTTTGGTGACGTTTTGGTAGTATAGAGTTATGTATGGTGGTGACTGAAGGTTGTTCGGAGTCCCGGATGAGATCTCGGACGTCACGAGGAGCTCTATAATGGTCCGGAGGTAAAGATTGATATATAGGAAGGTGGTGTTTGGACTCTGGAAAGTTTCGAGCATTTTCGTAGTGTACCGGGAGTGACGAATGGGTCCCAAGGGCCCACCGGTGGGGCCAACCCACCCCATGGGCCTATGTGGCAACCCATCAGCCCATTGTGGGCCAGTTGGGTCGGCCAAGGAGGCCTATGCGCAGGAGGAAAGAGAGGCAAACCGAATTGGGGTGGAAACCTCCCCAAACTCCACCTCTCTTGTGGGAGGAGGAGTCCTACTAGGAGGAGGACTCCTCCCCACTAGGTTCGGCCGAACCAAAGGAGAGCTCTCCTTTTGGGCGCAGCCTCCTCTCCCCTCCTCCTATATATATGAGTGGTTTTAGGGTTTTTTGGACAAGGATTGTCAGCCACGTCTAAACCCTACTTCTAGATCAAGTTCCTCTAGACTAGACCAGTTCCGCAGTGCTTAGGCGAAGCCCTGTCGGAATTGCTCCACCACCATCACCGGAGCGCCGTCACGCTGCCGGTGAACTCTTCTCCCTCTCCACTTCCTCTTGCTGGATCAAGATGGTGGAGATCGTCATCAAGCTGCCCGTGTGTTGAATGCGGAGGTGCCGTCCGTTCGGCCCTAGATCGGAAGGACCGTGAACAAGATCGCGAGACCGTTCGTGATGAGTTCACGGGACGGATCGTGATGAGATCGCAGTACGGATCGTGATGTGGTCGCGAGACGGATCGTGATGAGTTCACGTGACGGATCGTGATTGGATCGCGGGACGGATCGTGATGTGATCGCGGGACGCTCAGCGATTTGGATCGCGAAGATGTTCGACTACACCAACCGCGTTTCTTAACGCTTCCCGCTTAGCGATCTACAAGGGTATGTAGATCCACTCTCCCTCTCGTAGATGCTCAGCACCATGGATAGATCTTGCGTGTGCGTAGGAAATTTTTTGTTTCCCATGCAACGTTCCCCAACATTTAGGACTAACCATGTGAATGGCCAATTCCCGTTGACTCTCTAAATAGATATAAGTGAAGAAAGAGATTTTAATTATTTCTACAAAATACCATGCTCTAATAAATGTAAGTGAAGCAAAAGATCATTCTTCAAATAACGGTTTTCTATGTGAAGAGAAACAAGCAATCGAAACTTCAAATGATATAAGTGAAGCACATGAAGCATTCTATAAAGTCATACTCAAAGGATATAAGTAAAGTGCAATGATAAATCAACCATGGAATATATCATACCAGCATGGTGCATAAAATAAAATTGAAAAGTAAACGCAAAAGACGCTCCAAGATTTGCACATATCACATGAATGAAACAAATCTGAAAACATACCGATACTTGTTAAAGAAAGATGGGATGCCTTCCGGGGCATACCCAAGCTTAGACGCTTGAGTCTCTTTGGATATTTACTTGGGATGCCTTGGGCATCCCCAAGCTTAAACTCTTTCCTCCCCTTCTTCTCCTCATATCGAGATCTCCTCGATCTTCTAACACTTCATCCACACAAAACTTAACAGAAGACTGGTAAGATCCGTTAGTATAATAGAGAAAAATACTACTTTAGGTACTATTGAAAACTCATTCATATTTTATATTTGCATTATCCCTGCTGTTTTATAACTTTTCCATGGCTTATACCACCGATAAAATCGATAGTTTCATCAAAACAAGCAAAACAATGCATAAAAAACAGAATCTGTCTTAAACAGGACAGTCTGTAGTAATCTGTACTTTGACCATACTTATATAACTCCAAAAATTCTGAAAACTTACGAAGATTAAAAAAAATATCAATACTTTGTAAAAATATTAGTAACTTTTGACGTTCGGGTAAAAAATGAAAATTCATGCACTACAGTCAAAGTTTCTGTTTGTACACCGCATATGCCAACAAGCAATCTAATCATCCTAAAGGCAAATCTTGGCACATTATTTTTATAATACAATGGGTTTGTAAAAGGGTATAATTATTTTTATTGAAATGTTTTCCGTGATTCAATATTCATAAAGTTTCCATGGGCATGAACAAAAGTTCAAGGACGTCCCCCACTTCAGCGATGTTCATCATCTCTTCTCACTTTCACCCTTTCCTTTTGTGAAGTTTAGGTTCCCCTCTATTTTTTTGTTTTTAAACTTTATAAAAGCACACAAAAGAAATAAATTACTCTATAAACTTCCAGGTTGTCTCCCTGGCAGCACTTTCTTTAAAGCCATTAAGCCAGGCATAAAGTGCTCAAGTAATGGATCCACCCGGATCCCAAGGTATATCAAAGCCAATTTTAATTAGCAATGATTAGTAATTTAATAGTGAGCACAAAGTGATATATATGATGTGACAACGAAGTCTAACTCTCTTCATGTGCATCAGCATGTCATACAAGAACAATTCATGCACATTAAGTAAAGGCCAATGCATAGTATAAATGATTTCTTGCAGTTTCATAGTATTGGAAACATAGAGAGGTGAAGATTTGGTTCCTCTCTCATAATAATTGAAATTAGGATCAGCAAGCACATGCATATTATATTCATCAAAAACATCATGTGTAGTGGTAAAACGCAACCCATCAATATAATCCTTAACAAGAGCAAACTTCTCCAATATAGTGTAGTTGGGAGAATTCAAAAAGATAATAGGACTATCATGTGTGGGTGCAATAGCAACAATTTCATGCTTAACATAAGGAACTATAGCAAGTTCATCTTCATAAGCATAATTCATATTGGCATCATGGCCACAAGCATAGCAAGCATCAAGTTCATCAAAAGGGGATATTTCAAATGAATCTACAGGATCATAGCAATTATCATAGCATTCATCCTTCGGTATGTGCGAAGGGTAATTAAAAAATGTATTAGTTTAAGAGTTACTCTCATTATAAGGTGGGCACGGGTAACTAATCCGCTCTTCCTCCATTTGTTCTTCGCTCTCCTCCTCATCTTTTTCATCTAATGAGCTCACAGTTTCAGCAATTTCTTCTTCCATAGATGCCTGCAAAATATTAGTCTCTTCCAAGGCAGCGGTCATCCTTTCAATAAATTAAATAATATCAGCATTTCAATCATAATTGTCATAGCAATATTTAAGTATGGATAAAATTTCAGATTTGTAAGGAACATCATCAGCATGCTTTTCCAGCAAAGAAGCAATTTCGTAAGCACCTTCAAAAGCAACAAATTGTTCCATTTGTTCCACATCATAGCAATCATAAATACATTTAGCATAAGAAGCTAAGGTTTCATTATCATTAAATTTGCATTGAAAGGGAAAGTGTCGAGCTTCTATATTAGAGCAACAAGTAAAGTCACATCTCGAGCATACATCCCAAGCAAACCATTCCAGTATTCTAATTTGATCTCATAAGTGTTCCCATTTTTGAGATAAGTGATAATCCCTAAAGTACTCACGTTGATCCAATGTGTATCCCATTATAAAGTTTCGTGATTCTTGGGATTATCAAATGATTAATTAACGTGTTTCACATAATTAGCATCGAGGGTTTTAGGAGGTTCCCCATTTCCATGAGTAGCAAGTACCACTAATTTTTTTGGTGTTTCGTGTTCCATATCCATAACTAAAGATATAAAAAAATTAATAAAAGAAAATAAAACAACTAAAACAGAAAATAAAAATTACTTAGTGATAAAGCAAACAAGCACACATGAGAATATTCACCCCATGCTATTTCTCCCTAGCAATGGTGCCAGTAAAAGGTCTTGATAACCCACAAGTGTAGGGGATCGTTTGTAGCCTTTTTAGATAAGTTGGAGTGTCAAACCCAACGAGGAGCTAAAGGTGGAACAAATATTCCCTCAAGTTCTATCGACCACCGATACAACTCTACGCATGCTAATGCTTGCTTTACATAGAACAAGTATGAAACTACTTTGCGGGAATAAAACTAGAAGTACTTTGCAAGATAATAAAAAACATGGAAATAAAAGTTAGGTGTTGTTTTAATAAAAGAACAATAAAAGTAATTTTTTTTGTAACAAGCTTTTTGTGTAACGCAGGAGAAAGATTGCCCTAGGCAATTGAAGATGATACGATAGATATATGTTGTATACAATGAGGGAGAGGCATGAGCTAACATACTTTCTCTACTTGGATCATATGCACTTATGATTGGAACTCTAGCAAGCATCCACAACTACTAAAGACCATTAAGGTAAAACCCAACCATAGCATTAAGTATCAAGTCATCTTTACTCCCATACGCCATAATCCACCTACTCGGGTTTGTGTTTCTGTCGCTCATGCAACCCACCATAGGCAAATCATGAACATATTGAAACACCCTACAGCGGGGATCCCTCACGTTTGCGCGACACGGAGGGCACCATAGGATAGCACCATATCAACATGCAACTCATTGATACGTCTCCAACGTATCTATAATTTTTGATTGTTCCATGCTATTATATTATCTATTTTGGATGGTTTTATGCATTAATATGCTATTTCATATTATTTGTGGGACTAACCTATTAATCTAGAGCCTATTGCTAGTTTTTGTTTTTTTCCTTGTTTTTGAGTTTCGCAGATAAATAATATTAAATGGAGTCCAATCGGAATAAAACCTCCGGAAAGATTTTTTCTAGAAAATATGGAAGCCACGAGACTTGAGAACCAAGGCAAAGGAGCTGCCACGGGGCCACTAGCCTGCTTGCCGCGGCCAGGGGTACCCCATGTCGGGCAGGCTTGTGGGCCCCTAGCACCTCCTCTAACCCTAATCTTCGTCCTATAAGTACCCAAATATTCCATCATTATCAGAACAAGCCACAAAAACACTTTTCCGCTGCCAGAAGCCTCCGTTCCTGAGAGATCCAATCTTGGAGCCTTTTCCGGTAATCTATCGGAGGGGGATTCGATCACGGAGGGCATCTACATCAACTCCATTGCTCCTCCGATGATGCGTGAGTAGTTCACCACAGACCTATGGGTCCATAGCTAGTAGCTATATGGCTTCTTCTCTCTCTTTGCTTCTCAATACCATGTTCATAATCTTCATGGAGATCTATCCGATGTAATACTCTTTTGCGGTGTGTTTGTCCACATCCGATGAATTGTGGGCTTATGTTTAGATTATCCATGAATATTATTTGAGTCTTTCCTGAATTCTTATATGCATGATTTCATATCTTTGCAAGTGTCTTCGAATTATTGGTTTGGTTTGGCCAACTAGATTGGTAATTCTTGCAATAGGAGAAGTGCTTAGTTTTGGGTTCAATCTTGCGGTGTCCTCACCCAGTGACATAGTAGGGGTACCGAGGCACATATTGTATTATGACCATCAAGGGTAAAAAGATGGGGTTTTCATCATATTGCTTGAGTTTATCCCTCTACATCATGTCATCTTACTTAATGCGTTACTGTGTTCTTCATGAACTTAATACTCTAGATGCAGGCAAGAGTCGATCGATGTGTGGAGTAATAGTAGTAGATGCGGAATCATTTCAGTCTACTTGTCACGGGCGTGATGCCTATATGCATAATCATTGCCTTGGATATCTTCATAACTATTCACTTTTCTATCAATTGCTTGACAGTAATTTGTTCACCCACCGTAATACTTTCCATCATGAGAGAAGCCATCCAATGAAACCTATGGCCCCCGGGTCTATTTTCCATATTATATTTTCAGATCTAAAACCAAAAACACCAAAAATACTTGATGCATTGTTTTTACTTTTAGTTTTACTTCCCGTTCAAGCATCCTATTATATCTATCTCTACTAGATCTCATCCTTGCAAATAACCGTGAAGGGATTGACAACCCCTTTATAGCGTTGGGTGCAAGAGTTTGATTCCTTGTGCAGGTATATCTATTGGTGGCTCACTTGTGTCTCCTACTGGATTGATACCTTGGTTCTCAAAAACTGAGGGAAATACTTATCTACTTTGCTGCATCAAACCGTTCCTCTTCACGGGAAACCAACGCATGCTCGAGAATTAGCACTCATATCAATAACATCATACCACAATTAACCCATAGGACAAAAGAGATCTACTCAAACATCATAGGATAGCCAAATATCATTGGGAAATAATATATGGATTGGAGCACCATGTTTAAGTAGAGATTACAAAAAGGAAGAGAGATGTTACACTGCTGCATAGAGGGGGAGAGAGTTGGTATTGACGGTGGCAAGATGGTTGTCACGATGCTTGCCCCGACGGCGTTCTGACACCATCGGGAGAGAGGGGGAGAGAGGACCCCTCCTTATTCTTCTTCCTTGGACTCCCCCTAGATATGAGGAGAGTTCCCCCTCTGGTCCATGGCCTCCATGGTGGCGGAGGGGCAGGAACCCCTCCTAGATTGGATCTCCCTCTCTGTTCTCTTCTGTTTCGCGCTCCTATTTTCTGGCTGAAAACCATTTGTTATATTCCTGGAGATCTGTAACTCTGATCTTGATGAAATTTTGAGGGGACTTTTATCCAAAAATTAGCTTCCTTGCGCCCAAAGGAGAGATCCAACCGACCTACGAGGTGGGCACAACCCACCAGGCCACACCTGGGACCCTTGGTCATGCCCTCGTGTCTTGTGGCGGCTATGGGCCTCCGTTTGCGTTGATTCCACTTCTCAAAATTCGAAAATATTCCAAAAAATCTCCGTAAATTTTTATTGCATTTGGACTTCGTTGATATGGATATTCTGCGAAATAAAAAACATGCAACAAACAGGAACTCGCACTGGGCACTAAATCATTAGGCTAGTCCAATAAATCATATTAAATATTGCCAAAAATATGTGAAAGTTGTATAATATTGGAATGAAACAATAAAAAATTATAGATACAATGGAAAAGTATCAAGTATCCACTATGTTTGGAGAGTGATGTTTCTATGACTTTGCTATGCTTAATGCTTGTCACTAGGGCCCGAGTGCTATGATTTCAGATCTGAACCTATTATGTTTTCAAGAATATAAGAGTGATATGGATCCTATCTTGAAAGTTATATGTACCTATTACGTGTCTTGATCCGCATACCCCAAGGTGACAATAATTGGGATTCTTTTTGGTGATTGTCGTAGTTTGAGGAGTTCATGTATTCACTATGTGTTAATGCTTTGTTCTGGTTGTCTATTAAAAAGAGGCCTCAATATCCCTTAGTTTCCAATAGGACCCCACTGCCATGGGAGGTTAGGACAAAAGATGTCATGCAAGTTCTTTTCCGTAAGCATGTGTGACTATTTACAAAAGATGTGCCTACATTATATTGACGAACTAGAGCTAGTTCCGTGTCGCCCTAGATTATGACTGTTACATGATGAATATCATCCAACGAATACACCGATCCAGTGCCTACGAGTTCTCCACTTATTGTTCTTGCTAAGTTACTACTGTTTCTGTTACTATTGCACTTGCTACAAAACTATTACTACTACTGTTACTGTTACTACTGCAACCAAACTATCATATTACTGTGCTGCTGATCACTTTCCTGCTGATATTTATCTCCAGGTGTGGTTGAATTGACAACTCAACTGCTAATACTCTCAAATATTCTTTGGTTCCCCTTGTGTCGAATTAGTAGCACAGTAATATGATCTGTTTGATAGTAGTAGAAATAGTAACGGTAGCGGTAACAGTAGTAGCAACGGTTTTGTAGCAGTTGAAACAACAACAATACCAGTAGGAACTTAGCAAGAACAATAAATGTAAAGGTTGTAGGCACTGGATCGGTAACTCATTGGATGATATTCATCATGTTACAGTCATAACCTAAGGCGATACAGAACTAGCTCTAGTTCATCAATGTAATGTAGGCATGTATTACGTAAATAGTCATGCGTGCTTATGGAAACGAACTTGCATGACATCTTTTGTCCTACCCTCCCGTGGCAGCGGGGTTCATAAGGAAACTAAGGGATATTAAGGCCTCCTTTTAATATAGAACCGGAACAAAGCATTAACACATGGTGAATACATGAACTCCTCAAACTACGGTCATCAACGTGAAGTATCCCAAATATTGTCACTATGGGGCTGACGGATCATAACACGTAATAGGTGCATATGACTAAGCAAGATCGGATCAAGAACATAGATATAATGATGATAACATAAATGGTTCAGATCTGAAATCATGGCCCTTGGGCCCTTGTGACAAGCATTAAGCATGGCAAAGTCATAGCAACATCAATCTCAGAACATAGTGGATACTAGGGATCAAGCCCTAACAAAACTAACTTGATTACATGATGAATCTCATCCAATTCCTCACCGGCCAGCAAGCCTACGAAGGAATTACGCATTCCCGATGGGGAGCATCATGGAATTGGTGATGAAGGAGGGTTGATGATGACGGAGACCAAAGATTCCCCTCTCTGGAGCCCCAAACGGGCTCCAGATCTGGCCTCCCGATGAAGAACAAGAGGTGGCGGCGGCTCCGTATCGTGAAACGCGATGAAACTTTCTCCTTGATTTTTTTCTAGAAAAATAGGATTTTAT
Organism: Hordeum marinum; assembly: GCA_022496015.1. Taxonomy (NCBI): domain Eukaryota; kingdom Viridiplantae; phylum Streptophyta; class Magnoliopsida; order Poales; family Poaceae; genus Hordeum; species Hordeum marinum. The sequence continues at coordinate 427,499,698 of CM039675.1, forward strand.
AGCGCTGGAATTAGGGTCAGGGGCCAGGGGGGCTGGCGCGCGTTGGTGGATGGTGCCCCCCTCTTTGATGGATTTTGGCTCTAATATTCTTCTAATATTCTGAAAGAATTCTCCAAAAAGTTTTGTTCCATTCCGAGAACTTTTATGTCTGCGCAAAAACAACACCATGGTAGTTTTGCTGAAACGAGCGTCAGTCGGGGTTAGTTTAATTCAAATCATGCAAATTAGAGTCCAAAACAAGAACAAAAGCGTTAGGAAAAGTAGATACGATGGAGACGTATCAACTCCCCCTAGCTTAAACCCTTGCTTGTCCTCAAGCAATTCAATTAACAAAATGAAAGTGAGAAAGAAAAAACTTTTACGAACAATTTTGTTCTTGTTTACATACATATGTTTAGGTAGCACCCAGGTTTTCAGCAAAGATTATGACTAACTATGTCAACAATAACTCTTACGGTTTATATTAACTCACATCAATGACACAAGCAACTAGCGAGCAATAATAAGATATCTCAAGTGCAAACATTTGTCAAAACAATCATGATATAATATGACAATAGTGGTATCTTGCTAACCCTTTCTGACACCGCAAAACATAAATGCAAAGCACCTCCAAAGTTCAAGCAGCGGATAAACATTGTACTTCATGGTAGAAAAGATCCATTCATGATGCATCCAACATTCACTATACACAATGCTTGAGGATGAAAATAGTGCTCTTAGATCTGGCGCTTATTTGAGAAGGTGATGAATCAACATTTAAAGTAAATAGATAGTCCCTTCGCAGAGGGAAACGGGTATTTGCAGAGGTGCCAGAGCTCAAGGCTTAAATAAGAGATAAGTATAATTTTGAGAGGTACACCCTTCCTGTCAACATTACGACCAAGAGCTATCAATATATTCCATGTTAAACAAATTAGCGGTGGTTCCCAAGCAGTAAAAGTAAAGGTTTACTCCCCCTCCACCAACAAACACACTCCACGGCGAGCCGAATCCACGGGTACCGTCCAAACTAACAACATTCCGGGGGGACTTTTGTTTAATTATTTGTATTTATTTTGATTTCGGGACTAGGAATCCCTATTACCAGCTTTCTCATGCAAGGATGAGTGAACAAACACTCATCATGAGAATAACCCGCTTAACATGGAAGATACTGACCACCCCGGTCCAGGCACACAAAACAGATGTTCATTTGAAATTTTAGAGGTGGCACATGCAAATTTACTTGGAACGGCAGGGTAATACCGCATATAGGTAGATATGGTGGGCTCATCTGGAATAACTTTGGTTTAAGGATTTTGATGCACAAGCAGTATTCCCGCTTAGTACAGGTGAAGGCAAGCAAATAGATTGAGAAGCGTCCAGCTAGAGAGCGAATACGTCATAAACAGGCATTATGAATAATAAACATTGAATGCTATCATGAGTAGGATATGGACACCATGAACATAAATATCATGAAGGCTATGTTGGTTTTTGATTCAACCACATGCGTGAACATTTGCCAAGTCAAGCCACTTGAAACATTCAGAGGAGGATATCATACTATCATACTACATCACAGCCATCTTAATGCATGTTGACATCCAAGATAAATCATTATCCACTGCTAGCTACTTGAGCATGGCATGAGCAACTATAATCTCTAATTGTCATTGCAAACATGTTCGATCATAATATACTAAATCATGGATACTAGGTTAAACGTATTTACAAAAAGAAAAACAAGTTGAGTTCATACTGGTTCTCTCTGCAACATCCAATTCATCAAATATCATCATTATTGCCTTTCACTTGCACGATCGAATGATATCAAAATAATAACAACCATGCAAGAGTGCCGCAGACTAAGCTAGAATCTTCAAACATTTTATTTGGGAGGAGAAGACAAAGTAATATAGGCTCTTTGTTAGATCTACAATAAAGCATATGAGAGCCACTCAACATTTTGATCGCCGTCTTCTCCTTGGTATGACTCGATAAAATAAAAAGAATTTCAGAGAAAAACGCTGGAGTATTTTTGGAGTTTTCAGTTTTTCATGAAGAAGAAAATAAGAGAAGGAAAAACAAAAATGAGAAAAACTATTTACACGAGAGAACTCACAACAAGCAAAAGAAGAAATGAGAAATATTTTTGGGTTTTCTTTTAATACTAGAACTGACTAAACTGAAAAAAAACCCGAAAAGAAGCAAGAAGTATTTTTGGATTTCTCAAAGTTTTTCAAACACACAAGAAGAAAGCAAGAAAATAAATCTAACATGGATAATACAATGAAAAAGTGTGAACACCGACAACTGGAATGAAATGCGTGAACATGAATGTAATGGCGGTGGAAACACGTACTCCCCCGGGCTTAGGCTTTTGGTCTAGCTTGGTAATCATCATCCGTAGCCTGGATAATAGTCTGAGTGATAGCCTACCCAGGCTCTTGGTGCAACCACCTCATCCTTCTGGCATCTTCAATCTCTGCACTGTACATACGGGCCTCACTCTCAAGGACTTAGTATCTTCCCTTCATGTTATAATAAAAGAGAGTAGGAGCAGGCAATACAATAGGCACAATGGGACCGTTATCGAACCTCAAGTCGTAAGTATAGTTATTGACTGTGCCCTTAAGGAATCTATGGCGTTTCATGGCATCAAAGTCTAAGTACTAATTAGGTAAGATAGGATCATTGGGCCAAGGGGACACTCCCAACCTCGTAGCAAGGCGAGAGACATAAATTCCTCCATAGAAATTACCATTAGAAGCGTTGAGAGTCAATCTCCGTGCAACAATTGCTCCTAAATTGTACTCTTTAATTCCCGTTAAAGCAGTGCGTATAAGACTCAAATCATGGGCACACGGTGTTCTACAATCCTGCTTGCCTGCAGTGCATTTGCCATTAAAGAGTGCAAAGTATTGTATAGATGGAAAATGGATGCTTTTTATTCTGCCTTATGCCACCCCTTTGATTTCACCGCAACAAAGGTTACTCAATAATGACTCATACTCAGATTTTGTTGGTTCTTCTAGTGAACCCCAATATGGAATTTTGCACACTTCACAAAACGCGTCTAAAGGCATGGTGAAAGCATTATTATAGAGACTAAATGAAACTCTAGACTCACGAGGGAAATATTTAAATTTCTTAGTAAATGTCTCTATGAGAGTGAGGTGTTGAGTGCAGTTATCTTTAATGAAGGGAACCAGATCGGCATTGCAAACGTACTGATCAAATTCTTCCTTAATACCTTTACCTTCCATGAAGGTATTACACAACCATATGCATGATTTGGTTTCGACATCTCGTATCGAGCTTGCACTTGGCTCAACATAAGATTGTCGTACAGAGCTTTCACTTGATGATGACCCCGAGGATCTTCTCCTCGAAGAACTCCTAAAGATTTGCAATTTTATTTGCGATCAATTTCTGGAAAAAATTGCGACACGAAATTTTGTTAACAAAACTAAATAAGATTGATAGCAACTATTCCTAAGGATGCACGGGGACCATATCAAGCATTCAAACTACTTAGAACTCTAAGAATTCAACATGCAAGCTCATCTACAACAGCACCAAGAGAAGCTAATTTTTCTGAAAATAAACCACTAAATCAAAAACTAATTGGAGCAAAGGGGGGAGTTACATACCAAGAAGCAATCCCCTAAAACAGTTTCGGAAATAGAGCTTCGAGCAAAGAGATTGAAATCCAAGGGTTCTTGAGCAAGAACACGAAGGACAGAGCAATGTTGATTTTTTCTGGAGGTAAGAGATGACTTGGGCTAAGGGAATAAGTGAGGGCACCCACGTGGGGCCCACCACCCACCTGGCTGTGCCAGGGGTGGCTGGCACGCCCTAGTGTCTTGTGGGCACCAGGTGCACCCGCATCTTGTATTATTTGTACCAAAAATTCAGAAATATTAAAAAAAACGTGTTAAATCTTCAGCACATTTTGAGAATTTTATTTTTGGGTCATTTTTTATTGCATGAAAAATTCAGAAAATGCTATAGATACAACCTGCTTGTTGGCAATGAATGCCAGCAAGGGCTTCCCAGGGTTGCTTGGTAGCATATATTGTATGCACTAGGAGTGGAAGAATTGCCCTTCTATTTGGCAGGGGTAGTATATATAGGGACCATGACAAATCTTGCACGGTCGTACTCGAGGTCGTGGCTTCACAAGTTCTCTAGATTTTTCACTCTTTCTTTGGCATGGCCGGATCTCACAATCATATCAATGTGCTTCAACACTCTCTGGTGTTTGTAACGCTTTTCGAAGGCAACTGCCTGGAGGTGAATATTAACATCAATGGCCACAACTACAACAAAGGATACTACGTAGCTGACGGTGTCTATCCTTAGTTGACTACTCTTGTGAAGACAATCTCCAACCCTGTAGGAGAGAAGAGGAAGAGATTTTCGCAAGAGCAAGAGAGTGCTAGAAAGGATGTGGAGGATGCCTTTGGTGTTTTGCAATCTCGATGGGTCATCGTCCGGTATCCTACTAGAACTTGAAGCGCCAAGAAGTTGTGGGAGGTGATGACTGCTTGTGTGATCATGCACAATATGATCGTAGATGATCAGCGCTCGGAACGTATCTATAACCAAGGGTTTGAATTTTAGGGTGAAAATGTTATGGCTGAGCATGGAGGACTGGCTTGTTCACACATTTCACCCAATTTCATCATCAAATTCTTGAATGGGAAACTCACATTCAACTGCAAGATGATTTCGTTGAACATATGTGGGCTCACGTTGGCAACCGATAGATGTATCATCTTTTTATAGGTATTTGGGATAATTTAATTTTTATTTGGCTTGTGAAATATAAGATATTAGTTTGGTTGTCAAACTTTATAAGATGTTTGTATTTTGTTTGAATCAGAAATAATTTGTCACCCATGGTGGTATCTACACATGGCCCGAATTTTTATCTCTAATTATTTTGGAATACAAAAATAACTCTATAACAAAATATCATGACTTTGGACCAGCCATGAAGCAAAAAGGCACTTGTGCCAAAAAGGCAAGCAAAAAGATGAGAGAAGTGAGAAAAGGCCCTTCCTACACAACGAAAAGGCACTTGTGTCAAAAAGGTGATAAAAAGACAACAAGAAGTGAGAAAAGGTCCTTCCTACACACACAAAAAATACTCGTGCCAATGCCATAAGAAACCCAACATCTCATATGTAAAAGAAGGCACGCATACCAAAGTGTGTGTAGCCCAACATGCATAGAAAATCGTCTCTCTTGTTTCAATTATGTAAACTAGTGTCATATTTTTGAACAGAACAAGGCAGACCGCGCGTAGGGAGCATAATGCGTCCGCCCGTTGGGTTCCCGGCCAACCCAAACGCAAAAGGGGGCGGACAATCGACCCAAACAAACAAAATACGGATAAAACACGTGTCCGGTCGGCGTGTTGGAGTTTCTTTAAGAGCATCTACAGCTGCCCCTATATCCTTCTCAAACAATCGAAATGCCCTCCCGATCAGTGTTCGGTCAATAATAGTTGACCCAACCGGACCCCCACTTCCTTCCTGAATGTACGGACTGACCGGCGTCCCTCACATTCATCTCAAATCTGGGGATAATATGAGGGCTCACGAACGCGCTTGAACACGTCTGGTCAGTCTGTCACATAGGACGCGACCCCACCCAGGACAACCTTTTCTTTTTTTCCTTATTCATTCTTTTTTTTTCTCTTTTTCCCCACCAATCACATGCAAATGACCGGACATATGAGAAAAAAATAAGTTTGACTACGCGGACAAAAAATAAGAGCTTGAAATGGACATGTCGGTCAGTAACCGAGCACGTCCGCGGTTCGCGGATGTTTAGAGGGTCATATTTGCTAAGTCCGGCAGTAGATACTCTAAGGGTCTATTTGGTTGGAGACTAATTTTGTCAAGCCAAAGTGTGGCAATCCAGATAGTGTGGCTGAAAAAACGAGCGCCAAACTTTGGCAAAAGTTGACAAAAACATTGACTCTATGTCAAATGGGTCACAAGGGCAATAAAGTGTGGCAAGCCAAACTATGGTAAAAACCAAACGCATGCCAACTAAACTGTGGCTGCCAAATTTTGGCTTGACAAAGTGTGGTTGGGAACCAAACACCCCCTAAGAGCATCTCCAATAGACGGTCCATATGTTAAAATAACCAACTTTTGGAGGTTCAAGAGCAAAAAACATTGCTCCAACACATGGTCCATATGTAAAAAAATTACACCCCCCCCCGAAGATGTAAAATACAACACTTCATGATGCAAATTTGCATCACGAGCTACATCTGATGTAAAATTGCGGCCGCCTGCGAAACCACCAACCGCCCGTTCGTTTCATTTCTACGCCTACGACATGCCCGTCCGCTGCAGCCATGGCCAAAGCCGACAACCCCGTCGCCTTCTCCACCGCCGCCACAGCCAGTGGGCTGACCCATGCCGCTGTTGCCGCTGCTGCCATGGTGAACTCGCCCTCCGCATCGCGTCCATGCTGGCCCAGATTCGTGCCGCACCAACCAGTCGCCACCATGCCGACGGTTCCTATGATGGTGTTGGAAATATGCCCTAGAGGCAATAAATAAAGTGTTCATTATTATATTTCCTTGTTCATGATAATTGTATATTATCCATGCTATAATTGTATTGATTGGAAACACATTGCATGTGTGGATATATAGACAACACTTTGTCCCTAGTGTGCCTCTAGTAGACTAGCTCGTTGATCAAAGATGGTCAAGGTTTCCTAGCCATTGACATGAGATGTCATTTGTTAACGGGATCACATCATTAGGAGAATGATGGGATGGATAAGACCCAAAGTATAAACGTAGCATATGATCGCGTCAGTTTATTGCTACAATTTTCTGTATGTGAAGTATATGTTCCTATGACCATGAGATCATGCAACTCACGGACACCGGAGGAGTGCCTTGTGTGTATGAAATGTCGCAACGTAACTGGGTGACTATAAAGGTGCTCTATAGGTATCTCCGAGGGTGTCTGTTGAGTTGGCATGGATCAACACTGGGATTTGTTACTCCGTGTGACGGAGAGGTATCTTAGGGCCCACTCGGTAATACAACATCACAATAAGTCTTGCAAGCAATGTGACTAAGTGTTAGCCATGGGATCTTGTATTACGGAAACGAGTAAAGAGACTTGCCGGTAACAAGGTTGAACTAGGTATGGAGATAACGACGATAAAATCTTGGGCAAGTAACATACCGAAGAACAAAGGAAACATCATACGGGATTAACTGAATCCTTGACATAGAGGTTCGACCGATAAAGATCTTTGTAGAATATGTAGGAATCAATATGGGCATCTAGGTCCTGCTATTGGTTATTGACCATAGAGGTGTCTCGGTCATGTCTACATAGTTCTCGAACCCGTAGGGTCTGCACACTTAAGGTTTGGTGACGTTTCCGTAGTATAGAGTTATGTATGGTGGTGACCAAAGGTTGTTCAGAGTCCTGGATGAGATCCCGGATGTAACGAGGAGCTCCGGACTGGTTCGGAGGTAAAGATTGATATATAGGAAGTCCTGTTTTGGTCACCGGGAAAGTTTCGGGCTCATCGGTAGTGTACCGAGAGTGCCGGGAGGGTACCGGGGGACCATCGAGAGGTGTATTTCGACCCAAGAGGCTACATGGGTTGTGGGAGAAGGAATACCAGCCCTTAGTGGGCTAGCCGAAGGCCCATAGGAAGCCCATGCGGCTAGGAAAGAAAACCCAAGGTGGAAAGAAGGCAAAAGTGGGAAATAAGGAAGGAGTCCTAATCCTACTAGGAATGGAGGAGGGGGACTCCTCCCTCCCACTTCAGCCGAAGCTAGGGACTCGCATGTAAGTGTATCTAGTGCCCCTTAGTGATTTTGGTGTATTGAAGACTTATAGGTTAAGGAACTAATGTGTTTGTGAGTGCACACAGGCTCTATAAGTCGACGAGGAGTTTGATATATTCGGAAATTACCGACCCCTAAAAATGTATGTCTTCAACTGAAGACTTTGCTGAAGACTTTGCTGAAGACTTTGGTATTCCTTGAAGACTTTGAAAATGAAGAAGTTTGTGTGACCTTGAAGATATGAACGAGGACTATGAAGCGTGAAGACTTTTGTTTTCGTAGTTTCATTTCCTTTCTTTGAGTCATAGGAAACACCATACTGTTAAAGGGGGGCGAGGTAATACTAAGGAAAATTTGCAACTGATGCTCAACTCCAAAAGACTCAACCTATCAAATCATTCGAGTGAAGCCTTTGGAAATCTCTTGCAGTTTAGTCAAGTTCTTCAGTGACAGAGACGATGTTCTTCTGGTCTCTAATGAAATTGATCTGACTAAGGAGTTAGGATTTCTCCAGTGCGAATTGCCTACAAGTGAGGAACACGATAAGCCTGAGGACTTTCATAGTTCGAAATTCTGACCGTTGTTGTGCTTAGCGCCAGCTGTCCCCAATCATCTTATCCACATGACGGTCATATCATTGGGGGCATTTATGTCTTATCATGTCAGGTTGAACCCTGGCTCTAAATAGCCACCCCCCACAACCACTAGTTGGTTGGCTACTCCGGAGAGAACTGACACTTGTCATTTGAGAGCAACCCATCCTCCAAGGACTTTGAGAGAAAATCATCAGTGAGGAAAACCCAAACCACCAAACCCAAAGTGATTGAGCATCACTGAAGAAATTGTTCCTGTGTGGAACCGACGCTTGTTACCTTTGAGGACTGTGTATCCTCCGGACGGTTAGGCGTCATGGTCTAGTGCATCCTGCAGTCAATTGGGGATCACAGAGTGACCTTGGTCTAGAGCATCTAGCAGTAAATTGTGGATCGTCGGGTGACCAGTTTGTGAGGGTTTTCGAAGTCTATCCTGAAGACTTACCACGAGTGTTGGGCGAGGACTTTGTGACCTTAGCTCAAGGAGAATACGGTAAGGAATGTGTGTCTTGGGACTGTGTGTCCTCTGGTTAAAATACCAGACTGCTCCAAACCAGACGTACGACTGTCACAACAGTTGGAAGTCTTTTGGAAGTCTACCCTAAAGACTTACCACGAGTGTTGGCCGAGGACTTTGTGACCTTAGCTCAAGGAGAATACGGTAAAGACTCTGTGTCCTGGGACTGTGTGTCCTCTGGTTTAAATACTAGGCCGCTCCAAACCAGACGTACGACTGTCATAGCAGTTGGAACTGGGTCATCAAACCATTGTCTTCATCAAGCTACCTGGTTCTATTTCCTCCACTCCTCTATTCCTCGTATACTTGTTGATGAAATTGATCATTACTGTTTGAAGAATTTGACTGAAGACTTTCACAATTTCCTCACCTCAAATTCTTCAAGTTACCTTGTTCCTCACCTACTTATCCTATATCACGCTACTTGTAATCTGTGCATGTTTCATTTCATCATGATGACTATGCTGTTGCTATGTTTCCCATGCACTTGAGTACTTAATCCGCTGCCAGTTATTCATCACATTTCAAATTCCTCAAGTTTAAATTCCTCATGTGATGAATTTGTAAAAACCGCCTATTCACCCCCCCCTCTAGTCGATATAACGCACTTTCAATTGGTATCCGAGCAAGGTACTCCCTTGTTCTGTGTGATTTTGGTTTAACCACGTGGAGTTCTAGTTATGTCGACTACAGGTATGATCAAGGTTTCCACAGGATGTCCTACCTTCGATGGGACGGACTATCCCTATTGGAAGAACAAGATGTGCATGCATCTTGAGGAAATTGACAATGATCTCTGGTACGTTGTGGAAAATGGTGTTCCTCGCATTTCTCCGACTGTCACTGCTGCTGATGCGAAGAAATTCAAGCAACTCGATTCTCAAGCGAAGAATATCATCTATGGCCATCTGAGAAAAGGTCAGTATGGTAGAGTGGGTGCTTTGGAGTCTGCTAAGCTTATCTAGGATAGGTTGTCCAAAGTCAACGAAGGTTTTTCCACTCAATGTGACTCTCGTGTTGATGTTCTTCGCAATCTCTTCAACCGCTTCAAGAGACTCGACAATGAAAATGTTCAGCAAACTTTTGATCGTATCACTCATATCTCCAATGAGCTTCAAGCACTAGGTGCCACTGATATCACTGACCATGAAGTGGTGAAGAAAATGCTAAGATCTCTTGATTCCTCATTCGATACTCTGGCTTTGATGATTCAAGAGCGTGGAGACTACAAGTCACTTGATCCTGCTGATATTCTTGAGAGACTCAATACTCATGAATTCCAACAAGCCAAGAAGAGAGACCTCTATGGGCCAATCTATGGAATATCTCGTGCTCTGAAGGCAAAAGCAATTTCCTCATCTGAAGGTGAAGATTCTGATAGTAGCCTTGGTGATCATGAAGAACTTAGTCAGGAGCTAGCAATGCTCATGAGAAAATTCCAGAAGTTCTCAAGGAGAGGCAAGTTTGGAAAGTCATCAAAAGGTGGTATGAGGAAACCAAATTGCTCAGATGACTACAAGAAAAGAACTTGTCACCGATGCAAGAAATCTAGTCACTTCATCTCCGACTGTCCTCTCTGGGAAAAAGAATCAAAGAAGAAGAAGAAATACAAGGATGACAGTTCTGACGACTCGAAGAAAAAGAAGAAATCTTCAAAGTACTCATCTGCAAAGTCCTCATCTTCAAAGTACTCAACGCACAAGAAGAATGGTTCCAGAAAGGCTCAAGCTTTCATTGGCAAGGAAATGTGTAACATCCCAAAATTCCATTTTGGAATGTTATGAAATATAGCTATGCATCCATCATCATCATTGCTTGAATACATGTATTGCTGAAATGCCCTTTCTAAATTTCTGAAAGCCCTTTCTATTTTCAATATGTTGCTTTCACCTATTTGAAAATCTTGGTAAAAGGTTCAAATAAGAGGGGAGGAATATGACACTCCACACCAAGACACATTTGGTGATGTATTTGAACAAAAATAACCAGGAGTTATTTTGAAAATATTTGCAAAAAAAATGATTTAAAAACAATTAGGCAATTTCTGAAAATATTTTTTTTTCAAAGTGTTCAAATGACAGAATAAAAATGTTCAATAAATGGCATTTATTATTCTGTTAATTTCGATATATAATACTCCTATTTTTAAAAATGTTTTGAATGCTTTTAAAGACGTTTTACTACTCTGGTTAATAAAAAGAGTAACGGTTTTAGTATTAAACGGGCCGGCCCACGGCAGTTACTCGCGAAATTAATACGAGCCGGCCGACCGACGCGCAGTCCTCGCTCCCTCTATCTCTCTGACACTGGGTCCCACCCCGACCGACCGTTCGCCCCGCGCGGTCGCCTTCTTCCTCCCGCGCGCGCCGCCGCCGGCAGTTTCTTCCCCCCCGGATCTCTCTCCTCTCTCCTCCCCCGCACCCCCCGAGCATCCTATAAGTAGCGTTGCCCCTCCTCTCTCCATCCCCCCCCCCCCGAGCCCCCTCTCTCCCTCGCCGAGGCGTTGCCAAATTCCTCGCCGGAGTTGCTTCCACCACCGGAGCTCCCATCGCCCGTAGCCATCGCCTCGGTCATCCTCGCCCCTCTCTGACACCACCAATCGGCACCGGAGGACCTCCTCCGCCGTCTAAGCCCGTCCGCGCTCCGTTTCGACCACCGGAGCCACCTCCGGCGGCGTCCTCGACCACCGGCCGTCGTCACCATCGCCGGAGTCCACCTCCCCCTCCGGTAAAATCTTCGAGCTCACCCCCTCCCTCCGATCCAGACGCAACGGCTAGGATTAGAACCCTTAATCCCCGAATCGTTTTCCTATTCGGTCCGGTCGACCTCCCGCAACCATCCAACGCATGCGCTAGCCAGCCAATAGGATAGTGCCACGTCACCCCTGGCCGTCCGGTAGATATTTCACCCTTTTCTGATTTTGTTTAGAAAACAGAAGCTGTTCTGATTTTGTTTTGTGAATAACTTTTAATCTGTTTAGTGTTTAGACTTGATTATTTTTTCATTAGCTCACATATTCCATCTAGTTTCACCCTGTAGCTTTAGATTTCAAATTTGAAATATAAAATTCGAATTTAATCAAATTTTCTCAAATCACTCAAATCTGAATAACTAGAGTTTGAAAATAGATTTTGATATGAATCTTTTTGCTACTGTTTGGTATTAGTTAGGACTACCTTCATGCTTAGTTTCAGAATTTTTAGGATGATTTTTCTTAGTGTTTTATCTATAAACAGAATCTGCCTAGTATTATAGTATAGTTTTATTTACTTAGTTTTAGTTAGTTTAACTTAGATTTAGTTTTATTTGTTTAATAGGTTCTGTTAGTTAAACTTTAGGTGTTTTACTTATGTTAATAAAAATATAAATTTGCTTAGTTTGTTTCTTTATTAACATAGGAATCTCAACACATTTTTCAAATAGGTTTAATTTGAACTAAAACAACTAGTTAGTAATAGTTTTCTTTCAACAAAGTTTGATATAATTTAATTTTGTTTTCTAAGACAAGTTTATTTGTAAATTCTTCCCTGTTAAGAACATGTTTTGTTAATAAATAATAAGTTTTGTTTTGCTCTTTTGTTAGTAAAACTATAGTTGTTTCATATAGTGTTTATCAAAACTTTCAAAAACTTTACTAAAAGTTTTCCCAACAAACTTAATTTGGTTTTATTATGTTTATTAATAAAATATTTTATTGTTTTCTTGCTGTCAACTATTGTTTTGGTTAATACCAATAGTTTCATTATGTTAGTAGTGTTTTATCAATCATCTTTTAGAAAACAAAACTTTGTGTGTTTTCTTGCTTGTGATTTTTGTGCGTTGTTTTGTCTTGATTGTTTACTAGTTCTTGGTTGATGGTTGTGAGTTACAATATTTTGTTGTATGCTTATTTGAGTTCTCTTGTTTGCTTCATTAGATTATCCGGAGTGCGAAGCTTGTTACTTAGAGTCACTCGCGTACGAAGATCATCAATCAGGCAAGTCACTTTGATCATGTTTACCCATGTTTTATATGCATTAGTTCTACCATCTTCCCCAATTTCATGCAAGATAGGTTAGATGGAAACTTGGTTACATTGTAGTAGTATCACGTGGTAGGTACCCCCTCAAACTCTTTGACACATTGGCCCCGGGAAACGTTGTTTTACTTTTTGCTATGCTATTAGTAGACGGGGTTGGTTGTGTGATTCATGAGAGTTGAGAGAGTTAATAATTTCAAGACCTACATAATGATCAAGATTTCAAGACTCCGAGTTTTCAACATACCTCTGGGTGGATGATGGTTGAACGGCACCCTGGAGAAACCAGTGGATTTGCCTAGGTGATGCTGGAGATGGCCAGTATTCACGCGGAAAGGTCCACCCAGGCACAAAGAGATGGATGGGTGCTTCAAGACCCAAGGCTTACCTGCACAGCCACAAGTCATTATGGGCTCTGGCTTGGTTGGATATCGTGGTGACCCTGGACAGGCGGTGCTACGAGATGTAGAAGAACGGTAGGAAAGGATGGGCACCGACAGAGTCGCAGGGAAACCCTTTGGAAGACCATGTTTTGGTCATCCGTTTCTCAAACACCCTGAAGTGCGAGAAATTAAACGGAGGCGACCAAATCTTGTGGGGAACGTGTGCAAAACTCTGCAGAGTACTCAAACCTAATCGATTAGCCGTGTCCACGGTCATGGACGACTTGAGCCAAAGGAACTGAAACATTCGGAACTCTCAACACAATTAATATGATGATGTGGGTATTAACAATTTGGGTATGAGAATTGGTTGGTGGAACCATCTCATTAATCAACCAACTTCGTAATATTTTTGCTTAGCGCTCTCTTGATGTAGGAAAAATTGTCTTTACGCAAAAACTTACCACCCCACCTGCCATATAAGCATGTAGACTAGATGATTATCTTTTCACCCCTCTTTTGTGACTTTGCCGGCATATTCCATATGCTGACCTACACGGCTACAAAGTATCATGTTGCAGAGTACTTTTTCGACCAGGAGTGAGGACACGTTCTACGCTCGGTGAGATGCCCTTGGAGTCAGATGGACTCATCTACCTTCGACGCTTCCGCAAGATTTAGATTTTCTCATGAGTTGGCTTTCAGCCACTTTATTGTAATAAAGGACTCAATATGAGATTTCGATTAATATAATGCTGTGTGATTTCCCTTTGATATATACATTGATGTACCGTGTGTGTACCAGCATGATCTTGGGATGGTACGGAAACACCGGAGATTCGACCTTTCAGGTCGGGTCGCTACAAAATGGATTCTGAAGAATATGATGAAGAAGAAGAATCTGAGGTGGAGTCTGAATCTGGTGTTGCTATTCTTGCTCTTGCCACTGCTTTCGTTAGCAACTCCATATTCAACAATGAAGAAAATGACTACTCCAACGACTCCAACGTCAGCAATGATGATTATGCTCCCACCTATTGCTTCATGGCTAAAGTCTCAAAGGTACACAAACATCATTCCTCATATGAATCAAGTGAAGGTCAATCTGATGAATATGTGAAACCTAGCTATGCTAAAATTGCTAAAATTGTGACTAAGCAACAAAGTGCACTTGAAAAGCTTCAGAAAATGCTAGACAAAAGCGATGATCTATTGAATAATGAAGTGGATCGGACTCATACTCTGACTGATGATCTCAAAAGTCTTAAGTCAAAGTATGACAACCTTCAAAGACATCGTAATGCACTCTTAGCCAATCATGAGAAGCTTTCCTATGAATTTCTTCAAAGAAAGCAAGATCTTGAGAAACTAAAAGTGTCTTATGAAAATCTTCAAAGGGAAAACGATTCCTTACTTGCTTAACAGATCACTACCGCTCATGAAGAATTTGTTCCACCTTGTTTGAAATGCATCGAACATGAAACTACTAATTCTTCACCTGAATGTTAAAATGCTTCTATTGCTGCAAATTCTTCAACTATTCCAGTGGTCACAAATTCCTCATCTGAGGATACCACAAGTATCACTGACGAAAATGCAGGGTTGAAGGAATTGTATGTGACAGGCATGTACAAAAGTCTCAAAGGGCATCAAACCCTTTGCGATGTCCTCAAAAAGCAGATTCTGAACAAGAACCCTAGGAAAGCGGGTGTTGCCTTTGTGAGGAAACTCAACACTGATGGATCCTACTGGACACCTGAGAAGTACCCCAAAACCTCATGGGTTGCTCCGAAAGGACCTCCTGTTGATCCATCCACTTTATCTGGCTTTACTTGTGAAACTTCATATTCCTCTGATGAGTCACTTGACTCCAACTACAAATTCTTCAAAAATCAGAAAGGTGAAGTATTTGCCATATTTGTTGGAACTAACTACAGGAACGGTTCTCCTATGAAGAAAATCTAGGTTCCCAAGAGCTACCTACAAAATCTTCAAGTGAATGTCCTCACGACACCACTCATGAAGAACAGGAACCCTAGATCAAATTCCTCATATGGACCAAAGTCTTCACTTGGACCAAATTCCTCAAATGGTCAAAAATATCATTCTCGTGCTAATGCATCTGTTTCGTAGGGAAAATCTAAGAGTTCTAAATATGTGCATTATTCTTCAAATCATTATGTTCATAAGTCCTCGAAGAATTTCTCTGCTTATTCATATGAGTACTCTAACCCTCGTCCTGTGAAACGAAGCGCACTTGCTTCAATGCCTCCCTTCTCATATGGTGCTCACAGAATGATGAAATCTTTACCACCCCTCCAGATGTGGGTGATGAAGAAATTGAACTAATTTCTTATGCAGGGCCAGGTCTCTGGATGGACTCGAACATTTGATGAACTTGTTGGAGACCTGAGGAAATGCTTGAAAGGACGCACGCTGACCATGTAGAAATGAATTCCTCATTTCTCACGTCCTCACACTACTTGCTTACTATCTTGTGTGATGAAATTCTGCCTGATGAAATTGATGTCATATTCTTCACTCTGAAGCATATGAGTTCGTAAGTTGTACTAATTCATCTGCAGGATGAACCTCCAAAAGCTACTGAGTGGGTCCTTGATAGTGGATGCACAAACCACATGACTGGTGACAAGAATCTAATGATGAATTTGCCACTTGCTCCATCTCATCTGAAGCATATCACCTACGCTGACAAAGGAAAAAAGCAAGGTATTGGGTCTAGGTAAGGTTGCAATCTCAAAGGACCGAACCATGGATAAGGTGATGCTTGTCGAATCCCTCGGGTTCAACCTTATGTCTGTCTCAATGCTTTGTGATCTTGATATGATTGTCGTATTTGGAAAATATCGTTGTGTTGTCATCATGGAATCTGACAATTCCAAAGTCTTAGAAGACTTTAGGAGAGGAGACTTGTATATTGTTGATTTCTCTACAGGTCCTCAGCCTACCACACGCCTACTTGCAAAGTCCTCAGAAGGTTGGTTGTGGCATCGATGACTTGGACATGCTGGTATGAGGAACTTGCACATGCTCGTGAAGAAAAAGCATGTCATTGGCATTCAAGGTGTCAAATTCCTCAAAGACCACCTCTATGGTGCGTGTGAGTCTAGAAAGATGACTAGATCCAAGCATCCCTCGAAGACAATCATGACCACAACTCGACCCTTTGAATTGCTTCACATGGATCTCTTTGGCCCCACTCATTACTCCACACTAAAAAATTCTTCAAGTTTGTAAGGCGTTGTCATTGTTGATGATTACTCTCGTTACACTTGGGCGCATATTATTCAGTACAAGTCTGAAGTGCAGGATGTCTTCAGACAATTTTCTTCAAGGGCCTCCACGAACTTCGGCGTCAAGATCAAGCATATTAGGAGTGATAATGGGACTGAGTTCAAAAACACAAATCTTGATGAATATCTTGCTGAACTTGGTATTACTCATGAGTTATCTGCCCCTTATACTCCTCAGTAGAACGGTGTCGTGGAGCGCAAGAACATGATTCTTGTTGAGATGGCTCGAACCATGCTTGATGAATACAAGACTCCTCGTCGCTTCTGGCCTGAGGCAATTGATACTGCATGCCACATCATCAACAGGGTATATCTTCACAAATTCTTCAAGAAGACTTCGTATAAACTTATGACTGGCAAGAAACCCAATGTAAGTTATCTCAAAGTCTTCGGTGCAAAATGCTCGATTAGAGATCCTCACCATAGTTCTAAATTTGCACCGAAAGCACATGAAGGTTTTATGCTTGGTTACGGAAAGGACTCGCACACCTACAGAGTCTTCAACACCTACCACCACAAGGTTGTTGAAACTATAGATGTGTGGTTCGATGAAACTGACGGCTCGTGGAGAGAGCACCTGCCTTATGTGATAGATGAACAGTCTCCTAAGGAATCCATTAAGTTAAAGGCTACTGAAGACATCATACCCACTAAGGAATTCATTCCAACGAATGAAGACATTCATGTTGATTCACCTGAAGAAAATGGTGCTAAAGAAAATCCTCAGCCACGTCAACCTACTCATCCAAGAGTTGCAAATGAAGTGCAGATTGACAAAATCATTGATGATATCAATGCACCAGGTCCCCTCAATCGCTCAAGAGCTTCACATTTGACTAACTTTTGTGGGCACTTTGCCTTTGTCTCTATCGTAGAGCCCACCAAAGTTGATGAAACATTCAAGGAGTCTGAGTGGATTCAAGCTATGCAAGAGGAACTGCATAAATTGAAGCTCAACAACGTGTGGGAACTTGTCAAGCGGTCAGATCCTCACAAGCATAACATCATAGGTACCAAGTGGATCTACCGCAACAAGCAAGATGAAAATGGCCTTGTGGTAAGGAATAAGGCTCATCTTGTAGATCAAGGCTACACACAGGTTGAAGGAATTGACTTTGATGAAACTTTTGCACCCGTTGCTAGACTTGAAGCTATTCGCATATTGCTTGCTTATGCTAACCATCATGATATCATCTTATATCAAATGGATGTGAAAAGTTCATTCCTCAATGGTAAGCTTGAGGGAGAAGTATATGTTGCTCAACCCCTAGGTTTTGAAGACCCTAAGCATCCCGACAAAGTCTTCAGACTCAACAAGGCGCTCTATGGCCTCAAGCAAGCCCCTCGGGCATGGTATGACACTCTGAAGGAGTTCCTCATGAAGAAAGGCTTCAAACCCGGTTCACTCGACCCAACCCTTTTCACTAAATCCTATGACAATGAACTGTTCATATGCCAAATATACATAGATGATATTATCTTTGGCTGTACTAACAAACGTTACAGTGATGAATTTGCCTATATGATGAGTGAAGAATATCAAATGTCTATGATGGGAGAGTTGAAATTCTTCTTAGGTCTTCAAATTCGTCAGCAAGACAATGGAATCTTCATATCTCAAGAGAAATACCTCAAGGATGTTCTGAGGAAATTCGATATGCAAGATTGCAAAGGCGTCAAAACTCCAATGCCTTCAAAAGGCCACCTCTGCACTGACGAAAATGGTAAAGATTTCGATCAGAAGGCATATCCCTCCATGATTGGCTCATTATTGTATCTATGTGCATCTAGGCCTGATATTATGCTAAGTGTTTGCATGTGTGCCCGATTCCAAGCAACACCGAAGGAATCACACCATAAGGCTGTGAAACATATTCTTCGATACTTAGCTCACACACCAACGCTTGGATTATGGTATCCCAAGGGCTCAAATCTTCACCTCGTCGGATACTCTGATGCTAACTATGTTGGAGATCGTGTGGATCGCAAGTCAACCCGAGGCACATGTCATTTCCTCAGACGATCCTTAGTCTGTTGGTCCTCGAAGAAGCAGAACTGCGTGTCATTATCTACTGCTGAAGCTGAGTACATTGTTGCTGGTTCATGTTGTGCTCAGTTACTGTGGATGAAGCAAACCCTCAAGGACTATGGCATCAAGTTGAAGAATGTGCCTCTCCACTACGACAACGAGAGTGCCATCAAGATTTCTTACAACCCAGTTCAGCATTTCAAGACCAAGCACATCCAGATTCGTCATCACTTTCTTCGAGATCACGTACTCAAGGGTGACATCTCCATCGACCACATCCCCACTGAAGAACAACTGGCCGATATCTTCACAAAGCCCTTGGATGAAAAGAGATTTTGCAAGTTGCGGTGTGAGCTAAATATCTTAGAATCTTCGAATGTTCTTTGAAAAAGGACACACATCCTAACACTTATGCAAAATTGATGACTTAGATGTGCAACACACAAAGTAATGTTTTTCTTCAATCAATGAAGAATAACCCTCTAAGTGTGAAGAAATTAATGAAGAATTTGATTCTCAGAACCCTACGACAATTGTACGCGATGTCTGAAGTCATCATTCTTATACGGTGGGTCAAGCCACCAACCAAAGTTGAAATTCTTCAAAGTTGAGTTTTTCGTCATTTTGCAAATTCTTCAAATTTCAAATTCCTCAAGTTTGCAAATTCATCAACTTTTCAAATTCATCAACTTTTGAAATTCTTCAAACTATGAAACTCATGTTCTTCATTGACTATATATATATATGAGTTTTCAATGACCTGAACAGCATTCACTTATTGCTAATTATTCAAGTTGATTTTCATCTAAGTGAATGTGATCGGACCCTTTCCCCCTCTATGCTAAACTCAACCCAGTCTGTTCACAAATTCTTCATATGCGTTCTACTTTGAAACTCGTTCAAAGTCTTCACTATGTCCTTGACAGCTGAAGAATTTGCGAACGGAAACTTTAAAATTTTCACTATCAAAATTTTCGTCGTTTCCCACTCAAACTGTTCCGATTCCCACGACTGGATAACCCATGATCCCCCACTATCGCCACTTCTCAGTACATGGGTGACACATGTCACATGGAGAGCAAGGGTCAGGGGCAATCTTGTCCAAAATCTTCGGACAGATTGGTTTTCACCTCCACTATAAATACCCCTTCCCTTTCACTGTGCTCGGTTACTCCTCACTCCTACTCCCTCCCAAGCTCAAACCTAGCGCCGCCACTAAAATCATCGCCGCCGGTGTGGAAGATCTTCACCGCCTCAACCTCGCTGTCGTCGTACTCACATCGGCCGCGGAAGTCTTCACCCTGCCGCCGTTGTAGCTGTCTCCCCCTGACAAGCTAGGGCGTGGGAGATCTGGACTAACGAACTACCTAGATTTCTTCACATAGGTCGTCGTGTTCTTCATCAGGGTAAATAAAATCTATTTTTTACTACCCTTGTTTGATCTTCAGTTATTCCTCAATTTTCTCAAAGGTGTTTATTCTTCAAGAATCTCATTCTAAAGCACCTTACATGTTCATACACTTGATGTTTTTCCCTAAGTTATGTTTTTATTCAAGATTCCTCAATTGTGTGAATCCTCTAAATTTGCACAACTCTAGAACCTAAGATAAATAACACTTAGTGAAATTCCTAAAGACACCCATGGTCAAATTCCTCACACTTGATTTTATTCAAAAACTTCTGAGAACGCATATGACCTCTTCAAAGTCCTCACACCTATACTCTGTTCACAGGTACAAACATGTCTGCTCATGAATCACTAGGTTCTCATCAACTTAACTCATTTGCAGCGTTTCTTGAGGAAAAACTGTGCACCTCTTCAGAATCTTCAAGTGTTCAGATTCCTCAACCGAAGAAAATGGCTGATGGAAAGAAGCCACAAAAAGGTGGAAAGAAACCAGATGTGCAGACTGCCTTTGAAATACCTGAGGACTTGTATGAGGAATATTGCATGCCTGATGAAGAAACTCATGGCAAAGAGACAACTAATCAGAGAAAGATTCGTCTATAGAAAATTGAGAGAAGATGGGCAAAGGAGTGGAAGGAATATCGTTATGTCACTCCAAAGTATATGATGAAATTCGCTGTGAAACCCCTTGCAACAGGCCTCCCTTGGCTCCCAACCAAATAGCTTATCCCACTAGTCTCAAGACTGGTAATGACTTTCTTCATGTATGGGAGAAACAACAAGCCAATCTGGCAAAGAAAGCAAAAGAGGTTGTGAAGAAATTCAACGAAGACTCTGCTGCTGCTGCCACTAACGGAGCCTCTGCAAGTGCTCCGAAGAAATCGATGATGAAGAAATCTGTTGTGAAGTCAAACTTTTCAAGTTCAAAATCATCACGGCAGATTCCTCAAGCTCAGTTCTCAAAGGCCTCAGTCGCTGGTTCAGTAGTTGTTCAGTCCTCTGCTACTGCTACAAAGTCCTCAACTCCTGTTTACCTTGCATCGTGTCAGAGGACAGAGGGATTTTCAATTGCTTCAAAGACCTCAGCAAGTCCCTCTGCACAAGCAAAGTCTTCAACAAGTCCTACTGGGTTGAAACTGAAGAAAACTGCTGGACGAGGTCAAAGACCAAGACCTTACACAAGCAAAGATGTGGTGACTGTACCCTCAGGATCTGAGGATGATGATGAGGCTGATGATGAAGAATTGGAAGAAATCATCACAGAAAGTCAGCAAAAGGCTGCAATAGCCAAAGACAGCTCTGTTCCTCTCATGCTGGATCCCAAGATGATCCTCAACTTCATTGACATATGACATGAGGATCCAAGCACCCCACTTTCCTCACTAAACCTACCTCTTGGTGTGGATCATGTCCTCACCCACTTTATTGTTGAGGAAAAATGGAAAAGAGATCAAGCTTAGAGAGCTAAGAGGAACATGGCTCGAAAAGAAAAAATTCTGAGGAATAACGTGATGAATTTGACTCCAAATCAACTCATCACTGTTCCGTCTGAAATTTGTTGCCTCTCTGAGGAACAAGAAAAATACGATGGTGAATGGAAGGGCACCAAGGTGAGATTCGTCAGGGTAGCCCAAGCTGCTGTTAAGGACCATAACACCAGGGTTGTAGCTCGATCGCAACCACAAATTCCTCAGGCTGAAGAAACTACTTAGCCTGCTGAGGAAACTGCCAGTGCAGCTGAAGAAAGTCAGACTGCTGAAGAACCTGCCAGGGCAAGCTCCACTATTGCGCCTGATGAAATTGAACCCACAAGGACAACTGCATCAGTCGTGCCTGAAGAAACTGTTGCCCCTTCACCCTCCTCTGAAATTCCAAAATCTTCAAGGGTGAAGACAATCAATCTTCCTTATGCATCAGAAGCAAAGAAGATCAAGGCTGCTGAGAACAAGGCACTAAAATGGAAAGCATCAACTTCAGATTCCTCAGCTGTAAAGAAATTAAAGAAACTGCCAAGTTCTTCAAAAGAACCAGTTGATGCTACCCAAATTTCCTCAGCCCCAGCTTATGAAATCGTGCCATTCGGTGTTGACTACGTCATCCCGAATGATGATCAAGAAGAAATGGATCAATCTGCTGCTACCTCAGAGCGGATTGATGAAGAAATTGAAGTGGAAGCAAAAGCTTCAACTCCAGTGGTATCATCGCCCCAGCCTCAGTTTACTGCTGAAGAGGCCGGCGTTGAAGAAATTGATGAGGACGTGGACATTGGCAACACAACACCTGTAATCAATGATGAATATTGGGAAGCTGCTCACCCAAATTCCCCAATGACCACTCATCTGTCACAGATTCCTCAGTCCCCAACCCAGACTAGAGAAATTCACGAAGGATCTGATGACATGGCCGCTCCAGCCACTAAAGAAATTCCAGCTGCATCAGCTGATGACTTTGCTGCTCCAACTGCCACTAAGGAAAGTGCTCTGCAAATTCCTTAGTCTGAAGAAATTCCTCCTATGCCTAAGGATATTAAGGGCCGCTTCAAGCCAAACCTTCAGCCGAAGCCGAGGATGCCATTCAAAGGCTCAAAGCACCCCAAATTCCTCAAGTCCAATTTCTTCGATGAACACATTTTCTTCACTAGCCCTAATCCATATGACTCAGCAAGGGCCGGTTGACCAGATTCTGGACTCCCACTCAGATGAATTACTATGCATCAGTTCTGTTTGACAAGAAGAAAGTCTTCGAGCACCATCAAATTCCTCATGCTGATATGGAAACAATTCCATCCTTCACGCAGGTGCTCGCAGTTCTTCATGATGCAGGACTTCTTCCCTTCTGTGTGGACATCTGCGATTGGAATGAACAGCTAATTTTTCAATTCTATGCCACACTGCACATCACAGGTGATGCCTCTGACATCAACTCCTGGATCTTGGACTGGATGACCGGATCTACTCACTTCACTGCTCCAGCATCTGAATTGCTTCGGTCGGTCCCTGTCCCAATTCCTTCAGAAGAAGCATGATGCCTGTTTGATGAACCTGCTCTACCCCACCAACTGATGCAAGTGCTGATGAAGCCGTTGGCTCCTAGAAAACCTCAACGAACAAACTTCCTAGTGAAGGATTTGCTCTATGTTCCCAGGACGGTCTACCGCATTCTCACCAACACCCTATGTCCTCAGAAGGGCCACAACTCTAAAGAAGAAGAAGTGGAAGGAGTCATGAAGAACATGATATTCGACATTATTCATGGGATTCCCATCAACTTCCATGATTTCTTCATGAGGACATTGTCGAATGCAGCACTAGCCCCATTTGAACTAAAGCCTTATGCTTCCTGGATCATGAAGTTCATCAGATCAAGGTCTTCATTTCCCTTCAAGGCAGACTTCTGGAATCATTTCGGCTTCTTGCCCTTGATTGAAGTCCTCAAGAGCACAATTGCCTCAGATGAAGGAACAGGCAAAGTTGTCATTGATGAAGGCACCCGTCCATTGGATGGTCAGTTTTGCAAAGCTGCATCTTTCTCCACCAATGATGACACTGCAACCCAGGATTCTGCTGCAAAGGCCTCAGCACAAAAGCCTCAAGAGTCTGCCCCTCGTGTGATGACTGATCGTGAGCTTCTCATAAGTCTTCATCAGAAGGTTGATCGCAATCACAAGTGGGTAAAGCGTCAGTTGGCTTCCATTGTTCAAAACATGACTGTGACGAAGAACTCTGTGAGGAAAAATCACTACTATGTGCATGAAATATTTGATCGCGCGTGGGCCATTCTTGCACACCTCAAGACTCCTGAGGAACTCAAGGACATGGACTTTCAGCAAAACTTTGACTGGTCTCATCCTCCTCGGAAGAAATTCAAGAAGGTTCAAGTTCCTCTGATGGTTACAAGTTCATATTCTTCATCGCATGAGACGAATGAAGACGAGGACATTGACGACACTACGGCAAGCCCTGCATCGACAAATGACCCCGAGAACGCTGGCGCTCCTTCCTCACCAACAAGATGAAATTCTTCAAGGGGCGTTAGTCCTCACTTTTTCATCCCTTTTGGTCTTCGATGACAAAGGGGGAGAAAATTTGAGTTAGTCTTCAAGCGGGTCTATATATGGGTCGTGTTTTTGTTTAAGTTACAACTCTCGCTCTTCTGAAGCTTTTGTTGGTTGAGTTGTAAACTTAAGTCCGATGATGGTCTGACTCTTTTGAACTGCTTTCCGCATGCTTATTTCCTCAAAGCACCTTAATGCATGCATGCTGAATTTTGTCAGACACCATTTTCATCATGCATTTCAAATTCTTCATATCATATGTTAAATGCGTGTATGAATTACAAGATATAGGGGGAGTCTCCATGTTTTTAACCTGCCATGTGCATTTGCAGTCCAAAGAAAATTCCTCAAATATGCACATCTTCAGGGGGGGTTCTTCTATATCTTGCAATCAAATTCCTCAAACGCGGTATTTACACTTCATAGTATTATCCCCGTTGAAAACTTAACCTATTTGTCATCAATCACCAAAAAGGGGGAGATTGTAAGTGCATCTAGTTCCCCTTAGTGATTTTGGTGTATTGAAGACTTATAGGTTAAGGAACTAATGTGTTTTTGAGTGTACACAGGCTCTATAAGTCAATGAGGAGTTTGATATATTCGGAGATTACCGACCCCTAAAAATGTATGTCTTCAACTGAAGACTTTGGTGAAGACTTTGGTATTCCCTGAAGACTTTGAAAATGAAGAAGTTGGTGTGACCTTGAAGATATGAACGAGGACTATGAAGCGTGAAGCCTTTTGTTTTTGTAGTTTCATTTCCTTTCTTTGAGTCATAGGAAACACAGTACTGTTAAAGGGGGCCGAGGTAATACTAAGGAAATTTCCAACTGATGCTCAACTCCAAAAGCCTCAACCTATCCAATCCTTCGAGTGAAGCCTTTGGAAATCTCTTGCAGTTTAGTCAAGTTCTTCAGTGATAGAGACGATGTTCTTCTGGTCTCTAATGAAATTGATCTGTCTAAGCCTGAGGACTTTCATAGTTCGAAACTCCGACCATTGTTGTGCTTAGCGCCAGCTGTCCCCAATCATCTTATCCACATAACGGTCATATCATTGGGGGCATTTATGTCTTATCATGTCAGGTTGCACCCTGGCTATAAATAGACACCCCTCACAACCACTAGTTGGTTGGTTGCTCCGAGAGAGAACTGCACTTGTCATTTGAGAGCAACCCATCCTCCGAGGACTTTGAGATAAAATCATCAGTAAGGAAAACCCAAACCACCAAACCCAAAGTGATTGAGCATCACTGAAGAAATTGTTCCTGTGTGGAACCGATGCTTGTTACCTTTGAGGATTGTGTATCCTCCAGACGGTTAGGTGTCATGGTCTAGTGCATCCTGCAGTCAATTGGGGATCATGGAGTGACCTTGGTCTAGAGCATCTAGCAGTAAATTGTGGATCGTCGGGTGACCAGTTTGTGAGGGTTTTGGAAGTCTACCCTGAAGACTTACCACGAGTGTTGGGCGAGGACTTTGTGACCTTATCTCAAGGAGAATACGGTAAGGACCGTGTGTCCTGGGACTGTGTGTCCTCTGGTTTAAATACCAGGCCGCTCCAAACTAGACGTACGACTGTCACAACAGTTGGAAGTCTTTTGGAAGTCTACCCTGAAGACTTACCATGAGTGTTGGGCGAGGACTTTGTGACCATAGCTCAAGGAGAATACGGTAAGGATTGTGTGTCCTCTGGTTTAAATACCAGGCCGCTCCAAACCAGACGTACGACTGTCACAGCGTTGGAATTGGGTCATCAAACCATTGTCTTCATCAAGCTACCTAGTTCTATTTCCTCAACCCCTCTATTCCTCATGTACTTGTTGATGAAATTGATCGTTACTGTTTGAAGAATTTGACTGAAGACTTTCACAATTTCCTCACCTCAAATTCTTCAAGTTACCTTGTTCCCCACCTGCTTATCCTGTATCATGCTACTTGTAATTTGTGCATGTTTCATTTCATCATGATGACTATGTTGTTGCTATATTTCCCATGCACTTGAGTACTTAATCCACTACCAGTTATTCATCACATTTCAAATTTCTCAAGTTGAAATTCCTCATGTGATGAATTTGTAAAAATCGCCTACCCCCCCCCCCTCTAGTCGATATAACGCACTTTCATGGCCCCTTGGGGGGCCAAGCCTCCTCCTCCCCTCCTCCTATATATACTAGAGGTTTGAGGGTTTTTTGGACACAGAAAAATAGCCACGTGCTACCTCTCCTCTAAATCGCAGTTTCTCCTCTAGATCGGTTTTCAGCAGTGCTTAGGCGAAGCCCTGCTGGAATAGCTCCACCACCATCACCGCCACGCTATCGCGCTGCCAGAGAACTCGTCTACCTCTCCGCTCCCTCTTGCTAGATCAAGAAGGCGGAGATCGTCATCAAGCCGTACGTGTGCTGAACGCGGAGGTACCGTCTGTTTGGAGCTAGATCGGGACGGGTCATGATTGGATCGCGGGACGCTCGGCGATTTGGATCGCGAAGACGTTCAACTACATCAACCGCGTTTCTTAACGTTTCGCGCTTAGCGATCTACAAGGGTATGTAGATCCACTCTCCCCTCTCGTAGATGCTCATCTCCTAGATTGATCTTGGTGAAGCGTAGGAAATTTTTTGTTTCCCATGCAACGTTCCCCAATAGAAGGCGACGAAGGCACGAGGCGGAGGCGAACATCCAGCGTATCGCGGCCGCAACCCGGTCGAAAGTGCGGCTTAGCCGGCCAAAATCTCAAAGGCAGCTGCGACGGCTCGGGCCGACGATTCGCAGCCACGGTCGGCGACGTCCTCCAGCAGCCAAGGAGTCATTCCTCGACCTCCGTCGCCACCACCGTCGGTCGTGGAGGATGATGTGGTCACGCCGACGGCCACCGCCTCCAACATGTTCAATGATATGTCACAAAGGTAAAAAATCTTTTGTGCTCTCGTTTGTTTTTATAATTCGAATGTGATGTTGAATGTTTGTGTGTCCAGTTGTAGTATTGACGATGAAGCTTTCATGCACGCGACAAATGTGGCAAATGATGATTATGTGTCGCACGAGTATGTGTCACAAGATTATGAAACCCAATATGGTGATGACAATCTTGACATGGACGATGAGGGCTTTGTTGCGAAGGGAAGAAGTGGAAATTATACCATTGCGGATGATGTGTTGATATGCACCGCATGGAAGAAAGTCTCTCAAGATGCATCTTTTGGAAGCGACCAGACGGTAAACACCTATTGGCAACGCATCAAGGATTACTTCGATGAGCGCAACACAAGAGGTCACTTCCGTTCGAGCGACTCTCTTCGCTAACGTTGGTCCACCATCAACGTCGAATGACAAAAGTGGCTCGGTTGCTTGTCAAATGTTGCTCGCATGAACCCAAGTGGTTGATGTGATAGTGACTTGGTAAATATTTCCTCTTCGTGCGTGCTTTATCAAATATTGGATTGTTCCACATTTTGATGATGACGTGTTGGTTGTTTTATTGTAGAAAATGATTGCGCAAGGATTGTTTCGAGAGAGGAACATGAAAGGCGATAGGAAGAAGAAGAAAGGAAAAGCTTTCACTTTTCATCATTACTACAAAGAGCTCAAGGATAAGGAGAAGTGGAAAACTATAGAGACTTTTGATGCTTCGGAGAAGAAGAGTGTGGTGATTGAGGATGAAGAAGATGTCGCCGGTGAGGAGAGAAGGATCCCCACTCCTCACTCCGTGACAAAATCTTATAGGCCCGACGGAAGCAAGAAAGTGAAGGGAGCCAAGGCCGGAGACAATGATCTCAAGGAAGGATTTGATGTCATTGTCACGGCGAGGAAAGATATGCCAAAGAAAAAGGAATGTTGAAGGTCAAGGAAATAGAAGAGAGGAGTGAGGCCAAGCGGCGAAGGGCGGCGGCCGAGGAGAGGTTGGCGGCGGACAAGGAGAGGAAGGTGGACCTAGAGGAGAAAAAGGCCGTGATCGAGGAGATGAAGATGGTCAAGGAGAAGGCACTCAAGTTTATGTTTATGGACACATCTACTCTTGATCCCAAGGCAAAGGCCTATGTTGAACTTTGTCGCGATGAATTGCTCATGAAGAAGCAAATGCTCATGAGGCAAATGATGATGGGAGGAGGCATGGGAGGTGTCACGGGAGGAGGCATGGGAGGTGCCATGGGAGGAGGCATGGGAGGTGCCATGGGTGGCTACATGAACATGATGGGTGGTTCCATGAATGGTGCATTTGCCGGAACATGGGAGGTGGCTTTGGTGGCATGAGAGATGGTTTCGGAGGCAACATGACCGGCATATGAGGTGGCTTTGGCGGCAACATGATGGGTGGTTTCGGAGGTGGCTATGGCGGCAACATGGGTGGCGTTGGAGGTGGCTTCGTCAGCAACATGACCGGCATGGGAGGCAATGAAGGTGCTTCCGGTGGTGCTCCCGGCAACAAGACTTCACCGCTTCACAACGTCGACAAAGAAGCCGATGATGATGATGATCGTACCACGGTTCATAACGCAGGTGGTGTTGATGACCCGCATGAATGATATTCATGTGCATTTTAATTTGTAGGGCGAAAAACTTTGATTGTGATGATGCACTTTTGGTAGAGGGATTTGAAACTATGACGATGATGCACTTTTGTTAGGGATTTGAAACTATGATGATGATGCATTTTAATTTAAATTTTTAAGTGATATTTCAATGCAAAACCGCGGATGTACAACGGCTGAACAGCAGCCGCGCGACTGGCGGCCGGTTTTACATCTTCGTTTTGAACCGTCTGTTGGAGTTGTTATTTTACATCTTCATTTCGGACCATCTGTTGAAGTTGAGCATTTTTTAAAGATGTAAAAACATTTTTTGGTGCTCCAAATTTTTATATTGCCGGTTTATAACACCAAAATATACATCATATATTGAAGATGCTCTAAGTCTCACATAACTCCCATCATTTCTCCCCGGCTCTCACACGTATGTCCTTGCATCATCACCTTTGCTCCAATAAGCACCAGCCTCTATCCCGTTCTTTGCCTTGCCTATCACGGAGCTGCGGCTAGGCCTGAGGACCTGGGTCAAAGTCCAAGATCCCATGTGTGGGTGCCCTCCCATATTTTTTGCGATAGAATAGGTCAAGGCACCTGCAGCCCGGTGACTTTGCCACTGTCTCGTCACCCCAAACGTCACCCACCGGATCCTCTGCGGCTCCCGCCACGGGCCTCCTTTACTCTGTGCAGCAGGCACCCCGCGCAATGAATCCCCCGAATCACCCTGGTATTTCGCATTAGCACACCCAGGATGCCAAATCATTGGTTTGACACAAGGCGTTCATCCACCTTCGCCTCGTGGTCTCTCATGGCACTTACAGTAGCTGCCACTGACGGTCAACACTGGATCCAGAGCAAAGAATAGTACTCCAGTACTAGCACGTAGCACCAGGTAAACCTCTCTCCATGTGCATAATTTGGTTTCACATTCGCCTCTGATTCGTCGCAAACCCCGCGATCAAAATCCTGGCTCGCGTGGCGGAGAGAATCGCAGTAGGCGACAGGTTAGCGAAACAAAGGTGTCGCTATGCAGCAAAAGCAGGACGGCATTCTTGGGTGGCGTGTTGCCACAGCGCGCGTATCTATGTTCGTCGGATCTCGTTCGAGTGGTCGCCGCGGAAAGGAGGCACCGGTGGCCACGGATCGGCCTAGGCAAGGCAACATACATTCCCACGGAACCCACTTGCCGCCCGACGTGACTCCACCCGCGCCCCGCCCCGCACACGGCGCCGCGCCCCGCACAGATCATCATCCACAGCCACACGAGCCACAGGTCCGTGCGCGGTGGAGCCGTCCGCGCCGGAGAAGGTCGCCAAGTTGCCGCGCTATCCTCGCCGAGGAAATCTTTTGCTCCCCGTCCCGTCCCTGTCCGAGGGACCGTCTCGCTCGCCGCATGCATTTCCATCGCAGCGAAATATGCTTTCGTTTGCCTGCACGGGACTGGTGAAAACGGCGGACTGACGCGCACCGGCGTGTCGGTACGCCGTGCGTGTCGCTTCGCGTAGCCAAGCGTCCGTTTCCGGTTCAGCCATGGATCGGCATTTCGGTTTGCACCTTTCGAAGGATTCCCAGGGATGACAGTTGCTTTCGGTCGGAATCCTCTGTTGCGCGCCACGGCTCTCCTCTGGCTAGGATGACAATCTGGTGCACCGTTTTATGATATCCTTGTGGCATATGCTCGGGTGGGTTCCCCTCTTCTCCACGTCGGTCGATGCGCATACGCGACAGTTGTGACAAGTTAAATGGGGTGGGGGGAGATAAGCAGTGAGGCACATGCTGACGCTGGTGGTCAGTAAATAACAGCAGCAGCGGCCAGGTGACTCGCCACGGCCTTCGTTTCCTGACGCCATCTGTTGGTCTTGCCTTCTTCCCTGCAGCTTCCTCTGCTTCTTCCTCCTCCCTCCACGAACACGTATATATAGGTGGCCGAACACCCGTTGTTTCTTCAGCCCGCCACACCTCTCCGGTAGCTTACACCTCTCTCTCTCTCTCTCTCTCTCTCTCTCTCTCTCTCTCTCTCTCTCGCTCTCTCTCGCGGCGCAGCAGCAGCTCCCTCTCTCTTTCTCTCTCTAGCAGCGCGTGGTCGGACATGGCAGCCTGCGTCGACAAGTGGAACCCAGCATACTCGTGCCACCGCATCTCCCGATCCATCTACCGTTTCATGCCGGACTGCACCACCACCGCACCGGCGGCCGCGGCCGTGAGCGGGAACGGCGACAGCTGCAACAGCGGCGACGAAGTCTGGGAGGAGCTGTACGGCGAGGCGCAGGCCGACGCGGAGGAGGAGCCGCTGCTGGGCATGCTCTACTACGAGCTCGTCCTGTCGCATCCGTCGCTGGAGGCCGCCCTCGCGGCGCACCTGTCCGCAAAGCTGTGCATCCCGGGCGCGCTGCCGCAGGACGCGCTCCGGGACATCCTAGCCGGCGCGCTGGCCGCGCACCCGGAGGCGATCCGCCACACGCGCGCCGACCTCCTCGCGGCGCGCGACCGCGACCCGGCCTGCGCCAAGATGGTCCACTGCTTCCTCTACTACAAGGGCTTCCTCGCCCTGCAGGCGCACCGCGCCGCGCACGCGCTCTGGTCCGAGGGCCGCCGCCCGCCGGCCCTGCTCCTCCAGAGCCGCGCCTCCGAGGTGTTCGGCGTCGACATCCACCCCGGAGCGCGCATTGGCGGAGGCATCCTGCTCGACCACGCCACGGGCATCGTCATCGGCGAGACGGCGGTCATAGGCGACGACGTGTCTATCCTGCACGGCGTGACGCTGGGCGGCACGGGGAAGGTAAGCGGCGACCGGCACCCCAAGGTCGGGGACGGGGTTCTCATCGGCGCCGGGGCCAGCGTGCTGGGCAATGTGCGCATCGGCGCCGGAGCGAAGATCGGTGCGGGGGCGGTCGTGCTTAGAGACGTGGCGTGTGGAACCACGGCCGTCGGAAACCCGGCGAAGCCGATCGGGAAAAAGGCGGCGCCGTCGCTTCGGCCAGAAGAGCAACCAGGGGTGACCATGGAGCAGAGGTGGTCGGATTACGTGATATGAAGTTCGTGTTACGTGTTTAGGGCAAGCAAGAGATTTTCCCTCCAAATGATACTGTATCTTTCGGTGGTTGACTACTCTTATATCCCAGAGCTCAGTTAGACATTGAGCATGGATCGGTCACATACTATCTTCTTTGTTATTTTTATGAAATAATGACAATTCTAGTTGATGATCTATTAGCCTCGTTGCAAATATATAATGCAATCTTATTTTTTTAACACAATGCATACGGACATACGTTCATTCATACGCACATACACTCATATTTATGAACGCACGTACGCATATTTTATCCATGTGAGCACCTTCAAGAATCGAGCTGTCACATCATCTTGAAATTGACGAAGACGTCGTAGATGCCCTCGTAGTCAATGAGAACATCTCCTCTCGCTGAAAGCACATCGCAAGAAAGCCTAAAATAAATTCAGAAAAATACGAACATCAATGTAAGTCTATCACTTGAATCCTGTTGGGTTGGGGATATATACCACTGTCCTCCTACAAGATCCCGGGTCGCGGCGTTGTTTTCTGCACCTCTCTTTTTGCGGATGACGCGGTGGTCTTCATGACACCCATCAAAAGTGACATTAACAACCTCTCCGACATTTTACGCCTATTCGGTGATGTCACGAACCTGTCTGCCAATTTCAACAAAATCTTGATGGTCCCCGTCTGTTGCAGCCACATCAACTTACCACATGTTCTTTAAAATCTTTCGGTGGCCTGAGCATCCTTTTTCATGAAGTACTTGGGGCTCCCCTATCAGTGTGGTAACCCAGAAGGGTGGATGTCCAATTCCTCGAAGATAAGGTGGCTACCATGTTGGTTACATGGAATGGCTAAAACATCACATTCATTGGACACACGACCCTTGTTAAGTCAGTGCTCTAATCTTAAGTGGTTTTCTTCGTAACCACGCTAATTGTCCCTCCTAGCACTCCTTAAAATGTCAACAAGCTTAAATGTGAATTTCTTTGGGAGGGAACGGACAAGATCGCAATGCAAAATAGGAAGTTAATTGGGACACCATGTGCCGGCCCCTAGATTTTGGGGGATCGGAATACTAAACCCGGATAAGTTCATAAGGGCCCTTAGGCTAAGATGGTTATGGTTCAAGTGGAAGGAACCATCAAAGATGTGGGTGGTTTTAGCCGTTTGGGTAGCTCACGTTCGACTTATTCTACGTTTCACAACCATCACCGTAGGCAATGGTGCACACACACCCTTTTGGGACTCTCTTTGGGTGTTAGACCGGAAGCCCAATGACATCATGCCTCTAATCTATGAGGCATCCATTAAAAAAACTGAAAGGTTTAAAAGGCCTTGAAATATGATGTCTGGACCTCCGAAATCTAGTTGACCCCTAGCTTCTCTCATACCCACTTTATTTTTGCGCAACTTCCAACCTCAAGAGCAAGCAGAGGATGGCATTGCCGAGATGCGAACAAATAGTGATACTTACTCAGCGGACCCCCTATAAAGCACAATTCCACGACACCATCGGTCCACTATGTAGCACACGGTTGGAAGGTTTGGGCGCTGCCAAAATTGATTTTTTTTATTTGGTCGGCCATCCAAAACAGGAATTGGACTGCAAATAGGTTGGCCAAACCGTGGATTGTGCCCGCTATGCTAGCGAGAACAAGAGTCTATTGATCACCTATTCTTCAAGTGTCAGTTCATGACTAGGCTTTGGGACATGATCAAGGCCTAACTACAGCTTGAGAGTATTGATACTTCAGCATGACACCTTCTGCGTTCCACTAAAGAGTAGTGGGTTGGACTTATCAGACACTAGCATCCCAAATCGCAAAGCGATGGTCTCGCTTGCTAAGCTCACTTCTTGGATCATTTGAAATGAAAGAAATGCATGTGTCCTATCGGGAGAGAGTCCCATGGACAATCCTTCTAAGTGACGTCAAGCAGGAAGCGACGCTTTGGGTAACCGAGGGCGCTAAGAAATTGAAAACAATCATGCCGAAAGGGTAATAATCATGGTGTACAAGGTACTGTTATAACACTAACAAACTTTATTCTCTTCTTAATCAATAGATAGATGAGTTAAATCTTTTTCCTTCGTTTGAAAAAAAATAAGCATAAGGATCTCCTTAGCTGTCAAGTTTATATCAAACATCACTCAAGGTTAAGCATGGGTGGCGTCGAGAAAAATCCATTTCACCACCTTAAATTTGACTGCTTGTCGTTGTCCAAAGGAATCAATTACTAGCACCAAGCGATTTCATAACTAAACTGCACAAATAAATAACTGAACCACACGAGGCCGTAGGATTCCTGTGGACTGACGGCTAGAGCAACTGGTTGCAAACTGACGGCTGTAGATTTTCTTCAAAAGGCAACCCTAGGAATCAGAAGATGTTTTCCTTGGGCGAAGTCAACTTTGGTAGCCAGTAGCCCAGTAAGATATTGCTCTGCTCGTGCAAAACTGGCCTGGGATGTGGATTCTCTGATCCAAATCCCGAAAGGCTAAAAGAATCGAAATCTTTCAGCTGAGTGCTGACCAGGTCCCCGCTATGGATAGGTCCATTTGACACTAGTGTACGTATGTCTATGTCAAGATGTATGGTTCTTAAACCAGATTTTTCTTGTCTTTTTTAGGCGAAGATTACTTTTATCCTTTTATTTTTGAAACGGAGACTACTTTTATCCTGATTAAGATGGCATCACTGAGAAATAATGCAGAATACTTTGAGTCTTTGTGTATACCGGACGGATACAATACGAACGTGTCATGATTGGTGGCAGATTTCATGCTGCTAGAGCGTAGGAGCCACCATTGTGAGGACATTATGAGTCCATGAGTTATTTTCCAATTGATACACTATCATGGAAAATACCGGAGAAGGGTGGCCGTCACACTATCATCCATGGGAAAGGGTATCACGTAATAGAGTATCCCCACCATTCCAAATTAATGGAGTTTAAATTTTATTCGAACTTATAAATTTTCTGAAGTAACCAAGTCTATACAATGTAAAATAAAAATCGATACTCCAAAAATGTCTATTATAAGTTTCAAAAAGGATCATACGTGGTATTAAATATTCACATAGTTAAAAAAAATATTTTGGACAATTTGAAAAATGTACGTGAAAGTTTCAAAAAACGTCTGTGTGTTCCAAATATATGTTCGTGACATTTAAAAGATACTTACACAATATAATAAATGTTTCTGTAGTTTAAAAAATGCCATGCACCCTTAAAAAGGTACATTACATTTCGTAAATGTTCATGCATTTCAAAAAACATTATGAGATATAAAAAAACCATATACAATGTAAAAAGTGTTCGCATAGCTTCAAAACTTGTTTCATAAATTTCAAGAAAAGGTTCCCACGAGTATTTAAAAAAATGTGTACATGTATTCAGTAATATATTCAAAATGCGCATTTGAAAAATTTAAATCATTTATTCAAAATATGATGAACTTCATAAAATGTTTTATGTGTACAAAAAATAGACAATGTGTATGAAAAAAAGTACACATCAAAACATATGGTTGAGAAAAAAATTAAGCATGTGTTGAAAAAATATTAAACGTGTATGAAAATCTGATGTATATAAAAAATGTACTCCCTCCATCCATATATATAGGGCCGAATACGTTTTTTGAGATTCCTTTTGAGCACAGGTTAGAACAATAATATATAACATGTGTGCTACACAAAGCACACCATTAGATTCATATGTGAAAGAAGATGTCAATGATATAATTTTTATATCATACTCATGTATTGTTAATTTTGTGAATGGTCAAAGGCAAACCTCAAAAATCGTATTAGGGCTTATATATGTGAATGGAGGGAGTACAATATGTATGCCAAAAAATAGCAATGTACTGAAAAATGTACAAAATATGTTTTCCTGGGCCCATGTCAATTTTGGTAGCCAGTAGCCCAGTAACATATTGCCCCGCTCGTGCAAAACTGATCTGGGATGTTGAATTCTCTGATCCAAATCCGAAAGGATAAAAGAATCGAAATCTTTCAGCTGACCAAGTCCCCGCAGCCGCTATGGATAGACCCATTTGACACCAGTCTACGTATATCTATGTCAAGATGTGTGGTTCTTCAACCGGATTATTTTTATCCCTTTTTTAGGGGAAGATTATTTTTACCCTGATTAAGATGGCATCACTGAGAAATAGTGCAGATTACTTTGAGTCTTTTTGTATACCGGACGCACACAAAACGAACGCCTCATGATTGGTGGCAGATTTCATGCTGCTAGAACGTGTAGGAGCCATCATTGTGAGAC
The DNA here is from genome assembly GCA_022496015.1 of Hordeum marinum. NCBI lineage: Eukaryota > Viridiplantae > Streptophyta > Magnoliopsida > Poales > Poaceae > Hordeum > Hordeum marinum. The sequence goes on from CM039675.1 coordinate 427,535,676, forward strand.
CATGAGTTGTTTCCGAATTCCATATATGCCACTGATTTGTTGGCAGTGTCTCCATATGCCACTCCAAATTTTCCTCTTTTCTAATATGCCATTACAATTTTGCACCGCCTATATATATGCCACTACTGGTTTGTTGGCCGTTAGTTCGCCGTCAACTGGAAGGTGAAAAGATAATTCCATCCTTGGCCTACGTTGTAGCAACAATACGATGGTACTGTAGCGCTTGGTGCACTGTAGCAACCAGTATTGCGGCACACAATTTTCAAAAATGAGACCTTTTTAGAATTATGAATAATTTTCAAAAAGTGAACAAAAATTGAAAAACATGAACAATGTTTCAAAAATTTGGTTCAGTTTCCAAATTTTGTTCATGTTTGAATATTTTTGAAAAAAATTGTTCGTATTTTTCAAATTTACAATTCAAAAAAATGCTTGGAATTCAAAACTTGTTCGTAATTTCAAAAAAAAGTTCATATTTTCTTAAGAGTGGGCGCTACAACACTGAATACTACAGTGTATTGAACGCTACAGTGGTCGTTTCGTGTTGTTGCTACACGGTAGGCCAAGGGCATAATTGTCTTTGGCTTTTCACTTGATGGTCAACTAATGGTCAACCAGCCAATAGTGACATATATGTACATAAACCTGGGAATATTTTGCATCAAAACTTAGTTTTTGGTTTGTTTTTTATCTAATCTTACTAGTTTGGTCGTTCAGTTTGGGCTGTGGCTAATAACGGACTGGATAGGTTTGGGCTGGGTTTAGACTTATCGGTTGACAACTACTGCAAACTATGGTTCGAGACTGGATTGATCGATTAGTTTGAGCCAATGCTCTCACGTCTCAAGTGAAGTCTGAATGTCCAGACACCGATTAAACTTCACCGCCGTTGCCCAGAGGCTCCAGACACGCTGTCCGTTGCCGGAGCTCCGGCCACCGCCTTCCTGACGCACGGTCAATCGCTCGCCGATCTATCCGTCGTCCGGCTGAAGCTTCTTCAACGTGCGTACTCGCGCCATGGACGCAGATGCTTTTGGGAGAAGATGATCTTAATTTTTACCTGGGTTCCGGTCTAGAGTGCTTCGACTTGGACCTATCACACCTCCTCGAGTTATGCGGCCTCGGCGACAAGGCTGGTTGTAATGAAGAGTATCATATATTAGTATCATGCATATGGTATTATTGTATGATACTACATTCGTAATGCATAGTATCATGTATTAGTATCATAGGATAACTCATTTATTGGCATGCATAACACATAGTGGTACAACATTTAATACGATACGGTATCATGATATGATACTCAATTCTCTCTCCCTTTATTTAATTCTATGTCACCTCATCAAAATTGTCTAGTTGACATGTATGATACTACCTATAATACTCCCATTACGACTAGCCTAAGTTGATGATGATGGTGATAAAGGAACGAGAGTTCACCGAATTCCGAGGTGACGGACGAGGGCGCGCCGGCATGTACACGGTGCAAAATTTTACTCGTATGTTAGGAAGAGGGAAATTTAAAGTGGCATATGGAAGTATGGTTAAATTTTAATGGAACATATGGAAGTCACCCTTTTCCAATTGATACACTATCATCGAAAATACGAGAGAGAGAAGATGGCCGTCACGCTATCATCCACGGGAAAGGGTATCACGTAATAGTATATCCCCTCCATTCCAAATTAATGGAGTTTATAAATTTTTTGTATGTAATTGTAACCAAGTCTATACAATGTTCACAAAAATCAATACTCCAAAAGTGTCCATTCCAACTTAGAAAAAGGATCATACACTGTATACAAATATTCACATAGTTAAAAATAATCTTTTGTACAATTTTAAGAAAATGTACGTGTTTTTTTAATACCTCCGTGTATTTCAAATATATCTTCGTGACATCTAAACGATACTTATACAATATAAAAAATATCTCCAATATTTTAAAAAATGTCATGCACCTTAAAAATGTATGTTACATTTTGTAAAATATTCATGCATTTCAACAGATATCTTAAGATTTTAAAACAAATATACAAGGTAAAAAATGTTCGCATAGCTTCAAAAAATGATTCATACATTTCAAGAGAAGCTTTCAACGTGTATTTGAAAAATATTTACACGTATTCAGCAATATATTCAAAAACAAGTATTTAAGAAATGTAAATCATGTATTCAAACCATGAAGAACGTGCTAAAAATGATTTACATGTAAACAAAAAAAGTACAATGGGTATGGAAAAAAGTACACATCAAAACATATAGTTGAGGAAAAACTTATAATGTATTGGAAAAATATTAAACTTGTATGAAAATTTGACGTATACAAAAAAATGTACAATATGTATGCCAAAGAAAGAAATGTGTTGAAAAAGGAAAAAATAGAAAGAAAGAAAACCAATAAAAACGGTGAAAACAAAAGAAAGAAGCAAAGAACACAAAAGGCCCGAAGAAAAAAAAAGGAAAGACGAAGTAAAGAGATGCAAACAGTGAAAACAAAAAGGAAAACATACAAAAAAAAAACTCATGCCTGGGTCCTACAGAAATGGGCCGGGTAGGTCCCGCTTGTCCAGAGGCGATATTGAGGTACATCTCATTATTGTCTCAAAAAAAAAGGTACATCTCATTACGGGCGAGAAATAGCTCTCCCATCCTACTCTTCGCTTTTAGATATACGCCGCTCATTTCGAACGAACAGGCAAGTCCTTATTGACAATGTCAACGGCAGCAGCTATATACCACTTATTGAGCTGGCTCAGTAAAACATAGCTCGTCATGCAGAAGTCACTCGAAATTATTTCTTTCTCTTCTTTAATTTTATTTATATTGCAAATAAAACCCACATGGTAAAAAAATACTTATTCTATTTTGGAAAAGAGTGTTGACAAAGTATACAAAAATGTTAATGTAGTTTTAGAAAATATGGATAACTTCCAAAAACGAATGTTCGTAACCATGAAAGATTGTTCCCGTGTTACAAAAAGCTCTACACAGATTTGTAAAAATTAAATGTAAAAGACTGTACGTAACATTTCATGGAAATATTCCCAAGATTCAAAATATTTTTCATGACACTTAAAAATGTTATTCATGTAGGTTTAATTTTTCCATTAATAAATATTCCTCACCTTTGAATTTTTTTTCTAAAATGCCTGTGAAATTTTTCACATATCTTTATACAATGTATTTTTTGCGTAGTTTAAGAAATGTTTGTTCCAATAAAAATGTGCAACATGTATTTGGAAAATGTTAATAGTTTTTGAAAAAGTATTAAAAACATAAATTTAAAAAATAAAAAGTTTTGAAGACAAAAAAGGAAAACCCGAAAATAAACAATGAGAAAATAAAAAAATTAAGTAAAATGAATAAGAAAACTGAAGAAAACACGTGAAAGAACAAAGGGCACTGCTACGCGAAGTCCGATAGATCTTTTCAAAAGATCTGGCATCTCGTGAGCCGTGAGATCCGGTGGATTGAGTGGTCAAACGTCATCTTCTATCACGGTAACACATGCCATGTCGGAGAAACAGACAAAACGCCAGCATTGGTTATGCAGATTATTTTTGCAACACATGTTTTGTTTCAGTTTTTTTCAACAAATGTCTTGTCGCAATTTTCTTCACAACTGAGGTCTCGTTGGAATTCTTTTTGCAACTGAGGTCTTGTCTCAATTTCTTTACAACAGAGACCTTGTTGCGGAAACTCACTACACGCCGGTATAGGACGTGAAAACACACAATGGAGACGGAAACGAGCAGAAACACGCTGGCGCCACACTGTAGGATCGAAAGTAGGTCTAGAGGGGGGTTGATTAGACTACTTGACCAATTAAAAATCTACCTTTTCCCAATTTTAAGTGTTGCCAGATTTTAGCATTCATAGCAAGTCAAGTAGATCCTACACATGCATGTCTATAGCAGCGGAAAGTAAAGACAAGCATGTAAGTAAAGAAAGGGTAGGAAGATCAAACGCAATTTGAGACACGATGATTTTTCCCGTGGTTCCGATAGGTGGTGCTATCGTACGTCCACGTTTATGGAGTCTTCAACCCACAGAGGGTAACGGTCGCGAGAGTCCACGGAGGGCTCTATCCACGGAGGGTTCCACGAAGAAGTAACCTTGACTATATCATGATGGCCTACGTCCACGAAGGACTAGCCTAACTCGGGGTAGATCTTTACGACGTAGACGATCTCCTTGCCCTTACAAACTTCTTGGTTCACTCCACAACGCGAAGTAGGAGACTCTCAAACGACACCTAACCAATCTAGGAGGCACCACCCTCCAAAAGGTAATAGGATCTATAATGTCGATGAACTCCTTGATCTTGTGCTTCAAGATGATAGACTCCTCAGTTAAATAGGAGGGTTTAGGGTTTTGCATGGGGGTTGGCATCCACCTCACGTCTCAATATATAGATGATCAGATTACAATTACATACGTATTCGTATACCTGTACAAGTACAATATATAAACTAGACCCTATTTTACATGCCCTCTCAATCTGAACTACATATAAGATTCAGATTGGTTCTGAAGCGGTCTAGCATCTGTCAAGTAGCGGGTTTAGTAAATACATCCACTAGTTGACCATCTGTTGAAATGAACCTGACTTCCAATGCACCTGCAGCTACTCGTTCCCTCACAAAATGGAAATCAATCTCAATGTGTTTGGTCCGAGCATGAAACACTGGATTCGCCATCAGGTAAGTTGGCCCTAAATTATCACACCACGATATGGGCGTGTACTGTTGTGTAACTCCAAGTTCTGTGAGAACCGAGTCTATCCAAATGGCTTCAGGCGCGTCATTGGCCAATGCCTTATACTCCGCCTCGGTGCTAGATCTCGAGACTGTAGGCTGCTTCTTTGAACTCCAAGATATAAGATTGGGTCCAACAAACACAACAATGCCACGAGTAGAACGCATGTCATCAACACAGCCTGCCAGGTCTGCATGGGTGATTATACTGACTCCAGTAAATTTGGACTTACTAATCCGTAGTCCCATGTCTAGCATACCTTTGACATACCTCATAATACGCTTAACTGCTTCCCAATGAACCTCCATAGGCTGAGACAAGAACTAACACACTTTGTTCACAACAAAGGAGATATCAACGAGTGAGTGTCAAATACTGAAGTGCTCCAACCACACTGCGATATCTGAAAGAGTCATTAGTACCCAGTAGTGCACCACTGTGATGTGAGAGGCTCTCGGACGTAGCAAGTGGAGTGGAAGTGGACTTGCAATTCTCCATGTTGACGCGATGAAGAAGATCAAGCGCATACTTTTTCTGCGTCAATGTCATGCCCCCGGAATGAAAGGACACTTCCAATCCAAGGAAGTACTCCAGCCGACCCAAGTCTTTGATGGGAAAACTAGCAGACAACGACTGCACAAGGTGATCCACCACAGCGGGGGTAGAGCTAGCAATCACAAAATTATCAACATACACCAACATGTATATCTGAATAGCACCATGTGAAAAGATGAACAAGGACGTGTCTGCTTTGGAGGCGATAAAACCAAGCTGTGAGAGGCACTGACTCAGCCGAGCATACCAGGCACGGGACGACTGCTTGAGCCCATAGATGGACCTCTGAAGTTTGCACACATGAGAGGGATAAGTGGCATCCTCAAACCCGGGGGCTGCTGCATATAGACATCTTCGGCCAACTAACCGTGTAGAAAGGCATTACTCACATCAATCTGTCGAAGGCTCCACCCACGAGACACAACGAGAGAGAGAACCAGGCGAACCGTGGCAGGCTTCACCATTGGGCTGAAAGTATCTCCATAGTGTATCCCTTGCTATTGAGTAAAACCACGAGCAACAAGATGAGCTTTGTGCTTGTTGATAGATCCATCCAGACGATGCTTGGTCTTGAAAATCCACTTGCAGCCCACGACATTAACACCAGGAGGCCGAGGCACCAACACCCAGGTGTTAGTGTGACGAAGAGCAGAAAATTCCTTAGACATGGTGGCATGCCAAGCGGGTTCACCAAGAGCATCACGATGAGAAACCGACACGGCGAAAAATGCACACCGACGGGAATCATACCGAATCGTGCCATCAGTATAAGTCTTCTCCTTGCGCGTATGATCACGATGACGTGCGACCATGGTATGCTCCAGAGCTACATCGTTGGTAGAAGGTGGCGGCGGCGATGAGGACACGACCAGAGGTGTCGTGGCTGAGGACTCCCCAGCAACAGGCGACACGGGTCGAGGCGAGACAGTGGGCTGGGCCGGTCCAGGAGACGTGGGGGAGCCGTGCGATGGTGGCAGCCCAGGAGACGCGGCCGGCGACCCAGCTGATGCCGCGGACTCGCCAACTGGCAAGGCGGGCGGGCCAGCAGGAAAGGCAGGCGGGGCCGCATCAGGAGGCGTGGCATGCACGTCCGATGCATGCATGTCGATCACAACATTAGGCTCAGGAGCAGCGACGGTTACGTGGGGAGAAAACAAAGCAACCTTGCCTGCAGGTAACGGGTCAGGTGATAAATAGGACATGTCATATTTGCGCACATGGACATCCGAAACCGGTTCATTAGATGGAAAAGTGATGGCATGTTCAAGAGAAACAATGTCAACCGAAACACCTGGGCTGGAATAAGGAAAAACAGTCTTGTCGAAGACAACGTCACGAGAAATATATATCCTACCCGAGGTGTGATCAAGACACTTATAGCCCTTATGCAGAGGGCTATAGCCAAGGAATACACACATCTTGGAACGAAACTCAAGCTTGTGAGAATTGTACTTGCGAAGACTAGGCCAGCGAGCACACCCAAAGATCCGAAGTAAGGAATAGTTGGGTTGAACATGAAATAGACGGAACAAAGGTGTATCCTTGTTGAGAACCGGAGTAGGCATACGATTGATGAGATAACATGCCGTAAGAAAAGCCTCATCCCAAAACCGAAGTGGGAGAGAAGAGTGCGCAAGCAAAGCAAGGCCGGTCTCCACCAAATGACGGTGTTTGCGCTCGGCAATACCATTCTGCTGAGATGTATGTGGACACGACACACAGTGAGAGATGCCCGTGCGTTGAAAGTAGCGATGAAGTTTGTGGTATTCACCACCCCAATCTAAAAGGCGTTCAACATGAGCCTGAAAATTATAGAAGACTTGCTCAACATCGGACTTGTGTTTAAGCAAATAGATCCAGGTGAAACACGTGTAGTCATCAACAAAGCTAACATAATACTTGTACCCCCCGAAGAAGCAATAGCGGGACCCCAAACATCTGAATGTATTAATTCAAGAGGTACAATAGTGACATGATAAAACGTAGAATAAGGTAGCTGATGACTCTTAGTACGCTGACAGGCATCACACACTAACTGTGAATTATTTGAACTAGAACACAGGAGATCATGACTCCGAACAATGGAAGTGACCACATTATTTTTAGGGTGACCAACACGCTGATGCCATTGTGACGACGAGACTCTGGCACTAGATGATGCATGGCGAGATGATGTAGACGATGCACGAGTGAATGGGATCGGGTAGACCCCCCCCATGACTTCTACTGTGAAGAAGTACGTGCCTGGTTGCCTTGTCCTTAACAAAGAAAAAACGACGGTGAAACTCAACAAACATGTCATTATCACAGACAAGGCGATAAACAGAAAGAAGATGCTGGCTGATGTGTGGAACATGAAGTATGTTGTGCAGTTTTAGGGATGAACCAGTTAAACGTGAATGACCAATGTGCGAAATAGACAAACCTGCACCATTAGCCACCTGAACCTGATCCTTGCCGTCATAGCGCTCGTGAACTTGGAGACGCTCAAGATCACTAGTCAAGTTATCCGTAACCCCAGTATCCAACACCCAAGGATAGTCGACAGTGCTGGTGGAGGCCGAGTTGGCGGAGCGCGTGTGGTGGTCCTGGTCATAGCGCTTGCATCACTCATCGGCCTCATGGCCCCATTTCTTGCAGATTTGGCACCTGGGGCGCCATCGATTATTGCGACGACCACCACGGTCGTTGTTGCCGGCTTGCCCCCTCCACATTGTCGGCCATTGCCGGCGTAGCCAGGGTTGCGGTCGCGGCCGCCGTTGGTGTCGCCATTGCCACCTTGGCGGCCTTGCCCCGACTAGCTGTTCCCATCAGCCGGGCGACCCCCACCATGTGAGGAGTAGGGCTCCTAGTAGGGTGCACGTCCGCTAGTGTCGTATGAACCCGAGCGGGTCACGGTGTTGGCAGAGGGAGACCACCCCTCCTTCGCACTCTGTTGGGCCTGCAACGCTTCAAACGACAAAACGAGCGAGTAGAAACTGGAGTAGGGCATAAGTGCATTACTAACACCCAGGGAGGTGGCGATGGAGTTGTAGATGGAGCCAGGTCCGATGAGAATGTGATCGATGAGTTCATCATCACAGATCGGGAAGCCAACGACGGCCATGGTGTCGGCCAGGGCCTTCATCTTGTGCATGTATTCAGCCGCGGACAGCTCCTCCTTCATCAGCGTTTGGAGTTAACGCTGGATGTGACGGGCGTTGGCGTGGCTCTACACCCCTAACATGGCACCGATGGCCATCCACACCGCCTGTGCTGACTCACAACCAATAAGCTAGCATGCAATATCCTCATCCATGGAGGTGAGGAGAAGGCCCTTGACCTTTTGTTCCTGAGTCCACCAGTGGTGGTACGTTGGGTTGGCGATGGTCATCGCGGCGTCGCCAGTGCCCACAACTAGGGTTTTGTCCGGTGCCGCCATGGTGCCATCAAGATGGCCATGGAGGTTGGCACCGGCGAGAACAACGCTGGTGATGCTCCCCATAGCATGAAATTGTTGCGACCAAGGCGGACGGAGATCCCCGGAATGGCGAACGCAGCAGGAACCGGGGCGGCCACGGGTGAGGTGATGGCGCCGACGGGGTTAGAGACCGACAAGGCTGAGGATGACATCGCGGCGGCACGGGGGAGAGCAACGCGCAGCGGCGGACAGGAAGACTCGTGGCGGCAGCGCAGAAGAAGGCTGTGTGCGGCGGTGACGGAGAGATCGGGCGGCGGTGCGGAGGGTGTCGCGGCGGCCCAAGTGGCCTTTGATACCAAGTTAAACAGGAGGGTTTACGGTTTTGCGTGGGGGTTGACATCCACCTCACGTCTCAATATATAGATGATTGGATTACAATTACATACGTATCCGTATACGTGTACAAGTACAATATATAAACTAGACCATATTTTACATCCTCAACACACAATCACTCTCTCACAGATTTGGCTTTGGTGGAAGAGATTGATTGGGTGGGAAGCAACTTGGGGAGGCTAGAGATCAAGATTCATATGCTTGGAATGGAATGGCATGATCTCAACACATGAGTAGGTGTCTCTCTCTCAGAAAATCAGTTGGTATGAGTGGGGATCTGTTATGAGTGCTTCTCTTCCAAGTAGGTTGTGGTGGAGGGGTATATATAGGCATCTCCAAAAATCCAACCATTACACCTGATAAGTCAGACTCGGTGACACCGATGTGTTAATCTTGGTGGTACCGAGTTGCCTCATAGGTAGCAACTTTTGAATCTTGGTGAGACCGATATATAGAACTCGGTTGCATCGATAAGGTGACCAACGGTTAGATTGCAAAACTCGGTGACACCGATTCAACAAACTCGATGGGACCGAATTTTTGAATTTGCGTAACAGGAAGTTGGCAGCCCAAACTCAGTGGCACCGAAGCAGAATCGGTTGCACCGAATGGCTAGGGTTTGGCTGAGTCTGTTTGAGGCTGAGAATTAGTGGCACCGAGTGGAAAGTGTTGGTTGCACCGATTTTGAATATTTGGCTTAGGACAGACTTTCGTGGAAGAGCTTGTGGGTGAATGTGGTGACTATCACTTGTATACGTATGAGTATTTTGTTCACCAACAGTACCTTACCCCTTTTGATAGTATTGGCTTTCCTATGGACTCAAAGTGATTTCTCACAAAGTAAAATGTAGAGTCCTCTTGCTTGATGCTTTGCCAATCTATTTCCTTGCATCTTGGGGTATTCCACAATCCTTTTGCCAACCCATCATTGAACTTTTCCTGAAACATGCTTAGTGGAAACATTAGTTCAATGACATATATGTTGTTATTAATTACCAAAACCACCAAGGGAGCAAATGTGCTTTCAACCCCTCCTTTTTGGTAATTGATGACAACCTATAGATCAAAGCTTTGACATATGATATAATCAATAAATATAATCGTCGCTTTGAGAAGTATGTGATAAGCAAGAGCTCCCCATAAATTTGTTCATTATTTTTAAATTTGTATTTGAATGCAAATGCATAATCGATTAGCTACATGGGGCACTTCTTGCATGTCACATACAACTTGGTGGTGTGCGAGAGTAATAAGAGTTAATATCATAGCACAACACATCACGCAAAGTGAATGACCATCACATAACCATCAAAAGGATATGAAATATTAGCAACACACATTAGAGCGTATGATCAAACACGAAACAAAGGTATAACACATCCAAACTGAAAGACCAAATGTTTTTAAAACAACGATAAAACCAAACGCTCTCTCACTTGAAGCCTAAAGATCTATATACAACTTCTTCCCCTTTGGCAACAAGTTACCAAAAAGTCCAAAGAGATATAGCTAATCTTCCTTCTGCGGGTGATCTCCTCCGGTGGTCGATGTCGGAGTCGAGAGAACAGCGTCGGCGAAGACCTCTGCTGATGTCCTGGACGGGGTTGGAGTAGCAACTAGTGGCACTGGAGGAGCTGATGGAGCTGAAGTCATTGTAGCTGGAGCAGATGGTGAAGGTCTTGTCTCCGGAGCTGGCATTGTAGGTGTCCTAGCATGTGTCCTGAATTGGGCAGTCGTCCTGACAGGTGCACAACCGTCCTCCTCATCAAAATCAGACTCTGAAGAGGTGCGACGGATATGAGCTTCATCTACTTCCTTCTTAAGCTCGTTCACGGTCTTGGTCAGCCCATCCACCTTGTCATTGAGGTTCTTCACCCTATCCCCAACGATGTTCACAAGGCTCCTCCTCCTCCTCCTCCTCCTCAGTAGCAGCACCTGCAGCCTCCTCAGGGTCCTCATACATTAAGGTAGGCCTACCAACAACACGAATGATCCTTTTCCTGTCCTTCTTCTCTCCTACCTTCTTAGGCAAAGACTTCCTTGGGGGATCAATGGTCATGGTTGACCTAGCATTCTCAAGTGCTCTCATAGTCTCTGGAGGTGCATATGTCTTGCTGACCACCCTCCTGGAAGAGGTGGCCTCATTGGCTGACTTCTTAGCAGCCTTGTCTTGCTTTTTAGCAAGAACCTCCTCTGGCACAAAGTTTGAATCCTCCTCCTCTGAATTCAGTCTCTTTCTGGTCCTTGTTGCAGCCTTGGGCAACCCATGAGAACTAGGGATGCCTGGATCTGAAAATGAGCTGGACCCAGGGCTAGTGCCTGAACTCATGTCAATGTTCTGCTCCTGCAAGTTCTGGCTGTCCTCAACATCTGACATATCTGACCCTGTGAATAGAGTATAGAAGAGTGGAATAGGATAAGTCATCACAAAAGGCAGATGGTTTTAGAAAGTTTGAACAGAAAAAACATAGATGTAGTTCACAACAAAATTGGATTTCGGTGTCACCGAGTCAAACATTTCGGTGCTGCTGAGACGCACAAAACTCTTAACCGAATCTTGGCAACCGTTTCGGTCGGACCGAAAACTACCACTCGGCCTCATCGAGTTTTGTCCGCAATAGCACAAAAGGTAAATCGATGGAACATATTTCTCTGACTCGGTATCATTGAGATGCAACTTTGCGGGCAACTAAACCTAGAATTCTTCGATTCACTAGACTATAGGAATTTCTCGTGGACAGATCGATCTCAAACGATGGCTAGATGATGGAGAAACCCTAATGCGCAAGAATCATGGGTAGGAGCACAAGAGGGGGCCGAATCCATACCCTAGCTTAGTGATGGATCCGTTACGACGACGACAATGGAGAAGATTTCATCGGCGACAACGATTCCCAGCAGCGTAGATGCTCGGGGAAGCAAAGGCGATGACCAGGGAGTCGTTTTTGACAGCTTAGGGTTTTGGGGCGCAACGGTTTGAGGATTGAATTTCAAAGCGTCGGGTCCACGACATATATACCCTTCACTATTGGTGACACCGATTCTAAATTTTCGGTGTCACCGAGTTTCTCAACTGTCAGCTGACAGGGAAACTCAGTGTAATCGAGAATATGGAATCAGTAGTACCGATATTGAAAACCAGATCAACCCTAGGCATTCGGTGAGACAGAGAATTTTTAGTTGGTTCCATCGAGATGCACTTGGGAGGTTTTAATGGTCGGTTCTTTGTCGATACGGAACTCCGAGTGCTCCTCACATAGAAAGATCAAAAAGTACTTGTTCAAATTTTGTGATGCAACATGAATAGAATATGAGGTGAGAAAGCATAGATATCTAGAGGAGTGGTCCTAGGCATTCTTGTACATCCAATTGGCAAATGAAAAATCAAAGGCCAAATAGCAACAATTAGATGTCCTCGAATGAGTAAACAAATGCAGACCAACATGCTCACACAATAAGATGTCAAATGAAAACATGGCAAATATGCACAAACACACTAGTATCTAACAAGCACTTAGGCGATGACAGAGTCATCTATATATGAGTATATTGACTTAGGAGCCAAGTAAGAATACTTGATCATAGGTCATACTCATCGTTTAAGCACAAGTGGGGTTACCACTTTTACATAAAGCATTTTAATGTTGTCACATACTATGAGAAGCTTTGACTCAAGTCTTAGAGTAAAGCTCCCCCTTGACGTGACATCCCTCATAGGGCGGATAAACTAACCTTGGGTTTTGTCAATGAAGACTTCATGTAGGTGCAGTAGTGGTGGATGCTCAAAGTTGATGAGGATCACCATGAGTTGGGAGCATCCTTGTTGTTTCATTACTCTTCTCACCTACATGGGTTAGTCCCAACACAAAAGAGACAAATACAAGGATATCTATGGACATGGAGTGCAAAACATACATGATGATGCCCATTGATTTGTTGATTACCTTGTCCCTTGCTTACCTTTGAGGGAATGTGTGACTCCTTGAACTATTGCATGATGTTGATGCTGATTGCAACTAGTTCTTGCCGATAATGAATAGGAGTGGATTTCATTGGCGGAGTCACCCCTCAAGAACTTCTCTAGTTCTCAATCTTGGGGACCCATATCAATTTGATGGGGATCCTTGGTGTTGAATTAGCACTTGTAGAAGTTGAGCTTGTAGTAGCCTTGGGAACCCACTTCACCAAAGCTTGGGATTCATCTTCATATGAGTCAATGTCCTCTTGAAGCTTGTTCTTGCCCTTGAGCTTGTGGTCTTGTGGTCGAAGGTCATTATGAGCTTTTGTTCCCTTGGGGAGAGTATTTTCATACTTCTCCTTTTGAGGAACAAACTTGGGATTGGGGTATTGACCTTCTTCCCATTCAACACCATTAGCATTGAAGTAGCCAACACCATGGTTCTTCCGGTATCCTCCGTGCTTGCGTACAATCTCCTCAAATTGTTTGCACCCTTCAAGACTCTTGTAGATACCTTTCTCTATAATCCCTTTCAAAAGTTCGTTTTCTTGCTCAAGTGTAACTTGTCTAAGAGAAGAGTTAGTGGGATCAATAGAACTACTAGAAGCAATATCATTGAATTTATCATTTTTATTGCTACTAGTTGAAGAACCTTTATTGCCTTCGTTACTAGTTTGCTTAGTCTTAACTTGTGGCATGAACGTAGACAAGAGAAGTCGTTTGGCTAGATAAGAGGAAGTCTTGTTTTGAAGATCATCATTGATAGCTTTAAGGAACTCATGCTCTTGCTCTAAATTGAGCTTCTCGAAGCAGAGCTTCTCATGTGTCCTTTCAAGCTCTCCATTATCTTATAGAGTAGACTCATGAGCTAACTTAAGAGTGTTTAGTTCTTGAGTTAGTCGTTCTATTTCCAACTTATCATCATCACACGACTTATCCAGACTAGAGTGGTTACTAGCAAGTTCATCTTGAATAACATTACTAAATTTGTCAAAAAGCAAGTCATCTTCAATTAACAAGTCATCCTCATCACTATTGAAATCAAGATACTCAGGGTGTGATACCTTGGGGCCTTTATCCATGAAGCAACATCCACTACCTTCATTTGGTGAATCAAATATGTCGTAGGAGTTAGTTGTCACTAGTGCAAGTCAGGCAACACCTTCATCTTGACTATAGTCGGAGTTGGAGTTGTAGCTTCTCTCGGAGTGGTTGTCGGATTCGGAACCGAAAACCTATTCACCAACATGAGCTTGATGTTTTCTTATTGAGTATCTCTTGATGTACTTTTCCTTCTTCTTCGAGTCCCTACTTCTCCTTGAGGGTCTTCATTCATAACGATCATCCCTACTCCTTCTCTCTCTTCGAGGTGACTCGTCTCTTGAGCTTCGTATTCTTGGCGACTCTTCTTTCCTTTTGTAAGGAGTCGTGCACTCGTTGGAGTAGTGTCCGGATTTCCCACAATTGTAGCAGTTTCGGTCACGACTTGACGAACACTTCTCTTCATATCTTGAGTTGGAGCTTCGATCTTTGCTTCTATTCTTGTAGAACTTGTTGAATTTCTTGACCATGAGGCTTATGTCTTCATTTGTGACAAGGTTGTCGCTTGAAGTTGCGGGAGCATCACTTGTGGCTTTGTAAGCACCGATAGACTTGTGGTGAAGCTCTTCCTTGTCCTTGAGTGTTGTCTCATGAGCAACAATCCTTCCAATCACTTCCATTGGCTTGAGATCTTTGTAGTTGGGCATCATTTGGATCAATGTGCATACGGTGTCATATCGATCATCCAAAGATCGACATATCTTCTTAATGATGAATTTGTCGGTCATTTCTTCGCTTCCTAAGCCGGCAACCTCATTGGTGATGAGAGCTAGCCTAGAGTACATCTCAGCGACTCCTTCAACATCCTTCATCTTGAACTTGTTAAGCTGACTTCGAAGAACATCCAACTTGGATTCTCTCACATATTCGGTACCTTCATGTATATCAACCAAAGTATCCCAAATCTCTTTTGCATTCTCAAGACGACTGGTTATGTTGAATTCTTCGTGGCATAGGCAGTTGAAGAGAATGTCACATGCTTGAGCATTGACTTGCAACATCTTCAATTCTTCCACAGTCGCTTCGCGATCCGGTTCCCTTCTATCTGTAAAGAATTCACCTTGCAATCCAACACTAACAACAACCCAAACGGCGGGATTATGACCAAGAATATGCATTTTCATTTTGTGCTTCCAACTAGCAAAATTAGTGCCATCAAAGTACGGACCTCTATAGTGATAATTTCCCTCACTAGACGCCATACTCTCCTAGGTTGTGAAACCAATGCAATGGAGACCAAAGCTCTGATACCACTTGTATGGTCGAAAGTAGGTCTAGAGGGGGGTGATTAGAATACTTGACCAATTAAAAATCTACCTTTTCCCAATTTTAAGTGTTGGCAGATTTTAGCATTCATAGCAAGTCAAGTACTCCTTACACATGCATGTCTACAAGTATAGCAGCAGAAAGTAAAGACAAGCATGTAAGTAAAGGAAGGGTAGGAAGATCAAATGCAATTTGAGACACGATGATTTTTTCCCGTGGTTCCGATAGGTGGTGCTATCATACGTCCACGTTTATGGAGTCTTCAATCCATGAAGGGTAACGGTCGTGAGAGTCCATGGAGGGCTCTACCCACGGAGGGTTCCATGAAGAAGCAACCTTGACTATACCGCAGCGACCTACGTCCACGGAGGACTAGCCTAACTCGGGGTAGATCTTCATGAAGTAGGCGATCTCTTGCCCTTACAAACTTCTTGGTTCACTCCACAACACGAAGTAGGACGCTCCCAAGCGACACCTAACCAATCTAGGAGGCACCACCCTCCAAAAGGTAATAGGCTTAATAATGTCGATGAACTCCTTGCTCTTGTGCTTCAAGATGATAGACTCCTCAACACACAATCACTCTCTCATAGATTTGGTTTTGGTGGAAGAGATTGATTGGGTGGAAAGCAACTTGGGAAGGCTAGAGATCAAGATTCATATGATTGGAATGGAATGGCATGATCTCATCACATGAGTAGGTGGCTCTCTCTCAGAAAACCAGTTGGTATGAGTGGAGATCTGTCCTGAGTGCTTCTCTTCCAAGTAGGTGCTGGTGGAGGGGTATATATAGACATCTCCAAAAATCCAACCGTTACACCTAATAAGTCATACTCTATGACATCGATGTGTTAATCTCGGTGGTACCGAGCTGCCTCAAAGGTAGCAACTTTTGAATCTCGGTGAGACCGATATATAAAACTCGGTTGCACCGATAAGGTGACCAACGGTCAGATTGCCAAACTCGGTGACGTCGATTCAAGAAACTCAGTGGGACCGATTTTGTGAATTTGCATAACAGGAAGTTGGCAACCCAAACTCGGTGGCGCCGAAGCAGAATCGGTTGCACCGAATGGCTAGGGTTTGGCTGAGTCTGTCTGAGGCTGAGAATCGGTGGCACCGAGTGGGAAGTGTTGGTTGCACCGATTTTGAATATTTGACTTAGGACAAACTTTTGTGGAAGAGCTTGTGGGTGAATGTGGTGACTATCACTTGTGTGCGTATGAGCATTTTGTTCACCAATAGTACCTTACCCCTTTTGATAGTATTGATTTTCCTATGGACTCAAAGTGATTACTCACAAAGTAAAATATAGAGTCCTCTTGCTTGAAGCTTTGTCAATCTATTTCCTTGCATCTTGGGGTATTCCACAATCCTTTTGCCAACCCTTCATTGAACTTTTCCTGAAACATGCTTAGTGGAAACATTAGTTTAGTGACATATATGTTGTTATTAGTTACCAAACCACCAAGGGAGTAAATGTGCTTTCACAAACAATGAGCAACAACACGATGGTGCCAGACAGCGAGCAGCAACACGCCGACGTCGGACGATGGTGCTCCCCGGGACGATGGATGTAGCTTGAGCTTGGGCACACCGCGATGGATGATATTTATGATGGAGGCGGACGACAGTGGCGGCGGACGACCTCGTCCGCGTACTTTCGAAGGCTTAAGGAACACAAAGAGGCGCCGACTTGATGGGGAGGAGCATGGATGGCGACTGCTCTCCACAGGATCCAGATCCAGATCCTGCAACACACGAGTTGTTGCAGGACAAGATCATAACAATGATTGGGTTGCAAAACACTAGTCTAATTAATACGTTGTTTCTAGTCGTATGATTAAAATTGAATCCAACGGCCATGCAGGCAACGAACGGACACATCGTTATCCGTCGGATGACCTTAATAATTTCCTAAGAACAAATAGAAGAAAAGAAGAAAAAAATGACATGAAACCTGATCATAGCGAACTAGCAAGAAAACCAGGTTAATGAGTTGTCCCTCGACTGGTGGTACGGGTGACATCATCACTCCTATTAAGCGCATGGCCTGCCAAGTTGGGACAAGTACCCAACCTTCACAATGTGGAGACTATTCATCGCCTCAAGCGATACGAAATGGATAGCTCGCATCTTGAACGCTACATTAATAGGCCAGTTCATTAATAAAGACTTAGACTTTTCATAGTGGCAATGATATAGGTAGTAACATAGATGTCATCTAAACGAAAAATATGATGCGTCCGCTAATTAATGAGAAGAGAAAGAAATTGAGTAACATAGCTAGTTACTCATATTATTAAGAGTAACATAACACGTACCAAGACAAGATGAGTCTATAAGAGCATCTACAGCCGGATATGACAAATCCGGCCCCTCAAACGCCCGTGGACGCGCTCGCGGGCACTGACCGGGCACGCCTCAAATCTGCTCATCCACATCCGTCTCCCTCATATCCGAAGCCCTATTTCCATACTAACCATGCAACATGGATCAAAGTATGTCGATCAAATGCACATAAGATCACATTGCAACAGAAGTTCATACATACGGCAGACAACTTTAAAACTACACTAATGTAACTAGTACTTGTGGGTCGGACCTTTCCCCTTGCGGTCGCCGGCGTAGCTGTAGCCATTGGCGGCGAGGGGCTGGTTGTCATCGTCGTCCGAGGAGGAGGAAAGCCGTCGTCGAAGGAGGACGAGGACTCAAAGACGATCACGAGGCCCTTGAGCCGCTCCACCGCTCGGTCCTGCCAGCGCTTAAGCTTGGCCATCTTGGCCCGCTCCTGCGCCGTAACCGCCATGAGCCGCTCGGACTCCTCGATGGCGATGCGGAGGGCCTTGGTGTTCTTGCGATGGAGCCTCCTCGCGTCCCACTCTGCCGTCATGAGCGATCCTCGGCAGACCCACGCGAGGAGGTGATCCTCATCCAGATCCGGAGCCTCCGTGGCCTCCCTCTCCCTCTGCTGTTGCCTCCCGCGGCAGGCGACGCGCGCCTCCGACTCCGGCGTGCGCGTCCGGGCCGGAGGGGGCGACACAAGCACCCATCGCTGCCCCACAGGGGGAGCAGCAGCGAGCGAAGGGAGGGCACGGCGGGAGGGAGCCCGCCCCGCCGACGCGGACTGGGCTCGCCGTCTGTTGCCGCTGCCCATTGCACAGGACGAGCCAGCGACGGCGTCCGAAATGCGTCGACGGGGAGCGGGCGGCTGCAAGGACGCTCCAGATCCGGAGCTGCCTCCGGTCTCCACCTTGGGCCGCTCCAAGGCGATGCGGAGAGCCAGCTTGTACTCCGGATCGAAGTCGTCGGAGGCACTGCTGGAGCTCGACATGCTCGTTGGCGGGGGGAGAGGAGCGGGCGGAGAGGGGAAAGGAGCGGACGGAGAGGGGAGAGGAGCGGACGAAGCGAGAGTGAGTGAGCTAGGGTTTCGCTGGACGTTTTTTTGTGGGACAGGGTGGGGTCGGGGAGGGCCGGGCTTGTCAGACGGACGCGCCCGGGCATGCCCGGACGCCCCCATATCTGCCCCATATTTAGGCTGGATATGGGGTGCCGGTTAGTCCAGGCGTTTGAGGCCCATTTGAGAGGGCCGTCTGGGTCAATTTTGTTTTGACCGGACACTGACCGGACAACCCGCTCAGGCATATGAGGCGTGTTTGAAAGGTCCGGTTGTAGATGCTCTAAGCTAATAAATGAAAAGCTCAATGTGACTACCCTTATGTTACTGTCCACTATGAAAATAGGTATAAAAAGATATGCATGTTACTACTATATGTTACTTCTCATTATAATAGTCTTTACTACTTTATGTTACTTCTCCTTACGGATACGTCTCGACTGCCAGTGCGTTACAATCTCTACTAATAAACGAGGAGTCCGTGCTTCATCTGTTCGTTCATACCTCATCCCATCGATCGATCCCACCTCCTCGATTGTTTTTCACCGCCAGGCCCCTGCCCATCTCCACCCACCGATTTTCCACTTAAACCAACTGGTCATCTGGTTTTTTTCTCTAACAATTTTTTTGACCTAACAATCTGTCCTCTTGCACATCGCGCGGCCAGCCTCCCCCCACGCACCGCGCCGCCGCCAGCCTCCCCCGCACACCTCCCCTTCCCGCTTGCCTCCATGCATCCGGCACCGCAGGACGACCACGACACATGCCCCACCGCCGCCAAGTGCCTCCGTGACGATGATACACACCGGCAAGTTCAACCACGGCGACGCCTTCCACCTCAGCGTCCATGCGCTCGTCGCTCTCATCACCCTCCCTTCTCCCCGTTGCCTCTCTTCTGCCACCATCTCACTCACCTCGTCAGACAAAGCTTGGATTTTTTTCTCCGGCGGCGAGCTTCTGGGTGACGGCGGGGCTGGATCCACGTGTGTGTACTCTAGATGTGGCGAAGGAGGGCGGAGGCCTGCTCCCCGGCGCGGCATGGAGGGCGAGGGGCGGCCCGACGCGAGGGCGAGCTTGGTGGCGGCACGGACGACGACGGAGGAGGCTACGAGGTGGTGCTGCAGCAGTCCGCGCTGGTGGAGGACCTGCAGGGGCGGTTGTCGTGAGAGGCCGAGGCGGGCAGGCGCCGCCGATGGCAGGACGAGCATCTCGAGCAGGAGAGCGACGTCGAGCTCGAGTGGGGCCTCCTCGGCGACGCCTACTATCGATGTGGCAAGGTCTGTGCCGAGTACGCCAAGACCTTCTACCTCGGTGAGCAGCAACTTATTTTCAGAAATAAGCTTTGATCAGGTATTATCTTTTTCAATTTGAAAGAGAAGGCCAGAGTGGTTTCATTATGGTTGTTTCTGAAGGAACGACAAGGCCATTGATGCCGTCAAGATCAGTGTAGGTACATGCTTTATTTTATTGATGCTTTTCAACGGATACAAGTAAACGTATTAGTGTTGGAAAAAGTTGAGCATGAGTATAAAGCTTCAGAATGAGATGGTCCTCTGTCAGAAATTTACTGATAGATCAAACATCGTGTCATTTCGGTTTTAGGTTTTGGACTGAATAGGGAGCCTCTTTCGTAAAGAACCACATCAGAATGCATCCTACATAGCTGCCATGGATGAATTATGGTACAACTTCAGTCTTCTTTTTAGCTATTTGTTTGCTAACTATGTCTGCCCTCTAGATGAACTGCTTAGACACTCAGATAGCTAGCATTATTCTTTACATATTTCTTCCTCATGTACTCGTAGATCATATTGTTCTTTGCTATCACTGATTGCTTTTGTTTGTGCTATCAACTTAGTTAATCATTCTTTGCGCTATCAGCTTGGTTATTCATTCTTTGTGCTATCAGCTTTGCCTAATTCACCTAGACTGTTTTACATGTCTATCGTAGAAAATTTCAATTTTCATCAATGAATACACTTGCAATTTTGAAACATTAATGCAGTTGAATGCATTTTCACAGAAGAAGTGAGGTGCCAACAATGGACTTTCTATGATCGCTTATTCTTTGCAGAGGAGTTCAAGCAGTTCATTTTTTAGTCTTTTATTCTTCTTTTTGGAATACGCTAACTTTCTAATCAACTGTGTTTACATATTTGCAAAGATTTCATTTCAGGTTGGGTGTCCCTATCTTATTGTTGATTCCAGTTTATTTTTGTAGCATATACGTATATTTAGTCTAATTTCCGATTCAGAATTCAGAAGTCATCTAGGGAACAACATGCACACTCGTTATCATGTTGTGTGGGCTAACAACAGATTTAGTAATTTACTGCCGATGGCGGTTATAAAGCTGAGCCAAAATTTCTTTGTAAGTCATGTTCTTGAGTTAACTTTTAGCACCAGAGTGGAATAGTTACTTTTTAAATGTTAAACACTTTAAAAAAAAAATTCATATAAATGTCTGAGTCCACTCCCTCCAAATGTTGTAGATGTGTACGGGTTCGACGGAGGTGTGCGCCGGCTCAGACAGATAGACTCCACGATCACCATGTCTGCCTTCAAGGCTCGCTATTGGCAGTTACCATAGCCTCAGTGAAACCGAGCCCTCAACTGACCATCACCGTCGTCTCATTCCTGTGGTCGTTCTTCCCCTCCCATAAAGTATTTGTCAATTTTATTTACCATTGCGGCCAAACTGAACAGTTATCTATGCTATAATACGTGTCTTCCTTCTACTAATAATTCATCTCTTTCTATTTGAGCATGATTATTTTCCTTCTGCATGAACATGGCACTTGATTTTCCTTTATTTCCTTATGCAAACGTGTACCAATATCATGATCTGCAATACAACAAGCTACCATGAGCTAGAAATTTATTTTTTCTAATGATAATTTATTTGGCTACAAACTTACTGATATATTAGCATTCAGCATATACTCATTTTCATCTGCAGCTACAATTTCAGCTACTTGAAATAACGTACAGATCCAGAGAGGAGAATTGTTGGACAATTACATCAATGCATTGGAGATGATTTCGATACGGTGGCTTGGTACACATGCCTTCTATATACGGTTCATTGTAAAATGTGTTTCTTATGATTAACATAGTATGTCATGTAATTTGAGCTAACGATGAACAGCCAATGAATGTTGTCTGAATGAATCCAGAATGTGTTGGAAGAAACAAAGGCACAACTGGAGAAGGAGCGGTCTCTGGAGGATTACATCGAACTAGCACCTGCCAGCTTTCAACATTTTGTTGAAACATGTTGAGAAAAAAATATCTAAAACTAGAGTTGCCTGATCCTAACTGACATGTTGAGAACCAAAGGTAAATTCAATATCTAAAATTAAAATTAAGAAGCATATTCTATGCTTGTCTGATGCCGTACTAACTGTACAAATGTGACTTTAAAAAATAATAATAGAAAGTTCTTCACAGGCGTACGGATAGTTACCAGTTTGTGTAATCATACAATTAGAAATGGCTTGATTTATCTTTGTATGATTTTCATCCTATGATTTGCTGCAATATTATGAACTTGATTACATGTATTCTACTTCAATACGGAGAGGAACAAAACTTACATCTTTTCTTCCCGATTTCATTGAAATGTATTAAAAATTATTATACCATGATGTGCAGTAATTCTTGGTAGACTGATCTCGCATGAATATTAATAAGAGAAAAACTGTTCAGCTATCTTTCACCTTCATATCTTTGCAGCTCAGAGTGGATAGAAGATGATGTAGCGGAAGGCACTCTTCCATATTATTTTTGTTTGGTCTTCCCTTTTTCTTGTGTGTCCACATGCACATTGTGTCGTACAAGCTAGAACTTGCTTTGTTTCTTTGAAAGTGTGAGCCATCCATTACCTGTGGAGTATAAGGCATAATTAGCATTTTGGTCTGTCCTTGATCCTGCAATTTTGAATCCGCATTTGGGTGCACAAGACCCTCCCTATGTTGTTGCTGCTATCGTGCCGATCTTGTGGGATTAGGAGGTGGGGAGAGCACGGAGGCTGCTGATTTTCCGGGAAGTGGTGTCTATCTGACATGGATTACGTGGGGTGATAAAGATCAAGCTTGACAAGAAGGTCAGTAGCTGACTCTTTTGGTCATTTGTCCACCGTCTTGAAAGTGTTTGCTTTTCCTTACTTTTGAGAACAAAGAGGGTGACTTTGTTGCTCTTCTTGGTTGCAGTTGTGAATGTGAAGACAGGAGAGTAAGGTGTAGACGATGGTGCGGGGGGGGGGGGGGGGGGGCTTGCTGCTGGCACCTTATGCGGCTCCTCTACCACCTTCAGTAGAAGGTCTGCACCGTTCAAAAGCGTGTTGCTTGTTTCTATCATTTTGTGTATGCATTCTTGGTTTTAGGTGCTCAAATACTATTTTGGTAGAAAATTATATTTTTGCGATGAGTCTGTTGCTCAACTGGGAAAATATCTGATGCGTGGAGAGGAGTTAAACTTGAGGGCAGCAACGGTTTGCTGATTGTTATCGTTGCATAAATTTGGGGCATGCTAGCACTTGCACATGTTATTTCAGCTTCCCATAGTCTTCATAATGATAGTTCCGCATAAAAAAAAACATCTCCTAAATTAATGACAAGTTCATCTTATCTTCGATAAAAAATTGTGCTCCGACCCTTTTATATTCAGTCCTACTAACAGAAGGAAAAAGATTTGATTGTTGTATATCAAAATCAAATACTAATGAAATAATAAGAAATTAGCCTTTCCTTATGTATATCATTGGTGATATACTGCTATTTTATGGGTTGTACATGGTCATGGGGTTTTTCTTCTCTTTTCCCATTTGTTGAAGATACGTCATAGCATCTGTTCTTCACCTTTTTGATATGCTATTAGTGTTATATCTACAGGTGGTGTCGGAGAATACTAAGTAAGCTGGATCTAGCGTCCCTTCCCTAATATATTGTGTTCTATAAAAAAGAAGGCATTCATCTAATTCTATATGACAACCTTCCAAGTGAGGTAACATCGTCTGTGGCATGGGTAGATAATTAGCAAATATTTTCATATTTTGGTTACAACGGTACGGTGTTAGCAAGAGTGTTGTTTTATGAACATTAGATGACTGCATCTGCACTTCGTATCTAAGTGTGTCGTTCATGGCTAATATTTTTACTAACTATTCTGTTCTTTCAGCTTCTCCCATACACAGACCAGGAACAGTATTATGAACCTTGTACCACTAAGATAATCAGTCAATATTACTTTTATAGATGCACTAACTGATTGCTAATTTCAGCTTTGTTCTTCATTACTGTAGGGGCATATATGTATTTTAAAGAAAAATTAGTGCACCTGGTAATTCTATATTGACATGGCTATTCTATAAAGGTTTAATTCTATGGTACAAAAATAATAGTTTATTGGTATGCATAACTATGTTGCCAAAGGTTTTAACAGTGTATATCACTTCGTAGTTGAAAGTGTTTGTTGCAATCTTGATGAGCATGATGTGACCTTTTTGTGGAAAAATAGTGTAGAACTCCACTTGCTACTCTCAACAACTCTCAGCGAGTCAACGATAGACAAGATTATCTTTCGTGTATTTGAACAATGGATTATGGGTCTATAATGCGTTGATTTATTTTTGTATCATTCCTTTGGCTTTCTGCCATCAATGTTTTTATGTGGAAATGAACTGCACTATTCTTATACAGTAAATTAGCAACATTTTGGCTTTTTTATGATCGCTTAAATAAATAAATATACAGGGTTGTAATTGTACCATTCTTGCACATCTATTCTTATACAATATTATAATGATTAAAATAAGGGACCCTTACCTTAGATTGTTGTAAATGTACCATTATTGCATATTAAGAGACCAGAAGCAAGATGCCACATCATATCTCTTTCCTAATCTATTGTATATTCTTATTTTTGATAGATAACCACAACTTTGTTTTTCCAAGATATTGTTTCCTATTTCACTTTTGTTACTTCATAAATAAGAAACAATGATGGCTAAAAGGTGCACTTATAATAAAAGCTTAGTGTTGATTTATGATTCAAATGTGTTTGATTACTACTGATGGCATATTTTGTTTCTTTTATTTTTCCACAAAACATGAAGATATTTCTTGTATTAGTTGCAAGTTGATCGTATGCTTATGTGACAAAAGAAATTTCTAAAGGATGCGGTATTGGTTCTCACAGCTTTCTTCATTCATGCCATAGTCTGAATTCTGTACCATACAACCTCTTCTTGTTTTGTAGAAATACTACCTCAAATTCTATTTACATTGCGCATAACTCTAATCACCAATACCAAGGAGAGCGAGCGAAGCAGCAGAACTAGACGGTTTTACCCCGTAGCTTGCGTGATCTGCATGCGTGAACCATGATAAATGTAGGCACTATGGTTTGGTTGGCTGAAGTTCATGCATGCCTCGTATACATGGCTCTCGGGCACTGCATGCATGCACATGCTTCCCTCTCCCCCATGCACTGATGTTGGCAACATGCGAGATTAATGCAGAGCACTGTAGCCAAGGTAGAAAAGGAGGGGCATAGTTGAAAACAACCGCTAAAAAGTAGGATCGCGCAGACCATTACGAAAAAACGATGGCGCAGAGTAAAACGGATCAGAGGGAGTACGAGTCATTGGTATTGCCAATGCGACGGGTGCCTCCTTTTCATGTTCGCCTATAGGAGTCGGCCGGCAAGCTAAGGAAGTGAGCTTCTACTAGAATCACAACTATGTAGTGAAGGCTCCAACGGGGCGGAAGATTGATATGGGTTTCGATTTTGTTCGGGTCAAGGAGAAGAGGAACGATGGAGAAGCCTAGACAAGGAGAGTGCCTTAAGACAAAATATGTACCTTAAGAGTAGGACCTTCTCCACCTCCATGAAACAAGTCCCCGACATTATACAAGTTAAAAGTGAGCAGGAGTATGAGGGGCGGGTCATAGACTAGGTGTGGGGAGTAGCTCGTGGAGGGCGGCTCTCATATCTAGCTCGATGAGATTAGGTTTTTTAAGTTTCAAAAGATTCCTTTGCAGCATATGCGGTTTAGTGACAGGTGTAACATGCATGACCGAGCTCATCGTCTTCGGACCACACTTAGACGGTGTACTTTACTTGTTTTTTCTGTATGGGCTAAATAACGAAAACATAACAATTGTACTTGCACATTAGGATTTTTGCCATATTACATTATATTTTTTTATGTTTTTTCATTCTTAGAATGGTGTGTGTTGCACTTATGTAGGCACAATACCATATTTTGTGTGCCGGCTGTCGTAAGACCCAAATCCAAATCGAACATCTCCCACGCACCCTACTATTACTGATTTAGGCCACATGATGGCCCGAGTGACAAGGGGCGTCAGAGGACAGAAGAAAAGGAGCCGGGGATGGATGTGTGTATCTAATGGGCTCCTCGTGTCCATAGACATGAAAGACCTTGCTGGAGAGAGTTGCTTGCGAGGGCACGCACCATCAGGTTTGAGTGGCCATTGCTTTATGAATGATAAGTTGTGTGTGAGGTGCCTAGGAGATATGGCGGCGGTGATGGCATAGCAGGAAGATGAGATGCGGCTACATCAGGTTGTTGGCCTACGTTGTTGGGAGACGAGAAGGTGGTTGTACGGTGAGGGAGTGAGTTGGCCGAATGAGAGGAGTGGATGCTTTTTTTCCTTCAAGAAAAGTAGAAAGGAGATGCTATTATCCGCTGACATAAATGTCACATAGCCTAACAAGTCATTTTTAGAGAAAAATACCAACCAAATAACAAATAGGTAGCTTAAAATTTATAGCTCACTAAAATCAGGATGGGGCTCACATTCTACCATGCAAGTGAAGCTAAATACAACATTCCTCAAATTGTATGAAAATATTTTAAACACAAGTAGATCTTACTTTGTAAGAGATAATTAGTTGTCTCATTGATCTTTATGTACACATCAACCCACATCACAATTGAAGTGGATTCAAGTTACGTTTCCATTGTTACGGGCATTATTTCTATACATTCAAAATTTGACATGCATTATTTTATATACAACAACCGGCAAAAAAAGATGTACATGGCCTGTGGCAACACACGAGCATTATACTAATTATGTTGATAGCAGAGTAGAAGTTCGGGTCGTCTTAACTGGAAATGAGCTGTGATTCCCTGTTTCTTCTCCGTTTTCAAGGTTTTCCGTTTTTTTCCTTTCTTCATTTGTATTCGGTGTTCTTCTCTATTTTTTTCTTTTGTTTTTTCTTTCTTCATTTGTATTCAATTTTCTTTTCAGTTTTTCATCCGACGTTGACGTCAAATCATTGACAAACCAGGGGTGTTTAGATCCTGTGCTAACTATTTAGCTTGCCCATGATTGGCAGGCTGCCATATGCGTAAACCAAATAGCCCCTATATGACGTATGTGTGCGTCTTACGTCACTGCTTCGCTGAAACGAAGCAAACGAACAGGGCGACATGGCCCGGCCCACTTCGTGAAAGCACCCAGCTTTGAGAACCTTCTAGTAGGTTCCCTGAACCGTTTTTTTTTGCCCTTTTTTTGTGTTTTGTTTTTCTACCTTTTATTTTCATTTTTTTGTTTCTATTTATTTCCTTATTCCTTTTCTTTCATTTGATCGTTTTTCATTTTTACTTTTATACTATGTTTTCAAGAAAATGTTTTGAAAACCAAAATTTTGTACAAGATATAAAAACAACACGGATTTAAATGTTTATTCCATTTTTCTTAGAACATTACAATTCAAATTATTGAACGTATATTACAAAATGTTCAAAGTGTATTTAAATATTTGTCCAGTGTATAGCACAAAATTGATCAATGTTTAGTTAAAATTGTTCAGCATTTATTACAAAAAATTTCAGCCTATATTTAAAATTCGTTCATCATATATGAAAGAATGCTTAATATGTTTAAATTTTGTTCAACATATACTCGTATATTACAAAAATGTTAATTGCGTAGTTAAAAAACCAGCATATATATTACAAATATTCGATGTTAATTTGAACATTGTTCATCATATATATAAAATTATAATAAATATTCCCTCCGTCCCAAAATAAGTGACTCAAATATGACTCCACTTTGCACTAACTTTAGTGCAAAGTGGAGTCATATTTTGAGTCATTTATTTTGGGACCGAGGGAGTATTTGATTTACAAAACACATGTTTTCCATAATTGTTCATTGTTCATGTATTTAAAAAAATCATGTTTTAAAAGCTTGTAAAGCAAGTATTATCCTTTTTTCAAGGAAGATTGAGAAATAGATCTGCCGTTATACATGGTACTTTAAGCTTAGCACCGTAATTTAAGATAAAGTGAGTCGCTTTGTGCCGTTGCTGGCGATGTGTTTCCTCGACCGTAGTTCATGGGTTCGAATCTATCTGTAGTTGCATTTTTTCTGGCTTTTTTTTACGTTCGCTTGTCGTCTGTTAAATGGGCCGGCCTGCTTGCGAGAATTCTTCAGCGACAGGTCACTCGTTGCGTCAAATTGTCAGTCTTGGAAGCAACTAGTTGGCAAGCATTTCTTCGGGCCAATAATTATTTTCACGCACCGTCACTTGGCGCGTTTTCAGCCGTCATCATGTGTTGTGTTCTTAACATGTTTTTTATATTTTTAAAATTTTTCACACGTGTTTTCGGCTTTCTAGGTTGGTTTTTTCCGATGTTTCGGCTTTTCATCGGTCTTTCTTAACTTTTGGACAAAAACAAAATTCAAAAACACGCACGGAAAAACATATTTTTCCTTTTTCAAAAAGCACATTTTTCTTGCATGAGAGGCATGGATTAACTTCCGTGAGAGGCACAGGTGTGCGTCTGGAGAACGGAAAAAAGAACGCGTTTTTCTTTTTTTTTCTTTTTCGAGAGGCACGATTTTGCTTTTGCTAGAGGCATGAATTTGCTTTCACGAGAGGCACGACCTTGTCTCTCAAAAACAAAAAAACAACAAAGCATTTTTTCTTTCTTTCGCGAGCTGCACGATTTTGCTTCCACGAGAGGCACGACCGTACCTCTTGGAAACGAAAAAAATATGTGTTTTCTGTTGTTTTTTCTTTCGTAAGAGGTATGGTTTTGATTCGGGGGGGGGGGGGCTCTCAAAAGTGAAAAAACACGTTTTTTCTTTTTGCGAGAAGCACGAGTTTGCTTCCGCAAAAGGTACTCGGGAACGAAAAAATTAAGTTTTTTCCTTACGCGAGAGGCACGGTTTTTTGTCCGATTTTTTTCTTGAAAAAGGTTCGTCAAAACCTATGAATATGGGGTCTTGTTGAAGAACTCGACGTGATGAATTCAACAATAAAAACAGTTCAATAGTTGGACACATGATTTACGAGATAAGACGTTTTAAAAATACGGATCTATGAAAAAAGAGAAAACTCCCAGGTTACGACAAGTGGCACACATGCAGTGCGCCGCTTGTCGCAACCTAGGGAGGTGTGAGTGATCTCTCAAAGGATGACTCCTCGATTGGTGATTTCGATCGGTCTTTCGCACAAACGTGACGATCGAGGGATGACATGAGGCAAGCCCTTCAACGTCTTGCAGTGTTTTCCGTTTTTGGGAACCTTCTTGAGTTTCCCTTTTGGTTTTCTCCTTTTTTTTCGTGTTTCGTGTTTCTGTTTATTTTTCTTCTTCTTTTCCTTTTCTTTTCCTTATTTATTTCTCTTTTCCTTTTTAAGTTTCTTTTTTACGTTTCAATTTTCTTTTTTCTTTTCTTAAAGAGTTCATGTTTTGAAAATTTGTCGGAAACTAAAATAAATGTTTGTGCTTATAAAAAATTTCAAATTTTAAAAATGGTCTTTTTTTTTCAAAAAGTCTTCATAAATTCAAAAAATATTTTCATTTTAAATGTTGTTCAGAAATTTCAAGAATTTCGCTTCTTCAGAAATTATTTGGATGTTTTGTTCTTGTATTGAAAACTTGGTCACAAACCCAAAAAGTGTTCTTGTATTCGACTTGTTGGTCACGTATTCAAAATTTGTTCATGTTTCATTTTTGTTGGGATTTTCGGATATTTTCTCCATTTCGAATTTTTTTCTAAAAATTCAAAAAAGTTTGTGATTTAAAAAATTGTTCCCTTTTATGTTTTTTTCTCATAATGCCAAAAATGTTCATCTTTACAAAAATATTGAGAATATTAAAATTTGTCCATTTTCTCAAATGATGTTCTTTTTTTCGAAGAATGTTCCGTAATTTCCAATAAAATTCATGTTTCTCAAAAGAAATTCAAAAATTCAAAAATTGTTCCCATTATCAAGAACTATTCAGAATATAAAAAACTTCATTATAAATTAAAATATGTTTTCTGTTTACAAAAATGTTCAAGACTTTTGAAAAAAAATCCAAAATTCAAAAAGAGTCCCCGTTGACAAATTTTGTTCTCAAAATTCAATATGTTTTTGTGTTTTAAAAAATGTCCGGAATTTCGAAAAATGTTTGCACTTTGATAAGTTGTTCCCTAGCAAATTTTTTCACAAAATTCAATAGATGTTCGCGTGTTCATAAAGGTTTCAGGAATTTCAAATTTCATTCTGTCAAAAAATGTTCAGGTTTTGATTTTTTTTTAAATTTGAAAAATTGTTTGAGTTCTTCAATAAATTATCACAATTTCTAAATAAATATCGAAAAAATTCAAAAAGCTCACCAAATTCTGCTTCGGAATTAGTTCTTGTACGATTGTGCCATCCTGTTTACACGAATGTTTGTTAACTCCATTGGTTAGCAGCTCTCGTACATAAGATGCAGGTCCAAAGTTCCAATCCAAGCCATGATTTTGGGTGCTTCCTTTTTTCTTTTTAACATCGCTGCGCTACTGTACATCAAATGGAGCTTCTTTTTGACATCGTTGTGCTACTGTACATCAAGCAGGCGCGCTCGCTATAGCGCCAGCTATTGGGCCGGCTCAGTCGCGGGTCCCTGCGTGCGTTACGTGGCTGTTCGGCACAAAACGCGTCGAATAGGAGCTCTCCCTTCCCTTGCCCATACTGATTTTCTTTGTCATTTTTGGGAAGGTTCCAGAACCTTCCTTGAGACTATTTTTTTATTCTAGTCTTTTCTTTGTCATTTTTATTTCCTGTTTTTCCTTTTCCTTTTTTCTTTTCATATCTATTTGTTTTATTTTCCCTTTCTCTTTATTTCATGCTCGTTGATTCCTTTTGTTTTATTTTTAATTTTATTTTTATTTATTTTCATTTTACTGGTCCTCTCTAAATGTTTTTGAACATTTTTAGAATACATAACATTTTCTTGATAGAATATACAGTTTTCAATTTCGTTAATAGTTATTGAAATCGAGAGTATTTTTAGAACTTGCAATTCTTTTTTTTTCAAATGTATGAATTCTTTTGAAATGGTGAATTATTTCTGTAGCTCATGAACCTTTTTTGAATATATTATTGTTTTTGGATACATGTTTTAATGAAATTTGGAAACGTTTTTTTAAACTCCACAACATCTTTTTGGTTTTTGATGATCATTTCTTGAATGGCTGCAATTGTTAAGAATCGGTAATTTTTAGAAAATTTTGGTTCCTATTTTCAAAATTTGTGAGCATATTTGTATTTTTTTGAACATTTTATAAAATAACATATACTTTTCTAAATTCCTGAAAAATGTATGTGGAATTATTTTCAAAACTATGGATATCTTTTGATTTGTTTGTAGATTACTTAAAATACAACATTTTCAGAATTTATAGAAAATTTAAAATTTCTCAAACATTTAAAGAAAACTAGTTTCATGGATTTTTATATTTCAAATTATTTTTAAGAATAAA
Source organism: Hordeum marinum (assembly GCA_022496015.1). Classification (NCBI taxonomy): domain Eukaryota; kingdom Viridiplantae; phylum Streptophyta; class Magnoliopsida; order Poales; family Poaceae; genus Hordeum; species Hordeum marinum. The sequence continues at coordinate 427,567,295 of CM039675.1, forward strand.
ATAAATAGAAAGATAAATGAAAAACCGTAATGAAAGAAAACAAGAATGTCCCACCCCGTGCGTGGGGTAGTGACGCAGCCAACCTAGCGCATCGGGACTATATCTCAGTGAAGCTTTGTGATGTCTACTATGCAACTTTATTCTTATTGGCTTTGTTGGGCCTCCAGGCCCAGATTTTTGTACGATAGTAGTAATTTTCTCTCAAGTGGATGACCTATGGTTTATCAATCCGTGGGAGATATAGGATGAAGATGGTTTCTCTTAAACAACCATGCAATCAAATATAAGAAATCTTTTGTGTTCCTAACACACCCAATACAATGGTAAATTATATAGGTGCACTAGTTCAACGAAGAGATGGTGATACAAGTGCAATATGGATGATAGACATAGGTTTTTGTAATTTGAAAATATAAAAAAGCAAGGTGACAAGTAGTAAACATGAAGCAAAACAGTATATCACTGCTTGGAAATAAGGCCTAGAGTTCATACTTTCACTAGTGTAATCTCAACAATGCTAACATAATAAAATCATATGATCATTCCTTAAAGTGGGACAAAGAATCACTCCAAAGTTTATATCTAGCGAAGAATATAAGACGAAATTATTATAGGTAGTAGAACCACCTCAATGTTATTCTTTCTGATCAACCTTTTAAGTTATTCCTATAAGTGTCACAAACAACCCTAGAGTTTGTATTGGAATAACACCATATGATACACATCAACCAACTCTAATGTCACCTAGATACTCCAATGTCACCAGAAGTATCCGTGAGTCAATTATACGATATGCGTCAAACAGTTTCAGATCCATATCCACCCATACGCATCAATCAACTCTAATGACACTGCCGGATGATGAAGATGGCCTCTGGTGACGATTGCCCCCTCCAACAGGGTGCCGGAACAGGGCTCCGGGTGAGTTTTCTTCAGTACAAAGGCTTACGGCAGCAGAACGGAAGTTCTAGGTTTATTTCTTAGGGTTTCTGTATATATAGGATTTTTGTTCATTAGAATCACGCTAAACGGAGCCACGAGGGACCCGCAAGCTATCAGGACGCGCCCACGGGAGTGGGCGCACCCTGTTAGCTAGTGGCCAGCACGTGGCCCCCTCTGGTGGTTCTTCGCTCCGGTATTTCTCATATTGTCCAGAAAAATATTCAAAAAGTTTTGGGCGATTCCGGGAACTTCTATTTTCTGCATAAAAACAACACCATGGTAATTCTGCTGAAAACAACGTTAGTCCGGGTTAGTTCTAATTAAATCATATAAAATGCGTCAAAAACATGTAAGGCCTTGTACAATGCAAGGTGCTTAGGGAAGATGCCTAGAAAAATAAACGAGGTTTTTCTTAAGCACCAGTGCTTATTTCTACAGGAGAGGTGGCTAATTAAGCGTCTACCCTACACAAATAAGCACCGGTGCTTAAAGAAAGCCTGGTTTATTTCTCTAAGCACCTCCCCTAAGCACCTTGCATTGTATAAGGCCTAAAAATATTGTAAACATAGGTAAATATGTCATGAATACTTCATAAATTATCGATAAATTGGAAGTAGAGGCGCTGGTCTTGGCACAATGCAGGGAGATGGAGGTCGACGGGCGGAGGAGGAGCACGGGACGACAACGGTCAGGCGATGGCATCTCGAGAGGCGGTCACCGACGTGGGGAGGTGAGGCAGCGGCTTGGGCCGGCGGTGGCTGCATCCAGCTTGGCCGGATGCGGCCGGGGCCCACGAGAGCTGGCTCTGCCAGCGAGAGCTTCTCCGGACCTGACCTGGATCAAGGCAAGAGACAACACGTCGATGCCAACGGGCATACGATGACGGTGCATCTAGGGACGGCGAGGAAGGTGACGCGACGTGTAGATCCGGGGTGGCGGCGGCGCTCCATGGGTGGCGGAGCTTGAAGCTTTGGGTCTAACGTCCAGCGTGGGACCTGCTTCATACATAGAGAGGGAGAGATCGTGAGGGAGGTTAGAGAGAGGAGGATTGAGGGAAATAACAAGAAGGGCGCGGGGCACGGCGACGCAGATTCGGGTCCAGGCGGGCCTTAGATGGGCTTGCAGGGCCGTCGTCTGGAGGTGGGAGACAAAAGGTGCCAAGTGGTAGTGCAGCCTTGAGGGGTGCGGAAAACGGGGTGGTGGCTTAGGGTTTCCCTAAATGGAGGGCTAGGACATCTATTCATAGCAGGGAGAGCTAGGTTTAGGGGTTTTAGCTCGTTTTCAGACCCTCCGATCACGCTGAGATGACTCCGGTTGGAGGGAGGGGCTAGGCTGGGCTAGTGGGCTGTGTAGAGTGTCTTGGGCCAAGAAGAGAGGGATGTTTTGCAGGCAGGCACAAGTTTTAGAAATACCGAAAACATTCGATAATTTCACCGGATATAATGCCGCTGCTATACTCTTAGACTTGCATGTGTAGGGTGCACTTGATATGTTATGAATGCTAAAACTGGCCAAGAATTAAAATTGGGAAAAAACATAGTTTTATTTGGTCAAGTAGTCTAATCACCCCCCTCTAGACCTACTTTCGATCCTACAAGTGGTATTAGAGCTTTGGTCTCCATTGCATTGGTTTCACAACCTAAGAGACGTATGACATCTAGTGAGGGAAATTATCACCGTAGAGGTCCGTACTTTGATGACACTAATTTTGCTAGTTGGAAGCATAAAATGAAAATGCATTTGCTTGGTCATAATCCTGCCGTTTGGGCTGTTGTTCGTGTTGGCTTGCAAGGTGAATTCTTTGGTGATGGAAGAGAACCGGATCATGAAGCGAACGCGGAAGAATTGAAGATGTTGCAACTCAATGCTCAAGCATGTGACATTATCTTCAACTGCCTATGCCCCGAAGAATTCAATAAAATCAACCGTCTTGAACAGGCAAAAGAGATTTGGGATACTTTGATTGATATGCACAAAGGAACTGAGTCCGTGAGAGAATCCAAGTTAGATGTTCTTCAAGGTCAGCTTGATAAGTTCAAGACGAAGGATGGTGAAGGAGTCGCTGAAATGTACTCTAGGCTAGCTCTCATCACAGAAGAGATTGCCGGCTTAGGTAGCAAAGAAATGACTGACAAGTTCATCATCAAGAAGATACTTCGGTATTTGGATGAGAGATATGACACCGTGTTCACATTAATCCAAATGATGACCAACTACAAAGATCTCAAACCAACGGAAGTGATTGGTAGAATTGTTGCTCATGAGATGACACTCATAGACAAGGAAGAGCTTCACCACAAGTCTAGCGGTGCTTACAAATCCACAAGTGATGCTCTTGCTACCTCAAGCGTCAGTCTTGTTACAAATGAAGAGATAAGCCTCATGGTCAAGAAATTCAACAAGTTCTACAAGAATAGAAGCAAAGATCATAGCTCCAACACAAGACATGAAGAGAAGCGTTCGTCAAGTCATGACCGAAACTGCTACAATTGCGGGAAGCCCGGACACTACTCCAATGAGTGCACGGCTCCCTACAAACGAAGAGAAGAGTCACCTAGAAGAAGAAGCTCAATGAATGAATCACCTCAAAGATAGAGAAGGAGTAGAGATGATCGTTATGAACGATGACCCTCAAGGAGAAGTAGATATTCGGAGAAGAAGGGCAAGTACACCAAGAGCTACTCAAGAAGGAAACATCAAGCTCATGTTGGTGAATGGGTTTCCAGCTCTGATTCCGACAACCACTCCGAGAGAAGTTATCACTCCAACTCTGACTATAGTCAAGATGATGGTGTTGCCGGAATTGCACTAGTGACAACCAACTCCTATGATCTATTTGATTCACCAAATGCAGGGAGTGGAAGTTGATTCATGGCTAAAGGCCCCAAGGTATCACACCCCGAATATCTTGATTTCGATAGTGATGAAGATGATTTTCTTTACCATGATGACTTGCTATGAGATCAAACTAGTGATGTTGATCATAATGAACTTGATATTTCTCATGCTAGTCAAGATAGGTCAATTGACGATGATAAGATGAAAATAGAATAACTAAATAAAGAACTTAACGCTCTTAAGTTAGTCCATGAATCTACTCTTGAAGATCGTAAAGAGCTTGTAAGAACTCATGAGAAGCTACGCTTCGAGAAGCTCAATTTGGAGCAAGAACATAAATTTCTTAAAGCTATCAATGACGATCTCCAAAAGAAGACTTCATCTTATCTTGCCAAACGACTACTCTTGTCTACATTCATGCCACAAGTCAAATCTAAGCAAACTAGTAACAAAGGCAAGAAAGGTTCTTCATCTAGTAGCAACACTAAAAATGCTAAATCCAATGATGTTGGTCCTAGTAGTTCTGTTGATTCCATTAATGATGATTCTCTTAGCCAAGTTACACTTGAGCAAGAAAATGCTTTATTGAAAGGAATTATAGAGAAAGGTATCCACAAGAGTCTTGAAGGGTAAAAACAATTTGATGAGATTGTACGCAAGCATGGAGGATACCGGAAGAATCGTGGTGTTGGCTACTTCAACGCTAATGGAGTTGAATGGGAAGAAGGTCAATACCCCAATCCCAAGTTTGTTCCTCAAAAGGAAAAGTATGAAATACTCTTCCCATGGGAACAAAGTTGTAAGATGACCTTCCGCCACAAGACACCAAGCCAAGGGCAAGAACAAGCTCCAAGAGGACTTTGACTCTTATGAAGATGAATCCCAAGCTTTGGTGAAGTGGGTTCCCAAGGCTACTACAAGCTCAACTTCTACAAGTGCTACTTCAACACCAAGGATCCCCATCAACTTGATGTGGGTCCCCAAGAATAAGAACTAGAGAGTTCTTGAGGGATGACTCCGCCAATGAAATTCACTCACATTCATTATTGGCAAGATCTATTTGCAATCAACATCAACCCTATGCAATAGATCAAGAAGTCACACATTCCCTCAAAGGTAAGCAAGGGACAAGGTATTCAACAAATCAATGGACATCATCACATATGCTTTGCACTCCATGTCCATAGATATCCTTGTATTTGTCTCTTGTGTGTTGGGACTAACCCATGTAGGTGAGAAGAGTAAGGGAACGACAAGGATGCTCCCAACTCTTGGTGATCCTGATCAACTTTGAGCATCCACCACTACCTCACCAACATGAAGTCTTCATCGACAAAACCCAAGGTTAGTTTATCCCTCTTATGGGGGGATGTCACATCAAGGGGGATCTTTACTCTAAAACTTGAGTCGAAGCATCTCTTAGTATGTGACAACATTAAATGCTTTATGTTAAAGTGGTAACCCCACTTGTGCTTAAACGATGAGTATGACCTATCATCAAGTACTCTTACTTGGCTCCTAAGTCAAATACTCATATATAGATGACTTCGTCATCGCCCAAGTGCTTTTTAGATGCTAGAGTGTTTATGCATGTTTGCCATGATTTCATTTGACATCTTATTGTATGAGCATGTTGGTCTGCATTTGTTTACTCATTCGAGGATATCCAATTGTTGGTATTTGGCTTTTGATTTATCTTTTTCCAATTGGATATACAAGAATGCCTAGGACCACTTCTTTAGATATTTATGCTTTCTCACCTCATACTCTATTCATGCTGCATCACAAATTTGAACAAGTGATTTTCGATCCCTCTAAGTGTGGAGCACTCACAGTTCCGTATCAACAGGGACTGACCATTAAAAAGCCCAAGTGCATCTCGGTGGAACCAACCACAAAATCTTGGTCTCATCGAATGCCTAGGGTTGATCTGGTTTTCAATCTTGGTACCATCGATTCCATCTTCTCGATTACACTGAGTTTCCTTGTCAGCTGACAGTTGAGGAACTCGGTGACATCGAAAAGTTAGAATCGGTGACATCGATAGTGGTGGGTATATATACTGTGGACCCCGACGCTTTGAATTTCACCCTCAAACCATCGCACCTTAGAACCCTAAGCTGCCACCTTCAAGACCCCTAGTCATCGCCCTTGTCTCCCTGCGCTCCTCCGCCGCTGGGAATTGCCGCCACCGACGAAATCCTCTCCACCGTCGCCGCCGTAGTAGATCCGTGCCAAGTTAGGGTATGGATTCGACCTCCTTTGCGCTCCTCGTCTGATTCTTGCACAATGGATTTAAGTTTATCTATAAACCACTCTTTGCACACACTCATATCCACTCAAAATTCCAATAGTCTAGCGAATGTTAGATTTTCTAGGGTTTTGCCGTCCGCCCGATGGAACTCGGTGGAACCGAAGCAAACAAATCGGTCTCACCGATTTGTCTTTCTGTGTTGCTGAGAATGGCCTCGGTGGAACCGAGTACTTCTTTTTAGTCTCACTGAAAAGAGTGCCAAGGTTCTGTTAAGAGAGATCTTGGTGGCACCGAAAATCTTGCTTCGGCTGTACCGATATTCATTTGGCAGAATGCAAACACTTTGAAAATCTATCGTTCAAACTTTCAAAAACCAACCTCATTTTGTGATGACTCATCTACTTTTGCTATTCTATACTCTATTCACAGGCTCAGTATGTCAGATGTTGAGGACAGTCAGAATATGCCAGAGCAGGGTGCTGACATGAGTTCAGGCACAAGCCCAAAGTCCAGTTCATTTTCAGATCCAGGCACCCGAGCTCCCATGGGTTGCCCAAGGCTGCCACCAAGACCAGGAAGAAGCTAAATTCTGATGAAGAAGATTCAGACTTTATCCCTGAGGAGATTCTTGCAAAGAATCAAGAAAAGGCTACTAAGAAGTCTGCTAATGAAGCTACTTCTTCCAGAAGAGTTGTCAACAAGGTCTATGCTAGCTCTAAAACTATCAAAGCACATGAGAGTGCTAGGGCCACAATGTCTATTGATCCCCCAAGGAAGTCTATGCCTAAGAAGGCAGGGGAGAAGAAAGCTAGAAAGAGGATTATTCATGTGATTGGCAGGCCTACCTCCATGTATGAAGATCAAGACGAGGCTGCTAGTGCTGCTGCTGCTGAAGAGGAGGATGAGCCAGCTGCAAAGGCTCCTCCCAAGAAGAAGGCCAAGAAGCTTATGGCTGATGCTATGCCAAAGACTGACACATCCAAGAGCACCAAGCCTACATCCAAGAAGGCTGCTGTTGAGAAGCCAAAGAGGACATCCAGGCAGATTCCAGCTTCCGAGAAGAACAAGGGAACTGCCTCCAGATTTGAAGATGATGATGACTTGACAACATTGATGAAGCTCAGACCACATCTTCCAGTACATGATGTTAGCCACTTAGTTGCTGAAGATATGAAGAATAGGAAAGACTCAGGATTGAGGGCTTGGAGAGCTATAGATCCTTATGCCCAAAGGAAGAAAACTACTGTTGACTACAGGCTCTGCACCAGAGAGCAACATGACTTTTATGAGACAGTGCTGCTAGACAAGAGCCCAACTGTTAGTGATATGATATATGTTGATTGGAAATTCATTAAGGAGAATGAGGACTACTTTCCAAGTGCCCAAGATAATTTCCACTGCATTGGTCTGGATGAGTTCATTGGCAGAGAGCTTACTGCATGGAACGATGAGATGATCATGCAATTCTACTACACTGCACATTTCTACGGAGATGGTAGAATTGTATGGATGACTGAAGGAGCAAGGTATGAATCCATTGTTGATGAGTGGGCTGCACTTCTAGGAGTTCCAGAGGTTCAAGATGGTGATATGGACGTATACTCAGAATCCAAGGCGAGCCACAATGCCATGAAGGATATGTATACTCCTATCCCCGCAAACAAAGTGCAATCTCACAAGCTAGGATCCATCTACTATCTGCAAGAAGGCCTCCGTACCATGAACACTATTATGAGGCATACCTTTATGCCCAAATCAGGAGATGACAGGATGATCCGAGGCTACTCCATTAACATGTTGATCCACCTTGATGGACATACCAGGATTAGAGTCATGGATTTGATTGTTGAGACAATCAAGAGGGTTGCTGCTGATCAGAAGCGCTCTTGCTGCTATGCACCCTACATCCAGATGCTTATCAACTCTCAGTTGGAGAAGCACATATTTGCTCTAGATCGTCCACATTTGCCCCTATAGCCAGAACTTGAGGATAATGTTGTGGTGATGGACCCAGATCATCCCACATCTGCTACAGCATAGACAGAGGCAGAGGCAGTTTGAGTCACTAGTTCTCAAGCCCCCCAGATCTAGAAATGAGCAAATGGATCTTTTGATCTCAATAGTTCAGGGCATGCAGAAGGATATCAAGGGGATTCTGGACAACCAGAACAGTCTTGTGAGGATCTTTGAGACAAGGATCAAGACTCTTGGTGATAAGGTGGACAAGGTGACTAAGACAGTCATAGAGCTTCAGAAGCAAGTTGACTCAGTGCACATTCCTCGGGTCTCTTCCACTTCTTCAGATGATGATGATGAGGATGGATCACCTCTCAGGCCGAGCACACAGTTCACTACTCAGGCTAGATTAGCCACAATGCCTGCACCAGACTTGAGGCCCTCTTCATCAGCTCCTGCTACTGTCAGCACAACTACTGCTCCATCAGCTCTAGTTCCTCCAGTGACCACTCCAGCTCCATCCACGACATCTACAGAGATCTTCACCGACGCTGTTCTCTCGACTCCTTCTTCAACAACCATAGGAGATCAGCCCAAGAATGCTTAGATATATGCCTTTGAACTTTTTGATAACTCATTGCCAAAGGGGGAAAAGTGTATATAGATCTTTAGGCTTCGAGTGAGAGAGCGTTTGGTGTTTGTTGCTTATTTTGAAAAACAATTGCTTTTGGTTGCTGTGACACACTTTTGGTAGATTGTGATACACGTTTGATGATGTTTGACCATACGCTTTAATGTGTGATGCTACTATTTCCTATCATCTTAATGCTTATGTGATGATCATTCATCTTTGCTTGATTGTGTTGTGCTATGATGTTCATTCTAATTACTCTCGCACACCACCAAGTGGTATGTGACATGTAAGAAGTGACCAATATACCTAATCGATTGTGCATTTGTATTCAAATGCATATTTAAAATAATGTGCAAATTTAGGGGGAGCTCTTGCTTATCACATACTTCTCAAAGCGACGATTATATTCATTGATTATATCTTTGTCAAAGATTTGATCTATATGTTGTCATCAATTACCAAAAAGAGAGAGATTGAAAGCACATTTGCTTCCTTGGTGGTTTTGGTAATTAATAACAACATATAAGTCATTGAACTAATGTTTCCACCAAGTATATTTCAGGAAAAGTTCAATGATAGGGATGACAAAAGGATTGTGGAGATTGTGGAATCACCCCAAGATGCAAGGAAATAGGTTGGCCAAGCTTCAAGCAAGAGGACTCTACATTTTACATTTGTGAGAAATCACTTTGAGTCCATAGGAAAGCCAATACTATTAAAAGGGGGTAAGGTTTTGTTGGTGAACAAAATGCTCATACGTGCACAAGTGATAGTCACCAAAAACATCCACAAGCTCTCCCACCAAAGTCTGTCTCTAGGCAAACATTAAAAATAAGTGCAACCAATATTTCTATCCCGGTGCCACCGATTCCAAACCCTAGACAGACTCAGCGAAACCCTAGCCACTTCGGTGTAGCCGACACTGCTTTCGGTGCCACCGAGTTGGGTTGCCAACTTTCTGTTATGCAAGTTCACACTTTCGGTCCATCCGAGAATGTTGAATCAACGTCACCGAGTTAGGCATTTCTGACCGTTGGTCACCTTGTTGGTGCAACCGAGATTCCTATATCGGTCTCACCGAGATTCAAAAGTTGCCACCTATTGGTCACTTTGGTACCACCGAGATTAACACATCGGTGTCACCGAGTTGGTCATTTTGTGTGTAACGGTTGGATTTTTGGGGATGCCTATATATACCCCTTCACCACCACCCACTCAAAAGAGAAGCACTCAGAACTATTCCATACCTATCCTACTCAGTTTTCTGAGAGAGAACCACCTACCCTTGTGTTGAGGTCAAGATCTTCCACTCCAACCATATGGATCTTGATTTCTAGCCTCCCCAAGTTGCTTTCCACCAATCCCATCTCTTCTACCAAGCCAAATTTATGAGAGAGTGATTGTGTGTTGAGGAGTCTATCATCTTGAAGCACAAGAGCAAGGAGTTCATCGTCATTACCGAGCCTATTACCTTTTGGAGGGTGGTGCCTCCTAGATTGGTTAGGTGTCGCTTGGGAGCCTCCTACTTCGTGTTGTTGAGTGAACCAAGAAGTTTGTAAGGGCAAGGAGATCGCCTACTTCGTGAAGATCTACCCCGAGTAAGGCTAGTCCTCCGTGGATGTAGGCCATCATGGTATAGTCAAGGTTGCTTCTTCTTGGAACCCTCCGTGGGTAGAGCCCTCCATGGACTCTCGCGACCATTACCCTCCATGGGTTCAAGACTCCATGAACATGGACGTACGATAGCACAACCTATCGGAACCACAGGAAAAATCATCGTGTCTACAATTGCGTTTGATCTTCCTACCCTATCCTTTTACTCATGCTTGTTGTTACTTTCCACTGCTATACTCTTAAACTTGCATGTGTATGGTGTACTTGATATGTTATGAATGCTAAAACTTGCCAATAATTAAAATTGGGAAAAACATAGTTTTATTTGGTCAAGTAGTCTAATCACCCCTTCTAGACCTACTTTCGATCCTACAGAGGACCTGAGGAAACATGTCAGCCTAATTGTCTAAGCTTGGCCTTTATCTACGGCTCTTGTCCAACCCCATCTATTGAGACTCCTTCTTACTTTATGTAGACGACATCTCCCTTGTCCAACCCTATCTTTTAGAGGTCAGTGTAGAGATCGACGATGCCCGCCTAAGGGATCGACACGACTAGAAGGACGACGAGAACGAGAAAGCCCTTGTAGATGCTCTTCTTCACCAGAAGGAAGAGGCCCGTTCTGATTATTAGCAGAAGTTGACCCTCCAAGAGACCCTATTTATGAATAAAAGCAAAGCCTTCGACACCAAACGCCTGGCCCTCGAAAAATCATATGGCTTCTTTGAAGGAATCCTCTAGTGAAGCGAAGTCGTTGGCAACCCTTAGCGAGAAGTCCTGGTATGAGGCTCTGCGAAAACTCTCGGATTGCCACGCGGAGTTGTTGCATCTTGAGACACAAAATGCTCAGCTGGTGAGTGACTTAACGAAGCAGGGTGAAGAGATGGATCAGCTTTGGGGCCAGCGCAAGATGTAGTGGGATGTCTTTAAGGGGGTTTGCGAGCGTATATTTAAGATCGATGGGGAGATGCAGATGGACCTTCTAGTATCCCTTAAATTTCAAGCTAATAATGTAGGAAGTTATGCCTTGTTCTTCCAAGATTTAACCGCCAAAATGGAAACATTCATGGAGGAGTTCCGGCGGGTAATAGAGGTCGAGGCTCGGGATGTGGTGACGCTAGCCGAGGAGCGCGTCCACACGAACCTTCATCTTGTAGACCCTGCCTTCTCGTTTGCTGACTTGGTGAAACCTCTTGGTTTGAGCAGGCAAGCCTAAGCTTTGAGGGATGCAATCACCAACTTTGTTGATAAGCTCATCGGTGCATTTGCACCCACTGATGATGAAGATGCCTTGCCAGATACTACACCTCTTGGGAGCTCCGTGGGTGAAGAAACTAACTCCAAGGCATATTTCCTCCAGGGGTTGCTTGCTTGTAACTGTATTTGGTGTCAATAAATGATGACCAACAAGTACAGGGGATCAATCATAATCCTTCTGGTAAGTAAGAGTGTCAAACCCAACGAGGAGCAGAAGGAAATGGCAAGCGGTTTTCAGCAAGGTATTCTCTTTAAGTGTTGTAAGTAATAGTGATAGATAGTTTTGTAGAAAGATAATTCGTAACGATTAAAAATTAATAGTAGTAGCAAAAGTGCAGCAAGGTGGCCCAATCCTTTTGATAGCAAAGTACAAGACAAAAAGTTCTCTTATATAAAGCAAAGTGCTCTTGAGGGTACACGTGAATTGTCGTCTAGTCACGTTCATGACGTTGAGTTGATTTGCGGTCGTTATTTTGATAATTTGATATGTGGATGGACCGGTGCTTGGGTTTTGTTATTAATTGAACAAGAAACCCACTTATGATTACCCCCTCTTGCGAGCATCCGCAACTCTAAAAGAAGAATGAAGATAAATCTCTACCATAGCATGAAACATATGGATCAAAATCAGCCCCTTATGGAATAACGCATAAACTAGGGTTTAAGCTTGTGTCACTCTAGCAACTCATCATCTGCTTATTACTCCACAATGCCTTCCCTTATGCCCAAGTATAGTGAAGTGTCATGTAGTTGACGTTCACATGACACCACTAAAGGAAGCAACAACATACATATGATCAAAATATCAAACGAATACCAACTTCACATGATTACTTATAGACCAACGAGCATCAACTACAAGATGTAATCAACACTACTAGCAACCCACATATACCAATCTGAGGTTTTGAGACAACGATCGAATACAAAAGATGAACTAGGGTTTGAGATGAGACGGTGCTGGTGAAGATGTTGATGAAGATTGGTCCTCCCACGAAGGAGGAAGCGTTGTAATGACGATGGCTTTGATTTGCTCCTCCCAAAGGGAAGCTTCCCCGTCGAAATCGCTCTGACGGAGAGCAAAATTTCTCCTACCCAAGTTCCACCTCGAGATGGTGGCGCTTCGTCCCAAAAGCATCCTTCTTATTTTTTGCAGGTCAAAACCCTTATATAGCAGAAGATGGGCAACGAAGGCCGCACGTGGGACCCACAAGGCATCAGGGCGCGCCCAAGGGGTGGCTACGCCCTGTTGCCTTGTGGGTAGGTGGTGGGACCTCTCTGGTACTTATTTGCTCCAATATTCATTATATATTTCATAAAATTCCATGTGAAGACTCGGGTCATTTGGAGTCTAGAAAATTTCGAGCTTTTCCATATCTTTCAGGTCCAGAATTCCATATGTCGGTAATCTCCCTCTCCATGTAGATATAGCAAATTAAGAGAGAAAATGCATTATAATTGCATCTTTAAGTGAAATTGTGAAAAAACAATACAAAAAACAATAGGAAATCATGATGCAAAATGGACATATTAACTCCCCCAAGCTTAGACCTCGCTTGTCCTCAAGTGAAAGCCAAACTCGATAATAATGACCACATGTGAGAGAGAGGTGTCGATAAAAAAATACGGACGTGATAGCATCATGATTGTTAACATAGCAATAAGTATTTCTCATATAGATTCTCATAAACAAGTAATAATTCATCCACAACTCTTAAAGTATGAGGCATAAACTTTATTGAAGACAAACAAACTATGTTCTTAGTCATCAAAACAATCATAATTCATCATATTTCAAGGAAGAGTCTATGTAAGAGATTTTGTTTTAGCACGTTCACATACACAACCATCATTTAGTCTTCTATGATTGCTAATACTCAATGCATATTTTTGGTAACAAACGTTTCTGTCAGACACATAGAAATATAGAGACTTACTGTTTTTGCCTCCCAACTTGTTACCTTGAGGATGATGTCAGCAATAATAACTCATGATCACCTACATCCAACTGGATATATGTGCCTGGATCTTTCCCCACCACATGATGCTTTCCAACAAAAAATTAATATATTGGAATAGGGATGAAAATTATTGACTCTTGCCTAAAAGTAAATAGAAAAAAGTAAAAGGTAGGCCCTTCGCAGAGGGAAGCAGAGGTTGTCATGCGGTTTTAATTTGGGATGTGCAAGCTCTTAATGTAAAGGAACGTCACTTTATATTGCTCCTTATGATAGCAACCTTTATTATGCAGTTCTTCGCTTTTGTTTCTTTGCCATCATGAGATCGTACAAAGTTTATTATCCCTTACAATAAAATATCATACATATTTAGGAGCAATTTTATTGCTTTATGCACCGATGACACCTTACTTGAAGTATCTTATTCAATTCATAGGTAGATATGGTGGACTCTCATGGAAAGAAACTAGGTTTAAGGGTTTTGGATGCACAAGTAGTATCTCTACTTACTGCGATTTTTTTGGCTAGCAAGAGATACTATACAAGCACCACATGTTAGAGGATCCATAACAATATAACTTCTGTGTGAATATAATCAAACATAGCTCATTATTTCTTCTTCCTTGTCCAACATCAACTATTTGATCATGTAGAAAATATTTGATGGGGGGTCACATTCATAAAAGATGTCCAAGTTAGTATATTTATATGTGAATATCCTCTCCCCTTTTATGATTTTGCATAAATTGTATCAATGTCTAACATTGTGTTTATTAATTTCCAATAACTTTTATCAAGCATACTCTTCTTATGTGAAGCCATCACTCCCCATGGGATCAGTGCATGCTATTTTTCTTTGTTCTTTTTCATTGCTATGATTGATGCATAAGGGTAAAGCAAACAAACTCAAACTAATCTTTATTATATTGCTGTCATACTCGGTTAGAGGGGTACATTGATCACAAAGCAAGCACTCTAATAAAAAACATACTAAACTTTTATTCGTCTAAATCACGAAATAGCTAAGGATGGAACTAAGACATATAATAATGATAAAAATGATGGTGATACGATACGGGGGCACCTCCCCCCAATCTTAGAACAAGCTAAGGGTGGTGCCCATACCCGTGTACTCAAGTTTCCTTCTTGGGTGATGGCGGTGATGAAGTGCTTTTCTTGTTTTCCGTAATGGATAGTGATACGTGTCCATCGTATCCACTTTTCCAAACTCTTTTGCCCTTGTTTTGGACTCTAATTCGCATGATTTGAATGGAACTAACCCGGACTGATGCTGTTTTCAGCAGAATTGCCTTGATGTTATTTTTGTGCAAAAATAAAAGTTCTCAGATTACCTGAAAATTTACGAAGAATATTTTTGGATTTAATAAAAATATTGGCGCAAGAATCAACTAGAGGGGGGACACCTGTAGGCCACAAGCCTGCTAGGCGCGGCCACCCTCGTGGCCGCGCCTAGCAGGCTTGTGGGGCCCCTATGGCTCCTCCGACCTCATCTCTAACTCCATATAACTCTATTCACAGAGAGAAAAAAATCAGAGAGAAGATTTCATCGCGTTTCACGATACGGAGCCTCCGCTACCTCTTGTTCTTCCTCGGGAGACCAGATCTGGAGTCCGTTTTGGGCTCCGGAGAGGGGAAATCGACGCCATCATCATCACCAATTCCATGATGTTTTCCGCCGTTTGTGAGTAATCCCATCGTAGGCTTGCTAGACGGTGATGGGTTGGATGAGATTTATCATGTAATTGAGTTAGTTTTGTTAGGGTTTGATCCCTAGTATCCACTATGTTTTGAGATTGATGTTGCTATGACTTTGCTATGCTTAATCCTTGTCACTAGGGCCCGAGTGCCATGATTTCAAATTTGAACCTATTATGTTTTCATGAATATATATGTGTTCTTGATCCTATCTTGTAAGTTGTAGACACCTATTACGAGTTATGATCTGCATCTCCCAGGGTGACAATAACTGGGATTCTTTCCAGTGATTACTGTAATTTGAGGAGTTCATGTATTAACTAACTGATAATGCTTTGGTCTAGTTCTCTATTAAAAGGAGGCCTTAATATCCCTTAGTTTCCATTAGGACCCCGCTACCACGGGAGCGTAGGACAAAGGATGTCATGCAAGTTCTTTTCCATAAGTACGTATGACTATATATGGAATACATGCCTACATTACATTGATGAATTGGAGCTAGTTCTGTGTCACCCTATGTTATAACTGTTGCATGATGAATTCTATCCAACATAATTATCCATCACCGATCCATTGCCTACGAGCTTTCCACATATTGATCCTTGCTAAGTTACTTCTCCACTGCTACTGTTACAATCACTATAAAATTGCTACTGTTACTTTTGCTACCATTACCGTTACTTCCATACTACTTTGCTACTGAATACTTTGCTGCAGATATTAAGTCTTTCAGGTGTGGTTGAATTACAACTTATCTGCGAATACTCAAGAATATTCTTTGGCTCCCCTTGTGTCGAATCAATAAATTTGGGTTGAATACTCTACCCTCAAAAACTATTGCGATCCCCTATACGTGTGGGTTATCTAGACCTTTTTCTGGCGCCGTTGCTGGGGAGCATAGCTCTATTCTCTGAGTCATTTGGGGTTTATATTTGTTGGTCACTATGAAGAATCTAAAAGATCCAAAAACCAAGATCTATCCCTACACTACGAGGGGAGGAAAGGAACTGCCATCTAGCTCTGCACTTGATTCACCTTTTGTTATGAGTAAGTTCCCGACACCACCACCTGCTAGTAATTCTGATATGTCACAAGTAACTGATGATGCCACTTCTGCTATGCATGATGCTTATGATGATACTTTGCTTGATAATATTGTGCCACTGGGTGAATTTCTTGATGAAAAAATTGCTAGAGTCAATGCTGAGAATTATGATACTTCTAAAACTGATGAAATTATTGAAACCAAACACCTTGAGACACCAGACCTAGCTCTCCTAGATATGAATTGCATGATATTCCTGAGGGTTATGTTATGGAAAGAGAGGTACCTAGGGACTTTCTTGCTTGTAATGATAGATATGATCTTAAGAAATTACTATTGAAGTGGAAAGAATTTTTTTGAATGGTAGAATGAAATATGATCCTAAGTTTTCGACTTCACCTATCTTTGTTACTGATAAGGATTATGAATTCTCTATTGATCCTGAGTTAATTACTTTGGTTGAGTATGATCCTTTCCATGGTTATGAATCTAAAACTGTTGTGGTGCATCTTACTAAACTGAATGATATAGCCACCCTATTTACTCATGAGGAAAAAATTTGTTACTATTATATCCCTAAGTTGTTTCCTTTCTCGTTAAAGGGTGATGCTAAGATATGGTTTAATTCTCTTGCTCCTGGTTGTGTGCATAGCCCCCAGGATATGATTTATCACTTTTCTGAAAAATATTTTCCTGCCCATAAGAAACAAGCCGCCTTGCAGAAAATATTTAACTTTGTGCAAATTGAAGAAGAAAGTCTCCCACAAGCTTGGGGGAGGCTTCTCCAATTACTTAATGCTTTTCCTGATCATCCTCTCAAGAAAAATGAAATACTTGATATCTTTTATAATGGACTAACCGATGCTTCTAGGGACCAGCTAGATAGTTGTGCTGGTTGTGTTTTTAGGGAATGAACTATTGAACAAGCTAAAATACTATTGAATAATATATTGAGCAATGATAATGATTGGACTATTCCTGAACCACTTCCGAAGCCAACTCCGAAGAAATGAGGTATTCTATTTCTCAGTCCTGAAGATATGCAAGAGGCAAAGAAGTCTATGAAAGAAAAGGGTATTAAAGCTGAATATGTTAAGAATCTGCCACCTATTGAAGAAATACATCGTCTTGATAACCTGCCACAGGTAGAAGAGGTAAATTATCTTCGTAGATTTGATGAAAGCGACATTCCTTATAATAAGTCTGCTAGCCAATGCTTAGATGAGTTTGATAATTTTGTTGTTAAGCAAGAAAATTTCAATGCTTATGTTAGTAGACAATTGAAACATAATGCTTTCATGCTTGATCTCTTAGGTGATTATATGAGTAGAATTATCAACGATCTTAAACTTATTAGTAAACATTCTTCCATGGTAACTACTCAAGTAGAACAAGTACTTAAGGCACATAATGATTTGCTTAATGAGATGAATAGCAGGAACAATGATCATTCCATTAAAGTTATGACTAGAGGTGGAAGAATGACTCAGGAACCTTTGTATCCCGAGGGCCACCCTAAGAGAATTGAGAAAGATTCTCAAAGAGGTAATATTGATGCACCTAGTCTCTCCAGTAATAAGAGGAACAAGGATGATGATAGAATTTTGCATGCTGCTAGTGAACCTGTAATAGATACACCTGAAAGCCCAAATGATATTTCTGTTTCTGATGCTGAGACACAATCCGGTGATGAACATGAGCCTAGAGATAATATTAATGATGATGTTCATGTTGATACTCAATATAGTAATGATAATGATGTGGATATTGAACCTGCTGTTGACCTTGATAACCCACATCCTAAGAATAAAATATATGAACAAGAGATTTTATTTCTAGGAAGCATGGTAAAGAAAGAGAACCATGGGTTCAGAAACCCATGCCTTTTCCTCCTAGACCATCCAAGAAAAAGGATGATGAGGATTTTGAGCGCTTTGTTGAAATGCTTAGACTTTGTCTTTTTGCGTATGCGCTTGACCGATACTCTGAAAATGTCTCCTTATGCTAAGTATATGAAAGATATTGTGACTAATAAAAGGAAGATATCCGATGCTCAAAATTTCCACCATGCTTGCTAATTATACTTTTAAGGGTGGAGTACCAAAGAAATTAGGAGATCCAGGAATACCAACTATCCCATGCTCTATTAAGGGAATTATGTTAAAACTGATTTATGTGATTTGGAAGCTGGTGTTAGTGTTATGCCTTTCTCTTTATATCGTAGACTTGATTTGAATAAGTTGACACCTACTGAAATCTCTTTGCAAATGGCTGATAAATCAACTGCTCTACCTATCGGTATTTGTGAGGATGTACTTGTCGTAGTTGCAAATGCTACTATCTTAATGAACTTTGTTATTCTTGACATTCCCGAGGACGACAGTATGTCGATCATCCTTGGTAGACCCTTTTTGAATATTGCAGGGGCTGTTATTGATTGCAACAACGATAATGTCACTTTTCATATTAATGGTAATGAGCATACGGTACACTTTCCGAAGAAACAACCTCACGTTCATAGTATCAACTCCATTGGAAAAATTCCAACGATTATTTTTGGAGACTTTGAATTCCCTCTTCCTACTATCAAGAAGAAATATGATATAATTAGTGTGGGGGATACACATATCCCCATTGAGGTAACTTAGTGTTATTCGAAAATTCTTCGATTTCATGTTACTCAAAAGAAGTTTATCAATAAGGCTTGACCAACCTTATAGATGGATTCCTTTTGATGAGCATGAGATGGATGAATTTAGAAAGCACAACTTCCTGTACCCAACTTTTATTTTCTGTTAGTTAGATGAAACTAAGTAAAAATGCTATTATTTTTCTGTTTTCTGAGTTTCCCGTGCAATAAAAAAGGTGAGCTGAAAATAAAAGTTTTTCAAATATCCTGAAAATAGAGTATGATTTTTTCTGGAATATTTAAAAATATCTGGCACTGAGCACACTTCAGGGGGCTACACGAGTGGGTCACAAGCCCACAAGGCGCGGCCACCCCCTGGTCATGCCTAGCAGGCTTGTGGGTCCCATGTGCCCCCCTTCACTTATTCCAGCACCCATTCACTTCATCTTCCTCTAGAAAAAATCCCACCATTGCTCAAACCCGTGTTCTAGCTCATTTTGCTGCCATTTTCGATCTCCTTGTGCAAAGCTTCATTCGCAAAGCTATTTTGGGAGATTGTTCCTCGGTATGTGACTCCTCCAATGGTCCAATTAGTTTTTGTTCTAGTGCTTTATATATTGCAAATTTTTGCTGCTGGGGTGACCTTGTTCTTGAGCTTTCATGTCAAATTTATATGGTCCCAAGTAGTTTTGATGAATGATATAACCTCTAGGCACTTGAGGGAGTAGTTGCTATGAGTTTTGTTGAGTTTTGTTCACCTTTAGTTTGAGTCACTAAAATTTTCAGAATTTTTCAAAAAAAGAAAAAAATGTTGAGGAAGATGTTTCAAGGGGGTTCATCGAGCAAGAAGGCCCCGAGACTCACGATATGTGAGCCTGACCTGGAACCACCGAGGGAAGCACAAGTACGAACTTGTGAATGGCCATCGGATCAATTCATGAGGGATGCCGGTTTCAAGGAAGAATTCTACGCATACACAAGAAATGCTGGCCTTGAGGAATTCGTGTCGGACAAATGCAAGCAATACTATCAACTCATAGATTCTTTCGTGCGGAGGTTTGCATTTTCGCTCAATCGTAATAAACCTTCCATCCTATTGGACCTTTATGACAAATCATATATTTTGGACATAGAGGATTTAAATCTTGCATGCAAAATCCACAATGGGGCAGATATAGTGATCCGCACAAAACTAAATATAATGATTTTCTTGCTAGTATTACTGTCGGAGAAACTAGAAATATTACACAGGCTACCATGGGGAGCATTCACTTCCCTGTCATACACTATTTTGCTATTAACGGTAAAACTGAGCATAGCCACCTTTGTGCAACCGATCTTAGTATTCTTAAGAGTGCAGTAATGGGCGAAAGGTGATATAACTTTGGAGCCATTGTTGCTAGAAGGTTGCAAAATAATTCTAAGGATGGAGATTTCTTTGGCAGGATTTATGCCACTCGTTTAGCTAATTATATTGGGGGTACCCATGCACGGAAATGGTATTGAGTTACCACCTGCTTTTCTTGATTATGAGGCTTTGGTACGTTTTTGGTTTCTTGAAAGGAACGAACAACCTCTCCAGTATAGACTAATTTTGACAGACAACGTGCTGTCCATGTTACCCTTCCTGCTCCTGCCTTCTTTAACTTTCAGGAAAAAACAGAGATACTTTATAACCAGAGAGGAGGCAAACGAGTACAAGAGGAACGTGGAGTCAACTTGCCTTCACGCTGCAGTCGTTCAGGTGGTAGCCGCCGCAGCCTAGCATAACCGCGGCTATGACTTCGTATATTACCCGAGCCAGCCATGGCCATAGACCAACTTAGGCCAAAAGCCTAAGCTTGGGGGAGTACATATTTCTCACCGACTTTACATTCATGTTCACACACTCATCTTAGTAGTCGGTGTTCATACTCTTTCATTGTACTATCCATGGTAGTTTATTTCCTTGTTTTGCTTTCTTCTTGTGTGTTTATTTAACCTTGAGAACAATACAAAAATAATTAGTTATAGCTTTATCTTCTAGTTAGTATTGAAAAGAAAACCCAAAAATATTTTTCGTTCTTCTTTTGCTTGTTGGGAGCTTTCCCGTGTAAATAGTTTTTTCCCGTTCTTGTTTTGATTTTTCTTTCTTTGGGTCATAAGGAGAAGACCACAATGAAAATGTCGAGTGGCTCTCATATGCATTATTGTTTACCTATTAGAGATGCCATGTTACCTTGTGTTCTCCTTTGAGTTATTGTTTGCATTCCAACTTAGTCCAAGGCACATGCACTCTTATTATTATCCACACCGTTCGGTCATGCAAGTGAAAGACAATAGTTACGATATTTGATGAAAAGATTGAGATGGAGAAAAGCTGGTATGAACTCTACCTATCTTGCTTTGTAAATATGATTAGATCATCATTCGGAATTCAGTTCATTATGGGCGAAACCTATTTGCAATGACAATTAGAGATTATAGTTATTCATGCCATGCTTAATTAGCTAAGAGTGGATAATGGTTTGTTTTGGGTGCCAACATGCATATTAAAATGGTTGTGATGTAGTATGATGGGATGGTATCCTCCTCTTTCAAGTGGCTCGACTTGGCACATGTTCATGCATGTAGTTGAAACAAAATCAACATAGCCTCTATGATATTTATGTTCATAGTGATTTATATCCTACTCATGCTTGCATTCAATGTTGGTTAATCTCAAAGCATGTTGGTGACTGTGTCACTCTCTAGTTGGTCGCCCCCAGTCTTTTGCTAGCCTTCACTTGTACTAAGCAGGAATACTGCTTGTGCATCCAATCTCTCAAACCCAAAGTTGTTTCATATGAGTCCACCATACCTACCTATATGCGGTATTTACCTGCCGTCCCAAGTAAAGTTGCATGTGCCAAACTCTAAACCTTCAAATAGACACTCTGTTTTGTATGCCCAAATCGCTCATGTGGTGATTGGGGGCTGTCAGTATCTTCCATGCTAGGTGGGTTATTCTCATGATATGTGTTGATTCACTATCATTCACGAGAAAGTGGCTGGTAATCGGGATGCCCAGTTCCATGCTTGAAATAAAAGCATAATCTAATTAAACAAAACTCCCCCAGAACTGTGTTTGTATGGACGGTACCCGTGGATTCGGCTCGTCGTGGAGTGTGACTGATTGGTGGAGGGGGAGTAAAAACTTTATCATTCTGTTTGGGAACCACCTATAATGTATCTAGCATGGAAGATGTTGAAAACCTTTTGGTCGTTATGTGAGCAATGGAAGCATACCGCTCAAAAATCATTACTTACCTCTGTTTAAAAAAATCAAGCTTTGACACCTATGCAAATCAATGCTTCCCTCTGCAAAGGGCCTTTCCATTTATTTTATTGTCAAGTCATCATCCTCTTATAAAAGGCACCAGTTAGAGAGCACCACCGTCATTTGTATGCTTTGCTGTCAATTGATATTGAGTATGAGCATGACTGGATCTCTTTCACCGTGAATTACAATGTCTAGTCAGTCCTTGTTCTTTAGAGGGGCTCTGTATTTATGTTTTGCGGTCTCAGAAAGGGCTAGCGAGATATCATTTCATCATATTGTATCATGATTGTTTTGTAAAAGTGTTTTCATCCAAGAGTTATTATTATTGCTCACTAGTTGATTATGTCATTGATATGAGTAAATGTGAGACCTAAATGTTATTGTGAACATGGTTAGTCCATGATCTTTGCTGAAAATCTGAACATCAGTTAGACGTATTTACAACAACAAGATCAAACAGAGTTTGTAAAAGTTTTTCTTTATCACTTTCAGTTTATCAACTGAATTGCTTGAGGACAAGCAATGGGTTAAGCTTGGGAGAGTTGATACGTCTCCATCGTATCCACTTTTCCAAACTCTTTTGCCCTTGTTTTGGACTCTAATTTGCATGATTTGAATGGAACTAACCCGGACTGACGCTGTTTTCAGCAGAATTGCCTTAGTGTTATTTTTACGCAAAAATAAAAGTTCTCGGATTGTCCTGAAAATTTACGGAGAATATTTTCGGATTTAATAAAAAATACTGGCGCACGAATCAACCAAACGGGGGGCCACCTGCAGGCCATAAGCATGCTAGGCGCGGCCACCCCCTGGCCGCGCCTAGCAGCCTTGTGGGGGCCAGTGGCTCCTCTGACCTCATCTCCAACTCCATATAACCCTATTCGCGGAGAAAAAAATCAGAGAGAAGAGTTCATTGCATTTCACGATACGGAGCCGTCGCCACCTCCTGTTCTTCCTCGGGAGACCAGATCTGGAGTCTGTTTTGGGCTCCGGAGAGGGGAAATCGATGCCATCGTCATTAGCAACCATCCTTCATCACCAATTCCATGATGCTCTTCGCCGTTCGTGAGTAATCCCACCGTAGGATTGCTGGACGGTGATGGGTTGGATGAGATTTATCATGTAATCGAGTTAGTTTTGTTAGGGTTTGATCCCTAGTATCCACTATGTTCCGAGATTGATGTTGCTATGACTTTGCTATGCTTAATGCTTGTCACTAGGGCCCGAGTGCCATGATTTCAGATTTGAACCTATTATGTTTCATGAATATATATGTGTTCTTGATCCTATCTTGCAAGTTGTAGACACCTATTACGAGTTATGATCCAAATCCCCTAGGGTGACAATAACTGGGATTCTTTCCGGTGATTACTATAGTTTGAGGAGTTCATGTATTCACTAAGTGATAATGCCTTGGTCCGGTTCTCTATTTAAAGGAGGCCTTAATATCCCTTAGTTTCCATTAGGACCCCTCTGCCACGGGAGGGTAGGACAAAACATGTCATGCAAGTTCTTTTCCATAAGCACGTATGACTATATATGGAATACATGCCTACATTACATTGATGAATTGGAGCTAGTTCTATGTCACGCCATGTTATAACTGTTGCATGATGAATGCTATCCAACATAATTATCCATCACCAATCCATTGCCTACGAGCTTTCCACATATTGATCCTTGCTAAGTTACTTCTCCGCCGCTACTGTTACAATCACTATAAAACTGCTACTGTTACTTTTGCTACCATTACCGTTACTTCCATACTACTTTGCTACTGAATACTTTGCTGCAGATATTAAGTCTTTTAGGTGTGGTTGAATTGACAACTCAGTTGCGAATACTCGAGAATATTGTTTGGCTCCCCTTGTGTCGAATCAATAAATTTGGGTTGAATACTCTACCCTCGAAAACTGTTGCGATCCCCTATACTTGTGGGTTATCAGATAGC
Organism: Hordeum marinum; assembly: GCA_022496015.1. NCBI lineage: Eukaryota > Viridiplantae > Streptophyta > Magnoliopsida > Poales > Poaceae > Hordeum > Hordeum marinum. The sequence goes on from CM039675.1 coordinate 427,591,390, forward strand.
AAGGCATCTTTCAGGTCTCTCATCTCTTGGAGCAACTGCTGAATCATTGCGGTGTTCTTTTGCACCTCCACCATAAGATATTGATTCTGAGGCCACTAAGAGATTTTCCCTGCATCACTTTCACTTGGACGAGAGATGACCCAATTGGACGGTATATGCGAGCGAGAAATATTCTCAACCCCATAGTTATGAATCGAATCATGAAAGTTATTTGCATGCAACCGGCAAAGGGTTCTCCTAGGAGTGGATTCACCTTGTGCTTCTTGAATTAATTGAGTTCTCCTTCCCATTGGTGGACAAGGATTTGGAGAGATGGAGAAGACAACTAGCGTGCCATGTTCCGAGGCAGGGGTGCACTTCCATAGGGTCCATAGATTCCTCCCCCATGATGACTTCCTCGGTTCCCTCTCTGTCGAGCTCCATATGCAGCATCCAAGCCTCGTACTTAATGTTGTTGGAGAAGAAGGACGACAAAGCTCCCATGCCTGAGAAACTCTGACAGAAAATAGGCCGAAACAAGAACAGAGGAGAAACTTGCGATGCGGTCCTCAAAACATACATGAGTTTATATAATTAGTTTTTATCTTGCAAAACAAGTATTCGAGAAGGAAACGGAGTTGGGAAGACACACGAGGGCCCCACAACACAACCCGACATGCCCAGGGGGTAGGGCGCACCCTGTTGCCTTGTGACCTCCTCGTGGGTCCCCTAGGATGGTTCTTACTTTTGTAATTTTTCTAATATTACAAAATGGATAGAAATTATTTTATGGAATTTTTGGAGTCGGTTTACTTACCGTATCACATACCTACTCCTTTTCAGGGTTCTGGAGTTTTTTGGAAGGTCTCTTTTATATGTTCTTTCGGTGTCATGACTTGAATAATATTGGTTTCAACACTAATGGGTGCACCTGAGAAATAATGTTTGATACTTTGTACATTAACCACTCTCGGACTTGTGTCTTCTACATTGTTGATCTTAATGGCTCCAGAGCGATGACTTCTTCGACGATATATGGTCCTACCTATTTGGAGAGAAGCCTTCCTGTGAAAAAATCTGAAACGAGATTGTACAAAATAAATTGATCACCTATTTTGAATTCTTTTGTCATGCCATATTTTAAAATTTTCTTTAAACAACTTGGCATTTTCATAGGCTTGTGTCCTCCATTCATGTAAAGAGCTAATATCAAATAACCTCTTTTCACCAGCAAGTTTGAAATCATAATTCAGTTCTTTTATTGCCAAATAACCTTTATGTTATAACTAAAGAGGTAAATGCCATGCTTTTCTATGGAGCATTTTATACACGAACATTCCCATATGATTTTTATAAGTAGTTCTACAAGACCATAATGCATCATCAAGTTTCTTAGACCAATTCTTTCTAGATCTATTAACAGTCTTTTGGAAAATCAATTTTATTTTCCTATTGCTCAATTCAACTTGACCACTAGACCAAGGATGATAAGGTGATGCAATTCTATGGTTAACATCATATTGTCGGTCCAGTGGAACTAGGGTACCACGAACCAGGGTACCACTGGAAGATTCTGAAGACCACCCTGCGAGGCTCCGGCTCCGCTAGGCTCCTTCTCTCTCTCTCTCTCTCTCTCTCTCTCTCTTTCTCTCTCTGAGAAGGGCCCCCAAGACACCTGTCCATAAGATGTGGAAGGCCTCGCGAGGTCTCCCCATTCAAAGTGTACTACTATGCATGTCTGCCCTTCGGCTTGAAGAGTGGAGCAGCCACCTTCGAGAGAATGATGCACAAAGGCATGGGGCCTCAGATGGTAAGGAATTTTGAGGCCTGCATCGACGACATCATGATCAAGATGCTCAAAGAGAGTTCCCTCATCACGGACCTCTAGGAAACCTTCTCCAATCTATTCAAGATCAAGCTCAAGCTCAACACTGCCAAGTGTTTATTCAGAGTACCTTCGGGCAAGCTCCTGGGCTTCCTGGTCTCCCACCATGGCATAAGGCTAACCCTAACAAGATCTAATCCATCAAGAAGAGGTGTCCTCCTCACAACCTCAAGGAGATGCAAAAGCTAACTAGATGTAGAGCCTCGCACGGGCATTTCATCTCAAAGTTCGGTGAGAGGGCTCTGCCTTTGTTCAAGCTCTTGAAGAGAAGGAGCCCCTTCAAGTGGACTCCCAAGACCGATGCAGATCTCGAGGGCCTCAAGAAGTACGTGACAAGCCCTTGCATCATGGTTGCCCATGACCTCGTGAGCCTCTGCGCTTGTACTTGGTGGCCACCCCCAGACAACCAGTGCGGCCCTCGTGGTGGAAGGAGAGGAGTGAGTCCTTGTCAAGAGAAATCTTTCTATGCTCATGCCAATGCCTTCTGAGCCAATTCCTTCTGATTTGATGCCTCCTTAGGTCGCTCCTCCGGTGCCTCTTGGGGCCATTCAGAGCCTCATGAGGTTGCATCGGAGCCTACCGAGGCATCCACTCAAGATATCCTAGAAGAGCCCCCAGATGATCTCCTTGAATCCCAAGCTATGGCCACCACAACCACGCGCCTCATTGAGCATCATATCTACTTCGTGACCATGGTGTTGCGAGATGTGCGCAAGCGATATTCCATGCAACAGAAGCAACTCTCCGCACTCCTCATCGCCTCCAGGAAGCTGCGGTCATACATCGAGGGACATCCCATCAAAGTGATTACATCATACTCCCTCAAGCAAGTACTTCACAGCCCCAATGCCACAAGCCGCATCGTGGAATGGAATGTTGAGCTGCAGCTTTTCGAGATGGAATTCCTCACTACAAGGAGAATCAAGGTTGTGACTTTGGCTGACTTCATGGCGGAGTCCATAGATCTACACCAAGGCGAGCCTCGCGAGGCCGAGTCCCTCCTGCTTCGAAAGGATGCCCTTGATGACTAGACTATCCACTTCGATGGAGAATTCTCCCGACAGGGCATGAGGGCTGGTGTGGTGCTCACTCTGCCGAAAGGAGATAAGCTCTACTACGTTGTGCAGCTCTGCTTCAAGCACGACGCCAAACTTTCCAACAACATTGTTGAGTACGAGGGCCTCATTGTTGGACTCGAGGATGCCACCGTGCTTGGCATCAAGCACGTACTCATCAAGGGCGACTCGTGGCTTCTCGTGAACTTCTCCAACATGAGCTATAAACCCAAGGACGAGCACATGGTTCCTTACCTCAAGGAGGTGCGCAAGTAGAGAAGCGTTTCCTGGGCATGGAACTCAAGCACATCCCTCACAGCAGCAACCAAGAGGTGATGACATCGCCAAGAAAGCATCATACCGTGAGATTCAAGACCTTGGGATCTTCGAAGAACGACTCTTGAAGCCATCTGCCATGCCACCAGCTGTCAGCGCCATGGCACCTCAGGAGGAGCTACCTCCCGCGCCTTCCATAGGCGCACCCAACTATAGCCCACCTTCAGGCGCTCGGCTGCTGCTGGCGTTGGAGCCACATGAGGAGAACTAGGCCATGAAGTTCAGGATCTACTTGGAGAACAACACTCTCCCAGTAGACAACGCCGAGGCAGAGCAAGTGGCCCGCCATGCCGCATCCTATCGCTTCCAAGACGGAGATCTCTACTGAAGGCGTCCCAACAACATGATATTGAGGTGCATCTCCGAGGAGCAAGGTTGCAAGCTGCTTGCTGACATCCATGGCGAAGACTGCGGTCATCATTCTTCATCATACACCCTTGTGGGAAAGGTGTTCCGCAGCGGTTTGTACTGGCCCATAACACTCCAAGTTTTACGAGCTTGTCCGATCTTGTGAAGCCTGTCAATTCCACGCCAAGCAGACTCATCATCCAGCACAAGGGCTCCAGACTATCCCCCTCACGTGGTCCTTTGCGGTCTGGGGCTAGATATTGTGGGTCCATTTCCTCACACAACTGGAGGCTATTGCTACCTGTACGTCGCCATCGACAAGTTCACCAAGTGGTCAGAAGTGGAGCATGTCTGCTCCATCCGAACACAATCTGATGTCAAGTTCATTAGGAGCTTGGTGTGGCGGTTTGGCGTCCCCAACCGCATTGTCACCGACGATGGCTCACAATTTACCTGTGCCCTCTTCAGGTCCTACTACGACAACCATGGCACGCAGATCTTTTCGCCTTCGTGGTGCACCCACAAAGCAACGGCTAGGCCGAGCGTGCAAACGCTGAGGTCCTCAATGACCTCAAGATAAGAAACTTCAGCAAGAAGCTCGTAGCCTGTGGCAAAGGCTGGTTTGACAAACTCCTGTCCGTGATATGGTCGATACGCACAACAACGACCAAGCCTACCGGTGAAACTCCCTTCTTCGTCATCTATGGGGCAGAAGCGGTCCTTCCCACTGAGCTCAAGCATGGGTCCCTGAGGGTCTTGGACTTCAATGAGAACAACCAATACAACTTGTGGGAAACTAATATGCTCCTCCTCAAGGAAGCATGTTGCCAGGCTGCCCTCCAAGCAGCCCGGTATCAGGAGGCATTGCATCACTATCACAGCAGCAACGTACGCCCTTGCATACTTCAAGCTGGAAACCTTGTCCTGCAATGGATCCTCTCTAGACAAGGACTCCACAAGCTCTCACCCATATGGGAAGGCCTGTACAGGGTCATCGATGTTTTCCGGCCTGGTGCAACACTGCTGGAGATGAAGGTGGGTGTTCCGGTGCAAAACACATGGAACATCCAACATCTTCGCAAGTTCTATCCGTGAACTCATGGAGTACAGAATGACTGGGGGCTGTACATGCACGGGAGTATCTCTTAATGCATCGCCATGAGGCCGCAAGAGATCCCCGCCCACGCTGCCGTATGGCCCCATGCTCAGTCATGGCGGACTTTTGCCATGAGGGCGCCTTTCGGCTGCATCACATCCTCGGGCTGAACCGTGTCCATCACGACAATGTTTTTGTTCATCTTTTGAGGGGCGCCTCTCGGCCACATCCTCAAGCTGACTTGTGTCCAACACAATAGCACTATCTCTTTTTGGTTGTGTAATGTACTCTTTCATGCAGCATTAAAGTTATTTCATAAAGCATTTTGTGTGTTGGGTAACCTTTTTACTGCAATAGTAGTTCGTGCTCGTGATCTTCCTAATGCATGTCACGCGAGCGGGGGCTGGACACAACGCCTATGCTCACAGTGCTGCAAAACCCAAGTGACTGAGCTCTAGCTCGCGGGCCTTCTTCCGTGCACATCACCTCACCAAGGTCCTTGGTGCTCTATCTCCTCGCACAACACCCATAAGCAAGCCTATGAGCGCACACTGTTGCGTCACTTGAAAAAACTTACTAGCATAACTGTTGCTGCAGGTACAAGGCAATAGAGGCTTCACAAGCCCCGCCTCAATAGAAGGCCTCTTGAGCTGATGCCTCGTGAAGCTTATCCCACAAGCTGCAACGCCTCAAGGCTCATGCCCAGTAAAAGCTAAGTTAAAACAGTTTGTGAATTTCTTGGTGTTTCTCGAGTTTCTTCCCGTTGCAATCTCATCGAGTATCTTTGTTTCCTCCTTGGCATGAACCGCTTGTATATCAAAGTGGGGGCATCCTGAGCATCGCACCCCAGGAGCCCTTACCGCCCTGCTCTGCGGAGCCCTAAACCCTCTGGCCTTATTGGACGCATGTCCCAACATCCCAGAAATGGTCATAGCTTGCTCGAGGGCTAGGTCCAAGCGACATAGAGCAAAAAGGCAATGCAAAAAGGAGAAGACAATCTCATGAAGAAAACAATGGGATGGTAACAAAAGATTAAGAACTTAAAGTATGATTACATGAATAAATTGTCTTTATGCCCCCATGGGGCCTTGCGGATGCTAGTGCAGCAGGAAACAAAACAAAAGATAAGGCCTCAAGCCGAGGAGGCGCCGTCTTCATTATCAGGGGTGGCCGCCGTTGGCTTAGCATCTTCATCGGAGGGCTCGGGGGTGTGCGCAAATTGCTCGACCAGGGAGTCCATGTGGCCGCACATCTCCCTCTAGAGTTGGTTGTGGAGCTCTACGGACACGGGCTCCACCACGCCGGCGAGGTTGAAGGAGGGGTCGGCGTGAAGGATGTTGCTGAAGACGTGTGTCATCGCCTAGCTCATGAGTTTGCGGGCCTCATCCTCGACGACATCATTTTGCCTCGAGACCCCTGTCTCCAACGCCTCCATAACCTTGGTGAATAATTCGAGGTAGCCACCCTCATAGTCAACAACGGGCAGATCCAGGATGTCCTCGATGAAGCGGCTAAGTGCCCCATGCCCGTGCCCCTCAAGCCCCTGTAATAGCTTGACGTGCCACGACTGCACCATCCAGGCTTGTGTGGCCTTGTCCCTGGCCTTGTTCACGACCTCGGAGACGTCGCCGACTTGTGCCTGGAGACACTACAGTCCCCCTCGGCGTCCTCCTTGCCCTTGAGTGCAATGTTGAGGTCAGACTCAGCCTACCGGAGCCGCTTCTTGAGCTCGTCAATCTCTTTCTGGAGTTCGGCGTGCTTGGTGGTGAAGTGTGACTCTTGCTGTTGCAGCTTGCCACGCTAGATCTTCTGGAGATCCTCTCGCTCCTTCATGACCCTGGCAGCGGCCTCGGCCTGGATCTCCTCCTCCTTCTTGGCGAGCTGCGCGTTGGCCTTGGTGTGCTCCTCCTCGAGGGCGGCCTGGGCGGCGGACACCTGATGATCCAGCGTTGTCAGGTGCTAACACTCCACCTCCTGCTCAGAGGTGGTCCTAGCGAGCTCGTGCTCCTAGATTGCTAGGTCCCCCTCATGAGCTGCAAGGGCCTCCTCCCTCTCAGCGAGTTCCTCCTTGCGGCCGGTGAAGTGCTGCTCGCGCGACACAGCCGCATTCTCGTGTGTCCAGAGCTCCTACTCCCATAGGGAGATCTGCTCCAACACCACCTTCTCGTGGGCCTTTGCATTCTCACGCCACTGGTAGGCCTCGGTGGCCTCTCGTGAGAAGTGGGTGCATCCCGTCCCATCGTGGACACCATGCATCACCACTAGGCTCGACAATTGGTCAGGCCCCGTGGCGTTCTGACCCGTGCCATTTTGCGCTCAACGGGTGGAACGTGCGCACCATGGGCCCAGGGGCTAGTGCCGGTCCAATTTAACTAGGGTACCATGACCCATCTATTCCGGCCTAGCCAACGACACGAAGGAGGTGTGAAAGCAAACAACCCACTAGAAGATTCTGAAGACCACCCTGCGAGGCTCTAGCTCCACCAGGCTCCTTCTATTTATCTCTATGAGAGGGGCCCCCAGGACAATTGTCCATGAGATGTGGAAGGCCTCACAAGGTCTTCCTGACAAGGCTTCTTCCCGCGAAGCCACCCGCTTGGAGGGGTTGTGCAATGTTAGCCATACAATGGTTTGCCCGCCACGTGGGTGACGTACAACATTGGCAGAGACTTTAAGGACGGTGGCAGCGGGCGCATGGAGAGAATATTTCATATTTGTGATAAAAGGAAAACGAGCTACTGTCCTCCTCCAAGATGAATCCCAAGGATTACCCCTTTGGTGCAAAGAGACCAACATGACGCTGGTCACTAGGACGGGCATCACCAGCGAGCCCATGATCATGTAATGGGCGGCTCCTTTATAGCATGAAGACCGACTTTGTCAGGGAGTACTGGGTGTTTATCCCCCTTCGAATTGCCGCCCTGTGGTCACCCTTTTCATGCTGATATTTTGGGAAGAGATGCCCAAGGCAAGGATAAGAGGGATATGTCGCCACATTAGAGAGGGATGGAATGATTGAGCTCTTATTCTCCACCCGAGAACCCTTCTTCTACCTCACAACTTGTAGCACTTGCGCAACGAAAGAGAGAAAGCAATCCACCAAGTAGGAGTAGGATTTTTCACCACAAGGTGGTGTGAACCTGGATAAATCCATGTGTCTCCTTCATGCGATGTGTGGTTCTATCGAGGGGTAGATTTCACTCAGCTCCTCAGTGTTCGAACTAGGTTCTTGAGAGGTTTCCCATAGGCACAAAACCGATCTCCGACACATATTTAGCTAGAAGTTTATGGAAATCACCATGAGTAAAATGCGAACCACCACCAGTCATTAAATATCTAGGGACTCCAAACCTCAGGAAAATACCTTCCTTAAGCATTTTAATAAAAGTGTTATGATCAGCATTACTAGTTGGAATAGGTTCTACCCACTTAGTAACGTAATCAACATCAAGTAAAATATGAGTATACCCATTAGAGGAAAGGAAAGGTCCCATATAATCAAAACCCCAAGCATCAAATGGTTCGATAAAAAGTGAATAATTCATAGGCATTTCCCAACATCTACCAATATTACCAAATCTTTCACATTCATCACAAGAAAGGACGAACTTACGTGCATCTTTGAAAAGAGTAGGCCAATAAAAACCAGACTATAGTACCTTATGTGCAGTCCTATCTCCAACGTGATGCCCTCCCTATGCCTCGGAATGACACTTCCACAGAATTTGTTCCTGTTCATGCTCAGGTACACAAAATTGAATAACACCATCTACTCGTTCTTTATATAGATGTGGGTCATCCCAAAAAATAATGTCTTTAATAAAATAACTTTTTCTTTTGTTGGTATGTGAAACTAGGTGGTATATATTTAGAAACAATGTAATTAGCATAGTCTGCATACCAAGGAGTATTACGGGAAGCATTTATAATAGCTAATTGCTCATCAGGAAAACTATATGCAATAATTAGCGGGTCATCAACAACATTTTCCATCCTAGAAAAATTATGTGCTACGGGATTGTTAGCTCCCTTTCTATCAATAATATTCAAGTCAAATTCTTGAAGTAAAAGAACCCACCTAATTAATCTAGGTTTAGCATTTTGTTTTCCATTAGGTATTTAATAGCAGCATGATCGGTGTGAATAGTAACTTTAGTATCAATAATATAAGGTCTAAACTTATCACATGCAAACACGACTGCTAAAAATTCTTTCTTAGTAGTAGCTAGTAGCATTATTTATTTGAGCACTCTCTAGAGTCTTATTAGCATAATGAATAATATTCAATTTCTTATCTACTATTTGACCTAGAACAACACCAACAACATAATCACTAACATCACACATAATTTGAAATGGTAAGTTCCAATCAGGTGGTTCAACAATAGGTGCAGAAATTAAAGCCATTTTAAGTATTTTGAAGGCCTCCACACAATCATCATAAAAACAATTGGACCATATTTTTGAATATGATTATTTAGTGGCCTAGAAATCTTTATTGAATATTCAATATAAACCAGCATGACCAAGGATACTTCTTACACCTTTTATATCTTTACGACATGGCATTTTCTCCATTACACCAACTTTAGCTTTGTCTACCTCAATACCTCCTTCGGAAATTTTATTCCCAAGTACTATACCTTCATCCATCGTAAAGTGGCACTTCTCCGAGTTCAAGAGAAGATTAGTTTCTTCACATCTTTGCAAAACTCGATCAAGGCAGCTTAAGCAATCATCCAAAGAAGTCCCATAAACGAAAAATCATCCATGAACAACTCAACAATCTTTTCACAAATCTAAGAGAATATAGCAGTCATAAAACTTTGAAAGGTAGAAGGTGAATTACATAAACCAGAAGTCATACATTTATAAGCATAAGTTCCAAAAGGATAGGTAGAAGTAGTTTTGTCTTGATCTTCTTTTGATACAAGTATTTGAGAAAAACTAGAATATCCATCAAGGAAATGAAAGTCTATATGCTTAGATAATCTTTCTAACATTTGATCAATAAAAGGCAAGGGGTAATGATCTTTTCTATTAGCTTTGTTTAATTTCTAGAAATCAATTACCATCCTATAACCAGTCACAATTATTTGTGGGATAAGTTCATTTTTATCATTAGGAACATTGGTTATACCTCCTTTCTTAGGAACACAATGAACAAAACTTACCCATCTACTATCAGCTATGGCATAAATTATACCGGCCTCCAAAAGCTTTAATATTTTAGTCCTTACCACTTCATTTTAGGATTCACATGGCGTTGATGATCAATGACGGGTTTAGCATCCGGTTCCATATTAACCTTACGCTGACATAAGGTGGGTCTAATGCCCTTAGGATCGTCAAGAGTATGTCCAATAGAAGCTTGATGCTTCTTCACAGTGTTGAGTAATCTATTTTGTGCATGCTCTGAAAGGTTAGCACTAATAATAACAGGATATATCTTATTTTCATCAACATAAGCATACTTTAATGTATCAGGTAGTTTATTTAATTCAAACACTGGATCTCCCTTAGGCGGGGGACGATCTCCTAGAATGCCAAGAGGAAAAATGTGTTTAAGGGTAGGTTCTTATTAAAGAATACTCCCTCAGTTCCTTTTTCGTTTGCATATAACATTTGTAAAAGCCAAACTTCGTAAAGTTTGACTAACTTTAGAGAAAAAATATCAATATTCACATTGTGAAATCAATAATATTAGATGCATCATCAAATTAACTTTCATACTATATAACTTTACCATTGTAGATGTTGACATTTTCTTGTATAAATTTGGTCAAACTTTGTTTAGCTTGACTTTGAACAAATCTTATATGCAAAGTAAAAAAGAAATGGAGGAAGTATCTCATGTATTTCATTTCTTTCATTCATATGCATATCATTTTCATGGTCTAGTAAATATTGTGCTAACAGATCGGTAGGAGGCATAACAATAGAAGCAAGACCAATAATTTCATCTTTACTAGACAATTCTTTCTCATGTGGTTCTCTACAAAAATTAGAGATATTAAACTCATGACATACATCAACAAAACTTATTCTAACCTTTTTTTGACACAATCAATTTCAGCATTAACTGTATTCAAGAAAGGTCTACCAATAATAATGGGACAAAAATTATCTTGTAGTGAACCAACTACTAAGAAATCAACAGGATATTTGAATTTTCCACACAAGACTTCAACATCTCGAACAATCCCAGGTGGTGAAATAATATCTCTATTTGCAAGTTTAATAACATGAATGTCTTCAATCTCAGAAGGTGCTATGTCATTCTTAATTTCTTGATATAAAGTAAAAGGAATAACAGTCACACTAGCACCCATATAAAAACATGATAGCAATGATCTAAATTTTTAACAAAAACAACATGAATACTGATAACCGACAAGTATAGGGGATCAATTGTAGACTTTCTCGATAAGTAAGAGTATCGAACCCAACGAGGAGCTAAAGGTAGAACAAATATTCCCTCAAGTTCTATCGACCACCGATAAACTCTACGCACGCTTAACATTCGCTTTACCTAGAACAAGTATGAAACTGGAAGGACTTTGTAGTTATGATAGGATAGGTTTGCAAGATAATAAAGAACACATAAATAAAAACTAGGGGCTTCTTAGATAAAGAAACAACTAAGTTAGTTTAACGAGTGTGGAAAAGTGGTGGTAGGAGTTGCGGAATTGTCCCTAGGCAATCGATAACTAGGCCGGTAATCATTATTGCAATTTTATATGAGGGAGAGGCATAAGCTAACGTAATTTTTCTACTTGGATCATATCCACTTATGATTGGAACTCTAGCAAGCATCCGCAACTACTAAAGATCATTAAGGTACAACCCAACCATAGCATTATAAAGTATCAAGTCCTCTTTATTCCCATACGCAAACAACCTACTTACTCGGGTCTGTGTTTCTATCACTCACGCCACCCACCATAAGAGAATCATAAGCATATTGCAAACCCTACAATGGGGATCCCTCATGCTTGCGCAACATGGATAGAACCATAGGATAACACCAATAATAAAACATGCAACTCAAACCAATCATGACCATCAATCAACCAATAGGACAAAATAGATCTACTCAGACATCATAAGATGGCAACGCATCATTGGATAATAATATGAAGCATAAAGCACCATGTTCAAGTAGAGGGTACAACAGGTTGTGGGAGAGTGGACCACTATAGATAGATGGGGGAAGGTGATGGAGGTGTTGGTGAAGATGACGGAGTTGTTGGAGTAGATCGCCGTCACGATGATGGCACCAACGGCGTTTCGGTGCCACCGGGAGAGAGGGGGTGTCACGCCCTGTGTTTTGCCTCTGATGACTAATTTAACATGACTCAAAAATTAGGGCCAATTAAAACTTTTTCTGTGCTTGTGATGCTTGACTTGATTGTTGATTGCTTGTTTGCTTTCTTGTGCTCTATATTCATAAAATCCCTCCTACTCTCAAAACTCTTTTACTCTATACCCACTCTTGTCCAATGATCATGCCATGTGAATAGGACTTAAATATTATTTTTACAAAATATTATTTTGGCTAAAAAGCATTTATTCAAATTAGGTTTTCAAAACCCCCTAATTTGAGATTTGCACTACAAGTCCTCAAATTGGGTGGATCCTTTTCCCCAAATGCTTTATTTGGAACCTAATACATATAAGACTTCCCAAAACCATAAAATATTATTTTTAAAGATTATTTTCCTATTTTATTTAAAGGATTTTTCTTAAGGCCATAAATGGTCTTTTATAGGGAAAATATATATTTAAATGCTTTAAAAAAATTTGGGAAAATTTATGAAAGCTCAGTAGACATATATTGTCCATATATAAGAGTTTCAAGGCATGGTCATGTTCAAAGTATTGGACAAAACCCTTCAAAACCAATTTTGCCTACAAGCATTTGGAATATTTCTATAAGAAATATTCTCAAATAAATCCAGGAAAATTGCAAAATGTCACATATGATATATGTGTTCATCTTGCCAAGTTTCATCTCTATCCCAATTGTTTTGGCTCACCAAAATATCCTAAAACCATTCCTGTCCAGAGCCAAATTTGATTAACTTTACATTGTGAAGTTCCTCTTATTGGTCCCAAAGTTTTTGGGCATGCTCTAATATCCAAATAACGACACCATGCAAAGTGGTGCATTAAGGAGAATGGCTTAGCATGACCATATCTGTAGAAATATATTTCTGCCCATTTCTAGGGTTTACAACATTTGTATTGCCAACTTTTCTCAAATGAGCTCAAAACTTGTGATCAAGACCAAATGGACTTACCATTTAACCCTAGTAAATCTCAAGGTCATAGGATTCCCCCGCCTAGCCCAATCACAACACAAACACCTTCAGCCATAAACTTGTGGACAAGCTAAGTGGGCCCAAAAAGATTCCCCTTGCCCCAAACTTTTTACCACAATATATTATAATCCTCTTCTACCTCCAGTAGATTTGCCATGGCCTCTGGTCAATTTTTTTGGGGGGGTGGGGTAACTCTCTCTTACTCCCGCTCTTTTTACCATAACATCACCTTTCCCTCCCTTGTGATCATGCTAATGACCGCAAACTTTTCCACAACCTAATTTGCATACTAATGCACCTTTGGCATACCCAAATATGGCATGATCATGTGGGAAATATGAGCAAACCTTCTGAATCTAGTTTATGGCAATGAATGTAACTTTGTACTACAAGTACCTTGCCCTCTTGTCTACATGATCTGAAAATTGGTGGGTGTATAGTCCTTCCATGGCTAGGCACACTAGACAAAGATTTTTCCTCAATGCCCTATAGTAAAAAAAATTCCTTAGATGGGTCTCCAGTTTGTTTTCTCCAAACTTATCCCCTGTGAAAACCCCTCCTAACCAGCTCCATATGGGCTCCAATCTCACCAGTGCCCTACTGCATGTGTGCCTCACTCACTGGACATGGCTGGCCGACCAAAAGAACATCTTGGACATGTGCTGGTGTGGTGACTACGACATTGGCATGCAATAACGGTGCTCTATCGTTGGTTCTTGTCCTATGGCTCGCATTCGGTTGCTGGGAGCTATCCACACGCGCCAAGGGTTCCCTCTCGTCCTCCCACACCTCTCCATGACGTCCAGATGCAGCCAAGGGAGCCCAAGCACGCACGAGCTCGGCGCCCGAGGGCATCAGAGGCGCACCCGAGCTCTCCCTTTATCGCCCCCTGCTTAGACCCTTCCCTGAGCCCCCCGCTTATCCCCTCAAGCTCTCACTCCCTCCTAGAACCCTCCTGGACCATCCTCTCGTCCTCCCTCACCCTCCATCTTCATTCGTGACCGAAGCGACTCCGGAGGCTTCGGCCAGAAAATTCGAATCCCCTCTCACTCTCCCTCGCCTCTAGATACTTGGGTGACCCCACCTCACCACAGAGGGTTCCCCGTGCTCCGCTCCCTCCTTCAAGTGGCCATGGCACCACGCCCTTCCTCGCTGACAGCCCACCTCTGCGTCGGCCGTGCCCTCACCTCTGCGTCCCTCCTCGGTGGTCGTGCGACACCTAGGGGGATGCAGCTTGTCGCGCTGAGCGCGCTGGTGGCCGGAACGCCGCCGGAGGTGGCCGGAGCCACCAGGACGCTCACCGGCGTGCGTCGGCCCTGCCTCTCCTGCCTCTCCCCTGGTCGAGCGGGAGGCGGGGGATGAGCCTGCCAGCAGGCCCCACCCGTCAGCCGGCCGGCGAGGTTGACGGGTGGGCCTGCCCCTTTAAGTGGAAGCGGGCTCAGCCAGGAGCCGTCTCCGCAGCGGGAACAGGTATTCCCGAGAATACGTCATCGGCATCACCGGCCCCCGCGCGACTGAGGCTGCTGGGCTGGCCCAATATCTATCTAGCGCTCAATGCGCCTTTTAGCCCATTCGTTTCCGGGTAAATTCTTTAGCCCTTTTTTCAGAGTATAATAAATTTCATAATAAATTCGTTTTACCTCCAAAATTGATTCAAGTTTCTACAGATTCCAAAAATCATGAGCTATCCAGAAATGTGATTCACACATTTTCCCCACAAACTTTTCTGTAGGGCTCTAATTCAAATTTGAATTTGAACTATGAAATGCCCCACTTGTAAAATAGATAGAGCTCTCATATCAACTCCGAATGGAGTGATTCAAAATCCCAGATGTCCTAAATATCATTCTCTATTTATCTAGGCATGGTTAACATTCTTCCCATGCCCCTATGCTGCTTGAACTAATAAATACTCCCTTTTTCCATTTATTTCCTCTTAGGAAATTCATAAAAAAATCATCCCAACTCCAAATCCATTGAAACCACTTTCCTCATGTTTCTAAAATCATGCCCTATTTTATGAGTACCTCCACTCATTTTTATAAAAATGTTTTCTGTTGACATCTTAAAGGATCATCATTTCCATCATTCCCCCCATTCAGAACTCCCCCTTGACCCACATCCACCAAAACCTACTTGGTTATTTTTCTTGTGACCCAAGGTGTCCAAGAAAATAAATAAAACTCATAATTATAGAGCATTTTTATTCTTTTGCTTGTTGTGTTGCTTATTGCGGTTGTTTCCGGCGATAGTTGACGAAGTAGGTGAAATGCTTGGAGTGGACGAGAAGCGGGTGAAGACCTCGAAGACCCTTGACCATATTAAGAAACCATTTTCATTGCATGCCATATAGCACTTTACTTTCGTTATACTTGATCATGTGGAGTAGTGACCACTTCGGTGGGGTTGCTTCCGACACTTTTACCGTTGACACTTGCATCATGCATGACCCTACCACCTTATGAGGGTTATGCGGGTGGGTGTAGATATGATGCTAGTAGATGCTACGCAAGTGGGATTGGGATTATGCATAGTGATGGAAAGAAAGAGATGATTTCAAAGACTTTTCGAAAACCCCGCTGGGTGCCACTAATGCCCGAGGGAGATGATGATGAGATGGGCGACCACTTGAGAAAGAAGTGGTGTGCCGAAACAAGTTGAGGGTGTGTTTGTTGATTACTATGGTTGGTGCTAGCAAGGAGAACACATTACTAGTGGCGAGAGTGAAGAGGTCACTCTCGAGATGTGGTCATCCCAGAGTGGAAGGTCATGTGCTATCTTTACAGGCACCGGGCACACCATTGCGTGCCCTCATGGATGATACGTGTGATGTATATCATGAGGGATGGCACCAACGAGTGGACTCTTTGTTTAGTATCACCATGGGAAAGGCATTGTTCAGGTGCTTACCTTGGGTATGTTATATGCCGCGAGTCATGGATGACACGAAAGTTCCCCAAGTCTTGTGGGTAAAGTGTGCAACCTCTTCAGAGTGTAAAACTATTCGAATAGCCGTGTCCACGGTCAATGACAGTTGGGTGGTGCTTCTTAGACTATGTCCAGATGTTTTCGCAAACTTGGTGTGTGTGTGTGTGTGTGGTGATAAGGGTGATACTTGAGTCGAGTCGGTTGACTTGGCATGATGACTGAACACTGGATGTTCAGACGATACATGAGACAAGTCTGAGCACTTGGTGTGATGGTTGAACATGAGACGTCCAACCCCCTACTTATGATGATGACTATGACGTGTTCTATGAACACCTGTCTATGATTGATGCATGCTTACTTAAGTTACTTGATCATGTCATTGCACTCAAAACTAGATTTCTGCAAAACTTACCTATTAGTGCTATATCATTCATTGTTATTGCCTTGTTCCAAACATGGGTTGCTTGCGAGTACATTCAAAGTACTCATTGGCTTGCCACTGGTTATTTTATTGGCCAGGCATGAAAGATCAGGTTATGATGAAGATTGCCCTGGTGACGGACATGCGAGCTAGGATGCTTCCCAGTTAGAATGCCTATAGGGTTAAGGCAAATGGCATGGGTTCACGCTATCTTTGAAGATTTCTGCTGCAGTCATACGAAGGCTTGGCATGAAGGCCATATTTGAGTAAACCGGTATGTAATGGATGTAAGACAGGTTATTTAGTTTCTGTGTGTTCAGTGAGCATTGATCTCTGGGATCACTGTGCACGTACATTCGGTGATCATGACTTATGAGTCAGGGTCCCCATAGGGGGAGAGAGCTCCCCTCCTTCGTCTTCTTCCTTGACCTCCTCCCTAGATGGGAGGAGGCTTTCCCCTTTGGTCCTTGGCCTCCATGGCGGCGGAGGGGCGAGAGCCCCTTCGAGATTGGATCTCTCTCTCTCTCTCTCTCTCTGTTTCCTTCTATCTCTATGCTCTCAGATTCTGGCCTTTCACCGTTTCTTAAATATTCGGAGATCCATAACTATGATCGGGCTGAAATTTTGAGGGGATCTTCTTCCAAAAGTTAGCTTTCTTGTGGCCAAAGGACACATCCAACCGACCTAAGGGGTGGCCACAAGCCCTCAGGGCATGGCCATGGGTGTGGGCCGCACCTAGCAGGCTTGTGACCTCATCGGGCATTGTCTCGCGTTGATTCTTTTTCCCAAAAATGACATATATTCCAAAAAAAATCTCCATAAGTTTTTATCGTGTTTGGACTTTGTTTGATATGGATTTTCTGTGAAACAAAAAACATGCAACAAACAGGAACTAGCACTGGGCACTGGATCAATATGTTAGTCCCAAAAATAGTATAAAAAGTTGCCAAAAGTATATGAAAGTTGTAGAATATTGGCATGAAACAATAAAAAATTATAGATACGATGGATACGTATCACATACCAACCACTAGTTTATTATTATCTAACACATCATGTTCATTTCTAGGAGGTTTGGCAATTCTAGCAACCTCATCATAGAAGTAAATAACACGCCCCTCAATATTGTCAACCAAGATATCCTTAACCATAGATATATTAGGTTCTACATTTATTTTTTCAAATGATTAGGGTGTTCTAAAATTAATTTTATGGGATAATTGGTTTTATGCCCCTAGTTGGGCCACACTCGGCTAGTTAACCCCTAGTTTCCAAAAACATGTGTTCCTATGCAAACCACTTTGCTCGACTTATGCTTTTGCCCTTTAACCATTTGACCATCATTTTGAAAACTTCATAAGAAACTCATACTAACATAGAAAAATGCAAATAAGATATCAAAATGTTCAAAAAACCATCACCTATATGTGCATGACATTTGCATTCATGACAAAATTGTTTGAAAGTCCCCATCTTAGTTTTAGATCATATATGTGATAGGAACTTTACAGTACTTTTGTCAAGAACGAAAATGACATGCACATATAGATGATGTTTGTCTGAACCTTTTGATATCTTATCTGCATTTTTTTGAGTTAGTATGAATTTTTTATGAAGTTTTCAAAATGATGATAAAATGGTCAAAGGGCAAAAGCATAAGACGAGCAAAGTGGTTTGGGCAGGAGCACGTGTTTTCGAAAACTAGGGGTGAATTAGCCGAGTGTGATTGAACTAGGGTCACAAGACCAATTATCCCTACTTTTATTAACCACAATTGTAGCTTTTGCATGTTCCTTGATCCTAACAGGAAAAGGTGGTTTCTCAATGTAGCACTGGGCACAACTGGATCAACATAATAAATAGGTATTTCATCCTTAGCAATAATAGATTCCTCTAACAATTATTCAATAGGTGGATGATATTTTAACCACATATCCTTAGGGAGATCAAGATGAGTAGAAAAATATTCACAAAACGAAGCTATTATTTCAGAGTCAAGTCCATATTTAGTGCTAAACTTATGAAAAGCATCGGTTTCCATAAATATTAACACAATCAAACTCAAGTTTATACCTTACTCTTTACCTTTGTCGAGTTCCCAATATTCATAGTTGCTTGTAAATCTTTCCGGAAGATCCCATTTGAACTCAATAGTTTTAGTCATAAAGGAACCGGTAGAAGAGGAATCGAGCATTGATTCATTATCATGAGAAAGCCGAGCATAAAACTTCTGTATAATTATTTCTCTTGAGAACTAATGATAGCAAAGAAATAAAAGCGATAGAATGCATAATAAAGGTTGCTATCACAAATGGCAATACAACACGACGTTCCTCTGCACTAAGGGTTTGTCCATCGAAAAACAAAAAGTGCATGACAAGCTCTGCTTCCCTCTGCGAAGGGCCTATCTGTTGCTTCTACTTTTTAAGTACTTACCTTTATGCAAGAGTCATGGTGATCCTCACCACTTCCTATATTTCGCCTCTCTCTCGGCAAGAATTATGTGTTGGGGAACGATCTAGACTTATATATCCACTCGGATGTGGGTGATCATGAGTTATTATTGTTAACATCACCCTTGAGGTGAATAGTTGGGAGGCAAAACTATAAGCCTAGTATCTTTCTTTGTGTTGGATTGAAGCTTTGATCTCATGGGTACCGCTTGAGTGCTAGCAATTGTGAAAGACTAAAAGATGATTGAGTATGTGGATTTGCTTTACAAGCTATTATATTGACTCTTTCCGATGTTATGATAAATTGTCAATTGCTTCAATGACTAAGATCATAGTTTGTCGGTTGTCAACAGAGTTCTTGTTTCATACTTTATCTTGTGAATGAATTGTTACTCTAGTATACAGAATCTCATACAATGAGTATTCCTATTCTAAAGTTGATCATGATGCCCTCATGTCCGTATTTTATTTTATCAACACCTCTATCTCTAAACATGTGGACATATTCATCGATCTCGGCTTTCGCTAGAGGGTAAGCGACGTCTAAGGTTGGGGGAGTTGATACGTCCATTTTGCACCATGATTTTATAATGATATTTATTACATTACGGGCTGTCATTACACGTTATGGTACAATACTTATGCCTTTTCTCACTTATTTTACAAGGTTTACATGAAGAGGGAGAATGTCGGCAGTTGGAATTCTGGACTGGAAAGGGAGAAAATCTGAGATACCTATTCTACACAACTCGAAAAGTCCTGAAAATTTACAGAGAATATTTTTGGATTTAATAAAAAATATTGGCGCAAGAATCAACCAGAGGGGGGCCCCTGTAGGCCACAAGCCTGCTAGGCGCGACCATCCCCTAGCCGCGCCTAGCAGGCTTGTGGGGCCCCTGTGGCTCCTTCGACGCCCATCTTCTGCTATATGAAGCATTTTGACCTGAAAAAAAATCAAAAGAGAGCTTTAGGGATGAAGCGCTGCTGTCTCGAGGCGGAACTTGGACAAAACCAATCTAGAGCTCCGGCAGGGCTGTTCTGCCAGGGGAACTTCCCTCCTAGAGGGGAAATCGTAGCCATTGTCATAACCAACGATCCTCTCATCGAGAGGGGGTCAATCTCCATCAACATCTTCACCAGCACCATCTCCTCGCCAAACCCTAGTTCATCTCTTGTATCCGTTCTTTGTCTCAAACCTCAAATTGGTACCTGTGGGTTGCTAGTAGTGTTGATTACTCATTGTAGTTGATGCTAGTTGGTTTATTTGGTGGAAGATTGTATGTTCAGATCCTTTATGATAATTAATACTCCTCTGATCTTGAACATGAACATGTTTCGTGAGTAGTTACGTTTGTTCCTGAGGACATGGGATAAGTCTTATTATAAGTAATCATGCAAATTTGGTATTCGTTCGATATTTTTATGAGATGTATGTTGTCTCTCCTCTAGTGGTGTTATGTGAACCCCGACTACATAACAGTTCACCATTATTTGGGCCTAGGGGAAGGCATTGGGAATTAATAAGTAGATGATGGGTTGCTAGAGTGACAGAATCTTAAACCCTAGTTTATGCGTTGCTTCGTAAGGGGCTGATTTGGATCAATATATTTCATGCTATGGTTAGGTTTACCTTAATTCTTCTTTCATAGTTGCGGATGCTTGCGAGGGGGGTTAATCATAAGTGGGAGGTTTGTCCAAGTAAGGACAGCACCCAAGCACCGGTCCACCCACATATAAAATTATCAAAGTAACGAACACGAATCAAATGAGCATGATGAAAACTAGCTTGACAGAAATTCCCATGTGTCCTCGGGAGCGCTTTGCTTTATATAAGAGTTTGTCCAGGCCTGTCCTTTGCTAGAAAAAGGATTGGGCTACCTTGCTGCACCTTTTCTACACTTTTTACTTGTTACTCGTTACGAATTGTCTTATCACAAAACTATCTGTTATGAATAATTTCAGTGCTTGCAGACAATACCTTACTGGAAACCGCTTGTCATTTCCTTCTGCTCCTTGTTGGGTTCGACACTCTTACTTATTGAAAGGACTATGATAGATCCCCTATACTTGTGGGTCATCAAGACTCTTTTCTGGCGCCGTTGCCGGGGAGTGAAGCACCTTGGGTAAGTGGAATTTAGTAAGGAAAAATTTATATAGTGTGCTGAAATTTACTGTCACTTGTCACTATGGAAAGTAATCCTGTGAGGGGCTTGTTCGGGGTATCTTCACCTCGAACAGAAACAAAAAGAGTTGTCCCTCAACCTATTGAACCTACTGAAAATATTTATTATGAAATTCCTTCGGGTATGATAGAGAAACTGCTGGCTAATCCTTATGCAGGAGATGGAGCACTACATCCTGATTTGCATGTAATCTATGTGGATGAAGTTTGTGGATTATTTAAGCTTGAAGGTCTACCCGAGGATCACGTCAAGAAGAAGGTCTTTCCTTTATCTTTGAAGTAAAATACATTGACATGGTATAACCTATGTGATGATAGTGGGTCATGGAGCTACAACCGATTGACGAAGGAATTTCATCAGAAGTTCTATCCTATGCATCTAGTTCATTGTGATCGGAATTATATTTATATTTTTTGGCCTCATGAAGGAGAAAGAATCTCTCAAGCTTGGGGGAGGCTTAAGTCAATGTTATATTCCTGACCGAATCATGATCAATCCGTGCTTGATACTTCTTGTGCTGGTTCCTATATGAAGAAAGATATTGATTTCAAATGGGATTTATTGTAAAGAATAAAACGCAACTCTGGAGATTGGGAACTCGACAAAGGTAAGGAGTCAGGTATGAACCTTAAGTTCGGTTGTGTTAAATCTTTCGTAGACACCAATGCTTTTCGTGGATTTAGCACTTAATATGGACTTGACTCTGAGATAGTAGCTTCTTTTTGTGAATCTTTTGCTGCTCATGTTGATCTCCCCAAGGAGAAGTGGTTTAAATATCATCCTCCCATTGAAGTGAAAGTAGTTGAACCTATTAAAGTTGAAGAGAAAACTATTACTTATAATGTTGATCCTGTTATTCCCACTGCTTATATAGAGAAACCACCTTTCTCAGTTAGAATAAAGGAACATGCTAAAGCTTCAACTGTGGTTTGTAAGAGCTATGCTAGAACACCTACACCCCCCTAAGCAAATTAAAGTTGAGCCTAGTATTTCTATGGTTAAGGATATCTTGGTTGATAATATTGATGGGCATGTTATTCAATTTTGTGATGAAGCTGCTAGAATTGTTAAACCTGATGCTAAAGATAAACATAGACCCATTGTTGGCACGCCTGTTGTTTCTGTTAAAATAGGAGATCATTGTTATCATGGCTTATGTGATATGGGTGCTAGTGTGGTGCAATTCCCTTTTCCTTATATAAAGATATTATGAACGATATTGCACCAGCTGAGTTAGAGGAAATTGATGTTACAATTAAGCTTGCTAATATAGACACTATATCACCAATTGGGATTATTAGAGATGTTGAAGTCTTATGTGGGAAAATAAAATATCCTATTGATTTTCTTGTTCTTGGTTCCCCACAAGATGATTTTTGTCCCATTATATTTGGCAGGCCCTTCTTGAATACTGTTAATGATAGGATTGATTGTGAGAAAGAAACGGTTACCGTAAGTTTTGGGGATACGTCTCATGAGTTTAATTTCTCTAAATTTCGTAGACAGCCCCATCATAAAGAATTGTCTAGTAAGGATGTAATTATTGCTCTTGGTTCTGTTGATGTTCCTCCTACTAATCCTTTAGAGCAATATTTGCTAGACCATGAAAATGATATGCATATGAATGAAAGGAATGAAATAGATAGGATTTTCTTTGATCAACATCCTATTCTGAAACACAACTTGCGTGTTGAAATACTTGGGGATCCTCCTCCACCCAAGGGTGATCCCGTGTTTGATCTTAAACAATTACTAGATACTTTGAAATATGCTTATCTTGATGAAAAGAAGATATATCCTGTTATTATTAGTGCTAAACTTTCAGAGCATGAAGAACATAGATTATTGAAAACTCTGAGGAAGCACCGTGCTGCTATTGGATATACTCTTGATGATCTTAAGGGCAGTAGTCCCACTCTATGTCAGAACAAAATTAAAATGGAGCCTGATGCTAAACCAGTTGTTGATCACCAACGACGATTGAATTAAAATGAAGGAAGTGGTAAGAAATGAAATATTAAAGCTTCTGGAGGTAGGTATCATTTACCCTATTGTCGATAGTAGATGGGTTAGTCCCATTCACTGTGTCTCGAAGAAAGGAGGTATCACCGTAGTTCCTAATGATAAAAATGAATTGATCCCGCAAACAATTGTTACAGGTTATAGAATGGTAATTGATTTTAGGAAATTGAATAAAGGTACTAGAAAAGATCATTACCCTCTACCTTTTATTGATCAAATGCTAGAAAGATTATCCAAACACACACATTTCTGCTTTCTAGTTGGTTATTCTGGTTTCTCTCAAATACCTATGTCAAAAGAGGACCAAGAGAAAACCACCTTTACCTGCCCTTTTGGTACCTTTGCTTATAGACATATGCCTTTTGGTTTATGCAATGCACCAACTACCTTTCAAAGATGTTAGACTGCTATATTCTCCGATTTTTGTGAAAGGATTGTTGAGGTTTTCATGGATGATTTTCCGTTTACGGAACTTCTTTTAATGATTGTCCGATAAACCTTGATCGAGTTTTGCAGAGATGTGAAGAAACTAATCTTGTCTTGAATTGGGAGAAGTACCAATTTATAGTAAATGAAGGCATTGTATTGGGACATAAAATTTCCGAAAGAGGTATTGAAGTTGATAAGGCTAAACTTGATGCTATTTAAAAAATGCCATGCCCTACGGATATCAGAGGTATAAGAAGTTTCCTTGGTCATGTTGGTTTCTATAGGAGATTTATTAAAGATTTCTCTAAGATTTCTAGGCCTCTCACTAATCTTTTGCAAAAATTTGTTCCATTCGTTTTTTATGATGACTGTGTAGAAGCTTTTGAAATTCTCACGAATGCTTTGATTTCTGCACCTGTTGTTCAACCACCTGATTGGAACCTACCCTTTCAAATTATGTGTGATGCCCGTGATTATGCCGTAGGTGCTGTTCTAGGACAAAGAGTTGATAAGAAATTAAATGTTATCCATAATGCTAGCAAAACTCTAGACAATGCTCAAAGAAACTATGCTGCCATTGAAAAGGAATTTTTAGCAGTTGTGTTTGCTAGTGGTAAGGTTAGACCCTATATTGTTGATTCTAAAGTAACTGTTCACACTGATCATGCTGCTATTAAATATATCATGGAAAAGAAAGATGGTAAACCTAAACTTATCAGGTGGGTTCTTCTTCTACAAGAATTTGAATTGCATATTGTTGACAGAAAGGGTGTTGTAACCCCGTAGCAGATAACTTGTCTAGGTTAGAGAATGTTCTTGACGACCCACGACCTATTGATGATAGCTTTCCTGATGAACAATTAGCTGTCATAAATGATTCTCGTAATTCTCCTTGGTATGCTGGTTATGATAATTACATTGTCGCTAAATTTATACCGCCTAGTTTCACATACCAACAAAAGAATTTTTTTCCTATGATTTAAGACATTACTTCTGGGATGACCCAGACCTTTATAAAGGAGTAGATGGTGTTATTAGAAGTTGTGTACCAGAGCATGAATAGGAACAAATCCTACGAAAGTGTCATTCCGAGGCCTACGAAGGACAGCACACTGGAGATAGAACTGCACATAAGGTATTACAATCTGGTTTTTATTGGCCTACTCTCTTCAAGGATGCTCGTAAGTTTGTCTTGTCATGTGACGAATGTCAAAGAATTGGCAATATTAGTAGACGTTAGGATATGGCTATGAATTACTCTCTTGCTATTGAACCATTTGATGTTTGGGGTTTTGATTTTATGGGACATTTTCCAACTTCCAATGGGTATACTCATATTTTAGTTGCTATTGATTATGTTACTAAGTGGGTAGAAGCTATTCCAACTAGTAGTGTTGATCATAACACCTCTATTAAGATGCTTAAAGAAGTTATTTTCCCTAGATTTGGAGTCCCCACGTATTTAATGACTGATGGTGGTTCACATTTTATTCATGGTGCTTTCCGTAAATTGCTTGCTAAGTATGATCTTAATCATAGAATTGCATCTCCTTATCATCCTTAGTCTAGTGGTCAAGTAGAATTAAGCAATAGAGAAATTAAATTGATCTTGCAAAAGACGGTTAATAGATCTAGGAAGAATTGGTCTAAGAAACTTGACGATGCATTATGGGCTTATAGAACTGCTTACAAGAATCCTATGGGTATGTCTCCGTATAATATGATTTATGGTAAAGCATGTCACTTACCTCTAGAGCTAGAGCATAAAGCTTATTGGGCAATCAAAGAGCTCAACTATGATTTCAAACTTGATGGTTATAAGAGGTTATTTGAAATTAGCTCACTTGATGAATGGAGAACTCAGGCCTATGAGAATGACAAGCTGTTTAAAGAGAAAGTTAAGAGATGGCATGATAAAAGGATACAAAAGCGTGAATTTAATGTAGGTGATCATGTCTTGCTATACAATTCTCGGTTAAGATTTTTTGTAGGAAAAATTCTCTCTAAATGGAAAGGACCATACATTGTTGAGGAGGTATATCGCTCCGGTGCCATAAAGATAAACAACGCCGAAGGCACAAATACAAAGGTGGTAAACGGGCAAAGAATCAAATGTTATATCTCACGTACTCCCATTAATGTTGAAACCAATGTTATCAATACCATCACTCCCGAAGAACATATTAGGTAGATTTACCGGAATAGGTACGTGGTACGGTAAGTAAACCGACTCCAAAAGTTTTCCAATAGCAATTTTATTTATTTTTGGAATATTTAAAAAATTAGGAAAATAAAAAGTAGTCCGAAGGCGCATGGGGGGGCGACAAGCCTGCTAGGCACGGCCACCCCTTGGCCGCGCCTAGGGGGCTTGTCACCACCCCGTGCGCCCCCCGACTCCGTTTTCTTGTGGAACACTCCTTCGGGTCGGCAAAAATTCATTATATAATCTCCCAAAGGTTTCAACTTTCGTATCACGACAATACCTCCTGTTTTCGTTTGAGCTGTTTCTGCAACAGATTTAGAGCAAGATGTCGTCCCGAGAGTCTGATGGGGAGAGCTACATATCACACTATCTTGCCAATCCCAAGCTCTATGGGGGCCTAGATCCTTATGGATTATTCTTGGAGGAGGAACACGAAGGCAAGTAAGCTCAGATGAAGAGGAGACTCCTATGCCTCAACTGGGAGACATGCACGTGGAGTTCGGGAAATAAAGCCTCCCAAACGCAAGAACAAAACCCAAAGTTCTATTTATCCCTTCTCGTTTTCTGCAAGAGAGTAAAGAAGAATTTTGTCAAAGGATATTGAAGCTCTAGCAAGAAGTAGATGACCCAAGGGAACAAAATTTCATGCTTAAGAGGAAATTGAACAAGCTTCCAGCCTCATCAACAACTCCACCACCATCACTTCCGAAGAAGGACACCTGAGCACATGGGTGTGGGCACTCCCCTTGGCTTTTGCCAAGCTTGGGGGAGGCGCCCCGGTATTGTATCACATCACACCTTTTTCCTTTTTTGTTTTTTCTTGTTTTATTAATTCGATCCTTTTTGATTTTGTTTTGATCTAGTAGAGTAAAAGTGTTAGTTTGATCTACCTTTTAATTTTTGCTTTTGCTCCCCTTATGTAAGCAAGTCCGAGAGTTATATAATAAAAAGTAGTTCTTATGAGAGGGCTTTGCTAGATTACTATGCTCTTAAGTAATGAATAAAGTACAACATAATAAAAGCAAAGAGTATACATAGTGATCTTATGGGGAGTGATGACTTCACATACAAAAAGTATGTCGATTGAAATTTGTTGGGAGTTAACAAACATAGTAATTGGTCATTGGTGCAATTGAAAGGAAGTGATAAAGAAAGAGAGATTCACATATAAATATATTATCTTGGACATCTTTTATGATTGTGACCACTCATTAAAATATTACATGCCAAGAAGTTGATGTTGGACAATGAAGACAACATAATAGGTTATGTTTCTTGCCTCAAGATAGAAGTTATATGGTTTTAGATCCTCCAACATGTCATGCTTGCTCCCACCTCATATTAGCCAAAACCTCCACACTAAGTAGAGATACTACTTGTGCATCCAAACACCTCAAACCAGTTTTGCCATGAGAGTCCGCCATACCTACCTATGGATTGAATAAGATCCTTCAAGTAAGTTGTCATCGGTGCAAAAGGCAATAAAAATTGCTCCTAAATATGTGTAATCTATTATTGTAAGGGAAATAAGCATTGTACGAACTTGTGATAGCAAAGAAATAAAAGCGACAAACTGCATAATAAAGGTTGCTATCACAAAGGGCAATACAACACATCGTTCCTCTACACTAAGGGTTTGTGCATCGAAAAACAAAAAGCGCATGACAACCTCTGCTTCCCTCTACGAAAGGCCTATCTGCTACTTCTACTTTTTAAGTACTTACCTTTATGCAAGAGTCATGGTGATCCTCACCACTTCCTATATTTTGCCTCTCTCTCGGCAAGCATTATGTGTTGGGGAACGATCTATACTGATATATCCACTTGGATGTGGGTGATCATGAGTTATTATTGTTGACATCACCCACATCCAAGTGGATATATAATCTATTATTATCTTTACAAGCTCTTATATTGTCTCTTTCCGATGTTATGATAAATTGTCAATTGCTTCAATGACTAAGATCATAGTTTGTTGGTTGTCAACAAAGTTCTTTTTTCATACTTCATCTTGTGAATGAATTGTTACTCTAGTACAAATAATCTCATACAATGAGTATTAATGTTCTAAAGTTGATCATGATGCCCTCATGTCTGTGTTTTATTTTTATCGACACCTCTATCTCTAAACATGTGGACATATTCATCGATCTCGGCTTTCACTTGAGGGCAAGCGAGGTCAAGGCTTGGGGGAGTGGATACGTCCATTTTGCACCATGATTTTATATTGATATTTATTGCATTATGGGCTGTTATTACACGTTATGGTACAATGCTTATGCCTTTTCTCTCTTATTTTACAAGGTTTACATGAAGAGGGAGAATGCCGGTTGCTAGAATTCTGGACTGGAAAGGGAGAAAATCTGAGATATCCATTCTGCACATCTCCAAAAGCCCTGAAAATTTACGGAGAATATTTTTGCATTTAATAAAAAAATACTGGTGAAATAATCAACCAGAGGGTGGCCACCTGCACGCCATAAGCCTGCTAGGTGCGTCCACCCCCCTAGCCGTGCCTAGCAGGCTTGTGGGGCCCCTGTGGCTCCTCCGACGCCCATCTTCTGCTATATGAAGCATTTTGACCTAGAATAAATCAGAAGAAAGCTTTCAAGACAAAGTTTCACCATCTCGAGGCGGAACTTGGGCATAACCAATCTAGAGCTCCGGCAGGGCTGTTCTGCCGGGGAAACTTCCCTCGCGGAGGGGGAAATTGAAGCCATCGTCATCACTAACGATCCTCTCATCGAGAGGGGGCCAATCTCCATCAACATCTTCACCAGCACCATCTCTTCTCCAAACCCTAGTTCATCTCTTGTATCCGATCTTTGTCTCAAACCTCAGATTGGTACATGTGGGTTGCTAATAGTGTTGATTACTCATTGTAGTTGATGCTAGTTGGTTTACTTGGTGGAAGATCATATGTTCAGATCCTTTATGATAATTAATACTCCTATGATCTTGAACATGCACATGTTTCGTGAGTAGTTACGTTTGTTCCTGAGGACATGGGATAATTCTTGTTATTAGTAATCATGTGAATTTTGTATTCGTTCGATATTTTGGTGACATGTATGTTGCCTCTCCTCTAGTGGTGTTATGTGAACATCGACTACATAAAACTTCACCATTATTTGGGCCTAGGGGAAGGCATTGGTAAGTAATAAGTAGATGATGGGTTTCTAGAGTGACAGAAGCTTAAACCCTAGATTATGCGTTGCTTCGTAAGGGGCTGATTTGGATCCATATGTTTCATGCTATGGTTAGGTTTACCTTAATTGTTCTTTCGTAGTTGCCGATGCTTGCGAGGGGGGTTAATCATAAGTGGGAGGTTTGTCCAAGTAAGGACAGCACCCAAGAACCGGTCCCCCCACATATCAAATTATCAAAGTAACGAACGTGAATCAAATGAGCATGATGAAAACTAGCTTGCCAGATATTCCCATGTGTCCTCGGGAGCAGTTTGCTTTATATAAGAGTTTGTCCAGGCCTGTCCTTTGCTAGAAAAAGGATTGGGCTACCTTCATGCACCTTTTCTACACTTGTTACATGTTACTCGTTATGAATTGTCTTATCACAAAACAATCTGTTGCCGATAATTTCAGTGCTTGGAGAGAATACCTTACTCGAAACCGCTTGTCATTTCCTTCTGCTCCTCGTTTGGTTCGACACTCTTATTTATTGAAAGGACTATACTTGTGGGTCATCACATATCATCAAAATATCGAACGAATACCAACTTCACACGATTACTCATAACAAGACTTCTCCCATGTCTTCGAGAACGAAAGTAAATACTCACAAATCATCACCATGTTCAAGATCAGATGTGTAAAAAGTATTATTAAGGATCTCAACATATGATATTACAACAAATAAACCAACTAGCATAAACTACAAGATGTAATCAACACTACTAGCAACCCACAGGTACCAATCTGAGGTTTTCACACAAAGATTGAACACAAGAGATGAACTAGGGTTTGATATGAGATGGTCCTAGTGAAGATGTTGATAAAGATTGGTCCTTCCACAAAGGAGGAAGCGTTGTTGATGACGATGGCTTCGATTTCCCCCTCTCAGAGGGAAGTTTCCTCGCGGAATCTATCATGATTTTGTTAGGGCAGATGTCCTAGTGTGAGGACTTAGTCGTGTGTCCATTGCCGCTATGTGGCGACTTGAAGGGGTTGATCGGGAACAAGAGACATGTTTACCCAGGTTCGGCCCCTCCGATGGAGGTAATAGCCTACGTTCTGCTTTGTGTGTATATTGATGGGGATCTCAATTATGAGGGTGCATACTCGCTAACCTAGCTCTCGAGGGTGGATTGTTTCTTACTTGTCCTTTCTACCTCCGTGTCTCCCCTTTAAATAGGTGGAGGCCTGAAAGTTCCAATAGAGTCCGGGTTATAATCAACCCGTGACCTAATCTAACTCTTCCTTCCCTTCTCCTCAAGGAAAGGAAGATTCCTTATGTCTTCATGCCTAAGCCGGCCATAGCGGTGACGTGGTTGAGCCGACCTTTAGTCAAGTCATCTCCTGCGGGGTATATCCTCGACATTAGCCCCCACTTTAGTTTGGATTTATCCATGCTAAACTCAATCTTGAAAATGTTAGAATCTTAAACCAAAGATCAACATATGAGCCGGCCTTTCCGTGCCCTCGTCTGTTGAACTCATTATCTGGGTCAAAAGATATGTCGGGTCGTATTCCCCTTGTTAGCCTTAGTATTTTCCAGACAATACTTCCATGACGTCATCTTCTTGACTGTTGTCATCCAAAGCCGTTATGCCGAATCTTCTTGAAAACAACACCAAATCCGGACTGGCATGAAAAATCCAGGCGCAATCTGAGCCACAAATTTGACATGCCCGTTCCATTTTGACGCGGCGCCGCTTCACATTTCAACCTTCCTTATAAATAGGCCAACCGGGCTTCCCTACTTCCTTTCCAGTCTTCTTATTCCTTGCGCTCCTCTCCATAGCCAAACTTGTTGGAGCTCAAGGACAATGCTAGAGACTTCGAAACGCGTTGCCCTCGCCATCAGATTCCTCCTGCCGTCGCCGGAGGAGGCGTGGTCATCTCCGCCTCTTTCATCAATGAGATCTGGTATTTTTCTTCCCCTCATTAGGGTTTCGGTGTTCACGAATGTTCATCATCCGTTCTTTCTCAAACAACCATCGTAGATTCGGGATTCCCAAGTCCTTTTAGTGGCTAGTGTTGTATCCTTATTACCACACTTCATTTTTCATGAAATAGATATAGAATGCCTTCTGTATAGTGTCTTTGTAAAGCCTCGGTTTCGGGAATCCCGTAGACTTAGAATATATTTAGTACCTTTTCCACGCATATATTAGATCCAAATGATTTCCATCTTTTGCAGGAAGTTGTTTGTCCAACTTTTTTAGCTAAGTCCTGCCAAGCACTTTGATTGTCCTCTTTCTTCCATGCGCTAAAACTACACTTAATCGTTCATTGTTTATCAGCCTATAGACTCAATCATAATTGTAATGTCCCTTTGAGAAACACAATAATGTCGGATCGTTTGATTCACCCTTTGTTTTTTTATCCTTTCTTGATGTCAATCTTATTGCGTTATGTGCCAACTTAGATTCCAGCTTATAAGATTTTTTCCCTCTCTGTCTTTGTAGTCCACACTGAAAAAACACTACGATGCCTCCTAAGACCAGCAAAGCTTGTGGCTGGGTCAGATCCCACGAGTCAGTACTTACCTTGGAGAACCTTGTGACTCATGGCCTGTTATCAGCTCAAGATGAAATAGGCTTGAGAGCGCCTAAGGAAGAACCATCCCCGCCACCTGGTGTAGGAGAAGTAGTATGTTTCACTGACCATGTGCGAGGGGGTTTTCGGCCGCCCGAGTCAAAATTTTATAGAGACTTCCTTGATTTCTTTAAGCTTTGACCTCAAGACATTATACCCAACTCAATGACCAAGATTTGTCAATTCCAAGTGTTATGTGAGGTGTACCTCCATATTGAGCCGTCCTTGACTCTCTTCAGAGAGCTCTTCTACTTGAACTGCCAAACAGAGACCAAGGATGGTCCTAGTGTAGAACTCGGTGGCGTCTCTATGCAGAAGAGAAGAAACAATTTCTTCACTAAAACCAAATTGGCGAGTCATCTGAAAGGATGGAATAAAACTTGGTTTTATTGTAAAAACGCCGCCCCCGAAGGCCAAACCCCATTGTCGGGTTTCATATTAGACTGGCTTGGCATTACTGAATGTCCGGGTTGGCCAAGTGACAAAGAAAGGAAACTACTGGCTCTCGTGCGGCTTATGTTGAACGCCCTCAATGCCAAAAGGCTTACTAGGATTGACTTGATCCGATGTTGGATATCCTCACGGATTCAACCCATCAGTATAAGAGGTTATTTGATGTGCAATTACTCGGGCGAGTCAAAGGATGTGCAATGCTTTAGCGCAAAAAACTTGACGGATTCCACTATGAACAAGCAGACAAAGAAGTTCTTTTACCATGCTAAGGAGAAATGTAAACTAACCGGGCTAGTCCCGTTCAACTTGAAGAACCCGATTCCTCCAGTATGTATTTAAAACTTGACCTGTTAATTTTCTTCATTTCTTTTGCTTGATATTGCATGTTAATTAACCATATCATTCTTCTATAGGCCTGCTCTGATTTCTAGAAGGCTACTTTGAAAGCGGCCGTTCCTTCTTCAAGATGGATGGATGGAACGCCTCAAGGAACTTCTCCAGAGGCGGCTCAGGATTCATCTTCGAGAGCAGAGTCTGAGGTAGAACTAGATTCACTTGCACTAGCGGAAAAAGGCCCATTTGTCCCAGTTCCAGAGGCCTATCTGTCCTGGTTCTGGACCCGGGACTAAAGTGTCGGGACTAAATCCCATGACCTTTAGTCTCGGTTCGCATACAAACCGGGATAGATGGGGCTACACATGGCTGCTCCGCCGA
The DNA here is from genome assembly GCA_022496015.1 of Hordeum marinum. Taxonomy (NCBI): domain Eukaryota; kingdom Viridiplantae; phylum Streptophyta; class Magnoliopsida; order Poales; family Poaceae; genus Hordeum; species Hordeum marinum. The sequence continues at coordinate 427,623,999 of CM039675.1, forward strand.
GCCTAGGCAGGAGGGCCTTTGGTCCCGGTTGGTAACACCAACCGGGACCAAAGAGCGTCCACGCGTCAGCAGCTCAGGAGCTATTTTTTTAAAGAGGGGGCGGTTTGAGAGTTTTGGAGGGTTAATTTAGGGGTTTCATATATTTTGTTAGCTAGCTAATAGAGAGAAGTGACCTCTTTTATCTTCGTGCTTGGTCACGATGCTACGTACTATACATATAGAGAGAGAACTCGTGACATGCTAGTTAGTAAGCAAATGAAGGAAACCATTAAGTACACAAGATCGTCATGAACATATATAGAGAGAAGTGATCGACCTCCTCCTTCTCTGAGAGATTGGTCAAACAACAAGTTTTCGTATATATATCCTATGTTACAATCCCTAACATCTAATATCAAGTTCCATATGGTATTCTCCGGCTTTATTGATGACATGGTCAATAAAGAATCCTGCCAATTCCTCGTGAATTGCTCGTATACGATCTTGTGGTAGGAGTTCATCCTGCATCCGCCACATCTAAATTGAAGAAGAGGGTCAATACATGTATATGAATGAAACTCAACACAAATGATGGTAATAAAATAAAATTGTGAATATTTTTGCTTACGCACTTCATATTCTTTTTAGTGTAGCCCCGCTTATTAGGATTCGTCGCGTTGTAGATGAACTCGCAAACGTAGCATCCACAAAAGTTAGTCCCTTGTTCCTGAAACGAGCACTATACGAGAAATAGAGGTCAATCAAACTGATAAGCAAGCATGCTAAATGGTATATATTGATGAAACTAGCTAGAATCAATGGGAGATGGTTGGAACTAGGTAGTATATATTACTTACTTTCGGGTGTCTAAATTGCAGCTCGGTAGGCAGTCCCAGAGCAATTTTGGTGAAATCTTTCCAAACCCTGCCAGACAAAGAAAATAATTACTTGATATATATATTAGGAAATGAACAAAGTTGCCGATATGGTGCGATAATGATCGATTGAACTTACCTCTGGAGCATTTCAGTCAGGTTCGCATACAACTCGGGTTTATTTCATCTCGAGTGTAAGACGGTTACTACTCCCCTCTCAAGCTTAATCTCTAGTAGAATAAAGTGGTGGCTATGCACACATGCATAGCTCATCAATTACATTACTATACCCTCAAGTAATAAGGGAGAAACCGAATATGCACACTGTAACACTAACTTGAAGTTGTAAGGAAGGAGTATTTTGTCTTTGTTTTGATTTTTAAGCATCGATTCTAGCAAGTTCTCCTCGGTTTGTTTGGGATACATTTGAACCATCACTTCATGTATGATATTTGGGTTAATGAACCCAATGTCATACATTTTTGCTTTTCTGCATTCGACGATCTTCAATCTGCATAATATAGTGATGAGGATAATTATATATATACATGCACTGAAAGAGGTGAGCTATATATAGATACTTAATTACAGAAGTACTTACAGACAGTAGCAAGTCATGATTTGTATGTCGATGTCATTTTGATTGTAAAACTGGAAAAACTCGTCAAATTCAACATGAATCAGCTCCTGGCCAAAGAAGTCATGCTTCTCTTTAATAGTCATCGTCAAACAATCCTTCCCAGACTCGTTGCAGGTTTTCATGTACCAATTATGCAATTGTCTCATCATCGTTCCTAGAGGAGGACTTCCATATTTGACGAGAGGCTTCCCGTACCGGTATTTGAAATCGTCCACCTCCAACGGCTCAAATAGTACATCATCGCTCATGTAATCAGCAGGATTGGTACCGGGCACCATCCCCGGATGATCAGCGGCAATATCGATAGACACCTTCAGTGGGGGGCACGATTGGTTAGCCTGTTCGCCGAGCTAAGGAATTGTTTTCCCACATCTTCATTATGCTAACCTCTCATCACTGGAAGTAGTTCCTATCCGCACCGCATTTTGATATGCCTTTCTAGTAGCACGAACATAGTTGGTATCCAACTGAGTCGGTGGTGGTCGCTTCAGGGCCTCGACAGTGCGCTTCGATGCCACTGGATCTATCGTCTGCTTCGGACGTGGAGCTTTATTTGCAAAATGGGCCCTCACTTGGTCTTGAGAGATCTTCGCAGTTCCTCCACGGTCCTCTCAGATGGCAACTTTTCCAATGGCTTGAGGGACTTAGGACCGTATTCGTATGGCCTCCCGCCACTGGCTGTACTGCTAGCAGCCTGAGCGATGGCGTCTCTCTTTCGTCGTTGCTTACAAGGTGGAGGAGGAGGCGGAGTGCTCCGACGCGCCGGAGGAGGAGGAGTGGCGACGGCTGTCTTCCGCCATTGCTAAGGAGGCGGAGGAGGAGGCGGACTGCTCGAATGCGCTGGAGGAGGCGGAGGAGGAAGCAAAGTGCCTTGATCATCGACGTGATGCGCGGACGAGGAGAAGGAGGAGGCGGAGTGCCTTGATCCCTTGTCATCATTGGAGGAGGAGGATGAGTGCCTTCATCACTCGCCGGAGGAGAAGGAGGAGGCGGAGGCGTCCAGTTCGGAAACTTGATGTGCTCCTTCCGCCATAGACATGTACTCCTCAAAGCAAATCTCAGCTGAGTCTCCCCTTCACCTGTAGGGTTGTCAAGCTCGAGCTCCTCAAATCCCCCCATTTATTTCATCCACTTGCACAACATCATAGCCATGTGGAATGTGACCATGGTGAAAAGTTCTGCCGGTTCGAGGAGGTGCAACAAAGCCGTCAACCGCCTTTAAGGTGAGGTTAACGCATTTCTTCATAAGCTCGCAATGTTGGCCATATGTGATAGCATCCACGGGGTAGCTAGGAGCCGTGAAGTCAGGCTGCTGAAGGAGCTCCATGGAAGCCATGCTGCTTCTTCGCTGAGCTTCTGGGGTAGCTTCGTGCCCCTGAACAAGCTGCTGGTCGGGAGCTCGCTGGCTCATAACTTCTTCCTCTAGCCTTCGTACTCTTGCATTGAGATCCTACACAACGCTCAACTCCTATTTCCTCTTCCTCTCCTAGATTTTGTAACCGCCTGCACCAGGAAACCCAAGCTTCCATGAAATGGTGCGTGGCATGCCTCGTGTTCGTCCAGGGTGCTCAGTATTCCCGAGGGCCTCAGTCAGCTCGTCCTTCTCTCTGTTGGGAATGAACCTCCCTTCCAGTGCTTCCTTGATAACTTGCTTAAGCTTCCTGACGGGTATTGCAAGTTGCTCGCCCATCCAAACGCACTTCCCTATTTCAGGGTCCAAAGTTCCCCCAACCCCAAAGAACCAAGTCCTTGAATGGTCTAGCCAGTTTGGTGTCTCTGGTTCGACCCCTTTAGCTCGCAGGTCATCCTCCCATTTGGCCCACAACGCCCGGGCTCTGAGGTAGCCACCTGACCCCATGCGATGGTGATACTGCTTCTTCTTAGCATTTTTCTTGTTTATCGCTGACATTTTCTTACTCTTTTCAGAAGTCTTGTAGGCCACGAACGCGTCCCATTGATCTCTTATCCTCGCATATCGGCCGACAAATACTGGAGTCTTCTCTTGGTCGACAAACTTAGCTTTCAACTCGTTCTTCCACCTCCTGAAAAGATCTGCCATCTTCGTAAGAGCACACGACCTGACCAGTGGCTCTATAACTGGATTACTCTCATCCTCCTCTCGCGGTAGGGTGAAATTTGCCTTTAGGTCCTTCCAAAGATCTTCATCCTGTCTATCGGTGACATAAGAAACTTGAGGGTCATAGTTCCTAGCGTTCTTAGCCGGCTCATTCCATTGCTGGATGCTGATCGGGATGTTGTCCCTAACAATAGCTCCACACTGAGCAGAAAATGCATCCTTAGTCTTCTTCGGTTCAATCGGTTGGCCATCATTCGCGATTAAGGTGATCATGAACCTTTCTTCCTTGCCCAACCTTTTCTTCGGGCCTTGTCTCGTTACGAAGTTGGCTCGATCTGGAGGGATATATTAAAGAAGAAATAAGAGTTAATACATGTACATACCAAAACAATTAATGCATCAGTTAGTCAGCATAGGCTTAATTAATATATATACCTCGCCGAACGACTTTGCAACAACTCCCTCCTTTCGGTCACCGGAGCCGTCATCATGGTCTCCTTCTTCCTTCGGCTCTCGATTACCGGAGTCATCATCATGGTCTCCTTCTTCCTCCGGCATTCGGTGATCGGAGCCGTCGTCATCATGTCCTAGCTCTTCTATGTCAAAATTGATTAACAAGAAGATATCACCACCGCCGCGGATCATGTCCCCCCCAACAACGCTTCTCCTTCAAAGTCTCTGTTCATGGTTGGATCCATGGTTGGATCCATGGTTTGTGCAAATATTACAACATGGCAGTTAATATACAAACATGAGAGATGGATATATTAATTAGTGGCAAACATAGACAAGGGATCATATTTGTGGCCTCGACGCTTCTATGGTTTGGGGTGGCCTCGACAACGCTTCTAGGGATTGGGTGGCCTCGATGCTTCTAGGGTTTGGGTGGCCTCAGCAACACTTTTAGGGATTGGGTGGCCTTGGCAACGCTTCTAGGGCTTGGTCGGGCAAGAGGGGGTTGATCGAAGTTACCGGAGTTTTCTTCTAGTGGTTTGGGTGGCCTCGAGAATTTGTCAGGTAGGGGAGAGAGGGGGCAGGAGATCGACAACACTTTTCTAGTCCCTGTTTAGGCGGACTCAAGAGTTGGTCGGGCGAGAGGGGGTTGATCGACGTCCCCCCTCATGTCAAAATTACCGGAGTTTTCTATATGAACAAAAAAAATGTTGGCTGAACATATCATCACGCGGCGGCGGTAACAAAACGTGATGTATATCATCACGCGACGGCTGTAACAACTTTTTTGTTTTTTAAATAAATGCCGACTATTTTCATACACACATATATATCATCAGTTATTATCATACACACATATATCATCATACACACATATATATGAACAAAAAACATCATACACACACACACACACATATATATATATATGAACAAAAAACATCATACACACATATATATGAACAAAAACCAAAAATCATCCTCACGTATAGGGGAGGGGGATGTGGCCGGAGCGGGGCAAGGCGGCTGGCGTGGGGCACGGTGGCCAGAGCCGAGTGGCCGGAGCCGGGTGGCGCGGGGTGGGGCGGCTGGAGCGAGGTCGGGGACGGTGGCCGGTGGCAGCGACGGCGACTAAGGGCGCGTGAGATTTGGGCAGCCTGACAGTGTGGGTGGGGATCTGGCCTTCGGGGGAGCGAATGGGTCGAAAACTGCTAAGTGTCGGGTTTTATACAGGGAGCATTAGTCCCGGTTGGTGGCACGAACCGGTACCAATGCCCCCCTTTGGTCCCGGTTCGTGCCACCAGCCGGGACCAAAGCCCTATTTTCAGCAGCCCAAAGGGCGGGAAAGCACCCCCTTTCGTCCCGGTTGGTGGCACAAACCGGGACCAAAGGTGGGTATTGGTCCCGATTCGTGCCACCAACTGGGACGAAAGGGATCCAACTAGATGTCCCCGGGCAGCACCCCCCCTTTCGTCTTGGTTGGTGGCACCAACAGGGACCAAAGGTGGGTATTGGTCCCGGTTGGTGCCACCAACCGGGACGAAAGGTTGGTGCTGCCCGGGGACAAATGTTTAGTCCCACCTCGCTAGCTGAGAGGGATCAAGAGTGGTTTATAAGCGCTGCTGCGCCAACCCTAGTGAGCTCCTCTCAACTGCAGGCTTACAGGCCTAATCACACACTCCTCTACCTGTGGGTCTACTGGGCTTGCTACGGGCCTGAATCCTGGCCCAACTAGCTAGTTGGGTTTCTAGTCGTATCAGGCTGTGGTGGCCCACTAGGCGGCATTTTAAAAAAAAATCCTGTTTTTTGTTTTGTCTTTTGCTTTATTTATTTTATTTTGTTTCTACTTATAGTTTTTCAGTGATTCTTTTTGCTTTTAGGTCACAAAAATTATAAACTTTGTGTTAGTGCCATTAGTTTTCAAATTTGAATAGTTTAAATTTGAATTCTTTGAAATTGTGTGAATCACTAGTTTGTGAATAACTTTACTATAAAAATAGTTTTTTGAGTGATTCTTTTTTCTTGCTATTTAATATTACTTTGTTTTAACATTGTATTCAATTTGGTAATTTTTAGGTTATTTTAAATGGTTGTTTTAATCAAAAACAAATTTTGTTATTTTAGTTTGCTATTAAAGTTTCTAACACAAAATTTCTTTATAAAATTTCTTTTTGCTATTAATGTTTTGAAAAAAAATACTATGATAATTTTAGTTGCATAAATTTTATATAATTTTAGTTTCAAAAATACTAGAGGTTTATAAAAGCTTATAGAGTGTCTTTTTGCTATTAGAGTTTTATTAAAGCTTTTTAGTTGATTCTTTTTGCTATTGAAGAATATTATAGTTCATAAAATAATATTTAAATTGATTATTTTTAGTTCATTCCTTTTGCTATTAGGGTTTCATAAAAGATTTTTAGTTGATTCTTTTTGCTATTAGTTCATTCTTTGAGCTAAATGACCCTGAAATTGAAAAGCACTACAAATGAACTCTGAAAAGGTTGAAAGTTGGCATGGTATCATCATTTCACCCACATAGCATGTGCTAAAAAGTTGAGAGGGTTACGACGAAAGCTAGATGCACTTCGTGAACAAAATGGACAATCTCTTTCAAAGTATCAGGGTTTCGGACGAAAACTCATCTGTTACAAACGGATTTCATTTTCTTGAACTTATTTGAACTCCAGAGTTTCTGTGTGTTTAAAATGCACCATTCAAAGCCACATCATAAATTTTCAATCCTTTCAGACTTCATTTGTTATTTTTTCATGTAGTTATTATTTTTTTGAGCTAAATGACACTGAAATTGAAAAGCGCTACAAATGAACTCTGAAAAGGTTGAAAGTTGGCATGGTACCATCATTTTACCCAAATAGCATGTGCTAAAAAGTTGAGAGGGTTACGGCAAAAGCTTGATGCACTTCATGTACAAAACAGATAGTCTCTTTTGAAGTATCAGGGTTTCGGACGGAAACTCATCTGTTACAAAAGGCATTTCATTTCTTCACATGTAACTGCATTGATATTCTAGATCAAAGGCATCATCATAATAGTTGTGGAGAGAAAGTCTTCACTTTTTCTTCGCTTGTGTCCTTTGCTTATTTCGTCGTAACCATGGATAATCTTCATTGTTTAACGGGGTGCTTGGGTCAGCCTTGACTTTGGAGGGAGGAATTTCCTAAAACTTTTCATAATCTTGAGACATGTCTATCTTTCCCTCCAATCCCACGATGTCTCTTTTGCATGAAAGAACTATGTGACGCTTTGGCTCATCGTATGATGTATTCGCTTCCTTACCTTTTATTTTCTCGGTTTGGCAGACATGTCCTTAACATAGAAAACCTACGCCACATCATTGGCTAGGACGAATGGTTCGTCTGTGTACCTAAGATTGTTGAGATCCACTGTTGTCATTCCGTAATGCGGGTCTACCTATAGCCCGCCTCTTATAAGATTGACCCATTTGCATCGAAACAAAGGGACCTTCAAATCATGTCCATAGTCAAGTTCCCATATCTCCTCTATGTAATCATAATATGTGTCGACCTTCCCATTGGTCGTTGTTGCATCAAAGCGGACACCGCTGTTTTGGTTGGTGCTCCTTTGATCTTGGGCGATCGTGTAAAATGTATTCCCATTTATCTCGTACCCTTTGTAAGTCAATACAATCAAAGATGGTCTCCTGACCAATGAGTACATCTCATCAGAAACAGTGTTGTAACACCTGAGATGTGTTTGCAACCAACTGCCGAAGGTCCTGATGTGTTCACATGTAAACCAGTCGTCACACTGCTCTGGGTGTTTGGAGCGTAGAATGTTCTTGGGTTCATCAACATACGGGGTCACGGAGGTAAAATTCTATAGAACTGTGTAGTGTGCTTGAGACCAAGAATGCCCGTCCCCACATATTATTGACTTTGCTCCTAGTGTGCCTTTTCTGGTCAGTCTCCCCTCATACCGCGATTGAGGGAGACCAATCTTCTTAAGGTAAGGAATGAAGTCAACACAAAACCCAATGACATCCTATGTTTGATGGCCCATGGAGATGCTTCCTTCTGGCCTAGCGCGGTTACGTACATATTTCTTTAGGACTCCCATGAACCTCCCAAAGGGGAACATATTGTGTAGAAATAGAGGGCCTAGAACGACAATCTCGTCGACTAGATGAACTAGGACGTGCGTCATGATATTCAAGAAGGATGGTGGGAACACCAGCTCAAAACTAACAATACATTGCGCCACATCACTCCTTAACCTTGGTAGGATTTCTGGATCGATCACCTTCTAAGAGATTGCATTGAGGAATGCACATAGCTTCACAATGGCTAATCGAACGTTTTCTGGTAGAAGCCCCCTCAATGCAACCGAAAGCAGTTGTGTCATAATCACGTAGCAGTCATGAGACTTTAGGTTCTGGAATTTTTTTCTGCCATATTTATTATTCCCTTTATATTTGACGAGAAGCCAGACGGGACCTTCATACTGAGCAGACACTCAAAGAAGATTTCCTTCTCTTCTTTGGTAAGAGCGTAGCTGGAAGGACCTTCATACTGCTTTGGAGGCATGCCGTCTTTTTCGTGAACATGTTGCTAGTCGTCCCGTGCCTCCGGTGTATCTTTTGTCTTCCCATACACGCCCAAGAAGCCTAGCAGGTTCATGCAAAGATTCTTCGTCACGTGCATCACGTCGATTGCAGAGCGGACCTCTAGGTCTTTCCATTAGGGTAGGTCCCAAAATATAGATTTCTTCTTCCACATGTGTGCGCGTCTCTCAGTGTCATTCGGAACAGATAGTCCACCGGGACCCTTTCCAAAGATTACTTGTAAATCATTGACCATAGCAAGTATGTGATCACCAGTATGGATGGCGGGCTTCTTCCGGTGATCTTCCTCACCTTTGAAATGCTTGCCTTTCTTTCGACATTGATGGTTCGTTGGGAGAAATCGATGATGCCCCAGGTACACATTCTTCCTACAATTGTCCAGGTATATACTTTCGGTGTCATCTAAACAATGCGTGCATGCATGGTATCCCTTGTTTATCTGTCCTGAAAGGTTACTGAGAGCAGGCCAATCATTGATGGTTACAAACAACAACACATGGAGGTCAAAATCCTCCTGTGTGCTCATCCCACACACGTACACCGTTTCCATTCCACAACTGTAAAAGTTCTTCAACTAATGGCCTTAGGTACACATCAATGTCGTTGCTGGGTTGCTTAGGGCCTTGGATGAGAACTAGCATCATAATGAACTTCTGCTTCATGCACAGCCAAGGAGGAAGGTTATAGATACATAGAGTCATGGGCCAGGTGCTGTGATTGCTGGTCTGCTCACCAAAAGGATTAATGCCATCTGCGCTTAAACCAAACAATACGTTCCTTGCGTCACCTACAAACTCCTTCCAGTACTTTCTCTTGATTTTTCTCCACCGTGACCCGTCAGCGGGTGCTCTCAATTTCTCGTCTTTCTTACGGTCCTCTCTGTGCCATCACATATTCTTGGCATGCTCTTTGTTTGTGAATAGATGTTTCAACCGTGGTATTATAGGAGCATACCACATCACCTTGACAGCAACCCTCTTCCCGGGGCGTTCGGCCTCAACATCACCAGGGTCATCGCGTCTGATCCTATAGTGCAATGCACTGCATACCGGACATGCATTCCATTTCTCGTACTCATCGCAGTACAGGATGCAGTCATTAGGGCATGCATGTATCTTCTGCACCTCCAATCCTAGAGGGCATACAACCTTCTTTGCTGCGTATGTACTATCAGGCAATTCGTTATCCTTTGGAAGCTTCTTCTTCAATATTTTTAGTAGCTTCCCAAATCCTTTGTCAGGTACACCATTCTCTGCCTTCCACTGCAGCAATTCTAGTGTGGTACCGAGCTTTGTGTTGCCATCTTTGCAATTGGGGTACAACCCTTTTTTGTGATCCTCTAACATGCGATCGAACTTCAGCTTCTCCTTTTCACTTTCGCATTGTCTCTTTGCATCAACAATGACCTGGGGAAGATCATCATCAGGCACATCGTCTGGTTCCTCTTGATCTTCAGCTTCCCCGGTTGCAGCATCACCGTATTCAGGGGGCACATAGTTTTCACCATCCTCTTCTTCTTCGTCGTCTTCCATCATAACCTCTATTTCTTCGTGCTTGGTCCAAAAATTATAGTGTGGCATGAAACCCTTCACAAACAGGTGGCTGTGAAGGATTTTCTGGTCAGAGTAAGACTTCAAATTTCCACATGTAGGGCATGGACAACACATAAAACCATTCTTCTTGTTTGCCTCGGCCACTTCGAGAAAATGATGCACCCCCTTAATGTACTCGTCGGTGCGTCAGTTACCATACATCCGTTGCCGGTTCATCTGCATGCATTATATATAATTAAGTGTGTCAAAGTCCATTACAGAACATCAGGAATATAGAAGTGACCAAATTAATAGAATTTCATCATCACATTAAAACCAAAGTAGATACATAGTTCTCGTTGACCAACATATAGCTCTCCAGAGCATCTAATTAAACCATACATTGAAACTATTTAAAACATTTCAATGCAACAACAAATGCGATCATAATCAGAACTAAGGTAACAATTGATCCAACGGCATAATGATACCAAGCCTCTTTATCAATGGCATATTTTCTAATCTTTCTAAGCTTCAAGCACATTGCAGCCATCTTGGTCCTGTGATCATCGGCTATATCGGCAACATACAACTCCAATCCCATCTTCTCATCTTCAGTTCTTTTCAATTTTTCTTTCAAATGATCGATTTATTTTTCAGATTTCGTTAACTTGTCGAGCAGGATTGTATAGTCAGTACCCATTTCTGGTTCAACTACTTCCTATAGATAAAAACATCTACGTCAAGTTGGTGGCATAATTAATTGTCATAGACATTAGATGTGTGAAATAGTTATAAACGATAATATACCACATCTGAATCATAGATTGGACGAGGGCCGACATGGGCGGATACCATAACCATGGCACTATATAATAACAAACAATAATAAAAGTAAGAAAATCATACGAGTAAGTAGAAAGAAGATAAGATCAAGTGGCTCACCACGCGCGGGCGATCAATGGCGGTTTCAGGACGGGTACGGGACAGGACGGACCGCCAAACCTAGACAAATCTTGACGAAAATGGAGTTTGGACAAGGAGCTTCGAGAGGAGAAAGCTTAAGTGTGGCTCGGGCATTTCCTCGAACACCTCATGTGCATAGGAGGTGATATAGAGCACCGCAAAGCTCTAACGCTACTGTCCTAGAAAATCAGAGCACTCAACGGATCTGCTAGCGGTAGGCGAGGGTTTATAAAGGCAGATCATTGGTCCCGGTTCATGGCTGGAACCGGGACAATAGGTCTCCCTTTGGTCACGGTTCCATCCACGAACCGGGACCAATGGTCGTGGGCCAGGAGCGAGGGGCATTGGTCCCGGTTCGTGCCTAGAACCGGGACCAAAGGGGCCAGACGAACCGGGATCGCCCACGTGACCCGGTCGCCCCCCTGGGCTCATGAACCGGGACGGTTGTCACCTTTGGTCCTAGTTCGTGAGCGAACCAGGATTAATGGGATTAGGAGGCCCGAACCAATGCCCCGATGGAGGTAATAGCCTACGTTCTGCTTTGTGTGTATATTGATGGGGATCTCGATTACAAGGGTGCAGAATTGCTAACCTATCTCTTGAGGGTGGATTGTTTCTTACTTATCCTTTCTACCTCCGGGGCTCCCCTTTATATAGGTGGAGGCCCGGCAGTTCCAATAGAGTCCGGGTTATAATCAACCCATGACCTAATCTAACTCTTACATCCCTTGCTCCTCAAGGAAAGGAAGATTCCTTATGTCTTCATGCCTAAGCCGGCCATAGTGGTGACGTGGTTGAGCCGACCTTTAGTCAAGTCATCTCCTGGGTATTGGGTTTCTTGTCTTCTGTGTGTATCCTTCTCATGGGATGCAACCTAACACCGGGTTATACTTTGGGCGAGCCATACCTGCGGGGTATATCCCCGACATTAGCCCCCACTTTAGTTTGGATTTATCCATGCTAAACTCAATCTTGAAAATGTTGGAATCTTAAACCGAAGATCAACGTATGAGCTGGCCTTTCTGTGCCCTTGTCTATTGAACTCATTATCTGGGTCAAAAGATATGTCGGGTCGTATTCTCCTTGTTAGCCTTAGTATTTTCCAGACAATACTTCCATGACGTCATCTTCCTGACTATTGTCATCCAAAGCCGTTATGCCGAATCTTCTTGAAAACAACACCAATTCCGGACTGGCGCAAAAAATCCAGGTGCAATCTGAGCCACAGATTTGACATGCCCGTTCCATTTTGACGCGGCACCGCTTCACATTTCGCCCTTCCTTATAAATAGGCCAACCGGGCTTCCCTACTTCCTTTCCAGTATTCTTCTTCCTCACGCTCCTCTCCATAGCCAAACTTGTCGGAGCTCAAGGAAAACGCTAGAGACTTCAAAATGCGTTGCCCTCGCCATCAGATTCCTCCCCTGTTGCCGGAGGAGGCGTGGTCATCTCCGCCTCTTTCATCAATGAGATCTGGTATTTTTCTTCTCCTCATTAGGGTTTCTGTGTTCACGAATGTTCATCATCCATTCTTTCTCAAACGATCGCCATAGATCCTTATTACCACACTTCATTTTTCATGAAATAGATATAGGATGCCTTCTGTATAGGGTCTTTGTAAAGCCTCGATTTTGGGCACTCCGTAGACTTAGAATATATTTAGTACCTTTTCCACACATATATTAGATCCAAATGATTTATTACTTGTCCAACGAGATCTGGTATTTAGTACCTGTCCAATTTTTTAGCTAATTCCTTCCAAGCGCTTTGATTGTCCTCTTTCTTCCATGCGCTAAAACTCCGCTTAATCGTTCATTGTTTATCATCCTGTAGACTCAGTCATAATTGTAATGTCCCTTTGAGAAACACAATAATGTCGGGTCGTTTGATTCACCCTTTGTTTTTGATCCTTTCTCGATGTCAATCTTATTGCGTTATATGCCGACTTAGATTCCAGCTTAAAAGATATTTTTTCCTCTCTGTCTTTGTAGTCCACACTGAAAAAACACTACGATGCCTCCTAAGACCAGCAAAGCTTGTGGCTGGGTCAGATCCCACGAGTCAGTACTTACCTTGGAGAACCTTGTGACTCACGGCCTGTTATCGGCTAAAGATGAAATAGGCTTGAGAGCACCCGAGGAAGAACCATCCCTGCAACCCGGTGTAGGAGAAGTAGTATGTTTCGCTGACCATGTGCGAGGGGGGTTTCGGCTGCCCGAGTCAAAATTTTGTAGAGACTTCCTTGATTTGTTTAAGCTCCGACCTCAAGACATTGGACCCAACTCAATGACCAACCTTTGTCAATTCCAAGTGTTATGTGAGGTGTACCTCCAGATTGAGCCATCCTTGACTCTCTTCAGAGAGCTCTTCTACTTGAACTGCCAAACAGAGACCAAGGATGGTCCTTATGTAGAACTCAGTGGCGTCTCTGTGCAGAAGAGAAGAAACAGTTTCTTCCCTGAAACCAAATTGGCGATTCATCTGAAAGGATGGAATAAAACTTAGTTCCCAATTTTATTTTGAAGAAAAATCAGCATGTCGGTCAATCAAAATGCAAGAACCGAAGCAATTCGGGTGACTTTGATCATGGTTTGTCACATGCTCCACCGCCTCGCAGACCACGTATTGAGGTGCCGCATAGTCCAACCAATTCTCGTCCTAGAGCCGGTCTCTTTAAAGATCCACTTATTCCTTCAAACTCACCTTATCGGGCATCTGCTCCGTCGTCTCGCGGCTCAACGGAAACACAACTTCCTGCTTTCAATGTGAATCACGGGTATGTCTTAATCTTGTGTCGACTTGTATAATTTAACTTTGAACTATATGTTTCCTTAATGTAATGCTTAACTTCTGATAATCATAGGGCCAAAGCTATTTTACCGAAGCGTGCCATCGGGTCAGCTTCGGGTGCAGCGACTCAAGATATACCAAATCCTCCACCAGAGGCGGCAGCCACCAAAATTGATCCTCCTAAGGAAGATGATCCGAAAACCAGGGTCGAGTAGACGGAGGATGTTGATATGTCAAGGCTGGATGAGACGGTTTTTGTAGACACGCCAATGGAGATACATGGCGTGTCAACCGAGCTATCTTCGTGACCGCCAAGTCATGCGCGTCCATCCAGTGCGACGACTCGTGTAGATGATGTTATTCCGCCGGCTAAGAGAATTTTCCAGAAGTTTCCATTGTCAAGGAGAGCTTCCAGGCTCCTGTTGTCTCCAAAGATGAGCCAGTGGTTTTGGACAAGGGGAAAACCAAGTTGGAAATCCTGAATCTTTCTGCACTTGAAGTTGAGGATATTTATCAGCAATATCTGGCCTGGCTCAATGATAGCCGAGAAATTGAAATAAATTTGATCAATGCTCTTGAGGAGAAATATGAGGTAAAACTCTTCTTTCATAGCATTTTATCTTGTATACTCTATCGTTAGCTCCCAAGGGCCAGCTTATTATGCAAATGGTAAGCTGGCTCTTCAACATGTTCATGCTAGAAGCATCCATAGCCCCCAAGAGCAGAGTCATTATGATAATAATGAGTTGGGACTTATGCCTGAGTGGGAAAAAGTAGGTCAATGTTCCATCCCCCAAGGGTCGGCTTATCTTTGTGAGTTAGTCGGATCTTTGTTTCATAAGTAACTGTTTGTCTTGAAACCTTTGAAAACCCGTAGCCCCCAAGGTCCGACTTATTTATGTGAAATAGCTGGGTCTTTCTTGTTTGTAAAAATCGGCACATTAGCCCCCAAGTGTCGTTTAGATTGTTTACAACAGCACGGGACTTCCTTGTAGAATTTGGAAGTGTCATAGCCCCCAATGGTTATGTCGCCTTCTGAAGGGCGGCTTGAGACTTTGTTGATAATATGTGTATGTTTGTGAGGGACACTTACGTTATGTTGAAACCACTGCTACAAATCTGCAATAATGCCTGAAGCAAGAGGAGAAACTAAAATCTGAAGTTGAACATGCAGCGACTCGTTTTGAACATTCTGCACAGCAGGCAAATGATCTTCTGGAATAGACCAAGAAAAAGTTTGAAGAGGATAAATACGCCTTGCTGAAAGGTGCTGAGAAGGCAGAGAGAAAGGTCGGTCCTTTGAAGGAAAACTATGCGACTCTAATGAAGCAAATCAATGAGATGCTTGGTGCCATCTTTGGTAATTACTCGCAACTTGTTCTTTGAATTTATGGGTTGACATGAAATGGTGACTCACTATTATACTTGTCTTTGTCTGCACTCCGAAAGGATGAGAGCCTTGTAAGGCTGCCCATTATGAAGTTGAAAGTGATATTCACTTATGTGGAGAAGCTATTCACCGGGTCTGTTTATTCCATCATGGATGTCAAAATTTTGAAGTACCCGCCTAGGAACATCAAGGAAATGTTAAAGCATATAGCCACCGTGCCGTAATGGGTCCTTGAAACCCGGAAGTCAGCAGCTCGGTCTAGAGCAAATTTGGCTCTTGCGCGTGCAAAGTTGTATTTGCCTGATCTTGAAATGGCGGCTATAAGGGATGGATTCCCTGAGTATAAATTGGACGGCTTGGAATTCACTCATGAAGACTTGCTAGCTTAATGAAGGAGACTCGGCCATTGCCAACTCTTCTGGCAGAACAAGTTGACTTATCCCATTATGATGTTGCATATACTATTGATAATGAGCACGTCCCGATGCCAAAATATGAGACCTCTAAGCTAGTGCCGCCCCGAAGTAAGAGAAACTTTGCTCCTGAAGTTGATGCATCAGCTAAGTTGAAGAAACTTCAAATTTTGAGTCACTAGAATCAATCCAGTGGCTTCAGAAGGGCCAGCAGGTAGATGATAACGTTGAGCCGGAGGAGTCAGATTCTGATACAGCTGGTGGCGAAGAAGAATGAAGGTGGGTCTCTTCCCGGAGGCAGGCGACTCGCCAAGAAGAAACTACCCCCCAAGTGTTGGGCCAAGAAACTTGAGTATTTTATGGCTCCGGTTGTGAGTCTGTAATAGGGGTAGTAAAACCTTTGAGGTGCTCTATCGTGCCTTCATGCACGTTTCACACGTGTTTCACCGCAGCAAAGCCGCCATTCATAACTTCCAGACAGTTGCTAGAAGATGAATGTGTTATTCCCTTTCATCTTTGAATATCACTGCTGACTTTGCTCAGTGAGCTATTTGTCTGAATTTATTATAGGCAGGTCTTTATAATCCGGCCAATTTAAATCATTCACCGCAATTATTTGTGGAAGTTATGATTGAACTGGTCATAATGTGACCTCCGTTCATAACCTGGCTGCTCGTGTAAGAACTGGTAATAATATTGTGCCTGAAAAAAGTTACGAGATAATAAAATATATTGTGAAAATAACAAAGCCTATTAAAAGGCCGGATCAATGAACTCAGCAGGGAGACTGGCTTTAGAGGCTCAAGTCTTGCTTCAATGAAGCGGGTGTGATAACCCATGGTTTATCCTAGCTCTCTGTATGTCAGCTCTCATGTGACTCATGCCGGTGTTTTAACCTTGACAAGTTCAGGGTCCATATGGATTGACTTGTCAAGAGTACACGGGGTCACCCGGTTGGATTCATATCAAGAAAATAGGTAGGTTTAACCATTTTTTGGCGGCTTATAGCCTAGTCAAGAGGGATATTAAAGGCTCACTCGTTGAGTTGGAAGCCCCCAAGTGACTTACGTTCAAAATATAAAGACTCATGCTCAATTTGTAGGCTGAAATGATAGGGACCCTGAGCTTCAGGGGTGCCGGCTTTTTTATATTTTACCATAAAGAAGTATGTACACAAATTAAGGGAGGTACAAAGGGAAAGGACCCAATTGATCGAAGTATAATAAGGCTGAAGGTGAGCAATGTTCCAAGGCCAGGTTGTCTCTTCTTCAGAGGTATATGAGTCTGGCCACATATCTATCAGGTAATATGAACCATTATTGAGGTTCCTGCTAATGACGAAAGGACCCTCCTAAGGTGAAGAAATCCTATGCATCCCTATTTGATCTTGAATCAAGCGGAACACTAAGTCGCCTTCTTAGAAAGTATGGCTTTTGATTCTACGGCTGTGATAGCGATGTAGGTCTTGCTGATATATAGCAGATCTGGCTGTTGCTAAGTCACGTTATTCCTCCAAGGCATCCAAGGAATTTTGACGGGCTTGCTCGTTGTCCGACTCAACATAAGTTGTAACTCGAGGCGAATCATGGCGAACATCGCTTGGTAATACCGCCTCAGCTCGATAGACCAGGAAGAACGGTGTATATCTAGTGGATTTGTTTGGGGTTGTTCTAATGCTCCAGAGTACTATGAGGAGTTCTTCGACCCAACAACCCGGTGTACGCTGAAGTGGAACCATAGGCCGTGGTTTTATCCCTCTAAGAATCTCTTGATTAGCCCGTTCGTCTTGTCCATTGGATTGCGGATGTGCAACTGCTGCCAAGTCAAGCCGGAGATGCTCACGCTGACAAAGCTGCTCCATGGCTCCTTTGGATAAATTAGTTCCATTGTTAGTAATGATGCTATGAGGAAAGCAAAAATGGAAGATCAATTTTTTTAGAAATTTTACTGTTGTCTCCGCGTCACAATTATTGACGGGTTGCGCCTCAACCCACTTGCTGAACTTGTCAACTCCTAACAATAGGTGATTTTTCTTATCAGAAGACGGTTTAAACAGGCCAACCATGTCAATCCCCCAGACCGCAAACGACCTATTAATTTGGATCATGCGCAATTCTTGAGTCGGCACGTGAGCCTGTCGGGCGAACTTTTGACACCCATCGCATCTGCGCACAATGTCCTCCGTGTCTACATGAGCAGTGGGCCAATAGAACCCATGATGAAAAGCCTTCGCCACCAGGGACCTTGAGCCAGCATGATGTCCACAATCGCCGGCATGTATCTCATTGAGAATCTCCCTGCCTTCCTTAGGGGAAACACAACACTGAAAAATGCCGGTGCTGCTCCGTCGATGTAACTCGCCATTGACGATAGTCATGGACTTGGACCGCCGACTTATCTGTCGGGCGATGGTTTCCTCAGCTCGGAGCTCACCTCAAGTTAGGTAATCCAAATAGGGCACCGTCCAGTCAGGGATAGCATGGAGAGACGCCACGAGGTGTGCCTCTGGGTTCGGAATAGCTATGTCCTCCTGAGATGGCAACTTAACTGAAGAATTGTGAAGGACGTCTAAAAAAGATAATAGGAGGGACCAGCTTTCGCTAAGAGCCGTGTCGTGACAAAGCATCTACTGCTTCATTAAACTGGAGATCAATATGATCGACTTGATAGCCTTGAAAATAACCCACCATGTTAGTGACTGCCCGTCAATAAACCACCATCAAGGGGTCCTTTGAATCCCAAGTCCTCGAAACTTGCCGAGCCACCAAATCTAAGTCGCTCAAACACATGACCCAACTAAATATTCATCTCCTTAGCCATTCTGAGCCCGTGTAGGAGGGCCTCGTACTTAGTTGCATTGTTAGTGCAAGGGAACATGAGCCGTAAAACATAACAAAATTTGTCACCATGTGGAGAAGACAATAATACTCCAGCCCCGAGCCCTCCAATTGCCTGGATCCATCAAAGTGTATAGTCCAATATGTGTTTTCTGGCCTATCTTCGGGGATTTGCAATTCAGTCCAATCATTGATGAAGTGCTTGAGATTTGATGGTTGTACGGGGCATATACTTCACCTCGTGTGGACCAAGCTCAATTGCCCACTTAGCAATCCAATGAGTGGCTTCTCGGTTCTGTATAATATCACCAAGAGGTGCTGGAACTAACCACTATGATTGGATGCTCCTGGAAGTAGTGTTTTAATTCCCGGCTTGCCATTAAGACGCCAAAAAGCAACTTTTGCCAATGTGGGTACCGCTGCATGGATAATGTTAGAACTTCGCCGACGAAATAGACCGGACATTGCTCTAGATAATACTTTCCCCCCTCTTTACGTCCAACGACAACTGCCACACTTACCGCCTTTGAATTTGCAGCAATGTACGGGTGCATAGACTCTTTGTCCACAGGGGCGGCTAAGACGGGCGGCTAGGACACCTATTTTTTAAGCGCTTCAAAAGCTTCATTAGTTGCGTCTATCCAGACAAAATTGTCAGTCTTCCTCATCAACTGATAAAGAGGAATCACTTTCTCTCCAAGGCGGCTTATAAACCGGCTCAAAGCTGCGATGCGGCCAGCCATACACTGGACCTGATTTATATTAGCCGGCTTTCCAAGCAAAGTTACTGCCTTGATTTTGTCTGGATTAGCTTTGATGCCTCGCCCGGAAACCAGAAATCCTCGTAGCTTGCTTGCGGGAACACCAAAGACACACTTTGTCAGGTTAAGCTTCATCTGGTACACTCGAAGATTATCAAACATCTCCTTGAGGTCATCCAAGAGCATCTCCTTCTTCTGAAATTTCACCATGATGACATCAACATAAGCATGAACATTGCACCCAATCTGCATGTGAAGGCAATTCTGAACATACCGTTGGTAAGTTGCCCCGGCGCTTTTGAGTCCAAAAGACATAGAGACATAGCAGAAAGCGCCAAAAGGAGTTATGAAATCTATCTTCTCTTGATCCTCAATGGTCATCTTGATCTGATGAAAACCAGAATATGCATCTAGGAAGCACATGCGCTTGCAACCCGCCGTAGAGGCAATTATCTGATCGATACAGGGGAGAGATAAAGGATCTTTGGGACAAGCTTTGTTGAGATTTGTGTAGTCAACACACATACGCCAGGTGCCTTTCTTTTTCAGATAAAGCACCGGGTTACTCAACCACTCGGGGATGAAAAACTTCAACGATAAACCCGACAACTAGAAGCCGGGTTACCTCTTCTCCAATGGCCTTGTGTTTCTCCTCGTTAAAATAATGGAGGTATTGTCATACTGGTTTCATCAACATTAAGGTGGTGCTTAGCAAGTTCCCTTGGTACTCCATGCATGTCAGACGGTTTCCATGCAAAGATGTCCCGATTCTCATGGATGAACTTGATGAGCGCACTTTCCTATTTGGGAAACACATCGATCCCAATAGTAAATTGTTGGGATGAATCACCTTCTGTGAAGTCAATCTGTTTGGTGACTTCAGTCGGCTTGAATTTGAGTAGTGATTCAGACTCAGTAATTGGTTATTTGAGGGGACTCATATCACCCCGGTCAATGTTGGCTGTATAGAATTTTAACTCTTTGGTGGCATAGGCCGACTCATCATAGGACGCATCCCCTTCCTCGCACTCCTGAGCAATCGTCTTGCTGCCTCCCACAGTTATAGTACCATTGGGACCCGACATCTTGATATTGAGGTAGACAAAGAAGGGACGAGCCATAAAGCGAGCATAAGCCGCCTTCCAAAGAGAGCGTGGTAAGGGCTCTTTATCTTTACCACCTCATAGGTTAAAGGCTCGCACTAGTAGTTAAACTCGTCAGCAAAAGTGATGTCGAGCTTAATCCGCCTTATTGGGTATGTGGCTTTCTAGGAAAAATCCCATGAAAAACTTTGGTTGAAGTTTGTAGCCTACTCTCGGAGAGGTTCATCTACCGGAAAGTGTCATAATACAAGATCTTGATGCTTCTACCTTCATCCATGAGGACCTTTGTAAGGGTATAGCCACTCACCTGAGGCGCCACAACCAAAGACAGACTTCCTGGATTATCAACCCAGGGAGGTGATCTTTCCTACTCCAGGTGATCAGTTGCTAAGACCAATTGAGATATCTTGGAACTGCCGGCTCGACCATGTTGATGACTCTTTGCTTGAGTTTGTTGTCTCGCCTGCAGGTAATGGTGGTGAGAACATGGTATTAACCATTTCTCAATTGCTTAGGATTACTCTGAAACCCAGTTTGATTATTATGTTGCTAATTTCCCTGGCCAGAACGCTGCCCATTGCCATTGTTTCCTTGGTGCGGAAATCCTGACCCTGAGCCTCCCTGTCCATGGCAACCTGATGTTGAAAACCCACTGGATGAGTCGGCGTGAGACCTACCAGGTCCATGCTGACCCGGATGTCCCCCACCATTGCCTCCTTGATGACTCTGGAAAGCCTGGTTACAGAACTCCTAAATGATGGAATAGTTTTCCCATGAGTGGGTAGCCGACTGATCATGTGTACTATGCTTAGGGCGAGGTGCCTTGAGCGCTACCTCGTAGTTGCGTGGCTTATTCCCATTGTAAGCTCCTCCAAGACGATTGTTTTGACATTAGTTTTTGAAAACAGCGTTCATGTTAGCAACGAAGTCTGACCCGCCCTTAGACTGCTTTCGTTTGTTGTTATTGCCTTAACCTCTAGGGTCTCCACTATGCCCTTGGTTTTTGCTGATGACCCTTGCCACCGTCACCTTTCTTGTTCTTGCCAATTTTATCCTCATCTGAGTCGGGATCCTTCATGTTGTATGACTCGGCGTATCTAGTAAGAACATCCATGAAGTTGCCCATGTCTTGTACCTTCCATTTCAAGCGGCCAAGCTTTTGTACCAGCAGCTGAAAGTGACAGTTTTTCTCCAAGGTAAGTACGGCCCGAGCCTCCATGATGTTGTCTGATGAGTGGATGATTTTGGAAACCCGACGAGGCCAATGATGGGCCAACTTGTTTGTGTGTTGGATGCAATGTTGAAGATCCACAATCATCATTGGACATTTGCATGTTACCTGGAAGTTCTTGATAAACCGCTCCTTTAGCTCTGCCCAAGTGTTGATAGAATTAGGTGAGAGATTCTTCAACCATATTCGAGCTGACCCCTCCAGCATCATCGTCAGGTACTTTGCATACACAGCATCGTTGACATCAAGCATATCCATGTCTAACTCTCGATCCATGCTGCCGACTCGAGATCCGTTGTGTAATTAGGTACTTTGCGAGGGCCCTTGAAATACATAGGCATACATTCACTACGGAGAGAGAGAGACAGACAAGGGATGCCAATCGTCCTACTATGGATTCTAGCCCCCATGGTTGTTGACTATGGGTTTTCCATAGGCTGTAGAGTTGCATAGGCCGCCGTTGCTATCACCTCCGCTTGACGTGTCGCTCTTGCTGCATGAACAACCGCTTGGGTGTCGGGTAGCTCCGGCCGGACTGGAGGGATCTATGGTTGCTGCCCGCGCCCACTGCTGGAAACAGCAGGAGACTCTGCATGGAGACTCTTACTATGACCGGCATAAGGCGTGGAGTGCATCCGGTCTCGGTTGTGAGAGTACTGTGCTTGTTGCACCATGACCATTTTCAGCATCTCTATGGCATTCCTGACCAAAATCTCCACTAGGGTATTCCCATGGATGGGAAGTGCTTCCAAATTGTGGGTCACTACAAGCATGCTGTCGACAGGGTTGGAGAAGTGACCGTGTGGCGTCTGAAAGCGTTGAGTCGGCGATCGAGCCGGCGAAGGTTGAGTCGGTTCTGTCTGTTGGCCTACATGCCAAGCCGGATCTTCGCGCAGCTGTCCGAATCCTGGTGTCTGCTGCGGGGTAGTGAACAATCGTGACGACTCGAGGTTTAACGGAAGCTGACTCTGATGTCTCCTGTGGTAAACCATCTCAGAGGCATCCCGGTGAAGTCCTAACAGCCAATCTTCGGCCTTCAATCGCTCCGATTCGTTATGGATATGAGCTTGTAATTGCGCCATTCGAGCATGTTCGGCGTCGATTTCACCCTAGACCTTAGTCATCTCTACACGAAGTTTTACCAATGTCGCATTACGCTCCTCCTGATTTTCTGTCATAACAGGATTCTCCAAAAGTTTGGCCATCTCAACCATCACGTCATTAATGGCATGAGTCGACATCTTACCTAGCCCACTAGCACAGTTCGCAGCTCCTGCCATGGACGAATCTTGAGCCGTCGTGGTTCCCTCCATGTAGATGGTGACCTGCCGAGGAGGCTCACATGACTCCTTAGCAACTTCAGCCTATGAGGATCCCCCAAGTCTCCCATCATAAAGGGGACAGATCGATTCGGTCTCTACCGTGGATGACTCGCTACCAGAGTTGATGAAGGTGTCCCTGTTGTCTGTTGGCTCGTCTTGGAGGCTGACTACGTGAATGAAGCCCACGAAGACATGACGTTGGCCAGCTTAACGTCGGGCGGGTCGGGCAGGCTGAGCCGTCTTGACGATGTCGGTGCAGATGTCCGGCTTGGGTACTAACGCATCAGTTTTGCCGATAAAGATGTGAATTTTGCCGAAGGGGACCCGATACCCATACTCAATTGAGTTGGCCTCAGGGCCCTAGCCTAAATTGTTGATGTAAAGCTTACCTCAGCGACTCTTGGTCATCTGACCAACCTCGTAGCTCCCGAGCCCTAGAAGAGCTCCCATTGAGAACTCGACTCCACCACACAACAACCCCACGGTGGGCGCCAACTGTCGTTGTTTTGTCATCGCAGATGTCCTAGTGTGAGGACTTAGTCGTGTAGCCATCGCTACTATGTGGCGACTCGAAGGGGTTGATCGGGAACGAGAGACGAGTTTACCCATGTTCGCCCCCCCGATGGAGGTAATAGCTTATGTTCTGCTTTGTGTGTATATTGATGGGGATCCCGATTACAAGGGTGCGGAATCGCTAACCTATCTCTCGAGGGTGGATTCTTTCTTACTTATATTTTCTATCTCCGAGGCTCCCCTTTATATAGGTGGAGGCCCGGAGTTTACAATAGAGTCCGGGTTGTAATTAACCTGTGACCTAATCTAACTCTTCCTTCCCTTGCTCCTCAAGGAAAGGAAGATTCCTTATGTCTTCATGCCTAAGCCGGCCATAGCGGCGATGTGATTAAGCCGGCCTTTAGTCAAGACGTCTCCTGGACCATGGGTTCCTTTTCTTCGGCGTGTATCCTTCTCATGGGCTGCAGCCTAACACCGGGTTATACTTTGGGCGAGTCATTCCTGTGGGGTATATCCTTGACAGAATCACTCTGCCAGAGAGCAACAATGCTCCTTCCCAGGTTCCATCTCGAGACGGCACCACTTCATCCCGAGAGTATACTTCTTATTTTTTCTAGGTCAAAACCCTTCATATAGCAGAAGAGGGGCATTGAAGGCACCTGTGGGGCCCACCGGGCATCAGGGCGCCCCCAAGGGGGGGTGCGATACGTCTCCAACATATCTATAATTTTTGTTGTTCCATGCTATTATAATATCATTCTAGGATACTTTATATGCATTTATATGTTGCTTTATACCATTTTTTGAAATTGACCTATTAACAAAGTACCTAATGTTAGTTGTTGTTTTCTGCTTGTTTTTGGCCTTTCAGGAAACAAGTACCAAACGAAGTCCAAACACTACAAATTTTTTTGATGATTTTTCTAGACAAAATAAGACCTGGAAGCTTCAGAGGGAGTTCGGAGGCTGCACGAGGAGGTGCCAAGGCAACATGGCATGCCCTGGGGTGGGGGGTAGGGTGCGCCCCTTGCCTTTGGACCACCTTGTGGATCCGCTTGACCTAACTCCACATCTATAAATTCTCTAAAATCGGGAAACCAACAACGAGCCACCCAAAATACTTTTTTCATCGCTCGATATCTCTCTCCCGTTGTTAGCCCATCTGGAGCCCTGTTCCAATGCCTTGCCGACAAGACGATCAATCACGAATGGCATCTACATACACCTTGCTTTCTCCATGTTGTTGTGTGAGTAGTTCACCATAGACCTAAGGGTCAGTAGTTAGTACCTAGATGGCTTTCTCTCTCTCTTTGATCTTCAATATAAAGTTCACCGCGATTCTTGCGTTTATCTATTTGATGTAATTTTCTCTGCGGTATATTTGTTGGGATCTGATTAATTGTGGGTTTATGCTCAAATTATTCATGAATATTAATTGAGTCTTCTTTTATTTTATGCATGATTTTTATAGCTTCGTTTCTCTCTGATCTATCGATTTGTTTTGGCCAACTAGATGATTTATCTTTACTAGGAGTGGTGTGTTGTGATGGGTTCAATCTTGCACTGCTCAATCCCAGTGATAGGAAAGGGCATGACACGTATTGTATTATTGCCATTAAGGATAAAATGGTTGGGTTTCCTAGTATTAATTGAGTTTACTTTGTCTACATTATGTCATCTTGCTCCAAGAATTACTCTGTTTCATACTTAATACTCTAGATGCATGTTGGATAACAGTCAATGAGTGGAGTAATAGTAGTAGATGCAGATAGGAGTCGATCTACTTTATTATGGACGTGATGCCTATATACATGATCATTTACTTGAATAAGATGTCATAATTATTTGTTATTCTATCAATTGCCCAACAGTAATTTGTCTACCCACCCTATGCTATCTTCGATAGGGATGCCTCTAGCGAAAACTATGGCCCCCGGGTCTACATAAAGTATATTACTAAAACCCTAAAAATATTGCTGCCTCTTATTTATTGTTATTGTTATTTTATATTTATATATCTATCTATCTATCAGTATTTAATTCTTGCAAGTAACGAGTTCAAGGGGCTTGACAACCCTCTTGCCCGCGTTGGGTGCAAGTGTTTGATTGTGTGTGTGTGTAGGTGCTGACGACGAGAGTTTGCGTGATTCTCCTATTGGTTCAATAACCTTGGTTCCCACTTAGGGAAATACTTATCTCTACTGTGTTGCATCTCCTCTCTTCTTGTGGGAAAAAACCCAACACAATTGACAAGTAGCAGGGTGGTCGCGCTCTATTACCTTGCGGGCAGGTGTTGGGACCCCTCTAGAACTTCTTTGCTCCAATATTCATTATATATTCCTTACAAATTCTTCGTGAAGTTTCGCGTCATTTGGAGTCCAAAAAATATCCAGCTTTTCCATAGCCTTTCAGGTCCAGAATTCAAGGTGTCGATAATCTCCCTCTCCATGTAGATCTTGCGAATTAAGAGAGAAAGGGTATTAGAATTACATAATAAAGTGGAATAAAGACCAAATACAATATAAATAACAACAGGAAATCATGATGCAAAATGGACGTATCAATAACAACCACTTATCTTGTTTTTGAAATGTGTTCATATGTTAAGAATATTTGAATTCCCTCGAAATTTATCATGGTTTCCTTTCTTTAGAGTTTCGTTCCTTTGTGAGTCCCCGACTCGTTGCCGCGAGTGCGCTTGTCCTTATGTTTCGAGCCACGCCTGGCCCCATAGTAGCCCCCCGACACATCAAGCTTGCGCAAAACTACAGATGAAAGCACGGGCACATGGGGACCAATTGAAGGGAGGGACAAACGTGTGCGGTATTTTACCCAATGCTCGGGGAAGTGTATCCCTGACATCATATCCCTGCGTTGGCCGATCGTTTGAGGTTGCGATGAATAATGACACCACCAAAGCAGGTGATGCATCGGTTCTTGCATCATCGTGCATGGTACATGAAATGACTCGGAGGAGAAGGGGCAAGGTCCATGAGTCGTGGGAGAGAAAGCATCCGCTATCGTCCCTGTTGGCCTATAAGACACTGGGGGCGACTAGTTCCCTCCCATGACTCTCCAAAACCCAAACATTCATCATTTCGTCCACTTTAAGTTCCCCCTCCCCTTTTCCTTCCTTGTTCATGATGGTGTATGAGGAAAACACCTGCAAGAGGCAGCAAACGCTCGCCCTCCTTGCTGCAAAAGATATCGACATTTGGGAGCTACGTGCAACCAGCGCGGGTCTGCTCTCCCTCTGGAGAGCTAGACTACTGATTTGCATGAAAAAATTGAGGCAGAGAAGGCCCGTCGTTGCGAGGCGGAGCAGATTTTTGGCCATCTCCTTGCTGACCATTATGAGAGCGTTGGGGCATTATGGGATGTCTATCATTGAATGAACAAGGACATGCATGTCCTAGAACTTTAGCCCTTCTTCCAGCACCTTGCTACTAGGTTTGGGGAGCTCCACGAACGAAGGGAGGCCACACGGAGGCGGCTGATAACCCACAAGTGTAGGGGATGTTTGCAGCCTTTTTCGGTAAGTAAGAGTGTAGAACCCAACGAGGAGCTAATGGTAGAATTGATATTCTCTCAAGTTCTATCGACCATCGATACAACTCTACGCACGCTAACGCTTACTTTAACTATAACAAGTATGAAGCTACTTTGCGGGAATGAAACTAGAAGTACTTAGTAGGTATACATATAGTTTTGCAAGATAATAAAGGACAAGTAAATAAAAGTTAGGGACAGTTTAGATAAAGAACAATAAAGTAAATTGTTTATTAGAAAGCTTTTTGTGTAACGCAGGAGAAATATTTGTCCCTAGGCAACCGATAACTAGATCGGTATCATTGTTGCAGTTTTACATGAGGGAGAGGCATATGCTAACATAATTGCCGTACTTGGATCATATGCACTTATGATTGGAAGTCTAGCAACCATCCGCAACTACTAGAAATCATTAAGATAAACCCAACCATAGCATTAAACATCAAGCCCCCTTTATCCCATATGTAAACAGTCCCCTTACTCGGGTGTAACTTTCTATCACTCTCGCCACCCACTATAAGCAAATCATGAACATATTGCAAATCCTGCAACGGTATTTACTTCATGTGTGCGCCTCACGGAAGGCACCTTAGGACAGTGATAACCCACAAGTATAGGGGATCGCAACAATTTTCGAGCGTAGAGTATTCAACCCAAATTTATTGATTCGACACCAGGGGAGCCAAAGAATATTCTCGAGTATTAGCAGCTAAGTTGTCAATTCAACCACACCTGGAAGACTTAATATATGCAGCAAAGTGTTAAGTGGCAAAGTAATATGGTAGTAATGGTAACGGTAGCAAGTGATAGTAGGACCTCGTAGTGATTGTAACAGTAGCAACGGAAAAGTAACTTAGCAAAGATCAATATACGGAAAGCATGTAGGAAATGGATCAGTGATGGATAATTATGTCGGATGGCATTCATCATGCAACATTTATAACATAAAGTGACACAGAACTACCTCCAATTCATCAATATATAGTCATACATGCGTATGGAAAAGAACTTGCATGACATCTTTTGTCCTACCCTCCCGTGGCAGTGGGGTCCTACTGGAAACTAAGGGATATTAAGGCATCCTTTTAATAGATAATCGGACCAAAGCATTAGCACTTGGTGAATACATGAACTCATTAAACTACGGTAATCACCGGAAAGACTCCTAGTTATTGTCACCCTAGGGAAGGAGATCATACCTCCTAATAGGTGTCTACAACTTGCAAGATAGGATCAAGAACGCACAATATTCATGAAAACATAATAGGTTCAGATCTGTAATCATGGCACTCGGGCCCTAGTGACAAGAATTAAGCCTAGAAAAGTCATAGCAATATCAATCTCAGAACATAGTGGATACTAGGGATCAAACCCTAACAAAACTAAGTTGATTATATGATAAATCTCATCCAACCCATCACCGTCCAGCAAGCCTATGATGAGATTACTCACGAATGGTGGAGAGCATCATGGAATTGGTGATTAAGGATGGTTGGTGATGACGAAGGCGTCGATTTCCCCTCTTCGGAGCCCAAAACGGACTCCAGATCTGGTCTCCCGAGGAAGAACAGGAAGTGGCGGCAGCTCTGTATCGTGAAATGCAATGAACTCTTCTCCTTGATTTTTTCCTCGACAAATAGGGTTATATGGAGCTAGAGAGGAGGTCAGAGGAGGCACGAGGGCCCCACAAGCCTGCTCGGCGTGGCCAGGGTGTGGCAACGCCTAGCAGGCTTATGGCCTGCAGGTGGCCCCCCTCTTGTTAATTCTTGTGCCAATATTTTTATTAATTCCAAAAATATTCTCCAAGAATTTTCAGGACGATCCGAGAACTTTTATTTCTACACAAAAATAACACCAAGGCAATTCTGCTGAAAACATCGTCAGTCCGGGTTAGTTACATTCAAATCATGCAAATTAGAGTCCAAAACAAGGGAAAAAGGGTTTGGAAAAGTAGATACGTTGGAGACGTATCAACTCCCCCAAGCTTAAACTTTGCTTGTCGTCAAGCAATTCAGTTGATAAACTGAAAGTGATAAAGAAAAACTTTTACAAACTCTGTTTGATGTTGCTGTTGTAAATATGACTAACTTATGTTCATTTTCAGTAAAGATTATAAACTAACCACATTCACAATAACACTTAGGTCTCACATTTACTCATAGCAATGACATAATCAACTAGCGAGCAATAATAACAAGTCTCGGATGACAACAATTTTATCAAAACTATCATGATACAATATGACATAATGGTATCTTGCTAGCCCTTTCTGAGATCGGAAAACATAAATGCAGAGCACCTCTGGAGAACAAGGACTGACTAAACATTGTAATTCATGGTGAGAGAGATCCGGTCATGCTCATGCTCTCTAACTGATGCTTTTTATAAGAGGATGATGACTCAACAATAAAGTAAATGGAAAGACCCTTCACAGAGGGAAGCATTGACATGCAGAGGTGCCAGAGCTCAAGCTATTAAAACAGATATAGGTAATGATTTTGGAGCGGTATGCTTTCATTGCTCACATAACGATCAATAGGTTTTCAATATCTTCCATGGTAGATACATTATAGGCGGTTCCCAAACAGAATGGCAAATTCTTTACTCCCCCTCCACCAATCAGTCACACTCCACGGCGGGCCGAATTCACGGATACCGTCCATACAAACACTGTCCTGGGGGAGTTTTGTTTAATTATAATTTCCTTTTTATTTCGAGCATGGAACTGTGCATCCCGATTACCAGCCACTTTCTCGTGAATGATAGTGAATCAACACATATCATGAGAATAACCCACCTCGCATGGAAGATACTGATAGCCCCCAATCGCCACATGAGCGATTTGGGCATACAAAACAGAAAGTTTATTTGAAGGTTTAATGTTTAGCACATGCAAATTTACTTTGAATGGCAGGTAAATACCGCATACAGGTAGATATGGTGGACTCATATGGAACAACTTTGGGTTTATTTAGATGGATGCACAAGCAGTATTCCCGCTTAGTACAAGTGAAGGCTAGCGAAAGACTAGGGAGCGAACAACTAGAGAGCGACACAATCATCAACATGCTTTGAGATTAACCAACATTGAATGCAAGCATGAGTTGGATATAATTCACTATGAACATAAACATCATGGAGTCTATGTTGATTTGTTTCAACTACATGCGTGAAAATGTGCCAAGTCAAGCCACTTGAATTATTCAGAGGAGGATACCATTCTATCATACTACATCACAACCATTTTAATGTGCATGTTGGCACTCAAGAAGAACCATTATCCACTCTTAGCTAATTAAGCATGGCATGAATAACTATAATCTCTAATTGTCATTGCAAACACGTTCAACCCCTAATGTACTGAATTTGGAATGATGAGATAATCATATTTACAAAAGCAAGATAGGTCGAGTTTATACCAGCTTTTCTCCATCTCAATCTTTTCATCAAATATCGCCATTATTGCCTTTCACTTGGACGGCCGAACGATGTGAATAATAAGAGTGCACGTGCATTGGACGAAGCTAGAATCTGCAAACAATAAACCAAAGGAGAAGACAAGGCAATATGGGCTCTTTGTAAGATAAACAATAGTGCATATGAGAGCCACTCAACACGTCATCATGGTCTTCTCCTTACGACCCAAAGAAAAGAAAGGAAAATTATTTACACGGGAAAGCTCCTAACAAGCAAAAATAAGAATGAGAAATCTTTTTGGGTTTTCTTTTTAATGATACAACTAAGCAACTAGGAAATAAAGCTAGAACTAATTTTTTTGTATTTTCCTCAAAGTTAATTAAATACACAAGAAGAAAGCATAAAGAAGAAAATAAACTACCATGGATAGTACAATGAAAAAGTATGAACACCGACAACTGAAATAAGTGTGTGAACATGAATGTAAATGTCAGTGAGAAATACATACTCCCCCAAGCTTAGGCTTTTGGCCTAAGTTGGTCTAGGGCCATGGTTGGAAATAACCTTCTCCAGGATACTCCAGAGGACACTGACGGTTCCACTGATTAGCGATCTCCTGTTGCTCCCACTAAAAAAACGGGGTCTGATATGGATCCAGAGCCGGTGCCGGCTCAGGTGCTGGGGGTTGCGCCAAACCCCAATATTGGTAGATGTCATCGGGCATAATAGTGTACCTGCCTGAATGAATATCGAACAAAGCAAAAGTAGGTAGGGTAATAATCTCACAAGTACCCTGACTAAATACTAAGTTGTAAAGCAGCCTCCTATCATTATTCTTCTTAATAAAATCATGGGCTACCATATGGTCATAATCTAAAAACTTCGCGGGTATCAGCCTCTCATCTTTTTCGTGAAGCCTAATGGGTATGTCAATTTTTTTAGCTAAACGAGATGCATAGATACCTCCGAATATGGGCCCCTTCGAACGGTTGGTGTTCAACCGTTGGGCCGCCATAGCGCCTAGACTAAAAGTTCTATCAGCAAGTAAAGCATGGCGCAAAATAGCGAGGACAGGGGCACTAAGGCTTCCACTCTCCCAGCGACCAACTGAACATCTTCTCGCAAATAATGAATAATAGCGTAGCATAGGAAAATGTAAACAAGCTGCTCTTGCCTCTGGCACGCCTCTCTCTTCCCCTACACTGACTGTGGTAATGAAGTCTTCCATGTTTCAAGGACGTGGTTCCCCGATGCTGCCCTCATAGGGTATCTTGCCACCTTTGCAAAAATCATCAAGGTTCATTTTCTTAGGCACATCATATAAGTGAAATTCTACTGTAGGAGGGTCTTCCCTAGGATGAAAGTGAAAATTTTGCACAAAGGTATTAGTGAGCAAGAGGTACTGGTCACACTTATCGTTGAGGAAGTCTATGATGCCTGCATTCTCTGCCAAATAATAGAAATCTTCATAAATTTAAACCGCCCTCAAGAATGTATCACACGGCCATTCACATGGTCGGATTTCGGCGACGCGAGGAAGATTGTATTTGGGTTTCTCCTTCATTTCATTTTCATATTCCTTAGAACCCCGACATGAAGAACCTCTTAGTAACCTTCTAAATATTTCTAAAAAATTCTGAAATCTTTAGTGAGTGAAAATAAAGATGAACAAAACACAACAAAACTCATAGCAACTACCCCCTCAAGTGCCTAGAGACTATATCATGCATCAAAACTACTTGGGACCATACAAATTTGACATTGAAGCTCAAGAACAAGGTCAACATAATAGCAAAAATTTGCAATATATAGGGCACTAGAACAAAAACTATTTGGACCACTGGAGGAGTCACATACCGATGAGCAATCTCCTAAAATAGTTTTGCAAATGGAGCTTTGATCATGGAGATAAAAAATGGCAGCAAGATGAGCTAGAACACATGTTTGAGCAATGGTGGGATTTTTTCTGGAGGAAGATGAAGTGAATGGGTGCTGGAATAAGTGGAGGGGGCCACATGGGACCCACAAGCCCCATGGGCATGTCTAGGGGGTGGCCATGCCCTGCGGTCTTGTGGCCCATTGGTGCAGCCCCCTGATGCATTCTCAGTGCCAAAAATTCTTAAATATTCCAGAAAAATCATACTAAAGTTTCAGGGGATTCTGGGAACTTTTATTTTCGGGTCATTTTTCTATTGCACGAAAAACTCAGAGAACGGAAAAATAATAGCATTTTTACTTAATTTCATCTAGGTAACATAAAGTAAGAGTTAGGTGCAGGAAGTTGTGCTTTCTAAATTCATCCATCTCATGCTCCTCAAAAGCAATCCACCAATAAGGTTGATCAACTCTTATTAACAAACTTCTCTCGAATATCATGAAACCGAAGAATTTTCGAATAACACAAAGTTACCTCAATGGGGATATGCATTTCCCCAACAATAAGTATATCATATTTCTTCTTGACAGTAGGAAGAGGGAACTCAAAGTCTCCAATAATAATTGTTGGAATTTTTCAATTGAGTTGATACTATGAACTTGAGGTTGTTTCCTTGGAAAGTGTACCATATGCTCATTACCATTAATATGCAAAGTGAAATTGCCTTTGTTGCAATCAATAACAGCCCCTGCAGCATTCAAAAAGGGTCTACCAAGGATGATTGACATATTATCGTCCTTAGGAATATCAAGAATAACAAAGTGCGTCAAGATAGTAGCATTTGCAATTACGACAGGTACATCCTCACAAATACCGATAGGTAGAGCATTTCATTTATTAGCCATTTGCAAAGAGATTTCAGTAGGTGTCAACTTATTCAAAGCAAGTCTATGGTATAAAGAGAAAGGCATAACACTAACACCAACTGCAAGATCACATCAAGCAATTTTTAACACAATTTCCGTTAATAGAGCATGGTATAGTAGGTACTCCGGGATCTCCTAGTTTCTTAGGTATTCCATCTTTAAAAGTATAATTAGCAAGCATGGTGGAAATCTCAACTTTTGGTATCTTTCTTTTATTTGTCACAATATCTTTCATAAACTTAGCATAAGGAGACATTTTCAAAATATCAGTCAAGCGCATACGTAAAAAGACCGGTCTAAGCATTTCAACAAAGCGCTCAAAGTCCTCATCATCCTATTTCTTGGATTGTTTAGGAGGAAAGGGCATGGATTTCTGAACCCATGGTTCTCTTTCTCTACCATGTTTCCTAGCAATGAAGTCTCTTTTATCGTATCTTTTATTCTTAGGTTGTGGGTTATCAAGATCATCAACAGGTTCAATCTCCCCATCATTATCATTACTAGGTTGAGCATAAGCATGAACGTCATTGTTAATGTTATCACTAGGCTCATGTTCATCATCAGATTGTGTCTCAGCATCAGAAATAGAAATATCATTTGGATTCTCAGACGTATCTATAACAGGTTCACTAGCAGCATGCAAAGTACTATCATCATTCTTTTTCCTACTCTTATTGGAAGGAATAGGTGCATTAGTATTAATTCTTTGAGAATCTTGTTCAATTCTCCTAGGATGGCCCTCGGGATACAAAGGTTCCTGAGTCATTCTACCACCTCTAGTCACAACTTTAACAGCGTGATCATTGTCTTTACTATTCATCTCATTAAGCAAATCATTTTGAGCCTTAAGTACTTGTTCTACTTGAGTGGTTACCATGGAAGCATGTTTACTAATAAGCTTAAGATCATTGACATTTCTACTCAAATAATCACCCAAGCGATCAAGCATATAAGCATTATGCTTCAATTGTCTACTAACATAGGCATTGAAATTTTCTTGCTTCATAACAAAATTATCAAATTCATCCACGCATTGGCTAGCAGACTTATTATAATGAATATCTCTTTCATAAAATCTACTAAGAGAATTTACCTCTACAACCTGTGTCGGGTTATCAAGACAATGTATTTCTTAAATAGGTGGTAGATTCTTAACATCTTCAACTTTAATACCTTTTTCTTTCATAGATTTCTTTGCCTCTTGCATATCTTTAGGACAGAGGAATAGAATACCTCTTTTCTTCAGAGTTGGCTTTGAAGGTGGTTCGGGAATAGTCCAATCATTATCATTGCTCAATATATTATTCAATAGTAATTTAGCTTGTTCAACAGTTCATTCCCTGAAAACACAACCAGCACAACTATCTAGGTAGTCCCTAGAATCATCGGTTAGTCCATTGTAAAAGATATCAAGTATTTCATTTTTCTTGAGAGGGTGATCAGGCAAAGCATTAAGTAATTGGAGAAGCCTCCCCCAAGCTTGTGGGAAACTCTCTTCTTCAATTTGCACAAAGTTAAATATTTCCTGCAAGGCAGCTTGTTTCTTATGGGTAGGAAAATATTTTTCAGAGAAGTTATAAATCATATCTTGGGGACTACGCACACAGCGAGGAGCAAGAGAATTAAACAATATCTTAGCATCACCCTTTAATGAGAAAGGAAACAACTTAAGAATATAGTAATAGCGAATTTTTTCCTCATGAGTAAATAGGGTGGCTATATCATTTAGTTTGGTAAGATGTGCCACAGTAGTTTTAGATCATAACCATGGAAAGGATCAGATTCAAACAAAGTAATTAACTCAGGATCTACAGAGAATTCAAAATCCTTATCAGTAACAAATTTAGGTGAAGTAGCAAATCTAGGATCATATTGCATTCTAGCATTCAGAGATTTTTCCTTCCACTTGCGAAGCAATTTCTTAAGATCATCTCTATCCTGACAAGCAAGAAAGTCCCTAGCTACCTCTCCCTCCATAACATAACCCTCAGGTATATCAGGCCATTCATATCTAGGAGAGCTAGGTCTAGCAGGTGAATCATAGTGTTCAGTTTCAATAATCTCATCAGATTCAGAAATATTATCAATTTCAGCATTGGCTGTAGCAATTTGTTCATCAAGAAATCCACCTAGTGGCATAATATCATCAAACAAAGTATTATCATAAGCATCATGCATAGCATAATTAGCATCATCAATTACTTGCGACATATCAAAATTACTAGCAGGTGGTGGTATCGCAAACTTACTCATAACAGAAGGTGAATCAAGTGCAGAGCTAGATGGTAGTTCCTTACCTCCCCTTGTAGTAGAGGGATAGATCTTGGTTATTGGGTCTTTCAGATTCTTCATAGTGATCAACAAATATATATCCCAAGTGACTCAGAGAATAAAGCTATGCTCCCCAGCAACGGCGCCAGAAAAAGGTCTTGATAACCCACAAGTATAGGGAATCGCAACAGTTTTCGAGGGTAGACTATTCAACCCAAATTTATTGATTCGACACAAGGGGAGCCAAAGAATATTCTCGAATATTACCAGCCGAGTTGTCAATTCATCCACACCTGAAAGACTTAATATGTGCAGCAAAGTGTTCAGTAGCAAAGTAATATGGTAGTAACGGTAGCGGTAGCAAGTGATAGTAGCAGTTTGTAGTGATTGCAACAGTAGCAACGGAAAAGTAACTTAGCAAAGATCAATATACGGAAAGCTCGTAGGCAATGGATCAGTGATGGATAATTATGTCGGATGGCATTCATCATGCGACAGTTATAACATAGGGTGACACAATACTAGCTCCAATATATTAATGTAATGTAGGCATGTATTCCATATATAGTCATACATGCTTATGGAAAAGAACTTGCATGACTTCTTTTGTCCTACCCTCCCGTGGCAGCGGGGTCCTACTGGAAACTAAGGGATATTAAGGCCTCCTTTTAATAGAGAACCGGACCAAAGCATTAGCACTTAGTGAATACATGAACTCCT
Organism: Hordeum marinum; assembly: GCA_022496015.1. Lineage (NCBI taxonomy): Eukaryota > Viridiplantae > Streptophyta > Magnoliopsida > Poales > Poaceae > Hordeum > Hordeum marinum. The sequence goes on from CM039675.1 coordinate 427,660,240, forward strand.
CAAACTCACCGGAAAGAATCCAAGTTATTGTCACCTTGGGGGATGCGGATCATAACACGTAATAGGTGTCTACAACTTGCAATATAGGATCAAGAACACACATATATTCATGAAAACATAATAGGTTCAGATATGAAATCATGGCACTTGGGCCCTAGTGACAAGCATTAAGCCTAGAAAATTCATACCAACATCAATCTCAGAACATAGTGGATACTAGGGACCAAACCCTAACAAAACTAACTCAATTACATGATAAATATCATCCAACCCATCACCATCCAGCAAGCCTACGATGAGATTACTCACGAACGGTGGAGAGCATCATATAATTGGTGATGAAGGATGGTTGGTGATGACGAAGGCATCGATTTCCCCTCTCCGGAGCCCAAAACGGACTCCAGATCTGGTGTCCCGATGAAGAACAAGAAGTGGTTGCGGCTCCATATCGTGAAATGCGATGAACTCTTCTCCCTGATTTTTTCCTCGACAAATAGGCTTATATGGAGCTAGAGAGGAGGTTGGAGGAGCCACGAGAGCCCTACAACAAGCCTGCTCGGCGCGGCCAGGGGGTGGCCATGCCTAGCAGGCTTGTGGCCTGTAGGTGGACCCCCTCTGCTTAATTCTTGCGCTAGTATTTTTATTAATTCCAAATATATTCTCTGTAAATTTTCAAGACGATCCGAGAACTTTTATTTCTGCATAAAAATAACACCATGGCAATTCTCCTGAAAACAGCGTCAGTCCGGGTTAGTTCCATTCAAATCGTGCAAATTAGAGTCCAAAACAAGGGCAAAAGAGTTTGGAAAAGTAGATACGGTGGAGACGTATCAGACAACACCAAAATAGAACATACAACTCAAACCAATAAATAAATCTACTCAAACATCATAGGATAGCTACGCATCATTGGATAATAATATATAGCATTAAGCACCATGTTCAAGTAGAGATTACAGCGGGGAGAAGAGGTTTTACACCTCTGCATAAAGGGGGAGAGAGTTGGTGGTGACGGCGGCGAAGTTGTTGCTATAGATTGCCATCACGGTGGATGCCCCGGCGGTGCTCCGGCGCCACCAGGAGAGAGGAGGAGAGATCCCCCTCCTCCTTATTATTATTCCTTGGCCTCCTCCCTATGTGGTAGGAGAGTTTCCCCTCTAGTCCATGGCTGCATGGCTCCTGGAGGGCAGGATCCCCTCCAAGAAAGGAGTAATTAACGTGTTTCACATAACTAGCATCGAGGGTTTTAGGAGGTTCCCCATCTCCATGAGTAGCAAGTACCACTAATTTTTTGGGTGTTCCGTGTTCCATATCCATGACTAAAGATATAAAACAACTAACAAAAGAAATAAAACAACTAATAACTAAAAATAAAAATTACTTAGTGATAAAGCAAACAAGCACACATGAGAATATCAACCACTACGCTATTGCTCCCCGGCAACGGCTCCACAAAAAGGTCTTGATAACCCACAAGTATAGGGGATCATTTGTAACCTTATTGATAAGTAAGAGTGTCGAACCCAATGAGGAGCTAAAGGTAGAATTAATATTATCTCAAGTTCTAACGACCATCGATACAACTCTACACATGCTAACGCTTACTTTAACTATAACAAGTATGAAGCTCCATCGCGGGAATGAAACTAAAGTACTTAGTAGGTATAAAGATAGTTTTGCAAGATAATAAAGGACAAGAAATAAAAGTTAGGGTTTGTTTAGATAAAGAACAATAAAGTAAATTGTTTATTATAAAGCTTTTTATGTAACACAAGAGAAATATTTGTCCCTAGGCAATCGATAACTAGACCGGTATCATTGTTGCAGTTTTATATGAGGGAGAGGCATACACTAACATATTTTCCATACTTGGATCATATGCACTTATGATTGGAATTCTTGTAAGAATCTGCAACTAGTAGAAATCATTAAGGTAAACCCAACCATAGCATTAAACATCAATTACCTTTTATCCCATATGTAAACAATCCCCTTACTTGGGTGCAAGTTTCTGTCACTCTCGCCACCCACTATAAGTTAATCATAAATATATTGCAAACCCTCGAGCGGGATTCCTTCATGTGTGCGCCTCATGGAAGGCACCTTAGGACACCACAAAAATCAAACATAGAACTCAAACCAATCACGATCATCAATCAACCTATAGGACAAAAGAAATCGACTCAAACATGATAGGATAGATACACGTCATTGGATAATAATATATAGCATTAAGCACCATGTTCGAGTAGAGATTTCAGAGAGGAGAAGAGGTTTCAAACTTCTTCATAGAAGGGGAGAGAGTGGTGGTGACGGCGGCAAAGTTGTTGGTATAGATTTCCATCATGATGAATGCCTCGGTGGTGCTCTGGCGCCACCTGGAAAGAGGGGGAGAGAGACCCCTCCTTCTTCTTCTTACTTGCCCTCATACCTAGGTGGGAGGAGAGTTTCCCCTTTGGTCCATGGCCGACATGGCTCCCGGAGGGTAGGAGCCCCTCCGAGATTGGATTTCTCTCTCTATTTCTCTCCTATTTTCGCGACAGTTTTCTGAGCCATTCATCGTTTCTTAAATATCCGGAGATCTGTAACTCAGATCGGGCTGAATTTTTTTAGGGGATTTTTATCATGAAAATATATTTCTTGCGGTGGAAGGAGAGCCCCAACCAAATTAAGGGGGAGCCACCAGCCATTAGGGCGCACCCTGTTGGCTTGTGACTCCCTCGGGCACCGTCTTGTGTTGATTCCGACTCTCAAAATTCACATATATTCCAAAAGAATCTCTGTAAATTTTGATTGTGTTTGGACTTGTTTTGATATTGAATTTCTGTGATACAAAACACACACAAAAAACAGGAACTGGGACTGGGACTGGGCAGTGGGTAAGTAAGTCACTCCAAACAATATTATAAAATGTCCCCAAAAGTATATGAAAGTTGTAGAATATTAGCATGAAACAATCAAAAATTATAGATACAATGGAGACGTATTAGCGGCGATGGAGGAGGCCATGCGATCAATTGCCACGGGTGTCCTCTTAGGCTATCATCTTGGCTCTCCCACTTCCCGCTAAGGCACTGGGTAAGTAAGTTAATCCCAAAAATATTATAAAATGTTGCCAAAAGTATATGAACTTTGTAGAATATTAGCATGAAGCAATCAAAAATTATGTATACAACGGAGACGTATCGGCATCCCCAAGCTTAATTCCTGCTCGTCCATGAGTAGGTAAATGATAAAAAGATAATTTTTAATGTGGAATGCTACCTAACATGATCGTGAACAAATGTCTAATCATGGCATGAATATTAAGACACAAGTGATTCAAGACATCCATACTCAGGTTTACTAGCAACAATCATGTCGTTTCAAAATAGCAATGCCAAAGAGTGTTATCCCTACAAAATCATCTAGCGTGTCATGCTTGGTCTTCCTAGCATAAAGTATAAATCATGAGCACCCCGGTGTCAAACCAAGCAATTGGATTGTACTTTTTCAATGCGCGTCAACTTTTTATTCTTCGTGTAATACATGAGTGTGAACCATGGACATAGCGTAAGGGTGGAATAGAATATGGTGGTATATATCAAAGGGGTTGAAGTGGACAGGAATGTCTCGCATAAACTTAGCGTATCAATGGGCTATGGAGATGCCCATCAATATATATCAATGCGAGGAGTAGGGATTGCCATAAAACAAATGCACTAGAGCTATAAATGTATGAAAGCTCGACTGAAGCTAAGTGGGTGTGCATCCAACTTGCTCGCGCATGAAAACCTCAGGCATTTGAGGACGCCTGTCATCGGAATATACAAGCCAAGTTCTATAATGAAAAAATTCCCACTAGCATATGGTAGTGACAAAACAAGAGACTCTCTATATAAAGAACATAGATCCACTTTGAGGCACAAGTGTGGTAAAGGATAGTAGCAAAGTCCCTTCTCTCTTTTTCTCTCATGTATTTGTTTATTTTTTCATGGTAGGATTTTTTTCTTTTTCCGCCTCCCCCATTTTTATATTACTATTTGTTTTGTGGTGGACTCATTTGGCCTCCCCATTTTTCATTTTTCGTGTGGAGTCTCATCCCGACTTGTGGGGGAATCATAGTTTCCATCATCATTTACTCACTTGGACAATGCTCTAATAATGATGATCATCACACTTCCCTTTACTAACAACTCGATATGAAAAACTGATAGGATGATATGACTATATGAATGCCTCTGGCAGTGTACCAGGATGTGCATTGATCTAGCATAGCAAAGATATCAGAAAACAGACAATAAATGGAAATATCATGCTCGCTATCTTACGATCACGCAAAGCAATATGACAGTGAATGCTCAAGTCATGTATGATGACGATGAAAGTTGCATGGCAATATATCTCGGAATGGCTATGGAAATGCCATGATAGATAGGTATATATGGTGGCTGTTTTGAGTAAGATATAATGAGGCTTATGTGCAACAGAGTGTATCATGTCACGGGGTTTGGATGCCCTAGCTAAAGTTGCACCGATCCTCGAGGTGAGAATGGGCAATGCATGGTACCGAAGAGGCTAGCAAAATATGAATATGCGAGATTGCGTATGTCGATGGATTCACATTAGTCATAAAGAACTCATATACTTATTGCAAAGTTTTATCAGTTTTATCACGAATCAAAGTACTTCTAGCCTGCTCCTAGGGAGGAGGTTGGGAGGAGTTAACCATCGCGTGCCCCCGATTCAACAACACAAAGGATTTCAATCAAGGATAAATTATGCTCCAATATTCATCGCATAACTAGAGACTATACGTGCATGCTTCGTGAATCACAAACCTTAACATCAATATTCTTACTAATCCACAATCATCAACTATTGCACCCACATATTACTATCTTAATGTCGTAAAACTATTGCAAGGAATCCAACATATCATATTCAGTGATCTACAAGTTTTATGTAGGATTTTATGACTAACCATGTAAATGACCAATTCTTGTTGACTCTCTAAATAGGTATAAGTGAGGCATGAGACTTTAATTATTTCTACAAAATACCTAGACATGCTCTAATAAATATAATTGAATCAAAATAGCATTCTACAAATAACGGTTTTCTATATGTAAAGAAACACACATCCAACTTCAAATGTTATAAGTGAAGCATTCTATAAGGCCATACTCAAAAGATATAAGTGAAGTGCAAAGATCATTCTACAAATCAACAAGGGACTTCCTCAAACCAGCATTGTGCATTTATTAGATAAACATAAAAGTCACAAGACACTCCAAGAATTTACGCATATCATGTGAACAAAACAAAAACCGAGACAAACCAATAATTGATGAAGAAGAAAGATGGGATGCCTTCTGGGTCATCCCCAAGCTTAGAATCTTGAGTCTCCTAGAGCATTTACTTGGGGTGCCTAGGTCATCCCCAAGCTTCAGCTCTTGCCTCTCCTTAGTCTTCGCATATCAATACCTCCTCGTTCTTCAAACACTTAATCCACACAAAACTTGACAAAACTTTTATTAGAAACATTAGTACATAATCATAAAATCCCATAATGTCCTTCCATAAAGTTATTGAATAATTATAATATAAAATTACCCAGTGTATTTTATCACAATTCTATGGCTCCCAAGTCAATGAGGCTCAACAAGAATTCAAACATAAGCACGCAAAGCAACTATATCAGCAATTTGTGAAAAACAGGACAGTCTATAAACATGTAGATGGATAGCATAATTATGTAACTTAAAAACTTCTGAAACATTATTAAGTGGTATAAAATTTGTATAATAGTACTGTGCAAAAAATTCAAAAGCTTTTAACGTTCTAGTAAAATATGAAAAATCAACCACTACAGCCAAAATTTCTGTTTTTGCACAACACATATCAAACAGGCAATTTAAACATCTTAAATGTAATTCTTGGGACATTATTTTTTATAATACAATGGATTTATACAAAGGGATAATTAATTTTTATTTAATCAAGATTCACAAAGTTTCCATGGGCATGAACAAAGTTCAAGGCTAGCCCCCACTTCAACGATGCTCGTCTTTGTCACTTTCACTTCTCTTTTTAAAGAAGTATTAAGTTACCCACATTATTTTTTAGTTTTTAATTATTTTAAAAGCACATAACATAAATAAATTACTCTCTACAACTTCCAGGTCGTCTCCTTGCCAGTGCTTTCTTTGGAGCCATTAATCTAGGCATATAGTGCTCAAGTAATTGATCCACCAGGATCCCAAGGTATATCAAAGCCAATTTTAATTAACAATTATTTGTAATTCACTGGTGAGCAAAAAGTGATATATATCATGTGACAACAAAGTCTAACTCTCTTCCTATGCATTGGCATGTCATACAAGAACAATTCATGCACATCAAGTAAAGACCAATGCATAGCATAAGTAGTTTCTTGCAATTTTATAGTATCGGAAACATAGAGAGGTGAAGACTTGGTTCATATATAATAATAATTGCAAGTAGGAGCATCAAGAACACACATATTATATTCATCAAAATCGTGATGTGTGATAGTAAGTGCAAACTTCTCCGGTATAGTGTAGTTGGGAGGATTCAAAAAGATAACAGGACCATCATGTGTGGGTGCAATAGCAACAATTTCACACTTAACATGAGTAACTATAGAAAGTTCATCTCCATAAGCATCATTCATATTGGCATCATGGCCACAAGCATAGAAAGCATCAAGTTCATCAAAAAGGGATATTTCAAACGAATCCAAGGGATCATATCAATCATCATAACATTCATCCTTCGTTATGTGCGAAGGAAAATTGAGCAATGTATGTGTTGAAGAGTTACTCTCATTAGCAAGTGGACACAATTAGCTAATCTGCTCTTCCTCCTTTTGTTCTTCGCTCTCCTCCTCATCTTTTTCATCTAATGAGCTCACAGTTTCAGCAATTTCTTCTTCCATAGATTCCTGCGAAATTTTAATCTCTTCCAAGGCAGCAGACATTCTCTCAATAAATTCATTAATATCATAATTGTATTCATAATTATCATAGCAATATTTAAGTATGGCAAAAATTTCAGATTTGTAAGGAACATAATCATACTTTTCGATCAAAGAAGCAATTTCCTAAGCACCTTTAAAAGCAACAAATTCTTCTATTTGTTCTGCATCATAGTAATCGTAAATACTTTTACCATAAGAATCCAAGGTTTTATAACCATTAAATTCACATTGAAAGGCAAGGTGAAGACCCGTAATCTTAGAGCAACACGTATAATCACATCTCAAACATACATCCAAAGCAAACCAACAGATTATTTTAATTTGAGCCCATAAGTGTTTCCCTTTTTGAGATAAGCTATAATCCCTAAATTACTCAAGTTGATCCAACATGTGTCCCATTATAAAGTTGAATGAGTATTTCTCACGATTATCAAAGGAGTAATTAACGTGTTTCACATAACTAGCATCGAGGGTTTTAGGAGGTTCCCCATCTCCATGAGTAGCAAGTACCACTAATTTTTTGGGTGTTCCGTGTTCCATATCCATGACTAAAGATATAAAACAACTAACAAAAGAAATAAAACAACTAATAACTAAAAATAAAAATTACTTAGTGATAAAGCAAACAAGCACACATGAGAATATCAACCACTACGCTATTGCTCCCCGGCAACGGCTCCACAAAAAGGTCTTGATAACCCACAAGTATAGGGGACCGTTTGTAACCTTATTGATAAGTAAGAGTGTCGAACCCAATGAGGAGCTAAAGGTAGAATTAATATTATCTCAAGTTCTAACGACCATCGATACAACTCTACACATGCTAACGCTTACTTTAACTATAACAAGTATGAAGCTCCATCGCGGGAATGAAACTAAAGTACTTAGTAGGTATAAAGATAGTTTTGCAAGATAATAAAGGACAAGAAATAAAAGTTAGGGTTTGTTTAGATAAAGAACAATAAAGTAAATTGTTTATTATAAAGCTTTTTATGTAACACAAGAGAAATATTTGTCCCTAGGCAATCGATAACTAGACCGGTATCATTGTTGCAGTTTTATATGAGGGAGAGGCATACACTAACATATTTTCCGTACTTGGATCATATGCACTTACGATTGGAATTCTTGTAAGAATCCGTAACTAGTAGAAATCATTAAGGTAAACCCAACCATAGCATTAAACATCAATTCCCTTTTATCCCATATGTAAACAATCCCCTTACTTGGGTGCATGTTTCTGTCACTCTCGCCACCCACTATAAGTTAATCATAAATATATTGCAAACCCTCGAGCGGGATTCCTTCATGTGTGCGCCTCATGGAAGGCACCTTAGGACACCACAAAAATCAAACATAGAACTCAAACCAATCACGATCATCAATCAACCTATAGGACAAAAGAAATCGACTCAAACATGATAGGATAGATACACGTCATTGGATAATAATATATAGCATTAAGCACCATGTTCGAGTAGAGATTTTAGAGAGGAGAAGAGGTTTCAAACTTCTGCATAGAAGGGGAGAGAGTGGTGGTGACGGCGGAAAAGTTGTTGGTATAGATTTCCATCATGATGGATGCCTCGGTGGTGCTCTGGCGCCACCTGGAAAGAGGGGGAGAGAGACCCCTCCTTCTTCTTCTTACTTGGCCTCATACCTAGGTGGGAGGAGAGTTTCCCCTTTGGTCCATGGCCGACATGGCTCCCGGAGGGTAGGAGCCCCTCCGAGATTGGATTTCTCTCTCTATTTCTCTCCTATTTTCGCGACAGTTTTCTGAGCCATTCATCATTTCTTAAATATCCGGAGATCTGTAACTCAGATCGGGCTGAATTTTTTTAGGGGATTTTTATCGTGAAAATATATTTCTTGCGGCGGAAGGAGAGCCCCAACCAAATTAAGGGGGAGCCACCAGCCATTAGGGCGCACCCTGTTGGCTTGTGACTCCCTCGGGCACCGTCTTGTGTTGATTCCGACTCTCAAAATTCACATATATTCCAAAAGAATCTCTGTAAATTTTGATTGTGTTTGGACTTGTTTTGATATTGAATTTCTGTGATACAAAACACACACAAAAAACAGGAAATGGGACTGGGACTGGGCAGTGGGTAAGTAAGTCACTCCAAACAATATTATAAAATGTCCCCAAAAGTATATGAAAGTTGTAGAATATTAGCATGAAACAATCAAAAATTATAGATACAATGGAGACGTATTAGCGGCGATGGAGGAGGCCATGCGATCAATTGCCACGGGTGTCCTCTTAGGCTATCATCTTGGCTCTCCCACTTCCCGCTAAGGCTCGTGCTGAGGGACCAAACTGTCACAGACCACTTGACAACCTAATGTGCGGTGAAGGGCGTAATTATTAGGATGGTGAAGCTGGAGAAGGACACAAACTCCAAAATGCTTCAATCCCGTGTGTCCTAGGGGTCTCCGTCCTGGGAGTTATTGCTCTCTATTTGCTACTCCATCCATTCATTTTTATAAGACGTTTCGGATAGCACACATTGAACTTTTTTGACTGCTGTCTGAAATGCTTCAACGTCTTATAAAAGTGAACAAAGGGAGTATTTTTTTCCTTTTCCTTTTTGATTGTTCATCTAATTGTAGTTTGTTTGTTTAATGTATGATTATTATGCCATATTTCGTTAAGTTGGTGAGGAAAAAAGAATGAAACCCAACAACCAGGGCAAGCGGTCCGCGCGAGAGAGATCCCGGGAACTTTTCCTAGGCGGAAGGCACAACACACTACAACAGCTTCGCCTCAAAAGGGGAAGGAGCAGAGGCTTTTGGTGGCCAAGGGAAGTGTTCTATTGAACGGGACAGGACCCGAGAGCTTTCCCCTCGCTCACGTGGGGTGAGTGTTTCTAAATCTACTATAGGGCATTTAACACCTTGGCCATAGCTTCTAGGAAATGACTCGTGCGGTAACACTAGTGGAGAACTGGCCTATTGTCGTGGGTCGTAAGGGTCATTAGTGCCGGTTCTCGAACCGGCACTAAAGGGTGGGGAGTAAAGCCTACCTCCCCTTTAGTGTCGGTTCAACACGGCCCGGCACCAAAGGCCCTCCACGTGGTGTTAACGGTGCCGTGGGATGGGGGACCTTTAGTCCTGGTTGGTAACACACCAGCTTTCAACCTTTTCACAGTTCATTTGAAGTGATTTTCAATTTCAGGGTCAGTTTGTTGAAAAAATCAGTAAATGCATGAAAAATAGCAAATGAACTCAGAAAGGGTTGAAAAGTGATGATGTGGCTTTGAATGCTGCATTTTGAACACACACAAAATATGGAGTTAAAATAAGTTAAAAAAATGAAATGCCTTTGTAACAAGCAAGTTTTCGTTCGAAACCCTGATACTTCGAAAGAGATTGTCCATTTTGTACACGAAGTGCATCCACTTTTGCCATAACCCTCTCAACTTTTTATAACATGCTATGTGGGTGAAATGATGATACCATGCCAACTTTCAACCTTTTCATAGTTCATTTGAAGTGCTTTTCAATTTCAAGGTTATTTTGATGAAATAAAATCAGTAAGTGCATGTAAAATAGCAAATGAAGTTAGAAAGGGTTGACAATTGCTGATGTGGCTTTGAATGCTGCATTTTAAACACACAAAAAGTATAGAGTTCAAAGAAGTTAAAAAAATGAAAAGCCTTTGTAGCAGGCGAGTTTTCGTCCGAAACCCTGATACTTCGAAAGAGATTGTCCATTTTGCATACGAAGTGCATCTAGTTGTTGCCGTAACCCTCTCAACTTTTTATAACATGCTATGTGGGTGAAATGACGATACCATGCCAACTTTCAACCTTTTTAGAGTTCATTTGAAGTGCTTTTCAATTTCAGGGTTATTTTGATGAATAAAATCAGTAAGTGCATGTAAAATAGCAAATGAAGTCAGAAAGGGTTGAAAATTGATGATGTGGCTTTGAATGCTGCATTTTAAACACACAAATTGTATGGAGTTCAAAGAAGTTAAAAAATGAAATGCCTTTGTAACAGGCGAGTTTTCGTCCGAAACCTTGATACTTCGAAAGAGATTGTCCATTTTGTACACGAAGTGCATCTAGTTGTTGCCGTAACCCTCTCAACTTTTTATAACATGCTATGTGGGTGAAATGATGGTACCATGCCAACTTTCAACCTTTTTAGAGTTCATTTGAAGTGCTTTTCAATTTCAGGGTCATTTTGCTGGAAAAAAATTAGTAAATGCATGAAAAATAGCAAATGAAGTCAAAAAGGGTTGAAAAGTGATGATGTGGATTTGAATGCTGCATTTTGAACACACACACAAAATATGGAGTTCAAATAAGTTAAAAAATGAAATGCCTTTGTAACAGGCAAGTTTTCGTCCGAAACCATGATACTTCGAAAGAGATTGTCCATTTTGTACACGAAGTGCATCCAATTTTTGCCGTAACCCTCTCAACTTTTTAGCACATGCTATGTGGGTGAAATGATGATACCATGCCAACTTTCAACCTTTTCAGAGTTCATTTGAAGTGCTTTTCAATTTCAGGGTTATTTTGCTAAAATGAAATTAGTAAGTGCATGGAAAATAGCAAATGAAGTCAGAAAGGGTTGAAAATTGATAATGTGGCTTTGAATGCTGCATTCTGAACACATAAAAAGTATTGAGTTCAAATAAGTTAAAAAATGAAATAACATAATAAATAGCAAAAATGAACATAGATGCGCTGAAATCAGACTGGCACAACATATAAGGGCATCTATTTTCAATTTGGGAGGAACAAAACAAGAAAGAGAGGGGTGGGCTTATAAACCGGTTCGAGCGCCCCTCGCTTGGCAAGGTGGGACTAAACTCCCACCACAGCCACGACCAACCTTTAGTCCTGGTTGGTGGCTCCAACCGCGACTAAAGGATATCCTATAGTCGCGGTTGGAGCAACCAACCGGGACTAAATGTTCCCGTGGGGCCACAGGCTGATGCCAGCCTGCCACCACACCTTTAGTGCTGGTTGGTGCTACCAACCGGGACTAAAGGTCCATTTCTAACCGGCACTAATGATCCCCGTCATGAACTGACACTAATGATCACATTAGTGCTGGCTCAAAAGCCAACCGGGACTAATGATGCGGACAAAAGGTCGGTTTTCTACTAGTGTAAGGTTCCCGGGAGCATTCCTATCATGGGACATTATGCTTTGTTGTGTCTCCGCCACATGGATGAGTAGCAGTGGGGTGGCAACCAGAAGGAAGAGGTATGTTGGGTATGGAACCGAAAACTTTCCAATGTGCAGGCGGGGCATCCGGCTGCGCCCCCCCCCCCCCATGAAGGAAGGAAGGTAGGAGCCAGCAACGTGAGGAAAGCGGTCCATGCGGGAGAGATCCCGGGAATATTTCACATCACAACTGGCACAACACATCGAGTTACCCAGTTTTGACAACGGTCAGCCTACAAGATGCAACAGGCGTATCATCATGGCTTGGTCTTGGTGGCCGGTAATAGGCCCTCTTCTTGGTATGCTTCGGGGTGCATAGCCAGCTAAAGAGTGTCACGTCGCTCCCGAGCTGCCTCCTGGGCCTCTGCCAGAGACATAGGAGAAAAGTCGGTGTGGGCCTTGGCTGCCCATGGTTTCTTGGGTGTAGGACTCCCCCACGGCGAATTTACAGCCCTACACCACCCAGGAGGGCAACGCGTAGCCACGGGGCAGCGGGAAGAGACCCTGTTCAGGCAGATCCATCTGGGCACGTGTAATAGGGTGAGGACCCTATTCAGTGAAAAGCTTGCCAGATCAGGTGCTCGAGGGAACGAGTAAGGTGGACGCAAACAACTAGAGATGCCTGAGTACCCTACCTAGCGCTCCAAATGTTGGTTTCTAAGAACCTATATATGTGTTGTGGTCAACAACCCTTCGAGAGTTCGACCAGGGATTGAACTCGTTCAATTATCCTAACTCTTGAGAGATATGTAGTAGATGAACACGAAGAAATATATAGGTTCGGGCCACCTTCTTGGTGTAATACCCTACTCCTACTTAGTTGTATTGCAATGGTAGAGAGCTACAATGCATGTTACAATGGTGAAGTTGACCTATGCATCTCTTCTTTGATAGAAAGATCGACCCTTTGAGAAGCCATGGTCTCCTCTGTTTATAGTGTCGAGAAAGGGCTTGTCGGAGGCTCATAATTGTCGAATATACACTCCAATAGGCTAGTATAACCTATACCAAGATTGTATGGTCATTCATGGCATGCCTGCACGAGCGATGATGACTGAGGGAGTCCTGGATTAGGGGGTCCTCAGATAGCCGACCTATTGTTTATGGGCCGGACTGTGTGGGCCGCAAAGGGAGCATCGGACGATCAAAGACCACCTATGCCAAATGGAAGTTTCGAGAAGCCCTGACATATTCTCCAAGTTATTAGTTGTAGTTAAGCATGTTTATTTCTTCGACACATAATTGACCATGTGTAAACCTAGGGCACCCTCAGCGTCTATATAAGCTGGAGGGTTTAGGGGTATAGTAGGACAACTCATCTAGGGTTAGCTATTCGATCTCGGGGTAGATCAACTCTGTAACCCCCTACGTCATTAATACAACCAAGCAGGACGTCGGGTATTACCTCCATAGGACGGCCCGAACCTGGGTAAATCTGTGTCCCCTTCGTCTCCTGTTACCATCGATTCTAGTCTCATAGTCCGGGACCCCCTACTAGAGATCCACCGGTTTTGACACCGACATTGGTGCTTTCATTGAGAGTTCCTCCGTTAGCACCGAAGGAATCGATGTCTCACCTCGTCACGAGTAGCGAGATCTGCATCCAGGGGACTCTCGCCCCCGATTAGAGTCTCATCGGCAATGACATCTTATCCCATGCTAACCCGATCAGCTGTCATGGCTAGATCGGAAGCTTTCCTCCCAATCAGAGTATCAAGTTCGAAACCTTAGAGTTCATGGCTGATTTACGGGGAACATTTGTTCTAATGGAACCTTCAACCTTCAAAGAAAAACATGTAAGTCCATACGCCTTGACGCCAAAGACATCAGGTCCCATGGTTGGATGGAACACAAATCCGCTCCGGCATAGCTCTAGAACCGTCATGCCGCTCGAGGAATCCACTCGTATCGGCGACACGCATCCTGCCATCGCCTCGTTCTTAAATGATTTGTTGCATAGGATCGAAGCTATGCGTATATCGGATGACCAGGTTACGATCTTTGATCGGCTTGGGATCAGATCCGATGACAGGGAGATTCATGTCCCTCCGGTCACCCACCTTATCTCTACTATCGAGTGTCCAGTTGCGGATTCTGCCTGACAGCCGGAATTAAAAACCGTTTATACCCCAGTCCTCGATCACCGAGACTATGTCAGTGAGCCAGAGGCAGGGAATCATTCTGAAGCCCGACTGTCACCGGTTCGGGATCCTTCGCACGACTCGGAAACTGTAGTTCCGAACACTCAATGCGGCATGGGATCGAATTTTTTCCCACCCACCACCCAAGATGACCATCCAAGTATTGCACCAAAGCCCGTGTCTTCGGACTTTCGAGATATCAAGCAACTACATGGAGAATCAGTCCATCACTTTTGGGCTAGACTCCTACTCACTAGGAGCAGAGTAAAAGGTCTTAGTGACCAAGATATGACGGAAATTTTCATTCGCAATTGCCATGATGAAGGGATCCTTAATGCCCTGGCCTGCCGACACATAAGTGACTTTATGGAGTTATCCGATTTGGTAAAAAAGTATTGTGCCATGGAGAGCGTCTGGCAATCCAAACAACTGTTTTCGGAACCAACTCTCCCCTAACACCCTAGAGGAGCTCAGAAAAAGAGGATACCTCCAAAGCGGACAGCCAGTACAAACCCGTCGAAAAGAGAAATAAGCCACTTTTAGGGACCGGCACTGTCCTCGACGGACTACTAGACAAGCCTTGCCCTATACATTCCGTGTTGTTAAGCACAAACCTGACTCACAACCTTAGATCTTGCTGGGTCATAAGGCAAGTCGCAAAAAGCGTCGAGGCCACCCTTGAAACACCTCCGTCGAGTAGGCGCTCTCCTTTGCCGCCTGGATACAATACTAAAGTCCTGACAGTCTACGAGACCTTCCCCTCAAGGAACAGGCGTAAAAGTGCTCTTTGAGAACTCGAACAGGTCTACCATGTGGTAGCCACTTGCCCATCGGCGGACATACCGATCACTTTCGGGGACACTGACGAGCCGCCCATTCTTCCCGGTCACTCACCGGCTGTACTAGTCTTGAACCCCATCATTGATGGACACAAGATACATAAAGTGCCAATGGACGGCGACAGTGGTCTAAACCTTATATACGAAGCCACCCTAGAAAAAATGCAGTTGGACCGATCCCGCATCGAACATAGCAACACAACCTTCCGTGAAATTATCCCAGGGAGAGAGGCGTGTTGTTCCGGATGTATCATCCTAGACGTAGTGTCCGACACTCTCGAAAACTACAATCCAAAGAAATTGTCTTCCACATCGTCCCTTTCCCGAGTGGCTATTATGCCCTATTGGGATGTGACGCCTTTGCAAAGTTCCAGGCTATACCCCATTACAGGTACATGAAACTCAAAATCCCAGGACCAAACGGAGTGATCACGATTGCTAGTGATCCGAAGATAGCCCTTTGGGCCAAAAATAAAATGGTAGAGCTTGCCCTCGAGGCATTAGCGGAGACTTTTGCTGCTGAAGAATTGACCGCATTACGATCGATAGTTAATAGGGACGACATAATCCTTAGCAAAAGGCCCAAGTCCACGTCCTTGAAACCCGCACACGAAATCGTCAAATTTCAGGTACATCTGACGAACCCCAATAAGACAACGTCCATCGGAGCCCAGCTTGCCCCCCTTGTGGATGAAGCACTACGGAATCTCCTTCGTGAAAATTGGGACATTTTTGCTTGGCATCCCTCCGATATGCCCGGGATCCCAAGACGGCTTGCCGAACATAGTCTATACATTACCCCAGGCTTTAAGCCCGTGAAATAGACTCTGTGCCGCTTCTCCGAGCCCAAACGGCAAGCCATGGGTGAAGAATTAGCTAAACTACTCGAGGCTCGATTTATTTGGGATATTACACACCCCGAGTGGTTGGTAAACCTCGTGACGGTTCCCAAGAAAGACAAGTCCTGGCGACTGTGTGTCGATTTCAAAGACCTTAACAAAGCCTACCCCAAGGACCCTTTCCCATTACCACGCATAGACCAGATTATTGATGCCATAGCCGGACACGATTCGTTGTGTTTCCTCGATGCTTACGCCAGATGCCATCAAATTAAAATAAAGGAATGCGACCAAGCAGCTAGCACATTCATCACCCCCTACGGGCCATGCTGCTTCAACATGATGCCTTTCGGGCAAAAAACGTTGGCGCCACATAGCAGCGCATGATTTAGACCTGCCTTGCAACATAGGTCGGTAAGACTACCGAGGCATACATGGATGACATGGTAATAAAAACCAAATAAGTCAGCCAATTGATCAACAACATATGGTAAACCTTTGCCAGTCTACACGAATATGATATATGACTCAATCCGGAAAAATGTGTATTCGGAGTTCCCTTTGGTAAACTACTTGGATTCATCGTCTCCCAGAGAGGAATAGAGGCAAATCCAGCTAAAATCCATGCTCTATCGGAACTTGCCATCCCCATAGAGTTGAACCACGTCCAGAGGCTAGCTAGGTGCATAGCGGCTATAAGCCGCTTTATCTCCTGCCTCTGTGAAAAAGCTTTACGCTCTATAAGCTGCTGAAACAGACCAACAATATCGAATGGACCGATGAAGCAACGGTTGCGTTAGAAGAAATCAAAACACTACTGGCAACTAACCCCATACTCACGGCACCAGGCGCCGATGAGCCCATGTTATTATACATATGGGCCACCAACAAAGTTGTCAGCGCGGTGCTCATCATTGAATGATATGAGGAGGGACACAAATTCTGGACTCAGAAACGGGTATTTTATGTGTCAGAGGTGCTAACGCAGTGCATGTTCAGATACCCACATTACCAAAAAATAGCCTATACAATATTTATGGCGTCGAGGAAACTCAAACAGTACTTCCAGGAGTGTGCAGTAACGGTGGCGTCCGAGGTCCCCCAGAATGATATAATAAACAACAGGGTCGCCACTGGCCGCATAGGCAAATGGGCCATTGAGCTCCTTCCCTTCGAAATAACCTACAAGCCACATCGTGCCATTAAATCTCAGGTACTGGCGGACTTACTGGCTGAACGGACAGAGGCCGAGATCCCCAAGGAATATAGTACAAACTCCCATTGGACAATGTACTTCGATGGATCCAAGACCCTGGTCGGACTGGGGGCTGGAGTTATCCCCACATCCCCCACAGGCGACAACATGCGATATGTGTTGCAAATTATGTATGCCGGCTCCAACAATGCAGCTGAATACAAAGCTCTTCTTCATGGTCTTCTGATGGCGGTGTCAATGGGCATACGACGGCTAGAGGTACGGGGAGACTCAAACTTGGCCATATCCCAAATTAACGGTGAGTTCGATGCCAAAAACCCGAAGATGGTGGCATATAGAAATGTCGTCCTCAAGATATCTGCTCAGTTCGAGGGGTTGGAATTCCACCATGTCGCTCGCGACAACAACCAAGCCATCAACATACTGGCCCGTATGGGAGCCAAGTGTGATCCTGTCCCGAGAAACACCTTCCTGGAGCATCTCTTTAAGCCCTTTGTACTATGGCAGGAAGACAACAATGGCGTCGGTCCGAATATGGCGGACGAAGTTGTTCCCCCCATAAACGAATCAGATGATGGCATTATCGGCGGCCCCACGATGAACGAAACACCCTCAGCTCAGGAGGTAATGGAAGTTATAGCGCCATGGACAGAGCCCTTCCTCGCTTACCTTCGTCACAAGGAACTCCCCGACGATCAAACCAAGTCATGACGCATAGTTCGGCGATCCATGGCCTAGAAAGTACACGAGGGTGAGTTATACAAGAAAAGCACAACCGGAATATTACAGCGGTGTATATCCAAGGAAGAAGGATGGGACTTCCTCGCCAAAATCCACGCAGGCATGGGCGGCCATCACGCCACGGCAAGATCCCTTGTCAGCAAGGCCTTCCGAGATGGTTTCTTTTGGCCCACAGCTCGGACGGACGCCCAGTCACTTGTCCAACATTGAGTAGGGTGTCAACTCTTCATAAATCAAAGCCACATGCCCCCAACAGCTCTTCGGACTATCCCGGATACTTGGCCCTTTGCGGACTGGGAGCTGGACATGGTCAAACCACTTAAAGGGGGGCATAGAAAAATAAATACCTACTGGTCATGATTGACAAGTTCACCAAATGGATAGAAGCAAAGCCCATCAAGTCGGCTAGATCTGGACCAGGGATCGACTTTATATCCAATGTGGTACACCGTTGAGGTGACTCGCATAGTATCATAACGGATAATGGATCCAACTTTATGGCCCAAGAGGTCAAGAACTGTTGCGCAAAAATGGCATAAAGCTCGACTACGCGTGAGTATATCATCCGCAAACCAATGGACAGGTCGCACGAGAAAACGGTCTCATTATGAGTGGCATTAAGCCACGTTTGGTCCGGTCTCTTCACGATTCCGACAGTCATTGGGTGGAGGAACTCGACTCTGTTCTATGGGTCATGTGCACCACCCCGAACAGATCAATGGGTTACACACCATTCTTTATGGTCTATGGGGCGGAAGCAGTCCTCCCTTGCGACATTATTCTCGACGCACCAAGAGTGCTCATGTACGAGGAAGGAGGCCGAGTTGGATTGGCAGGACGACTTAGACGCCTTGGAGGGAGAGTGCAACATAGCTTTCGCTCGCTCCACTTTTTACCAACAGCAAGCTTGATGTTACCAAAGTAGGGAGGTCAGGGCAAAAGCATACAATGTAGGCAAACTCGTCCTACGACTCCCGGAGAAACAGAAGCATAAACTCAACCCCAAATGGGAGGGTCCTTTCATCATCGACGAAGTACTCACGGGAGGTTCCTATCGTCTTCGGAGTCCATCCAATAACCGCCTTGAACCAAACCCATGGAACGCAACTCGTCTTCGGCGCTTCTACAGATAAACCGGTGTCATCTAACACCACTATATTTTTTCCTTTTTCCTCTTGTTCATTTTTCCTTTTTTCTTCTTCCCTTCCCATTTTGCTTTTTGACAAGGCCAATCTCTTTTCTTTCCCTATGTTCGGTTGAACCGATCGTGTAGTAAATATTATCGACATACACCATAAAGTGTTAGATACGTACACAGTACGTGGGGGATTCTTCTAGTAGCCAATTTTTTACAAATATTTGCTCACACTTATCGTGCCCACATGTTTCTTTTGTCATTTTCTAGCCATCATATGCATCAATTCAAACTAAGACTTTGCCAAGCTGGGTTGCCTCGCTCTTGTGATTACGCTCTATGTTCCCGATTGTTCGGCTAGAGAGTAAAGGGATCACCTCTGCCATTGTTATGACCGGGTCATCCGGACACTTATCTCAGACAGGTGAAGCCAAAAGCAAGCTATCTTACGTAGACAATTGGTCGGCTGTGAGGGAAACACCTTATATGGCTCCGGTCGTTATCATTCTTGTTTGGGTCTTTTCTTCCCAAAGAACAATTAGCCGCATACTACAAGTACGCGGACTTCTATCTACATTCTTCGTAGAGCCCCTACAAAAGGTATCGATAGAGGTACTATTTTCCTCGGAAGATGTTTCTTATGCTAAGCAGTAATATACCATATCTTTCTATGTGCTTTGTGTCTATTCACACCGCATGACTGGATTGCCTGGTTCCTCGAATACAGATCCCTCTTTTGGAGGGACAATTAAGGAGGAAACACTCCCAAGCTCTTCGCACGGGGGGGGGGGGGGGCGGAGCCGATGGCCGGTTAAGAAAGATTGTTTATACACAAGTACATATAAATTACATGTGCGACTGCTAATTGAGATTATCGATTATGGTATCAAGGGGCAGTCCTCTTGCGAAAGACAGGCTGCAGGCATCACCTGGTCATACACCAGGTGGACTGGCACTTCTTTTCCATCCGAGCCCATGGGACCAACCCGCGCCATGTGCTCGGGGTTAAGTCCGGTGAAACGGGTCTTGATCATTGCCCATGCTTCCCGTGCTCCCTCATGGCAAGCCGAAGTCTTCCATAGCTCGAACCAATTTCGAGCCCCCTTGAATCGATCCATGAGTGTGGCTAGCCCTGCAGGTGGATATTCGGCATGCCATAGTGCCTTCACCATTCATTTCATTGCTTTCCGCATGCGCCCGTGGAGAGAGATTAGCTCCTTCAGCGAGTCCCCCTGGTATGATCCGATCTCCTCTTCGGGATGCCTAGTTAGGAGGCCTATACATAAGGAAACACCATGCTTACTATTATTCCCTACATCACAAATATTTGCTGATAATAGAATCACACTTACCGAACATGCCCCTCTGAAGCTTTTGGTTTTCCTCCTGAGCTTGGGCCAACTGAATCTTCAAATTCTTAATTTCTTCGGCCTGCTTTTGGACAACAAGGCAACCAGCCTGGTGCTGGGACTCAGCATACCGCTGAGAGTCTTGGCTTCCTCCTGCCTTTCCATGTGCCCTATTAATTCGGCTGCTACACGGAATCCATGTGTCAAGTATGATAATACATTAAGATTAGTAGTAAATGTACACTAACCATGGGCTTCCTGCGTGAAGCTCTTTACTTGTGCCAGTTCATCCTTCACGGATTATACTTCCGTACTGCTCTCCTAGAGCTCCTTGGACAATTGCTCGGCATGTTGCTTTGAGGCATGCGTCAGTAGTCAAACAGTGCGAGGATCCTTAATTTGTTTGTTTCAAACCAAATTAAGGCTCGGGGGCTACTGGGCTTACACGAATGTTCGGATTCTATAAAAACCGATCACTTACCTGTATGCTGGTTGATATCAACTTCATAGCTTCGCCGAACCCAGCTCGGGCGGCAGCAAGGTGTGCATCCGTTGAGCGTAGGGCGCCGAACCCCTATTGGAGAAAATTCGGTGCCGCATGGCCTCCCATCATTGCTTGTGATGCATGGCACTCTCCACCTCCGATTTGGTGACGGATACACCATCACCAGAATCGGCAGGCGCCAGATTGGCCATGGGGGCTTCTATACCAGAAGCCGCATGGGCCGTGGCTCAGGATTTTCGGGCGTCTCCAGACACCTGGGTAACCTCTTCAGTAGGGAGGATTGGGCGTTTTGCCTAAGTATTTCTATGAAACTGACTGCTGTAAGACTCTATTGATCGCAACAATAAGCGGATAACCGAACAATGTACCTTCGGAATGAGCCGGCAGGTGGATTCATCCCCATGACCGGCTCTTTTACAGGATCCCTGTTGGCCTCTGACTCGGCCACAGCTTCGGCTGCCGGTGTATGGCGCATGGATCGGCAACGTTTGGGAGTCGGGACCGGCGTGTCCGAGGCACTCTTGGTAGCTGGCCTCTTGCGGGAGGAGCTTCTCTTAATGCCCGCTGTAGGGATGGAGAATGACCCGGGGTAATCAACAATGATAGCCACTAGGGATTGGATGATGCTATCCTAGAGATAGACTCTGTCTTCGAAGTCAAGTATAAGATCCAGGTCCTCGTTGAAACCAGGATCATTGTCGTGTGAATGGTTCTCGAGCTGTGGAGTCGCATAGTTGACTGTCTCGATAAAACTCCTGCATTCCTGTTCACGTCAGGCTTCGGTCAAATAAAGTGCGGAACGGAAACCTTGAACTATTTTCATGTTTGAAAGAGAAAGTCTTACCCATTCAATAGGATCGTGGGCCGAATATCCTTCCTTGGTTGCCTGCCGAACAAAGTCTTCTTGCTCTCCTTTGTACAGGTCAGCAAGTGCGGCGACTAACGTCATCGGATTGGTGAGCCCTTGCTTTCGTGAGAGCATGGTGTTGCTTGTCCTGTTGTATTGACACAAGGGGTGTACCCTTTGTTGGAGGGGCTGCACACACCGGGAGATGGCGACGACCATGATGTCAATCATGGTCAGTTGGTGGTGGGAGAGCATCCGCACCTGTGCGGCTAGGCGCCGCACATCGATGCTTTCCTCCTGGGACGAGCTCCTCGGCCGCCAGTTATACCTCTTCTTCGGGAGGACATCAGAGTATCCGGGAAGACTTGTCTGAGTTGGCTCGAACAGATGTACCTCTTCAATATAAAACCATTCCGAAGTCCATTCTTCGGATTTCTTTGGTGTGCCTGCCGGATACCCCATCCCCGCCATGCCGCACACTTCGGCTCCGCCGACCTCCAAAATTATCTTATCCCGAGTTCGAGGGACGAGACAGAAGTATTTCCTCCACAAATCAAAATGTGCTTCGCACCCCAAGAACATCTCGCAGAGAGCGACGAAGCCTGAGATGTGTAAAATGGACCCTGGTGTAAGGTGGTGGAGTTCGATCCCATAGAACTCTAGCAACCCCCTTAGGAACGGATGGATTGGAAACCCAAGGCCTTGGAGGATAAAGGGGATGAAGCATACGTGCTCCCCCTTGTTAGGATTGGGGAAATTCTCGTCAAAAACTTTGTCGCCGTAACAAAGTAGACCTGCGCGGGTTGCCGCCAGATCTGAACAAGGAAGATACCCCTGGGTCTCCAAATTACGGAGCCGCAGGACTGTAATGGAACAGCTGGTCCAGTCCCCTGGGTGTGAGCCGTAGGGACGTGCGGAGGAGCTGGGGGCGTTAGCCATGTTTTGCGTGGAGCTTCCACTAGGAGTTTCTTTCGACGGGGAGGAAGAGAATGTGGTATGATCCACGGTTTTGTTTGATTAAATGGGTGGTGCCTTTGTTATGGAGGGGTAAGATCATAACAAACACTGACCACTCGCATCCCCAAAATGCGTGAAAATCGAGGAACACGTGCAGTTATTATAATGAACCTACGCCCGTGACGCCTGGGATCTTACCGAAGACTGGTCGGTTGCCGAACAAGGAGGGATGAGGGACTCGCATCACAAGCCAAAGATGACGACATGAGGAGATTGACTGGATATATATCCGCATTGAAGGCTAGTCCGGGGGCTACTGAGGGAGTCCTGGATTAGGGGGTCCTCAGATAGCCTACCTATTGTTTATGGGCCGGACTGTGTGGGCCGCAAAGGGAGCATCGGACGATCAAAGACCACCTACGCCAGATGGAAGTTTCAAGAAGACCTGACGTATTCTCCATATTATTAGCTATAGTTAGGCATGATTATCTCTTCGGCATGTAACCGACCATGTGTAAACCCAGGGCACCCTCGGCGTCTTTATAAGCCGGAGGGTTTAGGGTATAGTAGGACAACTTATCTTGGGTTAGCTATTTGATCTCGAGGTAGACCAACACTGTAGCCTCCTACATCATCAATATATCCAAGCATTACGTAGGGTATTGCCTCCATAGGAGGGCCCAAACCTAGGTAAATCTGTGTCCCCTTCGTCTCATGTTACCGTCGATTCTAGTCTCACAGTTCGGGACACCCTACCCGAGATCCGCCGGTTTTGACACCGACAATGATGTCCTTCCTAGACTATGCGATATCTAGTGGATACTTACATGTTTCCTATGGTATTCGCCAAGCTGCAGCGTTGTATGGGTACTATAGAGGTGTAAGCTGTAGGTGAATCTTACTATAGACATAGTTGATGGCTTCGTCCACACAGAAGCCATCCAAGGAGGTGTACCGAGCAAGGGTTTTGACCCAATATGCCAAGACGAGGGAATCCTCTTCCGAGGAAGGTCCACGCATCCTCCCGGGTGGATCCCGCGAGGGAATGCCACCGTGCATCGGGAGTCCCTCCTCGGTATATACGATAATGGGACACACCTGCTAGGTATTGCCAAGTCCTTCAGAGCCAGACTTTCTCTATATGCAAGGTCCATCAATCTCACAAGGAGACATTGGAAGAAGCACTGGACCCACTAGATATCCTCTTTTTATGTGTAGTCATGGGTGTGATCCAAAGGTTGAAGAGACGGGGGACGGATGGCCTAGAATTTTGGCACATCCGCATGATAGTTTTTTCCATTCATAACTACATCGTGGAGCATGTAACTGCATCATGGCGTACATAACTGCATGATGGCATTGCACGTGGTGCAACCGCATGCATATGGTACCCCAAATGTATGTGATCATGCACCAGCACCAATCGTTTGCAGCACGCACAGGGATGCTAGCAGAGCGCGCCATGGCCGCCTCAACCGCAAGCAACCAGATGCATAGAGCAGTTGAACACGTAGGGAATGTTCGTATACAAGTCGGCCGACGGTTTTGAGTCGCCGGGTCCTAGGAATACGACATCGCGCTTCACATCACACCATGGGCGAACGATCATTCACGATGCCACATAGAGAATGGTCGATTTGTATATAATATAATTGTATATGTTTTTTTATTAGTAATTGTATGTGCACACATCATTTCATCCTCCTCTCACGTCTTGTTAGCGCAATGCTGGCAGAGGATTCTAGTCCAGCTGTGAGCACCGCAGGTGCATTTCATTTAGCCATGCGTCTGCTCGACGAGGCGTATGTGAGCCCATTCCAGCGTGAACATGCAGGTTCCCACGTGTTGCCGTGCAGGCTTCCCGCTCATCTCGGCAAAATCGCCCAAAACCCCAATGCTTGTCGGACTTCTATATACACCCTCATAGTCGGTGACTCTGCATCACATTCATCCCTCCCTTTTCTTAGCTTATCTCATTTGCTTCACCCTAATCTCCAATAGCATCGGTACGTCATCGTCGCTCGACCACTCCGCGAGAGGACAGATCCAGCTGGAGGCTGCATTGCTTCGACGGCATAGTCCTCGGAAGCATGTACTGCATGTGGCGACATTGTTGGGTGTGCGCACACCACCCACCACAAGCTCCATCATGCATGTCTGAAGTCAGCTTCTGCCACAACCGTCATTTCCACCACCCCACCGTCAGTCGCCTTGGTCGCCACCCCACCATCGATTGCTGGAGGCATCACTCGCTTTGCCTCCACGGGGAGAAGGTGGGAGGTGGAGGTCATCAAAGGCCAGTATCTTGGCATTTGTGTCAGCAAACTTGCTCGGTACATCAACTTCTTAGGGGAGGAGGAGGAGTGCTAGGTCGAACAGGCAACGCAACTAACCGTCGTTATGGCCGCAGCAGAGGCCACTGCAGTGGCGCGGATTGCTGAGATCAACGAGGAGTCCCACCAGTTCGAGGAGGCGCATTAGGATCAACGGAGGGAAACATCAATAGGTGACGAATTCCACTCCTCCAGCTCGTTAGTAGGCTCCTCCTCCGCTTCCTCTTACTGTGCATGCCCGGCAGATGAGAGGCTATTGGAAGTATTACAAAGCCCTTCTGCAGTAGCTACAAATTAGCTACGTTAGGGGCTATTTTGTTTAGTTCATCTTACTATAGATATGGTTGAACTGTACCACATACTTAAAAGTAGCTTGTGTATATAGTTGAACTAGCTATTTCAGTAATCGATGATGATGATGATGTTATTGTTGATGTTGATGATGATGTTGAAATAGAACCTGACATTGAGCTTGATGACCCACCTCCTAAGACTAAAAGTTATGATGAAAAGGAAATTGTTTCTAGGAAGCAAAACCATTGGTACAAAAACTCATGCCTTTTCCTAATAAACTTTAAAATCTAAAGATGAGGATGTTTTACTCATTTTGTTCAATTCTTAGACCTCCATTTATGCAAGTACCTTTGACTTATGCTATGAAAATGCCTCCTTATGCTAAATACATGAAAGATATTGACACCTATAAAAGAAAACTTTATGAGGCTGAAATTTCTACTATGCTTGCTAATTAGTATTTCAAAGGAAAAATCATGATAGGCTAGCGGATTCAAGGATACTTACTATACCATGCTCTATTAAGAATAATAATGTCAGGACTGATTTATGTGACTTAGGAGTTGGTGTTAGTGATATGCATCTTTCGCTTTATAAAAGACTTGATTTGAATAAGTTGATACCGACTGAAATTAATTTGTGAATGGCTGACAAGTGTACTAATATTCCTATTGGAATGTGTGAGGATGGTCCGGTTGTGGTTGCCAATGTTACTATCTTTATGTACTTTGTTATTCTCGATATGCCCAAGGACGACAACATGTCGGGTATCCTTGGAAGAACTTTACTTAATGCTGCAAGGGTTTTTATTTAATATAATAGAAGCAAGTTCCATTTTCATGTCAATGGCAATGACCATGAAGTTTACTTCCCGAGGAAGCCAAATAAAATAAACTGTCTCAACTCTATTGAGAAGTTTATGACTATCGCTGTTGGAACAGTTGAATTTCCCATTCTAGTTCAAGAAAAGAGATATCAAACTATTATGATTGGAACCATCCCTATCCAAGTGGAGGTAACTCAGTGTTATACAAAAATTCCTCGATCTTATGCCACTCAGAAATAGTTTGTTAATAGCACTTGATCAACCTTATTAACAGATTCTTTTTAAAAGCATGTTATCGACGAATTTCGTAAGCACAACTTTATGTAACTACAATTACTACATGTTACTTTTAGTTTTAATAATTTTTAAATGTACTAGAATATACCCTTTTACTAGTTTTCTAAAATTTCTATGCAATAATATGTCTTGGAAAAAAGTTGTTAGAATTGCCTAAACAATTAACATGTTTTTTATCAAATAAATAAGAAATTTTGACGTAAAAAATACCAAAGGATGGTTAACCCTGGGCCCACTAACCAAGGCGGCGTGTCATGTGGTCATGTGTGGCCCACATGAACCTCATCACTTGGTGCTTGTGCCTCTGCCTTCTTCCTCCTCCAATTCTTTGTTCTTCCTCCATAGCTCGTGTTCTTGCTGCCGAAATTGAGATTTTCAATCACTTTGCTCAGAGCTTTGTTTTCGAAACTGTTGGCGGGATTGCTCCCTGGTATGCGAGTCCTTCATTGCTCCAATTAGTGTTCGCTCTAGTGGTTTATTCTTTGCTTATTTTAGATGTTGTTGGTGGCCATGAATATGAGCTTGCATGCCGAATTTATTTGGTCCTAAGTAGTTCCGATGCAGAGATTAGTCTCTATGTACTTGCAGGAGAGGTGGCTATCAGTTTTATTAAGTTTTGTGCACCTTGTATGAGTTTGTCAATAAATTTCATAAAAGAAAAAATGTTCAAGAGGATATTCTGAGGGGGTTCCCCAAGCCATAGTCTTACGAGAGCAACATACCATGAGCCCAAGGACAACTTTCTATGGGACACGGAAGTATAAGCCTGTGAGTGCCCATGTGACACTTTCATGCATGGTGTTTGTATCAGACAAGATTTCATGTGATTTGTGGAAAATGCTCAGATGAGTAACCTCCTATGAGATAAGTGTGCTTAGTACTATCGCATCACTGATTTATTTATGAGTTTTTTAATATATACCTCACTGTACTATGTCTTGTTGTGTTCTCTTCCTATATGAAACATCTTATAGTTTGTACCTAGAAGAGTTACGTTATGCCTGTAAAATTCCATTTTGGGTATCATGCAAGGAACCTCGAAAGTGCGGTGCTTAATGGTTTCTTAGGAGAATTTTCAATGGTGAACTAGGGGAGTTACACAAACCAGAATTTGCATCATTCATTTCCTTCTGTGTGAAACTTTATAGGAAAATGCATGAGTGATAAACATTACCCTACTGCCACTTGCGCTCGTGACGTAAGTTTCCTACAATCTTCCTTCATGGTAATTGAGATTTTAATTTAGGTGCCTTCATCGGTCATCGCATATGTAGAAACGCAGTTGTGAAATTTATGGAGGGATTTATACCACATGAATTTCTACTCGTCTTGGTGTTCCTATTAGAGCTAATGACTATGAACTCCCTACTAGTTTTCTAGATTATAAGACCATGCACTTTCATATGTTTATTGAGTGTGGAACAAATGATCACAGATATAAGCCAATAATTGAGATGTATCGTTCCCTTATTTTCACCTTGCCCGCTCCTGCCTTGTTTGATTATCAGGAAAAACAAATATATGTTGTGAGTGAGGAGGAGGCCAACACAGTGCGAGCGACAGAAGTCATCCGTTTGGCGGAGGCTAACTTGCAGAATGCTAGGGGAAGAGTTCCCCATGATTGATCCCCCTACCGTAACCAATTTAGGGCAAAACCCTAAGCTTAGGGGTGTACATATTCTCACGGACATTTCATTCATGTATCAAAATTTCATTATATTTGTCGGTGTTCATCATTTTGTTTGTATATCCACGTTTCACTTTCTTTTGCGTGTTTGACAAAATTACTATCAAAAAATATTTATTGCATCCTTTTGTTTTTCTTATGTTTGTTTACGAGTTTGTTTCATAAAAATAAAATCCAAAAAAATTCATTTCTTCTTTTTTTTGCTCGGAGTTCCTCGGTGTAAACATTTTATCGCTTTCTCCTTTTCTTTCTTCTTTCTCTTTCTTCAGAGAAAATAAACCAAAAACTTCAAAAGCATTTCAATGTGTTTCTCTGAACTCTTCCCAGTTGTTAATATATTCATAAAAAATAAAAAATAATTCTCAAATTTCTCTTTCTTTTCTTCATTGTCGCTTCTTTTTGTTGTTTTCTTTTCGTCCTTTCTTTGAAATTTTCTTTCATGTTCTTGTTTCAAACAGGGAGTAAACCCAAAATGATTTGCAAAGTATCACTGATCTTCTTTATTTTTGAATTAATGGACCCAAAAAATTCAGGTCTTCTCATGTATATAGGGTTGCAGATTTTAGTGCAGTTCACGATACACTTACACTATGTTATATTTTTTACATCATTCGGTCATGCAAGTGAAAAGCAATAATGACAACTATTTGGTGAAGTGATCATGGTGAAGAGTAGTTGGTATGAACTCTATTTGTTTTTTCTTCTAAATATGTTTTGACCAAGTAGTCTTGATTCAAATTATTATGAGTAAACATGTATATGATGACGATTAGAGTTCGTAATTGCTCATGCATAGCTAGGAGTGGATACTATTTAACCTAGGGTGTCAACATGCATTGAATTGATTATGATGTGGTATGTTGGGGCGGTATCCTCCTATGAACGGTTCATGAGGCTTGACTTGACACATGTTTACACATAATTATTGATTAAAAACCAATCTTTCCTTTATGATATTTACATTCAACATGTTCATATCCTCCTCATGTTTCTAATCAATGTTAATTATTCAAAATGCATGATTATGATTATTGTCGCTCTGTTTGGTCGCTTCCCTCTCTATTTGCTAGACTTTAACTGTACTAAGCGGGAATGTTGCTTGTGCATCCAAAATCTTGAAACCCAAGTTATGCTTAGAGTCCACCATATCAACCTACATGTGGTATTGCTTTGCCGTTCCATGTAATTTTGCATGTGTCACCCATGAATATTCAAATAAATATTCTTTTGTGTGCACCAACAAGCTCATAGGAGCAGTGCGGTATTCAATATCTTCCATGATAAGTGGACTACCTCATGAATAAATTTTTATTCAGTTGTTAATCTTGAGGAAGGATGTATATTTTTCCATATTCCCAAATCAAAAAGTCAAAATAAATATGTATATTTTTCCATAGACAATGATTGTTGGAGAGCACTCGTGAATTCGGCTAGCCATTGTTGTGTTAGTATGGTGGAAGGGAAACAAATTTTCCTTTATGTTTGGGAACCGCCTCAAATGTGTTTAGCATGGAAGATATTGGATATTCTAGCGTAACCGTGATAGGAAAAGCACGACCCTCAAAATACAACTATCTTTTTAAGCAATGAGATCTGGCACATAAAGCAAATCCCTGCTTCCCTCTATGAAGGGCATTTCCTTTTAATTTGTTAAGTCAGCACCTTCTCACTTCAAGCACCAAATTTGAGAGCGTTATTTTCATTCTTAGTTAACATGCATTTGTTCTAATTAATATCGGATGATAGCATGAATGGATCTTTTCTATGCTAAATTACACTGTTTAGTCCCTCCTTGAACTTCAGAGGTGCTCTGCATTTATGTTTTGCGGTCACATAAAGAGCTAGTGAGGTACTATCTCATTATATTGTATCATACTTATTTTAACAAAGTGTTGGTATTCGAGATATAGTATTAGTGCTTGCTAGTTGATTATGTCATTGATATGACTCAATAGGGATTTTAGGTGTTATCATATACAAGGTTAGTTCATGATCTTTGCTAAAAACCTGGTTACCAGTTAATCCTATATACAACAACAAAAGCAAATGATTTTGTAAATGCTTTTCTTTATCACTTTTAGTTTCCAAACACTTTATCACTGAATTGCTTAAGGATAAGCAATGAGTTAAGCTTGGGGGAGTTGATACGCCTTCATCATATCTGATTTCCAAACACTTTTGCTCTTGTTTTGGACTCCAATTTGCATGATTTGAATGGAACTAACCCCAAATGATGTTGTTTCCAGCAGAACTACCATGGTGTTATTTTTGTGTCAAAATAAAAGTTCTCTGAGTTGAACAAAACTCAACGGAGATTTTTGTGTGTAATATATAAAAAATATTGGGTCCAATATCTACCAGAGAGGAGCCACCTAGGAGCCACAAGCCCAGGATGAGCCCCCTCCCTCGGGGCACGCCATATGAGCTTGTGGTCCCCCTAGAGACCCTGCTGGCCTAATTCCAACTCCATATATATTGTGTTCCCGAGGAGAAATCAAAATAAACTTTAATCGCATTTTATGATATAGAGCTGTCACCAGCTCATGTTCTTCATCAGGAGCCCTAATCTGGAGTTCATTCGTGGCTTCGAAGGAAGGGATTCATCGCCATCGACATCAACAACCCATCTCCATGAACAATTTCATGGTGCTCGCAAACATGTGTGAGTAATTCCATTGTAGGCATACTGGATGTAGATGGGTTGGATGCGATTTCTTATGTAGTTTCGATTTTATTAGGGCTTGATCTCTAATATCCAATATGTTATGAGATTGATGTTGCTATGACTTTGCTATGCTTAATGCTTGTCACTAGGGCCCGAGTGCCATAATTTCATATATGAATACTTACTCTATCATTATTATATTTGATTTGATGATCTTACCTGCAAGTTGTATGCACCTCGTTCCGAGCCTTAGACCCCCCCAATGTGACCATGAATTGGGATATCGACAAGGAGGTCGGTAACGCTAGGAGTTCACATATTCACTATGTGTTAGTCCTTTGTTCTAGTTCTTTATTAAAAGGAGAACCTTAATTACCTTTAGTTTCCATAAGGGCCCAAGTGCCATAATTTCATATATGAATTCTTACTATATCATGATTACATTTGATTTGATGATCTTACCCGCAAGTTGTATGCACCCGTTATCCTTCCGAGCCTTAGACCCCCAAGGTGACCATGAATTGGGATATAGACAAGGAGAGTGGTAACGCGGGGATTTCATGTATTCACTATGTGTTAATGCTTTGTTCTAGTTATTTATTAAGAGGGGAATCTTAATTAACTTTACTGCCCATAAGGACCCCGCTGCCACAGGGAGGTAGGATAAAAGATGTCATGCAAGTTCTTATTCCAAGCACGTATTACTATATATAGAATACATGCCTACATATGTTTGATGAATTGGAGCTAGTTCTGTATTGCTCTATGTTATGACTGATACATATTGAATCTCATCCAAATATCCATCGATACACCATGCTTATGCTTTTATGCTCTTGCTCCTTGATAACCCGGAAGTATAGGGGGTCGCAACAGTTTTCGAGGGTAGAGTATTCAACCCAAATTTATTGATTCGACACAAGGGGAGACAAAGAATATTCTCGAGTATTAGCAGTTGAGTTGTCAATTCAACCACACCTGAAAGACTTAATATCTATAGCAAAGTATTCAGTATCAGAGTAATATGGTAGTAACGGTAACGGTGCTAAAGTGATAGTAGCAGTTTTGTAGTGATTGTAATAGTAGCAACGGAAAAGTAACTGAGCGAAGATCAATATATGGAAAGCTCATAGGCAATGGATCAGTGATGGATAATTATGTCGGATGTCATTCATCATGCAACAGTTATAACATAGGGTGACACAGAACTAGCTCCAATTTCATCAATGTAATGTAGGCATGTATTCCATATATAGTCATACATGCTTATGGAAAAGAACTTGCATGACATCTTTTGTCCTACCCTCCCGTGGCTGCGGGGTCCTATTGGAAACTAAGGGATATTAAAGCCTCCTTTTAATAGAGAACCGGACCAAAGCATTAGCACTTAGTGAATACATGAACTTCTCAAACTACGGTAATCACCGGAAAGAATACCAGTTATTGTCACCCTAGGGGATGCAGATCATAACTCGTAATAGGTGTCTACAACTTGCAAGATAGGATCAAGAACACACATATATTCATGAAAACATAATAGGTTCAGATCTCAAATCATGGCACTCGGGCCCTAGTGACAAGCATTAAGCATATCAAAGTCATAGCAACATCAATCTCAGAACATAGTGGATACTAGGGATCAAACCCTATCCAAACTAACTCGATTACATGATAAATCTCATACAACCCATCACCGTCCAGCAAGCCTACGATGAGATTAATCACGAATGGTTGGGAGCATCATGGAATTGGTGATGAAGGATGGTTGGTGATGACGAAGGCTTCGATTTTCCCTCTCCGAAGCCCAAAACGGACTCCAGATCTGGTCTCCCAAAGAAGAACTAGTGATGGCGGCGGCTCCATATCGTGAAACGTGATGAACTCTTCTCTCTGATTTTTTTCCCTTGACAAATAGGGTTATATGGAGCTGGAGAGGAGCTCGGAGGAGCCCCGAGGGGCCCACAAGCCTGCCCCATGCAACCAGGGGGTGGACGCGTATAGCAGGCTTGTGGCCTGCTGGTGGCCCCCCTCTGGTTAATTATTGCGCCAGTATTTTTTATTAATTCCAAGAATATTCTCCATAAATTTTCAGGACGATCCGAGAACTTTTATTTCTGCACAAAAATAACACCAAGGCAATTCTACTGGAAACAACGTCAGTCCGAGTTAGTACCATTCAAATCATGCAAATTAGAGTCCAAAACAAGGGCAAAAGAGTTTGGAAAAGTAGATACGTTGGATACGTATCAAATCCCCCAAGCTTAAACCTTTGCTTTTCCTCAAGCAATTCAGTTGATAAACTGAAAGTGATAAAGAAAAACTTTTACAAACTCTATTTGATCTTGCTGTTTTAAATATGTCTAACTTATGTTCAGATTTTCAGCAAAGATTATAAACTAACCACATTCACAATAACATTTAGGTCTCACATTTACTCATGTGAATGGCATAACCAACTAGCAAGCAATAATAACAAGTCTCGGATGACAACAATTTATCAAGACAATCGTGATACAGTATGACATAATGGTATCTCGCTAGCCCTTTCTGAGACCGCAAAACATAAATTAGAGCACCTATGGAGAACAAGGACTTACTAAACATTGTAATTCACGGTGAGAGAGATCCAGTCATGCTCATACTCAACATTAATTAATAGCAAGGCATACAAATGAGAATGGTGCTCTCTAACAGGTGCCTTTTATAAGAGGATGATGACTCAACAATAAAGTAAATTGATAAGCCCTTCACAAAGGGAAGCATTGATTTGCAGAGGTGCCAGAGCTCAAGCTTTTAAAACAGAGATAGGTAATGATTTTGGAGTGGTATGCTTTTTTTCTCACATAACGACCAAGAGGTTTTCAATATCTTCCATGCTAGATACATTATAGGCGGTTCCCAAACAGAATGGTAAAGTTTTTACTACCCCCTCCACTAATCAATCACACTCCACGGCGGGCCGAATTCATGGGTATCGTCCATACAAACACATTCCTGGGAGAGTTTTGTTTAATTATATTTT
This sequence comes from Hordeum marinum, assembly GCA_022496015.1. Taxonomy (NCBI): domain Eukaryota; kingdom Viridiplantae; phylum Streptophyta; class Magnoliopsida; order Poales; family Poaceae; genus Hordeum; species Hordeum marinum. The sequence goes on from CM039675.1 coordinate 427,694,101, forward strand.
CCTTTTTACATCGAGCATGGAACTAGGCATCCTGATTACCAGCCACTTTCTCGTGAATGATAGTGAATCAACACATATCATGAGAATAACCCACCTAGCATAGAAGATACTGATAGCCCCTAGTCGCCACATGAGCGATTTGGGCATACAAAACAGAAGGTTTATTTGAAGGTTGAAAGTTTAGCACATGCAAATTTACTTGGAATGATAGGTAAATACCGCATATAGGTAGATATGGTGGACTCATATGGAACAACTTTGGGTTTATTGAGATCGATGCACAAGCAGTATACCCGCTTAGTACAAGTGAAGGCTAGCAAAACCTGGGGAGCGACCAACTAGAGAGCGACACAATCATCAACATGCCTTGAGATTAACCAACATTGAACGCAAGCATGAGTACGATATAATTCACTGTGAACATAAATATCGTGGAGGCTATGTTGATTTATTTCAACTACATGCGTGAACATGTGCCAAGTCAAGCCACTTGAATCATCCAGAGGAGGATACCATTCTATCATACTACATCACAACCATTTTAATGCACATGTTGGCACTCAAGACGAACCATTATCCACTCTTAGCTAATTAAGCATGGCATAATAACTATAATCTCTAATTGTTATTGCCAACATGGTCAACCCATAATGTACTGAATTCGGAACGATGAGCTAATCATATTTACAAAAACAAGATAGGTTGAGTTCATACCAGCTTTTCTCCATCTCAATCTTTTCATCAAATATCTTCATTATTGCCTTTGACTTGCACGACCGAACAATGTGAATAATAATAAGAGTGCACATGCATTGGACTAAGCTGGAATCTGCAAACAATAAACCAAAGGAGAAGACAAGGCAATATGGGCTCTTTGTAAGATAAACAATAGTGCATATGAGAGCCACTCAACACATCATTGTGGTCTTCAATTTACGAGCCAAATAAAAGAAAGAAAAATTATTTACACGGGAAAGCGACCAACAAGAAAAAAGAAGAACGAGAAATCTTTTTTGGGTTTTCTCTTTAATGCTACAACTAAGCAACTAGGAAATAAAGCTAGAACTATTTTTTTGTATTTTTCTTCAAAGTTAATTGAACACACAAGAAGTAAGAAAAACAAGAATTAAACTACCATGGATAGTACAATTAAAAAGTATGAACACCGACAACTGAAATGAGTGTGTGATTCATTTTCTTAGGCATTTCATATAGGTGAAATTCTACTGTAGGAGGGTCTTCCCTAGGATGAAAGTGAAAATTTTGCACAAAGGTATTAGTGAGCAAGAGGTACTGGTCGCACTTATCATTGAGGAAGTCGGTGATGCCTGCATTCTCGGCCAAATAATAGAAATCTTCATAAATTCTACACGCCCTCAAGAATGTGTCACACGGCCGTTCGCATGGTCGGATTTCTGCGATGCGAGGAAGATTGTATTTGGGTTTCTCCTTCATTTGATTCTCATCTTCCTTAGAACCCCGGCTTGAAAATCCTCTTAGCAACTTCTCAACATTTCTGAAAAATTCTGAATTTTTTAGTGAGTGAAAATAAAGGTGAACAAAACTCAACAAAACTCATAGAAACTCCCTCGAGTGCCTAGAGACCATATCATGCATCAAAACTACTTGACCATACAAATTTGACATGCAAGCTCAAGAACAAGGTCACCACAGCAGCAAAAATTTGCAATATATAAGGTACTAGAACAAAAACTAATTGGACCATTGGAGGAGTCACATACCGGTGAGTAATCCCCTAAAACAGTTTTGCAAATGGAGCCTTGAGCAAGGAGATCGAAAATGGCAACAAGATGAGCTAGAACACGGGTTTGAGCAATGGTGGGATTTTTTCTGGAGGAAGATGAAGTGAATGGGTGCTGGAATAAGTGGAGGGGGCACGTGAGACCCACAAGCTTGCTAGGCATGGCCAGGCGGGTGGCCACGCCCTACAGGATTGTGGCCCACTAGTGCAGCCCTCTAATGCATTCTTAGTGTGAAAAATTCTTAAATATTCCAGAAAAAATCACACTAAATTTTCAGGGGATTCCAGGAACTTTTATTTTCAGGTCATTTTTCTATTGCACGGAAAACTCAGAAAACATAAAAATAATGGCATTTTTACTTAATTTCATCTAGGTAACATAAAGTAAAAGTTAGGTGGAGGAAGTTGTGCATTATAAATTCATCCATCTCATGCTCCTCAAAAAGAATCCATCAATAAGGTTGATCAACTCTTATTAACGAACTTATTTCGAATGACAGGAAACCGAAGAATTCTTGAATTACACTAAGTTACCTCAATGGGGATATGCATTTCCCCAATAATAAGTTTATCATATTTCTTCTTGACAGTAGGAAGAGGGAACTCAAAGTCTCCGATAATAATTGTTGGGATTTTTTCAATAGAGTTGATACTATGAACTTGAGGTTGTTTCTTCGGAAAGTGTATCGTATGCTCATTACCATTAATATGAAAAGTGACATTGCCCTTGTTGCAATCAATAACAGCCCCTGCATTATTCAATAAGGGTATACCAAGGATGATCGACATACTGTCGTCCTCAGGAATATCAAGAATAACAAAGTCCGTCAAGATAGTAGCATTTGCAACTATGACAGGTACATCCTCACAAATACCGATAGATAGAGCAGTTGATTTATCATCCATTTGCAAAGAGATTTCAGTAGGTGTCAACTTATTCAAATCAAGTCTACGGTATAAAGAGAAAGGCATAACACTAACACCAGCTCCAAGATCACATAAAGCAGTTTTAACATAATTTCCTTTAATAGAGCATGGTATAGTAGGTACTCCTGGATCTCCTAGTTTCTTAGGTATTCCACCTTTAAAAGTATAATTAGCAAGCATGGTGGAAATCTCAGCTTATGGTATCTTTCATTTATTTGTCGCAATATCTTTCATATACTTAGCATAAGGAGACATTTTCAAAATATCAGTCAAGCACATACGTAAAAAGGCAGGTCTAATCATTTCAGCAAAGTGCTCAAAGTCCTCATCATCCTTTTTCTCGGATGGTTTAGGAGGAAAAGGCATGGGTTTCTTAACCCATGGTTCTCTTTCTCTACCATGTTTCCGAGCAATGAAGTCTCTTTTATCATATCTTCTATTCTTAGGTTGTGTGTTATCAAGATCATCAGCAGGTTCAATCTCCACATCATTATCATTACTAGGTTGAGCATCAACATCAACATGATTATTAATGTTATCACTAGGCTCATGTTCATCACCAGATTGTGTCTCAACATTAGAAATAGAAATATCATTTGGATTCTCAGATGTATCTATAACAGGTTCACTAGCAGCATGCAAAGTACTATCATCGTTCTTTTTCCTACTCTTATGGGAAGGAATAGGTGCATCAGTATTAACTCTCTGAGAATCTTGGTCAATTCTCCTAGGATGGCCCTCAGGATACAAAGGTTCCTGAGTCATTCTACCACCTGTAGTCACAACTTTAACATAATGATCATTGTCTTTACTATTCATCTCATTAAGCAAATCATTTTGAGCCTTAAGTACTTGTTCTACTTGAGTGGTTACCATGGAAGCATGTTTACTAATAAGCTTGAGATCATTGACAGTTCTACTCAAATAATCACCCAAGCGATCAAGCATATAAGCATTATGTTTCAATTGTCTACTAGCATAGGCATTGAAATTTTCTTGCTTCATAATAAAATTATCAAATTAATCCAAGCATTGGCTAGCAGGCTTATTATAAGGGATATCTCTTTCATAAAATCTTCTGAGAGAATTTATCTCTACTACCTGTGTCGGGTAATCAAGACCATGTATTTCTTCAATAGGTGGTAGATTCTTAACATCTTGAGCTTTTATACCTTTTTCTTTCATAGATTTCTTTTCTTCAGAGTTGGCTTTGGAGGTGGTTCAGGAATAGTCCAATCATTATCATTTCTCAATATATTATTCAATAGTAATTCAGCTTGTTCAATAGTTCGTTCCCTGAAAACACAACCAGCACAACTATCTAGGTAGTCCTTAGAAGCATCAGTTAGTCCATTATAAAAGATATCAAGTATTTCATTTTTCTTGAGAGGATGATCACTCAAAGCATTAAGTAACTGGAGAACCTCCCCCAAGCTTGTGCAAGACTCTTTTCTTCAATTTGCACAAAGTTAAATATTTCCTACAAGGCAGCTTGTTTCTTATGGGCAGGAAAATATTTTTTAGAGAAGTAATAAACCATGTCCTGGGGACTACGCACACAACCAGCAGCAAGAGAATTAAACCATTTCTTAGCATCACCCTTTAATGCCAAAGGAAACAACTTAAGAATATAGTAATAGCGTTTTTTTCCTCATGAGTAAATAGGGTGGCTATATCATTCAATTTGGTAAGATGTGCCCCCCAACAGTTTCAGATTCATAACCATGGAAAGGATCAGATTCAACCAAAGAAATTAACTCAGGATCAACAGAGGATTCATAATCCTTATCAGTAGCAAACTTGGGTGAAGTAGCAAACTTAGGATGATATTGCATTCTAGCATTCAGAGATTTTTCCTTCCATTTGCGAAGCAATTTTTTAAGATCATCTCTATCCTTACAAGCAAGAAAGTCCCTAGCTACCTCTCCTTCCATAAAATATCCTTCAGGTATATCAGGCAATTCATATCTAGGAGAGCTAGGGCTAGCAGGTGAATCATAGTGTCCAGTTTCAATAATTACATCAGATTCAGAAATATTATCAGTTTCAGCATTAGCTCTAGCAATTTGTTCATCAAGAAGTTCACCCAGTGGCATAATATCATCAAACAAAGTATTATCATAAGCATCATGCATAGAAGAAGTACCATCATCAATTACTTGCGACATATCAGAATTACTAGCAGCTGGTGGTGTCACAAATTTACTCATAACAGAAGGTGAATCAAGTGTAGAGCTAGATGGCAGTTCCATACCTCCCCTAGTAGTAGAGGGATAGATCTTGGTTTTTGATCTTTCAGATTCTTCGTAGTGATCAAAAATTATATATCCCAAGTGACTCAGAGAATAAAGCTATGCTCCCCGGCAATGGCGCCAGAAAAAGGTCTTGATAACCCACAAGTTTAGGGGATCTCAACAATTTTCGAGGGTAGAGTATTCAACCCAAATTTATTGATTCGACACAAGGGGAGCCAAAGAATATTATCGAGTATTAGTAGCTGAGTTGTCAATTCAACCACACCTGCAAGACTTAATATCTGCAGCAAAGCATTCCGTAGCAAAGTAGTACCGTAGTAACGGTAATGGTGGCAAAGTGATAGTAGCAGTTTTGTAATGATTGTAACAGTAGCAACAGAAAAGTAACTGAGCGAAGATCAATATATGGAAAGCTCGTAGGCAATGGATCAGTGATGGATAATTATGTCAGATGTCATTCGTCATGCAACAGTTATAACATAGGGTGACATAGAACTAGCTCCAATTCATCAATGTAATGTAGGCATGTATTCCATAGATAGTCATACGTGCTTATGGATAAGAACTTGCATGACATCTTTTCTCCTACCCTCCCATGGCAGCAGGGTCCTATTGGAAACTAAGGGCTATTAAGGCCTCCTTTTAATAGAGAACCGGACCAAAGCATTAGCACTTAGTGAATACATGAACTCCTCAATCTACGGTAATCACCGGAAATAATCCCAGTTATTGTCACCCTAGGGGATGCGGATCATAACTCGTAATAGGTGTCTACAACTTGCAAGATATGATCAAGAACACACATATTTTCATGAAAACATAATAGGTTCAGATCTGAAATCATGGCACTCGGGTCCTAGTGACAAGCATTAAGCATAGCAAAGTCATAGCAACATCAATCTCAGAACATAGTGGATACTAGGGATCAAACCCTAACCAAACTAACTCGATTACATGATAAATCTCATCCAAACCATCACCGTCCAGCAAGCCTACGATGAGATTACTCACGAACCATGGGGAGCATCATGGAATTGGTGATGAAGGATGGTTGGTGATGCTAAAGGCGTCGATTTCCCCTCTTCGGAGCCCAAAACGGACTCCAGATCTAGTCTCCCAAGGAAGAATTGGCGATGGCGGCGGCTCCGTATCATGAAACTCGATGAACTGTTCTCTCTGATTTTTCCACGACAAATAGGGTTATATGGAGCTAGAGAGGAGGTCGGAGGAGCCACAAGGGGCCCACAAGCCTGCCCCACGCGACGAGGGGGGTGGTCGTGGCTAGCAGGCTTGTGGCCTGCTAGTGGCCCCTCTGGTTAATTCTTGCGCCAGTATTTTTTATTAATTCCAAAAATATTCTCCGTAAATTTTTAGGATGATCCGAGAACTTTTATTTCTGCACAAAAATAACACCAAGGCAATTCTACTGACAACAGCGTTAGTCCGGGTTAGTTTCATTCAAATCATGCAAATTAGAGTCCAAAACAGGGGTAAAAGAGTTTGGAAAAGTAGATACGTTGGAGACGTATCACTCCTGCTCAAGTTACTACTACTACTTTGTCTACTACAAATCTGCTATGAAGGTTACTGTTGTCGTTACTTTGTTGTTCTTGCTATTACAATCAATACTATCATATTACCCTGCTACTAATAAATTGATGCAAGGAATTGATTCTCATGTGTGGTCATATTTACAGCTCAACTGCTAAGGCCTATAAATATTTCTTTGGTTCCCCTTGTGTCAAATCAATAAATTTGGTGCAATACTACCCTCAAAGATTGTTGTGACCCCCTATACTTGTGGGTCATCAGCCACATGAAGTTAAAGAACCTTACGTTTCCACCAATTTGGATAGGTGATTCATGCCAACTTTCGAAAACCTTCGACACAAATTCAGTTTGGCCAAGTCTGACCTTATATGGTTTCCTTATCAAACACATGGTAAAGTGTAGGCTATGAATGCGAGCTATACTCGATGGTTTGATGAGGCTTGATGCATTTTTAGGGTATCTCCAACGCCGACCCTTGAACTGCTCACAAACGTTCGGACCGCGCGGTCCGGACGTGTTCTGTCATCCAAGGCGGTCATGTATCGGTCTGAAAAGCAGTCCGAATGAACTTTTTTTGCACAAATCGGAATCAAACTGGGGGTTGGGGCTTTTCGAGAGTCCGGAGAGTAGCCACAGCAGACTGTGACACCCCCGGCCCACAGAATCACCATCTCGATCCCATTTCCTTCCCATCCGCCCCTTCCCCCCTTGTTTTGCATCCATACCCTCCTCCTCCAATGCCATAATTGTACCTCTCTGACCACCACATAGGCATTGCCGGACCTCCGCATTCATCACCAACGCGCCCGCTTGCCTTTTACGACGTTGTCATCTACCCAGGACCCATTTGTACACATGTACACTCCTTCTCCTCCGTCAATGACGTCCATGGTAAAAACCATGCCCGGCAGGTGTTCATTCAAACGCCATTAAGCTAATTTCCGAATGTCATGTTGTTTTTAGAGTATAAGGATGGTGGGGGTACTCGAGCATCGAATATGAGTTGTTGTGCGATGTGTGGTTGACCGTATCCGTTGATTTCATAGGCAGGCACCTACAGGGCCTCTTCTGGGAAGCGCGTGCATGATTCATTTCACTCGCGAAAGTACATTACGCCCTATGACATGCACATCATCCAAAAACTCAATGTGAGGTCATTATTGTATTGATGGTACGCCACCCAAGCCACCATGATCAAGTTTTGTGACATGGTCGCTTGACTGGAGGCAAGGTGGCAATTGCGCGCAGGAGCAGAGGAGATCGAAACTTTTGCTTCTTCTTTTTCTCAACTTGTCGATTGAACCATTCATTCAATCAATGTTTCTCTACACATTGTGCATCCCGTACGCGCCACCATGGTGTACCACAAGATAGATGGATGGTCATTTAGATACATACACAGTTGGATGAAGTGGATGGGGCAGTATATATGGAGGACATGATCTGTTCATCAAAACCATGTTGAACATTTAGCCAAAGGATGAATTTGAACTATCGTTATACTAAAATTATTTGTGTTATGAATCAATGATTTGTTCTATTTTGTATCCGAACTTTGATGAATTCCATCGGGTTTGCATGAATTTCATCCGATCTAATGAAATGTGGTATCAATTGTATGAGGGTGGCATTGGACGGTCGGCTCCCGTATTTGTGTACGGTGACTTGTTTCCCCTATCCATGGACGGATGCGGGAAAAAATTTCTGGGTCTGCGTATGAGATGCACTTAGACCATCTATAGACAGACTTGATAAATCTGACCCCTCGAACGCACGCAAACATGCCTGGCTCAAATAATGCATTCTACAACCGGGTACCTCAAATTAGAAAACCTCAAATCCATATTATTACATGAAACGTAAACCTAATACTAAGCAGAGCTCATCCGGCTCCAACGTGCCAATGTTCGGCGGCTGGTTGAGTCCCTTGTAGTGTCGGTCGGTCGACTGTGAGGTAGAGTAGGACATGGGACACTAGTCGGCTCACAAGAGTCGAGCTTCTGCCGTATCCCATGCCCTACTCTTCCTCGTCTAAGCCCTTAACCCGGACGGTGCTAGTGGACATTAGGTCGATGACGGATCGTTCCTGGGAAGAGATGACGTCCACCACTACGTGGTTGTGACGCCCACACTATTGTTCCATACGGGGCGCCGGAGAGTGTAGGCCTCTCCAACATCCACCGTTGTGAGGGCCTCCGCCATCTCCCGCGCCCGTTGCCTCGCACGACGGGCATGCTGCAACATGTTAGCATCTGTAGACGCCCATGGTGCGTCCTCCGCATGCCAACGAAGGGGTTGCACGTCTGCCTTTGGTGAGGCAGCGATGCTGGATCCAAGCACTGGGTGTGCTAACGGAATGGATGACTGACGTTGTTAGACCGAGCGTTGTCGACTCACGAGAGTGATGGAGTGCAAGCCGGACGGCCATATCCTCCCTGAGGTCGTGTGGGAATAGCTCATGGTTGATGGATCTGGAGGTGAATGACTCAGATCTGTTGCCCACCATGCGGGAGAAGGCTGGAGATCGCCGGATGGGAGCTTGGGTGGTGGATGGGAGTGGAGGATAGTGGAGTGAAATGGCTAGGGTTTTGGTCCAGCGAGTGGATGTGGAAGAATATGTAGGGTCGATGAGGTCCAGCGCGGGCCAGGCCAGCATTCCCGGGCGTCCCCATATACGCCCCATATTTGGGCTGGATATGTGGGGTGCCGATCAGCACAGGCATTTGGGGCGCACAGTTGGGTTGAAATTCCGTGACCGGTCAGTGACCGGATGGCCTACCCGAACGTTTGAGATGGGTATGAGGGGTCAGGTTATAAATGCTCTTAACTTACTCATACACGTTTCTCATTCATTTTTATTTCATTTGCTTGATATACTTCGTCTATAAGACCATCTCCAGCCATTCGGCGCCCCCAGGGGCGGAAATAGCGCCGCCTAGGGGTCAACCGGCAAAAAAATGGCATGGGGGTCAAACGGTTCCTAGTCCCCCCCCCACCACCCTGAGGGAGTCCTTGATTAAGGGGTCCTTAGGAGGCTAACATATCTCTATGGGCCGGATTGTATCGGCCACTTACCGAACACAGGGTTCATTGAAGACCTTATCTCCAAGATGGAAGCTTCAGGAAGTACGGCTTGCGCTCCACATTTGATGTAACAAATAGGCATGTTTATCTCTTTGGCGTGTAACCGACCATGTGTAAACCCTAGGTACCCTCGGCGTCTATATAAGGGGTTTTAGGTTGTAGAGACAGAACAACTCATCTAGGGTTAGCTATTCGATCTCGAGGTAGATCAACTCTGTAACCCCCCATACCATCAATACAACCGAGTAGGATGTAGGGCATTACCTCCATAGGAGGTCCCTAACCTGGGTAAATATGTGTCCCCTTTGTCTCCTATTACCATCGATTCTAGTCGCACAGTTCGGGACCCTCTACCCGAGATCCGCCGGTTTTGACACCGACATTGGTGCTTTCATTGAGAGTTCCTTTGTGAGCACTCAAGGGATCAATGTCTCACCTTGTCATCAACGAAGAGGTCCGCAATATGGACACTTTCGTACCTAGAAAGATCTTCGCCTTCGGCAGCGTGGTGCTGCACACCGACCCGTCGACCACCTAGGCCGAGTCGAGAGCTTCGCCCCTGATCGAGAGGTCAAATTCGGGAACCTGGAGTTCTTCGTAGACTCTTGGGGCGACTTATCATTAGCCGTGCTTGCTGTTGGGAGACGTAGTAGTAAATCAAAATTTTCCTACGTTCACCAAGATCTATCTATGGAGAAACCAGCAACGAGAGGGGAGATATTGCATCTTCATACCTTTGAAGATCGCTAAGCGGAAGCGTTACTAGAACGCGGTTGATGGAGTCGTACTCGCAGCGATTCAGATCGCGGTAGATCCGATCAAGTGCCGAACGGACGGCACCTCCGCGTTCAACACACGTGCAGCCCGGTGACGTCTCCAACACCTTGATCCAGCAAGGAGGAAGGAGAGGTTGGGGAAGGGCTCCAACAGCAGCACGACGGCGTGGTGGTGGTGGAGTAGCAAGGTATTCCGACAGGGCTTCGCCTAAGCGCTGCGGAGGAGGAAGAAGAGAGGTAGGGCTTTGCCGTGAGAGAGAGAGATCAAATCTTTTTTTTTAAAACATCCAAAACCTCAAGTATATATAGGAGGAGGGACGTGGAGGGCTGGCTTGGCCTCTACTCCAAAGAGGAGAGGGCCGGCCGAATTAAAGGGAGAGTCCACCTCCCACAAGGGAGGTGGATCTCCTCCTTTTAAATCCCTTTTGCCTTATCTCCTTATCTCCAGCCACATGGGCCCACATAGATGGTCTTGGCCGACCCAATATGGGCTGGCACACCTCCTCTAAGGGCCCATGAGGTCCTTTGGTCGTCACACCCCTCTCGGGGGTCCTCCGGCACCCTCCCGGCACTCCCGGTACACTACCGATGAGCCCGAAAACTTTCCGGTGACCAAAACTGGACTTCCTATATATCAATCTTTACCTCCCGACCATTCCGGAGCTCCTCGTGACGTCCGGGATCTCATACGGGACTCCGAACAACCTTCGGTAATCACGTATACCATTTCCCTATAACCCTAGCGTCATCGAACCTTAAGTGTGTAGACCCTACGGGTTCGGGAGACACGTAGACATGACCGAGACACTTCTCCGGCCAATAACCAACAGCGGGATCTGGATACCCATGTTGGCTCCCACGTACTCCACGATGATCTCATCGGATGAACCACGATGTCGGGGATTCAATTAATCCCGTATACAATTCCCTTTGTCTATCGGTATGGTACTTGCCCGAGATTCGATCGTCGGTATCCCTATACCTTGTTCAATCTCGTTACCGGCAAGTCTCTTTACTCGTTCCGTAATACATCATCCCGTGACTAACTCCTTAGTCACATTGAGCTCATAATGATGATGTCTTACCGAGTGGGCCCAGAGATACCTCTCCGTCACACGGAGTGACAAATCCCAATCTCGATTCGTGCCAACCCAACAAATACTTTCGGAGATACCCGTAGCGTACCTTTATAGCCACCCAGTTACGTTGTGACGTTTGGCACACCCAAAGTATTCCTACGGTATCCGGGAGTTACACAATCTCATGGTCTAAGGAAATGACACTTGACATTGAAAAGCTTTAGCAAACGAACTACACGATCTTTGTGCTATGCTTAGGATTGGGTCTTGTCCATCACATCATTCTCCTAATGATGTGATCCCGTTATCAACGACATCCAATGTCCATGGTCATGAAACCGTGACCATCTATTGATCAACGAGCTAGCCAACTAGAGGCTTACTAGGGACATGTTGTGGTCTATGTATTCACACATGTATTACGGTTTCCGGTTAACACAATTATAGCATGAACAATAGACAATTATCATGAACAAGGAAATACAATAATAACCATTCTATTATTGCCTCTAGGGCATATTTCCAACAGTCTCCCACTTGCACTAGAGTCAATAATCTAGTTCACATCACCATGTGATTAACACTTACATCACCATGTGATCATATCATCATGTGATTAACACCCAATAAGTTCTGGGGTTTGTTCATGTTCTGCTCGTGAAAGAGGTTTTTAGTCAGCGGGTCTGCGACATTCAGATCCGTGTGTACCTTGCAAACTTTCCATGTCATATTTGTAGATACTACTCCCATGCTCCACTTGGAGCTATTCCAAATGGCTGCTCCACTATACGTAGCTGGATTTCTACTAAGAGTCATCCGGATTGGTTTTAAAGCTTGCATCATCGTAACACTTTACGATGAACTCTTTATCACCTCCATAATCGAGAAATATTTCCTTAGTTCTCAAGTTACTAAGGCTAACTTTGACTGCTGTCCAGTGATCCACTCTTGGATCACTCTTGTACCCCTTGACAGACTCATGGCAAGGCACACACAGGTGCGGTACACAGCATGGCATACTATATAGAGCCTATGGCTAAAGCATAGGAGATGACACTCATCTCTTCTTTATCTTCTGTCGTGGTCGGGTATTGAGTCTTACTCAATTTCACACCTTACAATACAGTCAAGAACTCCTTCTTTGACCCATCTATTTTGAACTCCTTCAAAAACTTGTCGCGGTATGTCTTCGTCGAAAAAACTTATCAAGCGAATAGATCTATCCCTGTAGATCTTGATGCTCAATAAAATAGTAGCTTTATCTGGGTCTTCCTTTGAAAAAAAACTTTTCAAACAACCCTTCATGCTCTTCCAGAAATTCTACATCATTTCCGATCAATAATATGTCAACTACATATTCTTATAAGAAATTCTATAGTGCTCCCACTCACTTTCTTGCAAATACAAGTTTCTCATAAACTTTGTATAAACTTAAACACTTTGATCACCTCATCAAAGCATATATTCCAACTCCGAGATTCTTGCTCCAGTCCATAGAAGGATCGCTGGAGTTTGCATATTATTAGCATCCTTAGGATTGACAAAACCTTCTGGTTGTATCACATACAACTCTTCCTCACAGAAACCATTACGGAAACCTTGTTTTGTCATCCATCTGCCAGATTTCATAATCAAAAAATGCAGCAACTGCTAACAAAATTTTAATAGACTTTTAGCATCGCTACAGATGAGACAATCTCATTGCAGTCAACTCCTTGAACTTGGCGGAAACTTCTTTGCGACAAGTCGAGCTTTATAAACGGTGACATTTCACCATTAGTGTCTATGTTTATCTCAAAGGTCCATTTGTACTCAATGACCCGCCATTCAACAGGCAAGTCTACCAAAGTCCATACTTGGTTTTCATACATGGATCCTTTCTCGGATTTCATGGCTCCTAGCCATTTGTTGGAATCCGGGCCCACCATCGCTTCTCCATAGTTCGTAGGTTCATCGTTGTCCAACAACATGATTTCCAAGACAGGGTTGTCGTACTACTCAGGAGCAGTACGCGTCCTTGTCGACCTACGAGGTTCGATAGTGACTTGATCCGAAGCTTCATGATCATCATCATTAACTTCCTTTTCAACTGAGTAGGCTCTACAGAAACAACTTTCTGTGTTGCGCTATTCTCTGGTTGAAACAAAGGTTCAACAACCTCATCAAGTTCTATCTTCCTCCCATTCAATTCTTTCGAGAGAAACTCTTTCTCAAGAAAGGACCCGTTCTTAGCAACAAACACCTTTTGCGCTTGGATCTGAGATAGAAGGTATACCCAATGTCTCATTAGGGTATTCTATGAAGATGCATTTGTCTGCTTTGAGTTCGAGCTCGCTAGGTGAAAAACCCATTTTCACATAAGCGTCGCAGCCCCAAACATTAAGAAATGACAGCTTAGGCTTCTGTCAAACCATAATTCTCACGGTGTCATCTCAACAGACTTAGATGGTGCCCTGTTAAAGTGAATGGATTTGTCTTTAATGCATAACCCCATAACGATAGTGGTAAAACGATAAGAGACATCATAGTACTCACTATATCCAATAGAGCACGACTACGACGTTCGAACACACCATCACACTATGGTGTTCCAGGAGGCGTGAGCTGTGAAACAATTTCCACATTGTTTAAAATTGCATACCAAACTCGTAACTTAGATATTCACCTCCATGATCATATCATAGACATTTATCTTCTTGTCACGATGATCTTTAACTTCACTCTGAAACTCCTTGAATCTTTCAAACATTTCAGATTCGTGTTTCATTAAGTAAATATCCCCATATTTACTCAAATCATCAGTGAAGGTAAAGAAAAACAACGATATCCACTGTGTGTTTCAACACTCATTGGACCACATACATCAACATGTATTATTTCCAATAAGCCACTTGCCCGCTCCATCATATTGGATGACGGGGTCTTAGTCATCTTGCCCAAGAGGCATGGCTCGCATGTCTCAACCGATTCGAAATCGAGTGAGTCAAAAATCCATCATCATGGAGTTTCTTCATGCGATTTATACCAATATGACATTTAGCGGCAGTGCCACAAGTATGTGGTACTATCATTATTACCTTTATATATTTTTGGTACCAACGTTATGAACATGTGTACTACTACGATCATGATTCGATAAACCATTCCGAGTGGGTGCATGACCATTGAAGGCATTATCCATGTAAATAGAATAACCATTATTCTCTAACTTATATGAATAACCGTATTGCACTAATCATGATCTAATCACGTTCATGCTCAACGCAAACACCAAATAACATTTATTTAGGTTTATCACAAATCCCGAAGGTAGAGAGAGCGTGCGATGGTGATCACATCAATCTTGGAAACACTTCCAACACACATCGTCACCTTTCACCTAGCTAGTCTCCGTTTATTCCGTAGCTTTTATTTCGAGTTGCTAGCACTTAGCAACCGAACCGGTATCCAATACCCAGGTGCTACTAGGAGTACCAGCAAGGTACACATCACTAACACGTATATCAAATATACCTCCATTGACATTACCCGCCTTCTTATCTACCAAGCATCTAGGGTTTTTCCGCTTCAGCGAACATTCTCCTCATAACAGAAGCACTTAGTCTCGGGTTCGGGCTCAACCTTGGGTTTCTTCACTAGAGCAACAACTGGCTTGCCATTCCTGAAGTTTTCCCTTCTTGCCCTTGCCCCTTTTGAAACTAGTGGTTTAACTTAACCATCAACACTTGATGCTCCTTCTTGATTTCTACCTTCGTGGTGTCAAACATCACGAACAACTCAGGGATCATCTTATCCATCCCTGGCATGTTATAGTTCATCACGAAGCTCTAGTAGCTTGGTGGCAGTGACTTGGAGAACTGCATTAATCACTATCTCATCTGGAAGATTAACTCCCACTTGATTCAAGTGATTGTAGCACCCAGACAATCTGAGCACACGCTCACCGATTAAGCTATTCTCCTTTATCTTGTAGACAAAGAATCTTGTTGGAGGTCTCATACCTCTCAACATAGGCACGAGCCTGAGATCACAATCTCAGCTCCTAGAACATCTCATATGTTCCGTGACGTTCAAAACGTTTTGGAGCCTCAATTCTAAGCCGCAATGCATGACGCATTGAACTATCATGTAGTCACCAAAAAGTGCCTGTCATATGTTCACAACATCTACAGACAACACTTGAGGGAGTGGTGCAATTAGCGGTACATCAAAAAACATAAGCTTTTTGTGCAGCAATGAGGACAATCCTCAGATCACGGACCCAGTCCGCATTATTGCTACCATCAACTTTCAACTTACTTTTCTCTAGGATTGTATCAATAAAACTGTGGAGCTACAGCGCGAGCTATCTACGACATAATTTGCAAGGACATTTTTAGACTAAGTTCATGATAATTAAGTTCACTTAATCAAATTATTAATGAACTCCCACTTAGATAGACATCTCTCTAGTCTTCCAAGTGATACATGATCCATGTCAACTAGCCCGTGTCCGATCATCACGTGAGACGGACTAGTCATCCATGGTGAACATCTCTATGTTGATCGTATCTTCTATACGACTCATGTTCGACCTTTCGGTCTTCCGTGTTCCGAGGCCATGTCTGTACATGCTAGGCTCGTCAAGTCAACCTAAGTGTTTCGCATGTGTAAATCTGGCTTACACCCGTTGTATGCGAACGTTAGAACCTATCACACCCGATCATCACGTGGTGCTTCGGAACGACGATCCTTAGCAACGGTGCACAGTTAGGGTGAACACCTTTCTTGAAATTTTATTGAGAGATCATCTTATTTACTACCATCGTTCTATGCAAATAAGATGTAAACATGATAAACATCACATGCAATCAATATAGTGACATGATATGGCCAATATCATCTTGCTCCTTTGATCTCCATCTTCGGGGCACCATGATCATCACTGTCACCGGCACGACACCATGATCTCCATCATCATGATCTCCATCATTGTGTCTTCATGAAGTTGTCTCGCCAACTATTACTTCTACTACTACAGCTAACGTTTAGCAATAAAGTAAAGTAATTACATGGCGTTTATGATTGACACGCAGGTCATACAATAATATAAGACAACTCCTATGGCTCCTGCCGGTTGTCATAGTCATCGACATGCAAGTCGTGAACCCTATTACAAGAACATGATCAATCTCATACATCACAATGCATCACATCACATCCTTTTGGCCATATCACATCACACGGCATATGCTGCAAAAACAAGTTAGACGTCCTCTAATTTGTAGTTGCAAGTTTTTACGTGGTTGCTATAGGTTTCTAGCAAGAACGTTTCTTACCTACGTCAAAACCACAACGTGATATGCCAATTGCTATTTACCCTTCATAAGGACCCTTTTCATCGAATCCAATCCGACTAAGGTGGGAGAGACAGACACCCGCTAGCCACCTTATGCAACTAGTGCATGTCAGGCGGTGGAACCGGTCTCACGTAAGCGTACGTGTAAGGTTGGTCCGGGCCGCTTCATCCCACAATACCGTCGAATCAAGATAAGACTAGTAACGGCAAGCATATTAACAAAATCGACGCCCACAACTACTTTGTGTTCTACTCGTGCATAGATTCTACGCATAGACCTAGCTCATGATGCCACTGTTGGGAGACGTAGTAGTAAATCAAAATTTTCCTACGTTCACCAAGATCTATCTATGGAGAAACCAGCAACGAGAGGGGAGAGATTGCATCTTCATACCTTTGAAGATCGCTAAGCGGAAGCGTTACTAGAACGCGGTTGATGGAGTCGTACTCGCAGCGATTCAGATCGCGGTAGATCCGATCAAGTGCCGAACGGACGGCACCTCCGCGTTCAACACACGTGCAGCTCGGTGACGTCTCCAACACCTTGATACAGCAAGGAGGAAGGAGAGGTTGGGGAAGGGCTCCAACAGCAGCACGACGGCGTGGTGGTGGTGGAATAGCAAGGTATTCCGACAGGGCTTCGCCTAAGCGCTGCGGAGGAGGAAGAAGAGAGGTAGGGCTTTGCCGTGAGAGAGAGAGATCAAATCTTTTTTTTTTAAACATCCAAAACCTCAAGTATATATAGGAGGAGGGACGTGGAGGGCTGGCTTGGCCTCTACTCCAAAGAGGAGAGGGCCGGCCGAATTAAAGGGAGAGTCCACCTCCCACAAGGGAGGTGGATCTCCTCCTTTTAAATCCCTTTTGCCTTATCTCCTTATCTCCAGCCACATGGGCCCACATAGATGGTCTTGGCCGACCCAATATGGGCTGGCACACCTCCTCTAAGGGCCCATGAGGTCCTTTGGTCGTCACACCCCTCTCGGGGGTCCTCCGGCACCCTCCCGGCACTCCCGGTACACTACCGATGAGCCCGAAAACTTTCCGGTGACCAAAACTGGACTTCCTATATATCAATCTTTACCTCCGGACCATTCCGGAGCTCCTCGTGACGTCCGGGATCTCATCCGGGACTCCGAACAACCTTCGGTAATCACGTATACCATTTCCCTATAACCCTAGCGTCATCGAACCTTAAGTGTGTAGACCCTACGGGTTCGGGAGACACGTAGACATGACCGAGACACTTCTCCGGCCAATAACCAACAGCGGGATCTGGATACCCATGTTGGCTCCCACGTACTCCACGATGATCTCATCGGATGAACCACGATGTCGGGGATTCAATTAATCCCGTATACAATTCCCTTTGTCTATCGGTATGGTACTTGCCCGAGATTCGATCGTCGGTATCCCTATACCTTGTTCAATCTCGTTACCGGCAAGTCTCTTTACTCGTTCCGTAATACATCATCCCGTGACTAACTCCTTAGTCACATTGAGCTCATAATGATGATGTCTTACCGAGTGGGCCCAGAGATACCTCTCCGTCACACGGAGTGACAAATCCCAATCTCGATTCGTGCCAACCCAACAAATACTTTCGGAGATACCCGTAGCGTACCTTTATAGCCACCCAGTTACGTTGTGACGTTTGGCACACCCAAAGTATTCCTACGGTATCCGGGAGTTACACAATCTCATGGTCTAAGGAAATGACACTTGACATTGAAAAGCTTTAGCAAACGAACTACACGATCTTTGTGCTATGCTTAGGATTGGGTCTTGTCCATCACATCATTCTCCTAATGATGTGATCCCGTTATCAACGACATCCAATGTCCATGGTCATGAAACCGTGACCATCTATTGATCAACGAGCTAGCCAACTAGAGGCTTACTAGGGACATGTTGTGGTCTATGTATTCACACATGTATTACGGTTTCCGGTTAACACAATTATAGCATGAACAATAGACAATTATCATGAACAAGGAAATACAATAATAACCATTTTATTATTGCCTCTAGGGCATATTTCCAACACTTGCGACTTCGCTTGCCGTGCCCGAAGACTCCGAGACTTTAACCTCAAGTCCCTTCTTCGGTCACACCAACGGGCTCAACCACGATGGTGTACTCACTTCTGGTCCAGATCCGGTCTCAATGTCGGAAGGCCGGACACTTGTTCTTACTGAACATCCATCTCGTTTGGATGCATCAACTCCGAAGGTTTCGAATAGTACCATTCGATCGAGCCCTCTGCGTTTAATGAAACTCTAGATCGGATCTCGTCGATGGAAATTTCCGACGATCCTGCCCCGATCCCTGTTCAGATTAGCCGCATTACGGGTCTGGACAATTTTTTTGTCCCACCCACCACACACCTGATAGCCACGGTCGAAGATTTAACCTACATGTTGGACTATGCGTCCTATGAGGCAGAATACATGGATGAAGAGGATTGCACCCCGACCGCTGTCAATACCAGAAGTTGGGCCACCACTTCAACATATGATGTCTACATGGTGGACACTCCCAATGGCGACAAAACGCCTAATAATTACGGTGATAAGTTGGGCGACGCACCGTCAAGGCACTGGAAACCGCATAAGCGGTCCAAAGGCAAGAAGGGAAGGAAAACTATCATGCCACACCGGGGACGGAGTTACCCCCGAAGGCTGCGGCGACCCTGATATCCCCGAACACCTGTTAGAGGGTCAAGAAAGGCCTGAAGACCAAAGCAACCCCAACAACGTCAATGACTCCGAGGACGCTAACTACCTCCCCCTGTCGAAGAGGAGGATATCCCGGTAGTCGATGACTTGGACATCCCTGATAGCCATGAAGACTAGGAACTGTTCAGATAGCAGCTCATAGCGACGGCGGGTAGCCTGAAAGCTAAGGTACGATAACTTAAAGCCGAATAGGATGATCTCAATGAACGGTGGACAAGAGTCCTCTCAGCTGAGGAAGGACATGGAGCTGATCTATCGGACCAGCCCAAAAGCTATCGGCGAAGAAGATTGCTGCCACAATTCGACGACAAGCTCACTGATACTCCATCTCCGAAACATACTGCATACGACAAGCCAAACCGCCCTCTTCACAGGCGTGATCGGACGGTTGAGACGCCAGCTATAGGCCGGCAATACCCCGAAGATGGGGAAAGGAGTCACTACAGCCCAATGGAAGGTTCGACCTGCGTGATGACTTAAATTACAAAGCAGGTCGTACAAGATCCATCTACGGATCCAGAGACTACTCACCCGATAGACGGGATGGGTACAGACCATGGCTCGAACGAGGTAATAACAGAGACCAGAAATGCAACCGAGCCAGAACAGACGCCGATCAGAGGCGCGACATAGCTCGGATTCGAGGCACCGCTCACCCGCTGTGTTTCATGGATGAGGTGATGCGACATCAGTTCCCGGGAAGGGTTTAAACCCGTGAACATCGAACAATACGATGGGACAACTGACCTAACCGTATGGATCAAGGACATCCTCCTCCACACATGGCTCGAGGAGATGATCTCCACGCCATCAAAAACCTCCCCCTTAAAATCAAGGGGCCAACTCGGCACTGGCTAAACAGCCTCCCCGAAAACTCCATCGGATGCTGGGAAGACCTGGAGGATGCATTCCGCTCTAACTTCTAGGGAACCTATGTTCGGTCGCCGGACTCCTCCGACCTAAGTAATGTCATACAAAAACCCAGAGAGTGTGCACAACAATTCTGGAATCGGTTCTTAACCAAGAAGAACAATATTGTTGATTGTCCGAATGCCGAGGCAATAGCCCCTTTTAGGCATAATATTCTGGACAAATGGTTGGCTCGCCAGCTCGGCCAGGATAAACCTCGGACCATGTCCGCCCTAACTTCCCTGATGACCCTCTTCTGCACGGGTGAAGACAATTGGCTGGCAAGACGCAGCCACAACTCCGAAGTGCCCGAAACCTTAGAGGTTCGGGATGGCAACGGGAAGCCAAGCGAAACAAGAACAAGCGTCGGCACAATAACAGTGATATCGATGATACGACCGTCAACGCCGGATTCCACAACTCCTGTCCTGGGAAGCGGAAGAAGCCTCCTAAAGGCAATCGCGATGGACCCACCCCGCTGGAGAAAGCCATGGACATGCCTTTTCAAATCCATGGGACCCAAGAGAACCCCTCCAACCACGCACACCACAATTGTTGGGTGTTTAAACAAGTCGGCAAGCTCCCAGCCAAGGATCAAAGCAAGAGCCCTCACATCGAGGATGAGGATGAGCCTCGGGGACCGATTGGTGGCAACCAAAAGAAATTTCCTCTGGAATTCAAGACGGTAAACATGATATATGCCACCCATATACCCAAGAAGGAGAGGAAGCACGCCATTCGAGAGGTCTACGCTGTAGAGCCCGTGGCCCCAAAGTACAACCCATGGTCGGCATATCCGATCACCTTTGATCAGCGCTCGTCCTCGACCCCATTATCGATGGGTATCACCTCACAAAAGTCCTAATGGACGGAGGAAGTAGCCTTAACCTGATTTATTCAGACACGATGAAAAAGATGGGCATAGACCCGTCACGAATTAAACCGAGTAACACCACCTTTAAAGGGGTGATCCCAGGCGTCGAAGCCCGATGCATGGGCTCCGTTACCGTGGTAGTTGTGTTCAGCTCGCCCGATAACTTTCGCAGTGAAGACTTGATCTTTGACATTGTGCCCTTCAGCAGCGGCTATCACACCTTGCTCGGTCGAACAGCATTCGCACGTTCCAACACTGTCGCGCATTACGCATACCTCAAGCTCAAGATGCCTGGCCCAACAGGGGTCATCATTGTTAATGGCAATACGGAGCGATCCTTACAGACTGAGGAACATGCATTGGCCCCTGACGGCTGAATTTAGTTACAAAGATGATCGGCAAGTACCGGCATGTGCCATAAAGGCACGCAAGGTTGGGAAGTGAACTCGGCTACAGGCCGAACTCCCAGAGCCTTCCTGTCATGCCCAAGATGCGCGCCTATCCATTTTAAGGCATGAGGGCCTCGCAAGGGATAGATGCACATCTTGTCGTTAGCAAGAATAGTATCATCACAACATACAGTACTGAAAGAGATGAGTATACAAGATTGGCTTACACTCGCCACATGCTAACTTACAATGTCACTCAAATTCATATCATCAAGTTGAACACAGGGTCCGATTACAGACGAAATCAAACGATAAAAACAGTTGCAAATGATACTATCAAGCTATCCCAAAGATCACGACCAGGTCCTCTACTCATCCGGATACGTCACATACATCCTGCCTCTTTCCTCATCATATTCCCACTGGAGCTGGGTTAGATCATCCTGCACGAACTCATCTGAACCTGTACCTGGAGTTGTTGTAGTAAACTGTGAGCCACAAGGACTCAGCAATCAAGCGCCCGGGTACCGAGACTATTCAAGCTTAAAGGTTGGGATGGGTAAGGGTTTAGTTTGCAGCAGCCTAGGCATGTATGGTGGCTAACTTACGTAATATTAAGAATAAATACGAGTGGCCTAAGACGAACGATCGAATCTAGTATGATCTCTATGAGATCCTAAACACCTACTTACGTCAATCATAACCCCACCGTGTTCTCTCTCGGATCATATTCACGAGCAGAGACGATCACGGTTACTCACACAGTTGGTGTATTCTATTTAGAGTTTACTCCAAGTTTACTATAACCGGGTGTTAAACAAATATCCAAGTTGCCACATAACCGCGGGCACGGCTTTCCGAAAGATTTAACCCTGCAGGTGTGCTCCAACTAGTCCATCACAAATTACCACACTCCACGGAAATAGCCTCGACCACGGGTCTCGCAGTCAACATAGGTAATTTCAAAGGAATTCCAACACGTCGAGAAAACCCGAAGAAAGTCAGACTCCACACGCAAGACATTCGATAAAGGTAAAACAAATCCAGCAAGACCTCCCGACGTGTCGACGAACCCGATAAGAGCCGCGTATCTCATTCTCAGGACACGGCGATGGTTACCACGCCAATCACCGAGTTGCCACGGGTGGCGTTAATAAGCTACTCTGGGTTGGACCAACACTCATGTGGAGCACTGCTCCGGGGGTTGATTAATTATCCACGGGTTTCCAAGGCCCTATGTAACTTTATCAAGTTGTTAAGCAAATGTAGTACCAATGTTGGGTCTTGCTATACAAGTTTTAATCTCAACCGAATAACCAAGGGGGTTCCCATAACAACCCCGAGCATGTTAGGAGCGCAAAATATGGAAAACATAACACCGGTAACAAGAACTAATGGCGGTAACAGCGGAACAAATCACTTAGCAAAAGGCCAAGCCTTTCACCAATACCAAGATATATATGTGCATTAAATTAAACCATAGATAATATTGTGGTATCCATATCCATGTTAACACATGGAACAACCTGCACCTGCAACTAGGAATGCTATAAGAGGGGCTGAGCAGCGGTAACTTAGCCAATCAAAGGTTTGCTAGGATGTGGAGGTTAGAGGCTGTCATGGCAATTAGGAGGCTGATTTATATTGGTAGATAGTGCAATAGTAACGATAAGAGCGAGAAACTAGCAAGCAGAAATAGTATCGGGATCCGGGTATGATCATCTTGCCTGTTGGTTCTTCAGCGGAACAAGTAGCGGGATCCTCGTAGTGGTACTCTCCTGGGTCCTCGTACTTAGTATCGACACTCGCATCTATCCAAGAGAAACAGTAAATAAATATTCACCCAAGGTGCAATGCACAACCAAAATGATGCATGATTCATTTTATGAAGAATTTAGCATGGCAATCCAAAACTAGTCAAGTTTCACATGCAAAGTTTGTATATTAGTGAATCTGGACAGAACCTCATGTTAAGTTATTTAGACATGCATGATCGTGGCAAATATGGATGCATCATGCAAAAACGATGGAAATGCATATAAGGAGCGCAAGAAACGGAACTATGGTTCTCACGATACGCTCACGACAAGGTACGAAGGCAAAACACAAGTCAACAAAGACCTGGGCTATTTATTGGCCTTCCAAGGTAGCCACTGGATAGGTGATGAAAAACCAATCACAATAGACTCAAGAATCAATCAATTCCATGGAGCATAGCTCCCACAAGTAACAAAACAATAAAACTCACAATCTGCCACAAACCAGCAACATAGCAACTTCTACAGCTCACAACTTGAGCTACAGGAACTCTACAGCCACAAACAAGAGATTGACAGAATCTACTCAACACACACATCAACTTATCCAACTACACCATCAGCAAAGGAGGTACACATCAATAAGCATGAAGCAATCAAGTTGACATGATGAAACAGTTTTCTGGGACTTGGTGAAAATTCCAGTTTTTCTGGAATCTGAGAATATAAAGTAGCAAGTTGACAGCAGTAATTAAATATGCTATAGAGCTCATATTGGCATGAAAATTAACAGTATGGTATAAGGCAATATCTACTACAAATAACTAACACTGAGCATGAGCAAATTCCAAACACATCACTAGATACCACCCACTCTTCATGGCATAAAAATAACAGCAGATTCTCAGACTTTGTAGTTTTTTGCATGCTGAAACAAAAACATTAAGTTGGCTACTTAACAGCATGTTTCCCACTTATATGGGTGATTCACAAGTTAAACAAAAATACCAAGTCATACTAGATATAAAATACTAGCACTTCCAAGTTGGCACATATCCCAAAGCAAGCATGGATTAAATCATGCAAAAATGACAAAATGGCATCTCAGCTCAAATGACAGATTTATGAACTTGCTCAAAAGTGAAATCTGAGAGTTCCAATGGATTCATTGGCTCTTCCTACCCCAAAACCATGGGTCATCACCTATGCTCATGTGAAACAACAAGGCACCAACAAGATAGCAAAACAACCACCTATTCACACAAGTGGATCATAGCTCTCATGAACATGGCACAAAGAACACAACCAGGTTGTAAACTTAGCTAGAGTTGAAAATGAGTTAACAATCACAAACATGCATATATGCCACAAGGGGTTATCAAGTGGGTAAACCCACTAGTTCCCACACACACACATACATACACTCTACACACCACACTACAAGGCAAGCACACCATGCTCTAGATATACCCAAGGACATATGAGCACCAAACACTCATGATAAAAGCCCCCAAGAAGGGTTCACCCAAACACACACATGTGGGTAAGCATAGCTTACACACACAACACATCATACATATACATACATGGTGCACCACACACCCCTATGTATGTATGTGCAAAAGCACACACACTACCACACATATTACACATACACATGCACTACCCCACCCTCATCAACATACACATACACATGCACATAAGCAGGAAAAAAATAACTAGAAAACCTACCTAGGCATGAACATACATACACATTACACATCACACACACACACACACTGCACTCAGCCACGCCGGATCTGGCCACAGCCGTAGCAGATCCGGGCACAACACACTCATACACACACGGGATCCGGTCACCACGCCGGATCCAAACACCACATGTCGAAATCCTCCAATAAGAAAAAAGGAAAATCAGCGGCGGGGGCTAGGGATCGAACCCCCGACCGACTGGTCATCGCTCCGCGAATCAAACCACTCTGCTACTGCTGCGTATCTTAACAGGAAGGGGCAACCAGCCCACCTATACAAACCCCAACGAGAACTCTGACGAAACTGAATAAAGCACCTACGGCGACAGAGCGAGATGGCGACGCGGTTCCGGCGACCTACGGGGGATCTGGCGAGGGGAACAGACGCAAGGAGAGGCAGGCGTCACGGGGAGCTTGTTGGGGAACGTTGCATGGGAAACAAAAAAATTCCTACACACACGCAGATCTATCCATGGTGATGAGCATCTACGAGAGGGAGAGTGGATCTACATACCCTTCTAGATCGCTAAGCAGGAAGCATTAAGAAACGCGGTTGGTGTAGTCGAACGTCTTCGCGATCCAAATCGCCGTGCGTCCCGCAATCCAATCACGATCCGTCCCGCGATCCGATCACGATCCGTCCCACGAACTTGATCACGATCCGTCCCACGAACTTGATCATGATCCTTCCGATCTAGCACCGAACGGACGGCACCTCCGCATTCAGCACACGTACAGCTTGACGATGATCTCCACCGTCTTGATCCAGCAAGAGGGAGTGGAGAGGAAGAAGAGTTCTCCGGCAGCCTGACGGCGCTCTGGCAATGGTGGTGGAGCAATTCCGGCAGGGCTTCGCCTAAGCACTATAGAAAACCGATCTAGCGGAGAAACTATGCACTGGAGGAACGGGTAGCACGTGGCTGAAATTCTAGTCCAAAACCCTAGAAATCCACCAGTATATATAGGAGGGAAGTAGGAGGAGATCAGCCTTGGAGGCTTCGGCCGAAGTGGGAGGTGGAGGAGGACTCTCCTCCTCCAATCCTAGTAGGACTAGGATTGCTCCTTTTTGCCTTTTTTCCCACCTTTTCCTATTGGTTTTTTTCCTCCAGCCACATGGGCCTTGTGTGGGAGTTTCCACCAGCCCACTAAGGGCTGATATTCACTCTCCCACAGCCCATGAAGCCTCTTGGGTCGAAATACCCCTCCCGGAGGCCTCCCGGTACACTACCGGCACTCCCGGTACACTACGATGAGCCTGAAACTTTTTTGGCGACCAAAACAGGACTTCCTATATATGAATATTTACCTCCGGACCATTCCGAAGCTCCTCGTGACATCCGACATCTCATCCGGGACTCCGAACAAACTTCGGTCACCACCATACATAACTCTATACTACCGAAACGTCACCAAACCTTAAGTGTGCAGACCCTACGGGTTCAAGAACTATGTAGACATGACCGAGACACCTCTACGGTCAATAACCAATGGCAGGACCTGGATGTCCACATTGGTTCCCACATATTCTACGAAGATCTTTATCGGTCGAACCTCTATGTCAAGGATTCAGTTAATCCCGTATGATGTTCCCTTTGTTCTTCGGTATGTTACTTGCCCGAGATTCGACCGTCGGTATCTCCATACCTAGTTCAACCTCGTTACTGGCAAGTCTCTTTACTCGTTCTGTAATACAAGGTCCCATTACTAACACTTAGTCACATTGCTTGCAAGGCTTATTGTGATGTTGTATTACCGAGTGGGCCCTGAGATACCTCTCCGTCACACGGAGTAACAAATCCCAGTCCTGATCCATGCCAACTCAACAGACACCCTCGGAGACACCTGTAGAGCACCTTTATAGTCACCCAGTTACGTTGCGACGTTTGATACACATAAGGTACTCCTCCGATATATGTGAGTTGCATGATCTCATGGTCATAGGAACATATACTTGGCATGCAGAAAACAGTAGCAATAAACTGACACGATCATAAGCTACGTTTGTAGTTTGGGTCTTGTCCATCAAATCATTCTCCTAATGATGTGATCCCATTATCAAATGAAATCTCATGTCCATGGCTAGGAAACCTTAACCATCTTTCGATCAACGAGCTAGTTCACTAGAGGCATACTAGGGACATTGTGTTTGTCTATGTATCCACACATGTATCCATGTTTCCAATTAATACAATTATAGCATGGATAATAAACGATTATCATGAACAAGGAAATACAATAATAAACACTTTATTTATTGCCTCTAGGGCATATTTCCAACAGAGCTCACCTAGTGTCCCCGGGACATGTAGGCGAGGCCGGACACACGACGAGAGCAGAGCAGACAACGGCGACGCGCGGCGACGTTCCCTGACGAAGCAGAGGAGGAAGAGCTCGGGGAGGCCGCGACGACGAGGTCTGATGGTCCCTCGAGCGAAGAGGAAGATGAGGACGAGGGGCGCGTCCTTCCTGCGCCACCAACGCGGCGGGGAGCGGCGCGGGGACTACCTCCGGGCACAAGCAGCAGCTTGGCCGGAGCATCGTGGGCGCGGCGACGGCACGGAGCTTGGGGGACTTACCGACGGCGGGGAAGCGAAGTCGAGGGGCAGAACCGGGAGAGGGGAAACCCTAGGGCATGGGGGGCACCACAAATAGCTGGCTCGGGCTCCCGTCGGCCGACAAATCGGCACGTACGCCGATGTGGCCACTGCCGATGAACGCCGTACACGAGCACGAACGCACACAGCGAGGGGGGCGGCTGGGCTGCTAGCGATGCTGATGGGCCACGCGGGGAGGGCAGGAGGCCCACTGGCAGCTCTCTCTCTCTCACTTAGGAATAAAGAGGTTTTTCTTTTAAATAAAACCAACACTCAAAATTAAATCCCCAGTGCATGTAGAGAGGTTTAATAGCAACACAAAATATTTTGTGGAGGAAATAATAGGCACTATTTAATAAAATTGTTAGGTTGAATTATTGGACAAGTATTTTTTTTATAACTTTAAGAATTAACAGCCCTCTATTTGTTAAAACACAAAATCATCCAAACCCCAAACAACAAAAGGACAACACCCTAAATTATTAACATGAATAGGACTATATCTTGAACATTTTTAAAAGCAAGTTAATTCTGATGTGAAAAAGAAAGAAAAATAAAGGCATTATGGTGAGGTTTAAGTGATGAAAATAAAAGAGAGGGAAGAAGGAGGAGTTGCACACATGGATCCACCACACTCAACACCTCACACACAAGGCACACTCACAACCACCACATCATTCAAAATACATGAAAATCAAACATGGCAAGATGAATGCTATGATGGATGAATGATGCATGATGCATGAATGCAAAGCTACACATGGATAACAAGGTGCAAAACATATCATAGCTCCTGACACAAGGTTCATACAAAGGGTTACATGTCCAATAAGGTAGGGACAGCACTTGGGCTGTCACAACTCTCCCACACTACAAGAGGATCTCGACCCGAGATCTAGGAACGAAAGAAGTCTGGAAATTCGGAACGGAGAAGGTCCTCGCGTTCCCAAGTAGCTTCTTTGTCGGAATGATGAGACCACTTCACCTTGAGGAACTTGATAGACTTGTTGCAAGTATTACGCTCAGTTTCTTGAAGAATTGCAACTGGATGCTCACGATAAGAGATATTTTCTTGGAGATCGATGTCTTGGAGGTCAATGGTCCGCTCAGGAGTCTTGAAGCATTTCCGGAGCTGAGAAACATGGAATACATCGTGCACGTTCGCGAAATTTGGAGGAATCTCTAGTTGATATGCAAGACCACCCCTCTGGCCAACAACTTTGAAAGGACCAACAAAACGAGGAGCTAGCTTCCCTTTAACTCCAAACCGCTGAGTGCCCTTCATGGGAGAGACTTTGAGATAGACTAGATCATCCACTTGGAAGGAAACATCCCGATGTTTGTTATCGTAATAACTCTTCTGTCGGGACTGAGCTGCTTTGAGGTTCTCGTGAATGACATGCACATTTCTTCTGCTTCAGTGATCATGTCATTGCCCAATATCTGACGCTCACCGGTTTCAGACCAGTTAAGCGGAGTACGACACTTTC
Organism: Hordeum marinum; assembly: GCA_022496015.1. NCBI lineage: Eukaryota > Viridiplantae > Streptophyta > Magnoliopsida > Poales > Poaceae > Hordeum > Hordeum marinum. The sequence goes on from CM039675.1 coordinate 427,723,372, forward strand.
TGCCATAGAGAATCTCGAAAGGGGCCTTGCCTGAACTAGCTTGAAAGATATTGTTGTATGAAAATTCGGCATACGGAAGGCAGTCTTCCCACTTCGTGCCGAACAATATCACACAGGCTCTGAGCATATCTTCAAGGATCTGATTGACTCTCTCAACTTGACCACTTGTCTACGGATGGAACGCAGTGCTGAAACGGATCTTGGTACCCATAGCAGTCTGGAAGGACTCCCAGAACTTGGAAGTAAAGAGGCTTCCACGATCAGAAGAGATGAGTTGAAGAATACCATGCAAGGACACTATCCTTGACGTATACAACTCTGCAAGTTGAGCTGCCGAGATGGATTCTTTGACTGGTAGGAAATGAGCAACTTTTGACAGCTTGTCGATAACCACAAAGATGGCATCGTTGCCTCTCTTGGACTTCGGAAACCTAGTGACAAAATCCATCTCCACATGATCGAATTTCCACTCTAGGATAGGCAAAGGCTGAAGAAGACCTGCTGGACGTTGATGCTCCGCCTTCACTCTGCGACAAACATCACACTCGTTCACGAACTTAGCAATTTCACGTTTCATGCGAGTCCACCAGAAGGTTTGCTTGAGATCTTGATACATCTTTGAACTGGCAGGATGAATGGATAGAAGAGAATTATTTGCTTCGTCAATGATAACATTTCTGAGATCACCTTTTGGAACCACAAGACGGTCCTCAAAGAACAAGGTATCTTTGTCATCAACTCGGAAGCACTTATACTTCGGAATGCTCTTGGCCACACCTTTCTTCACTTTCTTCACCATAGCGTCAAGAAGCTGCGCTTGGCGAACCTGATCTTCCAGAGTCGGAGAGACTTGAAGATTTGCAAGAAATCCTTGCGGAATCATCTGAAGGTTGAGCTTGCAGAAGGCTTCACAAAGCTTGGGTTAGAGAGGCTTCAAGATGAGACTATTGCAGTACGCCTTATGGCTGAGCGCATCTGCAATGACATTTGCTTTCCCAGGAGTATACTTAATGCTTGGATTGAAGTCCTCAAGCATTTCCACCCAACAAGATTGCCGAAGATTGAGATTGGGTTGAGTGAAAATGTACTTCAAGCTCTTGTGATCGGTGTACACCTCAACTGGTCTACCTAACAACAAATGCCTCCAAGTCATTAGAGCATGCACAACTGCCGCCAACTCAAGATCATGAGTGGGGTAGTTCTTCTCGGCCAGCTTCAACTGACGCGAGGTATAAGCAACAATCTTCTTGTCTTGCATGAGAACGCCACCAAGGCCTTGGAGAGAAGTATCACAGAAAACTTGGAAAGGCTAGGACTACTTAGGGGGAACAAGAACTGGAGCTGAAGTCAGTCTCTGCTTAAGCGTATTGAACGCTACATCACACTCAGGAGACCAAACATACTTGACACTCTTCTGGAGGAGATTGGACAGAGGCTTAGCAATTTGAGAGAAGTTCTCCACGAATCTTCTGCAATAACTAGCAAGCCCGAGGAAACTCCGAAGCTGCTTCAAATTCTGAGGAGGTTCCCACTTCAAGATTGCTTCAACTTTCTCAGGGTGCACTTTAATTCCCTCGGCGGAGATGACATGCCCAAGGTACACCACTTCATTGAGCCAAAACTCACACTTGGAAAACTTGGCATAGAACCGATGCTCTCTTAACTTGTCAAGCACAAGACGGAGATGCTCTGCATGCTCTTCTTCTGTCTCTGAGAACACAAGGATATCATCCAGATAGACCAAGACAAACTCATTCTTGAAGGGAGAGAAAATGAAATTCATCATTCTTGAGAAGGTTGGAGGAGCATTAGCAAGACCAAACGACATGACGGTGTACTCATAAGAGCCAAAACTCGTCCTAAAAGCGGTCTTGGGAATGTCTTCTTCGTGAATGTGAATCTGATGATAACCCATGCGAAGATCAAGCTTCGAGAAAACCTTGGCACCTTTTAGTTGTTCAAACAACTCATTGATGTTGGGAAGTGGGTACTTGTTCCTGATTGTCTTCTTGTTCAATGGACGGTAGTCGACACAAAGACGACCCATGCCATCTTTGTTCTTGACAAACAAAACTCCACCACCCCATGGAGAAGAGCTTGGCCTGATTAGACCCAGACGTTCTTGCTCATCTGCTGCTTCTTCAATTCTTTCAGCTCTTCGGTGCCAAGTTTATCCGGGCGCTTGCAGACCGGTTCAGTTCCGGGCTCGAGATCAATCACGAACTCGACTGGCCGGTTCGGAGGCATTCCTAGCAATTCTTCTGGAAAGACATCTTCAAACTCACAAACCACCGGAATTTGAGAAATCGCCGAGATTTCACCCTTCTCATTAAGAGCAAAGAGACGGATTGTGTCATCGCGAGCCGCGAAAATAATCACGTCTTCTGAAGGATGAGTCAGCTTGACTTCTTTTGCTTTGCAATCAATATGAGCCTTATTCATAGCCAGGAAGTCCATGCCCAGAATGAGATCAATATCGGAATTACCGAGAACAATTGGAGAAGCCAGAATAGAATAATTGCCCATCTTGATAGAAGCATCCGGAACAATCGTATGCGAACTCATGCGCATCCCCGGAGAAACCACACGAAAAGGACTAGCTAAATGCTCCACTGAAAACTCATGCATAGCGACAAAAGGCTTGGATATGAATGAATGCGATGCGCCAGAATCAAACAAAACTTTTGCAAGAAAATCATTAACTGAGAGATTACCCATAATCACATCATGAGACTGCTCTGCTTCAGCTGCATTCACCATATTCACTCTGGCTGACTTGGGATTATGCTTCACCATAGCATTGGCTGGAGGCTTGGTAGGAGGAGGCGGAAGACGCCGCTGGTTGCACTTGTTGGCATAGTGGCCCTTCTGACCACACTTGTGACAAGTCACCTCAGAAAGCGGACGAACATTGCCTAGAGGAGGAACAGGAACTCCCTTGGACGCCTGGGGTCTCTGCTGAAATCCTGGGTTGGGTGGGTGGGAAGAACCATGACCACCAAACTGCTTTTTCTGCTGAGGAGGACGAAACGGAAGAGGATTTGGCGCCCAATACTTCTGCTGCTTGGGAGCCATCTGAGAGCTGGAAGAAGAAGAATAAGAATCCCTTGAACGCTTCTTGGAGTTCTCCAACTTGAGCTGAGCTGCTTCAACCTTCAAAGCCATGTTGTAGAACTGATCAAACTCCCGAGGTTCCTGAAGAACTAGGCCTGGCAGAAGATCATCCTTGAGACCACCTCTGAACTGATAGATCATAGCCTTGTCATCTGGAACATCTTGCTTAGCATAACGGGCTAGATTCTAGAACTCGATGTTGTACTGGTAGACAGACTTGGTTCCCTGCTTCAGGTGCCTGAACTTCTCACGCGTCTCCTCGACAAAGCTTGTCGGAATGTAATGAGCCCTGAAGTCACGACGGAAATCGTCCCAAGTAACAACATGATCGCCCCTGGAATCCTTGTACTGCTGCCACCAATCAGCTGCTTGACCCTTGAGCTGGAACGATGCAAATCTGACAAAGTCCTCTGGCCTGACATTGCTGCACTCAAAATGCTTACTCCTATCACGAAGCCAATCATCAGCATCAAAAGGCTGCTCACAACAGGTGAAAGACTTGGGCTGGTTGGCAAGGAACTGATTGAGTGTCGCAAATTGAGGTTGATTCTACAAATTCCCTTGAAAACCTTGCTGACCCTACTCCTTTTCTTGCAACAGTCTGAGCAACATCTGAGTGTTCGCCTTCGTTGTGGCCATCACAGCTTGCCAAGCTTCTGGAGGAGGCGGCGGAGGAGGCGGTGGCGGGGGTGGTGGTGGAACATCAGTCTGCTCCTCATCACGACCCGGATTGTTGCGAGTTGATGGAGCCATCCTGAAGATGGACAACACGCATTAGCACCTCATTGATAAGATGAATTCAAAGCTGAATCAAATGCTTGAAAGGAATTGAACAAATAACAACACATCCTTCCTACTGAAAAATTAGTAAGAATGCTTCTTCGGTTCATGATACATCAACAGACATAATAAGCCACTTGCAATAACACACAAGTATTGAGCTACGCGCTCGGAACAAATGTACATGCCCATATACACCTGAAGAAGATGATCCTAGATACCTACAAGATTTCCCACCTATGAACTTCCGAAAACTTTCTGGTTATGCAATCCGGTGTGGGGGATACAAGGAGGAAATATCTCACACAACTAACAATCCTACACCCCAACTGTATCCATCCTTCAACACATAACCAGAGGCTTTCCCAAACTCATCTAATCTCGAATCCTCGAACTCACAACGATACTAAACCATGGTGGTACCCCAGACGCCTCCCCAGTACTGGGTGACTCCGACCTTATCTCACCAAGATAAGTATTGAAGTAATTCCAAACACTCTCCGTCCTGAGATATCAAGGAAGTTGAATGATAACGATGTGCCAACATTCCCTAGAGCTCGACTCCCCGGAAGAAATCAAGTCAGACAGGAGGCACCAATATAGAACCCTGTCACATCGGTATCATATAGACTCCAAAATACCCGCGTGATCCTAAAAAAATTGAGCGAGAAGAGGAGTAGAATCAAAATTTCCTAAGTAGGATACCTCACCAGAGCATAGAAGAGGAGTAAAAAGAATCCTACTCTCCGATATAACTAGACTCAAAATAGTTTTTTACTAGACTCAACTCAGCCAAGTTCGAACAAGCAAAGGCTCCTATGGTCGTATGGCTCTGAATACCAACTTGTCACGCCCAAGATGCGCGCCTATCCATTTTAAGGCACGAGGGCCTCGCAAGGGATAGATGCGCATCTTGCCGTTAGCAAGAATAGTATCATCACAACGTACAGTACTGAAAGAGATGAGTATACAAGATTGGCTTACACTCGCCACATGCTAACTTACAATGTCACTCAAATTCATATCATCAAGTTGAACACAGGGTCCGACTACGGACAAAATCAAACGATGAAAACAGTTGCAAATGATACTATCAAGCTATCCCAAAGATCACGACCAGGTCCTCTACTCATCCGGATACGTCATGTACATCCTGCCTCTTTCCTCATCATATTCCCACTGGAGCTGGGTGAGATCACCCTGCACAAACTCATCTGAACCGGTACCTGGAGTTGTTGTAGCAAATTGTGAGCCACAAGGACTCAGCAATCAAGCGCCTGGGTACCGAGACTATTCAAGCTCAAAGGTTGGGATGGGATAAGTGTTTAGTTTATAGTAGCCTAAGCATGTACGATGGCTAACTGACATAATATGAAGAATAAATACGAGTGACCTACGATGAACGATCGAATTTAGTATGATCTCTATGAGATCCTGAACACCTACTTACGTCAATCATAACCCCACTGTGTTCTTTCTCGGATCATATTCACGAGCAGAGACGATCACGGTTACTCACACAGTTGGTGTATTTTATTTATAGTTTACTTCAAGTTTACTATAACCGAGTGTTAAACAAATATCCAAGTTGCCACATAACTGCGGGAAGGCTTTCCGAAAGATTTAACCCAGCAGGGGTGCTCCAACTAGTCCATCACAAATTACCACAATCCGAGGGAATAGCCTCGACCACGGGTCTCGCAGTCATCATAGGTAATTCCAAAGGAATTCCAACACCTCAAGAAAACCCAAAGAAAGTCAGACTCCACACACAAGACATTCGATAAAGGTAAAACAAATCCAGCAAGACCTCTCGATGTGTCGACGAACCCGATAAGAGTCGCGTATCTCATTCTCAGGACACGACGGATGAGCGATGGTTACCACGCCAATCACCGAGTTGCCCCGAGCGGCGTTAATAAGCTGCTCTGGGTTGGACCAACACTCATGCGGAGCACTGGTCTGGGGGTTGATTAATTATCCACGGGTTTGCAAGGCCCTATGCAATTTTATCAAGTTGTTAAGCAAATGTAGTACCAATGTTGGGTCTTGCCAGACAAGTTTTAATCTCAACCGAATAACCAAGGGGGTTCCCATAACAACCCCGAGCATGTTAGGAGCGCAAAATATGGAAAACATAACACCGGTAACAAGAACTAATGGCGGTAACAGCGGAACAAATCACTTAGCAAAAGGCCAAGCCTTCCACCAATACCAAGATATATATGTGCATTAAATTAAACCAGATAATATTGTGGTATCCACATCCATGTTAACACATGGAACAACCTGCACCTGCAACTAGGAATGCTATAAGAGGGGCTGAGCAGCGGTAACTTAGCCAATCAAAGGTTTGCTAGGAAGTGGAGGTTAGAGACTATCTAGCAATTAGGAGGCTGATATCCAGTGGTAGGTAGCGCAATAGTAACAATAAGAGCAAGAAACTAGCAAGCATAAATAGTATCGGGATCCGGGTATGATCATCTTGCCTGTTGGTTCTTGAGCGGAACAAGTCGCGGGATCCTCGTAGTGGTACTCTCCTGGGTCCTCGTACTTAGTATCGACACTCGCATCTATCCAAGAGAAACAGCAAATAAATATTCACCCAAGGTGCAATGCACAACCAAAATGATGCATGATTCGTTTTATGAAGAATTTAGCATGGCAATCCAAAACTAGTCAAGTTTCACATGCAAAGTTTGTATATTAGTGAATCTGGACAGAACCTCATGTTAAGTTATTTAGACATGCATGATCGTGGCAAATATGTATGCATCATGCAAAAACAATGGAAATGCATATAAGGAGCGCAAGAAACGGAGCTACGGTTCTCACGATACGCTCACGACAAGGTACGGAGGCAAAACACAAGTAGACCAAGACCTGGGATATTTCTTGGCCTTCCAAGGTAGCCACTGGATAGGTGATGAAAAATCAATCACAATAGACTCAAGAATCAATCAATTCCATGGAGCATAGCTCCCACAAGTAACAAAACAATAAAACTCACAAACTGCCACAAAACAGCAACATAGCAACTTCTACAGCTCACAACTTGAGCTAAAGGAACCCTACAGCCACAAACAAGTTTCTTGCAGAATCTACTCAACACACACATCAACTTATCCAACTATACTATCAGCAAAGGAGGTACACATCAATAAGCATGAAGCAATCAAGTTGACATGATGAAACAGTTTTCTGGGACAGTGAAAATTCTAGTTTTTCTGGAATCTGAGAATATAAAGTAGCAAGTTGACAGCAGTAATTAAATATTCTAGAGAGCTCCTATTGTCATTAAAATTAACAGGCTGGTATAAGGAAATATCTACTACAAATAGCTAACACTGAGCATGAGCAAATTCCAAACACATCACTAGATACCACCCACTCTTCTTGGCATAATAATAACCGCAGATTCTCAGACTTAGTAGTTTTTAGCATGCTGAAATAGAAACATTAAGTTGGCTACTTAACAACATGTTTCCCACTTATATGGGTGATTCTCAAGTTAAACAAAAATACCAAGGCATACTAGATATAAAATACTAGCACTTCCAAGTTGGCACATATCCCAAAGCAAGCATGGATTAAATCATGCAAAAATGACAAAATGGCATCTCAGCTCAAATGACAGATTTATGAACTTGCTCAAAAGTGAAATCTAAGAGTTTCAATGGATTCATTGGCTCTTTCTACCCCAAAACCATGGGTCATCACATATGCTCATGTGAAACAACAAGGCACCAACAAGATAGCAAAACAACCACCTATTCACACAAGTGGATCATAGCTCTCATGAACATGGCACAGAGAACACAACCAGGTTGTAAACTTAGCTAGAGTTGAAAATGAGTTAACAAAGCACAAACATTCATATATGCCACAAGGGGTTATCAAGTGGGGAAACCCACTAGTTCCCACGCACACACATACACTCTACACACCACACTACAAGGCTAGCACACCATGCTCTAGATATACCCAAGGGCATATGAGCACCAAACACTCATGAGCAAACCCCCCAATAAGGGTTCACCCACACACACATGTGGGTAAGCATAGCTTACACACACAACACACCATACATATACATACATGGTGCACCACACACCCCTATGTATGTATGTGCAAAAGCACACACACTACCACACATATTACACATACACATGCACTACCCCACCCTCATCAACATACGCATACACATGCACATAAGAAGGGAAAAATAACTAGAAAACCTACCTAGGCATGCCCATACATACACATTACACAGCACACACACACACACTGCACTCAGCCACGCCGGATCTGGCCACAGCCGCACCAGATCCGGGCACAACACACTCATACACACACGGGATCCGGTCACCATGCCGGATATGAACACCACATGCCGAAATCCTCCAATAATAAAAAGGAGAATCAGCGGCAGGGGCTGGGGATCAAAACCCCGACCGACTGGTCATCGCCCCACGAATCCTACCACTCTGCTATTGCTGCATATCTTAACAGGAAGGGGCAACCAGCCCGCCTATACACACCCCAGCGAGAACTCTGACAAAACTGAATAAAGCACCTACGGCGAAAGAGCGACATGGCGGCGCGGTTTCGGCGACCTATGGGCGATCCGGCGAGGGGAACAGACACAAGGAGAGGCAGGCTTCACGGGGAGCTCACCTAGTGTCCCCGGGACATGTAGGCGAGGCCGGACACGCGACGGGGGCGGAGCAGACAACGGCGACACGCGGCGACGTTCCCTGACGAAGCAGAGGGGTAAGAGCTCGGGGAGGCTGCGACCGCGAGGTCTGACGGTCCCTCGGGCGAAGAGGAAGACGAGGCCTAGGCGCGCGTCCTTCCTGCGCCACCAGCGTGGCGGGGAGTGGCACGGGGACTACCTCCGGGCACAAGCAACAGCTTGGCCGGAGCACCGTGGGCGCGGCGATGGCATGGAGCTTGGGGGACTTACCGACGGTGGGTAAGGGAAGCCGAGAGGGGAAACCCTTGGGCACGGGGGGCACCACAAATAGTTGGCTCGGGCTCCCGTTGGCCGTCAAATCGGCACGGACGCCGACGTGGCCACTGCCGATGAACGCCGTACATGAGCACGAACGCACACAATGAGGGGGGCGGCTGGGCTGCTAGCGTTGCTGATGGGCCGCGCGGGGAGGGCAGGAGGCCCACTGGCAGCTCTCTCTCTCACTCAGGAATAAAGAGGTTTTTCTTTTAAATAAACCAACACTCAAAATTAAATCCCTAGGGCATGTAGAGAGGTTTAATAGCAACACAAAATATTTTGTGCAGGAAATAATAGGCACTATTTAATAAAATTGTCAGGTTGAATTAGTGGACAAGTATTTTTTATAACTTTAAGAATTAACAGCCCTCTGTTTGTTAAAACACAAAATCATCCAAACCCCAAACAACAAAATGACAACACCCTAAATTATTAACATGAATAGGACTATCTCTTGAACATTTTTAAAAGCAAGTTAATTCTGATGTGAAAAAGAAAGAAAAAGAAAGGCATTATGGTGAGGTTTAAGTGATGAAAAGAAAAGAGAGGGGAGAAGGAGGAGTTGCACACATGGATCCACCACACTCAACACCTCACACACAAGGCACACTCACAACCACCACATCCTTCAAAGATACATGAAAATAAAACATGGCAAGATGAATGCTATGATGGATGAATGATGCATGATGCATGAATGCAAAGCCACACATGGATGACAAGGTGCAAAACATATCATAGCTCCTGACACAAGGTTCATACAAAGGGTTACATGTCCATATCATAGCTCCTGACACAAGGTTCATAGCACTTGGGCTGTCACACTTCCTCTCCCCTCAAATAGGGACTTGATGTCTACTACACAACCTTCTTCTTGTAGACTCATGTTGGGCCTCCAAGCACAGAGTTTTGTAGGATAGCGGCAATTTTCCCTCAAGTGGATGACCTAAGGTTTATCAATCTGTGGGAGGTGTAGGATGAAGATGGTCTCTCTCAAACAACCCTGCAACCAAATAACAAAGAGTCTCTTGTGTCCCCAACACACCCAATACAATGGTAAATTGTATAGGTGCACTAGTTCGGCGAAGAGGTGGTGATACAAGTGTAATATGGATGGTAGATATAGGTTTTTATAATCTCAAAATATAAAAACAGCAAGGTAAAAAATAGTAAACAGAGAACAAAACGGTGCATAAATGCTTGGAAACAAGGCCTAGGGTCCATAAAGAGTGCCCCAAAGTTTCTACCGGAAAGTCAAGACAAAAATGTGTGCCAACCCCTATGCATAGATTCCCAAGGTCACGGAACCCGCAAGTTGATCACCAAAACATACATCAACTGGATCAATAGAACAGCCCATTGTCACCACAGATATCCCATCGCAAGACATACATCATGTGTTCTCAAATCCTTAAAAACTCCATCTGGTAAGAAAACTTCAAAGGGAAAACTCAATTCATCACAACAAGAAGAGAGGGGGAAACTCCATATGATTCATCTATATCAATAAAGCTCGCGGTACATCAAGATCGTACCATCTAAAGAACACAAGAGAGAGAGAGAGATCAAACACATAGCTACTGGTACATACCCTCAGCCCCGAGGTTGAACTACTCCCTCCTTGTCATGGAGACCGCCGGGATGATGAAGATGGCCTCCGGTGATGGTTTCCCCCTCCAGTAGGGTGCCGGAACGGGCTCCCAATTGGTTTTTCATGGCTCTGGAGGCTTGTGGTGGAGGAACTCCCGATCTAGGTTTCTTTTCGGAGGTTTGGGTATTTATAGGAGTATTTGGCATTGGTCCCACGTCCATAAGGTTCCCGAGGAGGTCACAAGCTCGCTAGGCACGGCCAAGGGGTGGCCACGCCTGATAGGCTTGTGACTCCCTCGGGCCTCTTCTTCGGTATCTTATCGCCTCCTAACTTATTTATCATATAGATAATTGTCAACAATAATACTTCATGATTAAATATATTTGAATGGCCATATATGCTTGGATCTTTCCCCAACACATGACGCTTGCCAAGAGAAAAAGGCGAAATATAGGAAGTGGTGAAGATCACCATGACTCTTGCATAAAGGTAAGTATTGGAAAGTAAAATATAGGCCCTTCGCAGAAAGAAGCATTGATTTGCAGAGGTGCTAGAGCTCGATCTTTTAAAATAGAGATGAATAATAATTTTTGGCGGTATGCTTTCACTGTCACCATAACAACCTTGAGATCTCGGTATCTTCCATGATAGATACATTATAGGCGGTTCTCAAATAGAATGGTAAAGTTTTTACTCCCCCTCCACCAATCAATCACACTCCACGGCGAGCCGAATCCACAGGTACCGTCCATACCAACAACATTCCCGGGGGAGTTTTGTTTAATTATTTGCATTTTTCATTGATTTCGGGACTAGGAATCCCTGTTACCAACCACTTTCTCATGAATGATAGTGAATCAACACATATCGTGAGAATAACTCACCTAGCATGGAAGATACTGACATCTTATATGAGCGATTCACGCATACAAAATAGAATATTATTTGAAGGTTTAGAGTTTGGCACATGCTAATTTACTTGGAACGGTAGGTAAATACCGCATATAGGTAGGTATGATGGACTCATATGGAACAACTTTGGGTTTGAGGGTGTTTGGATGCACAAGTAGTAATTCTACTTGGTGCGGAAGTTTTGGCTAATATGAGGTGGAAGCAAGCACCACATGTTGGAGGATCCATAAGAATATAACTTCTATACAAATATACCCAAGCATAACTCATTACATTGTCTTCCTTGTCCAACTTCAACTAATTTGCTCAAGTTTGAAAATAATTAATGGATATTCACAATCATAGAAGAAGTCCAGGATAGTATATTTTTTCATGAATGGTTCAAGTGACCAATGCGGTGTTTGCTAACTTTCAATAAATTTTACCACCTATAATTCTTATATGTGAACTCATTACTCCCCATGGGATAAGCATATAAAACTAACATAATTTTAAATTTACGGTATGCAATTCATTCAACTATTTACTCATAGGATATAAGTGAAGCACGAGAGTAAATGACAAAACTACTCTGATACATATAAGTGAAGATCAATGAGTAGTCAAACAATTAAGTAGCTATGTGAGGACTTTCTCTCTCTCTCTCAATAAAGATTTTCGGATCTGAGTATTTTATTCAACAGAAAGCAAAAGAAAAATAGCACTCCAAGAATAGCATGCATCATGTGAACGAATTAAAATTTAAGCTCAACATAGGCTAACCGATAATTGTTGACGAAGAGAGATGGGATGTGTAGCATCCCCAAGCTTAGATGCTTGATACTTCTTGAAATATTTACTTGGTGTGCCTTGGGAATCTCCAAGCTTGAGCTTTCGTATCTTGTTCAATCCTCTCATATCATGGTTTCACCTATTCTCAAAAACTTCATCCACACAAAACTCGAAAAGAACTCGTGAGATAGGTTAGTACACATAATAATAAATCAACTCTTTATGTACTGCCAAGACAAGTTGCACAATAATTTTAAAACATTAGGTACTGTATACTATCATTTCCACAATTTATGTTTACCAATATAGGCTATGGAAATTAAAGGATAAGTAGATAACAAAACTATGACAACAATCTGTCCAAACAGAACAGTCTGTAGCAATTTATTTTAAAAAGGTACCTATTTAACTCAAAAATTCTGAAAATATAGGAAATGCTAATGATTTATATGGATACACTGTAAAAATTTCAGAAACTTTCCACGTTCCAATAAAATATGAAGATTCAAGCACTATAGCAGAAGTTTCTGTTTTTACACAACACACATCAAAGATGCAATCCAAGCATACTAAAGGCAATTCTTGGAACTTTTTATTGAAAAACAAGATTATAAATAAAACCTAACATAGAACAACAAAATAAAATGATGCTCCAAGAAAAACTCATATTATGTGACGGATAAAAATATAGCTCTAAGTAAGATATACCGATAGTATTGAAGACGAAAGAGGGGATGCCTTCGGGGGCATCCCCAAGGTTAGACGCTTAAGTATTACTTGAATATTACCTTGGGGTGCCTTAGGCATCCCCAATATTAGGTTCTTGTCACTCCTTATTCTCCTCATATCGGTGTCTCACCCAAAACTTGAAAACTTCAATCACACAAAACTTAACGGAACTTTGTGAGAAGGGTTAGTGTAATAAAGATAGATCATTCACTTAGGTACTGTCAAGACAAGATTCATAATTGTTCTCACATAATACCTACTATATTCCATCATTCCCACAATTTATATTACTCAATATAAGCTATAGGAACACTTGAAACAAGCAAACTATGCATGCAAAATAGAATCTATTAAAAACAGAAAAGTCTATAAGGATCTGTATGATCACCTTACTTCCCTGACTCATTCTCAAGCAAGAAATAGGCATAACAAAATCATCCTCAAGTGTATCATCTTCCGCAATTATTTTTGATTCATTCTCATGAGGCCTATCAATAATGGGAGCAATTTTATTTGGGAGAGATACCTCTTTACCTTTACTTTTCCTTATTTTCTTCTTCTTCACCACATTATGTGTGGGTTTATTTATTTCATCCAAGCTTCTTTTTGAAGAAGTTGGTAGAATAAAAGGCTCCTTTTCGTTACCTAATTCATCATAAGAAAAAATAGGAGGATATTGGGAAGAATCTTCCCCTTCATTAGTATTCTCTCCATCTGCTATTTGCTTTCTTATCTTTAAGTTATTGGCAATATAAGGATTCTCAATGCAATTTACCACACAATACATATAGATGTCATTTAGATCAAAATCAATCAATTTCATGGGAACCCAAGATGGAAAATCCTTAGTTTTATGTTTCATTTGTTCATACCCCAAAAATAGACTAAGTTCATTATGATGCTCAAGGGTAATGAGGTTATCACAGTTTTTGGACACAATTCGATCATGAAATAATTCACATTGGAAATTAAAATGACCACTTTCATTGCAAAGTTAAAAAGGACGACGAGAAATATTAAGTCTTTCAGCACAAACATATAGCCTCTCTTGCAACATTTAGTTTCTAAATACTTGTGCCTCTTACAAAATCTATCTTACCTTTTAGGCATGTCTTGACAAACCCTATGCACTCCACAAAAATTGAAATGCTTATATGAAGTCTTTTTATCATGACTAGTGCAATCATCATTAGTACTATGGATATTCAAAGAATTCATACTAATGACATTGCAATCATGCTCATCACTCAAAGATTTAGTGCCAAACATTTTAATAACTTATTCTTCTAACACTTGAGCACAATTTTCCTTTCCATCATTTTCACGAAAGACATTAAAAAGATGAAGCATATGAGGCAACCGCAATTCCATTTTTTGTAGTTTTCTTTTATAAAACCAAACTAGTGAAAAACAAGAAACTAAAAGATTCAATTGCAAGATCCAAATATATACCTTCAAGCACTCACGTTCCCGGCAACAGCGCTAGAAAAGAGCTTGATGTCTACTACACAACCTTCTTCTTGTAGACTCGTGTTGGGCCTCCAAGCGCAGTGTTTTGTAGGACAGCGGCAATTTTCCCTCAAGTGGATGACCTAAGGTTTATCAATCCATGGGAGGTGTAGGATGAAGCTGGTCTCTCTCAAACAACCCTGCAACCAAATAACAAAGAGTCTCTTGTGTCCCCAACACATTCAATACAATGGTAAATTGTACAGGTGCACTAGTTCGGAGAAGAGATGGTGATACAAGTGTAATATGGATGGTAGATATAGGTTTTTGTAATCTGAAAATATAAAAACAGCAAGGTAACACATAGTAAACAGAGAGCAAAACATTGTATAAATGCTTGGAAACAAGGCCTAGGGTCCATACTTTCACTAGTGCAATTTCTCTCAACAATATTGGCATAGTTGAATCATATGTAAATACCTCTCGTGCGACAAAGAGTTCACTCCATAGTCACAAATAGCGGAGAACTAACGAAGGAATTATTGTAGGGTACGAAATCACCTCAAAGTTATCCTTTCCGATCAATCTTACGAGCTATCCCTATAAGTGTCACGAACAGCCCTAGAGTTCGTACTAAAATAACACCTTAAGACACACATCAACCAAAACCCTAATGTCACCTAGATACTCCAATGTCACCACAAATACCCATGGGCTTAATTATATGGTATGCATCACACAATGTCAGATTCGTCATGTTCAATCCAACACAAAGAACTTCAAAGAGTGCCCCAAAGTTTCTACCGGAAAGTTAAGACAAAAACGTGTGCCAACCCCAGTGCATAGATTCCCAAGGTCACGGAACCCGCAAGTTGATCACCAAAACATACATCAAGTGGATCAATAGAACATCCCATTGTCACCACATATATCCCATCGTAAGACATACAGAAAGTGTTCTAAAATCCTTAAAGACTCAATCCAATAAGAAAACTTCAAAGGGAAAACTAAATTCATCACAACAAGATAGAGAGGAGGAAACTCCATATGTATCATCTATATCAATTAAGCTCGTAGTACATCAAGATTGTGCCATCTCAAGAACACGAGAGAGAGAGAGAGAGATCTCAAACACATAGCTACAGGTACATACCCTTAGCCCCGAGGGTGAACTACTCCCGCCTCGTCATGGGGACCGCCGAGATGATGATGATAGCCTCCGGTGATGGTTTCCCCCTCCGGCAGGGTGCCGGAACAGGCTCCCGATTGGTTTTTCGTGGCTCTGGAGGCTTGCGGCGGCAGCACTCCCGATCTAGGTTTCTTTTCGGAGGTTTGGGTATTTATAGGAGTATTTGGCGTTGGTCCCACGTCTAGAAGGTTCCCGAAGAGGTCACAAGATTGATAGGCGCGGACAGGGGGTGGCCACGCCTGACAGGTTTGTGACTCCCTCGGGCCTCTTCTCCGGTATCTTTTCGCTCCAGTACTTTTTATATTTTCCGAAAATATTCTACGTAAATTTTCAGCCCGTTCCGAGAACTTTTATTTCTGCACAAAAACAACACCACGGTAGTTTTGCTGAAAACAGTGTCAGTCCGGGTTAGGTCTAATAAAATCATACCAAAATCATATAGAATTATTGTAAACATGGCATGAATACTTCATAAATTATAGATACATTGGAGACATATCAGGACTCGCTCCCCATCGCATGCCCCGTTTATCAGCGAAGTACGTGCCAAGAAGGCACAACTTCACACTTAAAATTCCATGGGCAGCAGTGGGGAAACAAAAGGTTGGAGCCCGGCTAGACCGGACTACTACCATTCAGTACGTCTTCGACACAATACATGGACTATTGAAGGCCCCACCAAGGGCATAAATCTTATTCATAATTCGGCGACTTTTCAAGACCTTGTTTGCAAGATTCGTTCGCCGAACAACCAAGTATCAGGAGTCAGCTAGCAACAGGGCATATCAAGGACTTATGGCCACTAATCGAAGACCCCTGGTACAACCACTCCTGTAATCTCTTTTCACATACCTGTAAGCAGTTGCTTCTTTGCTCCGAGTAATAAGAGTTATGGAGAAAACAAAAAATATATAGCATCATTTTAGATGTTTGTCTCTTTGTCCTTTTTGGCACATATTTCCTTTTCTCACTCTTCTCGCAACACAGTTCTATCTGCAACGACAGAACTGGGTCATATACCAGGGGCTCGAATGTAGAAACAAATCGCCTTACATATGTTTTACTATGTGTTCGCCGTCTTGGAGTTCACTTTATATGCATCGGTTCCGAACTTTGTCTTGGGTAAATAGTTGGGTTGCCCAACTCCTGTGCTTACCCCTTTACGTTCCACTCGTTCGGCTAAAAGGGCAAAGGGAGAACCCCTACGATTGTGCTTCCGGTTAGTCTGGTCAAGCACCTTAGGGGAGAAAGCAGAAAACTGACAGACATAGTATGTGAGAGCTGGTTTGTGAATCCTAGCCTGAAGTGTTATACTTACATCCTCGTCAGAGGATATTCCGCGTTGTGCGGCGGGTTTGCTATCCATGCGAACCATGTGATGCTGGCCTTAGCCGCGGTTCAACCAAACATGACAACACTCCGGGGGCTAGTCCTTAGCCCCCAGCATTCCGTTTTTTCGCGCGCCTATGGCTAAGTGAAAGAAATAAGGCACTATAGTCTGATTGCCTAGTCCGTCGTACTCTACCGCCTTTGGGTTCCGATCACTTGGCTAAGGAATATTTTGCACTGGCAGAGACACCCCATGTAGTATCTACATGTAGGCTGAAGCCGATGACTCGCATCTTTCAGTTTTAAATGGCCACACAGGAGTTATAAAGGAAATCAAAAAACATCAAAGCTGAATAAATAACTTATAACATTAAACACTTTGAAAAGTCTTCGGACGCATTACAACTTATTCGAATACATCATGCCCGAACACAGAGAAGCTATCACCCGAGCACCTTCCATTACTCCGGCGAAGTATAGCTCGAGGCGTCTATGCTCCTTCCCGGGAGGCTGCGGGGCAGTAGCTACCTTCATAGGATCCAGCACCGGTCAGTGCACCTTGGACTTGGCAAGGCCCATCCGGACCCCCTCGATGCAGGAAGAGTGCTTCACGGTGTCGAGCGGGGCGAGGCGCCGATTAACTTCTGCACCAGGCCAAAATAGCTGCCTGGCAGCGGCTCACCGGGCTTTAGGCGGATGCAGAGGTCCTTCATGGCCGGCTCCGCCATCTGGTGTAGCTCCATCAGCTATTTTAGCTGCTCCACGAGAAGAGACAAGTGCTCGTGGGCTCCGAATTGTGCCCAGAACAGCTGAGCTTCGCGTCCTTCTTCCCTCAAGGCGAACAACCTATTGGTGTCTGCCACGCTCTTCTGGAGATCGGAGGAGGT
The DNA here is from genome assembly GCA_022496015.1 of Hordeum marinum. NCBI lineage: Eukaryota > Viridiplantae > Streptophyta > Magnoliopsida > Poales > Poaceae > Hordeum > Hordeum marinum. Next base: position 427,741,137 of record CM039675.1, read on the forward strand.
GCCTAAAGAACGCCACACATGGGTAAGCAATTTGAATTTGCTATCCCCGAAGACGCACTGTAGTATGTATGGCTTACCATCCATTATGTCCGTTGCCTAGCGGACCTGCTCCTCATAGAACCGCCTGTCCACCCACTCCTTGTGAAGATCTTTCTTCAGGGTGGACAGTTTGGCTGCACTCTCCTTGCCCTTCAGGGCGTCCTTGAGCTCCCGCAGAACCTCCGCCACATGAGCCTTGTGCTTCTAGATGGTGGCTCGCAGGGCGGAGAGGGCGATCGTCGCTTCTTTGGCCGTCGCCCTCTCGACGGCCGCGTAGTCTTTTGCTTGTTAGAGCTCGACCTTGAGCCTCTCCACCTCTTTCCTCGAAGCTATTTAAACATTGAAACATTATGGAAAACTGCATGGACAGTGTTCGGCTAAAGGTGTTCGGGGAAAGCTATTCGGATTTTGTTTTGACCTACCTTGTGCCTCGTCGAATCTTCTATTGAGGGCATCAACTTCATCCTCGGAGCGTTTAAGCTTCCGATTCCGTTTGTCCACTTTTGCGCCATTTATGGCCGCCGCTGATGACGAAGCCTGCAATGCACATGCAGTTGACATGTTACATGGGTTATATACTCCCGAACTATATTCAATCCGATCATATGTCCGACCTTATTAGGGGCTACTCTAACTCTCTGGACACATAATTTGTAGTTAGTCTAGAATGAGATACATGATTGACCCCTAGGTAAGTTTTTTCAAACTCACCTAGGGCTCGGGGGCTGCCATGCACACTATAATAAAAATAAGAAAAAACTTGGCAAATAAGAGTTTCATGTGACTTACTTGAAAACCCGTTAGGAGACCTTTGAAGGCCTCCTTTAGTCCGTTGTCGATGGACTGAATGCTCTATAATACCGCACCCATAAGGGTGCAGTGCTCCTCGGAGATGGAGGCGCTCGATAAAGCCTCATCCATGACTGACCACCCATTGGTCGGTGGTGCCGGAGGTGATCGGATAACCCGATCACCTACCAGGGTTTGAACCGGTACCTCCGAAGGCGTGGTGCGCTCCGGAGATGCCCTTGGAGGGGACTGAGCGGCTGCTCGTCCGGCCTCCTCAGTGTCCGAGCAGGGTACCTCCCCCGGTTTTCGGTGACCAGGTGTTAGCCTCGGCCATTATGTCATCTTCCCCACTGCTGGTGCCCGGCTCCATATGAGCATGTTGGGATGATACCTTCGTGGCGCCCGAAGTGGCAGGATGCGAGGCATTCCCGCTCTCCACTAGTTCGACGGGTGGGGTCTCCCCATCCGATATTTGATCGGTGCGGAGGACGCGCGGGGGCTGCAAAATCCATAAGCATCTGCGTGTTAATAAACTCTAAACCCGTTAAAGGACAAACAAGAGGTCTTCGGATCCGAACCTTCGGGTCGGGGGCTTGACCATGAGGTTCCTTCGTGGAACCACCTCGAGGTCATCGGACTCAGTATGTGAGTCCAAGCTGTTGTCGGACAGGATCACCTGTGCCCGACACGTCCTCTTCTGGGAAGGAGGGGGTACCTCCTCTGGGGCATCCGATGATGTTGCCCTCTTTCTTGCGAGGGGGGAATTGCCTTCCCACTCGGCTTCGTCCTCCTCTTCTTCCTCCTGCTCCTCTTCTAACTCTTCCTCCTCATGCTCCTATTGATTCGTGGAGGCATGAGTTTCCCCGAACACGGTCTCTGACTGGTCCCGGATACGGAGGCCGCTTCGGCCTGGTTTCTTCTTCTTCTCCTTCTTCGTGGGGGCCTCATAAGGCTTCGCCACGAGCATTTCTGCCAACAGCCCAGACCTGGCATCCTCGGGCCGAGGTTCCGGACTGCTGATATTAACGAATTTCCTTAGCCATTTCTGCGAGAGAATGATCGGAAGAAAACATTATGGATCCTCTTTGGGAAAGGTAAAGCCGATCAAGCAGAAGTGTCACGTACCTCAATGGTGGGCTTGGAGGCCTGCAGGCCTCTGTCTTCCTCCTCGGATGGCCAGCTCTCCTATGACTTGAAGAGCGCCTTCCATAGCTTCTCCCACGTAGTGCGGAAGAGGTTCCGGATTGTGGGCGCATCGTCAAGCTGATGAGCCCACAAGGGAGTGTCCCGGTGCTGGCAGGGGAGGATGCGTCTCCGGAGCATCACCTGGACCACATTGGTCAGCTTGATGTCCTTCTCGACCATGGAGCCGATGCGCTTCTGCAGGTCGCTCACCTCCTTGCTCGGTCCCTGGTTAAGGCCCTTTTTGAGCCATGAAGCTAGTCTGGTGGGGGCACCGGATCTAAATTCGGCAGGAGGAATCTGACCTTCTTCTCGTGGTTCTGTGATATAGAACCACTCATTCTGCCACGCCTTGATAGTGTCAGTGAAGGTGCCCGATGGCCACACGATGCGGATGAGCTTGCCGATGACAGCTCCACCGCAGTCTGCGTGCTTCCCGCCGACGCACTTCCGCTTGTTGTTGAACACTTTGAGCCATAGCCAAAAATACGGCTCGACTCGCAGGAAAGCCTCGTAGACGAGGATGAACGCTGATATGTGCATGAAGGAGTTCGGCGGGAGGTCGTGGAAGTCGAGGCCGTCGAAAAACATCAACCCCCTAACAAAGGGGTGGAGCGGGACGCTCAACGCCTTGATGAAATGGGGGAGGAAGACCACCCTTTCGCCCGACCGAGGAGTGGGGATCACTTGGCCCTCCTCCGGTGCGCGATGAGGGATGTCGACGGAGAGGTAGCCGGCCTTCTTAAGGTCGAGGATGTCCCGGTCGGTGACCGTGGAGGCCTCCCACTGTTCGTTGGAGCCCTCCATTGATGAGCTCTGAGGTGGGGGCGGAAGACCTAGATCTGTGTTTCGGAGGCACAGAGGAATGGAAGACGGAGAAGGCGAATGAGAAGCGTGAATAGGCTTCAGGGTTTTCTTCCCCTTTTATGAGGCTTATTGATTCGGTCTCCCTTTGCTGAACTCTGAATCCCTCCACCTCTCGAGATGTGCGAGCCATTGCGCGCGCGTGATTAAACATATCCCGTATAAAACGGGACACGGTCGGTACATTGATAGATCGTGATGATTAAAACGGTCTCGAGCCGCGAATCAAGTTTGTGTAATTGGCCTAGCGGTCGTGGTGAGCCATGACCTTTCATTAGAGAGATCGTCATAGGAATTTTATTTACCCCTTGACATTTGGTCTTCAAGGCCGGCCTATTTACAGTGTTCAGATGCGCCACTATACGGAAAGCTACTTATCATCGGAGGCCGAACTAGGTTTGACAGGAAGAACTCACCTCACAAGCCGAAGACTCTGATCGTATGAAGCAATCGAAGCTGGGACCCTTGGCATTGGAGGCAAGTTCGGGGGCTATTGAGGGAGTCCTGGATTAAGGGGTCCTCGGGAGGCTGACCCATCTCTATGGGCCGGACTGTATGGGCCTCTTACCAAACACAGGGTTCATTGAAGACCTTATCTCCAAGATGGAAGCTTCAGGAAGTACGGCTTGCGCTCCACGTTTGATGTAGCAAATAGGCATGTTTATCTCTTCGGCGTGTAACCGACCATGTGTAAACCCTAGGTACCATCGGCGTCTATATAAGCCGAGGGGTTTTAGGTTGTAGAGATAGAACAACTCATCTAGGGTTAGCTATTCGATCTCGAGGTAGATCAACTCTGTAACCCCCCATATCATCAATACAACCAGGCGGGACGTAGGGTATTACCTTCATAGGAGGGCCGAACCTGGGTAAATCTGTGTCCCCTTCGTCTCCTGATACCATCGATTCTAGTCTCACAGTTCGGGACCCCCAACCCTAGATCCGTCGGTTTTGACACCGACACCCCCACCCACCCACGCCACCCCGCCCCCGCCACTTTTCAGGCGACTCTTTTAAAAAAATTTAAGAAAAACATGCCAAGTTTCGGCCAAATTGAGGGGAACATGCCAAGTTTCGGCCAAATTCATACGATTCATACGATTTTTATACAAAACCCGATAAAAACTAGTAAAAACTAAAAAAATAGAACTATGCCACTGATGCCACCGCCATCTTCTACATGCCGAGCAGCCTGTAGAATGTGGTGCGGTCGCCCTGTCGTCGTCGTCCCCGTTCTGCGTGCCGCTATCGCCAACCCTGCTGCACCCCTGCCCTGGGTCGCCGTGGCGATGCAGCTCGAGGTTTGACGGCCCGGGCGCCTTCTCCTCGTCGTCGACGATGACGACGCCGCCCTCCTCATGGCTGTGGCGATGAGCGGAGATCTCCTCGAGGGCGCGCCACTGACGCGCCATCTCCTCACGAATGTAGTCGTTGCACGCCCATTTGAGGGTCGTCTCATCGGCGATGGCCATGGCGAGGTGCTCCTGCTTAATGGCTATAGGAATCGTCGCTGCCGCGTCCGGCTCCGTCTTCGGCCTGACAAGACAGAGGTGGCCACAGGGAGGAGGGAAAGGCTGGCGATGGCGGCCCTCGTTGATGGTGATGCCACCACCACCGCTGCACCGGAGCGGCGTCTCGCCGGGCTTGGCCTTCACGGCGACGAGCGGGGTGCGAGCGTCGGAGGAGTGGGAGCCGGAGAAGACGACGACGGCGTGGCCATTCATCTCGGGTGCCACAAGGATCCCCTCCGGCGAGAGATGGATGCCGGCTCTGGGTACTCCAGACGCAACGTGTTGCCGCCCTCGATGTGCTCGAGGACGGCGTCGAGCGTGCGCTCGGGGATGCCCCACCATAGACGGGGGCCCTCGGAGTTGTGGCGCCCGCGCGCTGGGCCGTCGTTGGTGAAGGCGAGTTGCTCCTCATGGCGGCGCTCGAAATACGTCGTCCACAGCGTGTTGTTGTCTGGGGCATACCTCGGCTGTTGGCGCACCGTCTTTGACAGCGACGAGCGAATCCGGGCGATCTCGACGCTCCGCTCGGCTCCCGTAGGCACCGGGACCCCACCGGCGCTGAGCCTCCACGAGCCCGACCCCGTAGGTCCGGCGGCGTCGGGTACTCCGCCTCGTACAGGAGGCGGGCCCCGTCCTTGTGGAGGTGGCGGCGGCCGAAGCAATTGGCGGCCGCACCATCGCCTGGGTAGCGTGTTGTCGTGGGGGGAGTGAGGGAGAAGGTTGCCGGGAAGAGTGGGAGAGAAGGGCGGCGGCGGCGAGGTGAGAGGGCGAGAGAAGCTGTGTCGAGTGGCAGTCACCGCCGAGGAGTGTGGCTTTTATAGCGGCAAGGGGGGCGGCACCATGCGACCGCGTGGAGGGAAAGGTGTGGACGCACGTCGCCCGCCTTGACTATGTTGCCCGTGAATGCGCCGCCCGTGAGGCATCAATGGAAGGTTGACCGACGGGCAGACTTGCATTGATTCCCCGCGGGAAACCAAGGCAATGAGGATGACGAAGCGTCGCGCGGTCGCTGACTCAGAGAACCGATCCATTTTCGCGTCAAAAAAATGTTTCGTCCGACGCCCCCAAACGGACTCAGCGTGTCGGGTTCGGCTTGGATTCGCCGGCGCCAATTTCAACCCTAATCGGCGAAATTTAGTCTTCTGAAAAAAAATACGACTGGATTGTTTTTTCTCAACCGGCGATAAGAAAAGGGCCTTGGGGTCTGTTGGGAGGGGGGGAGTGGAGATGTCTAATACATACAAACCAAATCTCCGTGGATTTGAGTCCAAAATCAAATGAGTGATGCACCGAACAAGATACTATGTCGTACGCATGGGACGTCTTCTCGTTGTTTATGTCCACCCAACGCCAACAGTCAACTCAATTGTCTCTCCTCCGCCCAATCCATTCCATCGTCTCTAGCTACCGTCGTATATTCACGTCACACCTACCTGCTAGTAGAGGCCTCCTGCTAGTACACTAGCCCTTCATGCCGCGCGTGCCAGAAGGGAGGCGCCAGCCATGCGCTCCCAAAGCAAACCACACCAAACCGCGCACGCTTCCATCATCCATCCCGTCGATCTCGGAGCATGCACGCGGAGAACACTGTCGGGGAGTGAGCCAAGGTGCTCGGGTTCGGCCGTCCTCGCCTAAACACGCACCCGCTACAGCAGTAGAGCTGTGTCAGTGTGATCTACTGTTGCATGCACAGTAGGCTGCATAGACGTCTGGGCAGCATGCAGTGCGGCCGGTAGTCCCCAGCCAGCCACCAGAGGCATTTTAATTCGATATACGTACAGCTTCCATGCGTGAGAGGCATGCATGGTTTTTTTTATCTGCCCTCGCTGTGGGGTGCCCATGTCCTGTGCCTTACCAGTGTCATCCGGCCCCTTGCATATTCGTCCCCATGTTTTCGTTTCAAGATTATCATCGACTTGAGGACCTTCCGAGTTACCATCGGGTGCAGATCGTGAATTAAACTGGTTCCGCCAGAACAGACAAAAACCATCGGGGTAGCTAGCAAAGATCAAAAGCAAGAGTCACCAGATCGCTTGATATGAACATACGAGCCGCATATGTTGATTATATATGGCACACCAGGTGCACGAACCAAAGCTAGATGTTGGTTCACATGGAGCTAGCGACCATCGTTGCTTGCTTGTGGCGTTGTGGGACGTGGCCTTCTTTCCTTGATCGCTCCCCTTCTCCTTGTTGCGAGCCTCCTTGTTGTCTTGCGATCGCACGCACTCGCGTCGATTGGTCGCCGAGCTCACTCACCCCTGTCTGCTCACTTTCGGGCTTCGGCCCGTCCCCGTCCATCCAACACAGAGCACCACGTTCCGCCGTCTGGAGACTTTTCCTTTCTCTGCCTTTGCCTTTTCCTTTTCCTTTTCCTTTTTAACACGACGTTTCAACTTTATTACTCTTCACACACGATTAATTTACTTGATCATACTGCACGTGTAGAAGACAGTAACTGGACATATAATCTATCTAGTCCAGCAGGGTAAAGTTTCGAAAATCTTGCCCGAGATCTCGTCGACACGTACGCGACAGGCCTGCGCTGCCTCGGATCGCCGTCTGCCACCACTGAGCTTGTTCCACGTACTACGAAACTAATGAAGCAGATAGAGCTAAACAGGCCCTGCCAAAGTCCATTAATAAGCAAGATTACAAGGCAACATCAATGCGTGGAGGCCTTGTGCGCTCGGCCCGGCCCGCATGGTCACAAGCCCCCTAGGTGGCTCTCCCTGGCCACTTCTTCCTGTTTGCTTTACCCGCGCGTACGTGCATGCATGGATTAATCATTCATAAGCTCATAGGTGTAGTGTAGACGACCAGCTGCTGACACATAACACGTAGCGAGCCTAGCGATAGTGAGCATGCAGAGCTTCGTGCGTGACGTCCTGCGCTGCGGACAGCTCCTCCTCTGTCTCTGTGGAAAGCTGGCTCGGTTCGCATAGCCTCTTTGAACCTCGGACAAATTTTCTGTTATGATCTTTTGGTCTAACAAATTTTGAAGCTGACCTATCTTTTTTAAAACAATCGAATTTGATCTTTTTGGTGACGTCAACATCCCCGGCATCTGGTTTTCACGGGAGACGCCATGATCTTCGGCGTCTGGTCACGGGCCCGCACGGCCGGCCGGCCCGTTGACTCGCTGACGTGGCAAAGGGGCCAGACGTCGAGGTCCCTGGCGTCTGGTAGGAGACGCCACGCACCCTAACGTCTGGTACCGGGAACTGTTATGAGCTCGCGGGCCCGCCCCACCCCTTCCCATCTTCTTCCTCCAGAGGACTCCTCCAGACGGCTCCTCTCTCTCTCTCTCTCGCCCCTCTCCCCCCTCACCCTCCCCCCCCCTTGATCTACTCAATTTTCCACCGAAATCCGTGGATTGGAACCCCCCAAGCATCCTTGAGGTATTCTCTCCCAATTCCTCCAATTTGTTTTTGTTAGAACATCTTATTTTTAGAGCATTATTGAAGATTATGTGATGTTAGATTAGTAGATGATTTCTTAGTTTTAGGATTTTTTGTGTAGTTGTTAGATGATGTAGATGATTTAAAGGTAGTAGATGATTTATTGGTTAAAATGTATGCAATTATATTTCGTTTTGTTCAATATGTAGATGAACATATAGTTGTCATATTGTTTTTGAACAAGAGATGATGAAATATGATGCTTGTGTGATGAATGGGTTGTTCAAGATGATATGTTTGTGTACTCAAGATGATATGTGTTTGCATATTTTGTCAATAGGAATGTTTTGGAGAGATGTTCCTTATGAAGAAATATTGCATATATTGTTCATGTATTTAAATATCATGATATGATTTTTGGGTAGGATGGCGGATGATGAGGACTAGGGCCCTTGGTATGACGGATTAATCCAGGAGTACGACATAAATCATCGTGCTCGTGCCCTTGAGAATCGGAAGGTAAGAAGGAAGACTTATCAATTCTTGGTGTGTTTTCATGTGCGTTCTTCGGCGGATACGAACCTCACATTTTTTGTGCAGAATGTAGTAACTATGCGCATGAGGGGTCATGGTGCTAATGACTTCCCGTACGACCCCCGGTACGAGCCGTACATCGCCCGATTGGGTTTTATTCCCTTCGTGTTGCAATTCAAGTGACCCCCGCCACCGGTGAACAGCGCGGTGCTCACCGCACTTGTGGATCGTTGGAGGCCCGAGACACACTCTTTTCACCTTCCTTGTGGGGAGATGACGATGACCCTAGAGGACATGGCCATGATAAGCGGCCTTCCTATCAATGGCCTTGCTGTTACGGGTCGTGTCACCTCCAATAACTGACGTGAGCATGTTGGCGTTTTAATTGGTGTTCAGCCCGAGCGGCCAGAGCCAGGCCAAACTGACAGCGCGAAAGTGAAACATTCTTGGCTGAAACTTGTCAGAGGAGCAAACAATCTATGCCCTCAGGATGCCCCCAAGATCGTCGTGCAGCCATATGCTCGGGCCTATCTTTGGTATGTATTTACCAAAGTAGTCTTCACAGATGCAACCGGGAACTCAGCCATTTGGATGTATTTGGAGCTACTCAGTGAGTGGGATACTCAGTATAGCAGGGGTTCAGCGGCACTAGCATATCTCTATCGTCAGGTAAGAGCAATTTGCACACATTTATCTTGAATTTGTCATGCGCGACACGGCCACACATTGCTAACATGTTTGTGTAATTGCAGTTGGATCTTGCCTGTAAGAGGACAAAAGGTGCATCTTCATTATCCGGATTTGTATGGGGCTTATGTGTGTGGATGTGGGAGCGGTTGCCTGTTGGACGGGCCATGGTGAAGAACCCCAGGAACCCAAACATGGTTGAGCATGAAGGACTTCATCATGTTGATCCATATCGGCGCCCCACAATTGCACATTGTTGGGATCAGGTGAACGTTTACACAGGAAGCTCTCATGTGCAATACAAGTGTTATGTGAACGAGCTTGACACCTTGACTGCTGAGCAGGTACCAACAGGTTAATTGAGATAAAGTGTAGTAAAGATCGAAATATATACCTAACATGTAAGGTACTCCTGTTGTAGCTTTTCTGGAAGCCTTATGTGAACGATCATATGTTCTCCATCAACGAGATGTGCACGCATGATCGTCATCTTTGGCGGGCGAGGTGTCCAATGATATTCTTTTACGCGGTAGAGTGGCACTTTGTAGACCGTGTTGCTAGGCAATTTGGCAAACTACAAGGTATTCCAAAGGAGGAGAGCAAGGAGGCAATCTTAGCTGTGCATCGGTGAGCAAAATTTTCTTTGAGATTTGTAACTGATCATTGTGAAAGTCTATGTTCGCTAATGGTTTACAACATGCATTGTTTGTAGGTTCGATCGAAGGAAGTTTCAGGATATATCGGATTGGGTGAACAAACACCGTAAGTGGATAGATATGTGGAATCAAAGAGAGACTTTACTGGAGTCAAAGAATAGACCCCACAATGAATCATCATACCAGAAGTATCTTCTGTGGTATGGGAAGCGTTACCGGTTGAAGCTTAAGCCCGATTGGACTCAGGAGGGGTGGTCTGAGTTGGTGTCGGAAGACCCGTCAGCTGTAGAAGGTTATCATGCCTTCAACATGGCGGTGAGAGACACCCAAGGGAGTCAAGTTGACTACGCACCCATGCATGACGAACTGGTAATTCAATGAACAACCTTGTATTACCTCGTCTTTTTCAAATATGAATGTATGAATGTTTGTTGTGTTAATGAATTGCAAGGCAGAGAGTTGCTTATGTGCGTGAACGATGCGAATGTAGCACTCAGTCATCCCACTGGAGGTGGATTATCTGAGAGAACTCTGAGGACCACGATGGAGGTATGACCATATTTAGACAATCTTAACTTAAAAGATTAGTTATTTGCATCTAACATATTTTGTTGTGTTCTCGCAGAAGTTTAGGAATCGGTTCCACAAGATGGCAGCTATGCTTTCTTGCCACGGTGCTAAGTCCGTGGACGGGTTTACAGGTGGTACTAGCCGCTCCAACAGATCTAATTGTCGTCATCTCCGTAACGAGGAGATAGAGGAAGAGGAAGTACAAGAAGAGGAGCCGACACAAGAGGAGCAGGAACAACAAGAGCATGAGCTCGATATCAATGCTCCAAAACCGTCACAGCCTACACAACCGAACAAAGGCAAAGGCAAAGATAAGACACCTAAAGTGCCAAGAAAGAAGACATGGAATAGTAGATTCCAAAGCCCCGAGTATCCTCGTCAACTTTTGCCTAAGGGAATGACTAGAGAAGTGGATAGCGAAGAGGAGGAGGAGGAAGAGGAAGAGGAGGAAGAGGAGGAGGAAGAGGAAGAGGAGGAGGAGCTAGTGGCTAGAGGAAAGGGAAAAGCCAGTAAGAGAGGAAGAAGGAACTAAGCAAGAAAAGTCCGTCCCTAGTTCTCTAATTCCATTCCATGAACATGGTGAAAGTGATGTCGTATGTTAGTTAAATCTGTAAGAACTTGTCGTGCAGTGAACTTTTAATGTTGTCTTCAAATCGTGAACATTTATGTTGTGTTGATTTAGTGGAGTGAACTTTTTATGTTATGTTGAAACCGTGAACATTATGTTGTCTTCAATTACTGGAGTGAACTTTTTATGTTGTTAACTTGCTAAGAATTTGTATGACTGAGGAGAAAGGCAAATTGCTGAAACTGTGTGCAGGGATCCAAACGCCATCATCCTCGACGTCTTGGGGGACCAGACGCCAGCATCCTTGGCGTCTGGCCTAAAAGGGGGACCAGACCCCAGGGTCCTTGGCGTCTGGCCTAAATAGGGGACCAGATGCCGGGGTCCTTGGCGTCTGGCATGTGGGTTTGCCTACCCACGAAGCAAATAATCTTCGTACTCAGAAAACAAATATTCTTCCTATTGATAAAGAAAATATTCTTCCTACGGTTCTGAATAGCATAGTCAGACAACCAAACCTTCATCCCAATGGAGTGCTCAACCAAAAATGGCATGTGGTTTCGAATGGCATAGTCAGACAACCAAACCTTCATCCCAGCCAAACTTGTAAACTTCACTCCTTTCTTCAAATAAGCATTCTCATCCTCGTTCTCCCCCTGGGCTCGGCTGGATCCGGGCAAGCTGTTGGCTCAATCGCCGTCATTCTAAGGCCGCCATCAACCACGACTTTATGAGAAAGGCTGAGATCTCGAAACCAATGATTTTTTTTCCAAGCCTGTCAGCTCAAAGTGAATTTGGTTTTCCTCCTTAGTGAATACATACTCGTCCAATTCTTCCTCCGGACCTTCGTCATCAGAGTCATACCCATATGCACGCCTAAAAGGTAACTCACGATCCATTTCCTTTTGCGCTATGTACACATCCAAGTCACCAACATCATTACCATGAAACCCTTCCTCTAGCTCATCCTCAGCATCATGTTCAATTACTTTGTCACTATCAATCACCTCAACTTCATTTGCTTGGCTAGTTGGTGGTTGGCTATAAGCATTAGGGGCATACAACTCAACCTCATTTGCTTAAGTGGTTGGTGGTTGAGGATGTGGTTTGTGATAAGCATTGGAGGCATCAACCATAACCCTATGCTCAACAAGAGGCATACTTGTCCTCTCTGCCAGTGTGGAAGAGACATGTCTGTTCAAGTCAATTGCAAACCGAGGAGGTTCAACCTTGGTGGCAAACAATTCAAGTGACTTGTCTTCCGATTGAGCAACATTTTCCTTGTACACATCCCAATGCAAATCCGATGTCATAGGCATACTTTTTAAGCGAGATTTGGCTCCTACTCCAACATCATACCTTCCTATTAACTTAACATCATCATTGGGGTCCATCCACTCTAAAACATGTCTCACTTTTGCGACAACCTCCTCATAGCTAGGGATTGTTTCAAAAACCATTGTTTCCTCATCCGGGTCGGCATTGTTACTAAAAAATGCCTTCTTGTCCATATAATGAACATTAACAAGTCTCTCCATCTAAAAGTAACAACATGAATTTAATGCATCAATGACAATTGTTAGTTATCTAAAACCATATATTATACCCAAATAATATCAACCCTTCATGTGTCATTAATTAAGATACACTAAGCAAAGTTAACCCTACAACACTAACTAACCCTAACCCCCAATCTTCTTACTCATAAACCAAATATTATTCCTACACCAAGCATATCCCTATTACCAAAGATAAACAAGCTATTCAAACACACTAAAATTGGTAGATCTCATGAACTAGGGTGAGATCCAAGATGTAAAAAACCTTGCAAAATAACAAGATTTAACCAAAAAAATTGGATGATTCGGGGGAAATTACCACAAGCAACAAGGTGATGAAAAGATCCACCCAAAGGAACCACCTTTTGAAGAGAATTTGAAGAGGCGCTTGAGTGTTGGGAGGGAGGGGGAGAGCAAGAAGGCAGCTGCAAGCTCGAGCTGGATTGGGGAGAGTGAGTGGGGTGGGTCCCACCCACTCTCCCGTGGGCCTAGTTCACTTGCTAGTACGAGACGCCAGGGTGCGTGGCGTCTCCTACCAGACGCCAGGTACCCGGCGTCTGGTCCCTTTGCCACGTCAGCGAGTCAACGGACCGGCCGGCCGTGCGGGCCCGTGACCAGACGCCGCAAACCACGGCGTCTCCCGTGAAAACCAGACGCCATGTACTTCGACGTCACCAAAAAAGTCAGATTCATTTTTTTTAAAAGATAGGTCAGCTTTGGAATTTGTTAGACCAAAAAGTCATAATAGAAAATTTGTCCTTAACCATCCATGCATGGTGTGTCTGGGCTACCTACCCAAATCCCGCCCTTGGATCCACTGATCCCGTGCTTAGGAATCGATCGATTTCTTTATCCCCCGGCAGCGACGCCGTGTTTAGGGGACTCACCACGTGAGGATGAGGGCTTCCTTGGATACATCTCCCTGCCCCTGCATGCGCCCGTAATTAATTAGGTTAGGATCTTGTGTTTGTGCTGGGAATCTCTGTTCCTGCTACTGCAAGCTGTTGCCTATGTAGATCGTCTTTATCGGTTTCAGGTTTCAGCAAATAATTAATCGAATCAAATGGGAAAAGTGCCCAAGAGTCAACCGATACCTTGCCAGGTGATGCTTAGGAAATACTATCAGCTAGCTAAGATTTGTGAGAGCATTTGGTTACTAGGAGCATAACTTTTCTGGTAAAGTTGTTCTGAATTCCATTAGACTGATTATTAAACCACACAAACGGGTGCTACATAACATAGTCCATGTCTACAGTTGAATAAGAAGTTGGCGAAGTGCTCTGCCATCGGTCGGGGATGAGTGGGCGAGCTTGATCCTTGAGGCAGGAGACGAGGCATCAATGGCCTGTGCGCATGTCTCTCGCTGCCTCTTGGGTGGTAGCTTTTGTTGCTCTTGCATGCAACTATGCAACGTCTGGCGGCCGGCTGGATTATCGGGATGGGTGGCATGCAACGTATACTAAAAGCAAAAGGCTGGGTGCTGAGAAGAAAGGCCATTGCCTTTCATGGGACGAGCAGCTAGTAAACAAACCGAAATGTCTTCCCATAACGACCCAAAAGCTACAGCCTGCGTGCGCAGCCTGTAGTTATAGTTAGTGGCAGTCAGAATAGCTATATATACCGTAGTAGGTTCGGCCATGCACGTTATCATAATTAAGCATTGCACCTTAGCTTCTGAATCAAAGCAGCTAGGATTATTAGTTGGGGACTTTGGATTTGTTTTGTTTTGCCACGACGGATCTTTGGTCCCCATATGAACAAAATCTTAGGGGGAAATATGGAAATCTATTGGATGGAAGTGTGAGCATGTAAAATTTCGGCAACTCCTAAAATTACTGCCCTTGTCATGAACAAGTAGCACTAGGCTGGTTTCTGCACCTCTTGTTTTTTAGGGTTGGTTTCTGGGAGCTGGATCCTCTAACATTGAAAAAAAAATGTCATGATGCTACGGTGCTATTCTAGTGTGAAATGAAGAATGAATAATAGAGACTATTAACAAGTTGTTTACTGTTGATAATTACTATAGGTACAAAAAACAATTAACTTTATTTCACCATCAACTTGTTTGTATGTAATTACTATAATAGATTTGTAATTTAAAATTTAATTTACGTCATTTTAGCCTTACTCATATCGATTGAAGGAAGACAAGTTAAGGTATTATAACTTTTGTAACATTCCTTCCTATGTTAGAGGATCCCGTTCCTGGTTTCTGCACCTCTGTAGCAAGCGGCTGGCAAATTAATTGGCAACCCGTATTTGGAGTCGGGTATTTGTTGGTGATACTCTTCGCAATATCTGCATTCCACCAGACACTTTGTGCCAGAGGCAAGCAGAGGCAGAAGTGCAGAACCCAGGTACAGTACCGATAGCTAGCCTAGCTGCATTGCAGTTGCAGCATCAAGAAACCAGTGGCATTTTATTACTCCTGCATCCAAGAGCGAACCCAGTATGCATGCATCGTCTCTGCTGGTCGTCACTACAGTGTAGTAGTATGTCATTAAAATCCTGCGGTGTACCCACTGTGCCTTCCCTGCATTTTGCATGAGTTTATATCATGCCTCTGCATTCTTCCTGCTTTACTGTTCGGAGGACTCATACGATAGCCGTCCGTTGCCACAGTACACCTTGAGGTTGAGGTTTTCCATTCCTTTGCGTTCCCGAGCTCCTGATTATCTGCATCCATGGCTACAAGGCGGCGACGGATGAACCCCTTTGCTGCCATGCGTTTGACGTGCAAGTGCAAGGGAAGGGGAGGTCCGTCCATGGATGGATGGATGGATCACGCACGCATGCAAGTCCCACGGGGACAGGCGAAAAGCCGAAAAGGAGCTCGACGGAGCAGGATCGGTCGAGCAGGCGAAACAAAAGGAAGATTCCACGGCGAGGGAGGGTTCCATCTTCCATGATCTATATCCCCCCTCGCCCGCTCGTGACTTTGCGCGGCCCGTGATCGTTATGTGCGGACGGAGGCGCTCGATCGACGGCACTCGAGATCGGACCGGGCCACGGAGAAGAACCCAACGGGGGAGCTAGGAGGCAAGCGAGACAAAAGCTCACGTCCATGGATTTGGACTCAGAAGCCGCGCCCACGATGACAGCTAGTTACTCCCACAGTCCCTACAGTCTCCACAGCCCTACACAACGCATCGGAATCGTCTCGTCAAGAGACACCGACCATGGCCTGACGTGCCATATGGGCTTCTGACGCCTCGAGGGAGGCTGGCCATTAATCGGCCAGCTCCATCGTAAATGTGTCACGGACCGATCGATCCGCCATGAAAACGCACAAAACACAACCAATTATTTTCTCAATCATTGCACGAGGGGCTCTTCGCGGAACGCATTGCAGATAATCTCACACGAGGTTCAGATCGCAAGAGGATCAATCATCAACCCGAGCAGAGCTAGCAGCCAGCAGCAGGCACAAACTGCAGCTACATTGGCACGTACGGGAGTCGGGAGAGGTCCACGAACCCGACCGTCTCATGTAGTCATGTAGCATCCTCCAATCGGCACCGTCTTCCGACCCACACACAGTGGCGCGCGGCGCAACTGGCCAGATCGATACGTACGCGGCACATGGTGGCTCGTCTCACTACCAGGAATCCTGGCCGAGAGAGAGAGAGAGAGAAAGTTAGGTACGTACATAGCTAACGAACAAATGAGGAGTTAACGTGAGGGGTCCCAGACCAGCCGGACTCTCCGTTTCCGGGGCTTCGCGCTCGCTCATGCAGGCAGAGGAGATAGACGACGCAGAATCTGCAGTGTATGCTGCTCCGGCGAAGAGCGCGCTGAGGCACATGCATCGTGCATTGCATGGGGCATTTAGGGTTTTGGGCAGCCGGCGTACGTCCACTGTGGGGAGGGGGAGACGAGCCTGCTACTCTATGATCGGTTAATTATCGCGCACTGCATCCGTTCGTCGAAACGACTGTTGGGTTGTAGTTCTTCTTGCTCACTTCCCCAATAAAGAGTGTCTCCGTGTAATTTATCGGGCACGGGTATACCTGGCCATCCGTCAGGCCGAACCCGAACCGGGCCCAAAGCAGAAAGCACAGGCCTGGGCCCGGCCTGGCCCGGCCGTCGGGCAAAAAAACAGGCCCAAGCCCGGCCCGAAAGCATAAAAGCTTGTCGGGCCTCTTTAATCAAGCACAAATATGATGGGCCTAGGCCTGGCCCGATCCGGTCATCGGGTTCAAAATCTAGATCCGAACCTGGTCTGTGGGCAAGGTCGAACCTGACCGGATCGGGCTTTTTCGGGCTGGGACGGGCTTTTCGTGGCCAGATATAGGCACGGAGCAAACACGTCAGCTTTTCGTGCGCGAGACTACGCGCACCGGTGCAAACCATATTATCATCATAAACGAGGGCAAAACAAACCATCGCTTGTAGGATGAATTAGGCTGGTTGTAATGAAGAATATCATATGCTAGTATTATACATAAGATATCATTCGTAGTGCGTAGTATAATATGTTAGTATCCTATGATATTTTATTTATTGTCACACATGATACATAATAACACATCAAATAATATGATACAACAATATGATATTTGATCCTCTCTTTTTTCATTTAAGTCTATGTCACCTCATTAAAGTTGTCTAGTTAATATGCATGATACTATTTATGATAATTCCATTACGACCAGTCTTATTATTACTGGATAGTACTAGTGAACCAGATAGCCACGCGAGGGAACCTGGAACCAGAACTTGTAATAATCACTATAGATAGATTTGGCAAAAGCGAAAGACCCTGATATTTTTGTTCTTTTTTGGACACCATATTTCCCGAATACTTGGGAGGGGAGGAGAGTAGCCAAATTGAACGTTTCGTTCAATACTAAAGAGAGAGAGAGGAAAGGGAACGAACGATTTCGTTGGTTACGATCGCCCCTCTCCGGAAGAACGTGCTCCCACTCGCCTCCATCAGGCGAACCTAACAGCGTCTAGCACACCAGCCCAAAACACCATTGCCTTGAAGAATTAAAAAAACAAGAATTACTATGAGGTAGGCTGAAAAACTGCTCTTGCCTCTCCGAACAAATAGAGAAAAACAAAAAGGCCTATAGAAATGCACTGGACCAAGAAGACACTCGCTGGAAACAATCACGAAAATCCATAGTAAACGACAAAAAGGTTTCCATGCTCTAAATAACAAAACTACCATATATTTACGAAAAAGGGTTATATTAAATTAAAAACATGAGTTGCCATGATATTCAAACAAATTTCATGGCAAAATCATGAGTTGCCATGATGTTCAAACTACCATATACAGATTTTTCTTTAACTAAATACAACTATACATGAGTTGTCATCATCCATTATAGTTTTAGTTTGCCATACTATCCATATCAAATTTCCTGAAAATTACCATGGCAAAATAAAAGGTAAATTTGCCATGTCCTAGAGAAGAGGACAATCCTTAAAATTGCCATGCGATTAGTCCATTCATTATGATAAAAATTGCCATATTATGTAGATCACAATTGATGAAATTGCCAAGGCAAATAAAAAGTAAATTCAACATGGACCGTAGTGTATATTTTCCATCACAGAATGAAAAGTAAAATTTTCCATTAGTAATAAAATTAAACGTGCCATGTATGTAAAAGTAAGTTTGTCATGGCAATTTAGTTAATTTTGACATGGATAAACTAAAAGGTAAAAATTCCATGTAAGTAAAAGTAAGCCATGGCAATTAAGTTAAATTTGCCATGGCAAATTTAAAAGGTAAAATTGTGATGGCAAAAAACAGAGTAAAAATTGTCGTTGCCATTTTATGTAGATCAAAATTCATTAAATTGCGATGGTGAAATAAAAAGTAAATTTGTGATGGCCCGTAGCATAATTTTCCCATCGCAAAATTAAAAGTAAAATTTGCCATTAGTAACAAAAGTAAATTTGCCCTGCATGTAAAAGTAAGTTTGTCATGGCAATAAAGGTAAATTTGCCATGGTACATATAAAAGGTAAAATTTGGGATGGTAAAATAAAGGGGACAATTGCCATGTGTGTTAAAGTAAATTTTCCATGACAAATTTGAAAAGGTAAGATCGCAATGACAAAAAAAGAAAGTAAAAATTGCAATTGCCATATTATGTAGATCTAAATTCATTAAATTGCCATGGCCCGAAGTGTAAATTTTCCATCGCAAAATGAAAAGTCAAAAATTTCCATTAGACATAAAAGTAAATTGCCATGTATGTAAAAGTAAGTTTGCCATGGCAATTTAGTTTGTTTTGACATGTATAGTTTAAAAGGTAAAAATTCCATGTAAGCAAAAGCAAATTTCTCATGGCAATTAAGTTAAATTTGCCATGGAAAATTTAAAAGATATAATTGTGATGGCAAAAAAGTAAAGTAAAAATTTCCATTGCCATTTCATGTAGATCGAAATTCATGAAATTGCCATGGCAAAATAAAAAGTAAATTTGTGATGGCACGAAGCGTAATTTTCCCATGACAAAATGAAAACTACAATTTGCCATTAGTAACAAAAGTAAATTTGCCATGCATGTAAAAGTAACTTTGCCATGGTAATTAAGGTAATTTTGCCATGGTAAAAATAAAAGAGAAAATTGTCATGTATGTTAAAGTAAATTTGCCATGGCAAATTTATAAAGGTAAAATTACAATGGTGAAAAAAGGAAAGTAAAAAATTACAATTGCGATATTATGTAGATCTAAATTCATGAAATTGCCATGGAAAAAAATGTAATTTTTCCATGGTCCGCAGTGTAAATTTTCCAACACAAAACGAAAAGTAAGATTTTCCACTAGTAATAAAAGTAAAATTGCCATGTATGTAAGTAAGTCTTCCATGTCAATTTTGTTTGTTATGGCATGGAAAAATTAAAACTTAAAATTTCCATGTAAATAAAAGTAAATTTTCCATGGAAATTAATTTGAATTTTCCATGGCAAGTTTAAAAGGTAAAATTGCGATGGCGAAGAAACAAAGTAAAAATTGCCATTCCATTTTATGTAGATCAAAATTAATGAAATTGCCATGGCAAAATAAAAAGTAAATTTGTCGTGGTCCATAACGTAAATTTCCCATGGCAAAATGAAAAGTAAAATTTCCCACTAGTAATAAAAGTAAATTTGCCATCCATGAAAAAGTAAGTTTTCCATGGTAATTACGGTAATTTTTCCATGGTAAAATTAAAAGGTAAAAGTCTGATGGAAAAATAAAATGGAAAATTGCCATGCATGTTAAGGTAAATCTGCCATGGTAAAGTTAAAATGGTAAAATGGCAATGGCAAAAAAATAAAGTAAAAAAAATGCAATTACCATTTTATGTGGATCAAAATTCTTGAAATTGCCATGGCAAAATCAAAATGAAATTTGCCATGGCCAGTAGTGTAAATTTTCCATGCCAAAATGAAAATTAATGTTTTTTTCCATTAGTATTAAAAGTAAATTTGCCATGTAGGTAAAGTAAGTTTGACATGGCAATTAAGTTACTTTTAGAGTTGATTTCTCTTGAACTAGCTTGCCATGGCAACAAAAACATGGTTTAATTTGAGAAAATGGTGTGGAAGTTGAGTTAACATGACAATATATTTGAAGTTTAGAAAGGGAATATATTATGTGCCTTAGGTTTTTCGCCATGGCAAAAATCTAAAATTCTAAGTTTCGATGGCAAAAAACGAATTTGATTGACATGGTCTATACATTTCGTGGGTGCCCATGAATTATGGATTCCTAGAATTTGTATGGGAATTAAAATTTTATGGAAAACATATAGTTCAAGTTTCCCATATTATGTAGATCAGATTTAATGAAAATGCCACGACAAAATATATAGTATATTTTCCATGTCCTTGAGAATAAAAGTCCATACAAATTACCATGTGATTAGTCCATTCATTTTCACACAAACTGTCATATTATGGAGATAAAGATTCATGAAATTGCCATGGCGAAATAAAAAAATTAATTCGCCATGGCAAATAAAATAAATTTGCCGTTAATAGCAAATGTAATTTTGCCATTGATGTAAATGTTAATTTGCCATGTATGTAACATTAAATTTACCATGAGCTATACATTTTGGGTGAGCCCATGAAGTATAGATTACTAGAATTGCCACGAGAATCTAGCAAATTAGCATCTCATAAACTAAGAAAGTCATGAAAGCTAACTACACAACACTAAACTCCTCACATCTCACAAAACTTAGTGAAGGAAAGTGGGAGCTCGTGAAGAAATATCAACTAGTGGAACTCACTGCCTAGTTGTCGTAGTCAGCACGAGGACCAGCTATGCCCCATTGCCTATCCTCTACTCCAGCTACCGATGGGCCAACAATAGTTAAGGACCTATATGGGCCTCCAATGTAGGTGCTAAAACCGGAAGATCTCGGATAGGGGTTCCCGAGTTGATGATCTAGGTACGATGGTGAACATAACACAAAGGACACACAGTTTTACCCAGGTTCAGGCCATCTCAAAGAGGAAAAACCCTATGTCATTCTTTCTTTGTATTGATTTTTTTGAGAATTTTTTTAGAACTTTGTTTCTATTGATTGGATAGGTTACAAAGTACAAGGTGATCTACCCCAAAATTGGAAGATTGTGTTCTAAACCTTACGGCTAGTATTCGTGCCTCTAGAGATTAAACTGTTGGGGAATGCGCATGGGAAACAAAAAAATTCCTATGTTCACACAAGACCTATCCATGGTGATGAGCATCTACGAGAGGGAGAGTGGATCTACATACCCTTGTAGATCGCTAAGCGGGAAGCGTTAAGAAACGCGGTTGGTGTAGTCGAACGTCTTCGCGATCCAAATCGCCGAGCGTCCCGCGATCCAATCACGATCCGTCCCGATCAAGCACCGAATGGACGACACCTTCGCGTTCAGCACACGCACAGCTTGATGACGATCTCCGCCTTCTTGATCCAGAAAGAGGGAGCGGAGAGGTAGATGAGTTCTCCGACAGCATGACGGCACCGCGGTGATAGTGGTGGAGCAATTCCGGTAGGGCTTCGCCTAAGCACTGCAGAAAACCGATCTAGAGGAGAAACTATGCACTAGAGGAACGGGTAGCTTATTTTTGAAACCTCTAGTATATATAAGAGGAAGAGAGGAGGAGGCTTGGCCCAAGGGCTAAGCCACCTAGGCTTTGGCCGAACCAAGAGGAGAGGACGATTCCTCCTCCAATCCTAGTAGGACTAGGACTCCTCCTTATTTTTGCTTTTTTGCCTTTTTCACCTATTTCTCTTTGGGATTTTCTTCCTAGCCGCATGGGCCTTGTGTGGTACTTCCACCAGCCCACTAAGGGCTGGTATTCACTCTCCCACAGCCCATGTAGTCTCTTGGGTCGAAATACCCCTCCCGATGGTCTCCCGGTAC
The DNA here is from genome assembly GCA_022496015.1 of Hordeum marinum. Taxonomy (NCBI): domain Eukaryota; kingdom Viridiplantae; phylum Streptophyta; class Magnoliopsida; order Poales; family Poaceae; genus Hordeum; species Hordeum marinum. Next base: position 427,762,864 of record CM039675.1, read on the forward strand.
ACTACCGACACTCCCGGTACACTACCGATGAGCCCGAAACTTTTCGGGCGACCAAAATAGGACTTCCTATATATCAATCTTTACCTCCGGACCATTCCAGAGCTCCTCATGACGTCCGGGATCTCATACGGGACTCCGAACAACCTTCGGTCACCACCATGCATAACTCTATACTACCGGAACGTCACCAAACCTTAAGTGTGCAGACCCTGCGGGTTCGAGAACTATGTAGACATGACCGAGACACCTCTACGGCCAATAACCAATAGCGGGACCTGGATGACCATATTGGTTCCTACATACTCTATGAAGATCTTTATCAGTCGAACCTCTATGTCAAGGATTCAGTTAATCCCGTATGATGTTCCCTTTGTTCTTCGGTATGTTACTTGCCCGAGATTCGATCGTCGGTATCTCTATACCTAGTTCAACCTCGCTACCGGCAAGTCTATTTACTCGTTCCGTAATACTAGATCCCGTGACCAACACTTGGTCAGATTGCTTGCAAGGCTTATTGTGATGTTGTATTACCAAGTGGGCCCTAAGATACCTCTCCGTCACACGGAGTAACAAATCCCAGTCTTGATCCATGCCAACCCAACAGACACCCTCTGAGATACTTGTAGAGCACCTTTATAGTCACCTAGTTACGTTGCGACGTTTGATACACACAAGGCACTCTTCCGGTGTCCGTGAGTTGCATGACCTCATGGTCATAGAAACATATACTTGACATGCAGAAAATAGTAGCAATAAACTGACACGATCATATGCTACGTTTGTAGTTTGGGTCTTGTCCATCACATCATTATCCTAATGATGTGATCCTGTTATCAAATGACATCACATGTCAATGGCTAGGAAACCTTAACCATCTTTCACCAATGAGCTAGTTCACTAGAGGCATACTAGGGACAAAGTGTTGTCTATTTACCCACACATGTAATGTGTTTCCAATCAATACAATTATAGCATGGATAATAAACGATTATCATGAACAAGGAAATATAATAATAAACACTTTATTTATTGCCTCTAGGGCATATTTCCAACATAAATCCCTCGTCTTATATATGCACCGTGTGTACCTAGGTTACACGAATGGCCAGTTACCATCTAGGGTAAAATTGCCGACTACTAGAACACTCCCTGAGGTGCACGCCAAGTCTTTGGTAGTTTACCTCTTGCCCATGTCGAGGGCCATGGCTTTAGTAGTCCTTACTCTAGTGGTTGGCGGGTCATCAGCACGAGCCATGGTCGACAGGCTGTTAGGGTTAACACCCCGTAGTCGAGGACACCGTCACCGGGGTAGCGGCATCGTCGCGCGGTAGATCCCTGATGTCTACTACACAACTTTATTCTTGTAGACTTTGTTAGGCCTCCAAGCGCAGAGTTTTGTAGGACAATGAAAATTTTACCTCAAGTGGATGGCCTAAGGTTTATCAATTCGTGGGAGGCGTAGGATGAAGATGGTCTCTCTCGAACAACCCTGCAACCAAATAAAGAAGAGTCTCTTATGTCCCCAACACACCCAATACAATGGTAAATTGTATAGGTGCATTGGTTGAGCAAAGAGATGGTGATACAAGTGCAATATGGATGGTAGATATAGGTTTTTGCAATCTGAAAATATAAAAACAACAAGGTAACTAATGATAAAAGTGATCACAAATGGTATTGCAATGCTTAGAAACAAGGCCTAGGGTTCATAATTCACTAGTGCAATTTATCTCAACCATACTGACATAGTTGAATCATATGTAAATACCTCTCGTGCGACACAAAGTTCACTCCAAAGTCACAAATAGCGGAACACTAACGAAGAAATTATTGTAGGGTACGAAACCACCTCAAAGTTATCTTTTCTGATCAATCTTATGAGCTATCCCCATAAGTGTCACGAACATCCCTAGAGTTCGTACTAAAATAACACCTTAAGATACACATCAACCAAAACCCAAGTGTCACCTAGATACTCCAATGTCACCACAAGTACCCATAGGCTTGATTATACGATATGCATCACACAATTTCAGATTAATCATGTTCAATCCACCACAAAGGACTTCAAAGAGTGCTCCAAAGTTTCTACGAGAGATTCAAGAAGAAAACATGTGCCACCCCCTATGCATAGATTCCCAATGTCACAGAACCCGCAAGTTGATCACCAAAACATACATCAAGTGGATCAATAGAACATCCCATTGTCACCACGGATATCCCATCGCAAGACATACATCAAATGTTCTCAAATCCTTAAAGACTCAATCCTATAAGAAAACTTCAAAGGGAAAACTCAATTCATCACAACAAGATAGTGAGGGGAAAACTCCATATGATTCATCTATATCAATAAAGCTCGCGGTACATCAAGATCGTGCCGTCTCAAGAACACGAGAGAGAGGGAGATCAAAGACATAACTACTCGTACATACCCTCAGCCCTGAGGGTGAACTACTCCCTCCTCGTCATGGAGACCGCCAAGATGATGAAGATGGCCTCCGGTGATGGTTTCCCCGTCCGACAGGGTGCCAGAACGGGCTCCCGATTGGTTTTTCGTGGCTACAGAGGCTTGCGGTGGCGGAACTCCCGATCTAGGTTTCTTTCTGGGGTTTTAGGATTTATAGGAGCACCTGGCACTGGAATCATGTCAAGGGGACTCCCGAGGGGCCCACAAGCCTGCTAGGCGCGACGAGGGGGTGGTCGCGCCCTGATGGCTTGTGGCCACCTCGGGACTCCTCTCCGGTATCTTTTTGCTCCAATATTTTTTATATTTTCAAAAATATTCTCCGTAAATTTTCAGCCGATTCCGAGAACTTTTATTTCTGCACAAAAACGACATCATGGTAGATTTGCTAAAAACAACGTCTGTCCAGGTTAGTTCTAATAAAATCATTATCGGTGTTAAATCCAGCATATCTCGTAGTAGGGGTCCTAAGCTAGGCGTCTTAGAGCGATGGTAACATAGACACATGATTTTCCCTAGGTTCGGGCTCTCTCAAGGAGATAATACCCTACGTCCTTCTTTTGATTGTATTGGTATGAGGATAGTACATAGTACAGGTATCTCCCACGAGATTGTAGTAATGAATATGAGGTTGAGATTATCTATTGACTAGCCTGGCCTCGGTTTATATAATGCACCTTAGGCCGAGGGTTTAGAAGAGTCCTTGTCTTGTGCGCCAAGTATTGTGGAATCTCCCTTGTATGCATCATGGGCTCTCCAAACTAACTCATTAGTGAATCGCCCTGGGTGTCCTCGACCCGACCCACGGGTCGGGAGACGACGTGGTGAGTACCCCCTAATCCAGGACACTGTCAGTAGCCCCCTGAATCGGTCTTCAAGTTGGGGATGCTCCTTGGCTCTTCCGAACAGTTCTTCATCTTCAGCCATCGATCTTGAAAACTGGTTCAACAAATCTTCCCATCTCCGATCTTGAGGATCGCCGAGATGTATCTGAAGAGTTCTCCCGTCGGGCATCCGAGGATCCCCTTTAATTTCTCGGCCATTATCAATGCCTTGTTATTTTTTATGCCACATCTCGGGGTCGAAGTGTTTCTCGTGCGGCGATGTGCTCTTGTGGCCGAGCTCCAACGCCGAATTGCATCTGAGGTGTATTTTTGCAGCCAAGATCCAACGCTGATCGGCATCTGAGCACCAATGACTGGCTGCGTCTGAGCTGCAACGCCAGATTGTATCCGAGGTACCTTTTTGCAGCCAAGCTCCAACGCTGGTCGACATCCGAGGTGTCATAGATTACCTCGGTCTCTAAAAATTTGAATGAGTCCATCCGTGCTTAAATGCCGAAATAGTCATCTATGGAACGAGCCATTCGAATCCGAGATTTATGTCGGACTGCTTCCGAGCTCCAATGCAAGACTGCATCCGAGCTCTAATGATGGTCAGCGTCCGAGGTATCATAAACTAACTGGACCTTAAAAAATTGAAGGAATTCATCCGAGCTTAATGTCGGAAATAGTCTCTATGGAGCCAGCCACTTGCGCCCGAGCTTTATGCCAGACTGCTTTCGAGGTGGTCCACCACCCCGACCGTGGGCTGATTTGTTTGTGCATATTTTTGATTGGTTCAATTTATTCTCTGCCAAGATATATAGCCAGTAGCCCCCAAGGTGCGTGCCGATCTAAAACCCGGGATGCCCCTGAAGGAAAAAATAATTATCAAAATAAAACCACTGATCCCAGTAGCCCCTGAGACTTAGGTCGATTTGCAAAATCGGCCTGAGCATCAAGTTCTTGCTCGGCGGCATTCGTTAGGGACGTAAACACGGTACACAATAGTTTCCGAGGCTCGGGTTGGGTGCGGCCGACCAACCTAAGGATCGAATCTCCTCACAAACCGCATTCCACTTTGAATTTGCTGCATTGAATAGGCAATGCAATAGCCCCCGAGCCTGAATTTGGGCACGAGTGGTTGAATTAAGGATCGATTTTTTTGACACAAACTTTGTTACATTTGACACAATTTATGTGTAATGATTCTATGTATCCAAGTACTTTACATCATTAGTGCTCAGATCCGCATTGTACAAGACTTTGTTAACCGACCATCAGCTTCAACCTCCTCGGCCAGTAGCCAAGGAGTGTTTGTTCTACTTTATAAAGCCTTTATAAAGGCAAAGATTTATGGCAAACAAGGCAATCTGGCCATACGGTTTTATAAACAAAGGTACGTGAAGAGATATGTTATATTACTATGTAAGAAACATCTTTTGGGAGAAATAGTTAATTTATAATTTCCTTGTCCCAGGATATCATGTTGATCATGATCGTGAAACCTCAACTCCAATCAATGTGGGAGGAAAATATTGAGGATTTAGTTCGGGGAATGTTCCCAAACTCTAGGTCGTTAATGAACCGAAATTTTCACTTCCATCGTTGCCGACCAATTATGTTCTTAAGATGCCTACCTTTCGGCTTCACCCAGTCTGAGGTACTAACTCGGATGACACTGAAGTAACAACCATAGAGGTGCTCCCTTTACCCCCTAGCCGAACAATCAGGAACGTCGGGGGTAAGCACAGGAACCAGGCAACCCAGCTTGGCTAAAATCATAAGTCAAATTGATGCATATTAATGGCTTTGTAATGTTAATTACGGAAGACAACACTCGTATACTGAATACAAATGCTTTTTATGCTATATGCTATTTTAACTCCTCTATGACCGTTCATCATTTGTGAGTGGTCCATCGTCAGCTTCTACCCCTTTGTAGATGTTACACATGGTGTTTCTGCAGTGCCGACAACCCTTATTCGAGGTCTCGGTGCCCGAAGGTGGTTGTGTTAGCGGAAACGAGGCAATCAAATATCTAGGCTTTATAACTTTCACTTGGTCATGGGATCTTAAAGTTTGGGAGGCCCGTTACTAGCCCCCGGTTAGTCTTCGGTGTCAAACGAGGTCAAGCCCTTAACACTCCATCCAATTTTATGAAAGGGCCATTGTTTAATATGGTCATCGGATCGCCGACCAGTTTACGCTCATTGTGACAGTTAGTTTTCGTCTTTCTCCACCGAGGTACTTGACCAGTTAAACCGTAAGTACAATCGCATTGGTTCTCCCTTTGCATTCTTAGCCAAACAAAGCGGAACGTAGGAGGCAATCACAAGATCAGAGCAACCCAACTATTGATCGAAGACACAATTCGAAACTGATGCATATAGAGCAATATCCGAGACACTGAGGTGGAGGTTAGCAGAGAAGATGCCAAACAGTGGGTGCGAAAAGATTTCTCGAGCTGAATTATTACGTAGGGCACCTTGGTCAAGACGATGCCCCTCCTCCTAAAAACATACAAATAGCTTAAAACCGACATAAGCTCGAAAAGCCAAAAAAACTTACGTAAAAACTTTGACGTTCGAACTAAATCAAGTGTTTTGGTGCCAATCCGAAAATTGGTATTAAAATTAACATGTGCTTTGGCCGTGCTTTAACATGATAAATCCGATCTGTCAGACTTCAAGCAGGCCAACCTTTGGTTTCAACCTCCATATCCCGAGGGCGGAGTGTTTCTTCGAACCTGTTTAGCGAACTAAACTCAAGCGGCTTTAGAGAGAAACTAGGCTACCCGGCTATTAACCAAACACTCGTGTCCAAAAAAGGAGTAGTAGAAAAAAGACTTTGCCACGACCAAGAAGAAAACAACATTTATTATAAAGCGTCTCATACAAATTTAAGAGTCCCCAAGTGACTTAGGTAAACGAATTTTATGTATAATGATTGTATGTACCGAAGTACTTATATCATATATGTGTTTGCCCAAACTTTAAACGCGTCTTAACCGGCCATCGGTTTCTCCCTCTTTGTCCAAGGGCCCAAAAGTGTTATCTACTATGCCATCCGAGTATATTGGAGGTGTTTCGAATAACCAGGCAATCGGGCCATTAGGCTATAACAGACAAAGCGCGCCCAGGGAACTTATGCTATATTACTATTTAACGTAAGAAGCATCTTCAAAGAAAATAGTTCCGCCAACGGTTCCTTTCTTTGGGTTCTCATGATTACCATGAGGGGTCTGCAATAGATTTATGTATGCTTGTCTTCCATTGTGGCCGACCATAGTTGAAAACTATAAGAGCGCTAGCTTTCGGCTTAACCTGTCTAAGGTACAAGTTCGGATGACCCGATCATAACAATCGTAGAGGTGCTCCCTTTACTCCCTAGTTGAACAATCGGGAATGTAGAGGTAAGCACCGGAGCAAGGCAACCCAGCTTTGCGGAACACTTGCGGAACACTTATGTCAACATGATGCATATATTAGCATAAACACGAACAAAGGAAGGGCGCGATACATTAATAATCATATGCAAGAGGAATGGCTTCATAAAGGAAGCCCCCAAGTAAACGGGGTATTTGAGTTTGTTTGTAACAAAGAAAGTTTTGATAAAGAAAGTTTTTCGCAAACAACTTTTTGTCAAAAAGGTATAATGCTTGGTCGAACCGAACAAAATTTAAAACTGAAATTTTTTGAGCATGAAAGCGACTTAGCTGGTTAATGTGCTCGGTGCCGATGACGCGATCCGGACTTGAGGCTAGAGGTAAGAGGGCATTGATCTCTAAAAAATCTAGTATGGTGCGTTGTCCTCGGCTTAGCTGAGGTCCCAGCCACTAAGTCGGTTTCGAGGTGGCCGGGCGAGGAGTTTGGTTTGACGATGTGATGACACAATATTAACGACGTGGCGAGCGCATCCCCTAGCCTTGCCAAGGGGACGCAACAGCTCTATAAGATGACGTCGGAGCTCCAAGAGTAGGTTGGTGAAGTGATGCCAAAGCCCCCGATACAGCCGAGGTGAGGTCGGCTGTGTGGCACCGTCTTAATGAAGTGATGGGGTGGGTATGTCAACGTTGGGCAGCGCACTATGGTGACGACACAATTCAGTCGACGGAGACGAGGCGACGACGTCGGCATGCCGAGGTGACCGCGTCATACAGTTGAAGTCAATTACCTACGCACATAATAATGTGCCAGCCAAAAGTAATAACATAAAAAGGTAATAATATATATATTTAAAAAAATTCTTCTACTTAGTTAATTTAAGTGAAGAAAATAAGTAAAGAAATATGCCCTAGGCGCCGAGTTGCCTGAATGAAGAGTTCGGCTTGACGAAGTGGCGACGCTACACAATCGATGTGGCGAGATGAAGTCCTCGGTCTAGTTAACACGGTGAAGCTGTGATCGGCGGACGCCGACGTCTCATGCCAGCCGAGGTGTTGAAGCAGGTCGGCTGGTGACACTGAAGTCTCATGCCAGCCGAGGTGTCAAAACTGGTCAGCTTGGCGCCGAAGTCTCACGCCAACCGAGGTGTCGAGGTGTCACGCCAGCCGAGGTGTCGAAGCTGGTCGGCTGGTGACACCGAAGTCTCCGGAGCGGGTTGATGAGGAGATGACGAAGCCCCCAGTCTAGCTGAGGTGACGGAGCAGATCGGTAAGGTGACGCTAGAGCCCCATGCATGCTGACATGTCAAAGCGTGTCGGCGTGGTGGACGTCAGCTTGAAAAAGTAACGGCACGGCGAAGCCGATGCAGGTTGGAATTTGTGACGAGGTCGACGCTGGCTTGATAAAGCAACGAAGCGCCCGAACCGTACAACCCACGGATGACGAGGTTCGCTTGACGATTATTCGGCCCTCGTGATACCAAACTCTTGGTCAGATGACCGAGATGATGAGAAAATTTCCTTTAAAAAGGACGTCCAACAACCCATTCATGAAAAATATGAACTTGGGTCAGATTCGTTTTCGCATAGAAAATAGATCCAAAATTCTTTGTACTATTCGGCTGTTTCCTGGAGTTTGGACGATCGGATCGAGCTAAAATTTTGAGGGGTGATCGTTATAGGAATTCCGCAGCCGATGAACGGTGGGCTTTTCCAACGGGCGTGTGAGATATACGCTGGACTCCATGCCCTAAACTCGTTCAGATTCTCATCCAGATTCGATAGGGCTTCGATAGATTGTAGATCGCGTGAGATTCCTCCACCGGAACGCGATAAAATTTTGCAGGGTTGTTCTAGACTCAATTCCGCACAATTCCACCAAGGAAATCGTCAAAACGACACTCGAGGAGGCGGGGATGACAAACACGAATCTGTTGTCCAAAAAAACTACATGATCGCGTGAGGGCAATGTTGACGTTGAGCCTCCGAGCACCATGTTGGATTCTTCCATGATCTTGGTTGAGATTGGAGTTGATGTTGATTAAGACACCCGTCCGATCTACATGATCCGACATGGAGCGTAGTCCTCGGCATAGACGAGGTGACCAGTCAAGCCGGCGACGAAGATGCTGACGTTGATGATGCTCGGTTCCGACGCATAAAGCATGATGGCGGCGATCGAAATTCCCATCGCACCGGTGACTACCCAGAAGGCTCTCAATGAAAGCACCAATGTCGGTGTCAAATCCGGCATATCTCGTAGTAGGGGTCCTAAGCTAGGCGTCTTGGAGCGATGGTAACATAGACACATGATTTTCCCTAGGTTGGGGTCTCTCAAGGAGATAATACCCTACCTCCTACTTTTTATTGTATTGGTATGAGGATAATACATAGTACAGATATCTACCACGAGATTGTAGTAATGAATATGAGATTGAGATTATCTATTGACTAGCCTGGCCTTGGTTTATATAATTCACCGTATGCCTAGGGTTTAGAGAGTCCTTGTCTTGTGCGGCAAGTCTTGTGGAATCTCCCTCAAATGCATCATGGGCTCTCTGAACTAGCCCATTAGTGAATCGCCCTGGGGGTCCTCGGCCCGACCCACTGGGGGGAGACGACGTGGTGAGTCCCCCCTAGTCTAGGACACCGTCAATCGTACCAAAATCATATAGAATTATGGTAAACATGACATGAATACTTCATAAATTATAGATACGTTGGAGACGTATCTGCATCCCCAAGCTCAATTCCTGGTCATCCTCGAGTTGGTAAATGATAAAAGAAATAATTTATGAAGTGTTAATGCTAACATAGTGCATAAATTTGATCAATGATAATTGCAAACACTTTTTTCTAGCATCATTATATATCATATACAGTAGCTCATCTCATAAATCTTCTCATGATTGAGTAACAAGCTATTCACATATTAAAGTATAGTCTAGAAAGTTTCTTGAAAACTAACAAACTATGCTTTCAGTCACCAAACAATTGCAATTCATCTTATTTTCAGGAAGGGTCTATGTAAGAGCTTTGAGTTAGCAAATTCCACATACTCAACTATCATATAGTCTTCCATAATTGCTAACACTCAAAGCATATATTTGGAGCAAATGGCATCCGTCGAACATAGAGAAAGATAGGGGCTTAAAGTTTTGCCACCCAACTTATTTATCGTACAGATAATTGTCAACAATAATAATTCATGATCAAATATATTTTAATGGCCATATATGTTTGCCAAGAGAAAAATGCAAAATATAGGAAGTGGTGAAGATCACCATGACTCTTGTATAAAGGTAAGTACATGAAAGTTAAAGATAGGCCCTTCGCAGAGGGAAGCAGGGTTTTGCAGAGGTGTCAGCTCGAGCTTTTAATATAGAGATCTATAATAATTTTCAGCGGTATGCTTTCATTATCAACATAAAAACCGGGAGAGATCTCTATCTTCCATGCTAGATACATTATAGGCGGTTCCCAAACAGAATGGTAATTTTTTTACTGCCCCTCCACCAATCAATCACACTCTAGGGCGAGCCGAATCCATGGGTACCGTCCATACAAACAACAATCCTGGGGGAGTTTTGTTTCATTATATTTTGATTTGATTTTTGAGCATGGAACTGGGCTTCCCGAATACCAGCCACTTTCTCGTGAATGATAGTGAATCAACACATATCGTAAGAATAACCAACCTGGCATGGAAGATACTGACATCCCCTAGTCACTATATTAGCGATTTGGTCATACAAAAACAAAATATTATTTGAAGGTTTAGAGTTTGGCACATGAAAATTTACTTGGAACGACAGGTAAATACCGCATATAGGTAGGTATGGTGGACTCATATGGAACAACTTTGGGTTTAAGGGTGTTTGGATGCACAAGTAGTATTTCTACTTGGTGCGGAAGTTTAGGCTAGTATGAGGTGGAAGCAAGCACCACATGTTGGAGGATCAATAACAATATAACTTTTATACAAATATACCCAAGCATAAGTCATTACGTTGTCTTCCATGTCCAACTAAGACTAATTATGTCAAGTTTGAAAATAATTAATGGGGCTCAAAATCATAGAAGATGTCCAAGATAGTATATTTATATGTGAAATCTCTCTTCCTTCAATATACTTTCATGAATTGTTCAAGTGACCAATGCGGTGTTGATATCTTTCAATAAATTTTACAACCTATACTTCTTATATGTGAAGTCATTACTCCCCATGGGATAAGCATATAAAACATATATAATTTCAGATTTATGATATTCAATTCATTCAACCATTTACTCATAGGATATAACTGAAGCACGAGAGTAAATGACAAAACTACTCCAAAACATATAAGTGAAGATCAATGAGTAGTCAAACAATTAAGTAGCTATGTGAGGACGTCCTCTCTCTCTCTCTCAATAAAGACTTTCAGATCTGAGTATTTTATTTAAACAACAAGCAAAACAAAGATGGCAGTCCAATAATAGCACACACCATTTGAATGAATAAAAATTTAGGCTCAACATAGGCTAACCGATAGTTGGCGAAAAGAGGTGGGATGCGTAGCATCCCCAAGCTTATATGCTTCAGAGTTCTTGGAATATTTACTTGGGGCGCCTTGGGCATCCCAAAACTTGATCTTTTGTATCTTGTTCAACCCTCTCATATCCCGGCTTCACCTATTTTCAAAAACTTCATCCACAAAAAACTTAAAAAGAACTCGTGAGATAGGTTAGTACACGTAAGAACAAATCAGCACTTCATGTACTGCCAAGTTGAAATATAATTTTCAAATATTAGGTACTGCATACTATAATTTCCAAAATTTATATCTACCAATATAGGCTATGGAAACTATAGGATAAGTAGATAACAAAACTATGACAGCAATCTGTGTAAACAGAACAATATGTAGCAATTTATTAAACCAGTGTACTTATGTAATTTAAAAAATTACGAAAATTTAGGACATGCTATAAAATTTATATGAAAATACTATGCAAAAATTAAAGAAACTTTCTACGTTCCAGTAAAATATGAAAATTCAAACACGACAACAGAAGTTTCTGTTTTTACCCAGCACATATCAAAACATGCAATGCAAGCATCCTAAAGGCCTTTATTGGAAATTTTTATTGAAAAACAAGATTATAAATAACAACTAACAAAGAACAACCAAAATAAAATGACACTCCAAGCAAAACTCATATTATGTGACGAATAAAAATATAGCTCCAAGTGAGATATATCGATAGTGTTGAAGACGAAAGAGAGGATGCCTTCCGGGGCATCCCCAAGCTTAGGTGCTTGAATATTCCTTGGATGTTACCTTGGGGGTGCCTTGAGAATCCCCAAGCTTAGGTTCTTGTCACTCCTTATTCTCCTCATATCAGTATCTCACCCAAAACTTGAAAACTTCAATCACACAAAACTTAACGAAACATTGTGAGAAGGGTTAGTGTAACAAAGATAGATCATTCACTTAGGTACTATCAAGACAAGATTCATAATTATTCTCACGTAATATCTATTGCATTAAATCATTCCAACAATTTATATCACTAAATATAAGCTATGGGAACACTAAAACAAGCAAACTATGCATACAAAACAAAATCTGTAAAAAATAGAACAGTTTGTAAAGATCTGAATGATCACCATACTTCCCTAACTCTAAAAAATTTGAAAATTAGAAAACACAATTAATTTGCATAAAATGTTGTGTAAATGTTTTAGAAATTTTTGACGCTCCAGTAAAATCTGATAATTCATATACTGTACGCAAAACTTTGTGTTTTTGCACAGAATCAAACAAGCAAGTATCCACATTATCCCAAAGGCTTTACTTGGCACTTAATTGATATAAAAGAGACAAAACATGATTACTATAGTATCTTAATCATGTGAATACATCAAAACAGAAAGTAAAAGTGTTGGGTTGTCTCCCAACAAGCGCTTTTCTTTAATGCCTTTTAGCCAGACATGGTGATTTCAATGATGCTCACATAGGAATAGTAATTGAAACATACAAGAGAGCATAATGAATCTCATGACAAGAACATTTAAGTCTAACTCACTTCCTATTCATAGGGATTTTGTGAGGAAACAATTTATGGGAACAAGAATCATCTAGCATAGGAAGGCAAAACAAGCATAACTTCAAAACTTTGAACACACAGAGAGGAAACTTGATATTTTTGCAATTCCAACAAGCATATGTTCCTCCCTCATAATAGTTTTCAGTAGCATTGATGAGGACATCTCTACTAATGTTACACCCACAGCCCCGACTGTTATACATACAGGACCAATTACTAGAGCTCGCGCATGTCAATTGAATTACCAGGTACTTTCGTTTCTTGGAAATCCTTCTAATGTTCATGAACATATTATGCTGACTAAATTAGATACTTTTGTTTTACTTATGAATTAAGGACCTAGCATGGACAAGAAGGATGACCATTGGAGCGGGATCAAGCATGCAGAAGAAGGTGCGTATGCGGGAAAGAACAAAGGAGCTTCGAGTGATGATTTTCACACTTTGTAGACACCGTAATGGGAGTGAGAAGCCTTTGGACGAAATATGCATGATGCTACTTTATAAAGTTCGTCCATAGGCTAATATAGGTGCCGCGCCACCTTATTTTTGGGCCGGTCCCATGTAATTTCGAAATACCATAATATAGGCTGTTTTAGAGTCCGTGTGTATGGGGAAACTGAGTTAGGGTCGGTTTTGGACCCCTCCTCCAAGGGGCCACGAAATTCCCCTATATTCCCCCATATATATAGCCCTTAGGGTGTCATTTTAGGTTTTGGTTTTGTTTAGTTAAAAGTTAGTCATTGCAACTTCATGTACTTCATTTGTGTCCAACGACCAGACCAAGACCGCTTTCGGAACCCCACCATTATCAATACTTCATCTATTTTTCTAATATTCAGATTGCAATATCATATTCTTGCTTGTTCTTTGATTGCTTGCAGGAAAAGACCTTCATGGTCAGGTTGATCATGCTCTGACGTGGTCAGTAACCTCTTGGAGATTGGTTAGCGATTGCTAAGACGCAACGTCGCGCATGTTCGTAGTCGGATAGTCAAAGTCGTCTCCACCAAATCGATAGTTATCATTTCATCGAAAGATTGGGTCCCTCGCCTCTATCAAGTGGTATTAGGTTTCCAGGTTGCTCGGTGAGATTTTACCACATTTTCTTAGTTAGATCGCATCTGTTCTTCATACCTAAAGTCCACGAAAAAGCCAAAAAACATTAGGGTTAGATCTTCATATCCGAACCAGTCTGAGCCTTTGCAATTTTCTGTTCAGTGTTTGCTTTGTTGAATTTGCGGTTGCATCGTCATGTCAGGTTGCTGGTCTTAGTGTCTAGTCCTTTAGAGTTTCGAGTTCTGTTCACAGGTTGTCATGCCACCACACCATCATCTTCACCGCTGCCATATACCACCACCATCCTCACCGCTGCCATATATCACCATCCACCATCATCATCTCCACTACCATATATCACCACCCACCATCATCATCTCCACTACCATATATCACCGCCCAATATCCGCCTCTAATCCGAATTTGGTAGTTATTAGGTTTGTTTCGAGATCTTTTTGATTTTGGATTCGCGTTTTCCTACCTAAGTAGGTCTGAGAAAAAAAAGAGGCTGGCACGCTTTGCAGAGCATGTTTTGGCCCAAAAAAATTCGGCCAAAAATATTTTTTTCCTTATCTTCATTTTAGGTTCTCCGAAGCGTTTTGAGACACTTGCCATCATAGTGATTTTTATCGAAATTTTTGGTCGCCGCAGCCCCAGAATCGCCCCTGAAAAAAAATTAGTCAATTTTTTGTGTGTCTATCTTGCTTATACGACTTGGGAAGAGTTTTGAGACACTCGCCATTATAGTGATTTTCTGAGCAAAAAAAGAGCACAAAAAAAGAGGCGCAAAAAAAACGAAAAAAAATTCGGAGTGTGCTCTTCTCTTGATTACGTGTAGCGTCATGATTTTGTTGGTGTTTTAGGCTCGCGTCTCTTGTACAGTCTAGCCTAGGACCAGCACAGTACCGTCGTTGAGCATTTGTTCAACTTTGCATCTCTGAATTGATTATTGTTGACCCTTTGTGCTACCATATTATAAGCCATCCCATCTCCACATACATCTACGTCGTGTGTTTGATACCACCTGGTAATCGCTCTATCCAAGCTTTTGAGAGTTTTGACTACAACGGTTGTCGATCACCGCCTGCTGCTGGGTAAGAACTGGTAAGAATTTGAGATTCGGTTGAAGGATTTGTGACACACCACCTCCACCACTTCCCAGTAGTATGTAGGTTTCATATTCTTGTGTGTTTCCTATTTCTGCTAACCATGCCAGGATCACAAGACGACGAGATCGACTGGGAGAGCATGACCAACAAAGCGCTCCATGATAAATTTTAGCAAATGATGGCTGACCAGGTACATGACTTCGTGAACAACCTTGGAGAGGCCATGGAGAATCTAGATGGTTTGGAGAAGACATTCGACACCAAGATGGATGCCAAGTTTAATGAGGCACTTGCCCGTCTACCACCAGCAGCTATAGCTCGTATCCCTCTCGAACGACGACCGTGGCATGTGCCTATCGGCCAAGTACAACATACTGGTACTGTTGATACTGCTACTAGTTTTGTGGCCCCTGCTGCTACTGTCGTTGAGCAGGTTGAGGATTATGATGGTGATTACGATGATGAGGGAGAGATTGCTCCAGATCAGCCCTAGGGGCAACCACCACCACACGCTCCAGGTCGTCCACATGGCTACAACCGTAACGGTAGGGCTGCACCACCCCCTCAGGTACGGGATCATGACCATCTCCCTAAACTTAAATTGAATATTCTGACATTTGAGAGTAGATATGTTCCTGATATATATCTTATGTGGGAGTTAGAAACAGAGCAACATTTTACATGCTTACAATATCCTGAGGATAGACGTGTTGCTGTTGTTGTTTGTTCATTCACTAGTTTTGCTTGTGTTTGGTGGTCAGAACATAGTAGAATACATCATGCTAATATTCCTACTACTTGGGCTGCTTTGAAAGCTGCTATGCATAATCGTTGGGTTCCACCATATTATCAGCGTGAATTGCTTCAAAATTTGCAGCGTTTAAGACAAGGAAAAATTTCTGTAGAGGAATATTATCAAGAATTACAAACTAGCATGATTAGATGTGGTATTGTTGAGGAGAATGAAGTTATGCTTGCATGTTTTATGGGTGGATTAAATAGAGAGATTCACACTATTCTAGAGTATAAGGAGTATAACACTATCACTCGTTTATTCCATCTTACTTGCAAAGCTGAACGTGAAGTGCAGGATCGACATGCCATGGCGAGAACTAATTTTTCTGCAGGTCGCACTTCATCATGGACGCCACGTACCTCCTCTACTTTTGCATGTCCTGCTGCAGCACCACCTACTTCAACCTCCAACTCCAACCGAGATACCAGGAAACATGCCCCTGCCCCACCCTCCGCAAAGAGTACACCTTCTGGGCCTGCACAAAGCTCTTCTTCATCCATTGCATCCATAGGGCAAACACATGAGGTTATATGTTGTCGTTGCAAGGGTGGAGGTCACTATGCGAGAGAATGCCCTTCCAAGCATGTGATGATTGTTACTAAGGATGGTGGATATGTGTCCGCTAGTGATTATGATGAGGAGACTTTGGCTCTCATTGTGAGTGAAGAACAAGGTGACGAGGATACAAAACAAGAGACACACTACATGGCCGCTGATTACACTGACAGGTATGAAAGTTTAGTTGCTCAACATGTTCTCAGTGTGCAGGTTACACAGGCTGAGCAAAATCAGAGGCACAACTTGTTCCACACAAAGGGAGTTGTGAAGGAGCATTCTGTTCGCATCATCATTGATGGAGGGAGTTGCAACAACTTGGCTAGCATGGAGATGGTGGAGAAGCTGTCTCTAACCACTAGAACACATCCTCATCCTTATTACATCTAATGGTTCAACAACAGTGGCAAGGTTAAGGTAACATGTACTGTTCGTGTGCATTTTAGCATTTCTACATATTCTGATTATGTTGATTGTGATGTGGTACCTATGCAAGCATGTTCTATTTTACTTGGTAGACCATGGCAATTTGATAAAAATTATGTACACCATGGTAGGACAAATCAATATACTCTTGTTCATAAGGATCAAAATATCACGTTGCTTCCTATGTCTCCTGAACATATTATGGAAGATGACATTGCTAGAGCTAGTAAAGCAAAACAGGAGCAAAATAAGAGTGAAAATCAGATTGTAGCACAGGAATTTGAGCAACACCATAAGCCTAATAAACCATCGTCTAGTGTTGCATCAGAAATAAAATTGAAGAGTGGATGTTTACTTGCTACTAAATCTGATATTAATGAGTTGGATTTTTCTACATCTGTTTGCTATGCTTTTGTAAGAGGTACAATTTTCTTTCGAGGACATGCCTCCCTCTTTGCCTCCTGTTGTCATTAACATTTTGCAGGAGTTCGCTGACGTCTTTCCACAAGACGTGCCACCAGGATTACCACCTATTTGAGGGATTGAGCATCAGATTGACTTAATTCCTAATGCATCGCTACCCAACCGTGCGCCATACCATACCAATCCAGAGGAGACAAAGGATATTATGCATCAAGTATAGGAGCTGCTCGACAAAGGTTATATACGCGAATCCCTTAGTCCTTGTGTTGTTCCTATTATTCTAGTGCCTGAAAAGCATGGTACATCAGGTATGTGTGTGGATTCTAGAGGCATTAATAATATTGCTATTCGTTATCATCATCCTATTCCTAGGCTAGATGATATGCTTGATGAATTAAGTGGCTCTACAATTTTCTCCAAAGTTGATTTGCGTAGTGGATACCATCAAATTCATATGAAATTGGGAGATGAATGGAAAACAACATTCAAAACTAAGTTTGGATTATATGAGTGGTTAGTCATGCCTTTTGGGTTAACTAATGCACCTAGAACTTTCATGAGATTAATGAACGAAGTTTTACGTGCTTTCATTAGACGATTTGTGGTAGTCTATTTTGATGATATATTGATTTATTGTTGATCTTTGGAGGAACATTTGGAACATTTACGTGCTATTTTTATTTCTCTACGAGATGCACGTTTGTTTGGTAACCTTGGGAAGTGCACCTTTTGCACCGACCGAGTATCTTTTCTTGGCTATGTTGTTACTCCACAAGTAATTGAAGTTGATAAAGCCAAGATTGAAGCTATTGAGAGTGGGCCGCAGCCCAAAACGGTCACACAAGTGAGGAGTTTTCTTGGCCTCGCTGGTTCCTATAGGCGTTTTATGAGAGATTTTAGCACCATTGTTGTGCCTCTCAATGAGCCGACAAAGAAGGACATGCCTTTTGCTTGGGGTACCGCACAGGAAGAAGCCTTCACGGTCTTGAAAGATAAGTTAACACATGCTCCTTTACTCCAATGTCCTGATTTTAATAAGACTTTCGAGCTTGAATGTGATGCTAGTGGAATTGGATTAGGAGGTGTGTTATTACAAGATGGTAAACCTGTGGCGTACTTTTCTGAAAAATTGAGTGGGCCTAGTCTGAATTATTCTACTTATGATAAGGAGTTACATGCTCTTGTTCGGAATTTGGAAACATGGCAACATTATTTATGGCCCAAAGAATTTGTTATACATTATGATCATGAACCTTTGAAACATATTAAAAGGCAAGCAAAACTGAATCATAGACATGCTAAATGGGTTGAATTCATTGAGACTTTCCCTTATATCATAAAACACAAGAAGGGTAAAGAAAATGTTGTTGTTGATGCATTGTCTCATCGTTATACTATGCTTTCACAACTTGACTTTAAAATATTTGGTTTGGAGACCATCAAAGATCAATATGCGCATGATGCTGAATTTAGAGATGTGTTGCAGAATTGTAAAGAAGGGAGAACATGGAACAAGTTCGTCATTAATGATGGATTTGTGTTCTGTGCTAACAAGCTATGCATTCCAGCTAGCTTCGTTTGTCTATTGTTGTTACAGGAGGTGCATGGAGGAGGATTAATGGGTCACTTTGGCATGAAGAAGACGGAGGACGTACTTTCTACACATTTCTTTTGGCCAAAGATGAGATGGGATGTTAAGCATTTTGTTGCTCGCTGCACTACATGTCAAAAAGCTAAGTCACAACTCAATCCTCATGGTTTATATATGCATTTGCCTGTACCTAGTGTTCCTTGGGAGGATATATCTATGTACTTTGTTTTAGGTTTACCTCGAACAAAGAAGGGGAGGGATAGCATATTTGTTGTCATGGATAGATTTTCCAAAATGGCACACTTTATACCATGCCATAAAAGTGATGTTGTTGCTCATGTTGCTGATTTGTTCTTTCGTGAGATTATTCGGTTGCATGGTGTGCCAAATACAATTGTTTCAGATCATGATGCTAAATTTCTTAGCCACTTTTGGAGATGTTTATGGGCTAAGTTGGGGACTAAACTGCTTTTTAGTACTACATGTCATCCCCAAACTGATGGACAAACTGAAGTAGTCAATAGATCATTGTCTACTATGTTTAGGGTTGTCTTGAAGAATAACCTGAAAATGTGGGAAGAATTCTTGCCTCATATTGAATTTGCTTATCATCGCTCTCTGCATTCTACTACTAAGATGTGCCCTTTTGAAGTTGTGTATGGTTTCTTACCTCGTGCACCTATTGATTTGCTGCCTCTTCCATCTTTGGAGAAGGTTAATTTTGATGCTAAAGAACATGCTGAATTGATATTAAAAATGCATGAGTTAACTAAGGAAAACATTGAGCATATGAATGCTAAATACAAACTTGCTAGAGATAAGGGTAGAAAACATGTTGTCTTTGCACTTGGAGATCTTGTTTGGTTACATTTGCGTAAGGATAGATTTCCCGATTTGTGCAAGTCAAAGCTAATGCCACGTGCTGATGGTCCTTTTCCGGTGTTAGAGAAAATAAATGATATTACATATAAACTTGAGCTACCCACAGAGTTTGGGGTTAGTCCCACTTTTAACATTGCAGATTTGAAGCCTTGTTTGGGTGAGGAAGATGAGCTTCCGTCGAGGACGACTTCAGTTCAAGAAAGGGAGGATGATGAAGACATCTCTACTAATGTTACACCCACAGCCCCGACTGCTATACATACAGGACCAATTACTAGAGCTCGCGCACATCAATTGAATTACCAGGTACTTTCGTTTCTTGGAAATCCTTCTAATGTTCATGAACATATGATGCTGCCTAAATTAGATACTTTTGTTTTACTTTTGAATGAAGGACCTAGCATGGACAAGAAGGATGACCATTGGAGCAGGATCAAGCATGGACAAGAAGGTGCGTATGCAGGAAAGAACAAAGGAGATTCCAGTGAGGATTTTCGCACTTTGAAGCCACCGTAATGGGAGCGAGAAGCCTTGGATGAAATTTGCATGATGCCACTTTATAAAATTCGTCCATAGACTAATATAGGTGTTGCGCCACCTTATTTTTGGGCCAGGCCCATGTAATTTCGAAATACCATAATATAGGGTTTAGGTTGTTTTTAGAGTCCGTATGTATGGGGAAACTGAGTTAGGGTCGGTTTCGGACCCATCCTCCAAGCGGCCACGAAATTCCCTCATTCCCCCATATATACAGCCCTTAGGGCGTCGTTTTAGGTTTGGGTTTTGTTTAGTTAAATTTTAGCCGTTGCAACTTCGTGTACTTCGTTTGTGTCCAATGACCAGACCAATACCGCTTTCGGAACCCCACCATTATCAATACTTCATCTATATTTGCAATATTCAGATTGCAATATCATAATCTTGCTTGTTCTTCGATTGTTTGCAGGAAAAGACCTTCATGGTCAGGTTGATCATGCTCTGACGTGGTCAATAACCTCTTGGAGATTGGCTTAGCAATTGCTAAGGCGCAACATCGTGCACGTTTGTAGTGAGATCGTCAAAATCGTCTCCACCAAATCGATAGTTATCATCTCATCAAAAGATCGGGTCCCTCGCCTCTATCAAGCATCATGAAGCAATTCCAAAATATAACCAACACATAAAGCATTATTTTCATGATCTACAAACATAGAAATTTTACTACTCTCCACCAAGAAATTTTCTTCTCATGACTAATAGTGGGAGTAACTCAACAAAATAACTATCATGAGACACTTGGTTGACATACCCACAATCAATATTAAAATCATGATGAAAAGTTTCATGGTTACTCTTTATAGTATACATGTCATCATCATAATCATCATAAATAGGAGGTTTGCCATCATCATAATAATTTTGCTCATCAAAACTTGGGAGACTAAAAATATCATATTCATCAAACATAGCATCCCCAAGCTCGTGGCTTTGCATATCATTAGCATCATCAATATTCAGAGAATTCATACTAGCAATATTGCAATCATGCTCATCATTCAAGGAGTTCTCATTAAGTATTTTCATAAATTCCTCCTCTACCAATTGGGCACAATTTTCCAAACCATCATTTTCACGAAAGACATTATAAAGACGAAGTATATGAGGCAACCTCAATTCCATTTTTTGTAGTTTTATTTTATAAAACCAAACTAGTGAAAAACAAGAAACTATAAGATTTGATTGCAAGATCTAAAGATATACCTTCAAGCACTCACCTCCCCGGCAACAGCGCCAGAAAAGAGCTTGATGTCTACTACGCAACTTTATTCTTGTAAACTTTGTTGGGCCTCCAAGCGCAGAGTTTTGCAGGACAATGGCAATTTTCCCTCAAGTGGCTCACCTAAGGTTTATCAATCCGTGGGAGGCGTAGGGTGAAGATGGTCTCTCTCAAATAACCCTACAACCAAATAACAAAGAGTCTCTTGTGTCCCCAACACACCCAATGCAATGGTAAATTGTATAGGTGCACTAGTTTGGCGAAAAGATGGTGATACAGGTACAATATGGATGGTAGATGTAGGTTTTTGCAATCTGAAAATATAAAAACAGCAAGGTAACTAATGATAAAAGTGAGCACAAATGGTATTGCAATGCTTAGAAACAAGGCCTAGTGTTCATACTTTCACTAGTGCAATTTCTCTCAACAATACTGACATAGTTGAATCGTATGTAAATACCTCTCGTGTGACAAAGAGTTCACTCCAAAGTCACAAATAGAGGAGAACTAATGAAGAAATTATTGTAGGGTATGAAACCACCTCAAAGTTATCTTTTTCGATCAATCTTATGAGCTATCCCTATAAGTGTCACAAACAACCCAAGAGTTCGTACTAAAATAATACCTTAAGACACACATCAACCAAAACCCTAATGTCACCTAGATACTCCAATGTCACCACATGTACCCATGGGCTTGATTATACGATATGCATCACACAATTTCAGATTCATCATGCTCAATCCAACACAAAGAACTTCAAAGAGTGCCCCAAAGTTTCTACTGGAAAGTCAAGACAAAAACGTGTGCCAACCCCTACGCATAGATTCTCATGGTCACGGAACCCGCAAGTTGATCACAAAAACATACATCAAGTGGATCAGTAGAACATCCCATTGTCACCATGGATATCCCATCGCAAGACATACATGAAGTGTTCTCAAATCCTTAAAGACTCAATCCAATAAGAAAACTTCAAAGGGAAAACTCAATTCATCACAAGAAGATAGGGAGAGGAAAACTCCATATGATTCATCTATATCAATAAAGCTTGCGGTACATCAGGATCGTGCCATCTCAAGAACATGAGAGAGATATCAAACACATAGCTACATGTACGTACCCTCAGCCCCGAGGGTGAACTACTACCCCCTCGCCATGGAGACCGCCGGGATGATGAAGATGGCCTCCGGTGATGGTTTCCCCCTCTGGCATGGTGCCAGAATGGGCTCCCGATTGGTTTTACATGGATAAATAGGCTTGCGGCGGCAGAACTCCTGATCTAAGTTTCTTTCTCGGGTTTTTAGGATTTATAGGAGCACTTGGCATCGGAATCATGTCAAGGGGACTCCCGAGGGGCCCACAAGCCTGTTAGGTGCCGCTAGGGGGATGGTCGTGCCCTGGTGGCTTGTGGCCTCCTCGGGACTCCTCTCCGGTATATTTTTGCTCCAGTATTTTTATATTTTCCAAAAATATTCTCCGTAAATTTTCAGCCCATTCCGAGAACTTTTATTTCTGCACAAAAACGACACCAAGGTAGTTCTGCTGAAAACAACGTCAGCCCGGGTTAGTTCTAATAAAATCATATGAAAATCATATAGAATTATTGTAAACATGGCATGAATACTTCATAAATTATAGATTCGTTGGAGACGTATCAATCCCCATGGGGCGGGCACACTATAATGTGGGGCGGGCAGAGATCACATGGTGCGCACTGAGCAAGGATGACTTATGGCCCACAAGTATTTGGATCAATCATAGTCCTTTTGATAATTAAGAGTGCCAAACCCAACGAGGAGCAAAAGGAAACAATAACCACTTTTTAGCAAGGTATTCTGTGCAAGTGCTGTAAATAACAGTACTAGATAGTTTTGGAGCAAGATAATTTGTAACGAGTGACAAGTAACAATAGTAACCAAGGTGCAACAAGGTAGCCCAATCCTTTTTATACCAAAGGACATGCCGTAAAGTATTCTTATATGAAGCAAGTGCTCCTGAGGAAACATGGGAATTTCTGTCTAGTCATGTTCATCATGTTGAGTTGATTCACGTTTGCTACTTTGATAATTTGATATGCGGGTGGACAAGCACCTGCAACTACGAAAGAAGAATTCAAATAAATCTAACCACATCATGAAATGTATGGATCCAAATTAGCCCCTCATGAAGCAACGCATAAACTGGGGTTTAAACTTCTGTCACTCTAGTAACCCATCATCTACTTGTTGCTCCACAATGACTTCCCTTAGGCCCATAACATGGTGAAGTGTTGTGTAGTCGACGTTCAAACGACACCAGTAAGATAAGCAACAACATACATATCATCAAAATATCGAACTAATACCAACTTCACATGATTACTTATAACAAGACTTCCCCCATGTCCTCGGGAACAATAGTAACTATTCATACCTCATCAACATGTTCAAGATCAAAGTCAATTGGAGTCAGTGAATTCTCCAGTGGTATATTTTTGGCCCAATAATTCTTATATATTCCATAAAATTCTATGTGAAGTTTCAAAACAATTGGAGTCAATGAATTTTCTGCCATTTTCTTGGTTTTTGGGTCCAGAATTCCAGTTTTCAAAGATTTCCCTCTTTGTGGTGTACCTTGCATATTCAGAGAGAAAAGACATAAGAATTATATCATAATAAGGAATAATGGATATGGGTAACTTAAATATCAATTAGAATTCATGGTGGATAAGGGACATATCAACTCCACAAAGCTTAGACCTAGCTTGTCCTCAAGCGAAAGCCGAACTCGATAATAATGACCGCATAATTTGAGAGCGAGGTGTCGATAAAAATAGAATACATGCATGAGTGCATCATGAATATTAACATAGCAACAAATTTTTCATCGTATAAATTCTCACAAGCAAGTAATAATCCATCCAATACATTGAAGTATGAAGCATAAACACTATTGACAATCAACAAACCAAGCTCTTAGTTATTGAAACAATCACAATTCATCATATTACAGAGAAGAGTCTATGTAAGAGCATTCATTCTAGCAAGTTTACATACTCAACTATCATTTAGTCTTCTATGATTGTTGACACTCATTGCATATTTTTGTACCTAGTGTTTCTAACGGATACATAGGAACATGAGGGCTTCATAGTTTTTGCCACCCAACTTATCTACCTCAAGGATAATGTCAGCAATAATGGTTCATGATCACCTACATTCAACTGGATATATTTATCTGGATCTACCCTGAGCACATGATGATTGCCAACTAAAGAGTTTATAGGTTGGAGTAAGAATAAACTTTATTGACTCTTGTACAAAAGTAAGTTCACGAAGATAAATGATAGGCCCTTCGCAGAGGGAAGCAGATGTTCTCATGCACTTTTCAGTTGGATGTGCAAGCTCTTAATGCAAAGGAATGTCACTTTGTATTGCCCTTTATGATAGCAAACTTTATTATGCACTTTGTCGCTTTTATTTCTTTGCCATCACAAGATCATACAAAGCTTATTTTCCCTTACAACAAAAGATCATACATATGTAAGAGCAATTTTTATTGCTTTATGCACCGATGACAACTTACTTGAAGGATCTTACTGAATCCATAGGTATGTATGGTGGACTCTCATGGAAAGAAACTAAGTTTGAGGAATTATGGATGCACAAGTAGTATTTCTACTTGGTGTAGATTTTTTTGGCTAGCAAAACATCTAAAGCAAGCACCACATGTTAAAGGATCCATGACCATATAACTTCTATGTGTATGTAAACTATTATGATCATTACATTGTCTTCCATGTCCAACATCAACACTTGATCATTATATAATATTCGATGGGGGCTCACAATCATAAAAGATGTCCAAGATAGTGTATTTATATGTGAATCTGCTCTCCTCTATCATAATCTTGCATAGATTGTATCAATGACTAATGCTATGTTTGTTTATTCCCAACAACTTTTGTCACATATACTTTTTCTATGTGAAGTCATTACTCCCCATGGGATTAGCATATGATCATTTCTATTTCTTTTATTAAAATACTATGATGGTAGATGCATGAGAGTAAAGCACACAAACTCAACTAATCTTTATCATATAACTATCACACACGATTACAAGGATAGATAGATCTCAATGCAAAAATTCTAAGCAAAGATAATCTGAAATTTATTTCTCCAAATCACAAAATAGCTAAGGATCGAACTAACAACTAAGATAGATGGTTATAATAAAAGTGACGGTGATACGATATTGGGGCACCTCCCCCAAGCTTGGGACAAGCTAAGAGTGGTGCCCATACCCATGTACTCAAGTGTCCCTCTTGGGTGATGATGGTGATGATATAGTAGGCCTGTCCTTCAAGAGATTCTCAAGGTTATCGATTATTCACCGAAGGGCCCTGTTCTGTTCTTCAAGTAAAATAACTTCTTGAGTGAGAGCTGTGTTCTGAGCATAGATGGATTGCATAGAATTCAAAGAATCAATTTCAGGTAAAGAAACAACATCACGAAGTAATAGTGATTCTCCCTTGTTAGAAGCACCAGAGCGATGATTGGCATAGTCCCCCTTGGATCCTTCGACCACCTCCTAGCTCTTCCTCATGACGTCTTTGGGGACCTCCGGTTCATCTTTCCTCTCCCCGATGATAGCTCATAGTAGACCTCGCTGTAGGGACGCCTTCCCGGTGAAGGTCGAACAATGTGATGTTTCTTACAGAGGGTCTATGGAGCCATGATGATCTAAATCTGTCAAAAAAACAGCCTGGAAAGAAGAACAGATAAGAAACTTGCGATGAAGTGGTCAAAACATACGGGAGCAGATATTATGATTTTTTCTAGGTTAAAATACGTGTGCACAAAAAAGACAGAGTCCGGGAGGCACACGAGGGACCCATGAGGCAACAGGGCGCACCCAGGGGGATGGCCTCACCATGTTGGCTCGTGGCCCCTCGTGGCCCCCTGAATCCTTTTTTATTTTTGAATTTTTTTCTAAAATACCAAAACCAATAGAAAATATATTTTTGGAATTTTTGGATTTGGTTTATTTACTGTATTAGACACCTACCCCTTTTTCAGCTTTTTGGAGTGTCCCGAAAGGTCCCTCTTATGTGTTCTCCGGTGTCATACCTTGAATAATGTTAGTTTCAATATAAGGGGGGCAGCTCAGATATAGTGCTTAATTCTTTGCCCATTTACCACTCTCAAATTTTTGCCTTTGAAGTTTTTAATATTTATAACACCGGAGTGATAGACCTCCTCGACGACAGAAGAGACTTCCTATTTAGAGAGAAGCTTACCTAAAAAACTTGAAATGAGAATTTTACAAAATAACTAGGTCTCCTAGATTGAATCCCCATTTTTGAATTCTCTAGTCATGTCATTTTTAACTTTTTATTTAAACAACATGGAATTTTCATAAGCTTGTGTCCTCCATTCGTCTAATAAGCTAATATCAAATAGCCTCTTTTCACCAGAAAGTTTAAAGTCATAGTTAAGCTCTTTAATTGTACAATAAGCTCTATGTTGTAACTCAAGAGCTAAATGAAAAGCTTTTCCACAGACCATGTTATAAGGGGACATCCCCATGGGATTTTTGTAAGCAATTCTATAAGCCCATAAAGCATGATCAAGAGTTTCTTAGACCAATTCTTTCTAGATCTATTAATACTCTTTTGAAAAATTAATTTTATTTCTCGATTGCTCAATTCAACTTGGCCACTAGACCGAGGATGATAAGGTGATGCAATTCTATGGTTAATGTCATATTTAGCTAGAAGTTTTCGAAAAGCACCACGAATAAAATGAGAACCACCATCATTCATTAAATATTTAGGGACTCCAAACCTCGGGAAAATGATATCTTTAAACATTTCAATAGAACTGTTATGATCAACACTACTAGTTGGAGTAGCTTCTACCCACTTAGTAATGTAATCAACAACAACTAGAATATGAGTATGCCCATTAGAGGAAGGGAAAGTTACCATATAATCAAAGCCCCAAACATCAAATGGTTCAATATCATTTGAATAACTCATTGGCATTTCCTAATGTCTACTAATGTTACCAATTCTTTGACATTAATCACAAGAAAGGGCATACTTACGAGCATATTTAAAAAGAGTAGGCCAATAAAACCGGATTGTAATACCTTGTGTGCAGTTCTGTCACCAGCACGGTGTCCTCCATAGACCTGAGAGTGACACTACCGTAGGATCTTTCACTGTTCATGCTCAGGTACACAACGTCTAATAACACCATCTACTCCTTAATAAAGATGTGGGTCATCCCAAAAGTAATGTCATAAACCATAAAAGAATTTTTCTTTTCTTTTGTTGATAGGTGAATCTAGGGGGTATATATTTAGCAACAATGTAGTTAGCAAAATCCACATACTAAGGAGTACTATGTGAAGTGTTTATAACAACAAGTTGCTCATCAGGAAAATTATCATCAATAGGTAGTGGGTTATCAAGAACATTTTCCATCCTAGACAAGTTATCTGCTACAGGGTTTTTAGCTCCCTTCCTATCGACGATATGCAAGTCAAACTGTTGAAGTAAAAGCACCCACATAATTAGTCTAGGTTTAGCATCTATCTTTTCCATCAGGTATTTAATAGAAGCATGATCGGTGTGAATAGTAACTTTGGAATTTACAATGTAGGGTCTAAACTTATCACATGCAAACACAATTGCTAAAAACTCTTCTTAGTGGTAGCATAATTTCTTTGAGCATTGTCTAGGGTTTTACTAGCATAATGAATAACATTCAATTTATTGTGTACTCTTTGCCCTAGAACAACACCAACAACATAATCACTAGCATCACACATAATTTCAAATGGTAGATTCGAATCGGGTGGTTGGACAATAGGTGCATAAATCAAGGCGTTCTTAAGTATTTCAAAGGCTTCTACACAATCATCATAAAAAACAAAAGGAATATATTTTTGAATATTAGTTAGTGGCCTAGATATCTTTGTAAATATTTAATGAAACACCTATAAAAACCAGCATGACCAAGGGAACTTCCTATACCTTTGATATCTTTTGGACATGGCATTTTCTGTATTGCATCAACCTTAGCTTTGTCCACTCCAATGGCTCGTTCAAAAAATTTATGCCCAATTACTATACCTTCATTCACCATAAAGTGGCACTTCTCCCAATTCAATACAAGATTAGTTTCTTCACATCTCTACAAAACTCGATTAAGGTTGCTCAAGCAATCATCAAAATAAGTCCTGTAAACGAAAAATCATCCATGAAAACCTCAACAATCTTTTCATAGAAGTCAGAGAATATAATAGTCATGCATCTTTGAAAGGTAGTAGGTGCATTGCATAAACCAAAAGGCATATGCCTATAAGCATAGGTACCAAAAGTACATGTGAAGGTAGTTTTCTCTTGGTCCTCTATTGACACAGCTATTTGAGAGAAAGCATAATATCCATCAAGACAATAGTGTGTGTTCTTAGATAGTCTTTTTTGTAACATTTGATCAATAAAAGTCAAGGGGTAATGATATATCCTAGTAGCTTTATTTTATTTTTTGAAATCAATTACCATCCTATAACTATTAACGATTCTTTGTGGTATAAGTATAGTTTTATCATTAGGGACAATAGTTATACCTCCTTTCTTAGGAACACAATGTACATGACTTACCCATCTACTATCAGCTATGGGGTAAATTATACATGCCTCCAGAAGCTTTAGTATTTCCGTTCTTACCACTTCATTCATCTTAGGATTTAAATAGGGTTGATGATCAACGATAGGTTTAGCATCCGGTTCCATGTCAATCATGTGCTGACATAGAGTGGGACTTATGCCCCTAAGATCATCAAGAAAATATCCAATAGCATCCATATGCTTCTTCAGAGTTTTAAGTAAATATATTTTCTTCATGCTCTGAAAGGTTAGCACTGATAATAACATGATATATCTTCTTTTCATCAAGATAAGCATATTTCAATGTATCAGGTAATGTCTTTAGCTCAAACACGGGATCTTCCTTGGGTGGAGGAGGATCGCCTAAAATATCAATTGGTAAGTTGTGTTTAATAATAGGTGTTTGTCTAACAAATATATCATCTATTTCATTTCTTTCATTCATATGCATATCATTTTCATGATCTAGCAAGTATTGTTCTAGCGCATCACTAGGAGGCACAACAGTGGAAGCAAGACCAATTATTTCATCCTTACTAGGTAATTATTTCTCATGTGGTTGTCTACCAAACTTAGAGAAATTAAATTCATGAGACAGATCACCAAAGCTTACATTGATCTTCTCAGTAACACAATTAATTTCAGCATTAACAGTATTGAAGAAAGGTCTACCAAATATAATGGGACAAAAGTTATCTTGTTCTGAACCAAGTACTAACAAATCAGTTCGGTACTTAATTTTTCCACACAAGACTTCAACATCCCTAACAAACCCAAGTGGTGTAATGGTATCTATGTTTGCAAGTTTAATAGTGACATCAATGTCTTCAATCTCAGAGGGTGCCATGTCATTCATAATTTCGTGATATAAGGTAAAAGGTATAGCACTAACACTAGAACCAATGTCACACAAGCCATGATAACAATGGTATCCTGTTTTAACTAAAACAAGAGGCATGCCAACAACTGGTTTGTTTTTATCGAGCTCATCCCGCTTGTTTCTAATAGGTCTTGCAATTCAAGCAGCTTCATCACAAAAGTAAATAACCTGACCAACAATATTATAAAGTAGGAGATCTTTAACCCTAGCAACATTAGGCTAAATATTTATTTGTTCAGAAGGTTTAGGTGTGTTGACACCTGATTTTGGCACAATGGAAAATGCAGAAAAGATGGACTCAAACTAAAAGGTTTTTTCTATGAGAAAGTTCATAGTGCCGAGTGAAACGACCTTGATGTTTAGGCCATCGTCATTCGGCATTGTTTCAATGACAAAATTACATTTGGATTGTCATTTAGATGTTCTGAATGCTTTTTGGTCGATTACGCCCCCAAGGCAACCTCAAATGAAGGAATATTCTACATGGGTTGTCTTCGTCTCATCGAGCTGATCGGTTTTGGTATATATATCATCTCAATCTCAGTCATATGCAACCTGTAGAGGCAAAACAAAAATAGCCTGGAGTTTCACTCGGGATTTCCGAGTGAAAGTTTGCCAGCCGAGTGAAACGCTTGCCGTCCAGTCGAGTGGAATGTTTTCCGTCTGGCCGAGTGAAATTGCCTTCCAAGTGAAAATTGCCGTCCAAGTCAAAAGTACCGGTCGAGTGAAAATGTCGGCCGAGTGCAATGGTCGTCCGAGTGAAAATAGTCGTTCGAGTGAAAAGTACCGGTCGAGTGAAAGTTCATAATGGCCTCGGATAGAAAAGTGTTCAACATGAAAGTTGTTCGTAACGTTGAAACGGTTAACTTTGCTTTTAAAGTGATTATCATCTGAGATAGTGTGCGGCCTGCAGGGACACTACAACAATCGGATAGTCCAGTCCGCTACGTGACCGAGTCTGATTCAAAGTTAAAGATGACTTCGTGGAGTATTCAAGATGGCTTTATTTGGGAAAGTGATCAACATACGGATTGTTGGCCTCATCGAGGTACACAAGATTAATGTTTGGACCGTCTCCATCAGAGGTCATATGCAGATTCCACGGCCCATGCAAGGAGCAAGACAGAAGATTGGGCTAGACTTGGGCTGAATCCGAGTGGGACTAGAACTAGGACTCTAGGACGTGAATTGATGTAATTTTCTTGTAAGGAAAGCCTAGAGGAACCCTTTTGTTGTATGGGAAGTCCAGCCTCCTCTTATATATGTTGGAGGTGACGGCCGATTGAACAACACACAATCGAACACATCAATCTATACTACTTTTTCATCTACGTTCTTCGTTTTTTCTCTCGTACTTTGCTGTTCTTGGTTTGAGAGCTGCGAATCCCGAGGCTCTAGAGCGAGCGAATTGACCTAGGGAAGCCCATAGCCGCCGCACTCCCTGACGGGGTCCCTCTCGGGTGTGCGGGGTTTCGGGTCTGCAAAAGCGTCCGCCGACTATCTTGCGTATCGTGCTGCCAGACGGACCTCCCTCGACGTGAGCTGCGGTGCATCACCCCTGGCGTTGAGGGTACACGGTGATGTGTACGTGTGTCAACGCACTTTTTTGCGACTCCGCTGGGGAACAAAGATCAATCATCCTCATCAACTATCATGTCTGATCTTCCCAAGCCATCCGAGATAGATGCCGATAACATCATCAAGCCCAAGCTTGATGAACTATTGGCTGATCATCGCCAAGCTTAGGAGGAGTACAAGAAGGCACGTGAAGGGGAGGAGTTGCAGGAATTCCTTGGAAACTTCAAGAAAGATCGCCAAGGCAATATCACTCCGATTGGAGAAATCAAGTTCCCTCCTCTTCAAGCCGAGGAGGTTAAATCTCCTGTAAGTACTGCATGTTCTCCTGAGCAGTGGGCTGAGATTGAGAGTTGTATTGCCGATGGTAATAATTTAGTCTATCAAACTTTCATCGAAAACACCAATGCGTAGAAAAATATACCTCAATCATCTAGTGGTAATATTGGTGTGGCTGCTAGTGAAGAAAACCCCAATCCGTCTTTACCTCTTTCATCGGCACCTCCCATGCCGATGAATTACTATCCTACCCACACCAATCAGATTGTGGATGCACCTAATAATTCCATCATGAGCATGCCAATTTAGGTACCTATACCGAACCAAGTTGTACCTATAGGTGCAAGCACTCGACCACAACTGAGCTATGGTTTGGCATATGGGCCATAGTTCCTGCCTACTGCTAGTAATTCTACTCCTCCCATCCCACAACAGCAAGCTTCACCATCTACTGCGGACGATACTTTAGCTAGTTTTAGAGAGGAGATGGCCAAGATGCTTAGAGAGAATTTTGGAGTTGAGTTACCTCGGACTCAGATTTACCAAAAATCATACCCCGAGTACATTGACGCTATCCAATGCCCTCCGGGATATAAAATTCCAGATTTTGTTAAGTTCAATGGAGAAGGCACAAAAACCACATGGGAACATGTTAGTCAATACTTAGCACAACTGGGTGAAGCAGGCTCGCTGAATGAATTGAAAGTGCGCTTGTTTCCTTTATCATTAACTGGTACTGCTTTTCATGGTTTTCTTCTCTACCACATGGTTCTATCCATGTGTGGTTGCAGCTGGAACAGAAATTTCATGATCACTTTTATAGCGGCGACAACGAACTTAAATTATCACATCTTACATTGGTTAAGCAGAAAAATAATGAATCGGTCTCCGATTACGTCAAGAGATTTAGAGATACAAAGAACTGGTGTTATAGTTTGGTGATAACCAAGAGGGACGTGGCTGACCTTGTGCTCGGTGGTTTGAAAACTCACATTAGGGAGAGGCTAGAAGGCTATGAGTTCTTAAGTGTCAACCAGGTCTTGCAAAAAGCTTTGGCTCAGGAGAGCCGGAGCAAAGATCTCAAAGAGGTGCATAGATATAAAACTGATCGTCCTAAGATGAATATGGTTGAGTATGGTAGTGATCACTCGGACGATGAAGGTGATATGTATGTTGCTGAATTTGTTTGGCCGTCTAAGGCCAAACCGTTTACTTGCAATGATTTGAAACCGATTCATAAGAATCGTGATGAAGAGATGAAGTTTACTTTTAACATTGCTAAGTGTGACAAAATATTTGATGCTTTGCTGCAAGCTTATTGCAAATATAATAATTCATTTTCTCATGCTACTAATGATTGCAATGTTTTCCGACGATAGATACAATCGGCCATTAATGACGGACGATTGAACTTTTCTAAGATGCAAGTTGATAAGCAACCTTTCCCAATGAACACTCTGGATTTGGAGGGAAAACAGTTGCTCATTCAGCTAGAGGTAGCCGAATCTGCTAATAAAACTAATGTCATTATTGGTGAGCCTAGTAAAAGCAAGGAGGACAGCAAGGTCTTGGGGAGGCAGGTTGTGCTTGACAAGCAACCCTATGGCAAGGAAGTAATCAAGATCACCATCAAGAATCCACTCGGGGGGCAACAACAAGTGCAACAAGACACTCGTGTTAAGTTTGTTAAACCCAAGAGTCCAGAAGTTGGCAAGTGGAAGAGGAATGAAGTCAAGGTACATCGTAAGTGATTCAAGCCAACTTTTGATATGCTGCTGTCCAAATATGCAAATCAGTCGGGCGGTTCTAGCTCTAATCGGTCATCATGGCTGAAGCGACCAAGGTCACCATCAGCTGATATGTCCAGTCGGCATGCAAAACCGACTGGATCAAGGGTACCGTTTCCACAAGAACAACGACAACCTATTTGGGATCGACTTGGATGCTCGTATGAAAACCAACTGAACATGGGTGTCCATTACTCGGGTGGTCAAAATATGCCTCCGAGTGGAAATTATCCGAGTGTAAGAATGCACCCGGGTGGAAGGTATCTGAACGAAAGAATACGATCGAGTGGATTCTACTCAGTCGAACGTTCGAATGGATTTCATCTGAGTAAAAAGGTGCGCCCGAGTGAAAATTTCGTAGGCCAGAAAAATCGACAGGAGTGGCACGTCAAGCTGCCAGGTGTTGCAGCAGTTGAGTCAGGGAAAGGCAAGGAAAATATCAATGCTGACTCACTCAACTTGGGCAGTGAAACGTTCACCATGCAACAGCCGACTGTACATAGCAACCTAACTGAGCCGATACTTGTTATCGCGCCAAAGCACTCGACGAATGAACATGAAGCAAGTACCATCCAAGTAAAGCCAATTGATCCTAAATACACTCGACCAAGGTGGTGTCCTCCAGGGCTAACAAAGACACAAAAGAGGAAATTGCAGAGGTTGAGGAATCAAGAGATGGCAGAACAAGAAGCCGAGAAGCAAAGGGACGAGTTGTTCAATGTTACTCGGCCCATGATACCAGCGAAGCAGGTGTGGAAGCCCAAACCAATGCAAGACATAGTGGATTCTACATCTATCACAGTAGCAATTACACCATCAAAAGAGGACGATGTAGCTGTGACAACGTCTCAGTTGCCTATTACTTCTCCTTCACTCGGACAGAATTCAGATTTAGTGGACACACGCGAAGAGGAAGACGATCTGTTGGACTA
The DNA here is from genome assembly GCA_022496015.1 of Hordeum marinum. NCBI lineage: Eukaryota > Viridiplantae > Streptophyta > Magnoliopsida > Poales > Poaceae > Hordeum > Hordeum marinum. Next base: position 427,797,342 of record CM039675.1, read on the forward strand.
TGAGTCTACACCGGTACATGAAGGTATGGATATCAACATGGTGTATCACTTACCTGCTGAATTTCATGTTGTAGATGAAGAAGGGGAAGTGGCTCAGCTGGATTTTGGCCCCAGAAATGCAATATTGAGAAGCCAATAGAACTAGTGACGCACTTGAAACCATTGTACCTCAGAGGTCATATCAATGGATCACCACTTACTCGGATGCTTGTTGATGGTGGTGGTGTGGTGAATCTCATGACCTATTCGGTCTTCAAGAAGTTGGGTTTGCCTGATGATGAATTAATCAAGACCAATATGGTGCTTAATGGGTTTCAAGGCAAAGAGAAAACTGAAGCCAAAGGTGTGATGTATGTGGAGCTTACAATCGGGAGCAAAACTTTGGCCACTACATTCTTTGTCGCCGAGGTGCAAGGTAACTATAACGTCATACTAGGCCGTGATTGGGTTCATGCAAACCAGTGCGTGCCATCTACCATGCACCAATTTTTGATCCGGTGGGTTGATGATTGTCATTTAGGTGGATAACTCGGCTTGTGTTGCTTTGATCGATGCATCGGTGGATTTGCAACATCCCAATGCTACTTGCTTGACGGGGCGCGACTTGTCAGAGTTTGATTTCCTTAGCGCAATGAAGAATGGCTTTGTGCCCGTTTCTTTAAAGCCAATTAGTGGCAATCGGTTCCAAGGTATGATATGTTTGAATGGATTCTAATTCCGAGTGGTTGCAGAAACGTTTTGCAAAATATCGATCTAGTGAGAACGATATGTATGAATCTGTGGAGGAGTTGGATGACATGGATAAATTAGGATAGGGTTTTCAATCGGCAGATCCATTAGAAGAAATAGATATAGGGGATGATTCAGTTCCTAGGCCGACGTTTGTAAATGAAAACTTAAGAGCCGATCATAAAGCTAGGTTGATTGAGTTGTTGAAAGAATATGTTTGCTGCTTTGCATGGGAGTATCATGAGATGCCCGGTTTAAGCCGAGAGTTAGTAGACCATCGGTTACCTATAAAGGCTGGTTTTAGACCTCATAAGCAATCAACCAGGAAGTTTAACCCAAAAACATATGACCGGATCAAAGAAGAGATCGGTCGTTTACTTAAAGCTAATTTTATTAGACCTTGTAGGTATGCCAAGTGGATTTCTAACATTGTGCCAATAGAGAAGAAGGGCTCTAGCAAGATAAGGGTGTGCATTGATTTCAGAGATTTGAATAGAGCTACGCCCAAAGATGGGTATCTCATGCCCATAGCTGATATGCTTATTAATGATGCTTCTAGGCATAAGGTCATTCACTTTCTTGATGGCAATGCGAGGTATAACCATATTTTCATGGCCGAAGAGGACATGTCCAAAATGGCTTTTCGGTGCCCCAGATTCCTTGGTTTATTTGAGTGGACAGTGATGACCTTTCGGTTAAAGAATGTTGGCGCCACGTATCAGAGGGCTATGAATTTAAACTTTCATGATTTACTCAGTGTTATACTTGAGGTTTATATTGATGATATTGTTGTCAAATCGGATGCTTTTGAATCTCATCTAGCCGATTTGCGTTTGGCTTTTGAAAGAATGAAAAAATATGGACTCAAGATGAATCCTTTGAAGTGTGCATTCGGCGTGTCAGATGGAAAGTTTTTGGGTTTCATTATTCATGGGAATGGCATAGAAATCGATCCCAAAAAGATAGAAGCTATACAAAAAGTGGAGGCTCCAACATGCAAGAGAGATATGCAAAAATTCCTTGGCAAGGTCAATTATTTCAGAAGGTTCATAGCTAATTCGTCAGGGAAGGTTGATGCATTCACTCCTATCCTTCGGTTAAAGAATGATGCTGATTTTACTTGGGGGGCAAAACAGCAAGAGGCATTCGACATGATCAAGGCTTATTTGAGCACTCCTCCGGTGATGAAAGCACCCAAACATAAAGAACCCTTTAGGCTTTACATTGCGGCAGAGGAAGGTGTTATTGGTGATGTAATGAGTTAAGAAACCGAAAGAAAAGAACATACTATTACATATTTGAGTCAACGCTTATTGGTGCTGAGACAAGATATACATTTATTGAAAAGTTATGCCTCTGTTTATATTATGCTTGCACAAAATTGAGACATTACCTTGTGCCGAGTGCCTACATAGTAGCTTGTCAAACCGATGTCATTAAATACATGTTGCATATGCCAATTCTTAGTGGTAGGATTGGCAAGTGGGATTATGCTTTAATTGAGTATCATTTGGCTTATGAATCTCTAAAATCCATGAAAGGCCAAATTGTTGCTAATTTTATTGTTGAGCATCGGATTAATGACAAGCATGATGTTGATATAAACCTTGTCTCATTAGTGCCATGGAGGTTATATTTTGATGGTTCAGTTTGTAGCAATGGCCAAGGTGTTGGTATTGTTTATATATCTCCTCATGGTGCTGTTTTTCAAGCCTCATGCCGACTGGAATACTATTGCACAAATAATCAAGCCGAATATGAAGCATTGTTATTCGGTTTAGAGATGTTGCTCGCTATAGGTGCTACGCATGTTGAGGCTTTTGGTGATTCGCTATTAGTAGTGCAGCAAGTGTCCAAAATCTTTCATGTTTAGACGAATCACATAATGTTTATCTTGATAAGTTTCTAGATGCGATTTCTACTTTGGATTATTTTAGCATTGCTCATATGTCTAGACATGGCAATTGGAGAACAAATGAGTTAGCACAACAAGCATCCGGCTATCATATTGATCATGGCATGTTTCATATTTCTCAAAAGCCGATGTCTTGTCTTGCTAATATGGGAGAGGCCGAATTAGAGCCCATTGATTCGGCCACTAACAATAAATCTAGTACAAGTGAAAATTATGACTCGAGGAAGCCCATTATTGATTACTTGTGCAATCCGAGTGAAAGGGTGGACATGGCTGTTCGGTGTATGGCTTTCAAATATACGATGAGAGATGATGGTCTTTATCGCCGAACGGTTGAAGATGTTCTTTTGAAGTGTTTGTACGAAGAGCAAGCAAGAGTTGCTATGGGAGAGGTACATGAAGGCATTTGTGGTACTCATCAGTCGACACCCAAAATGAAATGGCTCTTGCGACATGCTGGATTTTATTGGCCGACTATGATCAATGATTGCTTCGGGTATTATAAAGGGTGTGAACCTTGTCAAAAATTTGGTGATATTCAGTTGGATCCTGCTGCTATGTTGCATCCTATTATCAAGTCGTGGCCTTTTAGGGGATGGGGTTTAGACTTCATTGGACAAATTCATCCATCTTCTTCGAAGGGGCATCGGTTCGTGTTTGTGGCAACCGATTATTTCACTAAATGGTCTGAAGCAGTACCTCTCAAGAACATGACACGTACGGAGGTAATTCAATTCATAACCGAACACATTATTCATAGATTCGGCATTCCTCAGACATTATCTACAGATCAAGGTTCATCTTTCATGTCACATCAAGTTAGAGAAGTTGCCGAATCATACAACATAAAGTTGCTCAATTCATCTCCGTATTATGCCCAAGCTAATGGACAAGCTGAGTCTAGCAACAAAATATTGATTAAACTCATCAAGAAGAAGATTGAGGATAATCCAAGAAAATGGCATGAGTTGTAGTCTGAGGCTTTGTGGGCACATAGGATCTCAATGCATGGTGCTACAAAGGTAACTCCGTCTGAGCTAGTATACGGGCAAGAAGTTGTTTTACCAGTGGAGGTAAATTTGAGTGCTTTGAGAATAGCCAAACAAAATGATTTATCGGCCGTGGACTTTTATGATTTGATGATGGACAATATTGATGAGGTTGCTAATAAACGTTTGGCTGCATTAACGGCCATAGAGAAGGACAAATTGAGGGTAGCAAGAGCTTACAATAAAAAGGTCAAGTTGAAGAATTTTCAAGTTGGCGATCTTGTGTGGAAAGTGATTCTGCCGATTGGTTCTAGAGATAGAAAATTCGGGAAGTGGTCTCCAAATTGGGAAGGTCCTTTCAGGATTGCAAGAATAGTTCCTGGAAATTCATATTTAGTGGAATTCATACAAGGAGTATTATTACCTCGAGCTCTCAACGGCAGATATCTGAAGAAGTACCACCCGAGTGTGTGGCAAGAAGCCTAATTAGGCAATGGCCGATATATGATTATCGCCCTTAGCATAGACATGGCCGATACATAATTATCTCCCTGAGAAATATAGATGGCCGATGGAGTGTTGACATCATCCTTAGAACAAACATAGCGCAAATTATTTTTCGGCATGCTAGCTTTTGGCATGTGTTGACACCTGATTTTGGCACAGTGCAAAATGCAGAAAAGATGGACTCAAACTAAAAGGTTTTTCTATGAGAAAGTTCATAGTGCCGAGTGAAACGACCTTGATGTTTAGGCCATCGTCATTCGGCATTGTTTCAAGGACCAAATTACATTTGTATTGTCATTTAGATGTTCTGAATGCTTTTTGGTCGATTACGCCCCCAACACAACCTCGAATGAAGGAATATTCTACATGGGTTGTCTTCGTCTCGTCGATCTGATCGATTTTGGTATATAGATCATCTCAATCTGAGGTCGTATGCAACCTGGAGAGGCAAAACAAAAATAGCGTGGAGTTTCACTCGGGATTTCCGAGTGAAAGTTTGCCGGCCGAGTGAAACGCATGCCGTCCAGTCAAGTGGAATGTTTTCCATCTGGCCGAGCGAAATTTCCATCCGAGTGAAAATTGCCGTCCGAGTGAAAAGTACCGGTCGAGTGAAAATGCCGGCCGAGTGCAATGGTCGTCCGAGTGAAAATAGACGTCCGAGTGAAAAGTACCGATCGAGTGAAAGTATTGGTCGAGTGAAAGTTCAGAATTGCCTCGGATGGAAAAGTGTTCAAGATGATAGTTGTTCGTAACGTCGAAACGGTGAATTTTTATTTTAAAGTCATTATCATCTGAGATAGTATGCGGCCTGCAGAGACACTACAACACTCGGACAGTCCAATCTGCTGCGTGACTGAGTCCAATTCAAAGTTAAAGATGACTTCGTAGAGTATTCAAGGTGGCTTTATTTGGGAAAGTGATCAACATATGGATTGTTTTCCTCGTCGAGGTACACAAGGTTGATGTTTGGACCGTCTCCATCGGAGGTCATATGCAGATTCCACGGCCCACGCAAGGAGCAAGACAGAAGATTGGGCCAGACTTGGGCTGAATCCGAGTGGGACTAGAACTAGGACTCTAGGACGTGAATTGATGTAATTTTATTGTAAAGAAAGCCTAGAGGAATCATTTGCTTGTATGGGAAGTATAGCCGCCTCTTATATATGTTGGAGGTGACGGCCGATTGAACAACACACAATTGAACAAATCAATCTATACTACTTTTTCATCTACGTTCTTTGTTTTTTCTCTCGTTCTTCGCTGTTCTTCGTTTGAGAGCTGCGAATCCCGAGGCTCTAGGGGTGAGAGAATCGACCTAGGGCATCCCGTAGCCACTGCACTCCTTGACGGGGTCCCTCCGGGCGTGCGGGGTTTCGGGTCTGCAAAAGCGTCCGCCGACTGTCTTGCGTATCGCGCTGCCAGATGGACCTCCCTCGACGTGAGCTGCGGTGCATTACCCCCGGCGTCGAGGGTACACGGTAACGTGTTCGTGTGTCAACAAGGTGTTCTAACATGAATTTTATAAACCAAAGTTGTAGCTTTAGCATGTTCCCTAATTCTAACAAGGAAAGGTGGTTTCTCAATGTAAGGAGTAGGAACAATTGGATCAACGTGGCTACCAATTATTTCTTCCTTCTTAATTTAATCAGGTTCCTCCAATGGGTTTTCAATGGGTGCATGAAATTTAAACCACTTCTCCTTGGGGATATCAACATGAGTAGCAAATGATTCACAGAAAGTATCTACTATCTCAGAGTCAAGGCATATTTATTGCTAAACTCATGGAAAGCATTAGTTTCCATAAAATATTTAACACAATCAAACTTAAGCTTTATACCTAACTCTTTACCTTTGTTGAGTTCCTAATCTTCATAGTTGTGTTTAATTCTTTCAAGAATATCCCATTTAAATTCAATAGTCCTCTTCATATAGAGAAGACGAATCTAGTAATACTTGATCATCATGAGAACGGCAAGCATAAAATTATTGTATAATCATTTCCCTTGAGATGTCATGGTTGGGGAAGTGTGGATCATAGATTTAAGCCTCGCCCAAGCTTGAGCGATACTTTCTCCTTAACGAGGCCAGCAATTATAAATAAAGTTCCAATCACAATGGACTAGATGCATAGGATACTACTTCTGATGAAATTCCATCTTCAAGCGATTCCAGTCACATGATCCAATATCATCCGATAACCTCTACCACATCAATGCATTTCCCTCCAAAGATAAAGGGGAAAACTTCTTCTTAAATTTGTCTCCAGATAAACCTACAAGCTTAAATAATCCACAAACTTCACCAACAAATATCAAATGGTAATCAGGATGAGTCATATCATCATAAGGATTAGCTAGCAATTTCTCTAACATACTCGAAGGAGTCTCATTATAAATATTTTCAGTAGGTTCAATAGGTTGAGAAGAAACCTTTTCAACTTCCGTTCGAGGCGAAGATGCCCCGAACAAGCCACTCAAAGGGTGACCGTCCATAGTAACAAGCAACAGTAAATTTCAGCACATACCAAAAATGTTTCCTTACCAAAGGCGCTTCACTCACCGTCAATGGCATCAGAAAAGAGTCTTGATGACCCACTAGTATAGGGTATCAAAGTTTATCCTTTCGATAAGTAAGTGTGTCGAATACAACGAGGAGTGGAAGGAAATGATAAGAAGTTTTTAGTAAGGTATTCTCTGCAGGTGTTGTAAATAGTAGTAGATAGTTTTGCAGCAAGATAATTTGTACCAAGTGACAGTAACAATAGTAACCAAGGTGCAGCAAGGTAGCCCAATCATTTTTATAGCAAAGGACAGGCCGGAAAGTATTCTTATATAAAGCAAGCGCTCCCGAGGACACATGGGAATTTCTATCTAGTCATGTTCATCATGTTGAGTTGATTCATGTTTGCTACATTGATAATTTGATATGTGGGTGGACCAGTGCAAAGGTGTTGTTCTTACTTGAACAAGCAACCCAGTTATGATTACCCCCTATCGCAAGCATCTGTAACTATGAAAAGAATAATTCAGATAAATCTAACCATATCATGAAACGTATGGATCCAAATCAACCCCTCATGAAGCAACACATAAACTGAGGTTTTAAGCTTTTGTCATTCTAGCGACACATCATTTACTTGTTACTCCACAATAAATTCCCTTAGTACCATAGTATGGTGAAGTGTCGTGTAGTCGACGTTCACATGACATAACTAAGAGAAGCAACAACATACATATCATCAAAATATCGAACTAATACCAACTTCACATGATTACTTATAACAAGACTTCTCCCGTGTCCTTAGGAACAATAGTAACTACTCACACCTCATCAACATGTTAAAGATCACAGGTATAATGATGGTGATCAAAGATCTGAACATAATATCTTTCACCAAGTAAACCAACATGCATCAACCACAAGATGTAATCAACACAACTAGTAACCCACACATACCAATCTGAGGTTTTGAGACAAAGATTGAATACAATAGATGAACTAGGGTTTGAGACTAGATGGTGCTGGTGAAGATGTTGATGAATATTGGTCCTCCCACGAAGGAGGAAGCGCTCGTGATGATGATGGCTTCGATCTCCCCCTCCTGAAGAGAAAGTTCTTGGGCAGAATCTCTCTACCAGAGAACAAAAGGGCCTCTGCCCTGGTTTCGGCCTCTATACGCCGCCTCTTCATCCCGAAAGTCATCTTATGATTTTTTTCCAGGTCAAAACACACCATATAGGAGAAGAGGGGGGGTCGGGAGACCTGTTGGCCTATCACGAGGCAACAGGGTGCGACCAGGGGGTGGTTGTGCCTTGTTGGCTTGTGGCCAGCAGGTGCCCCCCTCTAGTATTTTTATGGCCCAATAATTCTTATATGGCCCATAAAAATTCTCCGTGAAGTTTCAGGTCATTTGGAGTCTACTGAATTTTCTGCCATTTTCTTGGTTTTCAGGTCCAAAATTCCGATTTCCAGAATTTCCCTCTTTGTGATGTACCTTGCATATTCAGAGAGAAAAGACATAAGAATTACATCATAATAAGCAATAATGGACAATAATAACATAAATATCAGTAAGAATTCATGATGCATAATGGATGTATCAACGATGGTGAGGACATCCTCCACGTCCCGCATCCTATCACAAAATGGTCGCCCCGCCCATCAGCCACACCACCAACCACCACCAAGGCACCATCAAAACCGTTGTAATTGGCCTCATTAGTCGACGAACCTTGTTGATATCCTCCACCTCGGCGAGGCCATATACTACTCAAGCGGTCACTAGGGAGGCTATCCTCCTCAATCGGCCAAGGAAAAAAGAGGGAGCCACGTGAGCGTGGTGACGAGGGCGCCCGCCTGATGGCGGAGAAGAAATTGGGTGATGGTGGAGGGAATGGACGGAGGTGTTGGAAAACATAGTAGAAAACATTTTTTGTCCTAATCATGATCCCAAGAATGCTATGAAGTTGCAATAGAGGCTTATTTCGGATCATTACCAAATTCGACTTGCAATGGAAGAGAGTTAGCATAGATCAAACATGAAGACCCTCGAGTTGTCCCACGAATGATCCCTCGAATAAGCATCGAAATCATGATGCCTCTACAGATTGCACACATACCAAAGTAGTGGTGCAGTAGAGCTTCGGCATCCAGGACTAAGAACCACTCAAAAAACTAGAGGGAGAAGTATCCTAGCGGCGTCGAGGTATAGATCAACTAGACGACAGAGAGAGAGAGAGAGAGTGCAGGGCAGTAAAGGGGCAACCTCCAAGAGATTTGATATATTATAGGGGTTAACCTTGCCCCTCTATTTATACGTCGAGGCATGGGATCGCAACTTGGGGTGGGATCCTCCCCCAAGTCGGTTTGGATCACGAGGAAAAGTCCTCCTCAGACTCCAATACCAAATGCCTCGAACCTTGGCCTTTCCATAAACGCAGCGGAGTCTGACGTCTGACCAAGGGGTAAATGGGTGAGACCCTATGTTTGGACCTATAAACGCCAAAGACCTTGGCGTCTAGCCCCTGCCCTCAAACAAATCCTTGGTGCACTAGCCTAAGGTATGATGGGCCTTACACCTTGGCCCAACCAAGGTGTCCTCGCACCAGGGACCCGGGTCCGGTCCTCATATGAGCAGTGACGCCCTACATCCTGCTTGATATATTTATTCATGGTGGGTATACTTCGTGGGAGGGATTACTGTGGAGAATATGAGGTCCTACCGAGAGTTCTTTCTACATGAGTATATGTGAATGAGACCTTTTAGCCTCCACCTTATATGCTCGATGAGGGCAAGGGTTTTATAATGGAGGGATCCGATCTAGACTGCCGCATGGGTGACTTGCGGATCAAGATGATGTGTCGATGCCTATCCAGTCCTCCGGGCTCCTAGCTGTTGTTGGGGGCACAATGGGCCCTCTTCGCCCCTTGACAGACCTGCTGCCGGGCTACCCGTGGAGAAGCCATCCCCATTGTGTTACACTGTCATATGTGCCCCCTCTTGTGATGTTTTTGACATTATATTATGAAATACAAATGTGTATTGTTGTCATGCGTGCTTCTCACATGACAAAACTTAGAATTATTATCTGTCTACAATTTCCATGGCAACTTCCCGACGACAACATTCTTTTAGAGTTGTCCATGTGAGCATTTTTCAAATTCTATACTTGACATGCAACTACATTATATGACATGTTTTAACATGTTGTCTAGTAGTGACATGGTAACTTTTAGGTTAAACACACTTACAACATGGGAAAATTAGCCATTTTAAGTTCATTTACATGACAATTATTGAAACTTTTTGTTTCATGTGAATGTGCAATGATATTCTACAATTGCAATCATGTGTACTACTTAGATGGCAAATCTTAGATTGTTTTTGTTCTTATACAAGTGCCATGGATATTTTTAAAGATGTTTTGTACATGGCAAATATCAGTGCCATTCACAATTTATTAAAAAAATTGCCCTGACAATTTTTTTAAAACTCTATTCAATGTATCGAATCCAATTTTTTGCCATGTAACCAACACAATTTTGCCATGGAAAAATGTCAATATTTTTTGCCATGCAATATTTTTTGGCATTTCACTAAATTGAATTTTACCATGGCAAAAATCCTATGACTTTTGCCATGTCACCAACACAAATTTTTCCATGGCAAAAATCTTATAAATTTACCATGGAAAATATCGTATAATTTTTGCCATGTCAGCAATACAACTTTTTCCTACATTCTTTTTCATTCCGCTAACACAAATTTTGCCATGGAATAAGTCCTTTAACTTTTGCGATGTCACTCAAACAAATTTTGCCTTGGCAAAAATCAAGTCACCATTTATCATGTTTAACACCTTGTGATTTTTGCCATAAAACCGTAAAAACACAAACATTCTTGAGACAAAAACTTTTTCTAAAACAAAAGGACTCCGCTACAAATCTCATGTTTGATTTTTTACCATGGAAAATCGAATGTTTTTCACGAAAAATATGTTCTCAGAGGATGGCAAGTTTAGTTTGCGGGCATGGCAAATCCGCCTCAGTTTATTATTTTTGTCAAAAAAAAATCCATGCTTGCAAACTAAATTTTCCATTATGACGTCAATATAAATTGACATGAAAAACATCAGATTTGTCTTGCCTAGAAATCTATCGTCAGAGTGTTTCTGAAACCCAATCCTTAATTACAAGTATACACTTTTTCGTAAGTTGCCATGATATATAGAACATTTTTTCTATGAAGTTTGATATGGCCCATGGCAAAAAAAACGCGTGTTTTCTCATCTAATACCATGCCAATTTTTGCTATGTATGTTGTTTTCTGTATTTACCGTGGCAAATTTATGTTCTATTCTATGAAAGATTCATCAAGTATACCATGGCAAAAATTTAATTGTGTCATGGAAATTTTCTCTATGTGTTTTACTTTCTCTCGGTGTGTGTAAGAAAAATGCGGGTAAATTTGTGTGTTGAAAGATGACAAAGTTAAGAAAATTTGATCTATTCATATCGTATTTTGAGAAAAAAAATTACACATGCCCAATGGCAACTTTTGTAGAAAACACTTTTCTTCTATTTTCTATGTCCATTTTTGCAACAAAAAAAATCAGAATACCATGGCAATTAAAGTTTTTTCTAATAAGTCCTTGATTATATTTAGAGATTACTTTTCTTGGGTCCAGTGCATTTTTAGGGCTTTCGATTTTCTCTATTTTGTTGGGAGAGGCGGGAGCTCACCAGTTCTTGGCCCCTTATAACCGTGTAATTCTTGTTTTGGGGCTGGTCCGTTGGAGGCCACTGTGTTGGTCCTCTGCAAGCCATTGGTAGCACGTGGTTCACCCATTACTTGATGGAACAAATCGTTCGACCTGGCACCTCCTTCCACCTAACTTCAATTTGGTATTTGTTTTCAATATAGGTTGCATGTACACCCAAAAGTCAAACGTGTTTGTTCATTCATGGTAGTTCTACATTATCTTTAGAAGGTTTCTTGTCCCCTGAGAGTATAACCACCCCGAGAGGCTCAATGGTCAATAATTCTCTGATTTGCATCCTTCTGTGGAGAGCTTATCAACCTCTTACATCTTTATTAGTATAAACATTTGCTAAGTTTGAGTCGATTGAAATTTCATTATATCTTAATCGATGCTATATTCTTTTCATCTTGCATGGATATTCGTACATTTTTTTATTTTTTTATTATGTCACTTGACTGAGACTTGATTAATTTTTAGTCGATTAAGATCTAATCACATCATAGTATGAAAAACACGAAGTGGTCATACAAACGAGTTGAGTCATGATACACATCCTTATTACCGAAGAATAAGTTCAGCTTTATCGTACGTGTCCATTTATTAGCCGATGCTGTTGTCCAAAGTCAAAACGTCAAACCGGCAAGAAGCGAAGGGTGTATCCCGCACGGGCACGTAGGAACCCCGCGCCGTGGAGTAAACAACGTCGGCGCGGATGTCCTTCAGCCAGGAAAACCAAAAAGAAACTTTTATGTGGGTGTCCGGTGGAATACAGAATGTAGTGTGCACCAAAAAAGATGTAGGCATGGCCAATGGTTGAAGCTAGCCGTTGCGTCGTCGTTCCACTTTTCTCGGCGGAACGGGACCCGAAATCCACACGAGCTCTACTAGCTACCGGTTACGAAACGTGCTTGTCGTGAGCACGGGCATCATCGTCCTCCGGACGGCACTCCCATACTAATATGATATTTTTCTTGAGGAAATGACGGCCCTTGTATATTCAAACAGTATGCCTACTTCGCCGGTGCCCAACTACACGTACGTTGTTGCGTCGAATTATTTTGTGGAGTGATCACCTCCACAGCTCCACTGTAGATCAATCAACGCTGATAGACGTATATATATACCAGCGTCGAATTATTTTGTGGAGTGATCACCTCCACAGCTCCACTGTAGACCAATCAACGCTGATAGACGTATATATATACCAGTACCAAAAGGAAACACACGTACCGACCATAACTACACACGACCGTGTAACACCACTGCACAGTGCGCACGGCGAAGTGGCCGCTTGAGTCTTGACCGAGCTACAGTGGCAGACAACCACCGGCCATGGTTGTTGCAACGAGCGTCGTGCGCGGCCGCGCCTTGGCAGTTGGCACGGGCAGTCGGGCACCCCATCGCGTCGCTCCCCGAGGAGGAGGAGAGAAAAACACGTACGCGTGGCGTCAAAACGGAGGCGAATAGTTTAAGGCCGGGCTCCGGAGGAGTCGCTGCGGCGACGTACCCTTGCTCGACGTCGCGCGCATCTCCACACCGGCCCCTTGGCCCGTCCCGCTTGGCCACATCTCCTCCTTCGCTCGCCGCACCAGATGCCCTAGCCTCTCAGCTCGCAGCAGGGTCTCCTTGCAGTTGCCGGAGCCCGGAGACTGCACCTTCGGAGGGATTCCTTTGCTTTACGGTGACCGATCGATCGATGATTTAGGGCCCGCTCGCTCTCCCAGCTTCCGCCACGGCCACTGCCATTATTGGTTCCAGGAAGGCTTGAATCTCCTTTTTATGTTGCGCCCCCACAGACACGAGCGAGAGCAGAGTCAAAACCCCGCCCCGCGCGCCCCCCCTATATATACGCCCTCCTCCACCCGCTCACCTCTCGCTACCACCTCTTCCCCCTCCTCCACGAGACCAGCTTAGCCGGCCCATGTGTATGGGAGGACCTCCCGCGGCGCCGCGGCAGGAGGAGGGCGCTGTGGTGGTGACAGAGCTGGAGGTGCGCGTGCAGCTGCTGGGTGGCGCCGGCGGCGCGTACAACATCAACGACAACGCCGACATCCTCTCGGAGATCCTGGCGCGCCTCGACGGCCGCTCGCTCGCGTCCGCGGCCAGCGTCTGCCGCCTCTGGGCCGCCGTGTCGCGCCGGGACGCCGTCTGGGAGGCGCTCTGTCTCCGCCACGTGGGCCCGGCGTCCGGCCCCGCGGCGGGCCACGCCACCCGCACCGTCGTGGCCGCACTCGGTGGGTACCGCCGGCTCTACCGCCTCTGCCTCGGCCCGGCGCTGGACCGGCTGGGCCGCGCGGGGGCCCTCGCCCACGCGCAGGCCCGGGCGCGCCTGTCGCTCTCCCTCTCGCTGTCGCTCTTCTCCATCGACTGCTACGAGCGGCTAGGAGGCGGGGGTGGCGGCGCCGGCGCGTCCAGGCAGCAGCCGCCGTCGTCGCTGCTCTTCCTGTGCAAGCCCGTGGACGTGTCCTGATCAACGGGCGCGCGCGCGCGCACGGCACGATTCCACCCCGGCCGTACGACCCATCCTCAATGCCGTCGCGTTGCCGGCCGGCCGGCCGTACCCTTCCGAGTTCCGGCGCACGCCGCGGCTGACATAGTAGTCTTTGTCCAATTTACTCTACTCATTTTCATTTATCAGCACGAACCAATAAGGGTTGATTAATTAATTATTACGCATTTGTAGCTGTACCGGAGGGCCATTGAATATGGAAATAAACGAATCATTCATTCATTCTTCCTTTGAGAGCGAGGGACGAGGGACCTTTCTCCGTTTTCCGATGGTTCCTCGGTGTACGCTTGGGCCTTGTTTGCGTCCGCTTGGCGACTTGCTGTTTCTCAGCACTCGATTTGTACCGCTCCCCGTGTTGTTGCTTCGTCTGGATGCTTGCGTGCTGCTCGCGCATGTGACCCGTTCCATCCATCCACTCCTACTTAACTTACGTAGTAATCACCTCACCTTTCGTGATGGATGATGAGTGACCGGTGAATGGATCGGCGATGATGCACAGCTGATTTGACCATCCCTCGCGAGTACTAATCACCTTTTTGGTTTGCTCGCAACAAGAGGCAAGCTGTTTGCTTCTACCGGATACGGGCATACGGCTAGCCCCAATGCAGTATTGCTACCGCTCCGGGGACCGCCTGTGAAATGGACCACTGGCTGCTTTGATTGCTGGATGTTTCTTTGGATAGCTCCTGCTAGATATTACGCCGGATGAAACAACGCCGAAGTATAAAACACACACGGCTGCGAGATCCTTTCTACTATGACTAGTAGTGCTCCTTTGCAGTGCTAGGGCCTCCTTTAGTTCACACGATTCTAAAAAAAAGAGAAATGGATAAAACTTGTCACAGTGGAAGTATTATATAAAGTATCATTCACGCCAACTAAACAATTTAGATAAGGTGTCATATAATTAGGAGGACAAAGCCTATGTGTGGGCAATTAGGGTTTTAGGATGGATTCACGGCGGCATGGCACATGGAGTAGCCCATCGGAGGATGGCAACATCTGCCCAAGGGGGCAAGGAGAAGGAGCCCTTGTTGCCGAGGGTGGCGATAGCAAGATTAGCAGAGGAGCTTGGAAAGCTGGAGATCTCATAGGAGGAGGCCACACCACTAGTTCTTGATGATGGAGAAGATGTGGAGAAGGAGAAGTGGAGGTTGGTGGGGAAGGTAGTCCATTGAAATGTGTTCCATATCCAGTGCACATCATCCATCATGGGGAAACCCCGAGGGAATAGTTTTTCGATCGGTAGGAGAGAATATGTACGTGGTTGAGTTTGCTAAGTAGAGGGATTGTGATCGTGTGTGGGAAGATTCGTCATGGCGAGTGAGCCGGAACACAATTATTCTCTCAGAGTTTGATGAATGCATGTAACCTTCATAGTTGAGATTTGATAAGTTACAGATGTAGGCCTGTGAATCTCCCTTTTCATCTGCATGATGATATGTGGAGAAAATCTATTGCAGATCAGATGGATAAAAAAGACTTCATCATTTCAGTTTGATCATGCAGCAGACAAAGTAAGGGCGATAGTCACAATACATGTTGAGAAGTGCCTTTGAGAGATGGATCTTGATTGAATCAAAATGAAGAAAATGTATGGATCCATATGATATCCAGTATGAGAACGATCCACATTTTTTCTTTTCATTTGGAAGTCTTGTCCATTTAGATATCTATTGTCCACCGCCAGGTACGGGAGACAAGAATGGAGATCCGGCCTTTGGAAAGGGTTTAGGTCGCCTGATGAGAGGAAGAGATTGGTCTCGAGCAAGGATATCACGAGCCGGTCCCTGATAGGGTCTCTGAATCTCTGTGCTTTATGTGTCAGTCCCCGGATCAATAGGTGACACACACAGTCGATGATGAAATACCAAGAATATATCACATTTCATAGTATTTAAATCGAAGATCCAGTGCTTATAATACACACCTGCTTATCTCATGGGCAAGCTTATGACACAATCATGAAGTGGAGGTAATATTCTAATCTTGTGGCCTCCATCAACTCACAGGCAGGGGTTGAGTATAGCGTTGTAACCTTACTTCGTACCTTCTCTTCGATGTGGTAAACCTGACACATGATATGTTCCAGCCATTAGGGTCAATACATGGAATGTATTGGCAAGTCCATAGTTAATGCAATACCTGTTCATGTACATGCACTTTGGTTGGTGGGGTTCAAGGCTCTTTGCATAAAACATAGTTTTGTCCTATATATCATATAGTGGACTACTCTAATAGCGATAGGACACTTCCGGTACACCCCGGTCGTAGTCTATAGGAACTCCGGTAAACCCCGGTCGTAACCTCAGAGACACTCCGGTAAACCCCGATCATAACCCCAATGCAGTTTGAGCATGTGGACTCCCGGTACACCCCGGTCATGCAATGCATCTCTTCAGACCCTAGTAAACCCCAATCCTCCGAGATCAGCCCCAATACTCCCCTTTGGTTCAACCCATTGCTTTTAGATGGAAGAGGTGAATGAGATCAAACTGGCAATTCTTGGATGAGTTGCTCAAAGTTGTTCGTAATCTGGGACACGGCTAATCATGATAAGATTTATACACTTTGTAGATGTTTGTGTACTTTACCCATGATTCTCGATCACACCCTTTTGCTACTAAACTTCATGTGTGAAGTAGCTAGGTAGACCAAGACAAGACTTTTGAGAAGTAGTCACCCTCTCCGAAAAGATAGACCTAGTCCAACCTACACACCTACATCTGTTGGTCTACCGCGGGAGGGTTCCCACAACTTACTCGATCCTGATAGAGTCCATATTATCTCGCGATTACATATGGAAGTTACTCAACTTTTGAACTCGTACAATCTCTGATGATCGGGTGACATTCCCCACAAAGGACTACATTCCGATGACTCAATCAAAGTCAGTCCACCCAGATCGATTCATTAATTAGGTGGTAATGGTTAAGTTGTCAACCATGCGATTGTATGGGGGAATAATAATAGTGTTTCTCCATCCACATTATATCAGCTAAGCAACTACTCGATGGTTACAAGGTCAGGGTACGTTTGAACCTAAGTTGTCAACTACTCGATTGTACAAAATTTAGCATCCTAACTCACACACCTATCATGGTAAGACTACAATACAAGAACAATACCTAGTATTGACAAGTTTTGAATCTCACAATCTTTACTAAATTACTCTTCGCTCTCCATACAATCTATAATAAACAATAATTCAATGCGATCAAACATACAACAAGTGTTGTGCATGGTGTCAGTCTATTGTGTTGTGAGATCGTGTGTCACGGTTAACTCATAAGAGTTTGGAAGCAACATAGTGGTTGTCCATTAGAGTACATGTGACATAAGGGTTCACATGCAAGTTTTAACAATGGTTCCTCCCATAAGAAGTATGTGATGTCAAGTTGTGGTTGCCAGATCCAATCACTGAATCTTAACAACAGAGTCATCGTCTATAATCTTGGATAGACAAGTTCATGTTCAAGTTTGATTAACAATTCAAACTTGTTGACATTTCATGAGTTTGAATACACTAAGGTTTGAAAATGATAACCTGGTTTGGTTTCCAATTCAATTTGGATTTGAATTAGGGTTCATCCTACTTGAATTCAAATTGAATTGAATTTATAATTTGATTTGGTTTCACAAGTTCAATTCAATAACAATTTTTTCACAATTGACTAAGTTGGTTTAACCTAACTCAATTATAGTTAATTCTTTCCCTACAATCAATACAAATCGAATAACCTAACTCAACTAAATTCAGTTATATATCCACTATAATTCCTACAGCTTATTTATTTGACTTTTGTTTAACTAAAGTCAAATAGAAATCGAACAATAATTACCAAGGTTCAAACAGTTCTAAAACTAGTTTAGGTTTGAACCTAATTTAATTTGAGTTCATGTTTCCCTAATATTAAATATTAACTCCAAAGCAAACGCTAGATTTAACTTGGTTTAATAAACCATTTGATTTATTTTTATTCAAATTAAACCTAGGATTTCAATCTGCATTCAACTAGGTTTGAATTTGAAGTCAATTGTCTTTTGAATTACCTAAAGTGAAATAACAATCCAAAAAAATATTTACTAAATTCCAATTTAAGTTTCCGATCTCATTTGTTTTATAATTGTTTTATTAAAAAAATCTTAATTCAACTTAAACCAAATTAGGTTTCATTTCAATTTGAACTTTGGCCTCTAGTGTATTCTCTTCAAAATGTATTTTTAACTTATTCCAATTTGAAATAAGGTGTTGTGTGATGAAAGTTTATTTCATTAGATTCAATCTTCAAAAAGAATGAATTAATTTGGATTTGTAAAATGCAAGTTATATCTGTTTCGCCGCTGGAGGGACAACGATGACGACGACATAATGGATGGAGACTCCGGTCAAGTAGGGCAGGGCAGCCACACGTATGAGGAGGTCGTCTTGTATATCATTTAGGATTTTTTTTCCTTATTTTTAGTTAAACGGTCAAAATATCGACCTTTTTATGTAGATTAATTTTGAACTTGAAAGAAATCCGCGGTGTTTGCGCGAATTTTGTCCGGTTGGTTTGAGTTGTTGGACAGATGTATGCAGCTATGGTTGGATGTCGTTCTCCCGCATTCGTGTTCGCGGACTGGTCCCCCTTCTCCGGATGGGAGCGGGAGAAAATTTGCGGGTTACCATTGAAGATACCCTTATACTACTATATGATACTTCCCATTGCAATCGTCCTAAAACGAAGATTGAAATCAGTAGTACTTTTATAGATTTGAGCATTTGGTTCACAGGAATATAAAATAGAGGAATCCTAATAAAAATAATCAAATCAAAGTCAAACCATAAGTAAATTTGTAATTAGCTAAAAGCAAACTTCTGCTCCTCGGTGCGTATGCACTTGTGATGAAATGTAAAATCACTAGTAGAAAACAGGGCTTTGGTTGAGGCCAGGATAAGGGCATTAATCCCGGTTCACTTACGAACCGGGATCAAAGGGTGCATCTGTACCAGTTTGTGAGGCCAGGGCGCTGGCCGGGCCTCGGGGGCCATTGGTCCTTGTTCGTCTCACACTTTTGGTGCCGGTTCCAGAAACAAACCGGACCAATGGCCTCGCTACTGGCCCAATACCTTTAGTCTCGGTTGGTGGCTGGAATCGGGACCAAAGATATTAGCCTATATATACCACCGCCCCTACCCGTTCACTCTGTTTTTTGGCCGGCCGGCATGTGCACAGGATGTGTTTGTTATTCTATCTCTCACCTCCTATGCACATGAGGTGTTTGATGAAATGCCCAAGCCACACTTAAGCTTTCTCCTCTCCAACTCAACCTCCAAGCTCAATTTTCCTCAAGATTTGTCTAGGTTTGGCGGTTTGTCCTGTTCCGTCCCTGTCCTCACCGCCGTCGATCACCTGTGCTGATCGCGTCGCCAGCACCACCATGGCGAGCCTCTTTTTATTATCTTCTTTCTAAAGTAAAAAAAATTCTTACTTGTATGATTTAGATAGATACTTGTACAATTTTCTTACTTTTATTATTGTTTGTTATTATATAGTGCCATGGTTATGGTATCCGCCCACGTCGGCCCTCGTCCTATCTATGATTCAGATGTGGTATATTATCTTTTATAACTATTTGTTTCATTTAGTGTTTATGACAATTATGCTGACCAACGTGACATAGATGTTTTTATCTAGGAGGTATGTGAACCGGAAATGCCAACCGACCCTATCATCGAGAGGTTAAATTTTGTTGAAAAGGAAAACAATTACTTGAAAGTAAAATTAAAAAGAGTTGAATAGGACAAGATTAAATTGGAGTTGCATGTTGCCGATGTCGTCGACGATCACAAGATCAAGATGGATGCAATGCTTAGAGATTAGAAAGATTAGAAAATATGTCATTCATACTCAGGCTTGGTATCATTATGCTGTTGGATCAGTTGGTACCTTAGTTGTGGTTATGATCGCATTTGTTGTTGCATTTAATTTTTTTTACATAGTTTCAATGTATGTTTTAATTAGATGTTCTAGAGGCTATATGTTGTTCAATGAGAACTACGTATGAACTTTACGTATTTATTTTGGTCACTACTGTACTTTGGTTTTAATGTGATGATGAATTTCTATTAATTTGGTCACTTCTCTATTCATGATTTTTTGTAATAGTTTTTGATACACTTAATTATATAATGCATGCAGATGAACCGACAATGGATGTACGATGACCGACGCACCTCCGAGTACATTAAAGGCGTGCATAATTTTCTCGAAGTGGTTGATGCAAACAAGTAGAATGGTTTTATGCATTTTCCATGTATTGTCTATGGGAACACGAAGGATTACTCCAACTCTAAAACCCTTCACTTCCACCTGCTTGAGAAGGATTTCATGCCACACTATAATGTTTGGACCAAGCACGAAGAAAGAGGAGTTATGATGGAAGACAATGAAGAAGAAGAGGATGATGACAACTATTCGCCCCCTGAATACGATGATGCTACAATGGGGGAAGCTAAAGATAAGAGGAACCAGACGATGTGCCTGATGATGATCTTTGCCAGGTCATTGTTGATGCACAGAGAGAATGCGAAAGTGAAAGGGAGAAGTTGAAGTTCGATCGCATATTAGAGGACAACAAACAAGGGTTGTACCGAAATTGCAAAGATGACAACACAAAGCTCGGTACCATAGTGGAATTGCTACAATGGAAGGTAGACAATGGTGTATCTGACAAGGGATTTTCTTCGCTACTGAAAATAATGAAGAAGAAGCTTCCAAATGATAACGAATTGCCTGACAGTACGTACGAAGCAGATAAGGTTCTGTGCCCTCTAGGATTGGAGGTGCAGAAGGTACACACATGCCCTAATTATGCCATCCTCTACAGCGGTGCATACGAGGATTTGAACGCATGCCCGGTATGCGGTGCATTGCGGTATAAGATCAGACGAGATGACCTGGGTGATGTTGAGGGCCAGCGCCAAGGTGATGTGGTATGCTCCTATAATACCACGGTTGAAACGTTTGTTTAGAAACAAAGAGCATGTTCAGTTGATGCGATGGCACAAGGAAGACCGTAAGAAAGATGGGAATTTGAGAGCACCCGCTGATGGGTCACAGTGGAGAAAGATCGAGAGAAAGTGGAGGGACGTATGGTTTGGTTTAAGTGCATATGGCTAACCATCATATTCAGTGATCTACAAGTTTTATGTAGGATTTTATGACTAACCATGTGAATGACCAACTCCGGTTAACTCTCTAAATAGATATAAGTGAAGCATGAGAGTTTAATTATTTCTACAAAAGATATGCCCATGCTCTAACAAATATAAGTGAAGAAAAAGAGCATTCTACAAATGGCGGTTTTCTATGTATAGAGAAACAGGCAATCCAAACTTCAAATGATATAAGAGAGACACATGAAGCATTCTATAAAGTCATACTCAAAAGATATAAGTGAGGTGCAAAGTGCCTTCTATAAATCAACCAAGGACTTTCTCATACCATCATGGTGCATTATTAAAATAAAAGCACACGACGCTCCAAGATTTATGCATATCATGTGACGAATAAAAATTACCGATGGTTGTTAGAAGAAAGAGGGATGCCTTCCGGGGCATCCCCAAGCTTAGTTTCTTGGGAGTCCTTGAATATTACCTTGGGGTGCCTCAGGCATCCCCAAGCTTAGTCTCTTTCCACTCCTTGTTACTTCATCCATCGTGATCTTCACCCAAAACTTGAAAACTTCAATCACAGAAAACTTAACAAAACCCTCGTGAGATCCGTTAGTATAATAAAGCAAATTACCACTGTAAGTACTGTTCCAAACCAATTCATATTTTGTTTTTGTATTGTAGATACTGTATTATAACTTTTCCATGGCTTATACCACTGATAAAATCGATAGTTTCATCAAAATGAGCAAAACAATGCATCAAAAACAGAATCTGTCAAAAACAAGACAATCTGTAGTAATCTGAGCGTTCACCGTACTTATTTAACTCTAAAAATTCTGAAAAATTAGGACATGGTCAAAACTTTGTATAAAAGTACTGCACAGAAATTTCAGAAACTTTTGACATTCCAGTAAAAATGTAAATTCGCGCACTACACCCAAAGTTTCTGTTTTTGTATTGCACACACCAAACAAGCAATCTAATAATCCTAAAGGAAAATCTTGGCACATTATTTTTATAATACAATGGATTTAAACAAGGGTATACTTATTTTCATTGAAAAGTTTCTGTAATCAAGATTCACAAAGTTTCCATGGGCATGAACAAAGTTCAAGGCTAGCCCCCACTTCAACGTTGCTCGTCTTTCTCACTTTCACTTTTCTTTTTGAAAAAGTTCTAAGTTCCCCACTTTATTTTTTGTTTTTAAACTAAATAAAATCACACAACAGAATAAAATGAATATCTAAGACTTCTGGGTTGTCTCACTGGCAGCGCTTTCCTTAAAGCCGTTAAGCTAGGCATAAAGTGCTCAAGTAATGGATCCACCCGCATCCCAAGGTATATCAAAACCAATTTTAATCAACAATGATTTGTAATTAAGTAGTGAGCAAAAAGTGATATAAATCATGTGACAACGAAGTCTAACTCTCTTTCTATGCATTGGCATGTCATACAAGAACAATTCATTCACACCAAGTAAAGGCCAATGCATAGCATACATAGTTTCTTGCAATTTTATTGTATTGGAAACATAGAGAGGTGAAGATGTAGTTCCTCTCTCATAATAATTGCAAGTGGGAGCAGCAAGCACATGCATATTATATCTATCAAAATCATCATGTGTAATAGTAAAAGGCAACCCATCTATATAATCCTTAATAAGTGTAACCTTCTCCGATATAGTGTAGTTGGGAGAATTCAAAAAGATAATAGGACTATCATGTGTGGGTGCAATAGCAACAATTTCACGTTTAACATAAGGAACTATAGCAAGTTAATCTTGATAATAATAATTCATATTGGCATCATGGCCACAAGAATAGCAAGCATCAAGTTCATCAAAAAGGGATATCTCAAAAGAATCTAAGGGATCATAGAAATCAACATAGAATTCATCCTTCGGTAGGCACGAAGGGAAATTAAACAATGTATGAGTTGAAGAGTTACTCTCATTATAAGGTGGGCATGGGTAGCTAATCCACTCTTCCTCCTTTTGTTCTTCGTTCTCCTCCTCATCTTTTTCATCTAATGAGTTTACAATTTCAACAACTTCCTCTTCCATAGGTTCCTGAAAAATATTAGTCTCTTCCAAGGCAGCGGTCATTCATTCAATAAAATCTTTAACATAAGTATTCGAAGCATAGTTTTCATAGCAATATTAACGTATGGCAAAATTTTCAGAATTGTAAGGAGTAGCATCATACTTTTCAGTGAAAGAAGCAATTTCATAGGCACCCTTAAAAGCAACAAATTCTTCAATTTGTTCAACATCATTATAGAAATAGGCCTCCTTGGCATAAGAGTATAATATTTCATTATCATTAAACACACATTGGTAGGGAAGGTGTTTTTTTAGCTTCTTTAGAACAACAAGTAAAATCATAAATTTCACATAGATTCCAAGCATAGCAACACAAAGTATTAATTTGATGCCACAAGAGTTTCCCTTTTTGAGATATGTGGTGTCACACATAATGAGCATGCTCATTTAATGATTTTCCCTCAACTAAGCTAGTTGGGTTTTCAGCACGAGCACAAGTGGATGGAAGATGATCCAAGCAATATTCTTCGGTGGTACGGAACACTAGTGGTTCCTCAACTTTTGGAGCAGCAAGTACATCTATTTTTTTGGTATTTTACGTTTCCTAACCATATCTAAAGATAGAAAACAACTTAGAATAGAAAATAAAAATTACTTAGTGATAAAGCAAACAAGCACACAAGAGAATATTCACCCCATGCTATTGCTCCCCAGCAACGGCGCCAGAAAAAGGTCTTGATAACCCACAAGTATAGGGGATCATTTGTAGCCTCTTTCGATAAGTAAGAGTGTCGAACCCAACGAGGTGCTAAAGGTAGAACAAATATTCCCTCAAGTTCCATCGACCACCAATACAACTCTACACACGCTTAACGTTCGCTTTACCTAGAACAAGTATGAAACTAGAAGTACTTTGTAGGTGTGACGGGATAGGTTTGCAAGAAAATAAAGAACATGTAAATAAAAACTAGGGGCTGCTTAGATAAAGAAACAAATAAGTTAGTTTAACGAGTGTGGAAAAGTGGTGGTAGGAGTTGCGGAATTGTCCCTAGGCAGTTGATAACTAGACTGGTCATCATTATTGCAATTTTATATGAGGGAGAGGCATAAGCTAAGATACGTTCTCTACTTGAATCATATGCACTTATGATTGGAAATCTAGCAAGCATCTGCAACTACTAAAGATCGTTAAGGTAAACCCAACCATAGCATTATAAGGTATCAAGTCCTCTTTACTCCCATATGCAACAACCCACCTACTCGGGTTTACGCTTCTGTCACTCAAACAACCCACCATAGGCGAATCATGAACACATTGCAACACCCTACAGCGAGGATCCCTCATGCTTGCGCGACATGGAGAGCATCATAGGACAGCACCAATAATAAAACATGCAACTCAAACCAATCATGATCATCAATCAACCAATAGGACAACAAAAATCTACTCACACATCATAAGATGGCAAACACATCATTGGATAATAATATGAAGCATAAAGCACCATGTTCAAGTAGAGGGTACAGCGGGTTGCGGGAGAGTGGACCGCTATAGATAGATGAGGGAAGGTGATGGAGGTGTTGATGAAGATGACAGAGTTGTTGGAGTAGATCGCCGTCACGATGATGGCCCCAACGGCGTTCCGGTGCCATCGGTAGAGAGGGGGAGAGAGCCCCCTCCCTTATTATTCTTCCTTGACCTTCCCCCTAGATGGGAGAATGGTTTCCCCTTTGGTCCATGGCATCCATGGAGGCAGAGGGGCAAGATCCCCTCCAAGATTGGATCTCTCTCTATTTCCTTCTGTTTCTGCGCTCCCCAATTCTGGCCTTTCACTTTTTCTTAAATATCCGGAGATCCATAACTCCGATCGGGCGGAAATGTTGAGGGGATTTCTATTATAAAAATATCTTCCTTGCGGCCAAAGGACAACTCCAACCGAACTAAGGGGTGGCCACAAGCCTGCCAGGCGCGGCCAGGGGGTGGGCCGCGCCTAGAAGGCTTGTCACCTTCTCGGGCATCGTCTTGCGTTGATTTGTTCTTCCAAAAATCACATATATTCCAAAAAAATCTCCATAAGTTTTTATCGCGTTTGGACTTCGTTTGGTATGGATATTCTGCAAAACAAAAAGCATGCAACAAACAGGAGCTAACACTGGGCATTGGATCAATATGTTAGTGCCAAAAATAGTATAAAAAGTTGCCAAAAGTATATGAAAGTTGTAGAATATTGGCATGAAACAATCAAAAATTATAGATACGATGTACACGTATCACCAACCATCAATGTTGAAAGAAAAGAAAGCATTTCAAAGGTGATGCACATCACCGGAAGAAGCCCGCCCTCCGTACTGGTGATCACATACTTGATATGGTCAATGATTTACAAGAAATATTTGGAAAGGGTCATGGTAGACTATCTGTTCTGAGTGACGCTAAGGGACGCACACCCATGTGGAAGAAGAAATATATATTTTGGGACCTACCCTTTTGGATAGACCTAGAGGTGCGCTCTACAATCGACGTGATGCACGTGACGAAGAATCTTTGCGTGAACCATCTAGGCTTCTTGGGAGTGTATGGGAAGACAAAAGATACATCAGAGGCACGGGAGGACCAGCAACATGTGCACAAAAAAGACAGCATGCATCCAAAGAAGTATGAAGGTCCTGCCAGCTATGCTCTTACAAAAGAGGAGAAGGAAATCTTCTTTCAAAGCCTGCTTAGTATGAAGGTCCCATGTGGCTTCTCGTCGAATATAAAGGGAATAATAAATATGGCAGAGAAAAGTTCGAGAACCTTAAGTCTCATGACTACCACATGATTATGACGCAACTGCTTCCAGTTGCATTGAGGGGGCTTCTACCAGGAAACGTTCGATTAGCCATTGTGAAGCTATGTGCATTCCTCAATGCAATCTCTCAGAAGGTAATCGATCCACAAATCCTTCCAAGGTGAAAGAGTGATCTGGTGCAATGTCTTGTCAGTTTCGAGCTGGTGTTACCACCATCCTTCTTCAATATCATGACACATGTCCTAGTTCATCTAGTCGACGAGATTGGCATTCTAGACCTTGTATTTCTACACAATATGTTCCCCTTTGAGAGGTTCATGGGACTCTTAAAGAAATATGTTTGTAACTGTGCTAGGCCAGAAGGAAGCATCTCCATAGGCCATCAAACAGAGGAGGTCCTTGGGTTTTGTGTTGACTTCCTTCCTGGCCTTAAGCCGATTGGTCTCCCACAATCGCGGTATGAGGGGAGACCGACTTGAAAAGGCACGCTAGGACCGGACTCAATAATATCTAGGGACATGCATTGTTGGTCTCAAGCACACTACATTCCACAGAATTCTACCTTGGTGACCCCGTATGTCAATGAACACAAGAATATTTTGCGCTCCAAACACCCGGAGCAGTGTGACGACTGTATTACATGTCAACACATGAGGACTTTCGGCAGTTGGTTACAAACACATCTCATGGGTAACACCACTTTTGCGGATGAGCTTTACTCGTTGGCCAAGGGACCATCTTCGATTATATTGACTTACAAAGGGCACGAGATAAATGGGAATACATTTTAGACGATCGCCCAAGATCAAAAGATCACCAACCAAAATAGTGATGTCCGCTTTGATGCAGCAACCAACAGGGGAAAGGACACATATTATGGTTACATAGTGGACATATGGGAACTTGACTATGGACATGATTTTAAGGTCCCTTTGTTTCGATGCAAATGGTTCAATCTACCAGGAGGCGGGGTACATGGAGACCCGTAGTACGGAATGACAACAGTGAATCTGAACAATCTTGGGTACACAGACGAACCATTCGTCCTAGCCAATGATGTGGCGCAGGTTTTCTATGTGAAGGACATGTCTACCAAACCGAGAAAAAGAAAAGATAAGTAAGCAAATACATCATACGATGAGCCAAAGCGCCACATAGTTCTTTCAGGGAAAAGTGACATCGTGGGTGTGGAGGGCCAGACAGACATGTGTGCAGATTATGCAAAGTTTCATGAAATTCCTCCCTTCAAAGTGAAGGCTGACCCAAGCACCCTGTTAAACGATGAAGATTATCCATGGTTACGGCGCAATAAGCAAGGGACACATGCGTAGAAAAAGTGAAGACTCTCTCTCCACAACTATTCTGATGATGGCTTTGATCTAGAATATTACTGCAGTTACATGTCAAGAAATGAAATCCCTTTGTAATAGACGTGTTTTCGTCTGAAACCCTGATACATCAAAAGAGATTATCCATTTCAACCATTTCAGAGTTCATTTGCATTGCTTCTCAATTCAAGGTCATTTTAGCTCAAAATAAACCATGAAATGCATGAAAATAAGAAATGAAGTAAGAAAAGGGTTGAAAAGTGATGATGTGGCTTTGAATGGTGCACATTAAATGCAGAAAAAGTCTTGAGTTGAGTTCAAATATGTTTAAAAAATTGAAATCCCTTTGTAATAGACATGTTTTCGTCTGAAACCCCGATACTTTGAAAGAGATTGTCCATTTTGTACATGAAGTGCATCCAGTTTTTGCCGTAACCCTCTAAACTTTTTAGTACATGCTATGTGGGTGAAATGGTGATGCCATGCCGACTTTCAAGCATTTCAGAGTTCATTTGGATTGCTTTTCAATTCAGGGTTATTTTAGCTCAAAATAAACGATGAAATGCGTGAAAAATAGAAAGTGAAGTCAGAAAATGGTTGAAAAGTGATCATGTGGCTTTGAATGGTGCATATTCAATGCAGAGAAATTCTTGAGTTCAAATATGTTTAAAAAATTTAAATCCCTTCGTAATAGACGTGTTTTCGTCCGAAACCCTGATACTTCGAAAGAGATTGTCCATGTTGCACACTAAGTGCATCCAGTTTTTGTCATAACCCTCTCAACTTTTTAGCACATGCTATGTGGGTGAAATAATGATACCATGCCAACTTTCAACCATTTCAGAGTTTATTTGCATTGCTTTTTTAATTCAGGGTCATTTTAGCTCAAAATAAATCATGAAATGCATGAAAAATAACAAATGAAGTCAGAAAAGGGTTGAAAAGTGATGATCAAAGTTATTTAACTTAATATGTTTAAAAAATTGAAATATGTTTAAAAAATATGTTGAAAAAAGTGATGAAGATATTCAATGCAGAAAAAGTCTTGAGTTCAAATATGTTTAAAAAATTGAAATCCCTTCGTAATAGACGTGTTTTCATCCGATCAAAGTTATTTAACTTAATACTATGTAAAATTTATGCAACTAAAATATCAAAGTTATTTTTGTTAAACACTTCAATAGAAAATATAATATTATTAAAGTGAAAATAGAAGCACATCTAGGGGAAATTCGACCTAAGTTCAAAGTGCTAGTACGTGCATACAAGCACATACTAGCATTTTGAATTTAGGACGAATTTCCCGTATAAGGGCATCTAATTTCACTTTGAGAGGAACTTGACATGGCAGAGAGGGGCGGGCTTATAAACAGGTGCAAGCAGCTCTCGCTTGGAGAGGTGGGACTAAACTTGTACCGGTGCGAGCACCTTCCCCTTTAGTCCCGGTTGGTGGCCTGAACCGGGACAAAAGGGGGGCCTTTCGTCCCGGTTGGTGGCTCCAACCGGGACTAATATGCAAAAGTATTTTTTGTTTAAAACTTTAATATGCAAAAAATAACATAAAAAATGCCTGCCTACTAGGTCACCACGGTCTGCATACGACTAGAAACCCAACTATACATGGGCCAGGACGCAGGCCCGCGAGGCAAGTAGGCCCAATAGGGGAAGGGAGAGAGGAAATTTAGGCCCACGGTCTGCTTTAGAGAGGAGCTCGAGACGGAAGTCGCGGCGGGGCTTATAAACCACTGTGAGCGCGCTTGGCTTGGTGAGGTGGGACTAAACTCCCACCGCCCCGCGCCAGTGCGAGGAACAGCCATTTAGTCGTGGCTGGTGGCTGCAACCAGGGCTAAAGGCCCCCCTTTAGTCCCGGTTGGAGCCACCAACCGGGACCAAAGGTCTCTGCTTCCTGCCCGTTGGGCTCCAACTGGGCCTAAAGGGGGCATTAGTCCCAGTTGGAGCAACCAACCGGGACTAAAGGTGTTCGCATATAAGGCAGGAGTTGTCGAATTCTCCCCCAACCTCCCCCATTTTGCCCCTTCCACTGCCGCCCTGTCCCGACGCCACCAGGCTGCTTGTCATCGCCGCCGCCCCCGCCGCCCATTCTCATCGTCATCGCCACCCCTAAGGCCATTCTCGTCGTCACCGCCGTTGCTGTCGCCCGTTCCCGTTGTCATCGACGTCCCGCCGCCCCCGAGCGTGATGTCTACGACGCCCCGAGCCCGTCCCTACGCGCCTCCTCATCCTCGCTCCGTTGTCGTCGCCATCGTCGCTGCCACCCTCGAGCCCGTTCTTGTTGTCGCCACAGTCGCCACCGCCCATTCTAGTTGTCGCTACCGTCGCCGCCGCCCCCGATCCTGGCGTCAATGCCTCGCTCAGCTTGTCCTAGCGTGACTCCTCGTCCTCGCTCCATCACTGTCGCTGTCGCCGCTCCTCGTCGGTGCTACCTCTTGAGCTTGGGTTGGTTTTCCCTTGAAGAGGAAAGGGTGATGCAACAAAGTAGATAAGTATTTCCCTGAGTTGTTGAGAACCAAGGTATCAATCCAGTAAGAGGAACAAGCAAGTTACCAATGGATGCATCTACACAAACAATCAAACTCTTGCACCCAACGCTATAAAGGGGTTGTCAATCCCTTCACGGTTATTTGCAAGGATTAGATCTGATAGAGATAGATGTAAACGAGAACGGAAAGTAAAGGTAAATAAATTGTAGCAAAGTATTTTTAGTATTTTTGGTTTATAGATCTGAAAATATATTATGGAAAGTAGACCCAGGGGCCATAGGTTTCACTAGAGGCTTCTCTCATGATGCCAAGCATTACCGTGGGTGAACAAATTACTGTCGAGCAATTGATAGAAAAGCGAATAATTATGAAGATATCCAAGGAAATTATTATGCATATAGGCATCATGTCCTTGTCAAGTAGACCGAAACGATTCTACATCTACTACTATTACTCCACACATCGAACGACTTCTGCCTGCAAGTTCATGAAGAACAGAGTAACACATTAGGTAAGATGACATGATGTAGAGGGATAAACTCAAGTAATATGATGAAAACCCCATCTTTTTATCCTTGATGGCTACAATACAATATCTGCCTCGCTACCCCTACTATGTCACTAGGTGAGGACACCGCAAGATTGAACCCAAAACTAAGCACTTCTCCCATTGCAAGAATTACCAATCTAGTTGGCCAAACCAAACCAATAACTCAAAGAGACTTGCAAAGATATGAAATCATGCATATAAGAATTCACAAAAGACTCAAATAATATTCATAGATAATATGGACATAAACCCACAATTCATCGGGTCCTGACAAACACACCGCAAAAGAGTGTTACATCGGATAGATCTCCATGAAGATCATGAAGAACATGGTATTGAAGAGCAAAGAGAGAGAAGAAGCCATCTAGCTACTAGCTATGGACCCAAAGGTCTATGGTGAACTACTCACGCATCATCGGAGAGGCAATGGAGTTGATGTAGATGCCCTCCGTGATCGAATCCCCCTCCGGCAGATTACCGAAAAAGGCTCCAAGATTGGATCTCTTGGGAACGGAGGTTTCCGGCGGAGCAAAAGTGTTTTGTGGCTCCCTCTAGTATACAGGGAATATTTGTGAATTTATGGGCTGAGAAATAGGGTTAGGAGAGCTGTCGTGGGCTCACAAGCCTGGGGCGCGCATTACCCCCTGGGCGCGCCCCTATGGCTTGTGGCCACACGGCAGCTCTCCCGACTTCATCTCCAAGTCTCCTCGGTTGCTTCTGGTCCAAGAAAAATTATTCCGAAGATTTTATTCCGTTTGGACTCCGTTTAATATTCCTTATCTGCAATTCTCAATAACAAGGTAAAAACAGAAGCTGGCACTAGCCTCTAGATTAATAAGTTAGTCCCAAAAACAATATAAAATATCATATTAATGCATATAAAACATCCAAAACGGGTAATATAATAGCATGGAACAATCAAAAATTATAGATACGTTGGAGACGTATCAAGCATCCCCAAGCTTCATTCCTGCTCGTCCTCGAGTAGGTAAATGATAAAAACAGAATTTTTGATGTGTAATGCTACCTAACATATTTATCCATGTAATATTCTTTATTGCGGCATGATTATGCAGATCCGTAAGATTCAAAACAGTAGTCTAATATTGCCATAAAAACAGTAATACTTTGAGTACACCAACAAGGCAATCGTGAACTTTCAAAATAACATGGCCTTAGAAAGTTATCCCTACAAAATCATACGATCTGGCTATGCTCCATCTTCCCCAAACAATGTATCTAAATCATGCACAAACCTTTGGTGTTCTCAAACCTTTTCAATTCTCAGGCAATACATGAGCGTGAGCCATGGATATAGCAATATAAGTGGAATTGAATATGTTGGAGCTTGCAAGGGAAAAGGGAGAAGATAGTCTCACATCAACTAGGCATATCAATGGGCTATGGAGATGCCCATCAATAGATATTAATGTGAGTGAGTAGGGATTGCCATGCAACAAATGCACTTAGATCTATAAGTGTATGAAATATCAAAAATAAAACTAAGTGGTCGTGAAAGATGAAATTCCATTACTTATATGAAAGTGACAAAATAGGAGACTCTCTATCATGAAGATCATGGTGCTACTTTGAAGCACAAGTGTGGAAAAAGATAGTAGAAATTGTCCCTTCTCTCTTTCTCTCGTTTTTATTTTATTTTATTATTATTATTTTGGTGGGCATCTTTGGCCTCTTTTTTTATTTGGGCTTTTCTTATTTGGGCTTCGCTGGCCTCTTTTATTTTTTTGTAAAGTCCGGATACTCATCCCAACTTGTGAGGGAGTCATGGCTTCCATAATCCTTTTCTTACACGGGACAATGCTCTCATAATGAAAATAATCACACTTTAATTTACTTACAACTCAAAAAGAAAATTACAACTCCATACCTAGAACAAAAATGACTCTATATGCAAGATGAAGGTGATGGTGCATGTCATGAAAAACGGAACGATGGAAATTGCATGGCAATATATCTAGGAATGGCTATGGAAATGCCATAATAGGTAGGTATGGTGGCTGTTTTGAGGATAATATATGGTGGATGTTTTGAGGAAGGTGGGTTTGATGTATCAGTGAAAGTTGCGCGATACTAGAGAGGCTAGAAAAGTTGGAAGGGTGAGAGTGCGTATAATCCATGGACTCAACATTAGTCATAAATAACTCACATACTTATTGTAAAAGTCTATTAGTTATCAAACAAAGCATTAGGCTCATGATCCTATGGGAGAGGTTGGTAGGAGTTAACCATCGCGCGCTCCCGACCCTCACACAAAGGTTGACAATCATTAAACAAATCATGCTCCGACTTCGTTACATAACGGTTCACCATACGTGCATACTATGGGAATCACAAACTTCAACACAAGTATCTCTTCAAATTCACAACCACTAACTAGCATGACTCTCATATTACCATCTCTACTATCTCAAAACTATATGCAAGGAATCAAACTTCTCATAGTGTTCAATGCACTTAATATGAAAGTTTTTATTATATCCCTCTTGGATGCCCATTATATTAGGAATAAAATCATAATCTAAACAAATTAACATGATGTTTTTAAGAAAATCTCAAAATAATATAAGTGAGGTACGAGATTTCAACAATTTCTATAAAATATAACACCACCATGCTCTACATAGATATAAGCGAAGCACTAGGGCAACATTGCCTAGCTCAAAAGATATAAGTGAAGCACATAGAGTATTCTAATAAATTCATGATTCAGCGTGTCCCTCTCAAAAAGATGTGTGCAGCAAGGATGATTGTGGCAAACTAAAAAGCAAACACTCATATCATACAAGACGCTCCAAGCAAAACACATATCATGTGGTGAATAAAAATATAGCCTCAAGTAAATTTACCGATGGATTGAAGACGAAAGAGCGGATGCCTTCCGGGGCAACCCCAAGCTTAGCCTTTTTGGTATCCTTGAATATGTCTTTGGGTTACTTGGGCATCCCCAATCTTAGGCTCTTGCCACTCTTTATTCCATGGTCCATCAAATCTTCACCCAAAACATGAAAACCTCACAACACAAAACTCATGAGATCCGTTAGTATAAGAAAAATAAATCACCACTTAGGTACTGTTGTGAACTCATTGTTTATTTATATTTGTGTAATACCTACTGTATTCTAACTTCTCCATGGTTCATACCCCCCAATACAACCCATAGATACATCAAAATAAGCAAACAACACAAAGAAAACAGAATCTGACAAAAACAGAGGAGTCTATAGCAATATGTAGACTTTGAATACTTTTGTAAATCTAAACATTATGGAAAATTAGGAACATAAGTTAAATTTCTATATAAATCTTTTCGAAAAATTTCAGATCAATTCAATGCTCTAATAAAATAAAATAAATTCCTGGACTGAGTGCAAAAGTATTTGTTTTTCAGAAGATCAAATCAAACAACTACCGTAGATCACCCTAAAGTTTTTACTTGGATTAAACACTAATGTAAAAAAGAAAACACAATTATTACAGAAGTAATAATGTGAAAACACACCAAAACAGAAACAAAGAACAGAAACCAAAAATAAAATTGGGTTGCCTCCCAACAAGCGTTATTGTTTAACGCCCCTAGCTAGGCAAAACGCAATAGATCTAGGTATTGTCATCTTTGGTATGCAATCCATATGTATTTCTCATAATAGATTCATAAGGTAATTTTATTTTATTTCTAGGAAAGTGTTCCATGTCTTTCCTTAGTGGTAATTGGAATCTAATATTTCATTCCTTCATATCAGTAATTGCACCAATCGTTCTAAGGAAAGGTCTACCAAGAATAATAGGACATGTAGGATTGCAATCCATATCAAGAACAATGAAATATGCGGGTACATAATTCCAATTTGAAACAATGAGAACATCATTAATGCTTCACATAGGTTTCTTTAGAGTGGAATCCGCAAGATCCAAATTTAACGAACAATCATCAAATTCACGGAAACCTAACACATCACACGAAGTTTTTGGAACCGTGGAAAGCTAGCACCCAAATCACACAAAGCATGGCACTCATATCTTTAATTTTAATATTAATAGTAGGTTCCCGCTCATTACAAAGATTTATAGGTATATAAACTTCCAACTCAAGTTTTTCTTCAAAAGATTTCATCATAACATCAACAATATGTTTAGTAAAAGCTTTGTTTTGATTATAAGCATGAGGAGAATGCAACATGGATTGCAACAAGGAAATACAATCAATCAAAGAGCAAATTTCATAATTAAAGTCCTTGAAACCCAAAAGAGTCGGTTCATTGCTATTTAAAGTTTTGACCTCTTCAATTCCACTTTTATCACTCTTAGCATTAAGATTTATAAACTCTCAATCATTGGGATGCCTTTTATCTAAAGTTGAATCATATACAGTCCCATATTTATCAATATTCACATTACAAAACCAAGATTCAATAGGATTCACATCAATCACTTTAAGATCTTCATCAATATTATCACGAGAACACACTTTTTCAAGCCATTCATGCTTAGCACGTATTCTAGCAGTTCTTTCCTTACACTCATCAATAGAAATTATCATAGATTTTAAGGACTCATTAATATCATTCTTGGGTGGAATAGATCTAATTTTCAAAGAATCAATCTCAAGAGAAATTCTATCAACGTTCCTAGCCAAATCATCAATCTTGAGCAATTTTTCTTCAATCATAGCATTGAAACCTTTTTGCGAACTAATAAATTCTTTAATATTATTCTCAAGATCAGAGGGCATCTTATTATAATTTTCCATAAGAATTAGTGTAGTAATTACCATAATTATTAGAGGAATTCCTAGGAAATGGCCTAGCATTTAAATTACCTCTATAGGCGTTATTACCAAAATTGTTCCTACCAACAAAGTTCACATCCGTAGATTCATTATTATTTCCAATAAAAGAAGACAAAGGTATATCATTAGGATCAATAGGAGGACTCTTACTAGCAAACAATTTCATCAATTCATCCATCTTTTCACTCAAAGTATTCATTTCTTCAATAGCATGCACCTTTTTACTAGTAGGAGATCTTTCGATATGCCATTGAGTGTAATTTGACATAATATTTTCTAGGAGTTTAGTAGATTCTCATAATGTGATTTCCATAAAAGTACCACCCTGCGGTGCAATCTAAGAGATTCCTAGAAGCAAAATTCAATCCAGCATAAAAAAAATTGTCTAATCATCCATAAACTAAAACCATTCGCGGGGCAATTCCTAATCATTAATTTCATCCTCTCCCAAGAGTGTGCCACACGCTCATGATCAAGTTGCTTAAAATTCATTATATCGTTCCCAAGGGAGATGATCTTAGCGGGCGTAAAGTACTTGGAAATAAAAACATCTTTACATATATTCCATGAATCAATACTATTTTTAGGCAAAGATGAAAACCAAGTTTTAGCACAATCTCATAGTGAGAATGGGAATAGCTTTAATTTAAAAATATCATTATCCACATATTTATTCTTTTGCATATCAGACAACTCAATGAAAGTATTTAGATGGGATGCGACATCTTCGTTTTCAAGTCCGGATAATTGTTCTTTCATAACAAGATTTAGCAAAGCAGCATTAATTTCATGAGATTTCACACTAGTGGCAGGAGCAATCGGAGTACTAATTATCATTATTATTAGTATTGGAAAAGTCACACAACTTGGTATTTTCAGACATCGTGACAAAGCAAGCAATCAAGCGCACAAGCAAATGAAAGGCAAACGAAAGAAGGCGAATAAAAAGGAAAATAGTTTTGGTATTATGAAAATAGTTTCAAAAGTGGGGGAGAGGAAAACGAGGGGCAAATGGCAAATAAAGTAAATGCAAGAGATGTGTTTGTGACGGGTACTTGGTAGGCTTGATGTTTATCCTCCCCGGCAACGGCGCCAGAAATCCTTCTTGCTACCTCTTGAGCTTGCGTTGGTTTTCCCTTGAAGAGGAACGGGTGATGCAGCGAAGTAACTAAGTATTTCCCTAGTTATTGAGAACCAAGGTATCAATCCAGTAGGAAGAACAAGCAAGTTATCAATCGATGCACCTACACAAACAATCAAACTCTTGCACCCAATGCTATAAAGGGGTTGTCAATCCCTTCACGGTTAGTTGCAAGGATTAGATCTGATAGAGATAGATGTAAACAAGGACAGAAAGTAAAGCTAAATAAATTGCAGAAAAGTATTTTTGGTTTATAGATCTGAAAATATATTATGGAAAGTAGACCCGGGGGCTATAGGTTTCACTAGAGGCTTCTCTAATGATGGCAAGTATTACGGTGGGTGAACAAATTATTGTCGAGCAATTGATAGAAAAGCGAATAATTGTGAAGAAATCCAAGGCAATTATTATGCACATAAGCATCGTGTCCATGTCAAGTAGACCGAAACGATTCTGCATCTACTACTATTACTCCACACATTGATCGACTCCTGCCTGCATCTAGAGTATTAAGTTCATGAAGAACAGAGTAACACATTAGGTAAGATGACATGATGTAGAGGGATAAACTCAAGCAAGATGATGAAAACCCCATCTTTTTATCCTTGATGGCAACAATACAATACGTGCCTCGCTACCCCTACTATGTGACTGGGTGAGGACACCGCAAGATTGAACCCAAAACTAAGCAATTCTCCCATTGCAAGAATTACCAATCTAGTTGGCCAAACCAAACCAATAACTCGAAGAGACTTGCAAAGATATGAAATCAAGCACATAAGAATTCAAAAAAGAATCAAATAATATTCATAGATAATCTAAACATAAACCCACAATTCATCGGATCACGACAAACACACCGCAAAAGAGTATTACATTGGACAGATCTCCATGAAGATAATGAAGAACATGGTAATGAAGAGCAAAGCGAGAGAAGAAGCCTCTAGCTACTAGCTATGGACCTGAAGGTCTGTGGTGAACTACTCACGCATCATCAGAGAGGCAATGGAGTTGATGTAGATGCCCTCCATGATCGAATCCCCCTCCGGCAGATTACTGGAAAAGGCTGCAAGATTGGATCTCTTGGGAACGGAGGCTTCTGGCGGTGGAAAAGTTTTTTCGTGGCTCCCTCTAGTATACAGGGAATATTTGTGAATTTATGGGCCGAGAAATATGGTTAGGAGAGCTGTCGTGAGCCCACAAGCCTGGGGGGCGCCCTACCCCCCTCGGCCTGGCCCTATGGCTTGTGGCCACACGGCGGCTCTTGCGACTTCATCTCCAAGTCTCCTGGGTTGCTTCTGGTCCAAGAAAAATTATTCCACAGATTTTATTCCATTTGGACTCCATTTAATATTCCTTATTTGCAATTCTCAAAAACATGGAAAAAAGCATAAACTGGCACTAGGCTCTAGATTAATAAGTTAGTCCCAAAAATAATATAAAAGAGCATATTAATGCATATAAAACATCCAAAACAGATAATATAATAGCATGGAACAATGAAAAATTATAGATATGTTGGAGACGTATCAACCGGCAAGGCTCCACCCTCCTCTCTGTCCTCGTCGGCCCCGTGTGCCTCCGTCGCTCGCCGGCCCCGCCCACCGCACGCAGCACCGCCACCGTATCGGCCCCGCCGCTGGCCTAGCGCACATCTCCGGCGACCCCGTAGCAAAGTTAATTTTAGTTTATTTTGTTAATTTAGATGTTTAGTTAATCTAGTTAATTTTAGTTGTTTTAGTTTTTTTAGGATATACAAAAGTCGTAGTTAAGTTAGTTAATTTAGTTGTTTTTATTATTTGGTTGTTCTTAGTTGTTTTTATTGTTTAGCTGTTTAGTTGTTGTATCGTCGATCGTCAGTGATGCGATATCGAGGAGTCCCCAACGATTGTCGGTGAGGGAGCGTACCCCCCGATGACTGTCGGTGAGGGAGAGTCCACGACGATATCAAGGAGTCCCTGATGATCGTCGGTGATGCGATATGATGTTTAACTCGATGTTTAAATGTTTAGTTGCATAGCGTAGCCATTGAGTCGACGATGCCTCGCCAGCATCCTCGTCGTCAACTCGGTGGCAACCACCTGCTTGAGAGGTGCCATGTCCGGGACTAGGCTCCGCCGGGCTGGCACTGGGAGGTGCTGCCTATCGGGGCGCCCAGCTTGGTGAGGAATCTGGGTCCCGTCATCGACCTGGAGGTTCTTTGGTGGCGGTCATGTGGACCACTGCCGGTGCAGAGGGAGGAGGATGAGCACGTGTCAGGGAGGAGGATGAGCACGTCCCAGGTTCTTTAATACCTGGCAGGTTCTTTAGGAATCTCACCCGAGCTATGATCCTGTCATAGTTCCTTCTCTTTGGGTGTCCACCGCCTCCGCCGCTAGACGTCAACTACATTTTTATTAGTGATATTATATAATAATATTCGAGATGTATTAGTGATAATATTTGACGATGTATTAGTGATACTATTCGATGATGTATTAGTGATATTATATGATCATATTGTTGCATTGCCTTGTATTCATTTGCATATCTCATGTTTATATATTGCTATGTTGTAATATTTGCAGAAACTATGGATCACAGAGATATAGAACAAGAAGAGTTGTTGGGGGATATAATCCGGGCCAGAGGTGATCCCTTGTCGTATCTCAATGCCACCAATGGTCTTGAAGGAGAGGATTACGGCTCTAGTGATCCAACAATGGAGGAGGTAAGAGATCATGACGGCTCCAGTGACCGAATGGCGGTGGAAGGAGCTCATGATCACGGATTCGGTGACCGAACGGAGGAGGGATCCTCAACTGTTGCAAAGTCTGGCGAGGTAAGGAGACGAGGCCCGAAGAAAAGGTTGTGCCAGGATTAAAGGTTCACGATCACAGAAGTCACGAACAATGGCCAACTGATTGCTCCCAAGCGGACCAAGGACACATTTGTACATCAGTGTGGAGTTGTTGTTAGGGACTATGTCTCGATCAACACCCAACAATGGAATAAGAATAATAAGGACCCTGATGTTTCTTATGACGATGTTAGACAGAAAGATGATCTTTGGACCGAGCTGATGACAAGTTTCAGCCTACCGCTAGAGTAGGATCGGAATAACCTAGTTATAGAGCGAAAGGTCAAGGCGTGGGCTCTTAATAAGATGGCATAACTATTCAGGAATTTTAAGAAAGAGTTGAACACAAAGTTTGTCGAGAAAAATGAGACTCCGGAATTCAAAGGTCGATATGAGAAGATAAGAGATCAATGGCCCGAATTTGTGCCCTACAAGAAATCGGAGAAGAGTAAGAACATGTCACTGACAAACAAGAAAAATGTTGCAGAGAATAAGTATCACCATGACATGGGGTCAGGTGGCTACTACAAATCCCGACCGTTGTGGGACAAACCTAAGGAAGACCTGCTTGCTAAATCAGTCCAACCAGCAACATTGCACTGGCCAGATCGTTCAACGACTTGGTTCTTCGGGGTTGGGGAACTTTGGAGCCAGAAACAGGGGAGTGTATTTGGACGGACGAGCAACTTGCAATACCCATCCGGAAGCTTCAGGCAACAATCAAGGCAGCACAGGAAGGGACGTTCATTCCCGATAGAGATAAGGACGAGCTGACAGAGGCCCTCGAGAACCCTAAACACCCTAGACGAACACGAGGCACATCAGGCTCCGTTCCATGGAATCATGGGTTTCCTGACAGCAGTGGTTATAGAAGTCGAGAGAGAGAGAGGAAATAGGAAGCAAGCAAAATGCAGAACCTCAATGCAAGATTAGCAAAACTAGAGGAACTTGAGGGGCAGCGAGCTACCGGCCAACCATCTCAGGAGCATGACACTAGTAGAAAACAGGCCATTAGTCCCGGTTGGGAAGGGCCTTTAGTCCCGGTTCCCCAACCGGAACTAAAGTATAGAGACTAAAGGGTATATGGCTTTAGTCCCGGTTGGCTACGAACTGGTACGAAAACCCTGGCCACGTGGGCGGCAGAGCGCGCCAGGGCATTGGGACCTTACCAACCGGGACTAAAGGTGTAGAGGTTTAGAGGTTTAGGGGTTTAGGGGTTCAATGTTTATTGTTTATTTTCCTTTTCCTTTTATGTTTTCCATTTAATTCTTTTTCATTTCAAACATATTTTACGCTACTACATATTGTACACGTTATGCATATATAATAGAATTTCTCGTAGAATCGATGATATATCATAAAATTTCTCGTACGACCACATGCATACACACATAGATATAAAATTTGGTATATACAATTTCACATACAATTTGCAGATCATTCGGGGATCGGGTAATGGTATTCTCCGTCAGGATATGACCTGCTGAAGCAAAAATCCCGCAATTTCCTCTTTAATTGCTCGTATGTAGTCCGTTGGTAGGACTTGATCCTACATCTGCGTCATCTATATATAAAGAAGGATATCAATATGATTATGCATGTTAGATGTGTGTATATATATTAGATCATGATAAAAAAATATGAATGGTGTTTACGTACCTAAAGATCTCTTGCACTCTTGTGATAATCCCCAAGTGCAAGGAATCATGGTAGCAATTTCCAAATGTGGAAGTGATAAGTCTGGAGTGTCTAGCCCAAAAGGAGCTAAAGGTAAGATCAATATTCTCTCAAGTCCTATATGCCACTGATACGACTCTACGTATGTCGAATGTTTGCTTCCAACTGGAAACGAGAAATAAAACTACGTTGTGGGTATGAAGAGAATAGCTTTGCATGAAATCGGAGAACTAAAATGTAAAAATAGGTGTTGTTATCATAATATTACAATATATTACAAATAGCGAGTGTGGAATAATCAATGTTCGGGATATCGCTTCTCGTTATCTTATCGGTCGACCCGTGATAAGAGATAAATTGGCTTATCAGCCGATTTATCGATTTTATCGGTCAATTATTTATCGACAAGGTTTTTAAGAAATCTCAGGTTTTCGTATCATCGGTATCGATCAACATGGCAAACCCGTAAGCCATGTCATCTATATTCCTCATAAGCAACCTCAGATGTACCGGAAGTAGCCATCTACACAAATAGAATGCATCAACCATGTATCAGACTAGAAAAGCTCAATAAAAATTAAAAAATCAAGAGCTAAATCGGTTGGGTCCCGCAGATTTATCGATCAATATCGGAAAATATCAGCGAATATCGATGATATATCAGTTGGGATACTGATATATCGGTCAGACTGATAAATGCTGAAGATATTCACTTATCTTATCGGTCCGACCCCGATATGCGATAAATCGGCCGATAAATCGGTATATCGGCCGATATTTTGAACATGGGGAATAATTATGGGCTGGTGTGCGGAATTATCCTAGGCAATTGTTAACAAGATCAGAAATCATTATTGCAATTTTATATGAAGGAGAGGCATAAGCTAACATAATTTCTCTACTTGGATCATATGCACTTATGATTGGAACTCTAGCAAGCATCCACAACTACTAGATCATTAAGGCAAAACCCAACCATAGCATTAAAACAACAAGTCCCCTTTATCCCAGACGCAACAACCCCCTTACTTGGGTTTATGCTTCTGTAACTCAAGCAACCCACTACAAGCGAATCATGAACATATTGCAACACCCTACAGTGGGAATCCTTGACGTGTACGTGGCACGGAAGGCACAATAGGACAACACCAAAATAAACATACAACTCAAACCAATCTAGATCATCAATCAACCCAAAGGACAAAAAATCTACTCAAAACATCATAGGATGGCAACACATCATTGGATCATAATATGTGGCATAAAGCACCATGTTCAAGTAGAGGATTATAGCAAGATGCGGGAGAGTAGACCACTGAAAAGATATGAGGACGGTGATGAAGAAGGTGATGTCGATGAAGACGATCACTACGGCGATGATTCCCTCAACGGCACTCTGGCGCCACCGAGAGAGGGGGGAGCGGGTCTCCCCCTTGTGCTTCTTCCTCCATGGCCTCCCCCCTAGGTGGGGAGAGGTTCTCCCTCTGTTCCTTGGCCTCCATGGTGATGATGGCCTCTCCGGAATGATGTAGATGGCCTCCGGTGATGGTGACCCCCTCCGACAGGGTGCCGGAGAGGGCCAAGATTGGTTTTCCGTGGCTACGGAGACTTGCGGCGGTGAAACTTCTGATCTAGGTTTCTTTTTGGAGGTTTCTGTATTTATAGGAATTTTTGGCATTGGTCTCACGTCAAGGGGGTGCTTGAATAGTCCACAAGCCACAGGGCCCCTAGCTAGGGGGCACCCATCAGGCTTGTGGCCTCCTTGTCCACTTCCTGGCCTAGCTCTTGTGCTTTGGGGGTCTCTTTTGGTCCATGAAAAATCACCATACATTTTCAGCCCATTTCGAGAACTTTTATTGCTGCACAAAAAACGACACCATGGTAGTTCTGTTGAAAACAACGTCAATCCGGGTGAGTTCTAATAAAATCATATAGAATTCTGGTAAACATGGCATGAATACTTCATAAATTATAGATACGTTGGATATGTATCATCTTGCTGCTTTCGGTCATAAAGCGAATGTTCTCGCAAACGTAATATGCACATAGTTCAGTCCCCTGTGCGTGCCTCATGCACTTTACGAGAATAGAATTCAATCAGAAACTAGAATTAAAGAGATGCATGGACGTAGCTAGTACTACTTAATTACCCTAGGCTTTCACCATCTCAACTCTGGTTTCCATTCATCGGTGACCTCTTTGATGAAACATTTCCAAACCGTGCCCGACAAGCAAAATGAATAAAGGAGTTAGTAATTACTTCATATCAGGAAATGAACTAATAAAGAAGCTGACATAGTACATCAATGATTGAAATTACCTTTCGAGCAACGAATGCAAGCTTATGTAATCTTCCGGGTCTTTACTTAGCGAGTCCAGTACTTCAACACTTCCATCATCAACTCTAATGATTACAAGGATCAATTGGTACCTACGCACACGATTTTTATAAGCAGGCATGCATAACTCATCAACTACACTTAACATCGAGTATATATATATATAAGAAAAAAAATAGAATTTGTAGTACAAGACAGTAACACTCACTGGAAGTTCCAAGGTAAAAGTATTTCTGATTTGTACTTTAGGGCCTTCAAAAACCTTAGAAGTTGTTTCTCCATGTCTTTAGGGTCCCTTCTCAACACTTCTTCATTAATCGTATTTGTGTCAACGAACCCAATGCCATAGACTCCAGCTCTTTTCGATTCAAAAAATCTTCATTCTGCATAATACCACACAAAAGAATATAGTGAGTATAATAAGAGGCAATGAACAAGCTGAGCTAGAGACTTAAATTACCAAAAGAAATTACTTATAGACAATAGCAACTGACGATAGACTTGTCGAGTGCTTTTTGATTGAATAACTAAAAAAATTCTGCATTTTCAATCCACAAAGCATTTTCATGGATGTAATGCTCTTTATTGACTTTCACCATGAGGCTAGATCATCGCCTGACCTTTACTTCTCTGAAGTACCAGTCATGCAAGTGGCGCATTTGCGGTATTAGAAGCTTCTTGTCCTCAGGAGTGACCAGAGGTTTCCTGGGGACATATTGCCATGCTATTTCCTTCGGATCCAATGGTGGAAATTCCTCGATCTCTTGGATTTTTCAATGGTGATACCGAGCATTATAGCATTCTCTCTATCAGTGTCAATTATTGCCACCTTGTTGGCACTCACGTTGAGCGGGCTGATCGATTGGACTGGCTGTTCTCCGAGCTGGGGAACAGTTTTCCTGCACTTACTCCTACCGCTCGACGTCTTCCGTGTGTTGTGGGATTCAAAGGACTTGGTGATACAACATTCATAGTCTGATATCGGCCTTATCTCCACCAGTTTATCTGCATCAATAAAGTGTTGTATGACCTCGTCGAGTTCTTTCTCCTTTGGCGGCGGGGGCGGTTTCGGTCCAAAAAATGCCTTCAATTCGATAGCCACTTGTTCACTGGTTTCCTCGTCAGTCTTCTCGTAAGCTAACTTCTTTTTCATAGGAGGCTTGGGTTTCTTCTTTGGTGTTGATCTCTTCCGCTTTGGAGACAACGGATATTG
The DNA here is from genome assembly GCA_022496015.1 of Hordeum marinum. NCBI lineage: Eukaryota > Viridiplantae > Streptophyta > Magnoliopsida > Poales > Poaceae > Hordeum > Hordeum marinum. Next base: position 427,841,643 of record CM039675.1, read on the forward strand.
ATATCATAGACTCTTCGCGCTAGGCTTCATCTCTGGGTGCATGTGGGATGGACTATGCTGACGTGGCGGAGCTTGATATCGCGGGCTCGCCATGCGCTCCGTCTCGGGGTGGGATGGATTCGGCTGCCGCGGCGGAGATGGATATGGTAGACCCACCCTGTGCTCCGTCTCGAGGTAGGATGGATTCGGCTAGCACGGCGGAGATGGATATGGTGGACTCACCCTGCGCTCCGTCTCGGGGAGGTCTGGAGTGTGATGACGCGGCTGACTTGGAGGAGGAGTCGGTGGCCTTGGCATAGAGTTTGCAAACACTATGCATTCCTTTTTCCATAAAATGATACAACGCCTAGCTTCTCCCAGTGTCTGCTCCCCTTCACCTCCAAGGTAGTCAAGATCTAGTGTTTCATATGCCGACACAACTTGATTCACCCTGACACAAGCATAGGCAGGTGGAATCGGATTGCCGTGGAAACTTGCTTCAGGTCCACATGGTAAAGCAAAGCCGTCCGCCGCCTTCATGGATATGTTCTTTAGTTCCACGTGTATCTCACAAGGTGTCGACTCTAGGATATCATCCATGGGGTAGCGAGCCAGTAGTACATCATCGGTCGGGACCTCCGTGGAACCGATGCTGCTTTTCGACATAGATGATGGAATGGTACCTGCTACCTCTTGAGGTTGCATTGGTTTTTCACTTGAAGAGGAAAGGGTGATGCAGCGAAGTAGATAAGTATTTCCCTCAGTTGTTGAGAACCAAGGTATCAGTCCAGTAGGAGGAACAAGCAAGTCACCAATGGAGGCACCTACACAAACAATCAAACTCTTGCACCCAACGCTATAAAGGGGTTGTCAATCCCTTCACAGTTATTTGCAAGGATTAGATTCGATAGAGATAGATGTAAATGAGAACGGAAAGTAAAAAATAAATAAATTGCAGAAAAGTATTTTTGGTATTTTTGGTTTATTGATCTGAAAATAAGTTATGGAAAGTAGACCCGAGGGCCATAGATTTCACTAGAGGCTTCTCTCTTGAAGGAAAAATATCATGGTGGGTAAACAAATTACTGTCAAGCAATTGATAGAAAAGCGAATAATCAGGTAGTTATCCAAGGCAACGATCATGCATATAGGCATCACGTCCGTGTCAAGTAGACCGAAAAGATTCTGCATCTGCTACTATTACTCCACACATCGACCGACTCCTACCTGCATCTAGAGTATTAAGTTCATGAAGAACACAGTAACACATTAAGAAAGATGACATGATGTATAGGGATAAACTCAAGCAATATGATGAAAACCCCATCTTGTTACCCTTGATGGCAACAATACAATACATGCCTCGCTACACCTAGTATGTCACTGGGTGAGGACATCGTAAGATTGAACCCAAAACCAAGCATTTCTCCCATTGTAAGAATTACCGATTTAGTTGGCCAAACCAAACCAATAACTCGAAGAGACTTGCAAGGATATGAAATCATGCATATAAGAATTCAGAGAAGATTCGAGTAAGATTCATGGATAATCTTATCATAAACTCACAATTCATCGGATCTTGGCAAACACACCACAAAAGAGGATTACATTAGATAGATCCCCATGAAGATCATGAAGAACATCGTATTGAAGATCAAAGAAAGAGAAGAAGCCATCTAGCTACTAGCTATGGACCTATAGGTCTGTGGTGGCCTACTCACGCATCATCGGAGGGGCAATAGAGTTGATGTAGATGCCCTCCATGATCGAAACCCCCTCCGGTAGATTACCGGAAAAGGCTCCAAGATTTTATATATTGGGAACGGAAGCTTGTGGCGGCGGAAATGTATTTGCGTGGCTTGTTCTGGTGTTGCGGGAATATTTGGGTATTTATAGGACGAAGAATAGGGTTAGGAGACCTGCTAGGAGACAGCAAGCCTGCTAGGCGCGACCAGGGGGTGGCCACGCCTACCAGGCTTGTGACCTCCTTGCAGGTGCCCTAGCATGCACTCCAACCCTGTTTGATTTGTTTCCTTCTAGAAAAAATCATTCTGAAGGTTTTATTCCATTTGAGCTCCGTTTAATATTCCATATGTGCAAAACTCAAAAACAAGGAAAAAACAGAAACTCGCACTAGGCTCTAGATTAATGGGTTAGTCCCAAAAATAATATAAAATAGCATATTAATGCATATAAAACATCCAAAACATATAATATAATAGCATGACATCATCAAATTATAGATACGTTGGAGACGTATCACCATCCCCAAGCTTAATTCCTGCTCGTCCTCGAGTAGGTAAATGATAAAAACAGAATTTTTGATGTGGAGTGCTACCTAACATATTTATCCATGTAGTATTCTCTATTGTGGCATGAACATTCCGATCCGCAAGACTCAAAACAAAAGCTTAATATTGATATAAAAACAATAATATTTCAAGCATACTAGCAAAGCAATTGCATCTCTTCAAAATATAATGCCAAAAGAAAGTTATCCCTACAATTACATGGTCTCTCTATGCTCCATCTTCCCCACATAAATTATTTATCTCATGCACAACCCTGATGAAAAGTCAAGCAATTGTTTTCACACCTTTATTTTTCTCAAACTTTTTCAACTCTCACGGAGTACATGAGCGTGAGCCATGAATATATTACTATAGGTGGAATAGAATATGGTGGAGGTTGTCAAGGAAAGGGAGAAGATAGTCTCATATCAACTAGGCGTATCAACGGGCTATGGAGATGCCCATTAATAGATATCAATGTGAGTGAGTACGGATTGCCATGCAACAGATGCACTAGAGCTAAAAGTGTATGAAATCTCAAGAGGAAACTAAGTGGGGGTGCATCCAACTTGCCTTCTCATGAATACCTAGGGGAATTTGAGGAAGCCCATCATTGGAATATACAAGCCAAGTTATATAAAGAAAAATTCCCACTAGTATATGAAAGTGACAAAATAGGAGACTCTCTATCATGAATATCATGGTGCTACTTTGAAGCACAAGTGTGGAAAAAGATAGAAGCAATGTCCCTTCTCTCTTTTCTCTCATTTGTTTTCTCTTTTTTTTGGTGGGCATCTAAGGCCTCTTTTTTGGGGGCTTCGTTGGCCTCTTTTTTTCATAAAGTCCGGAATCTCATCCCCACTTGTGAGGGAATCATAGCTTCCATCATCCTTTCCTCACATGGGACATGCTCTAATAATGATAACCATCACACTTTTATTTACTTACAACTCAAAAGAAAATTACAACTTGAAGTGGTGGAAGTGATGGTGCAAGTCATAAAAGGAAATGGTGGAATTTGCATGGCAATATATCTCGGAATGGCTATGGAAATGCCATAATAGGTAGGTATGGTGGCTGTTTTAATGAAAGATATATGGTGGCTATTTTGAGGAAGGGTTTGTTGTACCGGCGAAAGTTGTGCGGTACTAGAGAGGCTAGCAAAGGTGGAAGGGTGAGAGTGCGTATATTCCATGGACTCAACATTAGTCATAAAGAACTCACATACTTATTGCATAAGTCTATTAGTCATTGAAGCAAAGTATTAAACGCATTCTCCTAGGGGGGAGGTTGGTAGGAGTTAACCATCGCGTGCTCCCGACCCTCACACAAAGGTTGACAATCTACAAAAAATCATGCTCCGACTTCCTTACATAACAGTTCACCATACGTGCATGCTACGGGAATCACAAACCTTTACACAAGTATTTTTACCAAATCACAATTACTTCCTAACATGACTCTTATCATTACCATCTTTATATCTCACAACTTTATGCAAGGAATCAAACTTCTCAAAAATACTCAGTGCACTTAATATGGGAGTTTTTATTATATCCTTCTTGGATGCAAATCATATTAGGACTAAATTCATACCTAGACCAATTACCATGCTGTTTGGAGACCCTCAAAATAATATAAGTGAGGTATGAGAGTTCAATTATTTCTATAAAACGCAAACACCACCATGCTCTAAAAAACATAAGTGAAGCACATAGAGCAAAATTGCCTAACTCAAAAGATATAAGTGAAGCACATAGAGTATTCTAACAAATTCATGATTCAGCATGTTTCTCTCAAAATATGTGTGCAGAAACTATCATTTTGCAAACTCAGAATAAAAGACTCATATCATACAATACGCTCCAAGCAAAACACATATCATGTGGTGAATAAAAATATAGCCTCAAGTAAATTTACAGATGGATTGAAGACGAAAGAGGGGATGCCTTTCGGGGCAACCCCAAGCTTAGGCTCTTTGGCATACTTGAATATGACTTGGGGTGCCTTGGGCATCCCCAAGCTTAGGCTCTTGCCACTCATTATTCCATAGTCCATCAAGTCTTTACCCAAAACTTGAAAACTTCACAACACAAAACTTAACAGAAAACTCGTGAGATCCGTTAGTATAAGAAAATAAATTACCACTTTAGGTACTGTTGTGAAATAATTTTTTATTTATATTGGTGTTATACCTACAGTATTCTAACTTCTCCATGGTTCATACCCCATTATACAAACCATAGATTCATCAAAATTGGCAAACAACTAAAAGAAAATGGTATCTATGAAAAAAAGAATAGTCTGTAGCAATATGTAAACTTCGTATATTTATGTAACTCAACAAATTCTGCACAATTAGGAAAACCTGTGAAATTTTTATATAAATCTTGTGTAAAAATTTCAGACTCATTCTATGCTTTGAAAATTTTAGAAAATTCCTCGACTGAGCGCAAATGTTTCTGTTTTTCAGCAAGATCAAATCAACAACTATCATAGACCATCCCAAAGGTCTTACTTGGCCCAAACACTAATTACAACATGAAAACACAATTACTAAAGAATTAGTAATGTGGGAAATACTCAAAAAACAGAAGCAAAATAGAACACAAAAATAAAATTGGGTTGCCTCCCAATAAGCGCTATTATTTTACGCCCCTAGCTAGGCATAATGATTTCAATGATACTCACATAAAAAGTAGTAATTGAAATATGCAAGAAAGCATCATGAATCTCATGAAAAGCAAATTTAAGTCTAACCCACTTCCTATGCATAGGGATTTTGTGAGCAAAGAATTTATGGGAGCAAGAATCAACTAGCATAGGAAGGCAAAACAAGCATAACTTCTAAACTTTGAACACATAGAGAGGAAAATTGATATTATTGCAATTCCGACAAGTATATGTTCCTCCCTCATAATAGATTTCAGTAGCATCATGAAGGAATATCACAATATAACTATCACATAAAGGATTATTTTCATGATCAATTATAGCATACGTGTCATCACCAAAACTTGCGGAGCAAAAAATATCATCTTCATCAAGCATAGGATCATGGATATTCAAAGAATTCATACTAACAACATGGCAATCATGATTTTCATTCAAGTAACTATCATGAATCACCTCATAAATTTCTTCTTTCAACACTTCATCAAAATTTTCAGATTCATGATTTTCAAACAAACTTTCATAAAGATAATCAAGTGCACTCAACTCACTAGCAATTGATTCATCATAATTTGGTATTTTTAAAAGATTGGCAAGTGGATGAGGATCCATATCAATAGATTTTTAGCAAATGATGATTCAAGCAAATAGAAGCCACATGGAAACACAAGCAAACATAGCAAACAAGAGATCTGATGAGAAAAAGGCAAACGAGAAAGACAGGGCGAATAAAAAGGCAAATCTTTTTGGTTTTTGCTCTGCCATATTTATTATTCCCTTTATATTCGACGATAAGCTAGATGGGACCTTCATACTGAGCAGGCATTCAAAGAAGATTTCCTTCTCTGCTTTGGTAAGAGCATAGCTGGCAGGACCTTCATACTGCTTTGCATACATGTCATCATTTTCGTGCACACATTGTTGGTCCTCCTGTGCCTCCTGCGTATCTTTTGTCTTCCCATACATGCCCAGGAATCCTAGCAGGTTCACGCAAAGATTCTTCGTCACGTGCATCACGTCGATTGCAGAGCGGACCTCTAGGACTTTCCAATATTCTAGCTCCCAAAATATATATTTCTTCTTCCACATGGGTTCGCGTCCCTCAGCATTAGTCGGAATAGATTGTCTGCCATGACCCTTTCCAAATATTAGTTGTAAATCCTTGATCATATCAAGTATGTCATCACCAGTACGGAGGAAGGCTTCTTCCGGTGATCTTCTCTAATATGACCGATGTTATACTTCACAACTTGTTTCAACTTTCTTATCGGGCCACGTTTAACCCTTGTAGAAGATTTGCTTGATCTAGAGGGCTAAAAGGAAGAAAGATTCATTAATATATACAAATCAATCAATACATGTGATGATCACGAGAGGGAAAATTTATACCTCGCCGGACTCTGTTAAATGGACAAAAATTTCTTCGCCATCATCATTGTCAACTAGTTCACCTTCGTCTCTTGTTTGATCTTCCTCAATTCCCTCCTCGGATGGGTTAAGGTATTGTGAGCCATCATCTACTTCATTCTCTTCGTTTCCAGAGTGTATCAGGTCGTACATGGCGTTATCTTGATCACGATCGTCCATAGCGTAATTAACTAATCCAGAACAAATATAAAACAATTAGAATGCATCCATAGCTTAATTAACTAATCATCGAATAGTATCAAATGGATGAAATTTAACAAAGTTTGTTAGGTTTTGATAAACTACAAAAAAGGACGAAATTTAAGAAAGTTCCAACTAAATTTAAGATTTTCAAATTGGTTTTAAATATGTTTTGATTAAAGACAGCAAGTGTACCTAACTACGAGACAACTTGCAACATTCATACTTGGAATGTTCATACTTGCAATGTTGATACTTGCAATGTTCGGACTCTATTAAATCAAACTATGAAACCATACAAAATAGATTGATTGTGTTTGGACACAATTGAGCATGACATCTACAGAGGTAACAAGAAATGAGAATTTTGTTAGCAGTTCAAAAGTTCACGCTTGAACAAAATGCCCGTGTTTCTAATCCTAAAGTCACTACATCCTCTCCAAATTCAGTAAGTGCATAAATTGAGATATATGCCAAATTGTTGTCAATTTGAACAAATTGAAGTGTTCAATGTTGAAAATTCAGTAGACGGGGACGAAGGAGGAGAGGCTCACCGGCCGGAGACGGTGACGTCGAGGGAGCGAGCACGGGCTCGGGGACGGAGGAGGTCGCTGGAGGCGGGGAGGAGCGGTGCCGGCATGGGCTCGGGCCTCGGTGGCGATTGGAGAAGAGGGTGTGGATCAAGGCAGGCACGCATAGAGGAGCGGCGACGGCGGGCAGCGTGGCGGCACCGGCGCGAGCTCTGGAGGGCTTGCGAGAAGAGCGGCGGGCGGTGACGTCGAGGGCGCGCGCGAGGCAACCTGGCGGCGTCATCGAGCAGGCGCGAAGTTGGTGTGATTTGGGGAGGAAGAAGGAGGGCTTAAATACCCCAGGTCCAACCGGGACTAAAGGCCCTCCCTTTGGTACCGGTTAGATCCACCAACCGGGACTAAAGGCTCATCTTTTTGGCGGACCAAATTCTACGCGGGAAGGGACCTTTAGTCCCGGTTGGTAGCACCAACCGGGACTAAAGTTGTATTTTCTCTTTTTTGTTCTGTTTTGATTTTCTAATTTCGGTTTTAGATTTGGAATAACTGTTAGAATATTTATAGTTTTTTAATGAATCTTTTTGCTTTAGGTCAAAACAATTACAAACTTTCTATTAGCGCCAGTAGTTTTCAAATTGAAATAGTTTAAATTTGAATTCATTTGAAATTTCTGTGAAACAGTAATTTGTGAATAACTTTAGTTTAAAAAAAGATTTTTGAGTGATTGTTTTTCCTATTGTTTAATATTAGTATTTTTTATTATTATGTTAATGACGGGGCTCATATCGTGGGGTAGGCCAAGGCAACGGGGTCCTCCCCACTCCACTTCGAAGAAAAACCAATCGGCCGGCTGGGGACACGCCACATGAGCCATCTCCGGCTGGCGTTTCGCCCGGCCGGCCTAGCGACCGGGCGTGCTCCCGCTCGGCTGGCCAAGCAGTCGGCCGCCTCCGAGCCGGGCAGCCCATTGACTTGGGGATGGACACGCCCTGTCCCGTCTTCCTGGCCGCAGTTACGGCAGTGAAATGTGACTGGGGGGGCGAGCGACCCTGTGGCCACAGTGGTCGCTGACGCGCCGTCCCGCATGGCTATAGTCCATCCGTCCGGCCTGCTGACCTCAGTGAGCACGACCGGACGGGGAACAGTTCCAGCATGCCCCCGCCACTCGAGTGCCTGCCCCGGCGTGGCTACAGTGTCGCTGGCCATACCGACGACCTCGGCTGGCTGGCGCTAGGCGACACCTCCCCGGGCGGCCCGTGCCAGGGCAGGTGTGGGAGGGCCAATCACGGCGCCCGTCGGCGGGTCCCAGCAGGGATGGGACCACTCGGCCGGCGGGCCCCTCCCATGACGAGAGAATACAAGCCACGGGACCCCCTGGCCAGGCGGAGAGGCTGCCAGCCGAGTCCCTCCACCCTCGTACCTAAATCATATTGTAAGAGCCGGGGGGTTGGCCTATAAAAAACCCCGAGCCCCCCATGCAATGAGGACGGAACCCCCGTTCGAGAACACACACATAGAGAGCTCCCATACTCTTCCTAGTAGTAGAGGGAGACGAGCCAGCTGCTCCTTTCTTCCTCCTCCGAACACAGCTCCAGGAGCACCTCTGTATACTTATCCATCCATCCAACGAATCCAAGTAGGACTAAGGGTATTACCTCCCACGGAAGGCCCCGAACCTGGGTACATCGCGTGTCTCCACCTTCTCGTACCCAATCCCGCACCCGGAGCCCATCGGCGTCCAATGGCCCCAACACCACCGATAAGCCACCCTATGGCATCTGCCGTGAGAAAACGATGACAGTTGGCGCCCATCGTGGGGCCATCCGCGGCACCGTTCGGGTTCATGCTCCGGGCGGGACCTCTTGCCATTCCCCGCCGCCGCCGCTCGGCCTGGCAAAACCATGGGAGGCTTGTGGGGCTTGCCACGGCACACCCTACGGGCGACTCCTATGGCCTAGCGGCCGACATCGACGCGCTCATCGAGCGCTTCGGCAGGCTCAACCACGCCGAGGCTCTGGCCGCGGGTGAGTACCCCGCAGGGGTACTCGTCTACATCAGCCTGCCCACGGCCGTGGGAGTACTCGCTGCGGCCCGCCCCAGCGTGTCTCGCGACTGTGAGGGGTGATGGCCATCACCTCCTCCACCGCCTTCGAACGGGCACGGGTAACGGCCACTACCGCTGCCGCCCACGTCGGCACGTCCAACCCGATCGGTGCGGCCCTCCGAGGCTCGAGCACCCCGATTGCTGCGACGGCAAACCTCGATACCGCCGCGGCCAACCTCGAGGCTCGTCGCATCCTCTTCGAGGATGCCACCGCCCTCGCTGCCACGCGCCGCCGCATGGAAGCGGCGCAGCGGGAATACGCCTCCGCTTACGGCCTTACCCCGGCTGGCGCCGAGCCCAGCCGGCGTGGGGTCGTGCGCGACCGCGGACGCATGGTCGCCGAAATCCTCGGCGGCAAAATGCCCGTCTATGACACCCCCACAGCTAACCTGCGAGCCCTAAAGGTGGCCTACGAGGAACTGGACACCTTGGAGAGCGAAGAGCGTGCCGCCCACGAGCGCCACATCAAGGAGCTTACTGATGCTGCTCACACACAGCAGCATCAGCTTGCGGTAGGCGGCACCGCCGTCGAAGGCCCTCGGCCCAAGCGCGAGGGCACGAGAACTGTCGGCCGCCAGCCGGCGCAGCACTCCTGTTCCCCTCGCATCTCCGGTCATCGAATCGAGATGCAGGACCCCCGGCCCTCTCAGCCGACGGGGAGTGAGCAGCCAGCTGTTAGCAGCCAACACACCGGCGAGCCGCCTCCTAGCGGCCGCTACTACGAAGCGCCGGCATCCGGCAGCCGGCGCAGCCGGGGGCACGCCCCACCCCCACAATGCGGGTCGCGGTAATCGACGCCGCCCATCATCCGCCCCGAGCTTTCAGCCTGGCTTGGGCCACGCGTCCCCCGTAGCAAGGACGATGCTCGCAACCGCATCGACCAACTCGTGCAATCCGCCCTCCTCGAGGAGGAGGGCTCGATCGGACCGGCTTGCTTCAGCCCCCGGATCCGCACCGAGCCATTCTTGAAGGGTTTCACACTCCCTAGGGACACCCCGAAGTATAACGGGGCCGCCAAGCCAGAAGACTGGTTGATCGATTACACCACCGCAGTGGGCATCGCAGGGGGAAACAAACGCATGGTCGTCCGCTACTCCCCCCTCATGCTCATCAGCTCGGCCCGCACCTGGCTCAACAGCCTGGCGGCCGGCAGCATCAACACATGGACGGAAGTCGAGGAGGCCTTCATCCGCAACTTCATCAGCACGTACAAGCGGCCTGGCCGGCCCCGTGAACTTGCTATGTGCGTTCAGGGGCCGGACGAATCCCTCCGTGACTACCTCACCCGGTGGACCGAGCTCCGCAACTCCTGCGAGGGAGTGCATGAGGTGCAAGCCGTGCAATACTTCATTGAGGGTTGCCAGGACGGCACCCCTCTCAAGCACAAGCTTCTATGCTCCGAGCCGGCCACGCTGGCCGAACTCATGACCAAGGCGGACAAATATGCCTAGGGACACCCCGAAGTATAACGGGGCCGCCAAGCCAGAAGACTGGCTGATCGATTACACCACCGCAGTGGGCATCGCAAGGGGAAACAAACGTATGGCCGTCCGCTACGCCCCCCTCATGCTCATCAGCTCGGCCCGCACCTGGCTCAACAGCCTGGCGGCCGGTAGCATCAACACGTGGACGGACTTCGAGGAGGCCTTCATCCGCAACTTCATCGGCACGTACAAGCAGCCTGGCCGGCCCCGTGAACTTGCTATGTGCGTTCAGGGGCCGGACGAATCCCTTCGCGACTACCTCACCCGATGGACCGAGCTCCGCAACTCCTGCGAGGGAGTGCATGAGGTGCAAGCCGTGCAATACTTCATTGAGGGTTGTCGGGGCGGCAACGGCCGATTCGGCCATCCGGGTCAAGACGGCCCCGCCGGCCAAGGCGACAACGACGCCTGGCGCGGCCCGGCCGGCTGCCGACAACTGGCAACCGCAGGGCAACAAGCGCAAGAACGACCAGCCGGATCCCCGCTACGGGAGCCGGCATGTCAACACTGTTGAAGATCAGGAGCCGGCTGCCTAGCCTTCCAGCCAACGCCAGCGCACCGGCAAGGCTGCCTGGCAGCCGAAGCTCACCTTCGAGCAGATGCTCGATCTTCTATGCAAGAATCACTTGGGGGCCAAACCCTCCACGCACACGCTCCGGCAATGCAGCTTCTCACAGCGATTGGCCCGGGGAGACGGCCTTCCGGCCCCTCCCGTGCCGCCAGCCCGTGCGTCGGCCCCGGCCTAAGCTGCCGCCCCGGCGCCGGCAACGGCCCCAAATGACGGTCGCCTGGTCAACCAGTACCCCAACCAAGACGGTTGCTATGTCGTCTTCACCAGTGAAGAGACGAGCAAGCACGTGGAGCGCCGGCTCCGTCGTGAAGTGGACGCCACCATGCTGACGACTCCCTAGTTCATGCACTGGTCGGAGAAGCCGGTCACGCGGAGCCAGGCCGACCATCCCGCGGTGATGCCGCATCCTGGCAGCTACGCCTTAGTCCTCGACCCCACCATCGCCACCAAGGATCGAGCCTGCCGCTTTACGCGGGTGCTGATAGATGGTGGCAGCAGCATCAATATCCTCTACCTCGACATGATGCACAAGCTGGGACTAAAGATAGAAGACCTGCAGGCGAGCCGGACGGTTTTCCATGGCATCGTGTCTGGGAAGTCTTGCTCCCCTATAGGAAAGATCATGCTCGACGTCCTCTTCGGCGGACCTGGTCACTTCCGCCGCGAGCCGGTACTATTCGAGATCGTGGACCTTGCAAGCCCCTACCCTGCACTGCTGGGTCGGCTGGCTCTAGTCAGCTTCATGGCGGTCCCACACTACGCCTACCTCAAGCTCAAGATGTCGGGCACCAAGGGAATCATTACCGTCAAGGGCGACTATAAGATGTCGCTCGAATGCGCTCGAGACGGTAACCGGCTGGCCGAGGCCCTAGAGATCGCCGAGGAGTAGCGGCAGCTCGACCGGCTCGTGGCGCTCACCGCCAGCCAGCCGGCCATGCCAGCTCCCCCCTCACAATCCACCGGCGAGGCCTCCTTCTAGCCGTCCAGGGACACCAACCAAATCCCGCTCGACCCGGCCAACCAGGCTCAGTGCGTCACGATCGGCTCCCGCCTCAACAGCAAATAGGAAGGCGAGCTCGTCGACTTCCTCGTGAGAATCGGGACATATTTGCATGGTCCCCCAAGGACATGTCGGGTGTTCCGAGGAAGTTCGCCGAGCACAAACTAAACGTCCGGCCGGACGTCAAGCCGATCAAGCAACCCCTACGCCGCTTCTCCTCTTCTCCGAGGAGAAGCGGCGCACTATAGGAGAAGAGATCGCCCGGCTAATCGCGGTCGGGTTCATCATGGAAGTTTTCCACCCAGACTGGTTGGCCAACCCAGTCCTACTGCTGAAGAAAAGCAAGACCTAGCGCATGTGCATTGACTACACCAGCATGAACAAGGCATGTCCCAAGGACCCATTCGCCCTGCCACGGATCGATCAAGTTATCGACTCCACGGCCGGCTACGACTTGCTGTCCTTCTTGGATGCCTATTCCGGCTACCACCAAATCAAGCTAGACCCGGAAGACCGCCTCAAGACCTCCTTCATCACGCCCTTTGGGGCATACTTCTACATCACCATGTCCTTCGGCCTGAAGAATGCAGGCGCCACCTTCCAACAGTGCATGCAAAAGTGCATCCTGCCTCAGATAGGCAGGAACGTCCACGTCTACATCGACGACATCGTCGTCAAAACCAAGAAGCACTTCAGCCTCGTCGACGACCTCCGGGAGACCTTCGCGAACTTGCGCGAATACAAGGTCAAGCTCAACCCGGAGAAATGCGTCTTCGGCGTCCCCGCCGGCCAACTATTGGGTTTCTTCGTGTCCGCCCGCGGCACCGAAGCTAACCCCAAGAAGATCCACACGATCGAGCGCATGCCAAAGCCGACCCGGCTCCGCGACGTCCAGAAGTTCACCGGCTGTCTTGCCTCGCTCAGCCGGTTCATCAGCCGGCTGGGGGAGAAGGCTATGCCCCTCTACGGGCTCCTTCGCAAGATGGCTCTCATCGAGATAGGTCAAACCAAGAAGCCGGGCACCTTCGACTGGCCTGACAAGGTGGACGAGGCCTTCCGCAGCCTCAAGAAGGCTCTCACCCGCGCACCAATCTTGGCTGCGTCAGTTGAGAAGGAACCACTGCTCGCATACATCGACATGAGGAGCCGGGTCATCAGCGTCGTGCTGGTGGTTGAACGGCCGAAGGCGGGCAAGGCCCTGCCGGTTCTGCGGCCCGTCTACTACCTCAGCGAGGTCCTCTCCGCGTCCAAGCAGAACTACCCCCACTACCAGAAGATGTGTTATGACATATACTTTGCTGCCAAGAAGGTCAAGCAATACTTCCAAGAGCACACCATCACCGTGGTGAGCACGGCCCCGCTCGGCGAGAGCATGAGCGGCCGGGACTCCACCGGCCGGATTGCCAAGTGGGTGATTGCCCTCGCCGATCATGAGATCCGGTACGAGCCATGAACTATCGTCAAGTGGCAAGCATTGGCGGATTTCCTCATCGACTGGGCAGAGACGGAGTTCGTCCCGCCTCCCCCGGACTCCACGCATTGGCGAATGCACTTCGACGGCTCGAAGATGAGGACTGGCCTGGGTGCCGGCATAGTCCTCTCCTCCCCGAAAGGTGATCAGGTCAAGTACGCCCTCCATATCTACTTTGCCGCCTCCAACAACGTGGTGGAGTACGAGGCCATCGTTCATGGCCTCCGGCTCGCCAAGGAGATCGGCACTAGGCGCATCCTCTGCTTTGGCGACTCCGACCTCGTGTTGCAGCAAGTTTTTGGCGAATGGGACGCCAGGGATGCCAACATGGCCAGCTACCGTTTCCTCGTGTAGCAACTCACCGACTCCTTGAGGGTTGTGAGTTCCACCATATCCCCCAAGCGGATAACGAGGCGGCGGACGCGTTAGCAAAAATCGGCTCCACCCGACAGGTCATCCCAGCTGGCGTCTCTCTCGAGCGGCTGCTCAAGCCGTCGGTCAAGCCCTCCCCAGAGTCAGAGTCAATCTTCGGGTCGGCAAGCACCGCCGGCCCATCAACGGCGCCGGACGCCTCCCCAGCAACTCCGTCGTCGGCTCTCGAACCGTTGGTTGCCTAGCCGGCCCCGGTCGAACCGGCGGCGCCCGGGGCGGACGGACCCGACGACGCGGTCGTCATGATGGTCATCGACCTGCCGGCTCCAAGGGCCGGCGAGCCGGGCCCGAGGGCTGACCAACCAGTCTCGGGGGCTCCCGAGCAGGCCCCAGGGGCTGGCGAGCCGGTCCCAGGGACTGACCAACCAGCCACGGGAGCTCTCCAGCCGGCTGCCGTCGCAGCTCCCTCATGGGCCCAGCCCATCTTGGCGTTCCTTCTACGAGGCGAGCTGCCTCCGGATGAGGCTCTGGCTAGGCAGATCCAGCGCCGGGCCTCGGCTTACAGCATCGTCAACAGCGAGCTCGTCCATCGCAGCACCACCGGCGTTTTCCAGCGGTGTGTCGAGCCGAGAAAAGGCCAAGATATCCTCCTCGACATCCACCAGGGCGAGTGCGGCCACCATGCCGCCTCGCGGACCCTGGTGGCCAAGGCTTTCCGCCACGGCTTCTATTGGCCCATGGCTCTCGAGGCGGCCAAGAAATTGGTCAACGAGTGCGAGGGCTGCCAACGCTTCAGCATGCAAAGTCACCAACCGGTAACAGCCCTCCAAACCATCCCCCTCTCATGGACCTTTGCCATTTGGGGGCTGGACATGGTGGGCCCCTTCAAAACCGCTCGAGGCGGCATGACGCACTTGCTAGTGGCCGTGGACAAATTCACCAAGTGGATCGAAGCACGGCCCATCAAGAAGCTGGACGGCCCCACGGCCGTCCAGTTCATCAATGACATTACGATACGCTACGGCGTCTCCCACAGCATCATCACCGACAACGGCACCAACTTTGCCAAAGGCGCGCTCGCACGTTTCTACTCCAAGCAAGGGACCCGGCTCGACCTGGCCTCCGTCGCTCATCCGCAATCAAACGGCCAGGCCGAGAGGGCAAACATCCTCATCCTATCCGGCATCAAGCCCCGGCTCGTGACTCCGCTGGTCAGGTCGGCCAGCTGCTAGATTGACAAGCTGTCGGCCGTCCTTTGGAGTCTCAGGACCACTCCTAACTGTTCCACCGGCTACACCCCGTTATTTCTCGTGTATGGGTCCGAGGCAATCATCCCCACCGACATCGAATTCGACTCGCCTCGGGTCGCCCTATACACGGAGAAGGATGCCAAGGAAGCAAGAGAAGACAGCGTCGACTTGCTCGAGGAGGCTCGCGAGCTAGCCTTGAGCCGGACGGCAATCTACCAGCAGAAGCTCCGGCATTATCACAGCAAGAGGATCCGGCCGCTCTCATTCTGCGAGTTGGTCCTGGTCCTTAGACGGATCCAACGAACCGCCGGTCAGCACAATCTATCCTCCCCATGGGAGGGCCCGTTCATTGTCAGCAAGGCGCTACACAACAATGTGTACTATCTAATAGACGCCCAGAAGCCACAGAAGCAAAAGAGAGACGCCTCCGGCGAAGAAACGAAGCGTCCATGGAACGTGCCACTCCTGCACCCGTTTTACTGCTAAGGAAAAAACCAACGTATGTATGTATCCCCGTCCTTTTGGGCTTATGAATGCAATGGGCGTCCCAAGCCGGCTCTTGGGGCACGCCCGTTTATCTCAAAGCTTTCCACACTCACCGGCTCCCCGGTCCGGCTCCTGGGCCCGGGGGCTAGCCGACTGGACCGAGAGGTGTCTCTCCGTAGAAAATACTAAGTAAATGTGAGCCGGCCAAGCCTCCCCACCCTTACCAGCTACAGACCGACACCCGGCTGTCCGGCTGACGGGGCCTCGGGGCAGCAAGGTTCGGCTCGCGCCAAAGGTCGAAACACGAAGGGACCTTTTCTAGGCCTGGCCAGACCCTTGCCGCGTCTCTAGCCGCTTCACTTACCCTGAAAAAACCCTTCGCGATTCCTAAGTTTTTGAAACGGCTCCTTCGAGGCGGACGCCCCGACCCAGCCACAGACCGGAAGCCGACTGTCAGGCTGGCGGGGCTGAGGCCAAAGGGGAAACAAAGTAGAAATGCAAAGGGGCGTGGCGAGTGAAAAAGGGGTAAGGTGGAGGCGGCAAGATTCATAAGTCATAAAACACAAAGTATTCATAACATAAAGCAAAACGGCCCACGGTCGGCGTTCAATTCATTACATACACACCCCCAGTGGGTGGATCGAATCCATGTTCAAAGTGCAAGAAAGAAGAAAAACAAAGAGCAAAATAGGAAGATGCCCGGGGGCTCAAGCCACCGGCGCGTCGTCAGCCCGCACGTCGAGAGGCGGCTCGGTCCCCGTCCCGGAGGTGCTCACGGCCTTTGGGTCGGCCGCCTCCTCGGTCTCCGCCATCTTGCCGCTCGAGTCGGTGTTCTCATCGGCAACTTCGGAGTCGTCCGGGCCCCGGGGGATGCCGAAGGAGTCCTCGAGCAGCGGCTCGCCGTCTTCTCCAAGGGGGGGCAGGAACTCATCCGCGTCGACATACGACGCGAGCTCGTTCGCCAGCAAGACAAGCGCCGGCTCGCGAGCCTCCCGCTCCACGGCCAGCACGTCCCGCTTCGTCACTAGCCGGGCAAGGTCCACCCCCCGGTACCATGAAGTGACGAACCGAAGTGCCATCTTTGCTCCGGCTCGGGCGGCTAAGGCTTTCCAGGCCTCGAGGCGGGAGATGGCATGCTCAAGCCATAGCGCCACGCGATGCGTCGGAGCTCCTTGCCGGCAGTCTTGAGCCGCTCCATGCTCCGCTCGAGATGGGTCATCCGCATCTCGATGGCGAGCCCGATCTCGTCCACATCCCACGTGGCGTGCTCATCAATGGAGCGGTCGTACCCCCGGAGGTGCTCCCGGTGCTCCTCAACAGCCCGCGCGGCGCGGCGATGGGTCTCCGGGAACCGCACTAAGGGGAAGAAGGGAAGAAGAAAAGAAAGACCAGATGAAGCACAAAGAGGCGGCAAGCAGAAGGCTACCAATCGAAAAAAGAAAGAAACAAGTGCTTACCTTCGATTGCATCATCCACACTGATGGCGAAGTTGAGCGCCGCCGCCTGCTCGGCCGCCCGAGCCGCTTCCGAGGCGGCAAGAGAGCTCTTGTCCTCCTCGAGTGACTTCTCGAGGCGGGTCACCTTGCCTTGGAGGGCGGCAATCCTCAAGGCGGCGTCAGCCGCCTCCTTGGCGGCCGCCTCCCGGGCCGCCGCCTCCTTTGCCGCCTCGGCCCTGAGCTGGTCACGGGCCGCCTCGCTGTCAACCAGCAGCGCGGTCAGCCGGTCTGTCTCCTATGCGGCCGCCTGGACATCCCGCACTAGCCGGTCCCTCTCGACGGCGAGCCCGGTCTTTTCCTCCCAAAGGGCGACCAGCTTGCCTGCGTAACAAGGATAGCATCAGTAAAACAGGCGTAAAGCCACCGACCCCCGGGGGCTACATGCCTCTACCCGCAAAATGCAACTCACCTTGCACACGGGCCAGCTCCTCCTCCAGACGGTAGAAGCCGCGCTTGCCGCGGTCGTGGATGGCGACCGCCTCCGCGAAGAGCCTCTGCCGCAGGGGGCTCCCTCCTGTTGCAAAAGGGGTAGAACGTCAAAAACGCGCTTGAAGGAGATCCGGTCCGGCTGCCCGTCAGCCAGTCAGCCGGCTCGCATCTCTGGGGCTACACCCAGTGGGTGCGCTTGCGCACCCCCACTAAGAATACTAAGGACGGAAGGCGGAGCTTACCTCAGCACGCCGAAGGGCGGCATCCGCTGCCTCTGCGAACCGGGCCAGATCCTGCCGGCACCGGTCCAGGACACTCCCCAGATCCCCAAGGGAGGGGACCGGGCCGCCTGGCAGAGGTGCCGGTAGGGCCAGCATGTTTGCTAGCGCCTCCCAGTCCCGGCTGACCTCCTGCATCTACTGCAGGATTCACCGAGCACGGCCGCCGCTACCGCCCGGGCTCGCCGCAGCTCCGGCCGCTAGGGGAGGGTTGATAATGGCGAGGGACCGGGAGTCGCCTCCCATCGGCCCCTCGCCGGGTGCCGTCGCCGCCTCACCTGTCGACCGCTCCGGCGCGTCGGTCGTGCCGGAGAGCCGCTCCACCTCCATAACGACCGCCTCCGGTGGCGCCTCCGGCGTCGCCTCCGGAGCCAGCGGGATCACCTCCTCCCGGGCCGGCTCGGGAGCTGGTGGGGGCACCTCCGGCACTTCATGCCGAGCCGCCTCGGGGGTCGGCCCCGTCACCGTCTCCCGAGCAGGTGGGGGCGGCGGCAGATCCATGCCCGCGTCGCGCGGCTCGCCGGAGGGGGGTCTTGACATGCGGGCGGACTCTGCCACTGAGTCCGAGGCCCGTGGCGGCTCGGTCGCCCCCCTGCATCGCCGGCCGCTCAAAGTCCCAGAGCATGCGGCCCCTCCCCACATGCCGGACCGGGAGGCTCGTAGCTCCGCGATCCTCCTCTTCTCCTCCCTTAGGGTGGCCGCATGCTCGCGGGCCAGCCGGCTGGCGGCGTCCGCCTGCTCATCAGGCGCCCCCTCCTCTTGGAGCTCGATGGGGTCACTGCAGCATCCAAGCCCCAGTCATCGAGCGGCTCAAAAGACGAAAACAGGAAAAAACAAGGGAAGAAGTGCAGAGGACTTACGCGACGACGAGGGGCAAGGCCCGCTTGGCGCGAGGCGGCGGCTTCCGTGCGGCCACCTTGACCCGCTTCGGGTCGGGCAGTGGAGCCGCTGACCCCTCCTAGGCCGGCCTTTTTTCCCTAACGGCCGGCTCGATGGTCGGGCCTCGAAGTGGGTGCTCCTTGCTCCTCTGGTCCGGGCATGCTGCAGGAGGAGGTCCATCGAGGATCATCAGCTCATCATCATCGTCGTCGTCGTCGTCAGTCCAATCGCGGATGGAGGGACCAAGAGGGAACTCACCCGCTCCATCGGGTCCCCCGGCTGCTCCAGACCCTCCGGCCACTCCAGACCCTCCGGCTCCGCTGGGAGCGCTGCCTCTCGGCCCCGCCGGCTCGTCGGCGTCCCCGGAGGAGTCCACACCCTCTTCAGCGGAACCCCCCATCAGGAAGTCCCGGGAGTCGGAGTCCGCCCGCTCCGCCTCGAAGATTTGTGGATGTGGGCCGTTAGGGGTGTTCTGTCGCACCAGCTGCTACGGTCAGCACCCCGTCATAAGTTCTCCCGCTTGCTGCCGGCTAGGCATATTAAGCAAAAGGCAAACCTCAACAAGAAGACTGACCAGGGGGCGGTTGATGCGGTCATACAGCTCCATGCCAAACGACCATGAGGCGGGATTCAGCTCGAACGTCGTGAGGGCGTTCACCCGCTTCGCCACCTGAGCCGGCGTCAGCTCCACGGTGGACTGCCGGCAAGGGTCGTGTCGGCCCGACATGTCACAGATCCGGAGCGGGCTCATCTGAAGAGGCAACACCCGACGCGATATGAAGGCCGCCACCAGATCGAAGGCGACCAGCCCCTCAGAGCTCTTCAGCTCCCTGAGCGGCCCAGCTCCTCCAGAGCAACACCGTGCGGGACCGACGCCGGCTAGTTCTGCTGGGATGACTGGCGGTCCTCGAACGGCGGCAGCCCGATGTAGTCCCTCGCTGGGTCGACGTTCCACACATAGAAGAATGTGCGGTGCCACCCCTTGACGGAGTCAATCAAAGAAAGGGGAGGGAAACGGGCAACGCCGTGGTAGCACACTACAGTGCCCCCACATGCGTTGTAGATCAATGGCTTGAGATAAAAAGGCGCGTTGAAGAGGCCAAGAAAAGGAAGAACTCCCAGATACACCTCGCGCAACGCCACGAAGGCAGAGAGATACAAGATGGCATTGGAACCAAGATTGTGGGGTTGAAGGTCAAGGGTTTCAAGGAAGAGGCGGAAGAAGTTTCTCACGGGAGCGCGACGCCTCGGGAGAAGTGCCAGAGGAACACTACCCATTCCCCTGGCTGCGGTGCTGGCACCAGCTCGCCGCCCGGCGCATGGGCGGCCACCCGCTCGGGCGACGGTAGCATCCGCGCCTTGCACAGCTCCCCGATATCGGCATCGGTGACGAAGGATCCTCCCCAGCTGCCGCCACGTCCATCGAGCATCTTAGCGGTGGGGCGGCATGCGGGCGCGGGCGCGGGCTCGAGCGTGGCAGCACGAGGGGAGGCGAGGTCAAGAAGCAAGGAGCAATGGCGAGAAGGACTGCAAGGGGGCGAGTGGGGCATGGGTACCTCCGCCCCCTGCCCTTCCCTCCCCTTTTATAGGGGAGGACACGATCGGGGACGTGGGATCGTCTACGCCCATGCTCCCCGGAAATCCCGCGCGAGTGGGTCGCCACTGGCCGTAACGGTCGTATCGGGGCACAGAGGATCCGGCCCTGGCCCTGAGGCTTACCGGGCTATGCTTGGGCCCTACCGAACTAGCCTCGGGCGACGTCCCGTCTCCCCGCATGCGCGGGGCCCAGCGCATCATTGCATGCCGCGTGGAAAGTCGCGTGCCGGCGCGTGCCCCGGAGCGACACGCCAGAACCCGAGGCGTCGGGTCTTGTAACTGGCTCGACTGCCCCTTCGCCTTCGGGCCGGAGTAGGGCTAGGCTGGGGGAAGCCGCCGGCACCCCACCGTCCAGCGGACGTGGGCCCCCACCGGCTTCGAGGGCTACTGACGGGGCTCATATCCCGGGGTAGGCCAAAGCAATGGGGTCCTCCCCACTCCGGTTCGAAGAAAAACCAATCGGCCGGCTGGACGAGGTTGGCTGGGGACATGCCACACGAGCCATCTCCAGCTGGCGTTTCGCCCGGCCGGCCTAGTGACCGGGCGTGCTCTCGCCCGGCTGGATAAGCAGCCGGCCGCCCACGAGCAGGGCAACCCATTGACTTGGGGACGGACATGCCCTGTCCCGTCTCCCTGACCGCAGGTATGGTAGTGCAATGTGACTGGCGGGGCGAGCGACCCTGTGGCCACAGTGGTCGCTGACGCGCCGTCCCGCACGGCTACAGTCCATCCGCCCGGCCCGCTAACCTCAATGAGCACGACCGGACGGGGAACAGTTCCTGCACACCCCCGCCACTCGAGTGCCTGCCCCCGCATGGCTACAGTGTCGCCGGCCGTACCGACGACCTCGGCCCGCTGGCGCTAGGCGACGCCTCCCCGGGCGGCTCGTGTCGGGGCAGGTAGGGGAGGGCCGATCGCGGCGCCCGTCGGCGGGTCCCAGCAGGGATGGGACCACTCGGCCGGCAGGCCCTGCCCACGACGAGAAAATACAAGCCGCGGGACCCCTGGCCAAGTGGAGAGGCTGCCAGCCAGGTCCCTCCACCCTCGTACCTAAATCATATTGTAAGAGCCGGGGGGTTGGCCTATAAACCCCCCGAGCCCCCATGCAACGAGGACGGAACCCCCGTTCGAGAACACACACATAGAGAGCTCCCATACTCTTCCTAGTAGTAGAGGGAGACGAGCCGGCTGCTCCTTTCTTCCTCCTTCGAACACAGCTCCAGGAGCACCTCTGTATACTTATCCATCCATCCAACAAATCCAAGCAGGACTAAGGGTATTACCTCCCACGGAGGGCCCCGAACTTGGGTACGTCGCGTGTCTCCACCTTCTCTACCCAATCCCGCACCCGGAGCCCATCGGCATCCAATGGCCCCAACACCACCGATAAGCCACCCTATGGCATCTTCCGTGATAAAATGGCGACAGTTAAAGTTGGGAATTTTTAGGATAATTTAAATAGGTGTTTTAATCAAAACCAGATTGTGTTTAACTCTTTTAGTTTATACCTTCATTTGTTTTAATCAAAATCACCCAAATGAACCCCAGACTTTTTGTGCATTCAATATGCACCATTCTAAGCCACATCTTCAAAGTTAAACCCTATCTAACTTCGTGCTATTTTTCACGCATTTAATGAATTGTTTTGAGCTAAATGACCCTGAAATTAGAAAGCACCATAAATGAACTCTGAAAAGGTTGAAACTTCACATGGTGTCATCAGTTCACTCACATAGCATGTGCTAAAAAGTTGAGAGGGTTACGGCAAAAACTGGATGCACTTCGTGTACAAACTGGACCATCTCCTTCGAAGTATGAGGGTTTCGGACGAAAACTCATATGTTAGAAAGGCATTTCATTTTTAACTTATTTCAACTCCAGGCTTTTTGTGCATTCAATGTGCACCATTATAAGCCACATCCTAAAATTTCAACCCTATCTGACTTCATTTGCCATTTTTCATGCATTTAATGAATTGCTTTGAGCTAAATGACTGTGAAATTAAAATAGCACCACAAATGAACTCTCAAAAGGTTAAAACTTGGCATGGTATCATCATTTCACCCACATACCATGTGCTAGAAAGTTGAGAGGGTTACGGCAAAAACTGGATGCACTTCATATACAAACTGGACCATCTCCTTCGAAGTGTGATGGTTTCGGACGAAAACTCATATGTTACAAAGGCATTTCATTTTTAACTTATTTCAGGTCTAGACTTTCTGTGCATTCAATATGCACCACTAGAAGCCACATCCTCATATTTCAACCCTATCTAACTTCATTCGCTATTTTTCATGCATTTAATGAACTGTTTTGAGCTAAATGACCCTAAAATTAAAATAGCACCACAAATGAACTATGAAAAGGTTGAAACTTGGCATGGTATTATCATTTCACCCACATAGCATGTGCTAAAAAGTTGAGAGGGTTACGGAAAAAATTGGATGCACTTCGTGTACAAACTGGACCATCTCCTTCGAAGTATGAGGGTTTGGACGAAAACTCATATGTTACAAAAGGCATTTCATTTTTTAACTTATTTCAACTCGAGCCTTTTTGTGCATTCAATATGCACCATTAGAAGCCACATCCTCAAATTTCAACCGTATCTAACTTCATTTGCTATTTTTCATGCATTTAATGAATTGTTTTGAGCTAAATGACCCTTAATTAAAAAGCACCACAAATGAACTCTGAAAAGGTTGAAACTTGGAACGGTATCATCATTTCACCCACATAGCATGTGGTAAAAAGTTGAGAGGATTACAACAAAAACTGGATGCACTTTGTGTACAAACAGAACCATCTCGGCTACTCACTAGAGAAGAAAAGTGATGACGGTGCAGCCAATCACATCCTAGAGTGGGATCTTGGGGTATAAAACTTTTTCTTCGCATGTGTCTCTTGATTATTGCGTCGTAAACATGGAGAATCTTCATCATTTAACTTGATGCTTGGGTCAGTCTTCATTGCAAGGGGGGAATTTCATCAAACTTTTCATAATCTTTTGACATGTTTGTCTTGTCCTCCACTCCCACAATGTTTCTTTTCCTAGAAAGAACTATATGGCACTTTGGCTCATTGTATGATGTATCCACTTTCTTATCTTTCCTTTTTCTCGGTTTGGTAGACATGTCCTTCACATATAAAAGTTGCGCCACATCATTGGCTAGAACGAATGGTTCGTCTGTGTGCCCAAGATAGTTGAGATCCATTGTTGTCATTCCGTACTGCGGGTCTACCATTACCCCTCCTCCAGTCAGATTGTCCCATTTGCATCGGAACAAAGGGACCTTCAAATCACATCCATAGTCAAGTTCCCATATCTCCTCTATGTAACCATAATATGTGTCCTTTTCCTTGGTGTTTGCCGCATCGTCAAAGCGAACATCAGTGTTTTGGTTGGCACACTTTTTATCTTGGGCGATCATGTAAAATGTATTCCCATTTATCTAGTACCCTTGGAAAGTCAATATAGTCGAAGATGGTCGCTTGGCCAACAAGTACAAGTCATCTTCAACATTGTCGTCATTCATGAGATGTCTTCGCAACCAACCGCCGAAAGCCTCAATGTGTGTATGTTGAATCCAGGGGTCAGACTTCTCTGGGTTCTTCGAGCGTATAATATCCATGTGTTCCTCGATATATGGGGTGACCAAGGTAGAATTCTGTAGAACTGTGTAGTGTGCTTTCTCCCAAGAATGCCCGTTCGTACATATTATTGATTTTGGTCCAAGCGTGCCTTTTCCATGCAATCTCCCCTCATGCTGTGATTGAGGAACACCAATCGGCTTCATGTCAAGAATAAAGTCAACAAAAAACTCAATAACCTCCTCTGTTTCATGGCCCTTGGAGATGCTTCCTTCTGGCCTAGCACGGTTATCAACATATTTCTTTAAGACTCCCATGAATCTATCAAAGGGGAACATATTGTGTAGAAATACAGGACCCAGAATAGCAATCTCTTCGACTAGGTGAACTAGGGCGTGCGTCATAAAATTAAAGAAGGATAGTGGGAACACCAACTCGAAACTGACAAGACATTGGAGCAAATCATTCTGTAAGTTTGGTAGGATTTCTGGATCGATTACCTTCTGAGAAATTGCAGTCAGGAATGAACATAGCTTCACAATGGGTAATCAAACATTTTTTGGTAGAAGCCCCCTCAACGCAATGAGAAGTAATTGCGTCATGATCACGTCGCAGTCATGAGATTTTAGGTTTTGTAAAAAAAATCTCTGTCATATTTATTATTCCCTATATATTCGACAAGAAGCCAGATGGGACCTTCATACTGAGCAGGCATTCAAAGAATATTTCCTTCTCTGCTTTTGTAAGAGCATAGCTGGCAGGACCTTCATACTGCTTTGCATGCATGTCATCGTTTTCGTGCACACGTTGCTGGTCCTCCCATGCCTCCGGTGTATCTTCTGTCTTCCCATACACGCCCAGGAATCCTAGCAGGTTCACGCAAAGATTCTTCATCACGTGCATCACGTCGATTGCAGAGCGGACCTCTAGGACTTTCCAATATTCTAGCTCCCAAAATATAGATTTCTTCTTCCACATGGGTGTGTGTCCCTCAACATCAGTCGGAACAGATTGCCCGCCAGGACCCTTTGCAAATATTACTTGTAAATCCTTCACCATATCAAGTATGTCATCACCAGTACGCAGGACATGCTTCTTCCCGTGATGTGCTCTGATTTGATCGATGTTATACTTCACGCCTTGTTTCAACTTTCTTGTCGGGCTATGTTTAACCCTTGTAGAAGATTTGCTTGATCAAGAGGGCTAAAAGGAAGAAAGATTCGTTAATTTATACAAATCAATCAATACATTTGATGATCACCAGAGGGCAAATTAATACCTCACCGGACTTTTTTAAATGGACAAAAATTTCTTCGCCATCGTCATTGTCAGCTGGTTCACCTTCGTCTCTTCGTTGTTCTACCTCAATTCCCTCACCGGATGTGTTAAGGTATTGTGAGCCATCATCTACTTCATTCTCTTCGTTTCCGAAGCGTATCAGGTCGTACATGGCATTCTCTTGATCACGGTCGTCCATAGCTTAATTAACTAATCTAGAACAAATATAAAACAATTAGAATGCATCCATAGCTTAATTAACTAATCATCGAATAATATTAAATGGACGAAATTTAACAAAGTTTGTTAGGTTTTGATAAACTACAACCAAACAGACGAAATTTAACAAAGTTCCAACTAAATTTAGCATTTTCAAATTGGTTTCAAATATGTTTTGATTAAAGACAACAAGTGTACCTAACTAGGAGACAACTTTCAACATTCATATTTGGAATGTTCATACTTCCAATGTTGATACTTGCAATGTTCGGACTCTATTCAATCAAACTATGAAACAATACAAAATAGATTGATTGTGTATGGACCAAATTGAGTATGACATCTACACACGTTACAAAAAATGAGAATTTTCTCAGCGGTTCAGAAGTTCAGGCTTGAACAAAATGCCCGTGTTTCCAGTCCTAAAGTCACTACATCCTCTCAAAATTCAATAAGTGCATAAATTGAGATGTACGCCAAATTGGTGTCAATTTGGACTAATTGAAGTGTTCAATGTTGAAAAGTGAGTAGACGGGGACGAAGGAGGAGAGGCTCACCAGACGGAGACGGCGACATCGAGGGCGTGAGCACTGGCTCGGGGACGGAGGAGGACGCCAAAGGCGGGGAGGAGTGGCGCTAGCGCGGGATCGGGCCTCTGCAGCGGTTGGAGAAGCGGACGTAGATCGAGGCAGGCACGCACAGAGGAGCGGCGACGACGGGCAGCGTGGAGGCAACGGCGCGAGCTCGGGGGGCACTTGCGAAAAGAGCGGCCGACAGCAACGTCGAGGGCGTGCGCGGGGCAGCCTAGCGACGTCGTCGACCGGCCGTGAAGACGTAGTGATTTGGGGAGGAAGAAGGAGGGCTTAAAAACCCAGTACCTTTAGTCCTGGTTGGTGGCTCCAACCGGGACAAAGACCCTTTAGTCCCGGTTGCTACCACCAACCGGGACCCAAGGTCCTATCTTTAGTCCCGGTTAGATCCACCAACCGGGACTAAAGGCCCATCTTTTCGGCGGCCCAAATTTCACGCGGGAAGGGACCTTTAGTCCCGGTTTGTGCTGTATTTTCTCTTTTTTGTTTTGCTTTTCTAATTTGTGCTTTTAGATTTGGAATAAATATTAGAATATTTATAGTTTTTAATGAATCTTTTTTCTTTAGGTCAAAACAATTATAAACTTTATGTTAGTGCCAATAGTTTTCAAATTGAAATAGTTTAAATTTGAATTTGTTTGAAATTTGTGTGAAACAGTAATTTGTGAATAACTTTAGTTTAAAAATAGATTTTTGAGTGATTGTTTTTCCTGTTGTTTAATATTAGTATGTTTTACCGTTATGTTAAAGTTGGGAATTTTTAGGATAATTTAAATAGGTGTTTTAATCAAAACCAGATTCTATTTAACTCTTTTTGTTTTATACCTTTATTTGTTTTAAGAAAAATCACCCAAATGAACTCCAGACTTTTTGTGCATTCAATATGCACCATTCTATGCCACATCTTCAAATTTCAACCCTGTCTAACTTCATTTGCAGTTTTTCATGCATTTAATGAAATTGTTTTGAGCTAAATGACCCTAAAATTAAAAAGCACCACAAATGAACTCTAAAAGGTCGAAACTTGGCATGGTATCATCATTTCACCCACATAGCATGTGCTAAAAAGTTGATAGGCTTATGGCAAAAACTGGAAGCACTTCGTGTACAAACTAGACCATCTCCTTCGAAGTACGATGGTTTTGGACGAAAACTCATATGTTACAAAGGCATTTCATTTCTTAACTTATTTCAACTCCAGCCTTTTTGTGCATTCAATATGCACCATTAGAAGCCACATCCTCAAATTTCAACCGTATCTAACTTCATTTGCTATTTTTCATGCATTTAATGAATTGTTTTGAGCTAAATGACCCTGAAATTAAAAAGCACCACAAATGAACTCTGAAAAGGTTGAAAACGGTATCATCATTTCACCCACATAGCATGTACTAAAAAGTTGAGAGAATTATAACAAAAACTGGATGCACTTCGTGTACAAACTGAACCATCTCGGCTACTCACTAGAGAAGAAAAGTGATGACGGTGCAGCCAATCACATCCTAGAGTGGGATCTTGGGGTATAAAACTTTTTCTTCGCATGTGTCCCTTGATTATTGCGTCGTAAACATGGAAAATCTTCATCATTTAACTTGATGCTTGGGTCAGTCTTCACTGAAAGGGGGGAATTTCATCAAACTTTTCATAATCTTTTGACATGTTTGTCTTGTCCTCCACTCCCACGATGTTTCTTTTCCTAGAAAGAACTATATGGCACTTTGGCTCATTGTATGATGTATCCACTTTCTTATCTTTCCTTTTTCTCGGTTTGGTAGACACGTCCTTCACATATAAAGTTGCGCCACATCATTGGCTAGAACGAATGGTTCGTCCGTGTGCCCAAGCTTGTTGAGATCCATTGTTGTCATTCCGTACTGCGGGTCTACCATTACCCCTCCTCTAGTCAGATTAGCCCATTTGCACCAGAAAAAAAGGGGGCCTTCAAATCACCTCCATAGTCAAGTTCCCATATCTCCTTGATGAAGCATAATATGTGTCCTTTTCCATGGTGTTTGCCGCATTGTCAAAGCGAACACCACTGTTTTCGTTGGTGCTCTTTTTATCTTGGGCGATCGTGTACAATGTATTCCCATTTATCTAGTACCCTTGGAAAGTCAATATAGTCGAAGATGGTCTCTTGGCTAACAAGTACAAGTCATCTTCAACATTGCCGTCATTCATGAGATGTGTTCGCAACCAACCGCCGAAATCCTCAATGTGTGTACGCTGAATCCAGGGGTTAGACTTCTCCGGGTTCTTCAAGCGTATAATATCCATGTATTCCTTGATATATGGGTTCCCTAAACCAATCGGCTTAATGTCAAGAATAAAGTCAACAAAAAACTCAATAACCTCCTATGTTTCATGGCCCTCGAAGATGCTTCCTTCTGGCCAGCATGGTTATCAACATATTTATTTAAGACTCCCATGAACCTCTCAAAGGGGAACATATTGTGTAGAAATACAGGACCCAGAATGGCAATCTCTTAGACTAGGTGAACTAGGACATGCGTCATAATATTAAATAAGGATGATGGGATCACCAACTCAAAACTGACAAGACATTGTACCAAATAATTCTGTAAGCTTGGTAGGATTCTGGAGCGATTACCTTCTAAGAAATTGCATTGAGGAATGAACATAGCTTCACAATGGCTAATCGAACATTTTCTGGTAGAAGCCCCCTCAACGCAACCGGAAGCAATTGCATCATGATCACGTGGAAGTCATGAGACTTTAGGTTCTGGATTTTTTCTCTACCATATTTATTATTCCCTTTATACTCGACGAGAAGCCAGATGGGACCTTCATACTAAGCAGGCATTGAAAGAAGATTTCCTTCTCTGCTTTGGCAAGATCGTAGCTGGCAGGACCTTCATATTGCTTTGCATGCATGTCGTCGTTTTCGTGCACATGTTCCTGGTCCTCTCGTGCATCTAGTGTATATTTTGTCTTCCCATACATGCCCAGTAATCCTAGCAGGTTCACGCAAAAATTCTTTGTCACGTGCATCATGTTGATTGCAGAGCAGACCTCTAGGACTTTCCAATATTCTAGATCCCAAAATATAGATTTCTTCTTCCACATGGGTGCGCGTCCCTCAGCATCAGTCGGAACAAATTTTCCGCCAGGACCCTTTCCAAATATTACATGTAAATCCTTGACCATATCAAGTATGTCATCACCATTACGGAGGACGGGCTCCTTCCGGTGATCTGCCTCACCTTTGAAATGCTTGCCTTTCTTTCTTAAGGCATGCTTGGCTGGAAGAAATCGACGATGTGCAAGGTACACATTCTTCTTGCATTTGTCCAAATATATACTTTAGGTATCATCTAAACAGTGTGTGCATGCATGGTAGCCCTTGTCTGCCCCGAAAGGTTACTAAGAGAAGGCCAATCATTGGTCGTTACAAAGAGCAATGCTCGCAGGTCAAATCCCTGTTGTTTGTGCTCATCCCACACACGTACACCTTTTTTATTCCACAACTGTAAAAGTTCATCAACTAATGGCCTTAGGTAGACATCAATGTCGTTGCCGGGTTGCTTAGGGCCTTGAATGGGCACTGGCATCATAATGAACTTCCGCTTAATGCACAACCAAGGAGGAAGGTTATAGATACATAGAGTCATAGGCCATGTGCTATGCTTGTTGTTATACTCCCAAAATAGATTAACGCCATTTGCACTTAAACCAAACCATAAGTTCCTTGAGTCATCTACAAAGTTCGGCCACTCTCTCTCGATTTTTCTCCACTACGACCCATCAGTGGGTACTCTCAAATTCCCGTCTTTCTTACGGTCTTCTTTCTGCCATCGCAACGACTTGGCATGCTCTTTGTTTTGGAACAAATGTTTCAATCGTGGTATTATAGTATCATACCACATCACCTTGGCAAGATCCTCTTCTTGGGGCGCTCGCCCTGAACATCATCAACAGGGTCATCGCGATTGATCTTATATCGCAATGCGTTGCATACCAGGCATGCATTCAAATTCTCGTACTCACCGCGGTAGAGGATGCAGTCATTAGGGCATGCATGTATCTTCTGCACCTCCAATCCTAGAGAGCAGACAACCTTCTTTGCTTCGTATGTACCGTCGGGCAATTCGTTGTCCTTTGGAAGCTTATTGTTCATTATTTTCAGTAGCTTTTCAAATGCCATGTCAGCTACACCATTCTCTGCCTTCTATTGCAGCAATTCGAGTGTGGTACCTAGCTTTGTGTTGTCATCTTCGCAATTTGGGTACAACCCTTTTTTGTGATCCTCTAACATGCGCTGTAACTTCAACTTCTCCTTTTAATTTTCATAGTTTCTCTTTGCATCAGCAATGCCCTTACCAAGATCATCAGCGGGCTCATCTGATGCCTCAACTTCTTATTCTTCATTCTCTTCCATTAGAACCCCTCTTTCGCCATGCTTGGTCCAACAATTATAGCCGGACATGATACCAGACGTAAATAGGTGGACGTGAATCTGTTTTGAGCTAGATTAAGTCTTATCATTGTTACACACACCACATGGATAACACATAAAACCATCCCGCTTGTTTGCCTCAGCCGCACGCAAAAAACTATATACGCCATTAATGAACTGAGGAGAGTGTTGGTCAACGTACATCCAATGTCGGTTCATCTTCATTACACAACTCTGAGAAGACCAAATTAATATAAGTTCATACATAAAGTTCATACACACTTATTCTCATAAAACAACATAAAACTATCTAGCTAAAACATTTTAAATGCAACAACAAATGTGATCAAAATCGCAACTGAGGTAAAAATTGATCCAACAACATAATGATACCAAGCCTCTTAATTAATGGTATATTTTCTAATCTTTCTAATCTTCAAGCGCATTGCATCCATATTGATCTTGTGATCATCGACAACATCGGCAACGTACAACTCCAATTTCATCTTCTCTTCTTCAACTCTTTTCATTTTTCCTTTCAAATCCCCGTTTTCTTTTTCAACTAAATTTAACTTCTCGACAATAGGGTCGGTTGGCATTTCCGGTTCAACTACCTCCTAGATAAAAATATCTGTCAATTTGATGGGCATAATTGTCATTAACATGAAATGCAACAAATAGTTATAAAAGAGAATATACCACATCTGAATCGTAAATCGGACGAGGGCCGACGGGCACGGATATCATAACCATGGCACTATATATAACAACAATCATACAAGTAACAAAACTATGCAAGTAAATATCTAAATCATACAAATACTATTTTATTTATAAAAATGATAAGAACACAAGAAGAGGCTCACCACGGTGGTGACGGGACGGTGCAGTCGATCGAGGGTGGATAGGACGGGGACGGGAAGGCACACGAAGTAAACCACACCTACACCTATGCAAACTAAGGAGTTAATTTCAGCTCAAATTGCATATAAATCAAAAAAACTATCACATAATTACATCCAAACTAAAGCCCACAAATCACTATATTTATAAAGCATTGCACGAGCATATCTAGCAATAAGAGATGAAAGGTCAAAGTTGCTAACCTTTGTGAACACTTGGATGATTGGGTTGCCTCAAATCTTGACAAATCTAGGCAAAAATGGAGGGATGAGCTCGAACTAGGGGAAGAAACAGAGAGGGGAGTTCGAATGGAGAAAACAGAGAAATTGAGTCGGGCTGGACGAAGGGTTTATATAGGGAAAACTTTAGTCCCGGTTGGTTAAACAAACCAGAACTAGAGGTCCATCTATAGTCCCAGTTTGTATCACAAACCGAGACTGAAAGGGCTCACGGGGGCCCCGTGCTGACACCAGCCTGTCACCACCCCTTTAGTCCCGGTTTGTGATACAAACCGAGACTATAGGTCCCAGATGAACCGGGACTAATGGCATGACCGCTACTAGCCATTGGAACTGGGACTAATGGCAACATTAGTCCCGGTTCAAAGCCAAACCGGGACTGAAGGTACAAACAAAAGGCCTGCTTTCTACTAGTGTGAAAATCCTTCCTTCGACGCTGCCACACAAGCTACCCCACCATCTCAGTGGATAAGCAGCGTGGCTTCCATGGAGCTCGTTCAGCCTGATTACACAGCTCCTCTCTACCCCGTGGATAGTATCACGGAGGCTGAACATTGCGACCTAATGACGAAATGCAAGAACCTGACCTTCAAGGCGACGGTCTACCTCCTCAAGATGAGGGAACTTTCCATTTGCCCACATGGCTATGCTGTTGTGGCGGTGGATGAAATAATGGATGGATTTGAGGGGCTGGAGCTTGACAACCCTACAGGTGAATAGGATATTATTCTTCTGGAAAATGCTTTCAGGAGTACGTGTCTATGGAGAAAGGAGTACATCAAGCTTCGTAACTGGAAGCCTCAATAGACTCAGCCTCCTCCGGCGCGTCAGGGCACTCCTCCTCCTCCTCCTCCCCCGGCACATCAGGCCACTCCGCCTCCTACTTCACCTCCTTCGGCGCGTCAGGCCACTCCGCCTCCTCCTTCGCCTCCTCTGGCGTGTCAAGCCACTCCGCCTCCTCCTTAGCCTCCTTCGACGTGTCAAGCAACTCCGCCTCCTCCGGCACGCCAGGCCACTCTGCCTCCTCCAGTGCGTCAGCAACGGCAGAAGAAAGACACCGCCGCTACGGCGGCTATCAGTACAATAGGAGGGAAGAAATACAGATTTGGTCCAAGCCTCAAGCCTCTTCCAAAGTTACCATATAAGAGGACTAACAAAGAAAATGATGACATCAGTAAAGTCGAAGTGAAGGCCCATTTTGCACGGAAACATCCACCTCCGAAGGAAACGTTAGATACATTGAAAGCGAAGCACACTGTTGATGCCCTAAAGCGACCACCACCGCTTCTGCTGCCATCCAACTATGACCGCATTATTGAAATGACATATGATGAAGCACGACAGTAAGGAAGTACTGTTGGGAGACGTAGTAGTAAATCAAAAAAATTCCTACGATCACCAAGATCTATCCATGGAGAAACAACAATGAGTGGGGAGAGATTGCATCTTCATACCTTTGAAGATCGCTAAGCGGAAGCGTTACAAGAACGCGGTTGGTGGAGTCGTACTCACAGCGATTCAGATCGCGGTGGATTCCGATCTCAGCGCCGAACAACGGCACCTCCGCGTTCAACACACATGCAGACCGATGACGTCTCCTACGCCTTGATCCAGCAAGGAGGAAGTAGAGGTTGAGGGAGAGCTCCGGTAGCACGACCGTGTGGTGACGTGGAGCTACGTGGACTCCGGCAGGGCTTCGCCAAGCGCTACGGAGAACGAGGAAGAGGAAGGGTAGGGCTGCGCCGAGAGAGAGAGAGAAGTCGTGTCTCAAATCATCCCAAACCCTTTCATATATATAGGAGGAGGGAGAGGGAGGGCTGCCTTGTCCCCTCCTCCAAGGAGGAGAGGTTCGGCCGAACTAGGGGAAGAGTCCACCTCCCACAAGGGAGGTGGATCTCCTCTTTTAAAACCCTTTTGCCCTTTATCTCTTGATCCCATCCGCATGGGCCTTTCTAGAAGGTCCTGGCCAGCCCAATAAGGGCTGGCACACCTCCTCTAAGGGCCCACAAAGTCCTATGGTCATCACACCCCTCCTGGGGGTCCTCCGGCACCCTCCCGGCACTCCCGGTACACTACCGATGAGCCCGAAAACTTCCGGTGACCAAAACTGGACTTCCTATATATCAATATTTACCTCCGAACCATTCTGGAGCTCCTCGTTATGTCTGGGAGATCATTCGGGACTCTGAACAACCTTCGGTAATCACGTATACCATTTCCCTATAACCCTAGCGTCATCGAACCTTAAGTGTGTAGACCCTACGGGTTCGGGAGACACGTAGACGTGACCGAGACACCTCTCCGGTCAATAACCAATAGCGGGATCTGGATACCCATGTTGGCTCCCACATGCTCCACGATGATTTCATCGGATGAACCACGATGTCGGGGATTCAATCAATCTCGTATACAATTTCCTTTGTCTATCGGTATGATACTTGCCCGAGATTCGATCGTTGGTATCTCTATACCTTGTTCAATCTCGTTACCGGCAAGTCTCTTTACTCGTTCTGTAATACATCATCCCGTGGCTAACTCCTTAGTCACGTTGAGCTCATTATGATGATGTCTTACCGAGTGGGCCCAAAGATACCTCTCCGTCACACGGAGTAACAAATCCCAGTCTCGATTCGTGCCAACCCAACAAGCACTTTTGGAGATACCCGTAGTGCACCTTTATAGCCATGCAGTTACGTTGTGACGTTTGGCACACCCAAAGCATTCCTACGGTGTTCGGGAGTTGCACAATATCATGGTCTAAGGAAAAGATACTTGACATTGAAAAGCTTTAGCAAACGAATACACGATCTTGTGCTAGGATTAGGATTGGTTCTTGTCCATCACATCATTCTCCTAATAATGTGATCCCGTTATCAACGACATCCAATGTCCATGGTCATGAAACCGTGACCATCTATTGATCAACGAGCTAGTCAACTAGAGGCTCACTAGGGACATGTTGTGGTCTATGTATTCACACATGTATTACGGTTTCCGGTTAACACAATTATAGCATGAACAATAGACAATTATCATGAACCAGGAAATACAATAATAACCATTTTATTATTGCCTCTAGGGCATATTTCCAACAAGTACTACCAGTGCTACAAGAGTCAAAGAACGAATAAGTGGGAAAACAATTCCCCAGCTCGGCGAACAGGAGAAGCAAATCGTGCCCCCTGTTGGAGATATGCCCTAGAGGCAATGATGTATGATGATATTTCCTATGTGTTTATGAATAAAGATAGTCCTTGGACAATATCATTTATGTGTATTAACAAGTATGTGACTTGTTTGTGAGACTATGCATTGTATGATGACTATCCTAAATGGTCCCTAGTTGAAAGGGTTGTGTGGACGCGCTACCAGTTAGACTAGCATATGACACGGTGGATGGCACGGTCTCACTGACCATGTAGCATTGGATGCTAGCCGGATAATATAGACTCGTAAAGGTTTGGTTGGATTCGACGTAGTCTGATCCGAGTTGAGATAAGGTCAGAGATAGACAGACCCAACTATGAGACGCAGCGATTTGTCATATGTGAGTCTCTAGTACAACATCTGTTCTATGTCCTAAGACTTGAGCTGGCGCATGTAGTCAGGATGGTGATAGACTTGCTTTGGGCCGACCAAACGTTACTCCGTGACTGGGTAGTTACAAAGGTCGGTTTC
The DNA here is from genome assembly GCA_022496015.1 of Hordeum marinum. Classification (NCBI taxonomy): domain Eukaryota; kingdom Viridiplantae; phylum Streptophyta; class Magnoliopsida; order Poales; family Poaceae; genus Hordeum; species Hordeum marinum. The sequence goes on from CM039675.1 coordinate 427,877,055, forward strand.
GGGCTTGTCCAGACCCATGCTGCGAGACATGGTCGAGCAAGATGGGATTTGCCCCTCCTACCAGGAGAGATATACTTTGGGCCCCCTCGGGTGATCTGACCTGGATAAGCATGGCCATGCAATGAGGATTATGAGATAATCCGAAGTGTTTGTCGGATTCACCGGAACGAGAAAGAGGTCGTGCCACAACAAGGATGACCATGTCGCCTTTGTGCACGACAACATATATCATGTGGCAAAGGGAACAGAAGTGTGAAGTACAGGTTCACCTAACCAGCTTCATTGGACACTTGGAGTCGGCACGTCTTGCAAGAGGCCGCTACCGACCGGTCGAGTCGGATGTGATCTGACTTGCGACCAAGTGGACGAGAACCTAAAGGGTCACACGCTTAAGGGAAGGAACACGTGGGCTATAGGATCTGTGCGAGGCCCAAGAGTTGAGCTCGCGCCGGATGCCTATATATAGTGGAGGTGCGGCACACCCATCCAGTTGATTGCTTCGGCACCATGATTATGGCTTTGCATGTGTTGCAACTAGCCACCTCCACTGGCCACCGCCGACTGTGTGATCGAACCTAGCAGTCCGCCGCACGGTGTTCCTCCTGCACGCGTGGATACCGGTAGAGGCGGTGCACTTGCACCGCTCTGGCGAACCTGTACGCGGGATCCAGCGGACCGGCTGTTCGAGGGAGATCAGGCCGGCTGCTCGAGGGAGAACAGACGAGGAGGAGACAGACCACGAGGACGCGCTGCCACACCTCTACTTCCGCCGCACGGCGTTGCGCGTCTAGTGGTAACGATCTGTGATCCACCTACATAGCATGTTCTTGGATGTTCTGCGCGTAGGAAAAATTTAATTTGCATGCGATGCACCTATGGTAGAACCCAACAGTGGTATTAGAGCCTCTGTTATAAGATTTGCATTCAGATTGGATGCATATTTGATATGTGGAGGCGGCGGATGAGATCCGTCATCGTTCATGACATCGGCTATGTGCACGGTTGATGAGATCAACTACACATCAGGATAGATTGAGGGTATGTTTTCTGTCATTCGGAATCGATGAGGTCATGACACAACCTACCCCTACCATTCGGTATCTGCCATCGGTGTTAAGCGTGAAACGTAAATCCGAATCGGGTTCGCGATGATCGATGAGATCGGTCAGATCAGAAAATTCAGCGTGATAGGAGTGTAGATGGGACCACCGTGTGCGTAGTACCTTCTATTCCGTACACGATCACACAAACTAGTAGAATGTGATTCTATGCATAAGTTTGTTTTGCAGGTTTGATGTGAATATTATGGCTCATATGTATGTGATGCACGTGTGTAACTTAACATGTCCTGTGTGTCATGATTGTCAGCCGGCAGTAGCTAAAGTGTTGTCATTATATTGTATAATGACATGCATGTCGACTTGTGATTCTTTGTAAATTCATTACTAGTTGTAGTAGTTGGAGGACAGAGATCAAGTTTGAGGGTTTGGCGTCCTGGCGTGACGGACAAGATGGAGATCCGCCTTCGTCATCGGAGTAGGAGACGGCCATGGAAGGACGCCCATGAAGGAGCCATACTATTTCACATATTTATGTTTATATGTGATTAGTATTGCTTTTTGTTTCTATGCATGTTATAATGGTAGAAAGATCCCTCATTAATATCAAGTATATTGCCATTCCGGATGTTGCACCTTCGCACGTCAAGTATGTCTAGTGGTGGGCTCATAAAATTGAGGTGCTACTAGGTGCCCTTGAACTGGAGGGTTCGTGTCGGACACACACATGCACTGCATCAGGTTAACTTGACAAGGCTATCAAAACAATTTTGGGCCTTGTGGCAGAGAAGGTTGGGAGCCGAGGTATGAGATACCTACCCAATCGATAGGAGTCGTATAGAGATATGATTAGCAAGGAGTTGCTTACCTAATAAGCAAGTTGTCTAGCAGTGATGCTAAAGCTCACTAGTCGCTCGCACTAGACGGGTCCTGAATCACTCGGAGTTTGCGGAGGGATGCTGACTTTAGTGGGAGTAGTTCTGTTTAAGGCTTGAATTACTCTACATAAACACATTACTTAGTGATTGCATATTTTATGTTGTAGATCAATGGCACCACCTGCTCAAAACTTTGCATTGAAATCAATCCTGGAAAAGGATAAACTGAATGGAACAAACTTTACCACCTGGTATAGAAATCTGAGAATTGTCCTCAAGCACGATAAAAAGGAACATGTTCTATAGAATCCACTTCCAGAGGCACCTGCCGATAATGCTAATGCCACAACCAAGAATGCCTACTAGAAACTCATTGATGAATCGAACAAGATCAGTTGCCTCATGCTGGCTTGTATGGAGCCCGATTTGCAACAACATTTCAAACACATTCAGCTTTCGATATGATCGAGGGTCTCAAGAGCATGTTTCAGGTGCAGGCTAGGACCGAAAGGTTCAATGTCTAGCAATCCTTGATCGATTGTAAGCTGAAGGAAGGTGATCCACTGAGCCCACATGTGATCAAACTGATCGGATACGTGCAAGCTTTGGATCGGTTGGGTTTCCCGCTCTTGGATAAGCTGGCGGCTGATGCAGTTCTGGGTTCTCTTCCAGCTAGCTATGGGACGTTCATCTCGAACTATCATATGCACAACATGGATAAGAAGCTCACTGAATTCCATGGGATGCTCAAGGTGGCAGAGAAGGATATTAAGAAAGGCACACATCAAGTGTTGATGGTGCAAAACTCGGCCAAGTTCAAGAAGACTTGGTCCCAGAAAAAAGGAAAGGCAAAGGACACGGAGAAGGCTGTCTCTGCTGCTGTGCCAATGCCCGTACCAAACTCAAAGACCATTTTCTTTCACTGCAAGGAAGTTGGTCACTGGAAGAGGAACTGTAGCAACTGGCTTGCTGAGCACGGCAAGAAGGCTGGAGATGCTTCTTTAGGCAAAGGTGCACTTGTTACATATGTCATAGACATTTACCTTACTGGCATACTTAGTAGCTCTTGGGTATTTGATACCGGATCGGTTGTTCATATTGGCAACTCGATGCAGGGGCTGGTAAGAACTAGGCATGTGGCACAAGGGGAGGTTGACATCAGGGTCGGCAATAAAGCAAGAGTTGCTGCGTTGGAGGTCGGCACGATGTAGCTCAAGCTTCCTTCTGGATTTATTTTGGATTTGAATAATTGTTATTACATTCCCACACTTAGTCGGAACATTATTTCTGCCTCATGCTTGATGAGTCAAGGTTATGAATTCAATATAAAGGACAATGGTTGTTCATTTCATTTGAATGGAATGTTCCATGGCTATGCACCCATTGTAGATGGGTTATTTATTTTGAATCTAGAAATGAAGGCAGACTATAATGTGAATGCAAGAGGCATAAGCCTAATGAGATATATCCGACATACTTCTGGCATTGCCGGCTTGGACACATTAGTCTGAAACGCATGAAGAAGCTCCATGATGATGGACTCCTAACTTCGTCCGACTTTGGATCGTTCGAGACATGCAAATCATGCTTGCCAGGCAATATGACTAAGTTTCCTTTTGCAAAGAGTTGCGAAAGGGCGTCTCAGCTGTTGGAGCTTTTACACAGTGATGTGTGTGGTCCAATGAGCACAACGGCCAGAGGTGGCTATCAGTACTTCGTGACTTTTACCGACGACTTGAGTAGATATGAATATATCTATTTGATGAGGCACAAGTCGGAAACTTTTGAAAAGTTCAAAGAGTTTCAGAATGAGGTTGAAAATCAGCTCGGTAAGACAATTAAACTTCTACGATCAGATCGTGGAGGTGAGTACATGAGCCGGGAGTTTGATAACCATCTGAAAAGCAGAGGTATAGTACCTTAGCTCACACCTCCGGGTATGCCGTAGAGAAACGGTGTGTTAGAACGGAGAAATCAAACCTTGTTGGACATGGTCTAGTCGATGATGAGCAAATCGGATTTACCCTTGTCATTCTGGGGATACACTCTAGAAACTGCAGCTTTCACACTTAATAGGGTACCATCAAAATCCGTTGAAAAGACACCACATGAGATGTGGACTGGGAAGACTCCTAGTTTGTCTTTTCTAAAGATTTGGGGTTGTGAAGCATTTGTCAAGCGACTCATGTCGGACAAGCTTACACCCAAGTCGGATAAAAGCATATTCGTGGGATATCCGAGGGAAACCTTGGGATACAACTTCTACAACCGAGAAGAGAACAAAGTGTTTGTTGCTCAGAACGGGGTTTTCCTAGAGAAAGAGTTTCTCAATCGGGAGGCCAATGGGAGAACGGTGCGACTCGAAGAAATTCGAGAGCCACTCGGGGACGACTCGGCTGGTGATGAGATTATACCAGAGTTGCTCAGGGAACCCGTAGTGGAGTCGGCACCGGAGCCACGGAGGTCGGAAAGATCGCGCAGAGTGCGCGATGTATTGTTGCTAGAAAGCGACGAGACGGCCACATATGCGGAAGTGATGGTGAGCCCAGATTTCGAGGCATGGCTCGAGGCCATAAGATCCGAGTTAGAGTCCATGGATGACAATCAAGTATGGGACTTGGTTGATCCGCCACCTGGCATAGTAGCCATTGGTTGTAAATGGGTCTTTAAGAAGAAAACCGATGAGGATGCAAATGTTCAGATTCACAAAGCTCGGCTTGTCGCTAAAGGTTATGGACAAGTTCAAGGAATTGACTACGACGAGACCTACTCGCCGGTAGAGATGCTAAAGTCGGTGAGGATCATACTAGCTATAGCTACATATTTCGATTATGAGCTATGGTAGATGGATCTCAAAACGGCTTTTCTTCATGGAAATCTAAAAGAGGATGTATACATGATACAACCCGAAGGTTTTGTTGATCCAACTAACACTGGTAAAATATGCAATCTCAAGAGATCCATTTATGGATTGAGGCAAGCAGCTCGGAGTTGGAACATTCGTTTTGATGAAGTCATCGTTGACCTTGGTTTCATCAAGAACAAAGAGGACTATTGTTTATACAAGAAGTCTAGTGGGAGCTCGGTAGTATCTTGATCTTGTATGTGGATGACATACTGCTGATCAGAAATGATGTTTCGATGCTAAACTCAGTCAAGGAATCATTGAATGGCAAGTTTTTGATGAAAGACCTTGGAGAGGCGGTGTACAGTTTAGGCATCAAGATCTATTGAGATAGATCGAGGAGGCTGCTCGGCTTGAGCCAGAGCACGTACATAGAAAAAGTGTTGAAGAGGTTCAACATGAGTGTGGCCAAGAAAGGGTTCTTGCCCGTCTCACATGGTATAAGGCTAAGCAAGAATCAGAGTCCTATGACTTCTGATGATAGAAACCGGATGAGTAGGATTCCATATGCCTCGGCAATTGGATCCATCATGTATGCCATGCTATGTACACGGCCTGATGTTGCCTATGCAATAAGCTTAACAAGCAGATACCAGGCCGACCCAGGTGAGAGTCACTAGGCAGCGGTGAAAACTATCTTGAAGTACCTGAAAAGGACTAAAGAGATGTTCCTAGTTTATGGAGGTGAGGAGGAACTCTGCGTAAAGGGTTATGCTGATGCTAGGTTCCAAACCGACAGGGATGATTGTCGATTGCAAACTGGATTCGGTATGTCATAAATGGAGGAGCAGTGAGCTGGACGAGTTCCAAGCAAGATACGGTGGCCGACTCCACAACAGAGGCTGAATACATTGCGGCTTGTGAAGCCGCAAAGGAAGGTGTTTGGATTCGTAAGTTCCTGGAAGATGTTGGCGTGTTCCCGGGCTGGTCAAAACTGCTGGACCTTTATTGCGATAATTCAGGTGCCATCACACAGGCCAAGGAGCCGAGACAACACCACAAGACCAGGCACATAAACCGAAAATATCACCTGATACGAAAGCTCATAGAGAAAGGTGATATAAATTTATGCAAAATTCATACGGATGCAAATGTCGCAGATTCGTTGACTAAGCCGCTTCCACAACCCAAGCATGAGGGGCACGTTAGAGCTATGTGCATTCGATGTCTATTTGATTGACTCTAGTGCAAGTGGGAGACTGTTGGAGATATGCCCTATAGGCAATCATTTATGATGATATTTCCTATGTGTTTATGAATAAAGATAGTCCTTGGACATTATCATTGATGTGTATTAACAAGTATGTGACTTGTTTGTGAGACTATGCATTGTATGATGACTGTCCTAAATGGTCCCTAGTTGAAAGGGCTGTGTGGACGTGCAGCCAGTTAGACTAGCATATGACACAATGGATGGTCCGGTCTCACTGACCATGTAGCATTGGATGCTAGCCGGATAATATGGACTCAGAAAGGTCTGGTCGGATTCAACGTAGTCTGATCCGAGTCGAGATAAGGTCTGAGTTGGACAGACCCAACTATGAGACACAGCGATAGGTCATCTGTGAGTCTCTAGTACAACATATGTTCTATGTCCTAAGACCTGAGCTAGCACATGTACTCGGGATGGTGACAGACTTGCTTTGGGTCGACCAAACGCTACTCCATGACTAGGAGGTTACAAAGGTAGGTTTCGGGCTTGTCCAGACCCATGATGCGAGACATGGTCGAGCAAGATGGGATTTGCCCCTCCTACCAGGAGAGATATACTCTAGGCCCCTCAGGTGATCCGACCTAGATAAGCATGGCCATGCGATGAGGATTATGAGATAATCCTAAGTGTTTGTCGAATTCACTGGAACGAGAAAGAGGTCGTGCTGCAACAAGGATGACCATGTCGCCTTTGTGCATGAAAACATATATCGTGTGGCAAAGGGAACAGAAATGTGAAGTACAGGTTTGCCTAACCAGCTTCATTAGACACTTGGAGCAGGTACGTCTTGCTAGAGGTTGTTGCCGACCGGTTAAGTCGGATGTGGTCTGACTCGTGACCAAGTGGACGAGAACCTAAAGGGTCGCGCGCTTAAGGGAAGGAACACGTGGGCTTTAGGATCCGTGCGAGGTCCAAGAGTTGAGCCCGCCCCGGATGCCTATATATAGCGGAGGTGCGGAACACCCATCCGGTTGATCGCTTTAGTGTCGTCATTAGGGCTTTGCATGTGTTGCAACTAGCCAACTCCACTCGCCGTTGCCGACTGTGCGATCGGACCTAGCAGTCCACCACACGGTGTTCCTCCTGCATGCACGGATACCGTTAGAGGCGGTGCACTTGCACTGCTCCGGCGAACCTGTACGCGGGATTCAGTGGACCGACTATTCGAGGGAGATCGGGCCGGCTTCTCGAGGGAGAACGGACGAGGAGGAGATGGACCATGCGGACGCGTTGCCACACCTCTACTTCCGCTGCACGGCACTACGCGTCTAGTGGTAACGATCTGTGATCCACCTCCATAGCATGTTCTTGGATGTTCTGCGCATAGGAAATTTTTTAATTCACATGCGATGCACCTACGGTAGAACCCAACACCACCAACCCCCCCCCCCCCCCGCTCAAGGTGTCTAGCGATATCGCTAATTATCCGGTGCTACTGCCTGGTACCAATCTTGGTGATTACGTGGGCGATGATGTACAATTTGAAACGGCTAAGGTAGTAGTACAAGACTTTAGATATGAGCACGGGAAGCCTCTCATCAAACCTGATCATCATCCTCAAACAACGATGATGTACAATTTGCATGAGTGGTACATGAAAACCTGCAGGGAGTCTGGAAAAGACAGTTTGTTTGTCAGAATTAAAAAAGAGCATGACTTCATTGGAGTCCACCTGTTGCCTGTTGAATTTGTGGAGTTATGGCAGTTATTCAATTAACAGGCCCTCGACAAACAACTCATGACTTGCTACTGTCCGTAATTATTACTTCTATAATTAAGTCTCTAGCCCAGCTTGTTCATTGCATGCATATATAATTATCCTCGCTATATTATTCAGATTGAAGATCGTCGAATGCAAAAAAGGACAAATCTATGACGTTTGGTTCATTAGCCCAAATACCGTAAATGAATGGTCAGTATGAAACATAGCCAAAGATACTGAGGACAACTTGCTACAATTGTTCCTTATACATCAAAACAAAAGGTAAATACTCTTTCTTTACAACTTCAAGTGAGTGTTACTGTCTTCTGCATATTCGGTTTCACTTACTCAAGGTTAAGTAATGTAATTGATGAGTTATGCTTGCGCAGCTACCACTTTATTCTGCTATCCATTAAGCTTGACAAGGCATTAGTAACTGTTTTAGGCTCGAGACGTAAAGATTCCTAGGATTATGCAGACATGACTGCAAAGCTCCAGAAGTAAGTTCAATCAATACCGGGACCATATCGGCAACTTTCGTTCATTTCCTGATATCAAGTAATCATTTTCTTTGCCTGGTAGGGTTTGGAAACAGTTCACCAGAAAGGTTCCCGGTCTAAACAAAGAGCTGCGATTTACACACCCCAAAGTAAGTAGTACTAGCTAGTTCCTCGCATCTCTAGCTAATTGATTCTAGTTTCATCAATACCATTATCATGCTGGCTTATCAGATTGATTGAACTCTATTCTCATAAATTGCTTGTACCAGACACCCGGAACTGTTTTATGTGGATACTACGTATGCGAGTTCATTCGCCACTCGACCTCTAAGCAGGGCTACTCTGACAAACAATTTGAAGTATGTAACTAATATTCACAATTTTATTTTATATATTACCATCAATTGTGTTGAGTTTCATTCATATATATGTATTGACCCCCTTCTTTAAATTAGATTTGAAAGATGCGGGATGAACTCCTACCACATGATCGCATACGAGCAATTCAAGAGGAACTGAAGGGATTCTTTCTTGACCACGTCATACCTGAAGACGGAGAATACCATGTGAAAATGCAAATGGATCTTAGGTAGATGATGTTAGGGATTGTAAAAGATGTTATATTGTACATATATAGTAGCGTCGGATAGATATACGAAAACTTGTTGTTCAACCAAGTACGAAGAAAGAGATGTCACTTCTCTCTATGTATGTTCATGGTGATCTTGTTTAATTATTAATGGTTTCCTTCATTTGCTTACTAGCTAGCGTCGAGTTCTATCTATATGTATAGTAGCTAGCATCAACCAAGTACGGAGAAAGAGAGGTCACTTCTCTCTATTAGCTTGGTAACACAACCTGAAACCCCTAAATTAACCCTCCAAAACCCCTAAACCCTATGTACAGTAGCTAGCGTCGACCAAGCATGGAGAAAGAGAGGTCACTTCTCTTTATTAGCTAGCTAACACAATATGAAACCTCTAAATTATAACCCTCCAAAACCCCTAACCCCCCCCCCCCCTCCCCCCTTCCAAAAAAAACCAGCGCCTACGAGCTGCTGACGCGTGGCTTTCTTTTGGTCCCGGTTAGTGTTACCAACCGAGACTAAAGGACCTCCTCCCTGGGCGCCCCGTAGCAGCCACGTGAAGCCTCTCTGGTCCCGGTTCGTAAGCAAACCGGGACTAAAGGTTTTGGGTATTAGTCTTGCTTGTTTTGTCCCGGTTCTAGAATCGAAACTAAAGGCCCTCTGCAACCGTGACTAGTACCCTGTTTTCTACTAGTGAATAGAGGAAAAAAAATCAATACTAAAAAATGTTTCCATAAATATCAATGAAGCGTGGATTTTTTGGCCTAGAGTAGGAAGAATGTTTTTTCATCATTAAACTTTACACGGATATGAATCATTTGACAATATTTGTCATAAAAAAGCTCACAATTATTTGAAATTGTTTACTATCTTTTTACATTTTACTATTCATCCGGGTGCACATGCATCGTGTCCGGGAGCGGAAACTCCACGTCCGTAATTAGCATGTTATTATGTCACTAAGATCTCGGTCTCTTTATTCGTGTGTAGATTTATTTTTAAAAACGTCAAAATGGATCATCCTGCGTTTATCCACAAAAACTGAGACAAATGGAGATTTCTTGCTTTCTACCTTTGCTAGTATACATTCGAAAGGAGGCCTACACCTGCGTGTGGATGTTCAAACGGTGGACCTCCATGGTCGACGTAGCCCCAGCTACAAACTTGCCAAGTTTATGTACTGCGACGAAATTTCTTCACGGGGTCCGAGGGAGCCAGTCCGCCAGATTTTTCCTCCTGGAGCGTCGCAGGCAGCGCAGGTAGCGGCAGCGTACGGACCTGCCCGGCCGGCTCACCGCTCCGTCGTTTCAGGCTTTTTAGCCCGGCGCCGCCCGAACCGAATCGACATGCATCATGCACATGCAAGCACACGCGGTCAAAAGGTTAAAACCCCTCACATCGACCTCCCCGGCCGGCCCCCGGCCGAGTCGTCATTTCGCCACCCGTCAGTGGACGACGATGGCCTGGCCGAACCTGAAATGCCTAGGCGGCGAGGCGAAGTAGCCCTCGTCGCGGAGCTGTCTGTCTAGGGCTCTTGGCATGCACCGCGGTCTACTTGCACAGCTAGCTCCGCGCGCGCTGTGCCGGCCACATCAACCGGCGGGCCAGACACGCGCACGGCCCGCTCTCCGGTCGCCCGGCAAGGCCACGATGTGCGAGCGGACCGAAAGCGCGCGGTGGCGCATTCCGGATCGGGAAATAATTCGCCTTTTTTCTAACCCGGACGGACGGGAAGGTGGCCTCGCACTGCTCATCCCATTCCCACGCATCATCGCATGCAGCCCAGCTCGACGGTGTTGTCACGTCGATCGTACAGCGTCGTGGCGAGGCGACGCAACAGTAGCGCGACATGGCCACGGGGGTGGGTGCCATGGCCATGGCCAAAGGCCAAAGCAAAGCAAGCTGGTAGTGTTGCTCCAACCTCCTGAGTCTGATGACCTGATCATCACACGAGACGCTGGGACCGGCTGGCAAGACCAGCAGCGGCTCTGGATCGATCACGGGGTTAATTTATGCGTGCTCTGCGTTGGCATGGCGAAACGGATATCGCAATTGAATACGTATCGGTCCGCGCGCTCACAGTCCGAGATCCAGGAAATGCGTAGGTGCGACACTCATAAATCCTGGAAGTTTTCGCAAGCCATCTGTGTTGGCATGTGCGTGCATTCATTGCTCCATCGTCGGGTCGGGCTCGGGCTCGGGCACACACAAACAAACACCGGAGAAAAGGATCGTCCTGAAATTCCAATGGCGTACCTCCACGTACATACACGGTGAACATAGTACATGCGCACGCAATGATGCAGCGGCGTACTCCACACCGGCGGTACGTTAGCGAATCTACGGACTCCCCATAAACGACATGGAGGCTGCTGCTGCAGCTTCGTCGTCTTCACGAGATAGCAGCAGGCAGAGCGCGTACGCTGCCGTCGACGATCGGTCGATTGCTCGTACATCCATCATGTCATGCGTACTCGCCGGTCGTATCATGCCCGTCGCATCGGTGCTCGATCAACCCAGATCGACCATGCATACATGATGGTATATGCATGGTGCCGAGTGAGATCGATCCTACCGCCGCGCAAACGACACCAAGATAAACACCATGCTAGAGATCCATCCATGGCGTTTTGGATCCAACAAGTACGTACCGCTGCCCGGCCCGGTCCGCGCCGGTAGGTCACGTGTGGGAAGAGGCTGCGCGCAACCGCCCAAAGCCGCTGCGCGTCTGCATCTCGAGCTCTACATATGACAAGAGCTCCCGTGCCATGGCAAAAAAGAGCAGACCGATTGCATGCAGCCATCGGTCCATGCGTACGCGTACCACGCTCGATTACGTACACGTACTACCACGGCTGCTGGGAACCAGATTCACCGTGCACCGCGCCTAGCAAAGGCCGTCCGTGTGCTGTGCTGTAAACGTTAGACAGGAGTCTACAGGTCGACAAGAGCGCATGTAGCCTAAACAGTACTCCATGGTCGCCGTTCTGTGCTGCCGCCGCCATGCGTCGCACTGGTCACCCGCATCTTAAGACGACTACCGACCAGTGCCTTTTGTCTTACGCTGCATGCACATCAGCACAAGGACGCAGGGTATCTTTACGCAGATATTTACCGCAGCCGGATGCAGCATGCTCGTACACGCACCTGTGTTCTTCCTCAGATCGCCAATAATTTCTCCCAAACTTTATCAGCTATGTTGGTTCCATGGATTCATCTTCATCACATGCAACTACGGATAATTGGTTGTACGTCTAGATGCTCCGGCTCCAGTTTCCACAGCGAAGATTGACCAGTCTCTACTTCATTGAAGAGCCCCTGATGATACTTCTCACTATAAGTAGTCCGAGGTTTGTGTTTTTCGACATCGTCTAGCTGGAACTGGGCGTTCTACATGCCATTTCCGTCGGGGGTTTTTGGAGCGGGGATTCGTTTCTGAGACCGCACCGATGGTGTCTTTTTGTCTAAATCGACGATTTTACGACTAGTGCTTCCACAAACTCTTTGGTTTGATCCGGATTGCTTTGCTACGACGCGTCGCCATATGTGTGTTTTTAATTTCTATAAGGGTATTTTTAAGGGTTTATGCTAGTTGAAAAAAGAGGTAATGTTATCAGTGGTGCTTAAATTTATTAACGATGTTCACTTTAATGCTTGAATTGAACTTGAAAAATACGTCGAACTGGTTTTAAAACTTGACACAAGCGTGCTGCGTGCACATACGGTGATAATCTCATTTATAGATGTATAATACGCTGATGTGGCACCGTATTTTGACCAACATGCACATGTGGCATGAGACCCACTTAGAACAGATGGCTTTCTTTATAAATGTTACTATGACAACGGCCCACTTAGAACTCACGACGTTGTCCTTGTAAGCACAATTAGCTAGCCTCTCCGCCTCCAAATTTTCTCATACTGAGAGGCCATAAAGACACTTTATCTACGTCTTCCTAGACGTGTTAGTTTTTTTTAGAAATTTGTAAAAACTCTGTCAACTATGACCACGGTAATAAAATTACATTTTAAATATAAGTGTGTTGTGATATTATATTGACAAATATCATAACTTATTTGTAAACTGATCAAGTATTTTCAAAAATATTCACACTTTTATTAATATTCACTTGTAATAACTTTCACTTGTGACACATATTCATAATTTCTACATAACTGAAATATAGTAAGATGTAAATATTTAATAAAAATAATTATTTTTATTATACGAAAAAATCTTAAACAACAAACTTAGGAATAAAAAAATGTGCATATAATTATTCAAATATTTTTATAATTAAAAATATATTTATAAATTGTGCTTTAATTTTTGTATGATATTCTAAACTACACAAATATTTTTATAACAAGAAATACAAGTGAGTTTGTATGATTTGTCCAAAAATAGTACATCAATACTATCTAAAATTACTTGAACATTATGCTAAATAAGTTGTATTTTTTATGTATAATATTTATAACGCACTAGTATTTGAACTATATATTTATTACTATCATTATAATTTACGTACTTATTACAAATTAAAAAAATAACATTGACCGCATTAATTCTAGCCCTTTGATACCACACAGGTATCCTTAAGAAACATACACGCGAGTTTGTTTGCATAGATACGATGTTACACATTTTGTATACCTAATCTTAACTGGAGGAGCGGCTAGCACAGCTTGTCCGTGATCCTCTAGAAGCTAGTTCGCAACCTAGGTACAACAAATTTTAACTGGGTTTTTCCCTTTGTGCTGTCATGTGGACCTGCTGGTCACAGAGACATATATAAAGCAACCTTCTGTTAGAAGTGTCTCCCACGTCACGTGTGCATGCTACTCAAAATACCATGTCACGTTAGCCATTATAGGTCATACATATAGAATTATCATTGTATTTGGACGCTTGTGCCAAGTTCTATAACCAGTTTGATGTATTTTTTAAAAGTAAACATCAATGACAAGTTTAAGCATCATCAGTGATATTAACTCTTGAAAAAACTAGCTGTTCTTGGTACTTGGCCTCATTTTAGTGTTGCAACAGGCAAAGAATCGTAGATCATTCTATTTTGTTACTACCAAATGTAAGAGCATCACCATTCACCACGATACTCAGGTGAAAAATACGGAGCAGAATATCCATTATGTGTATGTATCAATGTGTGCGTCTATGGATATCGATGGAATTCGACTGCTCGAAACGTACAGTGTTCAGACCCTGGCAAGCTGCTCTGGGACGAGGGCATGCATGCAAAATAACAGACCGATGCATGTAGGCTCCGGGCTGACAGTCGGGTGAATTGCATTGAACTCTCCTGCCAAATTAGGTCCATGATTCACGCTACATTTTTAAACCAGACATCTGCTCGTGAGGACTAGAGAACATCGCCATTTTGGTCCATTCATGTTAAGTTTTCACATGATTATTCGTGCTGGACTCCACACTCAAACACTGCAATGGCCAATGGTACCTGTTCCAGTACAAGGGTGGAAAGGTGGCTAGATGCTGAACGTTCTGTGTTCGTTTTGAGCATCAAGTTTTTCCAGGCATTTAAGGATTCAATTTCGTACGGGAATTTCAGTATTCTTGTGTATTTACTCGTGAAAGTGGTTTGTTTGTCTTTGGAGCAAATGCTACACTTTTATTTGAAAAAGTGAAAGACATTGTATTTTTTAGGCGAAAGAAATTGTGCACTCTAGAAACAAATTAAATCATCGTACTATACTACAGTAAATCCCTGCAAAAGCTATGTCCTGCTTACCACGAGACACAAGCAGCCTTCGCCTAGAGGGATCGATGAAGGGTGCCGGCCCATATTGGTGTTAGCGAGGATTTTTTGAAAACTTCAAAGGACCGGTTTGAGGAACCTTTCGCCTGGTTGGTTGAAGGTTATGCGCGGTTTTGTATGTCTTTCCCTTTAATTATTTTTATTGTTGATTTCCTTCCTATTGTTATCTTTGTGGGTTTTCTATTTTCTTTTTTTCTTTTTCTTTTTGGGTTTTTATCACTTTTGCCATCGGTTGTACTAGTAAGCATGACGTCTGTGCATGTCGGGGCGACAACCCCAGAAACGGTACCGGCTGAGTGTGCAAGGCATGTTGGAGCAATGGACGTCGGGGAGGCGGCCCCGAGAGCTTTGCAACTTCAACAACACGGAACTCGTGTCATGTGGGTTACAACTATAGTAAGCATGTGAAATGATTGTGACTTTTTTTTGTCAGTGATGGAAAAGCGGCTTGTTCAGGGGAGCAAGTCCCCTAGCTAGTGCGTGTTTGTGTGGTTGGCGTTTATCATGGCATTTGGCACACCGTCAAGAGTGAGCTTGGCCCTTTTTATTTTGGTTTTTTCCTGGTTTTCGTCATTAATTGGACAATCTTCTACTTAATTAATGAAACTGCCAAGCTTTTGCTTTGTGTTTGAATTTATCTAAACTCGTACTCTTTTATAGTCAACTAAAGTCCAGATATATCTAAAAATATATATCAGTAAAGAGGGCATGCTTAACACAAAGGATAACACCCATGTATGCTTTGAAAATTCAGATAAGATAAAATTGAATTAAGAAGCAAGATTTTACCATTGAATAAGCTGCTCCATTTGACATGCTCTAAAATGGATTAATGAAATAATGCATCACTCCTCTGCAACTTTCTAGATTTAGAGATACACACTGATTTTACAAAGTGAAAATATGTGATGAAAAAGAGAAATGTAGAGCAATGGAAGTACAACTAAGTTTTATGCCTGAATAAAGCATAAGCTACAAGAACATAAGGGCTAAAAACAGAAAATAGGATGGAAGTGCATATCACGATGGACTCGCACTCGAATTCTTACGACAGAGATATCAATTGAAATCTGATTCACCCAGAAATAGGAAATATATGGCTGCAATATATCAATGGGCTTGAATAATGCGCAACATATCAATATCAGCTATACAATACACAACCAATTTAACCAAAATTCTGAAATATGAGTGCTTGTAATAATAGCAAGATATCAACTATTAATCCAGCCCCACTTCTGAGCGAAAACAAATACATGAAGTATCTAGGTGAAATGTTCTAAATGATTAAATATACCTGGTTTAATATGCAGTTCGACGCATCTGTCTGTGAACGGATCAAACTTCGAAGACCACATCTGCATCGATTTCACAAGGCAAACACAATGAAATTATATCCATATGGAACTTGATTAGGCATATTCACAATGTAACCAGGCATGGTGCTTTATGTTCAGTATTCTTGCTGCCAGATCCCCTAGCAGTGTGCCTCCCTAGGGCGTTCAACGGTGTGCTGCCATAGTTCTGGAGGGCATTGGCTACGCGCTGTGTCTCACCGTCGCGTAGAGGAGGAGCGACAGCGGCTTCCGCGTCTTCGGCTGTGCGAGGAACGACAGCGGCGGCATCTGCGTCGCTGATCATGAGGAGGAACGACCGCAGGTGCATATGCATCCCTGACGCGAGGTCGAGGAACAGAGGCGAGGAGTCGAATGCCCCGCTAGAGAAATTCATCTTCACGGCCGAGCTTGCAGTGTCCCACGCCGCCGTCGCTCGCGGAAGGAGATGGACCCCGCCACCTCCAATGCAGGCCGAGCCCACTGTGTCTCGCGCTGCCCTCACTGCTCGACGGAGGAGAGGGACCCAGCCGCCGCCGATGTAGGTCAGGCCCGCAACATCGCGCGTCGCGTCACCGCTCGATGGAGGAGAGGGACACCATTCCTACATATATAAATCAAGAAAAAATATTTTGGATTTCTAAATTATCACCATTCCTGCAGAAAGACACGGACGAAGGGCATGTGCTCACGACAGGTTAGAAGATCTTCACTTGCGCTCCTCTGTTGGCGCTTGGTGGCCACCGCACGCCGCCGATGCCGGAACCCGCGACGGTCGCATGGATGCCAATTGGTCAAACCGTGTGAGAGCTACCAGCCGCCTACTTCGCGCATGCCGTCATCGCCTTGCTCCAGTGCGCATGGCAGGCCGATGATGCAGTGTACGTCAGCGACGGCTGTAGTGCTAACGGACCTCCGCCCGCTTCCCTAATCCACGTGCGCACATCCGCACATGTCCAATTGGGATAGATAAAGGAGATGAGATGTGACATAGGAATGGGTCAGGGAGAGATAGGAGACTGAGCGGCGGCACTCGATGGGAGAGGAGATGGTGCGAGGTCGACGGAGGAGGTGTGGCCAGTGAGGATCTGGTCGCGGAGCTCGCCGAGGCGCGCGGCGGCATCTACGCACGTGGTGGTGGAGATGACCTGACCGTTAGGACGCCTTGGCGCCAAACCCTCGTGCTTGATCAGGATGCTCATCGCCCGGAGCGTCTCCTCTCCCGCCGCCACTGGCGCCATCTCTCCCTTCCTCCACCGCTTGATGCTCCGTTCGTATCGGGGGTTGGCTCAGTTCGCTAGCGCCCATGGGGCAACATAGGAGGAGCGGTGGGCTGGCGTTTGCGAATTTTTTAGGAAAGAGACTGGATCGAAGGAGAGGGTTGAGATATGGGGGCGGGGCCGTGGAGCGCTAGCACGGATCGGCAGACCGTGGTCTGCTCGGCAGAACATCCGATCCCAGCCATTGATTTAGGTAGCAAACCTCATAATATGAATGGCAGAATATGTTTATATTAGTGAGATCGGAAGGTCCTCGTTTTCTTGTGTACGATTTGTTGTGTGGCTTTAGAAAAATTTATGTTTGCTCTTTTAACAGTAGGATAGATAACACTAATCAGTTTTGCCACCACTATTAAAAATATGCTAACTTGCGACCATCAATATTGGTCATTGAATGGTCGTTATTTTTCATTTGCGACCCTTTTGTAACCAAAAACTATTGGTCAAAAGCTGACCATCGTTAATTAAACTTAACGACCTTCTTTGTGATACGGTGGGAGAAGGTTACAACCAAAATAAAAGGTCATAGACTCTATGACCAATTGTTTTGGTCGCTGCTTGTCTGTCCAGGCCATGTCGGATCCAACGTGGCAAGCTGACGTGTCAAAATTGCGACCAATTGAATTGGTCGTTGATAAGAATCAGCCCGGTCCATTTCGGTGTCTATATGGCCAAGCCCATTAATTCGGCCCATTTAATGTATTTTTTATTGATTTTGGTCAGCCACATGGACCAAGCCCAACAATTTGTCCTTTTTCTATTGTAACATCCCAAAATTCCATTTTGGAATGTTATGAATATAGCTATGCATCTATCATCACCATTGCTTGAATTGTATGTGTTAGTTGAAATGCCTTTTCTAACTTTCAGAAAGTCCCCTTCTACTTTTTCCTATGTTGCTTCCCCTATTTGAAATTTTGGTTATATGTTCAAAATAAGAGAGGAGTAACATGACACTCCACACCAGGGTCAAATTGGTGAATTATTTGAACAAAAATGACCAGGGGTTATTTTGAAAATATTTGCAAAAAGGATCTAAAAACAATTAGGCAATTTCTGAAAATAATATTTTTTTTCAAAGTGTTCAAATGACAGAATAGAAATGTTCATTAAATAGCATTTATTATTCTGTTAATTTTGATATATAATACCCCTATATTTAGAGACGATTTGAATGCTTTAAATGTATTTGAATGTCTCTGGAAAATTATTAAAAAGAAATGGTAACGGCTTTTCGATTAAACGGGCCGGCCCACCTGTTTATTTCGCGCATTTACTACAGATCGGTCACCCGCCGCACCGTTACTTCTTTTCCCTCGCTGACATCGGGCCCCACCCATCCGACCGTTGCCCGAAACGGTCATCGTCCCCCCCCCCCCCGCGCTCGCCGGACCCGACGCCGGCCGTTTTCCCCCTCCCGGATCTCTCGCCCCTCTCCTCCCCCGCACTCCCCAGCGCCCTATATAAGCCGGCCACCCTCCGCTCCTCGTTTCCCCCCCCAAATCCCCCTCCTACCTACCCGGGACGCTGCCAAACGAGCTCGCCGGAGTCCCTGCAACCACCGGATCTTCCCCACCGTCGTGCCCGTCGCTCCACTCTTCCCCTCGCCCCTCCGACCTCACCATTCGACTCAGGACGTCCACCGCAACCGTCTGAACCCCTTCGCTGCCACCCTCGACCACCAGAGACCCCTCCGGCAACGTCCTCAACCACCGGCCGCCGCCACCATCGCCGGAGTCCACCTCCCCTCCGGTAAAAAAAAAATCTCTTCGGGCTCATCTCCACCCTTGGATCCAAAATCCACGACCCAGATTAGATCAATTTAACCCCCGAAACGTTTTCCTTTTCGGTCCGGTCGACCGCCCGCAACCATCCAACACACGCGCCCCCAACCAATAGGATCGTGCCACGTAGCCCCTGGCCGTCCGGTAGATTTTTTCCCTTTTCTGTTTTTGTTTTAGTTAACAGAGTGAATCCAAATTTTGTTTTAGCTATATCTTTTAACCTGTTTAGAGTTTTGAGTTGATTCTTTTTGCAATAGCTCACATTTTTCATGTAGTTTCACCCTGTACTTTTAAATTTCAAATTTGAACTATAAAATTTGAATTTAATCAAATTTGCTCAAAATCTTCAAATCTGAATAACTAGAGTTTGAAAATAGATTTTGATATGAATCTTTTTGCTACTGTTTGGTATTAGTTAGGACTACCTTCATGTTTAGTTTGAGGATTTTTAGGATGATTTTTAATAGTGTTTTAGCTATAAACAGAATCTGTATAGTATTATAATATAGTTTTATAAACTTAATTTTGATTAGTTTGATTTAGAATTTGGTTTTATTTGTTTATTAGGTTCTGTTAGTAAACATTTAGTGTTTTCACTTACTGTTAATAAAAATATAAATTTGCCTAGTTTAATTTCATTTAACATAGGAATCACAACTTCTTTTCAAATAGGCATAATTTGATTAAAACAACTAACTAGTAATAGTTTTGTTTTCAAATAAGTTTTGTATAATTAATTCTGTTTCCTAAGACAAATTTATTTGTAAGTTATTTTCTGTAAGAACATGTTTTGTTAACAAAATTATAAGTTTAGTTTTACATTCTTTTGTTAATATAACTATAGTTGATTCATATAGTGTTTATCAAAACTTGTATAAACTCTACTAAAGTTTTCCCAACAAACTTAAATTGATTATATTCTGTTTATTAATAAAATATGCTATGGTTTCTTTGCTGACAACAATTGTCTTGTCATTTCAAAATAGTTTTATTATGTCAGTAGTGTTTTCATCCCTCACCTTTTGGAAAACAAAACTTTGTGTGTTTTTCTTGCTAGAGACTTTTGTGCATTGTTTGCCTTGTTTGTTTAGTACTTCTTTGCTGAATGTTATGAGTACTTATTTTGGTTGTATGCTTATTTGAGTGCATTGTTTGTTTCGTTAGATTATCCGGAGTGCGAAGCTTGTTACTTAGAGTCACGCACGTGCGAAGATCATCAATCAGGCAAGTCACTTTGATCATGTTTTACCCCTGTTTTATATGCATTAGTTCTACCATCTCCCCAGTTGCATGCAAGATAGGTTAGTTGGAAACTTGGTTACATTGTAGTAGTATCATGTGGTAGATACCTCTCTCAACCCTCTTTGACAACATTGGCCCCGGGAAACGTTGTTTTACTTTTGCTATGCTAATAGTAGACGGGGTTGGTTGTGTGATTCATGGGAGTTGAGAGAGTTAATAATTTCAAGACCTACATAATGATCAAGATTTCAATACTCCAAGTTTTCAACATACCTCTGGGTGGATGATGGTTGAACGGCGCCCTGGAGAAACCAGTGGTTAGCCTAGGTGATGCTGGAGATGGCCAGTATTCACGCGGAAAGGTCCACCCAGGCACAAAGGGATGGATGGGTGCTTCAAGACCCAAGGCTTACCTGCACAGCCACAAGTCATTATGGGCTCTGGCTTGGTTGGATATCGTGGTGACTCTGGACAGGCGGTGCTACGAGAGGTAGAAGAACGGTAGGAAAGGATGGGCACCGTCAGAGTCGCAGGGAAACCCTTTGGAAGACCATGTTTTGGTCATCCGTTTCTCAAACACCCTGAAGTGCGAGAAATCAAACGGAGGCGACCAAATCTTGTGGGGAACGTGTGCAAAACTCTGCAGAGTACTTAAACCTAATCGATTAGCCGTGTCCACGGTTATGGACGACTTGAGCCAAAGGAATTGGAACTTCCGGAACTCTCAACACAAATAATATGATGATGTGGGTATTTAATAATTTTGGGTATGAGAATTGGTTGGTGGAACCATCTCATTAATCAACCAACTTAGTAATGTTTTGCTTAGCCCCTTTTCTTGATGTAGGAAAAATTGGCTTTACGCAAAACTTACCACCCCACCTGCCATATAAGCATATAGACTAGCTGATTATTTTCACACTTCTACTGTGACTTTGCCGGCATATTCCATATGCTGACCTACACGGCTGCAAAGTATCATGTTGCAGAGTACTTTTCCGACCAGGAGTGAGGACACGTTCTATGCTCAGTGAGATGCCCTTGGAGTCAGATGGACTCATCTACCTTCGACGCTTCCGCAAGATTTAGATATTTCTCATGAGTTGGCTTTTAGCCACTTTATTGTAATTTTTATTGTAATAAAGGACTCGATATGAGATTTCGATTAATATAATGCTGTGTGATTTCCCTTTGATATATACATGGATGTACCGTGTGTGTACCAGCATGATCTTGGGATGGTACGGAAACACCGGAGACTTGACCTTTCAGGTCGGGTCGCTACAGAAATGGTATCAGAGCACACGCTGACCGTAGGACGTAACCTCTAGGATTGGAAAGCCTTAGGATTGTTTCTCTTTGTCTTTAAATATCTTATACTCTCATCTATTCGTTTCTGACTCCTCTCCGATTATTTCAAAATTTATAGATGGCCACCTTCATCCCAGTGTTGATCACGGAGTTTTGCCAGCCTGACGCAACGATGCCCTTTGGTAAGGAGCTGATGAGGATCGTCAAGGACATAAGGATTGCTTTGCCGAGCATCACCGGGATTCCTATCATGTCATTTCCCCAAGATGGACGCTACAGGATCGAGGTGCATATTCCAGGGAAGACCTTTGGAAATCGGAAGGAACCCATAGATCTCAAGTTCGTGGCACCCAGTTGGATACTTGGAAGAGACATGGCCATTCATCGTGCCCTTGGACGTATTCAGGAGGAATACAGAGGTGGAACCATTTCACCAGGACTCAGCATGGTTTGCCGCAGAGATGCCCATGGCAACATCATCACCAATCCCACTGCAGACACCACTATCTCCTATATCCAGACCTTGGAGACTCACATCAGGACTCTGGAGCTTCGAGTTCGTGCTGACACGAAGACTATCAAGAATCTGACGAACCGCGAGCTGGACCTTGAAGCTGATCTGCGAGAGGCCAACTATGAACACGAGCATGAAGTGAAGGACTTCCTAGAGAGGATTGATGAGCAGAATGCACGCATTGCAACTCTGGAGGAGCAGCTAGACATGGGAGAAAACCTTCACCCCGAAGGAGACATGGCACCCTTCATCAGCGACGATGAAGACTATGAGGAAAGCACCACCGGAGGACCTACGACTATGCACTTTTGAGGAGAACATTAGTTATGCCCTCCAATGTATCTTTTATTCGTTAAAGCGTAGGTCGATGTTTAGTTTGTCTGAGATTTGTATCTCGAGGTTTGACATTGATTGAATAACTGAATGAGTGTTTGGTGTGATATGTTTGTTGCATTGCATATGGGTAGTGAATTTCTTTTAGACCCTTGTTCTATTCTAATTCTCATCCCTCTGAAAACAGCAAGATGCCTCCACGACGTGAGACCGATTTCACTTTTCCCCCGGAACTCACTCAACTCCTTCAGCAGCAGAATGCACTGATGCAACTATTGATTCAGAATCAGACCAACAACCAGAACAACAACAACAACCACCATCCACCCCAGACTGACAATCTCACCCGTTTTCTGAGGTTGAACCCTCCAACTTTCTCCAGCAGCACTGAGCCCATTGTGGCAGATGACTGGCTCCGCAAGATGGAGAGAGAACTTGTCACCGCTGGATGCACTGACGCTGAGAAAGTGCGATTTGCCGCACATCAACTGGAAGGACCAGCAGCATCATGGTGGGAGAATTACACCACCACATATCCTATTGCAGATGTGACTTGGGAGCAGTTCAAGCTTGCTTTCCGCACCGCTCATGTTTCAGCTGGAGCCATGAGTCTAAAGAAGCGCGAGTTTCGCAACTTGCGCCAGGGTAATCGCTCAGTGGCCCAATATGTGGACGACTTCAACACATTGTCACGTTATGCCCCAGGAGATGTGGCCGATGATGCGGCCAAGCAAGAAAAGTTTCTGGAAGGACTCAATGATGAGTTGAGCATACAGCTGGTAGTGGCTAATTTCAACAACTACCAAGAGCTGGTGGATAAGGCACTTATTCTGGAAGGTAAACAACAGCAGATTGAGAACCGCAAGCGGAAGTACACTCAGGGGAAGTTCAACTCTGGAGCTCATCAGAAGCCTCGTTACTCCCCGTACTCCGGGAATACCGGATCAGGAAACAGTAAGTTTGGAAAGCACACTCATACTGTGCATAACCATGGAGGCCACAATCATGGAGGAAATGGGAACAACCGTTCCAACCATGGTAACTTCAAGAGTGACAATGGGAATGGGAACAACAACCAGCACCGTCAAGTTCCTGCTCAGAAGGATCTGAGTCACATTACCTGTTTCAAGTGCCAGAAGACAGGGCACTATGCTACTGAGTGTCCCCAGAGCAAGCAAGGCAATGGAAACAATGGCAACTCCGCAGCCAAGAAGCCCAATCCGTTTCCCCGTGCTCAAGTGAATCACATCGACGTGGAAGAAGTCTATGATCAGCCCGAGACTGTGGTTGGTAAGTTTTTATTGCATTCACGTCCTGTTACAGTACTTTTTGATTCGGGTGCAACTCATTCATTCATATCAAGGGTAGTTGTGGATAAGTATGGTTTGCCCACCAAAACCCTTAGTCAGCCCATTAAGGTTAGTTCTCCAGGAGGTATGATGATGGCAGGGATAGGATGCCATGCCTTGAAACTCAATATAGGGAACCATGTTTTTCCCACCGACCTCATCGTCTTAGAGTCACAAGGATTGGATGTAATCCTAGGCATGGATTGGATGACCAAGTATGAAGGAAATCTTGATTGCCCTAGCAAGTCTGTTTCACTCACCACCCCGGAGAACAAGAGGATTAAGTATGTATCCCAACGCACACCTATGAGTGCTAGGTTAAATTCTCTCACAGGAGTTGTTTAGGAGGAAGTACCTGTGGTAAAAGATTTTCCAGATGTATTTCCGGAAGAATTACCAGGAATGCCACCAGATAGGGAAATTGAGTTCTTAATAGAGCTACAGCCAGGGACAGCTCCAATTTCCAAGAGACCCTATCGGATGCCCGCAAATGATCTGTTGGAAATCAAGAAGCAAATTAAGGAGTTATTGGACAAGGGGTATATTCGCCCAAGTTCTTCACCTTGGGGAGCCCCAGTACTTTTAGTGGAGAAGAAGGATAAATCTTTGAGAATGGTAGTGGACTATCGTGCCTTGAACGAGGTGACTATCAAGAACAAGTACCCTCTACCGATGATTAATGATTTGTTTGATCAGCTCGTAGGAGCCAAAGTATTCTCCAAGATCGATCTTCGATCAGGGTATCACCAGTTGAAAATTCGTGAACAGGATATACCCAAAACAGCTTTCACCACGAGGTATGGCTTGTATGAGTATACGGTCATGTCTTTTGGATTGACTAATGCTCCTGCCTACTTCATGAATTTGATGAACAAAGTATTCATGGAATACCTAGACAAGTTTGTTGTGGTGTTCATCGATGACATTCTGATATTCTCCAAGAACGAGGAAGAGCATAAGGAACATTTGCGTTTAGTTCTGGAGAAGCTAAGAGAGCATCAGTTATATGCCAAGTTCAGCAAATGTGAATTTTGGTTGACGGAAGTCGGATTCCTTGGACATGTTATTTCCGGAGAAGGAATAGCCGTAGACCCCGCTAAGGTTGAAGCCGTCACCGAGTGGAAGTCACCCACCTCAGTTAAGGAGATCCGCAGTTTCCTTGGACTTGCCGGATATTACCGGAGATTCATTGAGAATTTCTCCAAGGTTGCCAAGCCCATGACAGAGTTGTTGAAGAAAGAATCCAAGTATGTTTGGACTGTGGAATGTGAAGCCAGTTTCCAGGAGTTGAAGGAACGTTTGGTCACAGCCCCAGTGTTGATCTTGCCCGATATTCGGAAGGATTTCCAGGTTTATTGTGATGCTTCACGTCAAGGACTTGGAGGAGTACTTATGCAGGATGGAAAAGTTGTAGCCTATGCTTCCAGACAACTACGACCTCATGAGTTAAATTATGCCACGCATGATTTGGAACTAGCAGCCGTAGTGCACGCACTCAAGACTTGGAGACATTTCCTTATCGGAAATAGTTGTGATGTTTACACCGACCATAAGAGCCTAAAGTATATCTTCACGCAGAAAGAGTTGAACCTCAGACAGAGACGATGGTTAGAGTTAATCAAGGACTATGACATGAGATTACACTACCATCCAGGTAAGGCTAATGTTGTAGCCGATGCTTTGAGTCGGAAAACTTATGTGAACACACTCACAGCTGGAGGATTACCTCAAGAGTTAGTCGATGATCTCAGAGAGCTCAAACTAGAGATAGTTCCAAGGGGATATGTTGGTACACTGGAAATTCAGTCCACCTTGACCGAAAGAATTCGAGAAGCCCAGAAATCGGACAAGGAGATAGCTGAGATTAAACAGAGAATGAAAGATGGTAAAGCTAAAGGTTTTCGTGAGGATGAACACGGAACTTTGTGGTTTGAGAACCGAATCTATGTGCCCAATGAACCAGAGCTCAGGAAGTTGATACTTCAGGAAGCCCACGATTCACCTTACTCGATACACCCAGGCAACACCAAGATGTATCTGGATTTAAAGGAAAGTTATTGGTGGACAGGTATGAAGAAAGATATTGCAGAGCATGTTGCGATATGTGATGTTTGTCAGCGAGTAAAGGCAGAACATCAGAAACCAGCAGGGTTACTCCAACCTTTGCCGATACCCGAGTGGAAATGGGAAAAGCTTGGTATGGACTTCATCACAGGATTACCCAGGACCCATTCAGGTTATGATTCCATCTGGGTAGTGGTTGATCGCTTGACCAAGGTAGCACATTTCATTCCAGTGAAAACCACCTATACCAGTGCTAAGCTAGCCAAGATATATATGACCAGGATCGTATGTCTGCATGGAGTTCCGAGGAGTATCGTGTCAGATAGAGGAACACAATTTACCTCAAAGTTTTGGCATCAGTTACATGAAACTTTGGGTACAAGGCTAGAGTTTAGTACAGCTTTTCATCCGCAGACAGATGGACAGACTGAGAGAGTCAACCAGATTCTGGAAGACATGTTGAGAGCTTGTGCGCTAGATTATGGATCTAGTTGGGATGATAACTTGCCTTACGCAGAATTCTCATACAACAACAGTTATCAGACCAGTCTAAAGATGGCTCCTTTCGAAGCTCTATACGGAAGGAGGTGCAGAACACCACTGACGTGGGATGGTGTTGGAGACCGACAACTTTTTGGTCCCGACCTTATCCGAGATTCTGAAGAGAAAGTCAAGTTGATTCGTGACAGACTCAAGATAGCTCAATCTCGACAGAAGAGTTATGCTGACAGCAAACGTAAAGAAGTGACGTATGAAGTGGGAGACCGAGCATATCTTCGTGTATCCCCGCTTCGAGGAACCAAGAGATTTGGTGTTAAAGGAAAATTAGCACCCAGATTTATAGGCCCCTACAAAATTCTTGAACGCAGAGGCGAAGTTGCATACAAACTGGAATTGCCAGAAGGATTATCCGAAGTTCATAATGTGTTCCATGTTTCCCAGCTGAAGAAATGTCATGCTGAGATGGTTGACATCCCTTTGCGAGACACCGTGCCCCTAGAGGCCATACAGCTTGAAAGTGATCTGACTTATGAGGAGAAGCCTGTCAGAATCCTCGAGACTGCCAACAGAGTTACCCGCAGCAAGATCATCAAGTTCTGCAAAGTTTTGTGGAGTCACCATACTGAGGAAGAAGCCACCTGGGAACGCGAAGAAGATCTTCGTAGAGACCATCCGCACCTATTTTCTAGCCAACCCGAATCTCGAGGGCGAGATTCATCTTAAGGTGGGTAGGTTTGTAACATCCCAAAATTCCATTTTGGAATGTTATGAATATAGCTATGCATATATCATCACCATTGCTTGAATTGTATGTGTTAGTTGAAATGCCTTTTCTAACTTTCAGAAAGTCCCCTTCTACTTTTTCCTATGTTGCTTCCCCTATTTGAAATTTTGGTTATATGTTCAAAATAAGAGAGGAGTAACATGACACTCCACACCAGGGTCAAATTGGTGAATTATTTGAACAAAAATGACCAGGGGTTATTTTGAAAATATTTGCAAAAAGGATCTAAAAACAATTAGGCAATTTCTGAAAATAATATTTTTTTTCAAAGTGTTCAAATGACAGAATAGAAATGTTCATTAAATAGCATTTATTATTCTGTTAATTTTGATATATAATACCCCTATATTTAGAGACGATTTGAATGCTTTAAATGTATTTGAATGTCTCTGGAAAATTATTAAAAAGAAATGGTAACGGCTTTTCGATTAAACGGGCCGGCCCACCTGTTTATTTCGCGCATTTACTACAGATCGGTCACCCGCCGCGCCGTTACTTCTTTTCCCTCGCTGACATCGGGCCCCACCCATCCGACCGTTGCCCGAAACGGTCATCGTCCCCCCCCGCGCTCGCCGGACCCGACGCCGGCCGTTTTCCCCCTCCCGGATCTCTCGCCCCTCTCCTCCCCCGCACTCCCCAGCGCCCTATATAAGCCGGCCACCCTCCGCTCCTCGTTTCCCCCCCAAATCCCCCTCCTACCTAGCCGGGACGCTGCCAAACGAGCTCGCCGGAGTCCCTGCAACCACCGGATCTTCCCCACCGTCGTGCCCGTCGCTCCACTCTTCCCCTCGCCCCTCCGACCTCACCATTCGACTCAGGACGTCCACCGCAACCGTCTGAACCCCTTCGCTGCCACCCTCGACCACCAGAGACCCCTCCGGCAACGTCCTCAACCACCGGCCGCCGCCACCATCGCCGGAGTCCACCTCCCCTCCGGTAAAAAAAAAAAATCTCTTCGGGCTCATCTCCACCCTTGGATCCAAAATCCACGACCCAGATTAGATCAATTTAACCCCCGAAACGTTTTCCTTTTCGGTCCGGTCGACCGCCCGCAACCATCCAACACACGCGCCCCCAACCAATAGGATCGTGCCACGTAGCCCCTGGCCGTCCGGTAGTTGTTTTCCCTTTTCTGTTTTTGTTTTAGTTAACAGAGTGAATCCAAATTTTGTTTTAGCTATATCTTTTAACCTGTTTAGAGTTTTGAGTTGATTCTTTTTGCAATAGCTCACATTTTTCATGTAGTTTCACCCTGTACTTTTAAATTTCAAATTTGAACTATAAAATTTGAATTTAATCAAATTTGCTCAAAATCTTCAAATCTGAATAACTAGAGTTTGAAAATAGATTTTGATATGAATCTTTTTGCTACTGTTTGGTATTAGTTAGGACTACCTTCATGTTTAGTTTGAGGATTTTTAGGATGATTTTTAATAGTGTTTTAGCTATAAACAGAATCTGTATAGTATTATAATATAGTTTTATAAACTTAATTTTGATTAGTTTGATTTAGAATTTGGTTTTATTTGTTTATTAGGTTCTGTTAGTAAACATTTAGTGTTTTCACTTACTGTTAATAAAAATATAAATTTGCCTAGTTTAATTTCATTTAACATAGGAATCACAACTTCTTTTCAAATAGGCATAATTTGATTAAAACAACTAACTAGTAATAGTTTTGTTTTCAAATAAGTTTTGTATAATTAATTCTGTTTCCTAAGACAAATTTATTTGTAAGTTATTTTTTGTAAGAACATGTTTTGTTAACAAAATTATAAGTTTAGTTTTACATTCTTTTGTTAATATAACTATAGTTGATTCATATAGTGTTTATCAAAACTTGTATAAACTCTACTAAAGTTTTCCCAACAAACTTAAATTGATTATATTCTGTTTATTAATAAAATATGCTATGGTTTCTTTGCTGACAACAATTGTCTTGTCATTTCAAAATAGTTTTATTATGTCAGTAGTGTTTTCATCCCTCACCTTTTGGAAAACAAAACTTTGTGTGTTTTTCTTGCTAGAGACTTTTGTGCATTGTTTGCCTTGTTTGTTTAGTACTTCTTTGCTGAATGTTATGAGTACTTATTTTGGTTGTATGCTTATTTGAGTGCATTGTTTGTTTCGTTAGATTATCCGGAGTGCGAAGCTTGTTACTTAGAGTCACGCACGTGCGAAGATCATCAATCAGGCAAGTCACTTTGATCATGTTTTACCCCTGTTTTATATGCATTAGTTCTACCATCTCCCCAGTTGCATGCAAGATAGGTTAGTTGGAAACTTGGTTACATTGTAGTAGTATCATGTGGTAGATACCTCTCTCAACCCTCTTTGACAACATTGGCCCCGGGAAACGTTGTTTTACTTTTGCTATGCTAATAGTAGACGGGGTTGGTTGTGTGATTCATGGGAGTTGAGAGAGTTAATAATTTCAAGACCTACATAATGATCAAGATTTCAATACTCCAAGTTTTCAACATACCTCTGGGTGGATGATGGTTGAACGGCGCCCTGGAGAAACCAGTGGTTAGCCTAGGTGATGCTGGAGATGGCCAGTATTCACGCGGAAAGGTCCACCCAGGCACAAAGGGATGGATGGGTGCTTCAAGACCCAAGGCTTACCTGCACAGCCACAAGTCATTATGGGCTCTGGCTTGGTTGGATATCGTGGTGACTCTGGACAGGCGGTGCTACGAGAGGTAGAAGAACGGTAGGAAAGGATGGGCACCGTCAGAGTCGCAGGGAAACCCTTTGGAAGACCATGTTTTGGTCATCCGTTTCTCAAACACCCTGAAGTGCGAGAAATCAAACGGAGGCGACCAAATCTTGTGGGGAACGTGTGCAAAACTCTGCAGAGTACTTAAACCTAATCGATTAGCCGTGTCCACGGTTATGGACGACTTGAGCCAAAGGAATTGGAACTTCCGGAACTCTCAACACAAATAATATGATGATGTGGGTATTTAATAATTTTGGGTATGAGAATTGGTTGGTGGAACCATCTCATTAATCAACCAACTTAGTAATGTTTTGCTTAGCCCCTTTTCTTGATGTAGGAAAAATTGGCTTTACGCAAAACTTACCACCCCACCTGCCATATAAGCATATAGACTAGCTGATTATTTTCACACTTCTACTGTGACTTTGCCGGCATATTCCATATGCTGACCTACACGGCTGCAACGTATCATGTTGCAGAGTACTTTTCCGACCAGGAGTGAGGACACGTTCTATGCTCAGTGAGATGCCCTTGGAGTCAGATGGACTCATCTACCTTCGACGCTTCCGCAAGATTTAGATATTTCTCATGAGTTGGCTTTTAGCCACTTTATTGTAATTTTTATTGTAATAAAGGACTCGATATGAGATTTCGATTAATATAATGCTGTGTGATTTCCCTTTGATATATACATGGATGTACCGTGTGTGTACCAGCATGATCTTGGGATGGTACGGAAACACCGGAGACTTGACCTTTCAGGTCGGGTCGCTACATCTATTTTCTGGTCCACGGCCTTTTTGAAGACCATTCCATTAAGCCTACTTTTCTGGTTTTTCAGAAATGCACAATGTTCCGATCCACTATAGCTTGGGCCGCAACCTTTTTAGATCCCAAATATTATTTTGTCAAGTAGAACATTGGATCTTTTTCATTCACGGATTTCAATTTACACATTTGAACAACAAAAAAATCAATAAATCTCTCGATTAACTGATTAACTCCAGAAATCATCCAATCAAATACTCACAAGAGAAAATATACGTCTGCACCTCCAAGAAATGCACATACAATCAAAAACAGATACACAAGGGTGGCACGACCCTAGCTTGATTCCTACAAGGCGGCGGTGGTGGTATCTCCGATGTGCACGAGAAACGTTCAGGGCGTCCTCTTCCTCTTTTTCTTGTCCTTTAACTTGTCACCTGCGTTCTTGAGCTGCGAGAGGACCCAACATCGTTAAGCATAGTTGATCAGATCATATTGACACGAATCACAAATTTTGGCACCCAGTGTATACTATGTAAGTGTTGGCATATTTTTACTACCAAAACCATCACTACTATGCATGTATGCTTGGTTTCTAAGCTTCATCCATCTGGTTGGCACCATCACTACATATTGTTGCTACCGACCGAGACACACATGAGAGCAAGTACAATATATATCTCGCTAGATTCTACTATACACAAGTGTGCACATACACAACATGTTGCATGCATACACACTCATGCATGTATAAAGCTGCATCTCGATGCTTTTCATTGTTGATTGAGAGATTGTAATATTTTAATAATCCATTGCATGCGCCACACAGCTACTCCTACCTAGGTAGCTATACGTAGGTATACTAGCAGCCAGCCCAGAGGCGAGTTCATCAGCAATTCAACATACACTAGCTAGCCAGCAAGCTACTGCTATGTCCTATCCTAGCAGCAACAACAACAACTTTTGTTTGTCATGTGTGTAAAGAAATGCATGCACCAGTAAATATAAATGTATGCATACTGCCATTGGCCTGGACCACACTAGAAGAAAATGCTCACAGCGACCAGCAGATAGATCGACCTAGGTGTGCGCTTCTTTCCTCAGTCGCCAGTAATGGCATGCGCACCAAAAGGAAGAGAAGAGACCGAGCTCTAGGCTAGAGGGAGAGGACCACCACATGCAGAGTGAGAAAGGTACATGTATAGTTTCATGGGCCAACACTTACATAGTATACAGTTTCATGTCGAAGGATTGACAGGCCGGAAGATGGCAGGCCACCGAGGTACAGGTATTCCCTGCGCTTGGCGATGATGGCGGCGCCAGAGAAGCACCCTAAGGTGATGGCTGTTCCGACAAACCCTGTCACGAGGATGCTGGTCGCACAAGAGAAACATGCAAGTTATGTCAGCCAACATAAATAACAGGGATGAGAAACAAAGGCGAGCATTGAGCAGTAGCTAGAAGCAAAGCTCTACAAAAAACACCAGCAAAGCTGGTTGTCCATGTAATAAAACAATCAGTCATATACATTTTGTAGAACTATAGGTACACTAATTTAGAACCACCAAAAAAATGAAGGCCCAAAAAGTCCATGATGAGGCCCAAAGTTCAATAACAATAACCCAGACACACGATCCAAACCCCACCACGAAGGCCCAAGTACAAACTGTCAATATAGATAACATCCATTAAAGACTATAATGATAGCAGCCCATCCAAATAGCAGACAATGTAGGAAAAAGGAGGGTCTCACGAGAACAATAGACTAATCCAGAAGCATAATTTGGCACCTACACAACCTAACTAATAATGCTTGCAAGAACAACCAGACAATGATGGATAAGGACATATAATCAGCAGATATCCAATAATCCAATCACAGGCATTCACAAACAGTACGTGTCACACTCCCATGACATATGGTTTTGTTACCACAGGGTTTACTAATAAACTATTCTCAACAAGACAGGGACATTTGCAGCAACAACAAAAGCAAATTCGTGTTTACCCTGGGTCAAAGTCTATGGGGAGCTCAATCAGACGTCCAACCGAAGCCCCTTCCAGGAGGGCTCACATAGCTCTTTACGTTGTATCAAAATTAACACATATTTTAGATGACAGAAATAGAATCCTGAACACACCAGCAGTAATCGACTTCTGACTAGCAACGACAAACAGATTCAGACACAAGCAATTTTATAGCAGGATGAAAAATCTATGTGCAGAATTCATGAATGTAATTATAGTAGTAGCACAAAGGACCCTCACAGACATTTGTAATAGTACGCAAACTGACCTTGTGCATTGTACATCTAAGGTAAGGTAAATAGAGTTCTCACCATACAATGTATTCTAGTTATTAAACAAATATTCGCCAAGATAATCAGTACAGTGGTGAACCGAACACAGTGATAATCCAAATGTGATAATAATAAGCAGTAGGTACCTCCCTACTTTTGTGATATAAATCTTATATCAGACCAATTTTGTATAAAGTAACTTCAGATTGTGAATAGTTAGCTCGGCAAACATTTTCTAAACATCTTAATTATAAGTTCCACCACCTAAACACAATATGAAACCATTTCGTGTGCTCTCTGTCAAGCTGAATTTAGGTCTTTCCATGGTGGAGAAAGCATAGACTCACTGGCCTTGTGCCAAATCCCCCATGCCTTCCCGTGGCGGCCTTCACAACAATGACCTGCAAGCAAAACACATCAGAAACTAAGTCACACATGTACGCTACTAATCCACTGGCATGTAGTTGTGTCAAACCAACCACCCTAGAAATTGGGGTTCTAGGAACCAAGCAATTATGTTCATCAAGATACCATGGCAAGCAAGCATTAGATGGCCCAATTGAGCCAATCGACCATGAAATCCTAACTGTACATAGCAAGGCCACGAGCTGAGAGGCAAGTATTCGAGGTGAGGAACAAAAAATGAGAGGGAGAGGGTACCCAGAAGACCTCCATTGCAACATGGAGCGTGGGTTCTGTCCCAGCCGAGCGGTACCCAAGAGCAGCATCAGAGGGCGTGGCTACATGTCGGTGGAAGACGGCGGAGGCGTCCACCACGAGCACCTCCGTCACCTCACCTGGGCCTCGCGTCGAGATCTTCGAGCGCCGACACCTCACCTGCTCGATCTGGAGCGTTGAGATCTTGGAGCATCGAGGGAGATACGATGATGGGAGGTGGGAGAGGATGGGGCGGTGGCAGAGCATGGTGTCTCCTTAACACCTACAAGGAGAGGGTGGGGCGGATGGATCGTTGTTGCCTCCCCTGCAGGATCTAAAGGTCGGAGGGAACGTCGGTGCCTCCCCTGCTGGATCTGGAGGTGGGATGCACCATTTGAAAGGGGAAAGGGTGAGGGTAGGGAGGAGAGGGCGATGGCTAGGAGGAAGCAGACGGGATTGAGGTGGTGGGTGGCGGCGACGGCGATGTGGGAGACGAGGGAGGGGATGGTGGCTCAGGTGAGAAAGAACGAAAGAAAGGAGGTGGGGGCATGGATGGAAGATGTCTAGGAGGACTGAGCTAGGGTTTCGGCTCGGGTGGGTTGGTGGGGAGGCGAGGGGGTCCATTGGATCCTCCCAGACCCAATGGTGTTTCATGCATGATCTGTGTGGTTGTCCATGGACCAATCAGAATGCAGTACATCATCATACAACATTATGGCCATCTAAATTGGTCATTGTCTCAAACTATATCTAAATTGATCGTAATAGATTTAGAAATAAGATATAATGATCAATCATGTGTGAAGATTAATGGATTTCAAGCCAAATGATCAATCTTATGGGCACATTCATGGCATAGTTTGTTCAAATGACCTAATATTGTGCAAAATGGTGCATTTTGTAATGGCAAACAATGTTGTCTAAGATTGTTTTCATTTTTCTTTGGGAGAAAAATCCATTTTCCATTTTTTCGGAGCGCAAAATGAGTTTTTTTGTGAAGGACCTACCACATTTTTGTTGCAAAATTGGACCAAATCATTTTTATAAAATACTAGGGCATATTTAATGTACAATTGACCAAATGGTTGGGTGTCAAAAGTTTTTATCCACCTCTCATGAAAAAGACAAATTTCCGCCGATTTAGGTGGAAGCGGGTCAAATTTGAACTGAAGCTCCCTCATAGTTTGCTCTTTGTTTTTTCCAAAAATAATTTTTAGGTACACAAGTATCAATTTCATCATAGAAACACCAAAATTTTCACAAGATTCCACACCTAGATAAGGACGGTCATATAGGAAAACTTGACCACATTTTGAAACAAGCATAAGAAATTCAAAAATATGGAAAACCTTAGCATTGTGTCATTATATGTGACAAAATTACTAGGTAAAATAATAAACTTGTAATACGGCAATTATTTTTAAAAGGTGTTCTAAAAAATGAGCTATCATGTGTGAAGATTCATGGCTTTCAAGCCAAATGATAAATTTTATGGCCACATTCATGGCATAGTTTGCTCAAATGACCTCATATTGTGCACAAGGGTGCATCTTGGAATGTTAAACAATGTTGCCTAAGGAAGTTTTCATTTTCTTTGGACGAAAAATTTATTTTCCATTTTTTGAGTGCCCAAAATAAGTTTTTTTGTGATGGGTCTACCATATATTTGTTGCAAAACTGGACCAAATCATTTTTATAAAATATTAGGCCATATTTAATGTAGAATTGACCAAATGGTTGGGGGTAAAAAAAATTGATCCACCTCTTGTGAAAAAGACAAATTTCTGTCGATTCAGTTGGAACCGGGTCAAATTTGAACTACACTTGCCTCATAGTTTGCTCTTTATTTTATCCAAAAATAATTTCTAGGTACATAAGTATCTATTTAATCATATAAACACCAAAATGTTTGCAAGATTCAACCACTATCTAGGAACGGTCATGCCCGCTGTTTTGACCGCGTATTGAAACGAGCATGAAAAATTCAAAAAATTGGAAAACCTTTGCATTGTGTCATTGTATGTGACCAATTTAGCATAAAAATAATAAACTTATGATACGCAAATTACTTTTAAAAAGTGTTCCCACAAACGAGCTATCTTGTGTGAAGATTCATGGCTTTCAAGCCAAATGATCAATCTTCTGGCCACATTCATGGCATAGTTTGTTCAAATGATCTCATACTTTGCACAAGTTTACATCTTGTAATGGAAAACAATGTTGCCTAAGGAAGTTTTCATTTTCTTTGGACGAAAAATTCATTTTCCATTTTTTGAGTGCCCAAAATATGTTTTTTTGGTGATGGGTCTACCATATATTTGTTGCAAAATTGGACCAAATCATTTTTTATAAAATATTAGGCCATATTTAATGTACAATTGACTATATGGTTGGGGGTACAATGTTTTTGATCCACCTCTCGAGAAAAAGACAAATTTCTGCCGATTTAGTTGTAACCGGGTCAAATTTGAACTACAGCTGCCTCATAGTTTGGTCTTTATTTTCTCCAAAAATAATATCTAGGTACATAAGTATATATTTAATCATAGAAACACCAATTTTTTCCAAGATTCAACCACTAGCTAGGAACGGTCATGCCCGCCATTTTGACCGCGTTTTGAAACGGGCATGAAAAATTCAAAAAAATCAAAAAATTGGAAAACCTTCGCATTGTGTCAATGTATGTGGCCAAGTTACCAGAAAAAACAATAAACTTATGATACGGAAATTATTTTTAGAATGTGTTCCCAGAAACTAGTTATCATGTGTGAAGATTCATGGATTTTTTTTAAAAAGTAGCACCAAAAATACACCAAATTCGAATAAAGTATGCCCATTTTTAAAAAAATCAAATATAACACACCGTCGGCCACCATCAGGCCGAAGAGGGGCCCGTCGGCCACCACCAGGCCGAAGAACCACGTGTCGGCCAGTGGGAGGTCGATGGGCCCCTGGATAAGGCCGAGGAGTGTTCTCTTTCTCCTCTGACCACTCCTTTCACCCTCCCCGTCCTCCAGGCTGCCCCTCTCACTCCCGTTGCTCTCCGGTGCTTCCACCGCCGTGCCGATCTCTTCGCTCGACCACCCATTTTGTTATCCAACCCTTGTAAACTATAGATCAGGGCGCTCTCCACCGACCTACGGTATTTTTCTTGGCTTCCAACTCAATCGAATGTGAACTTTCAACTCGTTTGTGGATTTAGTTCTTATTGGTCATCGTCCGTCCGCAGGTAAATGGCTTGCCCATTTTGCCGAGCTCCAGGTGGCCCTTGTTCTGCCGTTGATTCTGGTGCATCTGTATTTACTGTTGTGCTGGATCGTCGATGTTCAAGGGGTGTTGTAATACTCTATATCTTGTTTATCTAACTGTGGCATATTTGAATGCCTTTGTTTATATGATTATGGTGTTTGCTTCCATTCTTGTTGTAGTATGTTCCGTGTAGTGTTAGATCACATCTTGCTTGTTAGATTGAGGAGTGCAGAGCTTTAGCTATTCAGAGAGGTGACACAGATATTGATCTTGCTCTTCACAACAGTGAGGGTACCTTATACCATGTTCTGTTTAGACATGGTAGGATGAGCAGTAAATTCCATGGTCCTTCGTGGGAGGAACTTGTGAATGATTATGGTCTCCGCCATCGTGACATGATGACTGTTATGCTTGAGCACTATGGAACTTATATTAGTGTCGATTTTCATCGGGATGGTGTTATGTTGTTTCCTTTACCCCGTGTTGGTAAGTTATTTGTTTGACTGCTTTTTAGTTTTGTTTCAGCTTATACGTACGGATGTTCTCCTCAGTTTGTGAAATCATTTTTTTGTAGCTCTTGAGGATCTGAGTGAAACTCAGAGGAAACTTGTTGACAACTATTTTTATAGTCGTGGTGTCACTTTGAATTATCATCAAATGCATGTCATGTCGCGGCAGCTCTTTGATGACAACTACATATTGTGTACTCGTTTTGTTCATAGGATGGATCGCATGAATGTTATTTCTCAACATATGGTAAACTTTGGTTTTGGGTATTGTTTATTTATTTGTTCTTTGTTGTATCCTAATGTTTTAAATTTGTAAGTTGAATATAATATAACTTGCTCATTTTGTCAGGTTATTCCTACCATGATTCTGAGGAGTTTGAAGGAATTTGTGTCAATTCCTAGGACTGGTTCTTTAACTCTTGAAATTACTTTGGATTCTGAAGATGATGATATATTTGTGAGCATTCCTTGTTCCTACTTCATTGGCTTTGGTGACAGAATGGTGTTGAAGAAGGAAGGTTTCGGTAATTTTCTGATGGCATCGTCTATTGAAGTCAACAGTTTGGTGCTCATAACCTTCAAACAGCATGAACATGAGCTAGCTATTGTTTTCACCCATCTGCCACAGTGATCGTATTGTCTCGCCCTACTACCCCCCTTTTTATTTTCCCGCCCTACTATCCCGCCATTTTATTTCCCGCCATACTCTGTCGCCACTGTTTTTCGTGCCATTCTCTCCTGCCGTTATCTTTCCCACCTTTCTTTCCCGTCATTCTCTCATGCCATTCTGTTTCCCGCCTTTCTCTCCTGCCACTTGCTTTCCCGCCTTTCTCTCCCGCCATCTTCTCTTGTGAACCTATATACCACATCCGCAGTAAGGTGGGTAAGCAGGCCCTTCCTTTCCCTTTTTATCCTGCCATCCTTTCACTCCCGCCATCCTTTCGTGGAGATGTCTCATCCTCAGTATCCTTTTGATCGTAGTTTTCACTCAGGTATGTCCGATCGTCTTCTCCGTCCAGCTGCCAATTTCAAGATGAATGATAGAGTAGTTCCATGGGAGGAACTCATTAGTAGTGACTTCATAATGAATGAGTTGGCTCACTCATTAGCTAGGAGTGGGTGGCCTCCCAGGAATTTTGAGGAGATACGGAAAGAACGTCTCAAGTTACATGGCATATGGCAAAAGAAACTGCACAAGGGTCAAGCTTACCTCGGGATTGCTGTGAATAATTCAGATTTATGGTCAGCAGATACTAAGAAGGAAGACGACCTCTTCATGCCGAGAACCAAGGTTAAGAGTTCTACATCGACGAAGGGGAAGAGTTTTGCATCGACGAAGGGGAAGAGTTTTGCATCGACGAAGGGGAAGAGTTCAACATCGACTAAGGGGAAGAGTTTTGCATCGACGGAGGACGAAGACGACATCTTCATGCCGAGTACCAAGGTCAAGACGACTGCATCGTCGAAGGGCAAGAGTTCTGCATCGACGGAGGATGATGATGATGGATTCATGTAGTACTGTTTTCTGTAGTGGTGTTTTCTATAGTGCTGTTTAATTAAGTTGTAACGTTTAATTCAATTGTATTGTTTAATTCAGTTGTAACGTTTAATTCAGTTGTAACATTTAATTCAGTTGTAATGTTAATTCATTTGGATGCATTTAGTTTGCAGTACTAGTGTTGTCTCTCTAAACCAAATGACCACTGAAATAGAATATGAATATGTCTCATACATGAATATGTCCAATACATAAAATAGACATATGTCTCATACATAAATAGATAGTCATGTCTGATACGTAGATAACCATATCACTGCTGGGGACGCGACGAATCTTGGGCTTCCTTGGACATGGACCGGAAGGCGATAAGCGCTGAGGCGGTGGACGAGTGTCACGATGACCATGACCATAGACCACCTCGTCTGTCGGTGTCTGTGTCTCCTGCGTTGATGGTGGTGGTGGAGTGGCAAGAACTGTCTCTGAGATATCATAGGTGCATGCACCACGATCATCGTCCTCGCCGTCGTCGGGTATGTACGAACCAGGACCAGTAAACACAGGTGACCGAACTGAAGTCATGAACGGTTGCGACTGGCTGCCGACTGCGGTAAAGTAAAACATGTAAATAATGATTTACGCGGCTACAATTTTTAAAAGAATGTACAAAGTTAAGTTACCTAGGTCCATATGATGAAGCCAAGAAGGGTCCCCGGGTTGTGAAGGAGGTGGCTGTTGGTAGAAATAGCCCCCGGGTTGTGAAGGAGGTGGCTGCTGGTAGAAATAGCCCCCGGGTTGTGAAGGAGGTGTCTCCTACCAGAAGGAGCCCCGGGTTGTGAAGGAGGTGCCTACTGCCAGGAAGAGATACCTGGTTGCGAAGGAGGTGTCTGCTGCCAGGAGGAGCTCTCTCGTTGTGAAGGTCGAGGTTCCAAACGCTGCAGAGAGGGGCGTGGCGGATGATGTGCTGCTCTAGTTTTATCAACATCCGAAGATCGTCTACATGTAACAGCTACGATGATCCCATGTATCTTTGCTTGAAGACTCTTCAACCTTGTTACTGCATCTCGCGGTGGGATATTTTCTCCTCTCTCAAAGCGGTCCACTAAAGCGGTAACCTCCTCTAGCGTCTGAGATGACAATTCACCCTGTACACAGAAAGTTAACCAACTGTACATGTTCAGGTTAAGGGAAAACAACATGTGAGAAAAACTGAGGACATACCGCGTGGTGTCTGGTTCCCACAACTGAGGCAGTTGGGAATAGATCACTGGCGAGAGGAACTAGGATATGATCTGGAGCAGATGATGGAACCAAGTATATCCTCGTGATCTGTCTGTAACGCTATAGATACAACCCGAACTTGTCCCAGTCAAAGGCACGAACTTCATCCCAGATATTTGTCGGGGCAGTAGTCCATTCGTCGAGGTAAGGCCTGATGTCACGAAACCAAGAATCCTGGGACTTGTTTCCTCCTACGCGACTATACCTGAGATTGAAATGCATGTTACATGATTAGCTATAAGCCGAATGCAGAGCTGAGAACCAAAGTAGTATTACTTACTTGTGCACGTGATCTGGTAAGTGTGAAATAACAGGAATGTCGGGATCTTGGCATAGACCGAACTATCTCATCACCCTATTAATAGCCATCCCCTCAACCGTCACGTCGAACACCAACTTGGCCTTGGTCATCAAATAATGCCGATCTCTAGTGCACAATCTAGAAATCCCACCTGGGTACCTTTCTGAAATAGACTTATGGGTGTATGGCTCCCATATAACTTGATCCTCGTGCAAACTATCAAATTGCGCCGTGAAGGAGGGGTAGCAGCCCCTCACCTGGCTAGGCACAAACTGTCTCTGTGCATGACAACAAACATTAGTACATAAAATTGAATAGCGAGAAATAAACATCAGTAATTCATATTGTTAGTAATTATGAAAATACCTCTCTCCATGCCCAAACAGATCCCATAGTAGGCAAGTCGCCGATAGAAGGAACGTAATGTCCAGCCATGTCCTCATTACCAAAAGGTTTGTCAATGCTGACGTAGGGTCGACCAATAGGGAATCTCTCATATGACCAAAGCTACAACAATAGTGGACATCCGACAAGACCAGCTTTTCTAGACTTCAACTGACAAGCTTTGCACAGGCCTCTATACGTAGCCGCTAACACAGCAGAACCAAAACTCCTCTGCGCAATGTTCTCTGGTACGTTAGCTATCTCTCGTGCAACACCGATGAGTCGTGCATCGACAGTGGTCATGTGGTTCTCCGTGAACATCCTCTTGCCGAACAACCACATAATATATGCCTCTAGGGACCGGTCAATCTGTGCCTCTAACAACTAAACAGTGGGATATCCTAAGGCGACAATCTGAAACGGGCTCAACCACCTGAAAAGAGGCCCATTACGATCGTTGTCTAGTGCCGTGGTAGTTGGCACCGCAGCCAGAAAACGGGCATGCATAGATGCTAGCCAACCTGTTTCTACCTCTAAAGATCCTATGG
This sequence comes from Hordeum marinum, assembly GCA_022496015.1. NCBI lineage: Eukaryota > Viridiplantae > Streptophyta > Magnoliopsida > Poales > Poaceae > Hordeum > Hordeum marinum. The sequence goes on from CM039675.1 coordinate 427,918,405, forward strand.
CAGCACCGGCCAGAGGTAATTCCAACAAGCAAGACACATCCTGTAAAGTAGGAGCCATCTCTCCCCAGGGAAAGTGAAACGTATGTGTCTCTGGTCTCCATCTATCTACTAAGAAGGTAAGGAGTGACCTATCGTAAGAGAAATGTGATACTTGCCTCTTGTGCAACTGCATTGGTTCACCTGCGTCATCCAAGTCCGGGTGATCAACCCACTCATCCAATGTACTCTCAACCAGTCGTGCCAAGGGTAGAAGTCCAACCCAATATAACCTACAAAATAAATAGAATGTACCTTACAATTAGCGTATATCAAAACGATGTCAAACATAGTAAGTGATTATACCGACACATACCTATCAACCCATGAAGGGTGTATCATCCAGTTAGACTTTGGGGTGCGAGGGATCTACAAGTCTAAGTTCGTGCTCGATTTCGTAAGTGCGCCTCAGTGCCCTCTATCGATATTACCATTAAGCAATGGATATGTAGCCATATCTGCAATTAGAACATAGTCCACACATATTACAAATAAAAACGTAGTCTCACATATTACACATTAAAACATAGTCCCACATATTACACATTAAAACATAGTGCACACATATTACAAATAAAAACATAGTGTGACATATTACAAATTAAAACATAGTCCCACACATTATGTAGCTTCTGAGTTATTCATTCCTCGTCCGCCCCTTCGGCCTCGACTGCCACGTCCACTACGACTTCCAGGACCTCCTTTTGCAACTGTTGTTGCAGTCGTCGATGTGGAAGCACGGTCATTCTTCAAGCCGGGGCAATATTTTATCCTATGTCCATAAGCCGCATAGAGCAAACATTGTCTGGTTTCTCCACCAGCTTCAGATTGTTCCATATCGTTTCGGATGCGCTTTACCTTACGCCTGCCCCTGCTAGTTCGCCGTAGTCCAGGATTCGGGATGTATACTCTGTCACCATCGTTTACCTTGTTGAAATTGCCAACGACTCTCAACCCTGTCATCTCACCTGTCCAGACATTGAGTACTGCCTCTTTTGAATAGTATGGAGACACGAAGGAGATAGCATCCAACTGAATCTGGCCACAGGCAGCCAACACATGTGAGCAAGGCAGGTGCAATAACTGCGGTTTGTTGCATGAACACTCACAAGTTGGATAAAATTCTGCTCCAATTTTAACCTCATGCGTCTTCACCTCATTTGCAGAACAAAAACCATCAGTAGGAAGCTGAATCTCATACCTCCTTTCCTGATTACCTATGAGTGTGACAGTGTGCTTTTTTGCTTTCTTTATCTTCTCAGCCATGTACTCCATAACCCGGCTACGATAAGGAGTGTTTTGATTATCTGCAATATGCTTCTTTGCTAACTCGTGTCTTTCTTTGAAATATCTCAAAGTGCCATGGAATACACCCTCCACAATAGCTGTCAGTGGCAATGCTCTATTCCCTCTGAGTACAAAGTTATAGATCTATGCAAGATTGGTTGTCATGTGGCCATACCTAGCTCCATGGGTTTCATGCAGCAAAGACCAATTCACTGGAGGCTCTTTCTCTATCCACTCAGAAAAATTCTTTATTGCCTTGCCCTTCTTTCTCTTCGTATTAGGAGGGTCAATTGCTGGCAAATCACAAAGACCAACTCGCTCCTCAAGCTCCGCGATGAGTGCTGTTAATTTAACCTGGTCTTTTTCCATTTTCTTCCTAGCAAGGACCTGCTTCTTAGTGAACTCATCTAGTTTTGACCAAATAAAATCGTATTTGCGCCGCTGATTCTGCTTGCATAACTTTTTGAACAAGTTCATCAACCGTTTGTTCTTGAACTGTGAGAAAAATTTGCACCCAGATGGCGCATGCACCACCCGCTTTGCAAGTCCTTCCGAGGTGTTAGCTCGTCAGCAGTTGGATTACTCAATGTCTTCACGGCCTTCAATATACCAGGATGTCTATCATGAATGAGACACGCATTTGTTCGGTCCTTCACGATCGCAATTTTAACTTGTCGGAAGAACCATACCCAGCTCGGAAAGTTCTCACATTCCACAAATGCCATGGCTAGTGGGATGATTTGGTTGTTCCCGTCCACACCAATAGCAGTTGGGATTTGCCCTTTGTACTGACCAGTCAGGAATGTACCATCCACAAACATCACAGGAGGACAATGCCGGAAAGCTTCGATGCACATACCGAAAGAGAAGAATACTCGTTTCAACACCTTGTAATCTGGTATACTATCCAACCTCGTGTGTTGTATGTTAATATAAGTGTCGGGATTCCTCTCCTTCAGTATGTCAAAGAGACGGACAACATTATCATATGAGTCGAAGAATGTCCCAAACCTTTCCTCCATAGCCTTCTACTTAGCCCTCCAAGCCTTCCCATATGGAATGTCATAATTCCATCTGACCTTCACTGCTGTCTGGATGTGTTTTGCTTCCATATCTTTCTTCTTCACTATCTCAGTATACATGAGTTGCGCTATGAGAGTTGAAGTAAGGTCTGGATGACGAACCAACATGTTTTTCCTCACACAATTATGCGGGACAACATTTGTGACTACCAGTGGATGTTATACTTTGGCACGTGGTCGTGCACCTTCGCATGACAACCTGATTCAACACACTTCATGGTATATTTTGTTGGACTAGATATGTGTGTCCGTAAAACCCTCTGCGTAGACATAGCCCACTTTATCACCGCATACTTCATTTTTTCTTTGTGTCAAACATAGCCCCGATCTGGACTTGGTTCAGATTATATTTCCATGGAGTCTCATGGCCATCATTGACAGTAATGCCGGCGGATATGTCCTGCTCCCATGCAGTAGGAATCAGTACCTCCTCCTCATCCTCGGAATTTTCAGAATCAAGATCCTCTGCAATCCCATCCTCATTCTCTTCCTCCATCACCCTCTGCATTTCATCGCCTTCCTCATCCCCATCAGCAACACCAAAGGCAGCTAATACTATCGACTGAATACTCTCCCCAGTAGCGTGACCACTAACATTATGTGCCACATAATCTGTCTCTTTCTTGGCTTGGCTAGCATTCACATCCGGTGCATGCGACCTGGATACATAAATCTTGTTAGCCACTTGACTACTCTGGCCTGGTTCATACCCCACGTTGGGTGGTACGATATTCTCCTCCTTCGCCACTGGTTGCACTAGGGCATACAGATGGATTCTTCGGTCTCTGGAACGACTTAATAGGGACAACCAATCACTAGTAGAAAACTGACCTTTAGTCCCGGTTCCAGAGGGCCTTTAGTCCCGGTTCTGGAACCGGAACTAAAGCCTCCACCCTTTAGTCCCGGTTGTGTTAAGAATCGGGACTAAAGGCCCTCCACGTGGCAGCTTTCTCGAGTGGGACCTTTAGTCCCGGTTGGTGTTACAAACCAGGACTAAAGGTATTTTTTAAAATAATTTTTTTAATTTTTTTTCAAATTTTTTTTTGATTTTCAAATCTGTGAATTGAATTATCTGACAATTTAATCTCTAATCACCCCTTCTCACTGCTTTTGAATTATTTGACAATTAATATCTAATCACCACTCATTCCAAATAATCTAACTTCCCAGCCGATCACCCATCCTCTCACTACTCTAACCCGAGCACGCTTAACTTTCGAGTTCTATCACCCTTTGTTTCCAAGTCTGCACTTGTTGTTTTCTTGACAATAATAAGCTATCAATCCTATTAACCCTCAGGTCTTGATGTCACATTATTTAATTTTTTGAATTCCAAAAAAATATTAAAATTAACAAAATAAGTAATAATAATATTGAATTTCTATGAAAATAGAATGAGTAATATTATTATTTTATTCATTTTTTTGCCATATATTCAATTCATATGCCATAATTAATATCTTTAAATCTCTAAATCGAAATTCAACAAATAATAGATCCATTATTATCAGAAAAATGTGAGGAATCCAAATATGACATCATTTATTTATTTTTAAATAAAATTATTTTTATTTATTTTTTGATTTTGTAGGAAAAAATCTTTTTTTGAAAATAACTTTTTTTACTTTTGGAATTTCGAGAATCTGAGAAAACTTCACCGGATAAACCCTGGTGAAATCGAGTCCCATTTTTTCTCTAGTTTTTTTTGATATATTAAACTTTTTTTTCGACGTCGTATGCAAAAGTATGGCCGTTTTACATTTTTATTTCATTTTTTTGCAGAAACGGTCAAAATTCATATTTCAAAATTTCTATACCAACTAGACACTAAAACCTAACTACATCTCAAAGGATTTTATTTTTTGAAGATTTTATCATTTTTGTTTATTTTTTGGAAAACTCAAAAAGGCGGTCCACCGGGGGGTAGAGTTTGAAAATTTCAGAACCCCTTTAGTCTAGGTTGGTGTCCATCCAATCATATCGTCTACTACATATGCTAGCATCGTCCCAGCCAGAGTCACAACTAAGGTTAACCAAGCCAGAGTTAACCCGTTTCTAACTTCATTTGCTATTTTTCATGCATTTAATGATTTTTTGAGCTAAATGACCCTGTAATTGAAAAGCACTACAAATGAACTCTGAAAAGGTTGAAACTTGGCATGGTATCATCATTTCACCCACAAAGCTTGTGCTAAAATGTTGAGAGGGTTACGGCAAAAACTGGATGCACTTCGTGTACAAACTGGACCATCTCCTTCGAAGTATCGAGGTTTCGAACGAAAGCGCATCTGTTACAAAGGCATTTCATATTTATTTATTTATTTCAACTCCAGACTTTTTGTGCATTCAATATGCACCATACTACAACATGTTAAAATCTATAGAAAGAACTAACTAAAAAAATAAAAAACAACAATTAAATGACTAAAACAACTATATAAGCAAAACAGTAATGTTTTAATTAAAATACCAATTTAAATTATTCTAAAAATAACCAAGTAAATCTTACTGTGACAACAATCTAACACGTGACTAGGATAAAAAAGAATTAAATTAAAAACTTTTTGTAAACTCAAGTTATTCACAATCTAGTGTTTGAAGCAAATTTGAACAAATTCAAATTTAAACCATCAAATTTGAAAACTAATGGCTCAAACGTAAATTAGACAAAATTTTGAATCTAATGCAAAAAAGAATCACTCAAAAATATCAAATATCCTAAAAGATATAAGCAATTTAAAACAGAAACTAAAAACAGAAAACAAATATAAAAACAGAAAAAAAAACTTTCAAGGACCCCTTTAGTTCCGGTTCGTGTCTCCAACCGGGACTAAAGGTCTAACCTTTAGTCCCGGTTGGAGATACCAACCGGGACTAAAGGTCCCATTTGAACCGGGACTGATGCCCTAGCCGCTCGAACCGGGACTAATGCTCACATTAGTCCCGGTTCGTAATGCAACCGGGACTAATGTGTACTTTGAGCTGTGACGAAAGCCCTGTTTTCTACTAGTGAATGTTGGCTCCTATCTATCGGAATCAAATCCCACTTGACATTTTTACACGATTTGGTCCACAATGCATGAATAATGACGGAACAAACTTCAGGATCCAGGCCAAAACTAGTAGTCAACCAGTGCTTCAACTGCCTAATGTCCAGTCTGTTTGGGTCTGAAAGTGTCATCTCGCCTTTTTTAAACTCATTAAGGTAAACCCCCAACTCATTACATCAAACATTACCAGGGCCGTAATACACAGTGAAATTTACGGATTCAGACATTTTCACCTGTCAGACATTGCCAGCTTCTCATTATTCGCAACGAACAAATCTACACTTAAATAAACGTACATTACAATATACCTACGTACACTAAAATGAACCTACACTAAAATGAACCTACACTAAAATAAACCTACACTAGAATAGCAAGCTTCCACTGAAAATGACTACACTAGCTAAACTAGATAAACCTACACTATTAACACATACACTAAACTTGCTACACTAATAAAACTAACCTAAACTAATTTTACGTACATTAAAAAACTAACATAAACTAACAGAAAAATGTATACCTTCGACGCGTGTGTGACCTTCTTCTTCCTCTCCACCTTCTTCTTCCTCACCACTCCACATTCTCACCATTCACACCTCCACCACCCCACCATGTCTCCTCCAAACGGACAACACAATACACCATTGCGAAAAATGAGGCCGTACAGCGGGGGAGAGGGACATGATCTATTGTTTCAATGGATTGAAACGAAAAATGGGTGGAGGATGAAGGAGATCAAGGGGGGGGGGATTTTTTGGTCAAACAAAACGAGGGAGAGAGGGGATGAGCGAGCAGGCAGGAGGAGGAAGAAGAGGAAGCCAGCGCCGGGCCTTATCCAGGGGCTCTTCAGCCTCCTAGTGGCCAACGGGCCCTTTTCGGCCTAGCATGGGCTGACAGCTGCTTCTTCGGCCTCCCTCAGGCCGATGGGCCCTCTTCGGCCAAAACAAAGATGACCGGTCCCCCGTCGGCCCATCAGAGGCCGACGAGGTGTTATTTTTGAATTTTTTTTAAAACGGGCCTACTTTATTTGAATTTGGTGTATTTTTGGTGCTAGTTTTGAAAAAAATCAGATTCATGGCTTTCAAGCCAAATGATCAATCTTCTGGCCACATTCATGCCATAGTTTGCTCAAATGATCTCATACTTTGCACAAGTTTACATCTTGGAATGGCAAACAATTTTGCCTAAGGAAGTTTTCATTTTCTTTGGACGAAAAATTAATTTTCCATTTTTCGAGTGCCCAAAATGAGTTTTTTTTGTGAAGGACCTACCATATATTTGTTGCAAAATGAGACCACATAATTTTTGTAAAATATTAGACCATATTTAATGTACAAATGAAAAAATGGTTGGTTGTGCAAAGATTTTATCCACCTCTCGTGAAAAAGACAAATTCCCGCCGATTCAGTAGGAAACATGTCAAATTTGAACTACAACTGCCTTATAGTTTGCTCTTTATTTTTTCAGAAAATCATTTCTAGTTACATAAGTATATATTTAATCATAAATACATGGTTTGGTGGTGATACGTCGAGGTTTGGACGGTGTACGAGGGCTCCAACTCCAGAGCGCGTAAACTCGCATGACTGCCACGTGGTCACCGCGTGACCATGGTGTTGCCATGTGTTCTTGGCGGCATAGACATATGTAGTGGGTTGGGCACTCCCCAGGTATCTGCTAGGAAGAAAATGACAACAATAGAATCTCAAGAGGAGACCGAACTATGCTCAAACATGAATCAACAACCAAGTGTTTGATTAGCGGTACGGGAAATGCACATGGCCACTGGGCGTGAGTTTTGGCTGGGGATGATCATCTACTAAGAAGACTGTCTTCACAAATTTTTAGCTCAAATGGAGGAGCGTAGATGGTACTTGCTTTGCAAAGTACCACACTGGACAGAAATAGGAATGTTGAAGCTGGGCTAAAAATAATGAATGGATTGAGCTAAAATTTGGTGGAGGATAGTTATTTGGGTATAGGAAAGCACTGTAGAAAATGGATACCATTTGGACATGCCAAAGTGCTACTTCCTTCACAATTCTCTTCTCTGGACAACAACTTAGGAAAATTAGTGAGAGAAACTGGATAAATTAAACGAGCTCAAATTTGGTGTAGGTTAGTTACATAGGTATGGTCATGCCCTCGTAAATTTTCAGAAATAATGAAGCAATATATAATATAGTTGCTTCACAAACTAAAAATATGACAAGAAAAAAGATTGAATGATGGGGTCACATCATTTCTTTAATAGAGCTCAAATTTTGTGAAGGGTGATTATTTGAGCATATGGAAGATTTGGAAAAATATAAGATCATTTGGATATAGCCTAGCTAGTACTTACTTCACAAAGCTTCTCTCTGGATAGAAACTTTGGAAATTTTCCGAGGAAGATTTACTAGGAAAATGGAGCTAAATATTATCATGTGGAAATGATTTGGGTATGGAAGAGTGCACAAAAAGTTTGAGGGTAATAGGAGGGGTCTAGATAGCACTTGCTTTGCAATGTGCCAATCTGGCCATAAAGTAGAAATTGAACCTAGGCTCACATAGTTGATTTGATTGAGCTGCGATTTGGAGGAGGGTGATAATTTGGGCATATGAAGTCACTTTATAAATTTCATGTCATTTGGATATATAAAAATGGTACTTCCTTCACAATTCTCTCCACTGAACAGAAAATTGGGAAAAATATTGAGGGAAACTGGTTAAATTAAATGAGCTAAAATTTGGTGGAGGGAGGTTCTATGGGCAGGGTCATGTCCTGGTAAATGTGCAGCAATAATAAAGCAATATAAAATATAGTTGCTTCACAAACTTGAAATATTACCAGAAACAAAGATTGGATAGTGAGCTCTCATGCATTGTTAGACGGGGCTAATTTTTTTTGGAGAGATATGATATGGGCACATAGAAGATGTGGAAAAAATTCAACTCATTAGGATATGCATAGGTAGTACTTCCTTCACAAATCTTCTAGCTCAACAAAAACTTTGGAAATTTCCGAGGAAAATTTACTGGGCAAATGGAGCTGAATTTTATCATGAGGCAATGATTTGGATAGGAAAGAGTGCCCAAAATTTTTGAGGGCAATCAAGAATATATAAATATCACTTCCTTCACAAAGTGTTGTACTGAACAGAATAGGAAATGAATATTGTTGAATTATTTTTGAACTAGGCAAGGAAGGTTTTTGACATATTTGACGAATATATAATCCAAAGAATTTATGAGAATTGTTTGGGAATTTTGGAAATAATAGAAATATAGGTTGCTTCACAACCTAGGGCAAAAATTGACACATGGACATGACACATAGGCAAAACTGATGAGGTGGCGCCTAGTCATTGCAACCCACCACAATTTACAAGGTTATGACCATCTATATTGGTCGTGATCAGCTAGAAATAAGGCAGCGGACCAGTGTTGTCTACTTCACGACCATTTCGTCTAAGGAAATTACGACCTTCCTAACCAAAAAGGTCGTTATAGTTGAGGGTTTGGAGACCTCCGAACAGCTTACGACCAATTGGTCTCAAATGGTTGTAGATTTAGGACCATTTCTTCCAGGGTCACTCACAGAAGGTCACAAGTTGACATATTTCTTGTAGTGCACTAAAAAATTTCACTAATCAAAAATGCCACTGTTCTGTTGGTAGATGACGAAAATACCCCTAACCCGGTTGTCAACTCCCCTTTCTCTCTGTTGATTTGTTGTCGGTCCATCTGTAAGGGACGAAAAGAGAATAAAAATTGACGTTGTGACGTTTTGAACTCAAGACCAAGGCCTCCACCAACATGCAGCTAACAGCTGAGCTATGGAAATGTTCTGGTCTAATAGGAGATATACGCCTTATATACCGATTACACCTAAGAAAAATAGATCTAATAATTATACTGAATCTAATCCACTACGTGATCTGTTCGTGGCAGTTTTCCAGCCGCGCCGTATACATCCCGAGCCGCCGCCTGCCCTGGCACCGCCGGTCACCGGGCTGCCCGCCTAGTTCTGGCGCGCCTCCACTCGCCGCGGCTGCGGTGCCTCCCGTCCAGTGCCGCCCTGCTAAGCGGGAAGCGTTAAGAAACGCAGTTGGTGTAGTCAAACATCTTCACGATCCAAATCGCCGAGCGTCCCGCGATCTCATCACGATCCGTCCCGCGATCCAATCACGATCCGTCCCGCGAACTCATCATGATCCATCCCGCGATCCAATCATGATCCGTCCTGCGAACTCATCACGATCCGTCTCGTGAACTCATCACGATCCGCCTCGCGATCTTGATCACTGTCCTTCCGATCTAGCGCCAAACAGACGGCACCTCCGCGTTCACACACGTACAGCTTGATGACGATCTCCGTCGTCTTGATCCATCAAGAGGGAGAGGAGAGGAAGAAGAGTTCTCTGGTAGCGTGACGGTGCTCCGGCGATGGTGGTGGAGCTATTCTGGCAGGGCTTCGCCTAAGCACTGCAGAAATCCGATCTAGAGGAGAAACTATGCACTAGAGGGTAGGGTTGCACGTGGCTGAAAAAATCATGTACCAAAACCCTAAAACCCTCTAGTATATATAGGAGGAGAGGAGGAGAGGAGGTAGCCTTGGCTTCCAAGCCAATCTGGTTCGGCCGAACTAGGAGGGAGGAGTCCTCCTCCTCCTCCACTCCTAGTAGGATTAGGACTCCTTCCTTATTTTCCCTTTTTTGCCTTTTTCCACCTTTTTCCTTTTGGGCTTTTCTTCCCAGCTGCATGGGCCTTGTGTGGGACTTACACCAGCCCACTAAGAGCTGGTATTCATCCTCCCATAGCCCATGTAGCCTCTTGGGTCGAAATACCCCTCCCGATGGTCTCCCGGTACACTACCGGCACTCTCGGTACACTACCGATGAGCCCGAAACTTTTCCGGCGACCAAAATAGGACTTCCTATATATCAATCTTTACCTCTAGACCATTCCTGAGCTCCTCGTGATGTCCGGGATCTCATCCGGGACTCCGAACAACCTTCAGTCACCACCATGCATAACTCTATACTACCGAAACGTCACCGAACCTTAAGTGTGCAAACCCTGCGGGTTCGAGAACTATGTAGACATGACCGAGACACCTCTACGGTCAATAACCAATAGCGGGACCTGGATGCCCATATTGGTTCCTACATATTCAACGAAGATCTTTATCGGTCGAACCTCTATGTCAAGGATTTAGTTAATCCCGTATGATGTTCCCTTTGTTCTTCGGTATGTTACTTGCCCGGGATTCGATCGTCGGTATCTCCATACCTAGTTCAACCTCGTTACCGGCAAGTCTCTTTACTCGTTCCGTAATACAAGATCCCGCAACTAACACTTAGTCACATTGCTTGCAAGGCTTATTGTGATGTTGTATTACCGAGTGGGCCCTGAGAGACCTCTCCGTCACATGGAGTAACAAATCCCAGTCTTGATCCATGCCAACTCAGCAGACACCCTCGGAGATACCTGTAGAGTACCTTTATATTTACCCAATTACGTTGCGACGTTTGATACACACAAGGCACTCCTCCGCTCTTAGTGAGTTGCATGATCTCATGGTCATAGGAACATATACTTGACATGCAGAAAACAGTAGCAATAAACTGACACGATCATATGCTACGTTTGTAGTTTGGGTCTTGTCCATCACACCATTCTCCTAATGATGTGATCCCGTTATCAAATGACATCTCATGTCCATGGCTATGAAACCTTAACCATGTTTGATCAACGAGCTAGTCTATTAGAGGCATACTAGGGACATGGTTTTGTCTATGTATCCACACATGCATCTAAGTCTCCGATCAATACAATTATAGCATGGATAATAAACGATTATCATGAACAAGTAAATATGATAATAACTAATTTATTATTGCCTCTAGGGCATATTTCCAACAGTATCCCACTTGCACTAGAGCCAATAATCTAGTTCACATCACCATGTGATACGCATTGTTATGAATCTAACACCCAATGAGTTCTGGGGCTCGATCATGCTATGCATGTGAGAGAGGTCTTATAGTCAACGGGTCTGCGACATTTAGATCCGAGTGTACATTGCAAATCTCTATGTCAAACCGTAAACACTGCTACCACACTCCACTTGGTACTATTCCAAATGGCTGCTCCACTATACGTATCCAGATTGCTACTATAAGTCATCCGGATTGGTGTTAAAGCTTGCATCGACGTAATTCTTTACGACGAACTCCTTATCACCTCCATAATCGAGAAACATCTCCTTAGTCTTTTAGTCACTAAGGATAATCTTGACCGCTGTCCAGTGATCCACTCCTGGATTACTTTTGTACCCCTTGACTGACTCATGGAAAGGCACACACCAGGTGCGGTACACAACATGGCATAATATAGAGCCTATGGCTAAGGCATAGGGGACGACGTTCATCCTTTCTCTTTCTTCTGTCGTTGTCAAGATTTGAGTCTCACTCAACTTCACACCTTACAAATCAAGCGAGAACTCTTTCTCTGACTGATCCATTTTGAACTCTTTCAAAATCTTGTCAAGGTATGTACTCATTGAAAGTCTCATCTAGCATCTTGATTTATCTCTATAGATCTTGATGTTCAACAATTAGGTAGCTTTATCCAGGTCTTCCTTTGAAAACTCTTTTCAAACAACCATTTATGATCTCCAGAAATTCTACATCATTTCCGAATAGCAATATGTCATCCACATATACTTATCAGAAACTCCATAGTGCTCCCACTCACTTTATTGCAAATACAAGTTTCTCATAAACTTTGTATAGATTTAAAAACTTTTATCACCTTATCAAAGTGTATATTCCAACTCCGAGATGCTTGCTTTAGTCCATAGAAGGATCACTGAAGTTTTGCTCACCTTTTAGCATCCTTAGGACTGACAAAACCTTCTGGTTGTATCTCATACAACCTTTCCTTAAGGAAGGAAACGATGTTTTGGCATCCATCTGCCAGATTTCATAATTGAAAAATGCAGCGACTGCTAACATAATTCCAATAGACTTTAGCATTGCTACGAGTGAGAAAGTCTCATCGTAGTCAACTCCTTGAACTTGCCGGAAACTTCTTTGCGACAAGTCGAGCTTTATAAATGGTGACATTCACCATCAGCGTCTGTCTTCATTTTAAAGATCCATTTGTACTCAACGACCTGCCGTCCAACAAGCAAGTCTACCAAAGTCTATACTTGGTTTTCATACATGGATCCTTTCTCGGATTTCATGGCCTTTAACCATTTGTCGGAATTCAGGCCCATCATCGGTTCTCCACAGCTCGTAGGTTCATCATTGTCCAACAACATGACCTCCAAGACAGGGTTGTCGTATCGCTCAGGAGCAGTACACGTCCTTGTCGACCTACGAGGTTTGATAGTAACTTGATCCGGAGCTTCATGATCATCATCATTAACTTCCTCTTCAACTAACGTAGGCTTCACAGAAACATCTTCATGCGCTACGCTACTCTCTGGTTGAACAAAGGTTCAACAACCTCATCAAGTTCTATCTTCCTCCCACTCAATTCTTTCGAGAGAAACTCTTTCTCGAGAAAGGACCCGGTTTTAGCAACAAACATTTTATGCTTGGATTTGAGATAGAAGGTTTACCCAACTGTCTTTAGGGTATTCTATGAAGATGCATTTGTCCGCTTTGGATTCGAGCTCATTAGGTGAAAACCCTTTTTCACATAACTGTTGCTACCCCAAACATTAAGAAATGATAGCTTAGGTTTATATTAAACCATAATTCACATGGTGTCATCTCAATGGATTTAGATGGTGCCCTATCTAAAGTGAATGTAGTTGTCTGTAATGCATAACCCCAAAACGATAGTGGTAAAAGGATAAGAGACATCATAATTCGCACCATATCCAATAGAGCACGACTATGACATTCGGACACACCATCACACTATGGTGTTCCAGGTGGCGTGAGTTGTGAAACAACTTTCACATTGTCTTAAGTTGTATACCAAACTCGTAACTCAGATATTCACCTCCATGATCATATCACGGACATTTTATCTTCTTGTCACGATGATCTTAAACTTCACTCTGAATTTGCTTGAACTTTTTCAAACGATTCAGACTTGCATTTCATTAAGTAAATATACACTATTATCTACTCAAATCATCAGTGAAGGTAAGAAAATAACAATATCCACCGCATGCTACAAGACTCATTGGATTGCATACATCAACATGTATCATTTCCAATAAATCACTTGCCCGCACAATCAAACCAGAAAACGGGGTCCTTAGTCATCTTGCCCAAGTGGCATGGTTCGCATGTCTCAACCGATTCGAAATCGAATGAGTCCAAAGATCCATCAGCATGGAGTATCTTCATGCGCTTTATACCAACATGACATTTAGCGGCAGTGCCACAAGTATGTGGTACTATCATTATTAACTTTGTATCTTTTGGCATCAATGTTATGAACATGTGTATTACTACAATCAAGATTCAACAAACCATTCTCACTGGGTGCATGACCATTGAAGGTATTATTCATGTAAACAGAATAACCATTATTCTTTAACTTAAATGAATAACCGTGTTGCAATAAACACGATCTAATCACGTTCATGCTCAACGCAAAACACCAAATAACATTTATTTAGGTTCGTCACAAATCCCGAAGGTAGAGAGAGCGTGCGATGTTGGTCACATCAACTATGGAAACATTTCCAACACACATCGTCACCTCACCCTTAGCTAGTGCTCCGTTTATTCCGTAGCTTTTATTTCGAGTTACTAACATTTAGCAACCGAACCGGTATCCAATACCCAGGTGCTACTAGGAGTACTAGCAAGGTACACATAAATAACACGTATATCAAATATACTTCTGTCGACGTTGCCAGCCTTCTTATCTACCAAGTATCTAGGGTTGTTCCGCTTCAGCGACCGCTCTCCTCATAATCGAAGCACTTAGTCTCGGGTTTGGGTTCAACTTTGGGTTGCTTCACTCGAGCAGCAACTGACTTGCTATCCATGAAGTTTTCCCTCCTTGCTCCTGCCCTTCTCGAAACTAGTGGTTTGACTAACCATCAACACTTGACGCTGCTTCTTGATTTCTACCTTCGCGGTGTCAAACATCGTGAACAACTCAGGGATCATTAATTCTATCCCTGGCATTTTATAGTTCATCACCAAGTTCTAGTAGCTTAGTGACAGTGACTTAGAGAACTATATCAATCACTATCTTATCTGGAAGATCAACTCCCACTCGATTCAAGCGATTGTAGCACCCAGACAATCTGAGCACAAGCTCAACGATTGAGCTATTCTCTTTCATATTACAGGCAAAGAATCTTGTTGGAGATCTCATATCTTGCAACACGGGCATGAGCCTGAGATCCTAATTTCAGCTCTTAGAACATATCATATGTTCTGTGAAATTCAAAACGTTTCGGAGCCTCAATTCTAAGCCGTAATGCATGACGCACTAAATTATCAAGTAGTTATCAGAACGTGCCTGTCAGATGTTCACAACATCTACAAACAACGCTAGACGGGTTGGCGCACCGAGCGGTGCATTAAGGACATAAGCCTTCTGTGCAGCAATGAGGACAATCCTCAGATCACGGAGCCAGTCCGCAATATTGCTACCATCATCTTTCAACTCTATTTCTCTAGGAACATATAAAAATTCAAGGGAGCTACAGCGTGAGCTAGTAATCTACAACACAGTTTGCAAAGACACTACTAACTATGTTCATGATAATGAGTTCAATTAATCATATTACTTAAGAACTCCCACTCAAATTGACATCCCTCCAGTCATTCGAGTGATACATGATCCAAATTCACCAACTCTAGTCCGATCATCATGTGAGTTGAGGTGGTTTCAATGGTGAACATCATCATGTTGATCATATCTACTATATGACTCAGGTTCGACCTTTCGGTCTCTTGTGTTCTGAGGCCATGTCTGTAGATGCTAGGCTCGTCAAGTTTAACTCGAGTGTTCTGCATGTGCAACACTGGCTTGCACCCGTTGTATGTGAACCTAGAGTCTATCACACCCGATCATCACGTGGTGTCTCAACACGACGAACTTTCGCAACGATGCACACTCAGGGAGAACACAATTCATCTTGAAATTTAAGTGAGGGATCACCTTATAATGCTACCGTCGTCCTAAGCAAAACAAGGTGCATAAAAGGATTAACATCACATGCAAATAATAAGTGACATGATATGGCCATGAACTTATGCTTTTGATCTCCATCTTGAAAGCACCGACATGATCTCCATCGTCATCGGCAAGACACCATGATCTCCATCATCTTGATCTCCATCAATGTGTCACCATCGGGGTTGTCGCGCCCAACATGCTTCTACTACTATTGCTACCGTTTAGTGATAAAGTAAAGCATTACATAGCGCTTAATGAACGCAGGTCATACAATAATTAAAGACAACCCTATGGCTCTTGCCGGTTGCCGTACTCATCGACATGCAAGTCGTGATAATCTATACATCACATGATCATCTCATACATCACATATATCACATCATGTAATTGGCCATATCATATCATAACATACCCTGCAAAAACAAGTTCGACGTCCTCTAATTGTTGTTGCATGTTTTACGTGGCTGCTACGGGTATCTAGCAAGAACAATTCTCATCTACGCAAAAACCACAATGGTGATACACTAGTTGATTTTCAACCTTCTCAAGGACCGCCTTTGTCGAATCCGATCCAGCTAAAGTGAGAGAAACTGGCACCCGCAAGCCATCTATGCAACAAGTTGCGGTTAAGGGAACCGGTCTCTCGTAAGCGTATGAGTAATGTTGGTCCGGGCCGCTTCATCTCACAATACCGCTGAACCAAAACACGACCAAGGGAGGAAGCAATCTAAGCATCAACGCCCACAAACTCTTTGTGTTCTACTCGAGATCTCATCTACACATAGACCTAGCTCATGATGCCACTATTGGGGAACGTCGCATGGGAATCTCAACAGATTTAGATGGTGCCCTATTTAAAGTGAATGTGGTTGTCTCTAATGCATAACCCCAAACTGATAGTGGCAAAACGATAAGAGACATCATAATTTGCATCATATTTCCAACACGCGGAACCCTCATAAGAATGGTAGGGTCATGCACAATGCAAGTATCAATGGTAAAGTATCAGAGGCATCCCACCGAAGTGGTCACCACATCAACATGATCATCGACATGGAAACAAGTACTATATGACATGCAAATAAAAGGTGTCCATAGTCATGGTAAAAGGGCTACTTGCCTGGCTCAACAAAATCTTCGGGGTCTTCAAAGTCTTTGGTTCCAACTTCCTCGTCAATAGCGCAATCTATCGTTGTGATAAATAACAATAATAACAACTCCCCTCTCTCTCTCTCTTGACTTGTGGCGGGTCCATCTGTAAGGGACGAAAAGAGAATAAAAATTGATGTGTGAGGTTTCGAACTCAAGACCAAGGCCTCCACCAACATGCAGCTAACCAGTTGAGCTATGGAAACGTTCTGGTCTAATAGGAGATATACGCCTTATATGTTTATACAGAATAATATTCCAACACAACAACATCTCGTATCTTTTCTTATTGCTTGTTGAGGTTGGGTTTCAAAATTAGTTGGGACAACAGATCACCACGCCCAATAGATTGATGCATCACACACTAATTGACAGTAACAACACATGACAATAGGATCGCATGTTTTTCTGAATTTCTTTGAAAATTTCAGCATGGTAGCTGCCCATTTTTCTGAAAACGACACAAACATACATAAGATTCAATAACATCCACTTGTTGGTTCAAAATATGAAGGTCCAAATGATCAAACATGCATAAGGTTGGAAAGAAACATGCCCAGGTTCACAAGCATAAGGTCACGATTATACAAACTTCACATGTGCAACCTCTTTTCTCTTCCTGTGTTTTGGGAAAGACTGTCTGGTGGTTCCGCATTTGCAACTCGAATATGCATGGGAGACGAAACAAATCCACCTACAGAACATTCGGTTGTGGTACAAACTTCATTTTGCATATCCTTCGTTTTCCTAGTGTTCTTCTCTATTTTCTTCACACTTGTTTTCTTCACAGTATTGTGGGAGCTGTACAGAAGTTAGTCATGTTGCAAACAAGAATGAAAATAGATGTTGGAAATACATATAGAAAACACATGTTCTTTTGGTGTTACCTAGCACAACTTGCAACCATGGATAGCTCAGGTCACCTTCTCCTTCCACAAAAGGGGTTTCCCTAGCTTGGAGGTCAGCCTCATCTTCTCCAAATGCGGGGTCAATTGTATTCTTGCATGTTCTAGTAATGTGCCTGAAGCCTCCGCATTGCTTGCACTTCCTTTTCCTAGCGCCCACCAGCACCTTCAGCACTAGATCTAATTCTAGTCTTCCTTGGTCGTCCTTTTGGCCTCCTCAAGACTGGAGCATGTAGTTTGAAGCTAGGCTCAACACAAACCATTACTCATTGAATTTAGTTTGTTGTGAAATTAATAAATTGAAAGAACACAAGATATTTACCTTTGGATTTGGCATGCAGGGCCTTTATCACACTTGGTATTGTGAGATGGCCAAGCCATTTTTCTAATGCTATCCTCATCCATAGATCAAACTTCTCCATTATCATCTGCCCAATCTTGTCCAACATGTCAACAACAATAAGAGCCTTAACTTTCTTGACTTTGCTATTAAATGACTCTGCGAGGTTGTTATTGACGTAGTCAACCTTGCAGATTTCATTGAACTTGCTTCTATACCATAGCTTTGTGTGGTGTCCAGCCATATATTTTGGGACACTCTTCTTAGCAAGGATCTGATTCATATGCCAATTATGCTTTCTAGAACTGAAAGTTAAGCTTGCAGCCCAAAGATTATCATCATAGACCTTGCCCTTGAATTTTTTTCGAAAATTTACAGCAAGATGCCTCATACACTACCTATGGTCCACTCCATGCCACACTTCTTCTACTGCCATCTCCAAACCTTTGCAGGCGCCAGTGTGTATGACTAGTCCTTCACGATGCCCAATAAGCGTACGCAGATTTTGAAGAAACCAAGCCCAACTATCAGACGATTCTATCTCTAGCATCCCATAGGCAACTGGGTAAAGCCAATTATGGCCATCAATGGCACAAGCAGAAGCTAGTTGCCCTTTGAATCTCCCATTCAGTGCAGTTGAGTCCACGGCCAAGTATGGTTGACACCTATTTCAAAAGCCTTGCCAACATGCCTTGAATGAAACGAACGCCCTCCTGAAGCATTCCTTCTCCCTCACTTTTCCTTTGATCGTGCACTGCACAGTCTCTTTGTCTATTTCCACTACACTACCAGGAGAACACTTCTCCACCTCAGCCTTGAAACTATAGAGACAATGGAAGCTATCTTCCCATTTTCCACTAATCAATATCCATTGCTTTGTCCTTGCGACGAGATACACCTTGATCTTCTCGTGGTTCTTCTCTTGAAGAGCAGTAGGGCCAATATCTGGGTGTATCTCAGAGAAGAACCACGAGAAGATCAAGGTGTATCTCGTCGCAAGGACAAAGCAATGGATATTGATTAGTGGAAATGGGAAGATAGCTTCCATTGTCTCTATAGTTTCAAGGCTGAGGTGGAGAAGTGTTCTCCTGGTAGTGTAGTGGAAATAGACAAAGAGACTGTGCAGTGCACGATCAAAGGAAAAGTGAGGGAGAAGGAATGCTTCAGGAGGGCGTTCGTTTCATTCAAGGCATGTTGGCAAGGCTTTTGAAATAGGTGTCAACCATACTTGGCCGTGGACTCAACTGCACTGAATGGGAGATTCAAAGGGCAACTAGCTTCTGCTTGTGCCATTGATGGCCATAATTGGCTTTACCCAGTTGCCTATGGGATGCTAGAGATAGAATCGTCTGATAGTTGGGCTTGGTTTCTTCAAAATCTGCGTACGCTTATTGGGCATCGTGAAGGACTAGTCATACACACTGGCGCCTGCAAAGGTTTGGAGATGGCAGTAGAAGAAGTGTGGCATGGAGTGGACCATAGGTAGTGTATGAGGCATCTTGCTGTAAATTTTCGAAAAAAATTCAAGGGCAAGGTCTATGATGATAATCTTTGGGCTGCAAGCTTAACTTTCAGTTCTAGAAAGCATAATTGGCATATGAATCAGATCCTTGCTAAGAAGAGTGTCCCAAAATATATGGCTGGACACCACACAAAGCTATGGTATAGAAGCAAGTTCAATGAAATCTGCAAGGTTGACTACGTCAATAACAACCTCGCAGAGTCATTTAATAGCAAAGTCAAGAAAGTTAAGGCTCTTATTGTTGTTGACATGTTGGACAAGATTGGGCAGATGATAATGGAGAAGTTTGATCTATGGATGAGGATAGCATTAGAAAAATGGCTTGGCCATCTCACAATACCAAGTGTGATAAAGGCCCTGCATGCCAAATCCAAAGGTAAATATCTTGTGTTCTTTCAATTTATTAATTTCACAACAAACTAAATTCAATGAGTAATGGTTTGTGTTGAGCCTAGCTTCAAACTACATGCTCCAGTCTTGAGGAGGCCAAAAGGACGACCAAGGAAGACTAGAATTAGATCTAGTGCTGAAGGTGCTGGTGGGCGCTAGGAAAAGGAAGTGCAAGCAATGCGGAGGCTTCAGGCACATTACTAGAACATGCAAGAATACAATTGACCCCGCATTTGGAGAAGATGAGGCTGACCTCCAAGCTAGGGAAACCCCTTTTGTGGAAGGAGAAGGTGACCTGAGCTATCCATGGTTGCAAGTTGTGCTAGGTAACACCAAAAGAACATGTGTTTTCTATATGTATTTCCAACATCTATTTTCATTCTTGTTTGCAACATGACTAACTTCTGTACAGCTCCCACAATACTGTGAAGAAAACAAGTGTGAAGAAAATAGAGAAGAACACTAGGAAAACGAAGGATATGCAAAATGAAGTTTGTACCACAACCGAATGTTCTGTAGGTGGATTTGTTTCGTCTCCCATGCATATTCGAGTTGCAAATGCGGAACCACCAGACAGTCTTTCCCAAAACACAGGAAGAGAAAAGAGGTTGCACATGTGAAGTTTGTATAATCGTGACCTTATGCTTGTGAACCTGGGCATGTTTCTTTCCAACCTTATGCATGTTTGATCATTTGGACCTTCATATTTTGAACCAACAAGTGGATGTTATTGAATCTTATGTATGTTTGTGTCGTTTTCAGAAAAATGGGCAGCTACCATGCTGAAATTTTCAAAGAAATTCAGAAAAACATGCGATCCTATTGTCATGTGTTGTTACTGTCAATTAGTGTGTGATGCATCAATCTATTGGGCGTGGTGATCTGTTGTCCCAACTAATTTTGAAACCCAACCTCAACAAGCAATAAGAAAAGATACGAGATGTTGTTGTGTTGGAATATTATTCTGTATAAACATATAAGGCGTATATCTCCTATTAGACCAGAACGTTTCCATAGCTCAACTGGTTAGCTGCATGTTGGTGGAGGCCTTGGTCTTGAGTTCGAAACCTCACACATCAATTTTTATTCTCTTTTCATCCCTTACAGATGGACCCGCCACAAGTCAAGAGAGAGAGAGAGAGGGGAGTTGTTATTATTGTTATTTATCACAACGATAGATTGCGCTATTGACGAGGAAGTTGGAACCAAAGACTTTGAAGACCCCGAAGATTTTGTTGAGCCAGGCAAGTAGCCCTTTTACCATGACTATGAACACCTTTTATTTGCATGTCATATAGTACTTGTTTCCATGTCGATGATCATGTTGATGTGGTGACCACTTCGGTGGGATGCCTCTGATACTTTACCATTGATACTTGCATTGTGCATGACCCTACCATTCTTATGAGGGTTCCGCGTGTTGGAAATATGATGCAAATTATGATGTCTCTTATCGTTTTGCCACTATCAGTTTGGGGTTATGCATTAGAGACAACCACATTCACTTTAAATAGGGCACCATCTAAATCTGTTGAGATGACACCATATGGTTTGATAGAAACCTAAGATGTCATTTCTTAATGTTTGGGGCTGCGACGCTTATGTGAAAAAGGTTTTCACCTAATGAGCTCGAACCCAAAGCGGACAAATGCATCTTCATAGAATACCCTAAGAACAGTTGGGTAAACCTTCTATCTTAGATCCAAGCATAAAGTGTTTGTTTCTAAAACTGGGTCCTTTCTCGAGAAAGAGTTTCTCTCGAAAGAATTCAGTGGGAGGAAGATAGAACTTGATGAGGTTGTTGAACCTTTTGCTTCAACCAGAGAGTAGCGCAGCGCAGAAAGATGTTTTCTATGGAGCCTACGTTAGTTGAAAAGAAGTTAATGATAATGATCATGAAACTTCGGATCAAGTTACTATCGAACCTCGTAGGTCGACAAGGACGCGTACTACTCATGAGGGGTACGACAACCCTGTCTTAGAGGTCATGTTGTCGGACAACAAAGAACCTACAAACTGTGGAGAAGCGATGATGGGCCCGGATTCCGACAAATGGTTAGAGGCAATGAAATCCGAGAAAGGATCCATGTATGAAAACCAAGTATAGACTTTGGTAGACTTGCTCGTTGGACGGTAGGTCGTCGAGTACAAATGGACTTTTGATATGAAGACAGACGCTGATGGTAAATGTCACCATTTATAAAGCTCGACTTGTCACAATGAAGTTTCTGACAAGTTCAAAGAGTTGACTGCGATGAGATTTTCTCACTCGTAGCGATGCTAAAGTCTGTTGGAATTATGTTAGCAGTTGCTGCATTTTTCAATTATAAAATCTGGTAGATGGATGACAAAACATCGTTTCCTTAACAGTTTACTTGAGGAAAAGTTGTATGTGATACAACCAGAAGGTTTTGCCAGTCCTAAGGATGCTAAAAGGTGTGCAAGCTTCAGTGATCCTCCTATGAACTGAAGCAAGCATCTTGGAGTTGGAATATACACTTTGATGAGGTGATCAAAGTTTTTGAGTCTATACAAAGTTTATGAGAAACTTGTATTTACAATAAAGTGAGTGGGAGCACTATAGAGTTTTTGATAAGCATATGTGGTTGACATATTATTGATCTAAAATGATGTAGAATTTCTGGAAAGCATAAATGGTTGTTTGAAAAGTGTTTTTCAAAGGAAGACCTGGATAAAACTACCTAATTGTTGAGCATCAAGATCTATAGAGATAGATCAAGATAATTGATGAGAATTTCAATGAGTACATATCTTGACAAATTTTTGAAAGAGTTCAAAATGGTTCAGTCAGAGAAAGAGTTCTTGCCTGATTTGTAAGGTGTGAAGTTGAGTAAGACTCAAAGCTCGACCACGGTAGAAGAAAGAGAAAGGACGAATGTCGTCTCCTATGCCTTAGCCATAGGATCTATATTATGCCATGTTGTGTACCGCACCTGGTGTGTGCCTTGCCATGAGTTTGTCAAGGGGTACAAGAGTGATCCAGGAGTGGATCACTGGACAGCGGTCAAAATTATCCTTAGTAACAAGAGGACTAAGGAGATGTTTCTCGATTATGGTGGTGATAAAGAGTTCATCGTAAAGAGTTACGTCGATGCAAGCTTTAACACCAATCCGGATGACTCATAGTAGCAATATGGATACGTATAGTGGAGCAGCCATTTGGAATAGTACCAAGTGGACTGTGGTAGCAGTGTTTACAGCATGACATAGAGATTTGCAAAGTACACGCGGATCTGAATGTTGCAGACCCGTTGACTAAAAGACCTCTCTCACATGCAAAGGATGATCAAGCCCCAGAACTCATTGGGCGTTAGATTCATAACAATGCGAATGGCATGGTGATGTGAACTAGATTATTGACTCTTATGCAAGTGGGAGACTGTTGGAAATATGCCCTAGAGGCAACAATAAATTGGTTATTATCATATTTCCTTGTTCATGATAATCGTTTATTATCCATGCTATAATTGTATTGATCGGAAACTCAGATACATGTGTGGATACATAGACAACACCATGTCCCTAGGATGCCTCTAATGGACTAGCTCGTTGATCAAAGATGGCTATTGTTTCCTAGTCATGGACATGAGATGTCATTTGATAACGAGATCACGTCATTAGGAGAATGACGTGATGGACAAGACCCAAACTACAAACGTAGCATCTGATCGTGTCAGTTTATTGCTACTGTTTTCTGCATGTCAAGTATTTGTTCCTATGACCATGAGATCATGCAACTCACTGACACCAGTGGAGTACCTTGTGTGTATCAAACGTTGCAACGTAACTGGGTGACTATAAAGGTGCTCTACAGGTATCTCCAAGGGTGTTTGTTGGTTTGGCATGGATCAAGACTGGGATTTGTTACTTCGTGTGACGGAGAGGTATCTCAGGGCCCACTCGGTAATACAACATCACAATAAGCCTTGCAAGCAATGTGACTAATGATGGGGAACGTCGCATGGGAAACAAAAAAAAATCCTACGCTCATGCAAGACCTATCCATGGTGATGAGCATCTACAAGAGGGAGAGTGGATCTACATACCCTCGTAGATCGCTAAGCGGGAAGCATTAAGAATCGCAGTTGGTGTAGTCGAACGTCTTCGTGATCCAAAACGCCGAGCGTCTTGCGATCCAATCACGATCCGTCCCGATCAAGCACCGAACGGACGGCACCTCCGCATTCAACACACGTACAACTTGATGATGATCTCTGCCTTCTTGATCCAGCAAGAGGGAGCAGAGAGGTAGATGAGTTCTCCGGCAGCGTGACGGCGCCGCGGCGATGGTGGTGGAGCAATTCCGGCAGGGCTTCGCCTAAGTACTGTAGAAAACCGATCTAGAGGAGAAACTATGCACTAGAGGAACGGGTAGCACGTGGCTGAAAAAAACTAGTGCAAAACCCCTAAAACCTCTAGTATATATAAGAGGAAGAGAGGAGGAGGCTTTGCCCAAGGGCCAAGCCTCCTAAGCTTCGGCCGAACCAAGAGGAGAGGAGGATTCCTCCTCCAATCCTAGTAGGACTAGGACTCCTCCTTATTTTTGCATTTTTGCCTTTTTCCACCTTTTTCTCTTTGGGCTTTTCTTCCTAGCTGCATGGGCCTTGTGTGGGACTTCCACCAGCCCACTAAGGGCTGGTATTCACTCTCCCACAGCCCATGTAGCCTCTTGGGTCGAAATACCCCTCCCGATGGTCTCCTGGTACACTACCGGCACTCCCGGTACACTACTGATGAGCCCGAAACTTTTCTGGCGACCAAAATAGGACTTCCTATATATCAATCTTTACCTCCGGACCATTCTGGATCTCCTCATGACGTCCGGGATATCATTCGGTACTCCGAAAAACATTCGGTAACCACCAAACATAACTCTATACTATCGAAACGCCACCGAACCTTAAGTGTGCAGACCCTGTGGGTTCGAGAACTATGTAGACATGACCAAGACACCTCTACGGTCAATAACCAATAGTGGGACCTGGATACCGATATTGGTTCCTACATATTCTACGAAGATCTTTATCGGTCGAATTCAGTTAATCCCGTATGATGTTCCCTTTGTTCTTCGGTATGTTACTTGCCCGAGATTCGATCGTCGGTATCTCCATACCTAGTTCAACCTCGTTACCAGTAAGTCTTTTTACTTGTTCCGTAATACAAGATCCCTTGACTAACACTTAGTCACAATGCTTGCAAGGCTTGTTGTGATGTTGTATTACCGAGTGGGCCCTGAGATACCTCTCCGTCACACGGGGTAACAAATCCCAGTCTTGATCCATGCCAACCCACTAGACACCCTTGGAGATACTTGTAGAGCACCTTTATAGTCACCCAGTTATGTTGCGACGTTTGATACACACAAGGTACTCCTCCGGTGTCAGTGAGTTGCATGATCTCATGGTCATAGGAACATATATTTGACATGTAGAAAACAGTAGCAATAAACTGACACGATCATAAGCTACGTTTGTAGTTTGGGTCTTGTCCATCACATCATTCTCCTAATGATGTGATCCCGTTATCAAATGACATCTCATGTCCATGGCTAGGAAACCTTAACCATCTTTCGATCAACGAGCTAGTTCACTAGAGGTATACTAGGGACAAAGTGTTGTCTATTTACACACACATGTAATGTGTTTCCAATCAATACAATTATAGCATGGATAATAAACGATTATCATGAACAAGGAAATATAATAATGAACACTTTATTTATTTCATCTAGGGAATATTTCCAATAGTCTCCCACTTGCACTAGAGTCAATAATCTAGTTCACATCACTATGTGATTTACATTGTAATGAATCGAACACCCATGCAGTTCTGGTGTTGATCATGTTTAGCCCTTGGAAGAGGTTTAGTCAACGGGTCTGCAACATTCAGATCCATGTGCACTTTGCAAATATTTATGTCCTTTTCGTCGATGTAATCGGGGATGGAGTTGAAGCGTCGCTTTATGTGTCTGGTCCTCATGTGAAATCTTGGTTCCTTGGCCAAAGCAATGGCACCAGTTTTGTCACAGAACAGGCTCATTGGATTCAGTGCACTGGGCACTACTCCAAGATCTGTCATGAACTGCTTCATCCAGACACCTTCCTTCGCTGCCTCCGAGGCTACGATGTACTCCGCTTCACACGTAGAATTGTCTACCATGCTTTGCTTGGAACTGCACTAGCTCACCGCTCCCCCGTTGAGAATAAATACGTATCCGGTTTGTGACTTAGAGTCGTCCCGACCAGTGTCAAAGCTTGCATTGACGTAACCCTTTACGACGAGCTCTTCATCACCTCCATAAACGAGAAACATTTCCTTAGTCCTTTTCAGGTACATAAGGATATTCTTGACCGCTGCCCAGTGCTCCATTCCAGGATCACTTTGAAACCTTCCGGACATACTTATGGCAAGGCTGACATCGGGTCTTGTGCACAGCATTGCATACATGATAGAGCCTATGGCTGAAGCATAGGGGATGACACTCGTCTTTTCTCTATCTTCTGCAGTTACTAGGCATTGAGTCTTACTCAACTTCACACCTTGTAACACAGGCAAGAACCCCTTCTTGGACTGTTCCATTTTGAACTTCTTCAAAACTTTATCAAGGTATGTGCTCTGTGAAAGTGCTATTAAGCGTCTCGATCTATCTCTATAGATCTTAATGCCTAATATGAAAGCAGCTTCTCCTAGGTCCTTCATTGAAAAACTCTTGTTCAAATATTCCTTCACGCTTTCTAGCATTTCTATATTGTTTCCAATCAACAATATGTCATCCACATATAATATTAGAAACGCTATAGAGCTCCCACTCACTTTCTTGTAAATACAAGCTTCTCCATAAACTTGTATAAACTCAAACGCTTTGATCACCTCATCAAAGCGCTTATTCCAACTCCGAGATGCTTGCACCAGCCCATAAATGGATCGCTGGAGTTTGCAAACTTTGTCAGCATTCTCTGGATCGACAAAACCTTCTGGTTGCATCATATTAAACTCTTCCTCAAGGAAACCATTGAGGCACGCTGTTTTGACATCCATCTGGCAAATTTCATAGTCGAAATAAGCAACTATTGCCAACATGATTCTGACAGACTTAAGCATCGCTACGGGTGAGAAGGTCTCATCGTAGTCAACTCCTTGAACTTGTGAAAAACCCTTTGCCACAAGTCGAGCTTTATAGACGGTGACATTACCGTTCACGTCTGTCTTCTTCTTAAAGATCCATTTGTTCCGAATGGTCTTTCGCCCTTCAGGTAATACTTACAAAGTCCATACTTTGTTTTCATACATGGATCCCATCTCAGATTTCATGGCCTCTAACGGTTTCTCGAAATACGGGCCCATCACCGCTCCTACATAGCTCGTAGGTTCATCGTTGTCCAACAACATGACCTCCAAGACAGGGTTGTCGTACCACTCAGGAGCAGTACGCGCCCTTGTCGACCTACGAGGTTCAATAGCAGCTTGATCTGAAGCTTCATGATCATCATCATTAACTTCCTCTTCAACCGTCGTAGGTTCCACACAAACATCTTTCTGCGCTGTGCTACTTTCTGGTTGAAGTAAAGGTTCAATAACCTCATCAAGCTCTATTTTCCTCCCACTAAATTCTTTCAAGAGGAACTCTTTCTCAAGAAATGTTCCGTTCTTAGCGACAAACACTTTGCCTTCGGATCTGAGATAGAAGGTATACCCGACTATCTCTTTCGGGTATCCTATGAAGACGCATTTCTCCGCTTTGGGTTCCAGCTTTTCAGGCTGAAGCTTTTTGACATAAGCATCACATCCCTAAACTTTAAGAAACGACAACTTTGGCCTCTTGCCAAACCATAGTTCATATGGCGTTGTCTCAATGGATTTCGATGGTGCCCTATTTAAAGTGAATGCAACTGTCTCTAATGCATATCCCCAAAACGATAGTGGCAAATCAACAAGAGACATCATAGAACGCACCGTATCTAATAAGGTTCGATTACGACGTTCGGACACACCATTACGCTGTGGTGTTCCGGGCGGTGTCAACTGTGAAACAATTCCACACTGTCTTAAATGACTACCAAACTCATAACTCAGATACTCGCCCCCTCGATCAGATCGCAGGAATTTAATCTTCTTGTTACGATGATTCTCAACTTCACTTTGAAATTGCTTGAACTTTTCAAACGTTTCAGACTTGTGTTTCATTAAGTAAATATACTCATATCTACTTAAGTCATCAATGAAGGTGAGAAAATAACGATATCCACCACGCGCTGTAACATTCATTGGACCACACACATCAGTATGTATGATTTCCAATAAGTCACTTGCCCGTTCCATTGTTCCAGAGAACGGCGTTTTAGTCATCTTGCCCATGAGGCATGGTTCACATGTGTCAAGTGATTCAAAATCAAGTGACTGTAAAAGTCCATCAGCATGGAGCTTCCTCATGCGTTTTACACCAATATGACCTAAACGATAGTGCCACAAGAAAGTGGTACTATCATTATCAACTCTACATCTTTTGGCATCAATGTTATGAACATGTGTATCATCACTACCGATGAGCTCAAAACTTTTCCGGCGACCAAAATAGGACTTCATATATATCAATATTTATCTTCGGACCATTCCATAGCTCCTCGTGACGTCCGGGATTTCATCCAGGACTCCGAACAACCTTCGGTCACCATCATGCATAACTCTATACTACCAAAACTTCACCAAACCTTAAGTGTGCAGACCCTGCGGGTTCGAGAACTATGTAGACATGACCGAGACACCTATACGGTCAATAACCAATAGCGGAACGAGTAAAGAGACTTGCTGGTAACGAGGTTGAACTAGGTATGGAGATGCCGACGATCGAATCTCGGGCAAGTAACATACCGAAGAACGAAGGAAACAACATACAGGATTAACTGAATCCTTGACATAGAGGTTCGACCGATAAAGATCTTCGTAGAATATGTAGGAACCAATATGGGCATCCAGGTCCCGCTATTGGTTATTAACTGTAGGGTGTCTCGGTCATGTCTACATAGTTCTCGAACCCGCAGGGTCTGCACACTTAAGGTTCGGTGACGTTTCGGTAGTATAGAGTTATGTATGGTGGTGACCGAAGGTTGTTCGGAGTCCCGGATGAGATCCTAGACGTCATGAGGAGCTCCGGAATGGTCCGGAGGTAAATATTGATATATAGGAAGTCTTGTTTTTGTCACCGGAAAAGTTTCGGACCCATCGTTAGTGTATCGGGAGTGCTGGGAGGGTACCAGGGGACCATCGGGAGGGGTGTCTCGACACAAGAGGCTACATGGGCTGTGGGAGGAGGTAAATCAGCCCCTGGTGAGCTGGCTGTAGCCTCCTCTAAGGGCCCATGCGGCTGGAGTGGTTTGAGAAGGAAAAAATCCAAAGGTGGAGAGGTGGAAAGAGTTTCCAAGTGGAAAGGAGGACTCCTACTCCTAATAGGATTGGAGTAGGACTCCTCCACCTCCAATTTCGACCAAACCTTGAGGGTTTGAGGCTGCCTCCTCCCCTCCCTCCCTCCTATATATACTAGAGGATTTATAGGAAAAAGCTAACCCTAATAGCCACATGCTACCTCTCCTCTAGATCGCAGTTTCTCCTCTAGATCGGTTTTCAGCGGTGCTTAGGCGAAGCCCTGTTGGAATAGCTCCACCACCATTGCCACAATGCCGTCGCGCTGCCGGAGAACTCATCTACCTCTCCGCTCCCTCTTGCTGGATCAAGAAGGCGGAGATCGTCATCGAGCTGTACGTGTGCTGAACGCGGAGGTGCCGTCCGTTCGGCGCTAGATTGGAAGGACCGCGATCAAGATCGCAAGATGATTCGTGATTGGATTGCAGGATGGATCGTGATGAGATCGCGGGGCGGATCGTGATTGGATCGCAGAACGGATCGTGATGGGATCGCAGGACGCTCGGCGATTTGGATCGCAAAGACGTTCGACTACATCAACCGCGTTTCTTAACTAGCGATCTACAAGGGTATGTAGATCCACTCTCCCCCTCGTAGATGCTCATCACCATGGATAGATCTTGCATGTGCATAGGAATTTTTTTGTTTCCCATGCAACGTTCCCCAACACTGCGGGCGGGAGTAGATAGGTTGCTTGTAGATGCTACACAAGTGGGACGGGAATATACATGGTGATGAAAACAAAAGTGCTTTCAAAGACTTTTCAAAAACCCCATCGGGTGCCACTAATGCCCGAGGATGATGATGATGAGCTAGGTAATCACTTGATAAAGAAGTGGTGTACTGGAGCAAGTTGTGTGTGTGTTTTCGAAAATGGAGAGTTTTAATATTTGTTGATCGTCCCAACCTTACATGCAAACCACGATACCCCTTATGGGACGGGGCTTTGTCGATTACCTTGGTGGGTACTAGCATAGAGCCCACATTACTAGTGGCGGAAGTGATGAGGTCACTCTTGATACGGGGTCGTGCCTAGTAGGGCGACCATGCGATGTCTTTACATGCACCGGCACACCGTTGCGTGCCCTCATGGATGATACGTGTGATGTACATCATGAGGGATGACACCAACGAGTGGACTCTTTGTTTAGTATCGTCAAGGAAAATGCATTGTTCGGGTGCTTACCTCGGGTATGTAATATACCGCGAGTCATGAATGATGCGGATGTTTCCTGAGTCTTGTGGGTAAAGGGTGCAACCTCTGCAGAGTGTAAAACTATTCGAATAGCCGTGTCCATGGTCATGGATAGTTGGAGGTCCCGCAAAACTGCGCCCGATGTTTTCACAACCTTGGTCTGTGTGCGTGGGTGGATGACACATAGATGATACTTGAGCTAAGTCCGATGACTTGGCATGTTGATGAACATGAGATGTTCAATACCCTGCTTATGATGATAACTAAGACTTTTTTCACATGAATAACTTTCAACAGTTGATGCATGCTTACTCAAGTTACTTGATCATACCATTGCACTTAAAAATTATCTTTCTGCAAAACTTACCTACTTAGTGCTATATCATGCATTGTTGTACCTTGTTCCAATACATGGGTTGCTTGCGAGTACATTCAAAGTACTCATTGGCTTGCCACTTGTTATTTAATTGGCCAGACATGGAAGAACATAAATACGGTGAAGAGTTCGTTGGTGACGAACATGCCAACTAGGACGCTTCCCAGTCAGAATGCATGTAGGTTTAAGGCAGATGACACGGGTTCACACTTTCGATCAATATTTTCGCTGCTTGTTATGTTTAAGTGTTTGGCCCTTGCGGCCCTATCTATGTAAGACTTGGCCTAGTTGGCCTTTATTTGTGTAAGATGGTATGTAAGGATGTAAGACTCTTTTATTTCAACTTCTGTGTGTTCAGTGAGCATTGATTTTTGGGATCATTGTGCACGTGCATTCGATGATCACGATTTATAAGTCGGGGTCCCCACAGAAAGGGTACTACCATGGTACCTAGAGGTACTAGCACTTGGGTGCTGCATAATAGCCCAAACAAAACAAAAGAAACAAGTAAGACTGAAATTTTCAAACGTTTGCATACGGGCTTCGAAATTGGCAAACTCAAGCTTGTTGGATAGAAGATGATAAGTACTATACGACAATGATTAGATATATTGATAACTATAAATGGAGAGTAAATACCAAATAGGATAAGTCGGAGAACCTTCCCAAAATTTGAACCGACAAAAAAACCAACATTGAAAACACAATAAAAGATGCATGCAAAATCCGTTTTCGATTAACTTGAGTTTGTCATGAAGATGAACATAAGCTCCCATACTCTTAAAAATAAATCCAAAAAAGAACCAAGAAAGATGATGCGAAGGATGCAATGGTTTGGGATCTCTACGAATGATACGATCAAACAACTCATTTGAAAGCCCCTCTTGATAGTACGACAATCAAACTTATAACCCTCACCACAAGAAACCTTTTAATCCATGACGGATTTCCCTTGACGTATTCTCGAAATCTATCATAAACGGCATAATACAGCCCCGCAAGCCCGCCCAGGCCCGCTAAAGCCCGCCTAACCTTTACTCGTATAAAAGGATAACCCTAACCCTCCCGTCTCCCACCTCCACAGCCTCCTCTCCCAATTCCCCACTGCCGCCACACACCACCTCCTCGCCTCTCTCCTCCACACACACACACATCTCTTCCCGTTTCCAGATCTGGACAACGACCACACCGTCAACCGCCAGTACGATGACCATCGCCCCCTCGGACGCTCTGGGGAGGATGGAATGAGCAGCAGGAGGGGAGGGGGTCGAACATCAGCAGAGGAGGGAGGAGGGCGACTTCCAACTGCGAGTTGACCATGGGACCTTGGCGGCGCCCGTGTACCAATGGCGTCCTTCTCCTGGATCTCGCCAACAACCCCCTGGAGGCCACCGTCGGTGCAGGATGGCTATCGTTGCCACCCCTCTCTCCCCCAACACCTCCTCCGCGTGTTCCTACTCAAGATCCGGTGGGGCTATGCGTCTCCGGTTCTCCCCATCTCCGGTTCCACTATGATTTTCGTGCATGCCGACGAGGTTGTCCCAACTAGCTCACACACAAGGTTGTCCTCTGTATTTTTTTCCATGATGTTGCTTGACAGGTCATTCATAACTTGTCATAGCCTCTTCTATATTTGATTTTATGGACCATGATCCATTTCCAGTTTGCAGAAAGAAACTCATATTACTATGACTATCTGTAAATATTTTGACAAGGGCAGCCACTCGCATTTCTGGAATTTACATTGCTATAAAGTTTTCTTACGAATCTAAAAGAATAGAAAGATGTTCCATGTTCATTTTCTGTAGCGATCATATATCTTCGCCCTTAGAACCACAAAATATTAATGTACTCCTGGCGATGTGTGTTGATTGTTAATTCTTCCAGGGAGGTGAATATTTTACTCCAAATCAAATCTACATGATTGGTCCATTTCCAGCTAGCTTGTTTGCCTTTTTATCGGTTTCTCATAGCAAGGTAAGACTTTTGTTTATTTATTGCAACTACCGCTGGTTGTTTGGTTAATCACATATTTTCACTAGCTTATTACTGCTAATTCATTTTAACTACAAGCAAAATTAGGTACTGCTGCCAATTAAATCTTGCCTTGCTATTGAGAAACTGATACCCTGCATTTGTTCTGCATTCATGCTGTGGTTCGAAACAAAATATGTAATCATGATGAACTACCTGCTAGTGAAAGATCAGCACAACAAAACCGCATAAATCTGTTGCACTAGTTCTTTTGTTGCTTACATAAATCAAAGTATGTGTATTGCAATGTCGACTTGTTTATTTCATATGATTATATGTTGCAGTATATGTTCTGATAGGATAGGTCTTGGAGACATGATTTTTGTTAATGTATTAATAGGGCGACATGCTATTTTTAGCGCTTTCTTCTCAAATCAATTCATTGACCACAATTTTCCTGGTTGTAAACATTTGTGTATATTTATAGAAATCAGATTTTTTGTGATGTTTTAGTGGTTCATAATCAATAGAGAAAGCAATCTCTGATATGGAGTTATAATTTATCTATTTGATTTGTTAGTATTGGAAAGTTTGAGTTGAATCATGCCCCTTTGATATGAATGCACGTATGTTCTAATGGCTGTCTAATTGCCATTAATTAATTAATATGATAGATGCTTACAAGTAGCTCCTGGTAATGAGGGATGAACCTTTGCCTCATGGCTGAAACTTGGGTAAAATTGTGGGCATACAAAAATACGTCTTCTTTTTTGTTGCCTTATAAACATGGGTCTGAATGTACTGAATATTGGCAGACAATTGTATACCCGTTCTCACTTACTCAGATTTTTTTGAATGTGAAAGGGAAGAAGGATAGCGCAGACGACACACGTGTTACATTGAAAAAATTGGTCGAAGGATAGCGCAGATCATGTGGCTGGTAAGATTTGCATCACAACTAACTAACAAGATCAGATTATTCATTTAGTAAATGCGATTGTCAACTACGGACAAAAAATAAGTATGGTCTTCAGAACGTCCACCACTAAATATCTTTGCATGTTTCTAGGCCTTGATTTGGTATAAAAGCAATCCAATATAACTTCTCGCTTATGTCCTGGATTTTCAGTACAACTTTACTCTCTTTGATTTTTCTTGATACATGACTTGCTGCTTGTAGGTGTAGATGCTGAAACCTTCCTACTGCATGTGTGTCTCACATGTGCTCTTGAGATGTTTGATCATGTCATACAAAAAAAAATCTTGCCTTGTGCAATTCCGTCAAAACAGCTTAGTGATTGCTACTGCATGACGTACATGTAAGTACCCTGAGATCCCACTGCCTACTTAATTAATTGTGTGCATGAAGTACTCTAGCATGCATAAACTAAGGTTACTTATTACTTGTATTATGTTCACCTGGTTTTCATGTTTTCTGATTTGTCCTGTACCTTAATAACCACTAGATTACAGATTATAATTTTTCATCTAATAACCAGTAAATAGCTTAATGTTCTGCGAGGAAGCCTGAGATCTCTCTCAAGGAAACTGTATCATATTCTTTGTTTATATTTCCCATGCCATTTGAAGTTAATATCCCGTATTTGTCATCACTTTTTGATGTACTTGCAACATAAAACATTGAGTTTCATGCCACTGCTTCTCGACCTGGCTAGTATAAACTTCAAATATTCACGTTTTTTTACTTTGTTACTTGTAGGTTGACTTGATTAGACCTTCGCGTGACACACTTTTCTTGGATTAAAGTTAAAAACATCATGTTTACTCTTGTTTTATAGTAGATACAATGTTATTCTCATTTTTAGGCACTATAAGATTTAAGAATTTTGGACATGTAATTCATTTTTTACATTTATTGTAATTCCCTTCTCTTTACTATCTATGAATCTGCAAAAAACTTGTAAAGTGTAAAAACGAGAGAAGGAAATAAATGATGGAAACGTTGCTTTCATTGATGGATTGAGAGTATATATACCCCTGGTACAAGGCAGTTACAAAGAGACAGTTGCTACAAGTAGCAACCGACATAGCGGGGATTAACCCTTTAATTAATCTAATTAATTTATTTCTAACACTCCCCCTAATCACTGCTTGTAATGCATATTTATTATCTTGATGAAGACTCCTCTTTGTATGTGTCTTTGAGAATGTCCATCATCTTCGTGAAAGCTTTTGTATAATCTTGAAAGTCTCCCCCAAAAACCCTGTGGGAAAAAATATGAGGAGAATAGTGTAGATATGTTGCTAAAACTCCTTTAAACCCGGTGGGAAAATAATAAGGAGAAAATAGTGCAACATATAATGATTATTGTCTCTTGATAACTCAATCGAGAAAACCTTTGAAGAAGGAGAAAAATCATTTGTGAGTTTAGAGAACAATTAATATGTCTTAAATACTTCCTTTGAAAACCCAATAGGGAAAATAGAAAGTATGGCATATGATTTTGATAATATATTGCCTCATTAAAAACCTTTTTATGAGAAAACTGATGCAAAACTCATAAATGAAAAGAGTACAATAATTATTATCTGGTGATAATTAATGGATTATGATTCTAGTAGTTTCTCCCCCTGAAATTTGCAAATCTCGAAAACGTCTCATACCAATTCCATGAATATATTTCTGGAATGTTGAATATGGTAAAGACTTTGTGAACAAATCTGTTAGATTGTCACATGATTTGGTTTGCAAAATATCAATTTCTCCATCCTTCTGTAATGCATGAGGATAGAATAACTTAGGAGAAATGTGTTTTGTGATATTACTTTTCACATAACCCATTTGCATTTGAGCAATGCAGGCTGCATTATCTTCATATATAATAGTTGGTGATCCTAATGAACCAACACCACATGAAGTTTGAATATGGTTAATCATCCTGCGAAGCAATACACATTCCTTAGATGCTTCAAATAATGCAATAATTTCAGAATGATTAGTGGAAGTTGCTACGAGAGTCTGTTTTGTTGACTTCCATGAAAAAGCAGTTTCACCATATAAGAATACGAAACCTGTCTGTGACCTGGCATTGTGAGGATCAGATAGATAGCCAGCATCAGTATATCCTACCATAGTCATATCTTGGTTTTTCTGATAGAATAAGCCAAGATCTTTTGTGCCATGTAAATATCTAAGGATATTCTTTACTCTTGTCAATGACGTTTTGTTGGAGCAGCGCTATGTCTAGCTAGTAAATTTACCGCAAATACAATATCAGGCCTGGTGCAATTTGCAAGGTACATTAGCGCACCAATGGCACTAAGATACGGGAACTCAGGTCCTAATATCTCTTCGTCATCATCCCGAGGTCTAAAAGGATCTTTATTCATATCAAGGGATCTGACAACCATGGGTGTTTTGGTTGGATATGATTTATCCATATTAAATTTTTCCAAAACCTTTTGAATATAAGCAGGTTGGTATACTAAAATTCCTGAGGGAAGATGCTTAAGCTGTAAGCCTAAGCAGAATTTGGTCTTTCCCAAATCTTTCATCTCAAATTCCGTCATTAGATGATTGCGTGCTTCTTCTATATCAGATGTACTCCCAATGATATTAAGGTCATCAACGTACACTGAGATGATGCAAAATCCATTTGAGGATTTCTTTATAAATACACAAGGGCAATCATCATTATTTGAGTAGCCTTTTTGAATAAGGAACTCACTCAGTCGGTTATACCACATTCTACCTGACTGTTTTAAGCCATATAGTGACTTTTGTAATTTTACACAATATGCGTTGCGATTTGCTTTTGGATTCGGCATTTTAAGTCCTTCAGGGACCTTCAGATATTAAGTATCGAAACGTTATTCCACTCATAACAGGAGAGTATGTATCATCGTAATCGATGCCGGGTCTTTGCGTGAACCCTTGTGCTACAAGCCTCGCTTTGTATCTCACCACCTCATTGTTTTCATTCCTTTTCCGAACAAAAACCCATTTTGCTCCAACAGGGAAGGCATTATGAGGAGTAGGTATTACTGAGGAAAATACCTCTCTTTTGTTGAGCGAGTGCAGTTCTGCCTCAATTGCTTCCTTCCATTTAGGCCAATCAGGACGCTTGAGGCATTCTCTGACGGTCTTTGGTTCTGGATCCAGTTGAAGGGTTTCAGCAATTTCGGAGGCGAAATATATGTCGACAATTGTAGTCTCTCTATTATATGATTCTCCTGATTCTGTATAGTTTATGGAAATTTCTTTTATACCTTCAGACTCTATGTGATTTCCCACAACAGTAGAATCATGGTGTTTCGATGTCCCAGTTATTGTGTTTTTATGCGCATTTATGCTAGGTTCAAGATGTTGAGCATCTGGTTGGTGTCCTTTAACTTGAGGTTGAATTGCATTTACTGGTATAGAATTTGATTTCCTCTGTTTTCGCGGAGGCTTTTGAGAAGCTATATTCCGACTAACCAGATTTCTTCCCCTCTTACTCTCATTTGGGGTTTGAGTGGTTTTAGTTGGTACCTCCACTCGTTCTGGTGCATTAAAAGCGGGAATATGTGATTTAGTGACACCTTTATGGTCAGTAAATGCATCTGGCAGATTATTTGCAATGTGTTACAAATCTATGATCCTCTGAATTTCAGTTTCAGATTCTTTAGTACGTAGATCTAAGGATTGAATGCCTGTTACATTCCAATCTATTTATTGGCATTCTTTGTGGTTTGATTCTCCCCCTAATGCCGGGAAATGGTCCTCATCAAAAATTGAATCAGCGTAACGGGCAGTAAACAGGTCTCCTGTAAGAGGTTCAAGATATTTAATAATTGACGGAGAATTATAACCCACATAGATCCCTAGTTTTCTGTGGGGGCCCATTGTTGTACGCTGCGGTGGTGATATCGGTACGTATACTGCGCAACCGAATTTTCGCAAATGGGAAATACTTGGCTGAGTGCCACGTACTAGCTGTATCGGGGAGGTTGTATGATATGCAGTTGGTCTGATTTGTATCAGATCTGCGGCGTGTAATACCGCATGTGCCCAACAAGATGCTGGTAAATTACAATTCTGTAATAGTGGTCGAGCAACTAACTTTACTCTTTTGATGAGAGATTCAGCCAAACCATTTTGAGTATGAACATAAGGCACAGAATGTTCTAAATGAATGCCCATAGCCATGCAATAGTCATTGAATGCACGTGAAGAAAATTCAGAGGCATTATCCATTCGAATTGTTTTTATCCTATTTTCAGGATGATTTGCTCTTAATTTGATAATTTGAGCAATTAGCTTGGCAAAAGCATGATTTCGTGTGGACAATAGACACACATGTGACCATCTTGTAGATGCATCTATGAGTACCATGAAATACCTAAAAGGTCCTGAGAGTGGTTGAATTGGACCACATATATCTCCTTGAACGCGTTCAAGAAAATTAAGTGACTCATTTTTTACCTTAAGATAAGATGGTCTTATAATTAATTTCCCAGTTGCACATGCGGTGCACACAAAATCTGATGATTTTGGGAAATTTTTAGTTGGAAGGCTGTGACCAATAGAATTGTCAATAATTTTTCTCATCATCCCTACGCCAGGATGACCTAGGCGATCATGCCAAGTCTTGAATTTATCAAGGTCTTGAAAAATTATTTTGTACGCAACATGTGATACGAGCTTTATATAACTGTAATATAATCCAGATGAAAGTGAAGGGAATTTCTCAAGAATTTGTTTCTCAGACCCATTACTCTTTGTTAAGAGCAAATGTTCAGAATTATTTTCAGAAATTGTTTCCAGATGGAAATTATTTGATCTGAGGTCTTTGAAACTTAGAAGGGTGCGTGTAGATTCAGGATACAATAGTGCATCCTTAATTACAATTGTAGTACCCATAGGTAGAACGAGTGTGGCTCGTCCTGAACCAATAATCGACGCATCGCGACCGGCGATTGTCATAATATTCCCTTTTCTCTTAGTTAGAGTTTGGAAATATTTTATTTCCCTTAATATTGTGTTAGTGGTACAACTGTCCACCAAACATAATTCTTCTTCCATTGGATTATCTTCCCGTAAAATCTATATAGAGTAAGAGAATATTTTAGGATGAAAATTTATTCATATTACTGACATATAAATATAAATATACAAAGTATTCATATTACAGTTACAAATATAAATATGACATTATGTTTGAATTACATAATACGATTGGTCCGTAGGACTTTATTCTACTTAGAGTTATACAAATTATAACATCCATTATTACAATAAAATAGCTGATAACGTCAAATGTGATGTGGAGATTATATAAGATCTCCATATGCGTCTTGGGTGTATTCCACCATCATGTTGTCAACATCAAGAAGATCTTCAGTCTTCTGTCTTGTTTCCTTAGGAGTGCTTTGAGAAGTGCTAGCTTCAAGGTTTTCTTCTTGTTGTAAAGCGTTGAAGTGAGCTTCAGCTTTCCCATGAACTTGTTTGCCTTTCCCGGTGGATTTGAGGTATAAATCCACTAGATGCTTGGGAGTACGGCATTTGCTAGTACGATGGTTAGTACATCCACACGTTTGACAAATCTCGGAGTTGGTGTTTCGTTCATTTTTCTTGAAGTGACCTTTACCTTTAGATTGACCAAAGCTTTTCTGCTTGTTGTTCCTTTTCCACTTTCCATTGAATTTCTTGAAATTCTTTTTGTTGCCCCCATACTTTTTAGTAAACTGAGTGTTGGCATGTGCTTCAGGGAGTGGCATTGAGCCCGTTGGGTGTGTTTGATGATTCTTCATGAGAAGTTCATCATGTTTCTCAGCCTGAAGTAGAGTGTATATGAGCTCAGAATACTTTTTGTATTTTTGTTGACGGTACTGCTGTTGTAGTACTCTCATCGAGGGGTGGAAAGTGCACAAGGTCTTCTCAATAAGGTCTTCTTCAGAAATTGCTTGATTGCAAAACCTTAGTTTTGAGTTAACCTTGTGAACTGTAGAGTTATATGCTGCCACAGATTTAAAGTCTTGGAACCTTATGAGGGACCATTCTCTCTGTGCTTCTGGCAGCATAACTGCTCTTTGTTGGTCATATCTCTCCTTGAGAGAGTTCCACAAAGCTAGTGGATCTTCTTCCATCAAATATTCCGACTTTAAGTCTGGATGGAGATGGTGCCTTAAGAAACTTAAAGCTGTATATTTGGCTGCCGTGGGGATTTCTCCGGCGCCTTCATCGGGTGTGGTGATA
This sequence comes from Hordeum marinum, assembly GCA_022496015.1. Taxonomy (NCBI): domain Eukaryota; kingdom Viridiplantae; phylum Streptophyta; class Magnoliopsida; order Poales; family Poaceae; genus Hordeum; species Hordeum marinum. Next base: position 427,958,502 of record CM039675.1, read on the forward strand.
GTGAAACCGAGTTTACGGCTTTCGAGGGCTATCTTTGCATCCATAGCCCATGGTAAATAGTTACTACCATCTAGTTCAAGTTCATGAAATTCACGATGCATGACGCTAGCCATTTCCTGCATGGTATTTTCATGCATAATTTAGTTTTACTATGAGAGTAAAATATAAGTAACAACAAATGCTTTGATGAAGCAAATTTTGCAAGTATAGCTGATGCTTTATACTTATATGTGTAGACCTCATTTTATGTAGATGACACGTTGAAGATAGTCACCGCTGCGGTGTAGATCTCACAGTAATGGAGAACATAATCTGGTTTTGACCAGTAGATGTTTATATATCCATTACCTTGTGTCATATTACATTTTACAAAAACACATTGAAGGTAGTCATCTATCTCATGATTAGATGTAGACCTCACAGTAAGAGTGGATAGTCTGCAATTTGATGCAGTAGATCACACAATTACCTTGTGATTTGCAAGTATCATATTTGAGGTAATCACGTTAATTCACATATTTTGGAAGAGCACATGAAGATAGTCATTTTGCCAAAAGAATGGAGGCAAAATGTAGATCTTTCAGCGATGAGGATAATCTGCAAAGTGCAGTAGATGCCTCATCTACCTTGTGATCCCAAAATTTGAATTGTAAAATAAAAATTATTGTACTAAAAAAATGCTGAGGCAATTATATAGAATATATACACATAGTCTGGGATTTTATTTTAGACGATACATAGTCTAAATATATACAAACTTACAATACAATAGTGATAGAATATAAACTGAGGTTCAAATACAATAATATATATCACACCGAACTAAAACAAACATGCTGCTTTGCAATATACTGCTATGTACTGTTTTCTGATGAAAATGACAACATTAGCAGCCACTTTATTTAAGTACGTTTAGGATTAATAATGCAATCCTGGTAGGTGAGGCCGTGAGGGATGTGGCCTGGGCTAGCATGTGCGATATGGATAAGAGAGAGGATGGCTGGGAGTTTTCCACCACACAGCGCATCACATCTCCCATTCCCCATTTTCTCCCGATGCAGAGCCCAGTACCTCACCACTCGAGCACTTCCGTCCATGGCGTCTTCTCTATCGGAGGCGGGGAGGTCCCCGCGCCGCCACACGGCCACCGTCGCTGCTGCTCGCCCCGGGGGCGCCGATGAGGCCGAGGGCCGCCGGCGACCACGCACCCCTAACTGCAGCGCGGTTCTGCGCCATGGCCGCGGCGAACTGCCGCAGGATGCGGCGCGCCTCTGGTGGAGGCATGGGAGGGAGGAGTGGTGCTGGAGGCGGGGGCGGAGTCGCCGGTGATGGTGGAGGCAGCGTCGACGACGAGCTCTGGCCCTCTCCTTCTTCTTCCATCTTGATGGCACCGTTTAGATCAGGAACAGCGGGGTAACCGACCGTTTCCGCTGCTGCCGGCGTCGAGGACGGCAGATTCGAGACGGGGCCGTATCCTTGGGGGAAGAGGTGCTCCGGCAGTTCGTCTGATGGTGTTGGCGACGGTAGCCGCGGTGGTGCCCCCGTACGCACTAGGCACGGTCCGAACTCGTGCTGCATGCAGTACGGGGGTAGAGGTGGCGGCGCGAGTTCGCAAGGGAACATCTCTTCTTCTCCCAGGAACGGTGCTGATGGCCCCGCAAGAAGCCAATCCATAGGAGGGATGTTGAAGGCGGATGGCGGAGTGGCCGGTGCGATGTAGTCGTCGGCGACGGTCGGAGCCGAAGGCCCGGCCTGATGTATTGCAGGTATGTCTCCATTTGCAGCAGGGGTCGGAGCGGAGGATCCAGCCCGGTGCACCGTCGGTGCTTGCCCACGTAGTGGGTCGTTGCCTCGCCGGGCATAGCCACGGCGACGGTTCTGGCGGTGGTTCCTGGCGAAGAAGCGACGACGAGGGCCACTCCTTGCACCAAGTCCCTGACGGCGACCTGCAACACGGTGGCGATGGGTGCGTGGAAAACGACTGCTCTCTTTCTGCAGAAAGCATGCAAAAGCGAAAGCAATCGACGACAAGTCCCTCCTTGCCATTCTTACCTTTCTCGTGATGCCTCTCTGTCGCTCTCGGCAGAGCTCGTGCTGATAACGTGTAAAGTGTAAAAACGAGAGAAGGAAATAAATGATGGAACCGTTGCTTTCATTGATGGATTGAGAGTATATATACCCCTGGTACAAGGCAGTTACAAAGAGACAGTTGCTACAAGTAGCAACCGACATAGCGGGGATTAACCCTTTAATTAATCTAATTAATTTATTTCTAACAAAACTAATGTTCAATATGCTAGGTATGGTTGGGCAACGGGGTACTTGGTGCCACCCATCATAATCCGCCACGACATCATGTCCATTAGGAGAGTTGACGACAAGAACCTGAATAACATCCTCAAAAGTTTATGTTTTGTTGACGTAAACTGGATTGTGTTTCTTCTTAACCTTGTTGATATATTTAGTGAATTTATGTTGTAAATTATCATTCCATAAAGGATTGTATAAACTGCTATGTTGTATATATACAAAGATGGATGCATATTGTGTGAACCGTTTGGAAATACTTTCTCTTGGGCCAATATTGGCATTAGAATTTGTGTAACGCACTAGACTAAAGAAGTGCATTGTGCCAAAATTGTCCCGAAAGAAATGGGATTGACCAAACTTAAATTGTGCCTAAATCCATGTTGATTTCTGTGACGAAAAGTGGTATGCAGGTAGGCAGCCAAGTCATTTCGAATGGTCAATTGAAAATCCGACGTGGTGTTAGGATATGACAGTTTGTTCCGTCATGGTTTGGGCCTGGGCAGGCTTGGAGCAGATCCTTGAGGGTCAAGAACTGTCATGGAATGTACGATGTCAAATTATGACGCGATATACATCATGTATGACAGTTTTGCACTCATATGTGACGGATTAGGACCGTCACGTATTAACCAATGACCTTGATAGATTTTCAATTTTACGGGCCTTGTGATGTTAGTTGGGAGATTGTCACTATAAGAAATCGGTTAATACGTGACGGTCTTGTAGTGACAATCTCCCAACTAACACCACGAGGTCTGTAAAATAGAAAATCTATCAAGGTCAAAGCTTTGTCTTGCACATAATCCACTTGAGCTACATAATGATGATTTTTGACCTCCTCAAGTTGGACCACCTTTTTTGATTGTGCACGCTCGATGAAGACAAGTAGATTGTTCCCCATACATCACTATGGGTGAACCTCTATTAGTCTCATCTTCACATGTCCATTATCACGAGAATGGACGGCGAGCTTCAAGCATGATATCTTGGTGATGTTCCACTTGAACTTGCACATCGCAACCTTGATGACGATCACCACTTGATGTCATCCTTCATGGGTTATATGATATCTTCCTTTTAATGCACACCCATGGAAACATACCCAACCCCACAAACAACTCTCAGGTAGACCATGGATTCGTACACAAAGCGCAATGGACAATGCTTACCATACCATAAGATCACTTGATCCCACTCGGTACATCTTCTATGCTTTTTGTGTTGATCAACTTGAATCACTCTTTGACTTAGTATTGATCAACCTTGTATGTTATCTTCTATCTTTATAAAGGATGTGTCTTCAAGGTAAACATGAATGCTAACACATCTTCTTCAAGACATGCTTGCAATAGTATCAACTCTCACATGACCAATATTTGGATAAATCCTTGAATAACACCTTGATCATCACATAATCCCTTTCTATAAACCTTGAAGCCAAGCAATGGTCTTAAAGCATTGCCTATGGACAAACCCTTTAAATATAACTTAAGACAACCATTAATCCGTAGGGACTGTCATCAATTATTAAATCCTAACATGGGGGCACCATGTTGTTTCAGTGTGATCCCGTGTTATGCTGTTCACTTGGAAAGAGAGTTGTCCATTGTGAAGGCCCTTCTCATTGATAGTGAAGTGAAGTATGAATTTTGTTGATATCAAGGTTGATATCTCTGCAAGAGCAACCAATGGGCGGTCTGATTTACCGCACATGATAACTTCTAGTCTCTTTCAAAGAACACATACTCGGCTTCCTTTGATTTGCATCAGCACCATTAAGATGCACCTTGTACTTAGGTAGGATAGTGTTAAATAATCTTGTGGCAATAAAAATGGTTAATCTACAAGTTTATAATAGGTTATCTTTGTGTAGCTAAGGTACAACCACATTTTTATTGCTACAAACAAATGCACTTCCATCTTGAAATGCCTTCTTGTGGCACATTTGACAAGAGAGGAATAACAAATGTTCTGAGGCTAGTCACATTATTGTGACCATGCTCATCTTATTCTTACCCCTATGAGTTTAACATGATTAATGAAATTTTGATGTATTGGTTTGGTATTCAATAGTTAATCCAAAAGTAGAACATGTGTAAATAACTCACAAGGAATTCATTAAGATTCATGGTAACCAAAACTCGACCTTGATGGTGCCAACCCTTTCATTACTAATTGCTGGATTGTACCGATCATCACGTGCTTCCATGAGTGTCAGTCATGGTAGTATTTTCTTACCTAGTCTGCATTCAGCGTAAAGAACATAAAGATATGTATATGACAATAGTTAATTGATATGTGTTGCAATTTGTAATAATAAAATCATGCAAATGTTGATAATAACACTCGCAAAAATGTCAATAAAAATAGTGATAATGATATGTGTTTCGTACATAGTTCATACCAGGATAAAATAACATTAGAGTATGCAACAAGAAGTAGATTGATCGGCTCTTGAAAATAGCAACAAAATCTGGCTGCAAAAACGACCTGTGGTTGTGGAATCAAGAAGGGATGCCTAGAGTGGGGGGTGGGGTGGGGTGAATAGACTACTTGATAAATTAAAACCTAACCTTTTCCCAGTTTTAAGGTTGGCATATTTTAGCAATCCTAACAAGAATAGCACACCCTACACATGAAAGTCAACGAGTATAGTAGCAGAAAGTAAGACAAGCATATGTAAGAAAAAGTAGAGAGGAGGAGATCAAACGCAATTGGAATGGAGTTTTTTCCTGTGGTTCCGACAGGTGGTGCTATTGTACGTCCACGTTGATGGAGACTTCAATGCATGGAGGGTAGAGGTCGCGAGAGTCCATGGAGGGCTTCACCCATAAGGGTCCACAAAGTAGCAACCTCGTCTATTCCATCATGGCTTACGTCCATGAAGGACTAGCCTCACTCGGGGTAGATCTTCACAAAGTAGGCGATCTCCTTGCTCATACAAACTTCTTGGTTCAACTCCACACACGAAGATGGAGGCTCCCAAGAGACACCTAACCAATCTAGGAGACACCACTCTCCAAAAGGTAATAGATGTGGTAACAATGATGAACTCCTTGCTCTTGTGGTTCAAAAGATAGTCTCCTCAACATACAATCACTCTCTCACAGATCTGGCTTGGTAGAAGAGGTTGATTGGGTGGAAAGCAACTTGGGGAGGCTAGAAATCAAGATTCATATGGTTGGTGTCGGCGTTCTGGGTCCGGGGGTACCCAGACCTGCCTACCTACGTCCCAACACGTGGCCCACCACGATGGACCGGTATGGCCCAGCAGCAAGCCCCCCATGTCAAGACCCTTGCGAGGCACCCAACGCCAAGACCTACATAGGAGTGGCCTCCCCGGGCTGCCTCCCGTGGAGCATAGATTTGTATACAGGTACCCGGCCTCATGACATCTGGAGGGCGTGGGCTCTGATGAGTGAAGCCAGGCGGGCGCCAGCCGGCGTAGAGGAGGGCAGTTCCCTTTTTCGTGCTAAGGAGGCAAGGACATACAAGGGTTCCCAAGAAATCCCCCAAAGGTTTCCCTTCTAGTGCAACAGGACCAAGACCACGGGCTTGGCAGGGCGGATGTCATCGCCGAGCCCACCATTGTGTCACGACCGGAAGGTTTGCAGGAGAAGACCACCTTTAGTTAGGATAGGGTGTACCTCGTGTCCATCTTTGAATTTGGCTATTGTGAGGTCCCTTCCTGCCTGTGCGATAAGGGAAGAGGACCGAGGCCACTGTAAATAGGGACTAGCCTCCATTGTAGAAACGGATCGAACATACCCTCACCCTTGAGCCCTCGTGAGGTCGCTCAGCCACTGTACTAGTTCATCCACAACCTCCTCGTGAGGCCAATCCACCACAAGCAGGAGTAGGGTTTTACACCGCAAGGTGGACCGAACCTGGGTAAACATTGTGTGTCTTCGTTCGTTTTCCCTTGAGTGAACCACCATAGAGCCACTGGGAAGCTGCGAGGAGGAATGGGATTGGAGAACGAGCGCACCCCAGGGTTCGAACCTTTTTGGGTCCGCCGAGCCCCAATTCCCACATTTGGTGCTCCAGGTAGGGGTGTGCCGACGTCCTTCAATTCCGCCGACTCCCGCTTCACCGACACTATGGCCGACTCCTGACGCTCTCGCCCCGAGAGTTCCATGTAGGACGACCGTTACCAGGCCACCAACATCATCGCCACCTCTGTCACCACTCATGCCACCTGCGTGCAGCAGGGTCCTCGCGCCCTTAGCTGCGATAGAGTGACCGCTCCGTGGTGCATCCCGTGGCCAGTGTCCAGGAGGGGGACCTAAACGCGCAGGACACGCAGCTCATGGCAAGCGATCTCCTTCACCATCGCCCGATGGACGGGGGATATGACTCTTGGGCCACCACATTGCAAAGCTTGTCATTGTCGCAAGGAGGGCCCTGGCTCCTTACCTCCCTCTCTGGCCCCCGGTGCAAGGAGCGGGGGGTCGACCAGCGAACCGCCTCCGCCGTCGTGCGTGAACACGCCCGGTGTCGTCGTTTTCTCATGACAGATGCCAAGGGTAGGCTTATCGAAGGTGGTTGGGACCGAAGGACACCGACGGGCTTCGGGAGCAGGATTAGGCACAAGCGGTGACTGACATGCGATATACCCAGGTTCAGGGCCCTTTATGGGAGGTAACACCCCTAGTCCTGCATGATCTAGTTGATCGGTGAGGGAAGGTTACAATGGTGCTCTTGGAGCTGTATCTAGAGGTGGAAGAAGGAGCAGCCGACTCCACTTCCCTTGCTACGAGGGTGGCTGTTGAACGATGTGTTCCTTGGTGTGAGTGTGTGTTTGCGAGTCTATATGTTGCCTCCCTCTGCCCGGGGGCCTCCGTGGGGGTTTTATAGTCCAACCCCTGGATTACAATATGAATGGAAAGCCACAGAAGGGCCCCAGCTGGCAGCCTCTCTAGCCGGCCATGGGGCCCCTGGCTGTAGGGTCTCGTCGTTGGTAGGACCTGCCGGTTGGGAGTCCCAGCACTGGTCGCTTCACGACCCGGGTCGTCTTTCGGGGCGTCGTCTTGTGGTAGCCGACCGAAGTCAGCGGTACGGCCGGCTACACTGTAGCCACACCGAGGCAGGTAATGGAGTGGATGGAGGCATGCCAACACTGTTGGAAGCCTAGTCGTGGTCACCCGAAGTCAGCAGCACTGTTGCCTCCACTGTGGCCATACGGGCGCTGACCCTTGACGGGATGGGGGCCACTGTTGCCTTGCACGTCTTGGCTGTGGCATCCAGGCACTGCCGGCTAGGGGTCCAGGTGTCTCCGCCCCTAACCGACAGGCTTGTCGTAGCCGACCGAGCATAGCCGGCAGGACCCAGCCGACATGGCATAGCCGGCGGGGTGCAACCGAACTACAGGGGAAGGCAGCTTGCCCTTCAATCGTTTCAGAAAGTTGGGGGTTGTGGGTCGCTTTAGGCTACCCCGAGGTTACCCCCCCGACAATAGTCCCCGAAGCGGGGGAGGCACACCGCCGAGCCACGGCGGACCTCGCCGGCTTGAACGTCCCTCCAGTATCACGCTCGCCTCGGGAGTCGGACGCAAGCGGGCGGACGATGGCCGGCTGCGTAGCCGGCTAAGGCTTCGTGCATCGCCCCGGGCGCCCCATCAGGTGGAGCATCTGTGCCACGTGGGACACACAATGGGTTGCGGCCTAACTCGCCGTGCGGAGGACAAGACCGGGCCGCGGGGCGGGGCCCACCACGGCCGCGGCCTCCGCCCGCAAACACGGATCTTCTACGGCTCGGACTGTCGGTTAGTGTTCCCGAGTGAAATAACTTCCGCCCGCACGCGACAGGAATCATGGGGGACGTGCGTAATGAATCCGCCCCCACGACCGTTTGCGCGGGGTATAAATGGAAGGGGTAGGCGAACGGAATGGCAAATTTGTTTGCCTCGCCCCTGTCACATCGCTCTCGTCGCCCTCTCCTCCCGCTCAAAGAGAGAAGGAGAGCAGCGCCCGCGCTCCTCGCCGCGCTCCCGCCAACGCCGTCGAAGACCGCCCCGTAGACGAACTCCCTAGCCCGCCGCCGCGCCCGCAAGCCCCTTGAGAAGCCTTGGCGAGTAAGGGGGCATGGGACGACAGCATCGTCGACGAGTAGTTCATCGAGCAGCTCCGCCAGCACCGCAAGCTGTCATCGGAGGAGCTTGTAGAGGCACGCATTGCCAGGCCGGAGAACTCCCCGGCCCCGCGCGACGGTGAGGTGGTCGTCTTTGCCAATCCTCCGCGGGCTCGGGCTACCGGCGAGTACGTTCTTCCGGGGGTTCCTGACGCGGTTCGGTCTGCAACCGCACCATCTCGCCCCCAACGACGTCGTGCAGCTGCCGGCCTTCGTCACCCTTTGCGAGGGGTATCTAGGGGTGGAACCGAGGCTCTACCTCTGGTTCCGCCTCTTCTTCCTCAAGGGGCAAACGATGAAGGATCCGGTGACGCAGAAACAAGTTATGACCGCCTGCGAGGGCGCCCTGATCCACATCTGCCAGGGAACCGACTTCCTCAAACTCCCGCTGCAGGAGTCGGTGAAGAACTGGCAGTGGGGGTTCTTCTACGTGAAGAACGTGAAGCCGGAGGAGGACCACATCAACCTCCCCAACTTCGTCAATCAGCCGCCATTGAAGATGCTGAACTGGCGGACAGCTCCATCCCAGGCTCCGGAGACGGCGGACCGGCTCTGTGAGCGTTTGCTGTTGATGACCGAGTCGGAAGGCCTGAAGGCGTCTGACCTACTGGAGGCGATGGTGGCGCGCCGGGTGCAGCCGCTGCAGAGCCGACTGCACCTTATTTGCTAGATGGGAGGCCGGCACGATCCCTGCCGGCTCTCCACCAAGGAGCTAAAGCCGTTCCATGTGGCGCGAAGGGTGAACGCCATCTTGATGGCAAAGCTGAAAGAAGGGAGCTGGCAGTGGGGGAAGACCCCTTATAGCCGGAGCCATCCAGCACCGTCGGCTCACCCTCTCTTTCTTCATTGGGGGCGTCGCCTCGTTTTGGTAGTGAGAGGAATTCTCCCGCTTGCAGGTTTTTCCCCAGCTGCAGGATTACGGGGAGCCGGCCGCCGATGTGGAGGGCTCAGATCCCGAGGAGGTTGATGACTCTGACGACGTGGAGCTGGCAGACTCGGAGCGAGCCGGGGCATCCGAAGCCGGCGGGGCAGAGATGGAGACGGAGGCGATCGAGTCGACGGGTGAGTTCCCTCCCCGGTCGAATTTACGGGATTGGACCGACGATGACCCCAGCAAGCGACACCGCGGGGACGACGCCGTCGGGCACCGCCGAGGAGAGGAAGCGTGAAGCGTGGCGCGACCTCCAGGCGGCCCAGCAGGAGCTGTGCACTGAGGGGCACCGCCTGTGGGAGGAGGCGGCGAAGAAGCGGATGCCGTCGGGAGGAGCTGGCATGGAAGCGGCCAACCAATCGTGGGAGCCATTCCCCCGCAATCGAGAGAGATGGTCCAAGGACCACCATGACCCCGGGCGGCAGGCGGAGGCGGACGCGAAGACTGCGGAGGACACATGCATAGCGGCGGGCGACGACGCGGCCCCCGCTGATGGTGAGGAGGAAGCGGACCCGCCAGAGGCAGGCAATGTGCTGCCGGGGATGGAGGCCCCCTCGGAAGTGGAGGCTTTAGCCCCGGAGGCGCCGGCTCCGGAGGTGCCGCTTCCGGAGACTCCGGCCCCAGGAATGCCGACTCCAGACGAGCCGACTCTGGATACACTAGTGCCTGGGTCGAGCCGGACAGGTGAGACCGGAGGCGGAGAACCAAGGAGGGAGGCCGAGGTGCCTGAGGGGTCGGGCGGCGCTGGCTCCTCGTTTGGAGCCCCTGACACCATGGTGCCGGGAGGGGCTGGTCCCCTGGTCACCTCGGGCAAAGGGTAGCCGACAGACGGGGGCCGGCCTCAGCAAAACTGGGCTGCAGCCGGCCGCCCAGTCGCTCGGGACCCGCCAAGTGCCCTCGGCGTGGCGGTGTCTGTTGCGATCGAGGCGTTCGCCGCCTGCCGCACCCAGACGATGCAAGACGCTCGGGTAGCCAACGACCTGTTGGTGGAGCTGGAGCATACCGTTCCAGTAAGCTTCTATCTTTTCTTCCTTTTCTTGCTCTTGATGCTTTTTTCTAGTGAGGGCGCGCTAGCGCACCCACTAGGTGTAGCCCCCGAGACTCGAGCGTCGGGTGTAGCCACCGGGTCGAGTATAATGTCGCATCGTGATTTTGTTGCTTGCAGGCGGCGCATGATCGTCGGGTGACCGCGTACAACTCCTTGCCGAGCCTGCATCGGGAAAACAAGGGACGGCTGGCCACCTTGTCCAAGGACCTGCAAGGTGAGACCTTCGTAACTTTCAGGGCGGGGGTATAGCCCTCGGGATTCGAGCCGACCGCCATGGAGGTAGGCCGAATCCCTTTTATTGTCTTATCTTCTAACGAAGGTTTCTTTGTCCTGGGCAGACACCAACGCCGAGACGGTCAACCTCCATCGCCAGGTCGTGGAGCTTGGGGATCAACAGAGCCTCCTGACCGCGGAGTGCGAGCGGCTCCGCCAGGAGGTGGATCGGGTGGAGGCGGAGGCGGGCGAGCGCGAGGCGGCCCACCGCCACGAGCTGGCAAACCACGAGACGGCCCTGCATCAGCAGGCGGAGGAGCGGGAGAGGGTCCTTTGCTAGGAGATGGAGGCCAAGGACGCCGCGCTAGCGAAGGCGGCCGACGAGGCGTAGGCGGCCCGGGTCGAGCACGAGAGCCGGCTCCAGGAGTGGTCGGCTAGGGAGTCGAAGCTGCAGGAGCAAGGACATGGGGTGGACGGAATGCTGCGCGGTAAGTCCCTGCCGTCTACTCCTTTCTACATGTGGTATCTAGGTTCCTAGCTTGCTTCGTTGTTCATCCCCTGTCTTCTTTCTTCGTAGGGCTCTTCCCTGGTACACAGGAGGCCGCGGAGGCGGCCGTGGCCGCCCACCGTGAGGACCAGCGGGCGCAGGGGGTCGTCATTGGGCTGCTCGCCCCCTGGACCTTGGCCGAGGTGGGGATCGCCGCCAGGGTGAGGCTGCAGGAGGTGGTGAGGGCCCTGAAGCGACTCTAGGCAGCCGGTGAGGCGCTGGTCCGCGTCCTCTGGCCGGGTGCAGTGGAGCCGGCTTCCATGAGCCGGCTGTCGTGATGGCTGGAGTTTGGGACCCGCGGGTGAACGTCTGGAGGGCCTCCGCAGCGTGCGCTGGTGCGGGCATGGCCCTTCGCATTGCAAGGTCATGGTACCCCGAGCTGGACCTGAGCCTGCTCACGGCCCAGCGTGTCGGCACCGACGCAAATCTGGATGCGGTGGCCGACGCGCTGGCCGTGCGAGACAGCGACCTTGCGTCCTTCGCCGCAAGGGACAAATACGTCCTTGAGCGCCAGGAAGACGACATGGTGATCCCGGAGGACCAATATGCGCTCGCGCTGGGCGACCCGGAGGAGAGCAATGCCAGGACGGATGGTGAAGATGCCGGCTCTAGTACCGACAACTACACCGACTCTGAGCCGGCTCGGGACCCAAAGACAAGAGCCGCCGCAGGCGGTGATGGAGGAGAATACGGAGAGGCGGCCACCTAGAGCTTTTTTATCTTCCTGCGTTTCTGTCAGAACCCAGTTCCACCCACTCGGGGTGTAAACGTAATGAACTCGTGGCCGTGGGCCTTTTTAAGTTTTATGGAGGTTTTCGTTGCTGCAATGTTTTTTGTTTTTGTTTGCATGGCGGCTTGCTCTTACCCTTGTTTGCTCTTTTGGTTTCGTCCACTCAAATCCTTGTCCTCCTTGGTTTCGGTCCCGCTAGCCCGACAGCCGGGAGCCGGTCTGTAGCTGGGACAGGGCGTCCGCCTCGAAGGAGTCGACTCGGAGTTCGGGAACCATGAGAGTTTTTGGGTAAGGCAAGCGACAGAGGTGAGAAAGTGTTCCGTCTAGACCTAGTCGGCAACCCCCTTGCGATCGACTATTCGTGTGTGCTAAGTTTCGTCGCCCCGCGACCCCGTCAGCCGGACAGCGGGGAGCCGGTCTGTAGCTGGGAGGGGTTGGAGGACTTATTCAGCTCACATTACTTAGTCGGCTTTGGGAGAGGATGCCGGATTAGCCGGCTAGACCTCGGGACCAGGATCCGACGAGCGAGTTGAAAAACTTGGAAGGAAACGGAATGGGTGTGTCCCAAGAGCCGGCTTGGGACACCCGTTGCTTTTATAAGCCCAAAAAGGAAGGATACTTACATACACCGATTTTCAGCAGTAAAATGGGCAGAGGAGCGCCGCGTTCCACGGGCGCTCTGTCTCCTCGCCGGAGGCGTCTCTCTTGCACTACCGCGGCTTCTCGGTGTCTATCAGATAGTACGCGTTGTTGTGTAGCGCCTTGTTGACGATGAACGGGCGCTCTTGTACTCGCGCAGGTTCGCGAATGTCTCCTAGAGATCGTAGAGGAGGCTGAAGTGCCGCTTGGTTTTGATGATGATGTCGTCGACGTAGACGTGGACGTTCCTGCCTATCTGAGGCAGGAGACACTTCTGCATGAGCGTTGGAAGGTAGCGCCTGCATTCTTCAAGCCGAAGGACATGGTGATGTAGCCGTAGGCCTCGAAGGGGGTGATGAAGGAGGTCTTGAGCCGGTCGTCCGGATCCAGCTTGATCTGGTGGTAGCCGGAGTAGACATCCAAGAGAGACAGTAGGTCGCAGCCGGCCATGGAGTCGATGATTGATTGATCCGCGGTAGGGCGAACGGGTCCTTGGGGCATGCCTTGTTCAGGCTGGTGTAGTCGATGCACATGCGCCAGGTCTTGTTCTTCTTCAGCACCAGGACTGGGTTGGCCAGGCAGTCCGGGTGGAAAACCTCCATGATGAAGCCGGCTGCAAGCAGCTAGGCGATCTCTTCTCCTATAGTGTGCCGATTCTCGTTGGAGAAATGTCACAGGGGTTGCTTGACCAGTTTAGCATCCGGACAGACGTGAAGTTTGTGCTTGGCGAACTTCCTTGGAACACCCGACATGTCCTTGGGGGACCATGCAAAGATGTACCGATTCTCATGGAGGAAGTCAACAAGCTCGCCTTCCTATTTGCTATCGAGGCGGGAGCCGATGGTGATGCACTGCTCGGGGTTGGCCGGGTCGAGTGGGATCCGCCTAGTGTCCTTGGACATCTAGAACGAAGCCTCACCTACCGACTACGAAGGAGGAATCGACACGACCGTCTGGCTGGCAGCAAGGGCCACGAGCTGGTCGAGCTGGCGCTTCTCCTCTACTATCTCTAGGGCCTCGGCTAGCCGGCTGCCATCTCGCGCACACTCGATGGATATCTTGTAGTCACCAGCGATGGAGATGATCCTCTTGGGACCCGACATCTTGAGCTTGAGGTAGGCGTAGTGGGGGACCGCCATGAACTTGACGAGGGCCGACCGGCCCAGCAGCGCGTGGTAGGGATTTGCGAGGTCCACCACCTCGAACCATATCGGCTCATGGCGGAAGTGGCCAGGTCCGCCATAGAGGACGTCAAGCTTGATCTTGCCAATGGGGGAGCAGGACTTTCCCGGCACGATGCCATGGAAAATCGTTTGGCTCGCCTGTAGATCTTCTGCCTTGAGCCCCAACTTTCGCAATGTGTCGAGGTAGAGGATGTTTATGCTACTGCCGCCATCGATTAACACCCGCGAGAAGCAGCAGGTGCGCCTCTCTAAGGCGATGGTGGGGTTGAGGACCAGGGCGTAGCTGCCGGGATTTGGCATCATGGCCAGGTGGTGAGCCCGGCTCCAAGTGATCGGCTTCTCCGACCAGTGCACGTACTGGGGAATCGCGGGCATGGTGGCATTCACCTCGCGGTGGAGCCGGCGCTATGCATGCTTGTCTGTCTCTTCAATGGTGAAGACGACGTAGCAACCATCTTGGTTGGGGAACTACTCGAGAAGGCGACTGTCGTTCCGGGCCGGAGCCAGAGCCGGCGGCAGGGCGGCAGCTGGGGCCGGGGCCAGCACACGAGCAGGCGGCACGGGGGGAGCCGAAAGTCCGTCCCCCCGGGCCAGTAGCTGTGAGAAGCTGCACTCCTGGAGCATGTGTGTGGAGGGCTTGGATCCAGAGTGATTCTTGCAGAGGAGGTCAAGCATTTTCTCGAATGTGAGCTTGGGCTGCCAGGCGGCCTTGCCGGTGCGCTGACGCTGTCAGGCGAGCCGGGCAGCCGACTCCTCTTCCTCGATGGAGGCAACCTGTTGGCTCCCATAGCAGGAGTCCGCCTGGTCGGTCTAGCGCTTGTTGTTCTGCGGCTGCCGGTTATGGGAAGCCGGCCGCGACGCAGCCGGCGTCGGTGTTGCCTTGGCGGGCGGGGTCGTCTTGACCCGAATCGCGGAGTCGGCCGTGGCATACTTGTCCGCCTTGGTCACGAGCTCTGCCAGCGTAGCCGGCTCAGAGCATAGGAGTTTGTGCTTGAGGTGGGTGCCGTTGCGACAGCCTTCGACGAAGTACTGAATGACCTGCACCTCATGTTGGAAATATGCCCTAGAGGCAATAATAAAATGGTTATTATTGTATTTCCTTGTTCATGATAATTGTCTATTGTTCATGCTATAATTGTGTTAACCGGAAACCGTAATACATGTGTGAATACATAGACCACAACATGTCCCTAGTGAGCCTCTAGTTGACTAGCTCGTTGATCAATAGATGGTCACGGTTTCATGGCCATGGACATTGGATGTCGTTGATAACGGGATCACATCATTAGGAGAATGATGTGATGGACAAGACCCAATCCTAAGCATAGCACAAGATCGTGTAGTTCGTTTGCTAAAGCTTTTCAATGTCAAGTATCGTTTCCTTAGACCATGAGATTGTGCAACTCCCGGATACCGTAGGAATGCTTTGGGTGTGCCAAACGTCACAACGTAACTGGGTGGCTATAAAGGTGCACTACGGGTATCTCCAAAAGTATCTGTTGGGTTGGCATGAATCGAGACTGGGATTTGTCACTCCGTGTGACGGAGAGGTATCTCTGGGCCCACTCGGTAAGACATCATCATAATGAGCTCAATGTGACTAAGGAGTTAGCCACGGGATGATGTATTACGGAACGAGTAAAGAGACTTGCCAGTAACGAGATTGAACAAGGTATGGGGATACCGACGATCGAATCTCGGGCAAGTATCATACCGATAGACAAAGGGAATTGAATACGGGATTGATTGAATCCCCGACATCGTGGTTCATCCGATGAGATCATCGTGGAGTACGTGGGAGCCAACATGGGTATCCAGATCCCGCTGTTGGTTATTGGCCGGAGAAGTGTCTCGGTCATGTCTACGTGTCTCCCGAACCCGTAGGGTCTACACACTTAAGGTTCGATGACGCTAGGGTTATAGGGAAAAGGTATACGTGATTACCGAAGGTTGTTCGGAGTCCCGGATGAGATCCCGGATGTCACGAGGAGCTCCGGAATGGTCCGGAGGTAAAGATTGATATATAGGAAGTCCAGTTTTGGTCACCGGAAAGTTTTCGGGCTCATCGGTAGTGTACCGGGAGTGCCGGGAGGGTGCCGGAGGACCCCCGGGAGGGGTGTGACGACCAAAGGACCACATGGGCTGTTAGATAAAGTGTGCCAGCCCTTATTGGGCTGGGCAAGACTTTTGCTAAAGGCCCATGCGGCTGGAGATAAGGAGATAAGGCAAAAAGGATTTAAAAGGAGGAGATCCACCTCCCTTGTGGGAGGTGGACTCTCCCTTTAAATTCAGCCGGCCATCTCCTCTTTGGAGTAGAGGCCAAGCCAGCCCTCCACGTCCCTCCTCCTATATATACTTGAGGTTTTGGATGTTTTGAGACAGGATTTGATCTCTCTCTCTCACGGCGAAGCCCTACCTCTCTTCTTCCTCCTCCGCAGCGCTTAGGCGAAGCCCTGTCGGAATACCTTGCTACTCCACCACCACCACGCCGTCGTGCTGCTGTTGGAGCCCTTCCCCAACCTCTCCTTCCTCCTTGCTGGATCAAGGTGTTGGAGACGTCACCGGGCTGCACGTGTGTTGAACGCGGAGGTGCCGTCCGTTCGGCACTTGATCGGATCTACCGCGATCTGAATCGCTGCGAGTACGACTCCATCAACCGCGTTCTTGTAACGCTTCCGCTTAGCGATCTTCAAAGGTATGAAGATCCACTCTCCCCTTGCTCGTTGCTGGTTTCTCCATAGATGGATCTTGGTGAACGCGTAGGAAAATTTTTGATTTACTACTACGTCTCCCAACAGTGGCATCATGAGCTAGGTCTATGCGTAGAATCTATGCACGAGTAGAACACAAAGCAGTTGTGGGCGTCGAGTTTGTTAATTTGCTTGCCGCTACTAGTCTTATCTTGATTCGGCGGTATTGTGGGATGAAGCGGCCCGGACCAACTTTACACGTACGCTTACGTGAGACCGGTTCCACCGCCTGACATGCACTAGATGCATAAGGTGGCTAGCGGGTGTCTGTCTCTCCTACCTTAGTCGGATCGGATTCGATGAAAAGGGTCCTTATGAAGGGTAAATAGCAATTGGCAAATCACGTTGTGGTGTTGACGTAGGTAAGAAACGTTCTTGCTAGTAACCTATAGCAGCCACGTAAAAACTTGCAACTACAAATTAGAGGACGTCTAACTTGTTTTTGCAGCATGTGCCTTGTGATGTGATATGGCCAAAGGATGTGATGTGATGCATTGTGATGTATGAATTGATCATGTTCTTGTAATAGGATTCACGACTTGCATGTCGATGATTATGACAACCGGCAGGAGCCATAGGAGTTGTCTTATTTATTGTATGACCTGCGTGTCGATCATAAACGCCATGTAATTACTTTACTTTATTGCTAAGCGTTAGCCATAGTAGTAGAAGTAATAGTTGGCGAGACAACTTCATGAAGACACAATGATGGAGATCATGATGATGGAGATCATGGTGTCGTGCCGGTGACAGTGATGATCATGGTGCCCCGAAGATGGAGATCAAAGGAGCAAGATGATATTGGCCATATCATGTCACTATATTGATTGCATGTGATGTTTATCATGTTTACATCTTATTTGCATAGAACGACGGTAGTAAATAAGATGATCTCTCAATAAAATTTCAAGAAAGGTGTTCACCCTAACTGTGCACCGTTGCTAAGGATCGTCGTTCCGAAGCACCACGTGATGATCGGGTGTGATAGGTTCTAACGTTCGCATACAACGGGTGTAAGCCAGATTTACACATGCGAAACACTTAGGTTGACTTGACGAGCCTAGCATGTACAGACATGGCCTCGGAACACGGAAGACCGAAAGGTCGAACATGAGTCGTATAGAAGATACGATCAACATAGAGATGTTCACCATGGATGACTAGTCCGTCTCACGTGATGATCGGACACGGGCTAGTTGACATGGATCATGTATCACTTGGAAGACTAGAGAGATGTCTATCTAAGTGGGAGTTCATTAATAATTTGATTAAGTGAACTTAATTATCATGAACTTAGTCTAAAAATGTCCTTGCAAATTATGTCGTAGATAGCTCGCGCTGTAGCTCCACAGTTTTATTGATACAATCCTAGAGAAAAGTAAGTTGAAAGTTGATGGTAGCAATAATGCGGACTGGGTCCGTGATCTGAGGATTGTCCTCATTGCTGCACAGAAAGCTTATGTTTTTGATGTACCGCTAACTGCACCACTCCCTCAAGCGTTGTCTGTAGATGTTGTGAACATATGACAGGCACTTTTTGGTGACTACGTGATAGTTCAATGCGTCATGCATTACGGCTTAGAATTGAGGCTCCAAAACGTTTTGAACGTCACGGAACATATGAGATGTTCTAGGAGCTGAGATTGTGATCTCAGGCTCGTGCCTATGTTGAGAGGTATGAGACCTCCAACAAGATTCTTTGACTGCAAGATAAAGGAGAATAGCTCAATCGCTGAGCGTGTGCTCAGATTGTCTGGGTGCTACAATCACTTGAATCAAGTGGGAGTTAATCTTCCAGATGAGATAGTGATTAATGCAGTTCTCCAAGTCACTGCCACCAAGCTACTAGAGCTTCGTGATGAACTATAACATGCCAGGGATGGATAAGATGATCCCTGAGTTGTTCGTGATGTTTGACACCACGAAGGTAGAAATCAAGAAGGAGCATCAAGTGTTGATGGTTAAGTGAAACCACTAGTTTCAAAAGGGGCAAGGGCAAGAACGGAAAACTTCAGGAATGACAAGCCAGTTGTTGCTCTAGTGAAGAAACCCAAGGTTGAGCCCGAACCCGAGACTAAGTGCTTGTGTTATGAGGAGAATGTTCGCTGAAGCGGAAAACCCCTAGATGCTTGGTAGATAAGAAGGCTGGTAATGTCAATGGAAGTATATTTGATATACGTGTTAGTGATGTGTACCTTGCTGGTACTCCTAGTAGCACCTGGGTATTGGATACCGGTTCGGTTGCTAAGTGTTAGCAACTCGAAATAAAAGCTACGGAGTAAATGGAGACTAGCTAGGTGAAAGGTGACGATGTGTGTTGGAAGTATTTCCAAGATTGATGTGATCACCATCGCACGCTCTCTCTACCTTCAGGATTTGTGATAAACCTAAATAAATGTTATTTGGTGTTTGCGTTGAGCATGAACGTGATTAGATCATGATTAGTGCGATACGGTTATTCATATAAGTTAGAGAATAATGGTTATTCTGTTTACATGGATAATGCCTTCAATGGTCATGCACCCACTCGAAATGGTTTATCGAATCATGATCGTAGTAGTACACATATTCATAACATTGGTACCAAAAGATACAAAGTTAATAATGATAGTACCACATGCTTGTGGCACTGCCACGTAATGTCATATTGGTATAAATCGCATGAAGAAACTCCATGATGATGGATTTTTGACTCACTCGATTTCGAATCGGTTGAGACATGCGAGCCATGCCTCTTGGGCAAGATGACTAAGACCCCGTCATCCAATATGATGGAGCGGGCAAGTGGCTTATTGGAAATAATACATGTTGATGTATGTGGTCCAATGAGTGTTGAAACACACAGTGGATATCGTTGTTTTTCTTTACCTTCACTGATGATTTGAGTAAATATGGGGATATTTACTTAATGAAACACGAATCTGAAATGTTTGAAAGGTTCAAGGAGTTTCAGAGTGAAGTTAAAGATCATCGTGACAAGAAGATAAATGTCTATGATATGATCATGGAGGTGATATCTAAGTTACGAGTTTGGTATGCAATTTTAGACAATGTGGAAATTGTTTCACAGCTCACGCCTCCTGGAACACCATAGTGTGATGGTGTGTTCGAACGTCATAGTCGTGCTCTATTGGATATAGTGAGTACTATGATGTCTCTTATCGTTTTACCACTATCATTATGGGGTTATGCATTAAAGACAAATCCATTCACTTTAACAGGGCACCATCTAAGTCTGTTGAGATGACACCGTGAGAATTATGGTTTGACAGAAGCCTAAGCTGTCATTTCTTAATGTTTGGGGCTGCGACGCTTATGTGAAAATGGGTTTTTCACCTAGCGAGCTCGAACCCAAAGCAGACAAATGCATCTTCATAGAATACCCTAATGAGACATTGGGTATACCTTCTATCTCAGATCCAAGCGCAAAAGGTGTTTGTTGCTAAGAACGAGTCCTTTCTTGAGAAAGAGTTTCTCTCGAAAGAATTGAGTGGGAGGAAGATAGAACTTGATGAGGTTGTTGAACCTTTGTTTCAACCAGAGAATAGCGCAACACAGAAAGATGTTTCTGTAGAGCCTACTCAGTTGAAAAGGAAGTTAATGATGATGATCATAAAGCTTCGGATCAAGTCACTATCGAACCTCGTAGGTCGACAAGGACGCGTACTGCTCCTGAGTAGTACGACAACCCTGTCTTGGAAATCATGTTGTTGGACAACGATGAACCTACGAACTATGGAGAAGCGATGGTGGGCCCGGATTCCAACAAATGGCTAGGAGCCATGAAATCCGAGAAAGGATCCATGTATGAAAACCAAGTATGGACTTTGGTAGACTTGCCTGTTGAATGGCGGGTCATTGAGTACAAATGGACCTTTGAAATAAACATAGACGCTAATGGTGAAATGTCACCGTTTATAAAGCTCGACTTGTCGCAAAGAAGTTTCCGCCAAGTTCAAGGAGTTGACTGCGATGAGATTGTCTCATCTGTAGCGATGCTAAAAGTCTATTAAAATTTTGTTAGCAGTTGCTGCATTTTTCGATTATGAAATCTGGCAGATGGATGACAAAACAAGGTTTCCGTAATGGTTTCTGTGAGGAAGAGTTGTATGTGATACAACCAGAAGGTTTTGTCAATCCTAAGGATGCTAATAATATGCAAACTCCAGCGATCCTTCTATGGACTGGAGCAAGAATCTCGGAGTTGGAATATATGCTTTGATGAGGTGATCAAAGTGTTTAAGTTTATACAAAGTTTATGAGAAACTTGTATTTGCAAGAAAGTGAGTGGGAGCACTATAGAATTTCTTATAAGAATATGTAGTTGACATATTATTGATCGGAAATGATGTAGAATTTCTGGAAGAGCATGAAGGGTTGTTTGAAAAGAGTTTTTTCAAAGGAAGACCCAGATAAAGCTACTATTTTATTGAGCATCTAGATCTATAGGGATAGATCTATTCGCTTGATAAGATTTTTCGACGAAGACATACCTTGACAAGTTTTTGAAGGAGTTCAAAATAGATGGGTCAAAGAAGGAGTTCTTGACTGTATTGTAAGGTGTGAAATTGAGTAAGACTCAATACCCGACCATGGCAGAAGATAAAGAAAAGATGAGTGTCATCTCCTATGCTTTAGCCATAGGCTCTATATAGTATGCCATGCTGTGTACCGCACCTGTGTGTGCCTTGCCATGAGTCTGTCAAGGGGTACAAGAGTAATCCAAGAGTGGATCACTGGACAATGGTCAAAGTTAGCCTTAGTAACTTGAGAACTAAGGAAATATTTCTCGATTATGGAGGTGATAAAGAGTTCATCGTAAAGTGTTACGATGATGCAAGCTTTAAAACCAATCCGGATGACTCTTAGTAGAAATCCAGCTACGTATAGTGGAGCAGCCATTTGGAATAGCTCCAAGTGGAGCATGGGAGTAGTATCTACAAATATGACATGGAAAGTTTGCAAGGTACACACGGATCTGAATGTCGCAGACCCGCTGACTAAAAACCTCTTTCACGAGCAGAACATGAACAAACCCCAGAACTTATTGGGTGTTAATCACATGATGATATGATCACATGGTGATGTAAGTGTTAATCACATGGTGATGTGAACTAGATTATTGACTCTAGTGCAAGTGGGAGACTGTTGGAAATATGCCCTAGAGGCAATAATAAAATGGTTATTATTGTATTTCCTTGTTCATGATAATTGTCTATTGTTCATGCTATAATTGTGTTAACCGGAAACCGTAATACATGTGTGAATACATAGACCACAACATGTCCCTAGTGAGCCTCTAGTTGACTAGCTCGTTGATCAATAGATGGTCACGGTTTCATGGCCATGGACATTGGATGTCGTTGATAACGGGATCACATCATTAGGAGAATGATGTGATGGACAAGACCCAATCCTAAGCATAGCACAAGATCGTGTAGTTCGTTTGCTAAAGCTTTTCAATGTCAAGTATCGTTTCCTTAGACCATGAGATTGTGCAACTCCCGGATACCGTAGGAATGCTTTGGGTGTGCCAAACGTCACAACGTAACTGGGTGGCTATAAAGGTGCACTACGGGTATCTCCAAAAGTATCTGTTGGGTTGGCATGAATCGAGACTGGGATTTGTCACTCCGTGTGACGGAGAGGTATCTCTGGGCCCACTCGGTAAGACATCATCATAATGAGCTCAATGTGACTAAGGAGTTAGCCACGGGATGATGTATTACGGAACGAGTAAAGAGACTTGCCAGTAACGAGATTGAACAAGGTATGGGGATACCGACGATCGAATCTCGGGCAAGTATCATACCGATAGACAAAGGGAATTGAATACGGGATTGATTGAATCCCCGACATCGTGGTTCATCCGATGAGATCATCGTGGAGTACGTGGGAGCCAACATGGGTATCCAGATCCCGCTGTTGGTTATTGGCCGGAGAAGTGTCTCGGTCATGTCTACGTGTCTCCCGAACCCGTAGGGTCTACACACTTAAGGTTCGATGACGCTAGGGTTATAGGGAAAAGGTATACGTGATTACCGAAGGTTGTTCGGAGTCCCGGATGAGATCCCGGATGTCACGAGGAGCTCCGGAATGGTCCGGAGGTAAAGATTGATATATAGGAAGTCCAGTTTTGGTCACCGGAAAGTTTTCGGGCTCATCGGTAGTGTACCGGGAGTGCCGGGAGGGTGCCGGAGGACCCCCGGGAGGGGTGTGACGACCAAAGGACCACATGGGCTGTTAGATAAAGTGTGCCAGCCCTTATTGGGCTGGGCAAGACTTTTGCTAAAGGCCCATGCGGCTGGAGATAAGGAGATAAGGCAAAAAGGATTTAAAAGGAGGAGATCCACCTCCCTTGTGGGAGGTGGACTCTCCCTTTAAATTCAGCCGGCCATCTCCTCTTTGGAGTAGAGGCCAAGCCAGCCCTCCACGTCCCTCCTCCTATATATACTTGAGGTTTTGGATGTTTTGAGACAGGATTTGATCTCTCTCTCTCACGGCGAAGCCCTACCTCTCTTCTTCCTCCTCCGCAGCGCTTAGGCGAAGCCCTGTCGGAATACCTTGCTACTCCACCACCACCACGCCGTCGTGCTGCTGTTGGAGCCCTTCCCCAACCTCTCCTTCCTCCTTGCTGGATCAAGGTGTTGGAGACGTCACCGGGCTGCACGTGTGTTGAACGCGGAGGTGCCGTCCGTTCGGCACTTGATCGGATCTACCGCGATCTGAATCGCTGCGAGTACGACTCCATCAACCGCGTTCTTGTAACGCTTCCGCTTAGCGATCTTCAAAGGTATGAAGATCCACTCTCCCCTTGCTCGTTGCTGGTTTCTCCATAGATGGATCTTGGTGAACGCGTAGGAAAATTTTTGATTTACTACTACGTCTCCCAACACCTCATGCACTCCTTCGTAGGAGTTGCGTAGCTCGGTCCATCGGGTGAGGTAGTCACGGAGGGCCTCGTCTGGCCCCTAAACGCACATGGCCAGTTTGCGGGGGCGGCCAGGCCACTTGTAGGTGTCGGTGAAGTTGCGGACGAACGCCTCTTCGAATTCCATCCATGTGTTAATGCTGCCGGCTGCCAGACTGTTTAGCCAGGTGCCGGCCGAACCGATCAGCATAAGGGGAGCGTAGCAAACGGCTACGCGCTTGTTCCCCTTGACGATGCCGACTGCGGTGGTGTAGTCGATCAGACAATCCTCGGGCTAGGCAGCCCCGTTGTACTTCGGGGTGTCCCGTGGAAGCATGAAGCCGGGCGGGCACGGCTCGTTGCGGATCCGAGGGCTGAAACTGTTGGGAAACGTTACATGGGAAACAAAAATTTTCCTATGCACACGAAGATCTATCCATGGTGATGAGCATCTACGAGAGGGAGAGTGGATCTACATACCCTTGTAGATCGCTCAGCGGGAAGCGTTAAGAAACGCGGTTGGTGTAGTCGAACGTCTTCGCGATCCAAATCGCCGTGCGTCCCGCGATCCAATCATGATCCGTCTCGCGATCCGTCGCACGAACTTGATCACGATCCGTCTCACGAACTTGATCACGGTCCTTCCGATCTAGCACCGAACGGACGACACCTCCGTGTTCAGCACACGTACAGCTTGATGAAGATCTCCACCGTCTTGATCCAGCAAGAAGGAGTGGAGAGGAAGAAGAGTTCTCCGGCAGCCCGACGGCGCTTTTGCGATGGTGGTGGAGCAATTCCGGCAGGGCTTCGCCTAAGCACTGCAGAAAACCGATATAGAGGAGAAACTATGCACTGGAGGAACGGGTAGCACGTGGCTGAAAATCTAGTGCAAAAACCCTCAATACCACCAGTATATATATAGGAGGAGAGGAGGAGACGAGGCAGCTTGGACTCCAAGCCTCCTAGGCTTCGGCCGAACTAGGAGAGGAGGAGTCCACCTCCTCCACTCCTAGTAGGATTAGGATTCATCCTTTTTCCCCTTTTTCCACCGTTTTCCTTTTGGGTTTTCTTCTCCAGCCACATGGGCCTTGTGTGGGAGTTTCCACCAGCCCACTAAGGGCTGATATTCACTCTCCCACAGCCCATGAAGCCTCTTGGGTCGAAATACCCCTCCCGGAGGTCTCCCGGTACACTACCGGCACTCCCGGTACACTATCGATAAGCCCGGAACTTTTCTGGCGACCAAAACAGGACTTCCCATATATGAATTTTTACCTCCAAACCATTCCGGAGCTCCTCATGACGCCCAGGATCTCATCCGAGACTCCAAACAAACTCCGATCACCACCATACATAACTCTATATTACCGAAACGTCACCAAACCTTAAGTGTGCAGACCCTACGGGTTCGAGAACTATGTAGACATGACCGAGACACCTCTATGGTCAATAACCAATGGCGGGACCTGGATGTCCACATTGGTTCCTACATATTCTACGAAGATCGTTATCGGTCCAACCTCTATGTCAAGGATTCAGTTAATCCCGTATGATGTTCCCTTTGTTCTTCGGTATGTTACTTGCCCGAGATTCGATCATCGGTATCTCCATACCTAGTTCAACCTCGTTACTGGCAAGTCTCTTTACTCGTTCGGTAATACAAGATCCCATGACCAACACTTAGTCACATTGCTTGCAAGGCTTATTGTGATGTTGTATTACCGAGTGGGCCCTGAGATACCTCTTCGTCAGACGGAGTAACAAATCCCAGTCTTGATCCATGCCAACTCAACAGACACCCTTGGAGACACCTGTAGAGCACCTTTATAGTCACCCAGTTACGTTGCGACATTTGATACACACAAGGTAGTCCTCCGATATCCATGAGTTGCATGATCTCATGGTCATAGGAACATATACTTGACATGCAGAAAACAGTAGCAATAAACTGACACGATCATAAGCTACATTTGTAGTTTGGGTCTTGTCCATCACATCATTCTTCTAATGATGTGATCCCGTTATCAAATGACATCTCATGTCCATGGCTAGGAAACCTTAACCATCTTTCAATCAACGAGCTAGTTCACTAGAGGCATACTAGGGACATTGTGTTTGTCTATGTATCCACACATGTATCCATGTTTCCAATTAATACAATTATAGCATGGATAATAAACGATTATCATGAACAAAGAAATACAATAATAAACACTTTATTTATTGCCTCTAGGGCATATTTCCAACAGTCTCCCACTTGCACTAGAGTCAATAATCTAGTTCACATCACTATGTGATTTACATTGTAATGAATCGAACACCCATGCAGTTCTGGTGTTGATCATGTTTAGCCCTTGGAAGAGGTTTAGTCAATGGGTCTGCAACATTCAGATCCGTGTGCACTTTGCAAATATTTATGTCTTTCTCCAAGATGTAATCGCGGATGGAGTTGAAGCATCGCTTTATGTGTCTGGTCCTCTTGTGAAACCTTGGTTCCTTGGCCAGAACAATGGCACCAGTGTTGTCACAGAACAGGTTCATTGGATTCAGTGCACTAGGCACTACTCCAAGATCTGTCATGAACTGCTTCATCCAGACACCTTCCTTCGCCGCCTCCGAGGCTGCGATGTATTCCGCTTCGCACGTAGAATCAGCTACCACGCTTTGCTTGGAACTGCACCGGCTTACCGCTCCCCCGTTAAGAATAAATACGTATCCGGCTTGCGACTTAGAGTCGTCCGGATCAGTGTCAAAGCTTGCATCGACGTAACCCTTTACGACGAGCTCTTCATCACCTCCATAAACGAGAAACATTTCCTTAGTCCTTTTCAGGTACTTAAGGATATCCTTGACCGCTTGCCAGTGCTCCATTCCAGGATCACTTTGAAACCTTCAGGCCATACTTATGGCAAGGCTGACATCGGGTCTTGTGCACAACATTGCATACATGATAGAGCCTATGGCTGAAGCATAGGGGATGACATTCATCTTTCCTCTATCTTCTGCAGTTACCGGTCATTGAGTCTTACTCAACTTCACACCTTGTAAAACAGGCAAGAACCCCTTCTTGGACTGTTCCATTTTGAACTTCTTCAAAATTTTATCAAGGTATGTGCTCTGTGAAAGTGCTATTAAGCGTCTCGATCTATCTCTATAGATCTTAATACCTAATATGAAAGCAGCTTCTCCTAGGTCCTTCATTGAAAAACTCTTGTTCAAATATTCCTTCACGCTTTCCAGCATTTCTATATTGTTTCCAATCAGCAATATGTCATCCACATATAATACTAGAAACGCTATAGAGCTCCCACTCATTTTCTTGTAAATACAAGCTTCTCCGTAAACTTGTATAAACTCAAACGCTTTGATCACCTCATCAAAGCGCTTATTCCAACTCCGAGATGCTTGCACCAGCCCATAAATGGATCGCTGGAGTTTGCAAACTTTGTCAGCATTCTCTGGATCGACAAAACCTTCGGGTTGCATCATATACAACTCTTCCTCAAGGAAACCGTTGAGGAACGCTGTTTTTACATCCATCTGCCAAATTTCATAGTCGAAATAGGCAGCTATTGCTAACATGATTCTGACAGACTTAAGCATCGCTACGGGTGAGAAAGTCTCATCGTAGTCAACTCCTTGAACTTGTGAAAAACCCTTTGCCACAAGTCGAGCTTTATAGACGGTGACATTACCGTCCGCGTCTGTCTTCTTCTTAAAGATCCATTTGTTCTGAATGGCCTTTTGCCCTTCAGGTAATACTTCCAAAGTCCATACTTTGTTTTCATAAATGGATCCCATCTCGGATTTCATGGCCTCTAACCATTTCTCGGAATCCGGGCCCATCACTACTCCTCCATAGCTCGTAGGTTCATTGTTGTCCAACAACATGACCTCCAAGACAGGGTTGTCGTACCACTCAGGGTTAGTACGCGGCCTTGTCGACCTACGAGGTTCAATAGTTGCTTGATCCAAAGCTTCATGATCATCATCATTAACTTCCTCTTCTACCGTCGTAGATTCCACAGAAACATCTTTGTGTGCTGCGCTACTTTCTGGTTGAAGTAAAGGTTCAATAACCTCATCAAGCTCTATTTTCCTCCCACTCAATTCTTTCGAGAGAAACTCTTTCTCAAGAAATGTTCCGTTTTTAGCGACAAACACTTTGCCATCGGTTCTGAGATAGAAGGTATACCCGACTGTCTCTTTCGGGTATCCTATGAAGATGCATTTCTCCGCTTTGGGTTCCAACTTTTCAGGCTGAAGCTTTTTGACATAAGCATCACATCCCCAAACTTTAAGAAACAACAACTTTGGCTTCTTGCCAAACCACAGTTCATATGGCGTCGTCTCAACGGATGTTCATGGTGCCCTATTTAGAGTGAATGCAGCTGTCTCTAATGCATAACCCCAAAACGATAGTGGCAAATCAACAAGAGACATCATAGAACGCACCATATCTAATAAGGTTCGATTATGACGTTCGGACACACCATTACGCTGTGGTGTTTCGGGCGGTGTCAACTGTCAAACAATTCCACACTGTCTTAAGTGACTGCCAAACTCATAACTCAGATATTCACCTCCTCGATCAGATCGCATGAACTTAATCTTCTTGTTACGATGATTCTCAACTACACTCTGAAATTGCTTGAACTTTTCAAACGTTTCAGACTTGTGTTTCATTAAGTAAATATACCCATATCTACTTAAGTCATCAGTGAAGGTGAGAAAATAACGATATCCACCACGTGCTGTAACATTCATTGGACCGCACACATCAGTGTGTATGATTTCCAATAAGTCACTCGCCCGTTCCATTGTTCCAGAGAACGACGTTTTAGTCATCTTGCCCATGAGGCATGGTTCACATGTGTCAAGTGATTCAAAATCAAGTGACTCCAAAAGTCCATCAGCATGGAGCTTCCTCATGCGTTTTACACCAATATGACCTAAACGGTAGTGCCACAAGAAAGTGGTACTATCATTATCAATTCTACATCTTTTGGCATCAATGTTATGAACATGTGTGTCATCACTATCAAGATTCAATATGAATAAACCCCGAACATTGGGTGCATGACCATTAAAGATATTACTCATATAAAAAGAACAACCTTTATTTTCTGATTTAAATGAGTAACCGTCTCGCAATAAACAAGATCCAGATATAATGTTCATGCTTAACGCAGGTACTAAATAACAATTATTCAGGTTCATCACTAATATCGATGGTAATCGAAGAGTGAGCGTGTCGACGGCGATCACATCAACCTTGGAACCATTTCCCACGTGCATCGTCATTTCGTCCTTTGCTAGCCTTCGTTTATTCCATATTTCCTGCTTTGAGTTGCAAATGTGAGCAACCGAACCGGTATCAAATACCCAGGCACTACTATGAGAGATAGTAAGGTACACATCAATAACATGTATATCATATATACCTTGTTTGTCGTTGTCCGCCTTCTTGTCAGCCAGGTACTTGGGGCAGTTCCGCGTCTAGTGACTAGTTCCTTTGCAATGAAAGCACTGAGTTTCTGGCTTGGGTCCATGCTTGGGCTTCTTTGCAGGAGTAGCAACTGCTTTGCTATCCTTCTTGGTTTTACCCTTCTTGCCCTTGCCCTTGACTTTGCCATTTTTCTTGAAACTAGTGGTTTTATTGACCATCAACACTTGATGTTCTTTCTGGATTTTAGACTCAGCGACTTTTAGCATCGCAAACAGCTCGGCGACTTACTTGTTCATCCCGTGCATGTTATAGTTCATCACAAAGCTCTTGTAACTAGGTGGCAGTGATTGAAGTACTCTGTCTGTGATCGCCTCTGGCGGAAGGGCAATTCCCAACTCCGCTAGATGAGTTGAATACCCAGATATTCTGAGTATATGTTCACTGATAGACCCGTTATCCTCGATCTTGCAAGCATAGAACTTATCGGAGGTTTCATACCTCTCGATCCGTGCGTTCTTCTGAAAGATAAACTTCAACTCCTGGAACATCTCATATGCTCCATGACGTTCAAAACGTCTTTGAAGTCCCGGTTCTAAGCCATACAATATTGCACACTGAACTATTGAGTAATCTCCAGTACGTGCCTCCCAAGCGTTCTTAACGTCTTCGGAGGTCATGTCTTCTGGTTGGTCACCAAGCGGTGCATAAGGACATATGATTTCTGGGAAGCCGTGAGGATAATCCTTAGATTACGGGCCTAGTCAACAAAGTTACTTCCATCATCTTTCATTTTAGCTTTCTCTAGGAACGCATTAAAATTCAGGGGTGCTACTACGCGAGCCATTGATCTACAACATAAATATGCAAAGTTCACTTAGACTATTGTTCAAGATAATGAGTTTAGATAATCAAATTACTAAAGCTCCCACTCAAATTAACATACCTCAGGTCATCTGAGTGTCACATGATCCAAATCCACCAACTCAAGTCCGATCATCACGTGAGTTGAGGTGGCTTCAATGGTGAACATCATTATGTTGATCATATGTACTATATGACTCATGTTCGACCTTTCGGTGTCTTGTGTTCCGAGGCCATGTCTGTAAATGCTAGGCTCATCAAGTTTAACCCGAGTGTTCTGTGCGTGCAACACTGGCTTGCACCCGTTGTATGTGAACGTAGAGTCCATCACACCCGATCATCACGTGATGTCTCAACACGACGAACTTTCACAACGGTGCACACTCGGGGAGAACACAATTTTATCTTGAAATTTAAGTGAGGGATCACCTTATAATGCTACTGTTGTACTAAGCATAACAAGGTGCATAAAAGGATTAACATCACATGCAATTCATAAGTGACATGATATGGCCATGAACTTGTGCTTTAGATCTCCATCTTGAAAGCACCGACATGATCTTCATCGTCACCGGCACGACACCATGATCTCCATCATCTTGATCTCCATCAACGTGTCGCCATTGAGGTTGTCCCGCCCTGCATGCTTCTACTACTATTGCTACCGTTTAGTGATAAAGTAAAGCATTACATAGCACTTAATGATTGACACGCTGGTCATACAATAATTAAAGACAACCCTATGGCTCCTGCCGGTTGCCGTACTCAACGACATGCAAGTCGTGAAATTCTAGACATCACATGATCATCTCATACATCACATATATCACATCATGTAATTGGCCATATCACATCACAACATACCCTGGAAAAACAAGTTAGACGTCCTCTAATTGTTGTTGCATGTTTTACGTGGCTGCTACGGGTTTCTAGCAAGAACGATTCTCACCTACGCGCAAACCACAACGATGATACATAATTTGCTTTTCAACCTTCTCAAGGACCACCTTTGTTGAATCCGATCCAACTAAAGTGAGAGAAACTGCCACCCGCAAGCCATCTAGGCAACAAGTTGCGTCGAGGGAACCGGTCTCTCATAAGCATACGAGTAATGTTGGTCCGGGCCGCTTCATCTCACAATACCACTGAACCAAAATCCGACCAAGGCGGAAGCAATCTAAGCATCAACACAAACCTTTTGTGTTCTACTCGAGATCTCATCTACACATAGACCTAGCTCATGATGCTACTGTTGGGAAACGTTGCATGAGAAACAAAAATTTTCCTACGGACACGAAGATCAATCCATGGTGATGAGCATCTACGAGAGGGAGGGTGGATCTACATACCCTTGTAGATCGCTAAGCGGGAAGCGTTAAGAAACGCGGTTGGTGTAGTCGAACGTCTTCGCGATCCAAATCGCCATGCGTCCCGCGATCCAATCACGATCCATCCCACGATCCAATCATGATCCGTCCCGCAATCCGATCACGGTCCGTCCCACGAACTTGATCACGATCCGTCTCAAGAACTCGATCACGGTCCTTCCGATCTAGCACCGAACGGACGGCACCTCCGCGTTCAGCACACGTACAGCTTGATGACGATCTCCACCATCTTGATCCAGCAAGAAGGAGTGGAGAGGAAGAAGTGTTCTTTGGCAGCCTGACGGCGCTCCAGCGATGGTGGTGGAGCAATTTCGGCAGGGATTCACCTAAGCACTGCAGAAAACCGATCTAGAGGAGAAACTATGCACTGGAGGAACGGGTAGCACGTGGCTGAAAAATCTAGTGCAAAAACCCTCAATACCACCAGTATATATAGGAGGAGAGGAGGAGAGGAGGCAGCTTGGCCTCCAAGCCTCCTAGGCTTCGGCCGAACTAGGAGAGGAGGAGTGCACCTCCTCCACTCCTAGTAGGATTAGGATTCATCCTTTTTTTCCTTTTTGCCTTTTTCCACCTTTTTGCTTTTGGGTTTTCTTCTCCAGCCACATGGGCCTTGTGTGGGAGTTTCCACCAGCCCACTAAGGTCTGATATTCACTCTCCCACAGCCCATGAAGCCTCTTGGGTCGAAATACCCCTCCCGGAAGTCTCCCGGTACACTACCGGCACTCCCGGTACACTACCGATAAGCCCGGAACTTTTCCGATGACCAAAACAGCACTTCCTATATATGAATCTTTACCTCCGGACCATTACGGAGCTCCTCGTGACGCCCAGGATCTCATCCGAGACTCCAAACAAACTTCGGTCACCACCATACATAACTCTATACTACCGAAACGTCACCAAACCTTAAGTGTGTAGACCCTACGGGTTCGAGAACTATGTAGACATGACCGAGACACCTGTACGGTCAATAACCAATGGCGGGACCTGAATGTCCACATTGGTTCCTACATATTCTACAAAGATCTTTATCGGTCGAACCTCTATGTCAAGGATTCAGTTAATCCCATATGATGTTCCCTTTGTTCTTTGGTATGTTACTTGCCCGAGATTCGATCGTCGGTATCTCCATACCTAGTTCAACCTCGTTACTGGCAAGTCTCTTTACTCATTATGTAATACAAGATCCCGTGACCAACACTTAGTCACATTGCTTGCAAGGCTTATTGTGATGTTGTGTTACCGAGTGGGCCCTGAGATACCTCTCTGTCACACGGAGTAACAAATCCCAGTCTTGATCCATGCCAACTCAACAAACACCCTTGGAGACACCTGTAGAGCACCTTTATAGTCACCCAGTTACGTTGCGACATTTGATACACACAAGGTAGTCCTCCGATATCCGTGAGTTGCATGATCTCATGGTCATAGGAACATATACTTGACATGCAGAGAACAGTAGCAATAAACTGACACGATCATAAGCTACATTTGTAGTTTGGGTCTTGTCCATCACATCATTCTTCTAATGATGTGATCCCGTTATCAAATGACATCTCATGTCCATGGCTAGGAAACCTTAACCATCTTTCAATCAACGAGCTAGTTCACTAGAGGCATACTAGGGACATTGTGTTTGTCTATGTATCCACACATGTATCCATGTTTCCAATTAATACAATTATAGCATGGATAATAAACGATTATCATGAACAAAGAAATACAATAATAAACACTTTATTTATTGCCTCTAGGGCATATTTCCAAAAGAAACATGCCGGGCCGATCGAGCTCTCCTCCTCGAGGAGGACCGACTGTGCGAGCCGGTCGATGCGGAGACGGACGTCGTTGTCGCTGTGGGTGACCCGTGGCCTGAGCCGGGCCGCGAGATCAGAACGGACAGCTGGCGGGACTGACCGCGCCGGGTCGTGCCGTGAAGGTGGCGTGTGCCCACGGGTGCGGCGGCTACCGCCAGCCGGTGCCTCGTTGCGGCGGTTGCTGTGAGCCGGGTTGTTGCTGTGCCGGCTGTTCACAGCCGGCTGCTCTTACCCCAACAGCTAGGAGCGCCGGGGGTTGCTCGCCTCGGCCCGCCGACCAAAGGCGCGAGGGGAGCAGGAGTACTGAGCCGACTGATGGCCACTTGTAGGATCGAACGTAGGTCTAGAGGGGGATGATTAGACTACTTGACCAAATAAAAGTTTTGCCTATACCAAGTTTTAGGGTTGACAATTTTTAGCATTTCATGGCAAGTCAAGTACACCCTACACATGCAAGTCTAAGAGTATATAGCAGCGGAAAGTAACAACAAGTTGTTGGGGGAACGTTGCATGGGAAACAAAAAATTTCCTACGCACACGCAAGATCTATCCATGATGATGAGCATCTACGAAAGGGAGAGTGGATCTATGTATCCTTGTTGACTGCTAAGCGGGAAGCGTTAAGAAACGCGGTTGGTATAGTCGAACGTCTTCGTGATCCAAATCGCCGAGCGTCCTGCGATCCAATCATGATCCGTCCCGATCAAGCACCTTACGTACGGCACCTCCGCGTTCAGCACACGTACAGCTTGATGACGATCTACGCCTTCTTGATATAGAAAGAGGGAGCAGAGAGGTAGACGAGTTCTCCAGCAGCATGACGGCGCCACGGCGATGGTGGTGGAGCAATTCTGGCAGGGCTTCGCCTAAGCACTGCAGAAAACCGATCTAGAGGAGAAACTATGCACTAGAGGAACGGGTAGCACGTGGCTGAAAATTAAGTGCCAAAACCCCAAAAACCTCTAGTATATATAATAGGAAGAGAGGAGAAGGATTGGCCCAAGGGACAAGTCATCTAGGCTTCGGCCGAACCAAGGAGGAGAGGAGGATTCCTCCTCCAATCCTAGTAGGACTAGGATTCCTTCCTATTTTTCCTTTTTTGCCTTTTTCCACCTTTTCTCTTTGGGCTTTTCTCTCCCAGACGCATGGGCCTTGTGTGGGACTTCCACCAGCCCACTAAGGTCTGGTATTCACTCTCCCACATCCCATGTAGCCTCTTGGGTCGAAATACCCCTCCCGATGGTCTCCCGGTACACTACCGACACTCCCGATAAACTACCGATGAGCCCGCAACTTTTCCGACGACCAAAATAGGACTTCCTATATATCAATCTTTACCTCCGGACCATTCCGAAGCTCCTCGTGACGTCCGGGATTTCATCCGGGACTCCGAACAACCTTCGGTCACCACCATGCATAACTCTATACTACCAAAACGTCACCAAACCTTAAGTGTGTAGACCCCGCGGGTTCGAGAACTATGTAGACATGATCGAGACACCTCTACGGTCAATAACCAATAACGGGACTTGGATGCCCATATTGGTTCCTACTTATTCTATGAAGATCTTTATCGGTCAAACCTATATGTCAAGGATTCAATTAATCCCGTATGATGTTCCCCTTGTTCTTCGGTATGTTACTTGCCCGAGATTCGATCGTCGGTATCTCCATACCTAGTTTAACCTCGTTACCGGCAAGTCTCTTTACTCATTCCGTAATACAAAATCCCATGACTAAAACTTAGTCACATTGCTTGCAAGGCTTATTGTGATGTTGTATTACCGAGTGGGCCCTAAGATACCTCTCCGTCACACGGAGCAACAAATCCCAGTCTTGATCCATGCCAACTTAACAAACACCCTCGAAGATACCTGTAGAGCACCTTTATAGTCATCCAGTTACGTTGCGATGTTTGATACACACAAGGCACTCTTCCGGTGTCCGTGAGTTACATGATCTCATGGTCATAGGAACATATACTTGACATGCAGAAAACAGTAGCAATAAACTGACACGATCATATGCTACATTTGTAGTTTGGGTCTTGTCCATCACATCATTCTCCTAATGATGTGATCCCGTTATCAAATAACATCACATGTCAATGGCGAGGAAACCTTGACCAGCTTTGATTAACGAGCTAGTTCACTAGAGGCATACTAGGGACAAAGAGTTGTCTATTTACCCACACATGTAATGTGTTTCCAATCAATACAATTATAGCATGGATAATAAACGATTATAATGAACAAGGAAATATAATAACAAACACTTTATTTATTGCCTCTAGGGCATATTTCCAAGACAAGCATGTATAGAAGGGATAGGGTAGGAAGATCAAACGCAATTGTAGACACGATGATTTTTCCCGTGGTTCCGATAGGTGGTGCTATCGTACATCCACGTTTATGGAGTCTTCAAACCACGGAGGGTAACGGTCGCAAGAGTCCACGAAGGGCTCCACCCAAAAAGGTCCACGAAGTAGCAACCTTGACTATTCCATAACGACTTTCGTCCACGAAGGACTAGCCTCACTATGGGTAGATCTTCACGAAGTAGGCGTTTTCCTTGCCCTTACAAACTTCTTGGTTCACTCCGCAACATGAAGTAGGAGGCTCCCAAGCGACACCTAACCAATCTAGGAGGCACCACCCTCCAAAAGGTAATAGGAGCGGTAATGACGATGAACTCCTTGCTTTTGTGCTTCAAGATGATAGACTCCTCAACACACAATCTCTCTCTCATTGGTTTGGCTTGGTAGAAGAGATGGGATTGGTGGAAAGCAGCTTGAGGAGGCTAGAAATCAAGATCTATATGATTGGAGTGGAAGATCTTGACCTCAACACAAGGGTAGGTGGTTCTCTCTCAGAAAATCTGATAGGATAGGTATGGAATAGTTCTGAGTGCTTCTCTTTCGAGTAGGTGGTGGTGAAGGGGTATATATAGGCATCCCCAAAAATCCAACCGTTACACACAAAATGACTAACTCGGTGACACGGATGTGTTAATCTCGGTGGTACCGAAGTGACCAAAATGTGGCAACTTTTGAATCTCGGTGAGACCGATATAGAAAACTCGGTTGCACCGATAAGGTGACCAACGGTCAGATTTCCTATCTCGGTGACGCCGAGCCAACATTCTCGGTGGGACCGAAAATGTGAATTTGCGTAACAGCAAGTTGGCAACCTAAACTCGGTGGCACTGGTATGGAATCGGTTGCACCGAAGTGGCTAGGGTTTGGCTTGAGTCTGTCTAGGTTCTGGAATTGGTGGCACTGAAGTGGGAAAGTTGGTTGCACCGATTTTGAGTGGTAGGTATAGGACAGACTTTAGTGGGAGAGTCTGTGGATGTTTTTGGCGACTATCACTTGTGCACGTTTGAGCATATTGTTCATCAACACAACCTTACCCCCTTTTAATAGTATTGGCTTTCCTATGGACTCAAAGTGATTTCTCACAAATATAAAATGTAGAGTCCTCTTGCTTGAAGCTTGGCAAACCTATTTCCTTGCATCTTGGGGTTTGTCCACAATCTCCTTTTGCCAATCCTATCATTGAACATTTCCTGAAATATACTTGGTGGAAATATTAGTTCAATGACTTATATGTTGTTATTAATTACCAAAACCACCAAGGGAGCAAATATGCTTTCACCAGCAGTCCCAACGCCCTCGCCCTTGGGTCGGGGACCTTTGGAGGCAGCTCCGCCGAGGGTGAGCAGGTGTTGATGCGCGTCGGCGGCGTCGATGAGGTCCTTGATGTGTCGCTCGCGAGCGACACGCTCTTCGCCCTCCAAGGTAGCCAGATCCTCGTAGGCTACCTTGGTGGCCCGTAGGTTGGCCGCGGAGGTGTCATAGACGGGCATATTGCCGTCGAGTATTTCTGCAACCACGCGGCCACGGTCGCGCACAACCCCTGGCCGGCTGGGCTTGATGCCAGCCGGGGTGAGACCGTAGGCAGAGGCGTACTCCCGTTGAGTGGCCTCCATGTGGTCCCGTACGAGGATGCTGGCGTCCTTGAACATCAGGTGGTGAGCCACCTCCAGCTCGGCCGTGGCGATGTCGGGGTTTGCCATTGGAGCGATGGGGGTGCTAAGGCCTCGGAGGGCCGCGCCGAGCGGGTTAGAGGTGCCGATGCGGGCCGCGGCGGCGTCAGCCTCGGCTGTGCCCGGCCAGAAGAGGTGGCGGAGATAATGGCCATCACCCCAATGTGAACGTGGGAGCTGTTGGACTCGGTGGTAACGAGTGCACCGAGGGCCGTGGGTGGGGCGATGCAGTCGAGCACCTGGCTAGGGTATTAGTCGACTGCTGGTGCGTTGGCGACGCTCAGCTTGCTAAAGCACTCGGTGAGCGCGTCGGTGTCGAATGCAGGGTCAACAACGTTGCTCGCAAGGCCTGTTGGAGCAAGCCCCATGAGCCTACGGTTCAGCCTGGACATGCGGTGGACGAGGGAGGTGGTGAAGGGTCCTGCCCGGAGCGTGACTCTGGCCGGCGCCGTGTACGGCCCCATGTTGGGCACCAACTATCGTCTTTTTCTCACGATAGATGCTATGGGTAGGCTTATCGAAGGTGGTTGGGGCCGGAGGATGCCGATGGGCTCCGGGAGCACGATTAGGCACAATCGGTGACTCACACACGATGGACCCAGGTTCAGGGCCCTCCGTGGGAGGTAACACCCCTAGTCCTTCCCGATCTAGTTGATCGGTGAGGGAAGGTTACACTGGTGCTCTTGGAGTTGTATCTAGAGGTGGAAGAAGGAGCAGCCAGCTCCACTTCCCTTGCTACGAAGGTGGCTGTGGAACGAGGTGTTCCTTTGAGTGAGTGTGTGTTTGCGAGTCTATCTGTTGCCTCCCTCTACATGGGGGGCTCCGGGGGTTTTATAGTCCAACCCCCCAGATTACAATATGAATGCAAAGCCGTGGGAGGGCCCCAGCTGGCAGCCTCTCTAGCCGGCCATGGGCCCCCCGGCTGTATGGTCTCGTCGTTGGTAGGGCTCGCCAACTGGGAGGTCCTGTCGAGAGCCGGAGGACCCCGTGCGGTAGGTCCCAGCACCGGTCGCTTCACTACACGGGTCGTCCTTTGGGGCGTCGGCTTGTGGTAGCCGGCCAAAGTCAGCGGTATGGCCTGCTGCACTGTAGCCATGTCGGGGCAGGTAATGGAGTGGATGGAGGCATGCGGGCACTGTTGGAATCCCGGTGGCAGTCAGCCGAAGTCAGCAGCACTAGGGCCTCCACTATGGCCATACGAGCGCTGACCCTTGACGGGATGGGGGCCACTATTGCCTTGCACATCTTGTCTATGGCATCCAAGGCACTGTCGGCTAGGGGGGCAGGTGTCTCCGCGCCTAACCGACAGGCTCGTCGTAGCCGGTCGAGCATAACCGGTAGGACCCATCCGGCATGGCGTAGCCGGCCGGGTGCAACCAGAATGTAGGGTGAGGCAGCTTTCCCTTCAATCGTTGTAGAAAGTTGGGGGTTGTGGGTCGCTTTAGGCTACCTTGGGGTTATCTCCCCGACACCCGATGCCCAACCCCCAACCCGAGGAGCCCAAGCAGGGCCCGTCCCATGTTGTACTCCATATCCTCAAGGTCCCGGTGACCGATTTCGGACCGCCGCGCGACTCCGGTGGTGGCATGCCCGAGGGAAGTCATGAAATGCCTGACCACAACGCACGAACCCACAACACAGAGGACCACCGACCGCTCGTGCCTCCCTGACGTGAGTGTGCCAACTGGCGCAGGGACCGGGCAACCCGCGCCACCGAACATGAAGGGAATCACGACGGAGGCGTGGGGGATGACCACGACAACAACCCTCGCCAAGACGGGTGCAACCATCCTCGTGGCGATGGTGGGGGCGGCCAACTTCGGGCAGATGCTCGACGTAGGCAAGTTCATGGGACCCACACCAAGGACAACATCACCCTGCTAGCCAGGGGGATTAGCTATGGGGCACACAGTGAAGGGCCAGGAGGAATCCAAGCCCTCGCACGACAGTCTACATCCCAGGCGGTGCCACGACAGATGCCAGCACTGCGGATTTTGCACCCGCCACTTGCACCAGTGTCCTGCCAGCATAAGAGGGCGCACTCGGCACCCCTCATCTAACCAAGCCCGAGCGCTTCCGCTGCGAGAGCACCTGGCCTGGTCGACGTGACGAAGAGGGTGCACGGGGTTGCGTGGGGGCGTGCCGCAACAAGGACCCTCACGAGCAGGGAACGCGGCACCGGGATATGAGGCCACAGAAGTTCGCCGCCCAGAAGACTAGCAACACGTGAGCGGCGTGGGCCACGCGCGGCTGGCGTCGTGGGGACACCATGTCGGCCGAGTCATGCCCCAATGGGCCTCATGCGCCCCACGACTTGAGGAGCGCCAACACCATCCCCAGGGGGGCTGGCATGGCCTGGTAGGGTGTTTGGGGCCTCGCGAGGCCTCGGGGGCACGGCTTGGCTGGCGCCTCAGCGTCTCCCGAGGCGACTACATCAATACAATACTCCTATAGTCATGTAGGGTGTGTTGCGCTCATGTTTGGGCCACGGGAGCGCAATCCCGCAGTCGCGCGGGGAGCAATGCACTCATGTTTGGGCCGTAGGAGCGCGCAACCGCGCCGAAATGCGCGGGGTGAGTCAAGAACCGGGCCGGGAACTCCAGATCCTTGCGCCTGGGGTTCCCGCCCAAC
This sequence comes from Hordeum marinum, assembly GCA_022496015.1. Taxonomy (NCBI): domain Eukaryota; kingdom Viridiplantae; phylum Streptophyta; class Magnoliopsida; order Poales; family Poaceae; genus Hordeum; species Hordeum marinum. The sequence continues at coordinate 427,998,087 of CM039675.1, forward strand.
TATCTCCAACCGTGCACTCTCACTCAAGAATGAGTGGGCTGTACACGCCCAGAGCCCCCGAGGAGCACCATACCAGGCCACGGAGGGGCTTCCACCCACGCCCAAGTGGAAGCCCCATGCTCCGCGCTAGCGGACGACACCGTCTTTCAACGACTATGCGCACACCCAGTGGAGGCCTCATGATCCGTGCCGAGGGAAGACTAGCTTAGGTGCCGGACGTGCCTGTTCGTTGCTCATTTTTTAACCGAATTGCCACTTTTTGGAATGAAGTCGAAGTTTTCGCGTCTTATTTGAAAAGGGGGGATTTTTCTCCATGTAGTGTTTGCATCTTGAGTCTCATTTTTAAGAGGCTTGGCAGTTGCTACTTGCTAGCTCTCTCCCTCTCGCGCATCCCGCGAGCAGGGGCTGGACACGATGTGCACGCTTGAGCCAGCCACAATGGCATTGAGCCCCCCGGGGGCCCAGGCCACGACGCCAAGGCTTTGGAATCTAAGTCCCCGCGCGACACTCTCGAGTGAGCCAGCAGGCGCACATGGCCTGGGGGCTCCGTCGAAGGTCTGCCTCTCGGCTTTGGCCGGGCACCGCGATCCATTGCATCGGTAACGATCCACCCTCCTTCAGGGCAAGCGAGAACAAGATAAACAAAGGGAAGGTGGTGCAAAGGAACACAATGTTACTTGGTACATAATAAAGGAGTTCCTTCCAAGGTACATTCACGTCCCAGCACGGTCATGTTCAAAATCTTTACAGGTCATCATCGAAAGATAATCTAGGGAGATGCACTGTCGCCACCGCCGCTGTCGCCGTCGCTACCATCGTCGTCGGACTCGCTCTCCTCGACCATGGGCTAGCCCTCGCCTTCAACGGGGGTAAACTCCGCGATCATGTCATCCACTTGATCCTCCACCTAGCCCCCAGCGCACCTTGAATCACCTCGGGCACGGGGGCTATCACTATCACGAAGTCGAAGTTCGAGTCAAAGCGAAGAGGGTGGCTAAAGACACGTGAAGACACTTGCACGAGGAGGTCGCGGATCTTCTCGTCCACGAGCTGGTGGACCTTCTTCACACCTCCCTCAAGGCGCTCCACAATACTAGTGAAAAATCCAAGGTAGCTGGCGTCGTCGGCAACGAGCGGGCTGGAGACGCTCTCATCGCAGATGCTGCTCATGGCATGAGCCAACCCTCCCCTCAAGAGTCTAGGACATCTTGGAACATCTTGGAGCGCGTGTGTTGCAGCCCCCAAGTGCGGTTCGCCTCGTCCGAGGCCTTCTTCACACGAGAAGCAACATTCTCCACCTGCGTGTAGAGGAAGGACATCTCGGCCTCGGCGGCGGCCTCGGCGTTCATCGCAGCCTTCTCTCGTCGCTCCGCCGCAGCTAATTTCTTCTTGAGGCCATCCGCCTCAGCTTTCAGCTTGTCGTGCCGCTTGCAGAAACGGTACTCCTGAAGCTTGAGCTTCTCGCGATAGTCCTTGGTGAGGGTTCTATGGACCCCTGACACCTTCTTGTCGACCTATTCATGGACCCTCGCCTCACGGGCGGCAAGAGAGTCCTCGTCGACGGCCACCTGGCACTCCATCAACTCCAGCCGCTCGCGATCCATGCTTTGCTACAGCACCTCCAGCGTCAGCGTGTCTTCAAGCATGCGGATCCCCATTTCGTCCGTGAATGGACTTGCCCATCAAGGCGGAGAGCGCGGCCCTGCGGGCCTAGACTTGCCGCTTGAGGACGGTGTTAGAAGCCTGAAGCTCTTACCTGCGGTTCTTCGCAGCCTCGCGGCGGCTATCCGCGGCCTGAGCCTCTTCAAGGGCATGGTTGCGGGCCTCCCTCTCCGTGGCCCGGGACTCCTTGCCTTTCACCCGAGCATGTTCGCGTTGCAGGCGACCAAAGCCTATGGCGACCTCGAGCTAGCGCTATTCACGCGCCAGGCGCACGCGCTCTGCCTCGAGGTATGAGTCGACGTCGTTGAGCTCTGCCCCGAGGCGGCTGCTACCTCTTGAGCCTGCATTGGTTTTCCCTTTAAGAGGAAAGGGTGATGCAACAAAGTAGATAAGTATTCCCCTCAGTTGTTGAGTACCAAGATATCAATCAAGTAGGAGAAACAAGCAAGTCACCAATGGTTGCACCTACATAAAGAATCAAACTCTTGCACCCAACGCTATAAAGGGGTTGTCAATCCCTTCATGGTTATTTGCGAGGATTAGATCTGGAAGAGATAGATGTAAACGAGTGAGGAAAGTAAAAGATAAATAAATTGTAGCATGAAAATATATGATGGAAAATAGACCCGGGGGCCATAGGTTTCACTAGAGGCTTCTCTCTTGAAGGCAAATATCATGGTGGGTAAACAAATTACTGTAAAGCAATTGATAGAAAAGCGAATAATCATGTAGTTCTCCAAGGCAATGATCATACATATAGGCATCACGTCCATATCAAGTAGACCGAAACGATTCTCCATCTACTATTATTACTCCACACATCGACCGAATCCTGCCTGCATCTAGAGTATTAAGTTCATGAAGATCAGAGTAATGCATTAAGAAAGATGACATGATGTAGAGGGATAAACTCAAGCAATATGATGAAAACCCCACCTTTTTACCCTTGATGGCAACAATACAATACGTGCCTCGCTACCCCTACTATGTCACTGGGTGAGGACACCGCAAGATTGAACCCAAAACCAAGCACTTCCCCCATTCCAAGAATTACCAATCTAGTTGGCCAAACCAAACCAATAACTCGAAGAGACTTTCAAGGATATGAAATCATGCATATAAGAAATCAGAGGAGATTCAAAAAATATTCATGGATAATCTGAACATAAACTCACAATTCATCGGATCTTGACAAACACACCACAAAAGGGGATTACATCGGATAGATCTCCATGAAGATCATGAAGAACATGGTATTCAAGATCGAAGAGAGAGAAGAAGCCATCTAGCTACTAGCTATGGACCCATAGGTCTATGGTGAACTACTCACGCATCATCGGAGGGGCAATGGAGTTGATGTAGATGCCCTCCATGATCGAAACCCCTCCGGCAGATTACCGGAAAATGCTCCAAGATTGGATCTCTCGGGAACGGATGCTTCCGGCGGCGGAAAAGTATTTGCGTTACTCTTTTCGATGATGGGGGAATATTTTGGTATTTATAGGCCAAGAATTAGGGTTAGGAGACCTTCTAGGGAGCGACACGCCTCCTAGGCGTGGCTAGGGGGACCGCGCCTAGCAGGCTCGTGGCGCCCTGGCACCTTCCCTGACGTGCACTCCAAGATTGATCGACTTGTTTCCTTCTAAAAAATTTCCTTTCGAAGGTTTTATTCTGTTTGGACTCCGTTTAATATTCCATATCTACAAAACTCAAAAAGAAGGGAAAATAGAAACTGACACTTGGTTGTAGATTAATAGGTTAGTCCCAAAAATAATATAAAATAACATATTAATGCATATAAAACATTCAAAACGGATAATATAATAGCATGCCATCATAAAAAAATTATAGATACGTCGAAGACGTATCAACATCCCCAAGCTCAATTCCTGCTCGTCCTCGAGTAGGTAAATGATAAAAACAGAATTTTTGATGTGAAGTACTACCTAATATATTTATCCAAGTAATATTGTTTATGGTGGTATGAATATTCAGATCTGTAAGACTCAAAACAAAAGCTTAATATTGATAGAAAAACAATAACATTTCAAGCATACAAGCAAAGCAATTGTATCTCTTCAAATATAATGGCAAAACAAACGTATTCCTATAATATCATATGGTCTGGCTATGCTCCATCTTCCCCACACAAAGTATGTATATCATGTTGGAAATATGCCCTAGAGGCAATAATAAATTAGTTATTGTCATATTTCCTTGTTCATGATAATCGTTTATTATCCATGCTATAATTGTATTGAACGGAAACATAGATACATGTGTGGATACATAGACAACACCGTGTCCCTAGTATGCCTCTAGTGAACTAGCTCGTTGATCAAAAGATGGTTAAGGTTTCCTAGCCATGGACATGAGATGTCATTTGATAACGGGATCATATCATTAGAAGAATGATGTGATGGACAAGACCCAAAATACAAACGTAGCATATGATCGTGTCAGTTTATTGCTGTTGTTTTCCGCATGTCAAGTATATGTTCCTATGACCATGAGATCATGCAACTCACTGACACCGGAGGAATGCTTTGTGTGTATCAAACGTCACAACGTAATTGGGTGACTATAAAGGTGCTCTATAGGTATCTCTGAGGGTGTCTGTTGGGTTGGCATGGATCAAGACTGGGATTTGTTACTCCGTGTGACGGAGAGGTATCTCAGGGCCCACTCGGTAATGCAACATCACAAACAAGCCTTGCAAGCAATGTGACTAAAGTGTTAGCCACGGGATCCTGCATTACGGAACGAGTAAAGAGACTTGCCGGTAACGAGGTTGAACTAGGTATGGAGATACCGACGATCGAATCTCGGGCAAGTAACATACTGAAGAACAAAGGGAACATTATACGGGATTAACTGAATCCTTGACATAGAGGTTCGACCGATAAAGATCTTCGTAGAATATGTAGGAACCAATATGGTCATCCAGGGCCCGCTATTGGTTATTGGCCGTAGAGGTGTCTCGGTCATGTCTACATAGTTCTCGAACCCGCAGGGTCTGCACACTTAAGGTTTGGTGACGTTTCAGTAGTGTAGAGTTATGTATGGTGGTGACCGAAGATTGTTCGGAGTCCCGGATGAGATCCTGGACGTCACGAGGAGCTCCGAAATGGTCCGGAGGTAAAGATTCATATATAGGAAGTCCCAGTTTGGTCGCCGGAAAAGTTTCGAGCTCATCGATAGTGTACCTGGAGTGCCGGTAGTGTACCGGGAGACCTCCGGGAGGGGTATTTCGACCCAAGAGGCTTCATGGGCTGTGGGAGAGTATTAACCAGCCCTTATTGGTCTGGTGGAATAGCCACACAAGGCCCATGTGGCAGGATGGAAGAAATCCAAAAGGAAAAGGTGGAAAGAGGCCAAAATGGAGCAATCCAACTCCTAATAGGATTGGAGGAGGAGAGTCCTCCTCTCCCTCCTTGTCTTGGCCGAAATCCAAAGGGAGCCAGCCCTTGTGGCCAGCCTCTCCTCTCCACCTATATATATTGGTGGAATAGAGGGGTTTTGCACTAGTTTTTACGGCCATGTGCTACCCATTCCACCGGTGCTCCTCTAGATCGGTTTTTCGCAGTGCTTAGGCGAAGCCCTGCCGGAATTGCTCCACCACCATCACCGGAGCGCCGTTACGCTGCCGGTGAACTCTTCCTCCTATCCGCTTCCTCTTGCTGGACCAAGATGGTGGAGATCGTCATCAAGCTGCACGTGTGCTGAACGCGGAGGTGCCGTCTGTTCGGTACTAGATCGGAAGGATCGTGATCAAGACCACGAGACGAATCGTGATGAGTTCACGGGACGAATCGTGATGAGTTCACGGGACGGATCGTGATGAGATCGCGGGACGGATCGCGACGAGTTCGTGGGACGGATGGTGATTGGATCGCGGACGGATCGTGGTGAGATCGCGGGACGCTCGGCGATTTGGATCGCGAAGATGTTCGACTACACCAACCGCGTTTCTTAACGCTTCCCGCTTAGCGATCTACAAGGATACGTAGATCAACTCCCCCTCTCGTAGATGCTCATCACCATGGATAGGTTTGCGTGTGGGTAGGAAATTTTTTGTTTCCCATGCAACGTTTCCCAACAGTGGCATCATGAGCTAGGTTGATGGTTCGATGAGATCTCGAGTAGAACACAAAAGGTTTGTGGGCGTTGATGCTTAGATTTCTTCCTCCCTTGGTCGTATTTTGGTTCAGTGGTATTGTGAGATGAAGCTGCCCGGACCAACATTACTCGTACGCTTACGAGAGACCGGTTCCCTCGACGCAACTTGTTGCTTAGATGGCTTGCGGGTGACATTTTCTCTCACTTTAGTTGGATCGGATCCGACGAAGGCGGTCCTTGAGAAGGTTGAAAAGCAAACTATGTATCACCATTGTGGTTTATGCGTAGGTGAGAATCGTTCTTGCTAGATACCTGTAGCAGCCACGTAAAACATGCAACAATAATTAGAGGACATCTAACTTGTTTTTGCAGGGTATTTGGTGATGTGGCCAATTGCATGATGTGATATATGTGATGTATGAGATGATCATGTGATGTATAGAGTTTCACGACTTGCACGTCGATGAGTATGGCAACCGACAGGAGCCATAGGATTGTCTTTAGTTATTGTATGACCTGCGTGTCAATCATTAAGCGCTATGTAATGCTTTACTTTATCGCTAAACGATAGCAATAGAAGTAGAAGCAGGGCTGGCGCCACAACCCCTATGGCAGCACATGAGATCAAGATGATGGAGATCATGGTGTCGTGCCGGTGACGATGGAGATCATGGTGGTGCTTTGAAGATGGAGATCTTAAACACAAGTTCATGGCCATATCATGTCACTTATGAATTGCATGTGATGTTAATCCTTTTATGCACCTTGTTTTGCTTAGTATGACGGTAGCATTATAAGGTGATCCCTCACTTTAATTTCAAGATAAAGTGTGTTCTCCCCGAGTGTGCATCGTTGCGAAAGTTCATCATGTTGAGACACCACGTGATGATCGGGTGTGATAGACTCTACGTTCACATACAACGGGTGCAAGCCAGTGTTGCACGCGCGGAACACTCGGGTTAAACTTGACGAGCCTAGCATGTACAGACATGGCCTTGGAACACAAGAGACCGAAAGGTCGAGCATGAGTCATATAGTAGATATGATCAACATAATGATGATCACCATTGAAGCCACCTTAACTCACGTGATGATCGGACTTGAGTTGGTAAATTTGGATCATGTATCACTCGAATGACCGGAGGGATGTCAATTTGAGTGGGAGTTCTTAAGTAATATGATTAATTGGACTCATTATCATGAACATAGTCAATAGTGTCTTTGCAAATTATGTCGTAGATTACTAGCTCACGCTGTAGCTCCCTTGTATTTTTATGTTCCTAGAGAAATAGAGTTGAAATATGATGGTAGCAATATTGCGGACTGGGTCCGTGATCTGAGGATTGTCCTCGTTGCTGCACAGAAAGGCTTATGTCCTTAATGCACCGCTCGGTGTGCCACCCCCTCTAGCGTCGTCTGTAAATGCTGTGAACATCTGACAGGCACGTTCCGATGACTACTTGATAGTTTAGTGCGTCATGCATTATGGCTTAGAATTAAGGCTCCGAAATGTTTTGAACGTCACGGAACATATGTAATGTTCTAAGAGCTGAGATTGTGATCTCAGGCTCGTGCCCGTGTTGCGAGATATGAGATCTCCAACAAGATTCTTTGCTTGCAAGATGAATGAGAATAGCTCAATCGTTGAGCATATACTCAGATTGTCTGAGTACTACAAATGCTTGAATCGAGTGGGAGTTAATCTTCCAGATAAGATAGTGTTTGATATAGTTCTCCGAGTCACTGTCACTAAGTTATTAGAACTTGGTGATGAACTATGAATTGCCAGGGATAGAAATAATGATTCCTGAGCTGTTCGCGATGTTTGACACCGCGAAGGTAGAAATCAAGAAGGAGCATCAAGTGTTGATGGTTAGTAAAACCATTAGTTTCAAGAAGGGCAAGGGCACGGAAGGAAACTTCATGGATGGCAAGCCAGTTGCTCCTCCAGTGAAGCAACCCAAACTTGAACCCAAACCCGAGACTAAGTGCTTCGATTATGAGGAGGGCGGTCGCCGAAGTGGAACACCCCTAGATACTTGGTAGATAAGAAGGCTGGCAATGTCGATAGAAGTATATTTGATATACGTGTTATTGCTGTGTACCTTGCTAGTACTCCTAGTAGCACCCTGGGTATTGGATACCGGTTCGATTGCTGAATATTAGTAACTCGAAATAAAAGCTACGGAATTAACGGAGAACTAGCTAAGTGTGAGGTGACGATGTGTGTTGGAAATGTTTCCAAGGTTGATGTGATCAACATCGCACGCTCTCTCTACCCTCGGGATTAGTGACGAACCTAAATAAATGTTATTTGGTGTTTTGCGTTGAGCATGAACGTGATTAGATCGCGTTTATTGCAACACGGTTATTCATTTAAGTAAGAGAATAATGGTAATTCTGTTTACATGAATAATACCTTCAATGGTCATGCACCTAGTGAGAATGGTTTGTTGAAATCTTGATTGTAGTAATACACAAGTTCATGACATTGATGCCAAAAGATACAAAGTTAATAATGATAGTACCACATGCTTGTGACACTGCGGCTAAAATTCATATTGGTGTAAAGCGCATGAAGAAACTCCATGCTGATGGATCTTTGGACTCATTCGATTTTGAATCGGTTGAGACATCCGGACCATAACTTTTGGGTAAGATGACTAAGCCCCGTTTTCCATCTTGATGAAACGAGCAAGTGACTTATTGGAAACAATACATGTTGATGTATATAGTCCAATGAGTGTTTGTAGCTTGCGGTGGATATCGTTATTTTCTTACCTTCACTGATGGTTTGAGTGGATATAGTGTATATTTACTTAATGAAACACATATCTGAATCGTTTGAAAAGTTCAAGCAAATTCAAAGTGAAGTTTTAAGATCATCGTGACGAGAAGATAAAAATTCCTGCGATATGATCGTGGAGGTGAATATCTGGGTTACGAAGTTTGGCATACAACTTTAGACAATGTGAAAGTTGTTTCACAACTCACGCCACCTCGAACACCATAGTGTGATGGTGTGTCCGAACGTCGTAGTCGTGCCTTATTTGATATAGCACATACTATGATGTCTCTTCTCGTTATGCCACTAGAGTTTTGGGGTTATGCATTAGAGACAACCACATTCACTTTAAAATAGGGCACCATCTAAATCCGTTGAGATGACACCGTGTGAATTATGGTTTGATAGAAACCTAAAGCTGTCATTTCTTGATGTTTGGGGCTGCGAAGCTTGTGTGGAAAATGTTTTCACCTAATGAGCTCGAACCCAAAGCGTACAAATGTATCTTCATAGAATACCCCAAGAACAGTTGGGTATACCTTCTATCTCAGATCCGAGTACAAAGTGTTTGTTGCTAAAATGGGTCCTTTCCCGAGAAAAGGTTTCTCTCGAAAGAATTGAGTGGGAGGAAGATAGAACTTGATGAGGTTATTGAACCTTTGTTTCAACAAAAGGGTAGCGCAGCGCAGGAAGATGTTTCTGCGAAGCCTATGTTAGTTGAAGTGGAAGTTAATGATGATGATCATGAAGCTTCTGATCAAGTTACTATCAAACCTCGTAGGTCGACAAAGGACGTGTACTGCTCCTGAGTGGTACGACAACCCTGTCTTAGAGGTCATGTTGTTGGACAACGATGAACCTACGAGCTATGGAGAAGCAATGGTGGGCCCGAATTCCGACAAATGGTTAGAGGACATGAAATCCGAGAAAGGATCCATGTATGAAAACCAAGTATAGACTTTGGTAGACTTGCTCGTTGGACAGCAGGTCGTCGAGTACGAATGGATCTTTGAGATGATGACACACGCGGATGGTGAATGTCACCATTTATGAAGCTCGACTTGTCGCAAAGAAGTTTTCGACAAGTTCAAGGAATTGACTGTGACGAGACTTTCTCACTCGTAGCGATGCTAAAGTCTGTTAAAATTATGTTAGCAGTTGCTGCATTTTTCAGTTACGAAATCTGGCAGATGGATGACAAAACATCGTTTCCTTAACAGTTTACTTGAGGAAAGGTTGTATGTGATACAACCAGAAGGTTATGTCAGTCCTAAGGATGCTGAAAGGTGTGCGAGCTCCAGCAATCCTTCTATGGTCTGGAGCAAGCATCTCGGAGTTGGAATATACGCTTTGATGAGGTGATCAAAGTTTTGTAGTTTATATAAAGTTTACGAGAAACTTGTATTTTCAATAAAGTGAGTGGGAGCACTATAGAGTTTCTGGTAAGCATATGTGGTTGACATATTGTTGATCGGAAATAATGTAGAATTTCTGGAAAGCATAAACGGTTGTTTGAGAAGTGATTTTCAAAGTAAAACCTGGATAAAACTACCTAAATTGTTGAGCATCAAGATCTATAGAGATAGATCAAGATGCTTGATGAGACTTTCAATGAGTACATACCTTGACAAAGATTTTGAAAGAGTTCAAAATGGATCAGTCAGAGAAAGAGTTCTCGCCTAATTTGTAAGGTGTGAAGTTGAGTGAGACTCAAAGCTCGACAACGGCAGAAGAAAGAGAAAGGACGAACGTCGTCCCCTATGCCTTAGCCATAGGCTCTGTATAGTATGCCATGCTGTGTACCGCACCTGTGTGTGCCTTACCATGAGTCCGTCAAGGGGTACAAGAGTGATCCAGGAGTGGATCGCTGGACAGCGGTCAAGATTATCCTTAGTAGCTAAAAGACTAAGGAGATGTTTCTCGATTATGGAGGTGGTAAAGAGTTCATCGTAAAGAGTTACGTCGATGCAAGCTTTAACACCGATCCGGATGACTCGTTGTAGCAATCTGGATGCGTATAGTGGAGCGGCCATTTGGAATAGTACCAAGTGGAGTGTGGTAGCAGTGTTTACAGTTTGACATAGAGATTTGCAAAGAACACACGGATCTGAATGTCACAGACCCGTTGACTATAAGACCTCTCTCACATGCAAAGCATGATCGAGCCCCAGAACTCATTGGGTGTTAGATTCATAACAATGCGAATCACATGGTGATGTGAACTAGATTATTGACTCTAGTGCAAGTGGGAGACTGTTGGAAATATGCCCTAGAGGCAATAATAAATTAGTTATTATCATATTTCCTTGTTCATGATAATCGTTTATTATCCATGCTATAATTGTATTGAACGGAAACATAGATACATGTGTGGATACATAGACAACACCGTGTCCCTAGTATGCCTCTAGTGAACTAGCTCGTTGATCAGAAGATGGTTAAGGTTTCCTAGCCATGGACATGAGATGTCATTTGATAACGGGGTCATATCATTAGGAGAATGATGTGATGGACAAGACCCAAAATAAAAAACGTAGCATATGATCGTGTCAGTTTATTGCTGCTGTTTTCCGCATGTCAAGTATATGTTCCTATGACCATGAGATCATGCAACTCACTGACACCGGAGGAATGCTTTGTGTGTATCAAACGTCACAACGTAACTGGGTGACTATAAAGGTGCTCTACAGGTATCTCTGAGGGTGTCTGTTGGGTTGGCATGGATCAAGACTGGGATTTGTTACTCCGTGTGACGGAGAGGTATCTCAAGGCCCACTCGGTAATGCAACATCACAAACAAGCCTTGCAAGCAATGTGACTAAAGTGTTAGCCACGGGATCTTGCATTACGGAACGAGTAAAGAGACTTGCCGGTAACGAGGTTGAACTAGGTATGGAGATACCGACGATCGAATCTCGGGCAAGTAACATACCGAAGAACAAAGGGAACATTATACGGGATTAACTGAATCCTTGACATAGAGGTTCGACCGATAAAGATCTTCGTAGAATATGTAGGAACCAATATGGTCATCCAGGGCCCGCTATTGGTTATTGGCCGTAGAGGTGTCTCGGTCATGTCTACATAGTTCTCGAACCCGCAGGGTCTGCACACTTAAGGTTTGGTGACGTTTCGGTAGTGTAGAGTTATGTATGGTGGTGACCGAAGGTTGTTCGGAGTCCTGGATGAGATCCCGGACGTCACGAGGAGCTCCGGAATGGTCCGGAGGTAAAGATTCATATATAGGAAGTCCCAGTTTGGTCGCCGGAAAAGTTTCGGGCTCATCGGTAGTGTACCGGGAGTGCCGGTAGTGTACCGGGAGACCTCCGGGAGGGGTATTTCGACCCAAGAGGCTTCATGGGCTGTGGGAGAGTATTAACCAGCCCTTAGTGGGCTGGTGTAATAGCCACATAAGGCCCATGCGGCAGGAGGGAAGAAATCCAAAAGGAAAAGGTGGAAAAAGGCCAAAAAGGAGCAATCCAAGTCCTAATAGGATTGGAGGAGGAGAGTCCTCCTCTCCCTCCTTGTCTTGGCCGAAATCCAAAGAGAGCCAGGCCTTGAGGCCAGCCTCTCCTCTCCTCCTATATATATTGGTGGAATAGAGGGTTTTTGCACTAGTTTTATGGCCACGTGCTACCCGTTCCATCGGTGCTCCTCTAGATCGGTTTTCCGCAGTGCTTAGGCGAAGGCCTGCCGGAATTGCTCCACCAGCATCACCGGAGCGCCGTTATGCTGCCGGTGAGCTCTTCCTCCTCTCCACTTCCTCTTGCTGGACCAAGACGGTGGAGATCGTCATCAAGCTGCACGTGTGCTGAATGCGGAGGTGCCGTCCGTTCGCTACTAGATCGGAAGGATCGTGATCAAGACCACGAGACGAATCATGATGAGTTCACGGGACGAATCGTGATGAGTTCACGGGACGGAACGTGATGAGATCGCGGGACGGATCGCGACGAGTTCGCGGGACGGATCGTGATTGGATCGCGGGACGGATCGTGGTGAGATCGCGGGACGCTCGGTGATTTGGATCGCGAAGATGTTCGACTACACCTACCGCGTTTCTTAACGCTTCCCGCTTAGCGATCTACAAGGGTACATAGATCAACTCCCCCTCTCGTAGATGCTCATCACCATGGATAGGTTTGCGTGTGCGTAGGAATTTTTTTGTTTCCCATGTAACGTTCCGTAACATATCATGCACGACCCCGATGAAAAGCAAGCAATTGTTTTCACACCTTTACTTTCTCAAACTTTTTTAACTCTCACGCAAATACATAAGCGCGAGCCATGGATATAGCACTATTGGTGGAACTAGCAGGGTGACCCGCACATTTGCACGACTAGATGTAAAATATATTGATATATTCATTATTGTTTCCTACAGATTTTGGCCCGCATGTCAATTATAATTCAAAATATAGCAAATAAGGAAAATGTTGTCGAATCACTATTGCATTTACTAAGGTAATCATCACAGATGAAATAAACAGATATCAGAACAGGAGAATGCTGGAATTAAGGTCTTATGTACCAACGCAAATAAAAGAAAACATGTGTCCGCACTTCATGTTCCCTTTCCGCCAAAACTTCTCTAAAATATCGCATTACATTATTTTTTATAAAGATCTAAGATGGCTATTCCTCTATTCCCAATGGTATCCTGGAATTTCTCCTAGATAAATCTTCTCGTGTGTACCCTAAATTTCAATGTTCCAAGAGGATGATTAACAAATGATTAATTGAATTTTTGCATGTGGCTTGACATGGAAACTATTAATTTTTATGGTGTGCTCTCCCATTTCTCCTCTCCAATTTCTCCCCATCCATCGTTTTCTATCTTCCTACCAATCATTTTATAAGAAAATGTTTACGAAAGATTGATTATGTATAATTATGTTCCAAAAGGATGATTAACAAATGTAGTCTATCTTCCTGCCAATCATTTTATGTTGATAATGTCATGTCTTCATATGCTTTTGTGCCAATTAATCTTAGTCTTATATTCTACGTTGTTTGAATAGCGCCCTATCAAATGCAATTGTGAGATTATGCAACTGAATATTGCTAGAACATTATTTTTCACACACAGTCATCAAAGATTGTAGATTGTTCATTCCATCGCAAATTACTTAGCCTCTACGGATATATTAGATGATATTGAACAGGTGAATACTCAAATCATTCATGTAATTTTATTTTTAATCCACATGGTGATCTAAGGCTAAACTTCATATATAAATGAATTTGATGCTTTTATATAAAAAATCCTAAGCCATAGGTGTAATAGGGAATAAAATCTAACCATTGAACCATGAAACCATATATATAGTGAAGGAGCTTTAACATTGTTTTCTGGCATATGCACTAGTGTCACCTTTGATGTATCCCTCTTTGTCGAATTGTCTCTTAAAGTATACCTATATGAACTTAGTGTACTCATATTGTGTGAGCCGAGCTGTTCCAAATGGTCTATTCATCTTTGTGGCATGATTTTATATGTTTATATGAACACTTATATTTTGATCACAGTCCTAATAAGGACACACCATATAATCAGCAGTGCAGATTATTTTGTTGCCTTATTGGACAATATATTATTGATACCCTGCAAAAATGTATACTATTGTTGCCTTCAAAAATATTTTAAGAAGTCGTTGTTTTGTGTACTGATAATAACCTGCATATGAAATTTTATTAGGAACTAAAACTTTCCGAGAAGTAAACTTATAAGCACATATACGTACGGTCCGCAGATATTGCCTAGATTTTATGGCCTATTATATTCCACTATTGATTTACAGCATGCCAACTGCCAAGACGTCTGGATGCAACAAGCCTTTGATCCAAGGGGCATCATGATGCATATTGAATATACTTTTGTAGAGGCGCTGCAATTATGCTTTTGATTTACTGGGTATCCGGTGTCGTGGTATGTGTTGATGTCCACCTTGCCTCCAGGCGTGTACCCAGAGGTTTTTTTTTGACGGGACGTGTACCCAGAGTTTATGTATGTGCCTCCTCGAATTTGGTGCCTGTTTGGATGATTAGTGTCTTCATGCCTCTCTTTCTTTCGGTCCTCCTCCTTGACTGTCAGCGCCGCCTTCGGTGGTGACATCCGCGAACTGTCTTGTGCCTGGTTTTTATATTCACCGAGCTTCATATGACCATCGATATAAATCTCTGTTCGTTTGCTTGCAGATTCTTATCCTTGCCATAATCAATTTGGCCATCGAAATCAATCTGGAAAATACTTCCTCCGGTCCTTTTTACTTCGCGTATTAGAAATGAACCAAATCAAACTTTATATAGTTTGACCAAATTTATATTAAAAAATATTAACATCTACAAAATCGAGTATATATACTAAGAAAATACATTTCATAAAGAATCTAATAATATTAATTTCACATTGTGATTGTTGATATTTTTTTTCTGTAAGTTTGGTCAAAATACAAATACTTTGACTTCGGACAAAACTTATATGCAGACTAGAAAGGACCGGAGGGAGTACAACAACTTATTGTTCTAAAAAAAGATAGGTCTATTGCCTTTTACACGTACAGATGAAAGAAAAAACAATCTAGTGTATTTTCCTTCTAGATATGCACATAAAAGAAAAAGGTCGCTGCTACACAGCGCCCGCGGGGTATGCGTGTGCATCTCGCGGCCGCCAGTTAATGAAACTGCTCCTCTCGGTCCCACTCATGTGCTCCGAAAAAGGCAGGTTCCTCTTTGCCCTTTCGTTGCCCTGTCCCGACAGCCAACGCCCCTTCTGTCTCAAGTGATTTCCCCCCACCCCCCCTCCCAGCCCACCAAAACAAAACCCCATGCCCCACCTGATCAGCACCTGTCCCATAACAGCGAAAAATAGATTAAATGAAGGCGGAAATCAAAGCGAAAAATCCTGGGAAAATATTCTGGAAAACGCAATTGTGTCTGCATGTATTTCTTACTGGCCAGGCAAAAAAAGCTTGAGATTGTGGGCAAAAAATTGCGAGAGCTGGGCAAATTTCTCCCATGTGAACATCAAAAGGTAACAAGTTGTTTCAATTTGTTTTCTCCAGGAACTTCGTTATAGAACGTGGATTTCCCTCTCTGTACCTAACCCCTGATCTACTACTTGCAGAAGTTGCCTCCTGTACCGAATTGTTTCAGAACCTAGCTTGTATCATCCCCCTATTCTTGCACCCCCCTTCACACCTGTAGACCTTGGATGCTACATAAAATGGTTGCTGACTCTTGAATTGTATCTTGTCTATTGTCTTGCACCTTGTTTCTGCATAACAAAAAAAACAAAAATAAGCATATTTTTGTTAGTAAACTGGCCAAATAAGCTATTGTAGTTGCTTACAAAACCAGCTAGCATTAGAGTATAATTGCTTACAAAAACACAAGGTAGGCAGGAAAAAAAGCCTGAAAAACCAGTAGCAGAAAAAGATGTTGCATCCCCCTATATGAGGCTGTTCATTCAGTTTGCTGTGCTATGGTGATTTGTTGCAAAAAAAATCCCATGTTCATTGAGTTTTGCTTGCATGCTGGAAGGGGGAGGGGTGGAATGCTAAAAAAGTATTTCCTTTACTATTAATCCCGTCTTTAAAAAAATGCACATGGCTTGCATTGATATCAATGAGGTCCCTCATGAGTTTCATGGTTGTGGTGGCCATCCATCCTGAACACATGCACACACTGAACGAGCCCTATTTCTATTGAGGATGTGGGCAAGTCACCAGAATTGGGAGTAGCTCCTGTCCAGGATGGCTTGGTGTGAATTTTCGTATTAGCGACAACTGTTGCTACACGCGACTTTCAAGGGGGTTGTGGTGTGTGTGCAGGCGACTAGGTCAGCGGGTTAGGCGACCTATCCTGCCGTGGGTGGGCGAGTTTTGCTTCATGTAGGGCCTTAGGCGACTTCCGAGGGGTGTGTGAGATGTGTGCGGTATACTAGGTCAGAGGGGCTTAGGCGCTTTTTTCAAGGTGTGTGGGTGTGTGTGTGGGCGAGTAGGTCGGCGGGTAACGCGACCTAGCATCCGGGTGGTGGGCGAGTTCGTTTCGGCCGACTTAGGCGATTTTTCAAGGTGTGTGTGTGCGCGTGTGTAGGCGAGTAGGTCAGCGGGTAAGGCGACCTAGCACCCGGGTGGTGGGCGAGTTCGTTTCGGTCGGCTTAGGCGATTTTTCAAGGTGTGTGGGTGAATGTGTAGGTGAATAGGTCGGCGGGTAAGGCGACCTAGCACCCGGGTGATGGGCGAGTTCGTTTGGACCGGCTTAGGCGATTTTTCAAGGTGTATGGGTGTGTTTGTGTGTAGGCGAGTAGGTTAGCGGGTAAGGCGACCTAGCACCCGGGTGGTGGCGAGTTCGTTTCGGCCAGCTTAGGCGATTTTTCAAGGTGTGGGTGCGTGTGTAGGCGAGTAGGTCGGCGGGTAAGGCGACCTAGCACCCGGGTGGTGGGCGAGTTCATTTCGGCCGCCTTAGGCGATTTTTTAAGGTGTGGGTGCGTGTGTAGGCGAGTAGGTCGGTGGGTAAGGCGACCTAGCACCCGGGTGGTCGGCGAGTTCGTTTCGGACGGCTTAGGCGACTTTTCAAGGTGTGGATGCGTGTGTAGGCGAGTAGGTCGGCGGGTAAGGCGACCTAGCACCCAGGTGGTGGGCGAGTTCGTTTCGGTCGTCTTAGGAATTTTTTAAGGTGTGTGTGTGTGTGTGTAGGCGAGTAGGTCGGCGGGTAAGGCGACCTAGCACCCGGGTGGTGGGCGAGTTCGTTTCGGCCGGCTTAGGCGATTTTTCAAGGTGTGGGTGCGTGTAGGCGAGTAGGTCGGCGCGTAAGGCGACCTAGCACCCGGGTGGTGGGCGAGTTCGTTTCGGCCGGCTTACGTGATTTTTCAAGGTGTGCATGCGTGTGTAGGCAAGTAGGTCGGCGGATAAGGCGACCAAGCACCCGGGTGGTGGGCGAGTTCGTTTCGGCCGGCTTAGGCGATTTTTCAAGGTGTGCATGCGTGTGTAGGCGAGTAGGTCGGTAGGTACGGAGACCTAGCACCCGGGTGGTGGGGGAGTTCGTTTCAGACGGGTTAGGTAATTTTTCGAGGTGTGTGGGCGAGAAAGTCGGCAGGTAAGGCAACATAGCACCCGGGTGATGGGCGAGTTCGTTTTGGCCAGCTTAGGCGATTTTTCAAGGTGTGGGTGTGTGTGTAGGCGAGTAGGTCGGCGGGTAAGGCGACCTAGCACCCGAGTGGTGGGCGGGTTTGTTTCGGCCAGCTTAGGCAATTTTTCAAGGTGTGGGTGCGTGTGTAGGCGAGTAGGTTGGCGGGTAAGGCGACCTAGCACCCGGGTGGTGGGCAAGTTCGTTTCGAACGGCTTAGGCGATTTTTCAAGGTGTGGGTGCGTGTGTAGGCGAGTAGATCTGCGGGTAAGGCGACATAGCACCCCGGTTGGGGAACGTCGCATGGGAAACAAAAAATTTCCTACGCACACGCAAACCTATCCATGGTGATGAGCATCTACGAGAGGGAGAGTGGATCTACATACCCTTGTAGATCGCTAAGCGGGAAGCGTTAAGAAACGCGGTTGGTGTAGTCGAACATCTTCGCGATCCAAATCGCCGAGCGTCCCGCGATCTCATCCCGATCCGTCCCGCGATCCAATCACGATCCGTCCCGTGAACTCATCACGATCTGTCCCGCGATCTCATCACAATCCGTCTCACGATCTTGATCACGATCTGTCCTGCGAACTCATCACGATCCGTTCCGCGATCTCATCATGACCCGTTTCGTGATCTCGATCACGGTCCTTCCGATCTAGCGCCGAACGGACGACACCTCCGCGTTCAGCACACGTGCAGCTTGATGACGATCTCCACCGTCTTGATCCAGCAAGAGGAGGTGGAGAGGAGAGAGAGTTCACCGGCAGCGTGACGGCGCTCCGGTGATGGTGGTGGAGCAATTCCGGCAGGGCTTCGCCTAAGCGCTGCAGAAAACCGATCTAGAGGAGAAACTATGCACCGGTGTAACGGGTAGCACGTGGCCGGAAATTCTGTCCAAAAACCACCCAATCCACTAGTATATATAGGAGGAGAGGAGAGGAGAGGCAGCCAAGGCCTTTGGGTTGGCCGAAATAGGAGGTGGGAGCAATCCTACTTCACCTCCAATCCTAGTTGGAGTAGGATTGCCTCCTATTGGCTGATTTTCCACTTTTTGCTTTAGGACTTTCTCTCCTGCGCCATGGGCCTTTGTGGCTGTTTTCCCAGCCCACTAAGGGCTGGTTATTATTCTCCCACAGCCCATGGACCTCTTGGGGTCGAAGTACCCCTCCCGGAGGTCTCCCGGTACACTACCGGCACTCCCGGTACACTACCGATACTCCCGGTACACTACCGATGAGCCCGAAACTTTTCCGGCGACCAAACTGGGACATCCTATATATGAATCTTTACCTACGGACCATTCCGGAGCTCCTCGTGACATCTGGGATCTCATCCGGGACTCCGAACAACCTTCGGTCACCACCATACATAACTCTACACTACCGAAACGTCACCGAACCTTAAGTGTGCAGACCCTGCGGGTTCGAGAACTATGTAGACATGACCGAGACACCTCTGCGGTCAATAACCAATGGCGGGACCTGGACGTCCACATTGGTTCCTACATATTCTACGAAGATCTTTATCGGTCGAACCACTATGTCAAGGATTCAGTTAATCCCGTATAACGTTCCCTTTGTTCTTCGGTATGTTACTTGCCCGAGATTCGATCGTCGGTATCTCCATACCTAGTTCAACCTCGTTACCGGCAAGTCTCTTTACTCGTTTCGTAATACAAGATCCCGCAACTAACAATTAGTCACATCGCTTGCAAGGCTTATTGTGATGTTGCATTACCGAGTGGGCTCCGAGATACCTCTCCGTTACACGGAGTAACAAATCCCAGTCTCGATCCATGCCAACTCAACAGACACCATCGGAGATACCTGTAGAGCACCTTTATAGTCACCCAGTTACGTTGCGACATTTGATACACACAAGGCACTCCTCCGATATCCGTGAGTTGCATGATCTCATGGTCATAGGAACATATACTTGACATGCAGAAAACAGTAGCAATAAACTGACACGATCATATGCTATGTTTGTAGTTTGGGTCTTATCCATCACATCATTCTCCTAATGATGTGATCCCGTTATCAAATGACATCTCATGTCCATGGCTAGGAAACCTTAACCATCCTTTGATCAACGAGCTAGTCCATTAGAGGCATACTAGGGACATGGTTTTGTCTATGTATCCACACATGCATTTAAGTCTCCGATCAATACATTTATAGCATGGATAATAAACGATTATCATGAACAAGGAAATATGATAATAACTAATTTATTATTGCCTCTAGGGCATATTTCCAACAGTCTCCCACTTGCACTAGAGTCAATAATCTAGTTCACATCACCATGTGATTCGCATTGTTATGAATCTAACACCCAATGAGTTCTGGGGCTCGATCATGCTTTGCATGTGAGAGAGGTCTTATAGTCAACGGGTCTGCGATATTCAGATCCGTGTGTACTTTGCAAATCTCTATGTCAAACCGTAAACACTTCTACCACACTCCACTTGGTACTATTTCCAAATGGCTGCTCCACTATACGTATCCAGATTGCTACTACTAGTCATCCAAATAGGTGTTAAAGCTTGCATCGACGTAAGTCCTTACGACGAACCCTTTATCACCTCCATAATCGAGAAACATCTCCTTAGTCTTTCAGTTACTAAGGACAATCTTGACCGCTGTCCAGTGATCCACTCCTGGATCTCTTTTGTACCCCTTGACAGACTCATGGCAAGGCACACACAGGTGCGGTACACAGCATGGCATACTATACAGAGCCTATGGCTAAGGCATAGGGGACGACGTTCGCCCTTTCTCTTTCTTCTGCCGTGGTTGAGCTTTGAGTCTCACTCAACTTCACACCTTACAAATCAGACAAGAACTATTTCTCTGGCTGATCCATTTTGAACTCTTTCAAAATCTTGTCAAGGTCTGCACTCATTGAAAGTCTCATCAAGCATCTTGATCTATCTCTATAGATTTTGATGCTCAACAATTAGGTAGCTTTATCCAGGTCTTCCTTTGAAAAACACTTTTCAAACAACCTTTTATGCCTTCCAGAAATTCTACATTATTTCCGATCAACAATATGTCAACCACATATACTTATCAGAAACTCTACAGTGATCCCACTCACTTTATTGCAAATACAAGTTTCTCGTAAACTTTGTATAAACTCAAAAATTTTGATCAACTCATCAAAGCGTATATTCCAACTCCGAGATGCTTGCTTTAGTCCATGGAAGGATCACCGAAGCTTGCACACCTTTTAGCATCCTTAGGACTGACAAAACCTTCTGGTTGTATCACATACAACCTTTCCTTAAGTAAACTGTTAAGGAAACGATGTTTTGACATCCATCTGCCAGATTTCATAATTGAAAATGCAGCAACTGCTAACATAATTCCAACAAACTTTTAGCATCGCTACGAGTGAGAAAGCCTCATCGGAGTCAACTCCTGGAACTTGTCACAAACAACTTTGCAACAAGTCGAGCTTTACAAATGGTGACATTCACCATCAGTGTCTGTCTTCATTCTAAAGGTCCATTTGTACTCAACGACCTGCCGTCTAACGAGCAAGTCTACCAAAGTCTATACTTGGTTTTCATACATGGATCCTATCTCGGATTTCATGGCCTCTAACCATTCGTTGGAATCCGGGCCCATCATCGCTTCTCCATACTCGTAGGTTCATCGTTGTCCAACAACATGACCTCCAAGACAGAGTTGTCGTACCACTCAGGAGCAGTACACATCCTTGTCGACCTACGAAGTTCGATAGTAACTTGATCCTGAAGCTTCATGATCATCATCATTAACTTCCTCTTCAACTAATGTAGGCTTCACAGAAACATCTTTCTGCGCTGCGCTACTCTCTGGTTGAACAAAGGTTTAATAACCTCATTAAGTTCTATCTTCCTCCCACTCAATTCTTTCGAGAGAAACTTTTTCTCGATAAAGGACCCAGTTCTAGTAACAAACACTTTGCACTTGGATCTGAGATAGAAGGTTCACCCAACTGATCTTAGGGTATTCTATGAAGATGCATTTGTCCGCCTTGGGTTCGACCTCATTAGGTGAAAACATTTTCCACACAAGTGTCGCAGCCCCAAGTATTAAGAAATGATAGCTTAGGTTTCTATCAAACCATAATTCACATGGTGTCATCTCAACGGATTTAGATGGTGCCCTATTTAAAGTGAATGTAGTTGTCTCTTAATGCATAACCCCAAAATTATAGTAGTAAAACGACAAGAGACATCATAGCACGCACCATGTCCAATAGAGCATAACTATGATGTTCGGACACACCATCACACTATGGTGTTCCAGGTGGCGTTTAGTAGTGAAACAACTTTCACATTGTCTTAAGTTGTATGCCAAACTCGTGACTCAGGTATTCACCTCCACGATCATATCGCGGTCATTTTTATCTTCTTGTCACGATGATCTTTAAACTTCACTCTGAATTTGCTTGAACCTTTCAAACGATTCAGACTTGTGTTTCATTAAGTAAATATACACTATATCTACTCAAATCATCAGTGAAGGTAAGAAAATAACGATATCCACTGCACGCTACAAGAATCACTAGATTGCATACATCAACATGTATCATTTTCAATGAATCACTTGCCCGCTCCATCCAACGGGGTCCTTTAGTCATCTTGCCCAAGAGGCATGGTTCGCATGTCTCAACCGATTCGAAATCGAATGAGTCCAAATATCCATCACCATGGAGTTTCTTCATGCGCTTTATACCAATATGACATTTTGCGGCAGTGCCACAAGTATGTGGTACTATCATTATTTAACTTTGTATATTTTGACATCAATGTTATGAACATGTGTATTACTACGATCAAGATTTCAACAAACCATTCTCATTGGGTGCATGACCATTGAAGGTATTATTCATGTAAACAGAATAACTATTATTCTCTGACTTAAATGAATAACCGTATTGCAACAAACATGATCTAATCATGTTCATGCTCAACGCAAAACACCAAATAACATTTATTTAGGTTCGTCACTAATCCTGAAGGTAGAGAGAGCGTGCGATGTTGATCACATCAACCTTGGAAACATTTCCAACACACATCGTCACCTCACCCTTAGCTAGTTCTCCGTTTATTCCGTAGCTTTTATTTCGAGTTACTAACATTTAGCAACCGAACCGGTATCCAATACCCAGGTGCTACTAGGAGTACTAGCAAGGTACACATCAATAACTCGTATATCAAATATACTTCTGTCGATGTTGCCAGCCTTCTTATCTACCAAGTATCTAGGGTTGTTCCGCTTCAGCAACCTCTCACCTCATAATAGAAGCACTTAGTCTCGGGTTTGTGTTCAACTTTGGGTTGCTTCACTGGAGCACCAACTGACTTGCTATCCATGAAGTTTCCCTCCTTGCTCTTGCCCTTTTCGAAACTAGTGGTTTGATTAACCATCAACACTTGACGCTCCTTCTTGATTTCTACCTTCGCGGTGTCAAACATCGCGAACAGCTCAGGGATCAATACTTCTATCCCTGGTGTATTATAGTTCATCACTAAGTTCTAGTAGCTTTAGTGACAGTGACTTGGAGAACTATATCAATCACTATCTTATCTGGAAGATCAACTCCCACTTGATTCAAGCGATTGTAGTACCCAGAAAATCTGAGTACATGCTCAACGATTGAGCTATTCTCCTTCATCTTACAAGCAAAGAATCTTGTTGGAGATCTCATATCTCGCAACAAAGGCACGAGCCTGAGATCACAATCTCTGCTCCTAGAACATCTCATATGTTCCGTGACGTTCAAAACGTTTCGGAGCCTCAATTCTAAGCCGTAATGCATGACGCACTAAACTATCAAGTAGTCATCGAAACGTGCCTGTTAGATGTTCACAACATCTATAGACGACGCTAGAGGGGGTGGCGCACCGAGCGGTGCATTAAGGACATAAGCCTTCTGTGCAGCAATGAGGACAATCCTCGGATCACGGACCCAGTCCGCAATATTGCTACCAACATCTTTCAACTCTATTTATCTAGGAACATATAAAAATTTAAGGGAGCTACAACGCGAGCTAGTAATCTACAACATAATTTGTAAAGACACTTTGACTATGTTCATGATAATGAGTTCAATTAATCATATTACTTAAGAACTCCCACTCAAATTGACATCCCTCCGATCATTCGAGTGATACATGATCCAAATTCACCAACTCAAGTCCGATCATCACGTGAGTTGAGGTGGCTACAATGGTGAACATCATTATGTTGATCATATCTACTATATGACTCATGTTCGACCTTTCGGTCTCTCGTGTTCCGAGGCCATGTCTGTACATGCTAGGCTCGTCAAGTTTAACCCGAGTGTTCTGCGCGTGCAAATCTGGCTTGCACCCGTTGTATGTGAACGTAGAGTCTATCACACCCGATCATCACGTGGTGTCTCAACACGACGAACTTTCGCAACGGTGCACACTCGGGAAGAACACAGTTTATCTTGAAATTAAGTGAGGGATCACCTTATAATGCTACCGTCGTCCTAAGCAAAACAAGGTGCATAAAAAGGATTAACATCACATGCAAATCATAAGTGACATGATATGGCCATGAACTTGTGCTTTTGATCTCCATCTAGAAAGCACCGGCATGATCTCCATCTTCACCGACATGACACCATGATCTCCATCATCTTGATCTCCATCAACGTGTCACCATTGGGGTTGTCACGCCCTGCATGCTTCTACTACTATTGCTACCGTAGCGATAAAGTAAAGCATTACATAGCGCTTAATGATTGACACGCAGGTCATACAATAATTAAAGACAACCCTATGGCTCCTGCCAGTTGTCGTATTCATCGACATGCAAGTCGTGATAATCTATACATCACATGATCATCTCATACATCACATATATCACATCATGTAATTGGCCATATCACATCACAACATACCCTGCAAAAACAAGTTAGACGTCCTCTAATTGTTGTTGCATATTTTACGTGGCTGCTACGGGTATCTAGCAAGAACGATTCTCACCTACGCATAAACCACAACGGTGATACACTAGTTTGCTTTTCAACCTTCTCAAGGACCGCCTTTGTTGAATCCGATCCAACTAAAGTGAGAGAAACTGTCACCCGCAAGCCATCTAGGCAACAAGTTGCGTCGAGGGAACCAGTCTCTCGTAAGCGTACGAGTAATGTTGGTCCGGGCCGCTTCATCTCACAATCCCGCTGAACCAAAATACGACCAAGGGAGGAAGCAATCTAAGCATCAACGCCCACAAACCTTTTGTGTTCTACTCGAGATCTCATCGAACCATCAACCTAGCTCATGATGCCACTGTTGGGGAACGTCGCATGGGAAACAAAAATTTTCCTACGCACACGCAAACCTATCCATGGTGATGAGCATCTACGAGAGGGAGAGTGGATCTACATACCCTTGTAGATCGCTAAGCGGGAAGCATTAAGAAACGCGGTTGGTGTAGTCGAACATCTTCGCGATCCAAATCGCCGAGCGTCCCGTGATCTCATCACGATACGTCCCGCGATCCAATCACGATCCGTCCCGTGAATTCATCACGATCCGTCCCGCGATCTCATCACAATCCGTCTCACGATCTTGATCACGATCTGTCCCGCGAACTCATCACGATCCGTTCCGCGATCTCATCATGACCCGTTTTGTGATCTCGATCACGGTCCTTCCGATCTAGCGCCGAACGGACGACACCTCCGCGTTCAGCACACGTGCAACTTGATGACGATCTCCACCGTCTTGATCCAGCAAGAGGAGGTGGAGAGGAGAGAGAGTTCACCGGCAGCGTGACGGTGCTCCGGTGATGGTGGTGGAGCAATTCCGGCAGGGCTTCGCCTAAGCGCTGCAGAAAACCGATCTAGAGGAGAAACTATGCACCAGTGTAACGGGTAGCACGTGGCCGGAAATTCTGTCCAAAAACCACCCAATCCACTAGTATATATAGGAGGATAGGAGAGGAGAGGCAGCCAAGGCCTTTGGGTCGGCCGAAATAGGAGGTGGGAGCAATCCTACTTCACCTCCAATCCTAGTTGGAGTAGGATTGCCTCCTATTGGGTGATTTTCCACTTTTTGCTTTAGGACTTTCTCTCCTGCGCCATGGGCCTTTGTGGCTAGTTTCCCAGCCCACTAAGGGCTGGTTATTATTCTCCCACATCCCATGGACCTCTTGGGGTCGAAGTACCCCTCCCGGAGGTCTCCCGGTACACTACCGGCACTCCCGGTACACTACCGATACTCCCGGTACACTACCGATGAGCCCGAAACTTTTCCGGCGACCAAACTGGGACATCCTATATATGAATCTTTACCTCCGGACCATTCCGGAGCTCCTCGTGACGTCCGGGATCTCATCCGGGACTCCGAACAACCTTCGGTCACCACCATACATAACTCTACACTACCGAAACGTCACCGAACCTTAAGTGTGCAGACCCTGCGGGTTCGAGAACTATGTAGACATGACCGAGACACCTCTGCGGTCAATAACCAATGGCGGGACCTGGACGTCCACATTGGTTCCTACATATTCTACGAAGATCTTTATCGGTCGAACCTCTATGTCAAGGATTCAGTTAATCCCGTATAACGTTCCCTTTGTTCTTCGGTATGTTACTTGCCCGAGATTCGATCGTCGGTATCTCCATACCTAGTTCAACCTCGTTACCGGCAAGTCTCTTTACTCGTTCCGTAATACAAGATCCCGCAACTAACAATTAGTCACATCGCTTGCAAGGCTTATTGTGATGTTGCATTACCGAGTGGGCCCCGAGATACCTCTCCGTTACACGGAGTAACAAATCCCAGTCTCGATCCATGCCAACTCAACAGACACCATCGGAGATACCTGTAGAGCACCTTTATAGTCACCCAGTTACGTTGCGACATTTGATACACACAAGGCACTCCTCCGATATCCGTGAGTTGCATGATCTCATGGTCATAGGAACATATACTTGACATGCAGAAAACAGTAGCAATAAACTGACACGATCATATGCTATGTTTGTAGTTTGGGTCTTATCCATCACATCATTCTCCTAATGATGTGATCCCGTTATCAAATGACATCTCATGTCCATGGCTAGGAAACCTTAACCATCCTTTGATCAACGAGCTAGTCCATTAGAGGCATACTAGGGACATGGTTTTGTCTATGTATCCACACATGCATTTAAGTCTCCGATCAATACATTTATAGCATGGATAATAAACGATTATCATGAACAAGGAAATATGATAATAACTAATTTATTATTGCCTCTAGGGCATATTTCCGACAAATCTTTCCTCCGCCGACGCGTGTGGGGACCTGGGGATGGTCCCCCAACGCCTGGCAAATGGCACCCCGCGATAGGGGCGGCGGTCGTGTCTCCTAGCAAGGTGTCTCCTGCGTCGCTGGGAAGGGCGGAGGTGGGCGCTTAAGGGACGTGCGACTCGAGGTGCTCTTCCGTAGATGCTCGAGGGGCACTAGCCTTAGGATCACTAGGGCCTGGGGCCACTAGGAGGGATTTTTCATGAGGCCCCGCGCGACCCTCGGGAAGCAGCCCCCACTCATTGAAGCATGGAATCTTCAGGGCAAAGGCTCTCCTGTTCTTATAGTTGTACAAGGGGAGCCCCTCCGAAGGAAGCTCGACAGGCTCCCCGCCGGTCAGAAGATGGAGCGCCCCGCACAGCATGCTGGAGGACCCCTGAAGCCTCATGACGTCGCCGAGGCCGGTAAAGGTCCACATGGGCCGGGAGTGGCGCTGGAGAGGAGCGATTCGCCGATAAACGAACTCCCTCACCACCATCGCCATCGTCACACCCGCCTTCTTTAGGCTGCCAACCTGGCCGTGACTTGCGCGAGCCGTGGGGACAAGCTTTGAGTGCTCCCAACCCAGGCTCGGCTCTACGGGGGAAGCCGGGACTTGAAGAAGGGAGCTGCACACGATGGCGTCGACGAGCACCCACTGCCTCCGGAATCCCTCCGTGTTCGGACGAATCTCAACGTCGAGGATCACACCTGCCTTTGCATCCACCACTCGGAGTGACACGCACCCTAAGCATTGTTAGCTGGCGACCATTTAAAGGGAGAATAAATGGCAAAGCAGGGCCACAGACGGGGAGATGCCCATGAAGTTCTTGCACAAGAACGCAAAGGCGGAGAGGAGGACGATGGACCCAAGATCGAGATGCAATGCATGGACCTGGTAGTGCGTGAGAACGACGTTGATGAAATCTGAAAACGGTGGCAACAAGCCGGAGAAGAGGGCGTGGAGATGAAGGGGGACATCGGTGTTGGAAATATATCCTAGAGGCAATAATAAATTAGTTATTATCATATTTCCTTGTTCATGATAATCATTTATTATCCATGCTAGAATTGTATTGATCGGAAACTCATATACATGTGTGGATACGTAGACAGCACCATGTCCCTAGTATGCCTCTAAAAGACTAGCTTGTTGATCAAAGATGGTTAGGGTTTCCTAGCCATGGACATGAGATGTCATTTGATGATGGGATCACATCATTAAGAGAATGATGTGATGGACAAGACCCAAACTATAAACGTAGCATATGATTGTGTCAGTTTTGCTATAGTTTTCTTCATGTCAAGTATCTGTTCCTATGACTATGAGATCATGCAACTCACTGACATCGGAGGAGTACCTTGTGTGTATCAAACATCGCAACGTAACTGGGTGACTATAAAGGTGCTCTACAGGTATCTCCGAGGGTGTCTATTGGGTTGGCATGGATTAAGACTGGGATTTGTTACTCCGTGTGACGGAGAGGTATTTCAGGGTTGGCATGGATTAAGACTGACATAAGTCTTGAAAGCAATGTGACTAAGTGTTAGCTACGGGATCTTGTATTACGGAACGAGTAAAAGAGACTTGCCGGTAACGAGATTGAACTAGGTATGGAGATGCCGACAATTGAATCTCGCGCAAGTAACATACCAAAGAACAAAGGGAACAACATACGAGATTAACTAAATCCTTGACATAGAGGTTCAACTGATAAAAATCTTCATAGAATATGTAGGAACCAATATGGGCATCCAGGTCCCGCTATTGGTTATTGACCGTAGAGGTGTCTCAGTCATGTCTACATAGTTCTCGAACCAGCAAGGTCGTCACACTTAAGGTTCGGTGACGTTTCGGTAGTATAGAGTTATGTATGGTGGTGACCGAAGGTTGTTTGGAGTCCCGGATGAGATCCCGGATGCCACGAGGATCTCCGGAATGGTCCGTAGGTAAATATTGACATATAGGAAGTCCTATTTTGGTCATCGGAAAAGTTTTGGGGTTCATCGGTTGTGTAGTGGGAGTGCCGGGAGGGTGTCGGGGGACCATCGGGAGGTGTGTCTCGAGCCAAAGGACCTCATGGGCTGTGGGAGGAGTCAAATGAGCCCCTGGTGATCTGGACTAAGCCCCCAATAAGGCCCATGCATCTAGGGGTGGGAAAAACCCAAAAGGTGAAGAGGTGGAAAGAGTTTCCAAGTGGAAAGAAGGAATCCTACTCCTAATAGGACCGGAGTAGGACTCCTCCACCTCCAATTTCGACCAAACCTTGAGGGTTTGAGGCTGCCTCCTCCCCTCCCTCCCTCCTATATATACTAGAGGATTTAGAGGGGAAATCTAACCCTAATAGCCATGTGCTACCCTCTCCTCTAGATCGTTTCAGCGGTGCTTAGGCGAAGCCCTGCTGGAATTGTTCCACCACCATCGCCGCCACGCCATCGTGCTGCCGGAGAACTCATATACTCTCCTCTCCCTCTTGCTGGATCAAGAAGGCAGAGATCGTCAGTGAGCTGTATGTGTGCTAAACGCGGAGGTGTCGTCCGTTCGGCGCTAGATCGGAAGGACCGTGATCAAGATCGCGGGACGGATCATGATCGGATCACGGGATAGATCGTGATGGGATCACGAGACGCTCAACAATTTGGATCGCAAAGACTTCCGAGTACATCAACCGCGTTTCTTAACGCTTCCCGCTTAGTGATCTAAAAGTGTATGTAGATCCACTCTCCCTCTCGTAGATGCTCATCACCTTGGATAGATCTTGCATGTGCGTAGGAATTTTTTTTGTTTCCCATGCAACGTTCCCCACTAGTGGCATCATGAGCTAGTTATATGTGTAGATGAGATCTCGAGTAGAACACAAAGGAGTTTTTGGGCGTTGATGCTTAGATTGCTTCCTACCTTGGTCGTGTTTTAGTTCAGTGGTATTGTGGGATGAAGCGGCCCGGACCAACCTTACTCGTATGCTTATGAGAGACTGGTTCCATCGACTGATTTGTAACTTCGTTGCACAAAGATGGCTGGCGGGTTTCTGTTTCTCCTAATTTAGTTTGATCAGATTTGACAAAGGCGGTCCTTGAGAAGGTTGAAAAGCAACTTATGCATCATCATTGTGGTTTTTGTGTAGGTCCGAATTGTTCTTACTAGATACCCGTAGCAGCCACGTAAAACTTGCAACAACAATTAGAGGATGTCTAACTTGTTTTTGCAGGGTATGTTGCGATGTGATATGGCCAATTACATGATGAGATATATGTGATGTATGAGATGATCATGTTTTGTATAGAATATCACGACTTGCATGTCGATGAGTATGGCAGCCGGCAGGAGCCATAGGAGCCATAGGGTTGTCTTTAATTATTGTATGACCTGCGTGTCAATCATTAAGCGCTATGCAATGCTTTACTTTATCGCTAAGCGGTAGCAATAGTAGTAGAAGCATTGTGGGTGTAACAACCCCGATGGTGACACGTTGATGAAGATCAAGATCATGGAGATCATGGTGTCATGCCGGTGATGATGGAGATCATGCCGGTGCTTTAAGGATGGAGATCAAACGCACAAGTTCTTGGCCATATCATGTCACTTACGATTTGCATGTGATGTTAATCCTTTTATGCACCTTGTTTTGCTTAGGATAGCATTATAAGGTGATCCCTCTCTAAAAGTTCAAGATCAATTGTGTTCTCCCTGAGTGTGCACCGTTGCGAAAGTTCGTCGTGTCGGGACACCATGGGATGGTCGGGTGTGATAGACTCTACGTTCACATACAATTGGTGCAATCCAGTGTTGCACGTGCAGAACACTCAGGTTAAACTTAATGAGCCTAGCATGTACATACATGGCCTCGAAACACATGGCCCCGAAAGGTCGAACATGAGTCATATAGTAGATATGATCAACATGATGATGTTCACCATTGAAACCACCTGAACTCACATGATGATCGGACTTGAGTTGGTGAATTTGGATCATGTATCACTCGAATGACCGGAGGGATGTCAATTTGAGTGGGAGTTCTTAGGTAATATGATTAATTGAACTCATTATCATGAACATATTCAAAGTGTCTTTGCAAATTATGTTGTAGGTTACTAGCTCGCGTTGTAGCTCCCTTGAATTTTTATATGTTCCTAGAGAAATACAGTTGAAAGATGATGGTAGCAATATTGCGGACTGGGTCCATGATGTGAGGATTGTCCTCATTGCTTCACAGAAGGCTTATGTCCTTAATGCACCGCTCGGTGCGCTACCCCCTCCAGCGTCGTGTGTAGATGTTGTGAACATCTAACAGGCACATTCCGATGACTACTTGATAGTTCACTGCGTCATGCATTACGACTTAGAATTGAGGCTCCAAAACGTTTTGAACGTCACGGAACATATGAGATGTTCTAAGAGCTGAAATTGGGATCTCAGGCTCATGCCCGTGTTGTGAGATATGAGATCTCCAACAAGATTCTTTACTTGCAAGATAAAGGAGAATAGCTCAATCATTGAGCATTTGCTCAGATTGTCCGGGTACTAAAATCTCTTGAAACGAGTGGGAGTTGATCTTCCAGATAAGATAGTGATTTATATAGTTCTCCAAGTCACTGTCACTAAGCTACTAGAGCTTCGTGATGAACTATAAAATGCCAGGGATGGAAATAATGATCACTGAGCTATTCACGATGTTTGACACCGCGAAGGTAGAAATCAAGAAGGAGCATCAAGTGTTGATGGTTAGTGAAACCACTAGTTTCGAGAAGGGCAAGGGCTAGGAGGGAAACTTCATGGATGGCAAGTCAGTTGCTGCTCTAGTGAAGAAACCCAAAGTTGAACCCAAACCCGAGACTAAGTGCTTCTATTATGAGGGGAACGATCGCTGAAGCGGAACAACCTTAGATACTTGGTAGACAAGAAGGCTGGCAACATCGACAAAAGTATATTTGATATATGTGTTATTGATGTGTACGTTGCTAGTACTCCTAGTAGCAACTGGGTATTGGATACCGGTTCGATTGCTAAATGTTAGTAACTCAAAATAAAAGCTACAAAATAAACGGAGACTAGCTAAGGGTGAGGTGACGATGTGTGTTGGAAATGTTTCCAAGGTTGACGTGATTAACATCGCACGCTCTATGTGCCTTCGGGATTAGTGACAAACCTAAATAAATGTTATTTGGTGTTTGCGTTAAGCATGAACATGATTAGATCGTGTTTATTGCAATACGGTTATCATTTAAGTGGGAGAATAATGGTTATTCTGTTTACATGAATAATACCTTCAATGGTAATGCACCCAATGAGAATGGTTTGTTGAATCTTGATCGTAGTAATACACATGTTCATAACATTGATGCCAAAAGATGCAAAGTTTATAATGATAGTACCACATACTTGTGGCACTGCCGCTAAATGTCATACTGGTGTAAAGCGCATGAAGAAACTCCATGTTAATGGATCTTTGGACTCTTTCGATTTTGAATCGGTTGAGACATGCGGACCATGCCTCATGGGCAAGATGACTAAAACCCCATTTTCCGGCTTGATGGAACGGGCATGTGAATTATTGGAAATGATATATGTTGATATATGCAATCCAATGAGTGTTGTAGCGTGTAGTGGATATCGTTATTTTCTTACCTTCACTGATGATTTGAATATATATATGAGTATATTTAATTAATGAAACACAAGTCTGAAACGTTTGAAAAGTTCAAACAAATTCAGAGTGAAGTTTAAGACCATCGTGACAAGAAGATAAGAATGTCTACGATATGATCGTGGAGGTGAATATCCGAGTTACGTGTTTGGCATACAATTTTAGACAATGTGAAAGTTGTTTCACAACTCATGGCATCTGGAACACCATAGTGTGATGGTGTGTCCGAACGTCATAGTCATGCTCTATTAGATATGGTGTGTACTATGATGTCTATTATCATTTTTGCCACTATCATTTTAGGGTTAAGCATTAGAGACAACTGCATTCACTTTAAATAGGGCACCATCTAAATCCGTTGAGATGACACCGTATGAATTATGGTTTGTTAGAAACCTAAGATGTCATTTCTCAGAGTTTGGGAATGCGACACTTATGTCTGATAAGCTCGAGCCCAAAGCGGAAAAGTGGAACTTCATAGGATACCCTAAGAATAGTTGGGTATACCTTCTATCTCATATCCGAGTGCAAAGTGTATGTTGCTAAAAACGGGTCCTTTCTTGAGAAAGTGTTTCTCTCAAAAGAATTGAGTGGGAGGAAGATAGAACTTGATGGGGTTGTTGAACCTTTGTTTCAACCAGAGAGTAGCACAACACAGAAAGATGTTTGTGTGGAGCCTACGTTAGTTGAAGGGGAAGTTAATGATGATGATCATGAAGCTTCGGATCAAGTTACTATTGAACCTCGTAGGTCGACAAGGACGCATACTGCTCCTGAGTGGTACGACTACCCTGACTTATGGGTCATGTTGTTAGACAACGATGAACCTACGAGCTATGGAGAAGCGATGATGGGCGATAAATGGTTAGAGGCCATGAAATCCGAGAAGGGATCCATGTATGAAAACCAAGTATGGACTTTGGTAGACTTGCCCGTTGAACGACATGTCGTTGAGTACAAATGGACCTTTAAGGTGAAGACAGACGCTGATGGTGAATGTCACCATTTATAAAGCTCGACTTGTTGCAAAGAAGTTTCCTACAAGTTCAAGGAGTTGACTGCGATGAGACTTTCTCACTCGTAGCGATGCTAAAGTCTGTTGGAATTATGTTAGCAATTGTTGCGTTTTTTTCAATTATGAAATCTGGTAGATGGATGTCAAAACATCGATTCCGTAAGGAAAGGTTGTATGAGATATAACTAGAAGGTTTTGTCAGTCCTAAGGATGCTAAAAGGTGTGCAAGCTCCAGTGATCCTTCTATGGACTGGAGCGAGCATCTAAGAGTTGGAATATACGCTTTGATGAGTTGATCAAAGTTTTTGAGTCTATACAAAGTTTGTGATAAACTTGTATTTACAATAAAGTGAGTGGGAGCACTATAGAATTTCTGATAAGCATATGTGGATGACATATTGTTGATCGGAAATTATGTAGATTTTCTGGAAAGCATAAAGGGTTGTTTGAAAAGAGTTTTTCAAAGGAAGACCTGGATGAAGCTACTTAATTGTTGAGCATCGAGATCTATAGACATAGATCAAGACGCGTGATGAGATTTTCAATGAGTACATACCTTGACAATATTTTGAAAGAGTTCAAAATGGATCAGTCAAAGAAAGAGTTCTTGCCTGATTTGTAAGGTGTGAAGTTGAGTGAGACTCAAAGCTCGACCATGGCAGAAGAAAGAGAAAGGACGAAGGTCGTCCCCTATGCCTTAGCCATAGGCTATATATTATGCCATGCTGTGTACCGCACCTGGTGTGTGCCTTGCCATGAGTCCGTCAAGGGGTACAAAAGTGATCTAGGAGTGGATCATTGGACATCGGTCAAAATTATGCTTAGTAACTAGATGACTAAGGAGATATTTCTCGATTATGGAGGTGATAAAGAGTTCCTCGTAAAGAGTTATGTCGATGCAAGCTTTAACACCAATCCGGATGACTCTTAGTAGCAATCCGGATACGTATAGTGGAGCAGCCATTTGGAATAGTTCCACGTGCAATGTGGTAGCAGTATTTACAGTATGACATAGAGGTTTGCAAATTACACACGAATTTGAATATCATAGACCCGTTGACTAAAAGACCTCTCTCACATGCAAAGCATGATCGAGCCCCAAAACTCATTGGGTGTTAGAATCATAACAAATCACATAGTGATGTGAGCTAGATTATTGACTCTAATGCAAGTGGGAGACTGTTGGAAATATGCCCTAGAGGTAATAATAAATTAGTTATTATCATATTTCCTTGTTCAGGATAATCATTTATTATCCATGCTAGAATTGTATTGATCGGAAACTCAGATACATGTGTGGATACATAGACAACACCATGTCCCTAGTATGCCTCTAAAAGACTAGCTTGTTGATCAAAGATGGTTAAGGTTTCCTATCCATGGACATGAGATGTCATTTGATGACGGGATCACATCATTAGGAGAATGATGTGATGGATAATACCCAAACTATAAACGTAGCATATGATCGTGTTATTTTTAATACAGTTTCCTGCGTGTCAAGTATCTGTTCCTATGACCACGAGATCATGCAACTAACTGACATCGGAGGAATACCTTGTGTGTATCAAACGTCACAACATAACTGGGTGACTATAAAGATGCTCTACAGGTATCACCGAGGTGTAGTTTGAGTGGGCATGGATCAAGACTGGGATTTGTTACTCCGTGTGACGAAGAGGTATCTCAGGGCCCACTCGGTGATACAACATCACAATAAACCTTGAAAGCAATGTGACTAAGATTTAGCAATGGGTTATTGTATTACGAAACGAGTAATGAGACTTTCCGATATCGATATTGAACTAGGTATAGAGATATCGACGATCTAATGTTAGGAAAGTAACATACCAAAGAACAAGGGGAACATCGTACAGGATTAACTGAATCCTTGACATAGAGGTTCAACCGATAAATATCTTTGTAGAATATGTAGGAACCAATATGGGCATATAGGTCCCGCTATTGGTTATTGACCGTGGAGGTGTGTTGGTCATGTCTACATAGTTCTAGAACCGACAGGGTCTGCATACTTAACATCCAGTGACGAGTTGGTATTGATGAGTTATGTATGTTGGTGACCAAAGGTTGTTCGGAGTCCCAGATGAGTTCCCAGATGTCACGAGGAGCTCCGGAATGGTCCGAAGTTAAAGATTCATATAAAGGAAGTCGGTATTCAGGTTCCGGAAAAGTTTAGGGGATTACCGGTTTTGTGACACCACCGGGTGGGTCCACCTGCCCCGGAGGGCCCCATGAGCTGTGAGAGGGGGCGCACCATCACCTGGTGAGCTGGCCACCCCTCCCAGAAGGGCCCATGCGGCTAGGATGTGGGGAGGGCCAAGCCCAAGAGGGGAGGCGCCCACTTGCCTTGGAGGCCATGCCTTCTCCCTTGGCCGCCGCCCCAATGTCGGTGTCAAAACCGGCGGATCTTGGGTAGTGGGTCCTGAACTGTGAGGCTAGAATCGATGGTAACATGATACGAAGGGACAAGCTTTTACCTAGGTTCGGGCCCTCCTATGGAGGTAATACCCTACGTCATGCTTAATTGTATTGATGATGTGTGGGTTACAGAGTTGATCTACCTCGAGATCGAATAGCTAACCCTAGATGAGTTGTCCTCTGTCTACAACCTAAAACCCTCCGGCTTATATAGACGCCATGGGTACGTAGGGTTTACACATGGTCGGTTACATGCCAAAGAGATAAACACGCCTAACTATGATTGTCAGCTTGGATGACACGCTATGACTCCTTAATGCTTTCCCCCTAGCAACGGGGCCCTTGATCATCGAGTGCTCACCTTGCTGCCCATACAGTCCGGACCATAAGAAATAGGTCGGCTATCCGAGGACCCCTTAATCCAGGACTCCCTCAGTAGCCCCCAAACTAGCCTTCAATGCCGATGTATATCCAGACAATCCTCGCATGTCATAATCTTCGGCTTGCGGGGCGAGTCCCTTACTCCTTCTTGTTTGGCAACCGACCAGTCATCGGCGAAATGCCAAGCGTCACGAGTTCTCTGAGTCCATTATAATAACCGCCCGCGTTCCTCGATTTTCGCACACCGTGCGGAGATGAGCGATTCAGTGATTTTTTAAAATACTACCCCTCCACAAGGGAGCCACCACCCATTTAAACAAATAGAACCGTGGTTTTAGACCACATCCTCCACTTCCCCATCAGAAAAAAACTCCTAGCGGAAGGTCACCACAAAAAACATGGCGAGCGCCCCCAGCTCTTCCACGAGCCCCTACGGCTCCCGTCCAGGGGACTGGACCAGTTGCTCCGTATCGCTCCTGCAACTGCACAATCTGGAGAGCCAGGGGTACCTCCCTTCTTCGGATTTGGTGGTGACACGCGTAGGTTTATCCTCCTAGAACAACAAAGTCTTCGAGGAGAATTTTCCCAATCCTCAAAGGGGGGAACACGTATGCTTCGTGCCTTTTCTCTTACGTGGCCTCGGGTTTCCCATTCACCCATTCTTGAGGCGATTGCCTGAATTTTATGGGATCCAGCTCCACCACCTCACCCTAGGGTCTATCTTGCACATCTCGGGCTTCGTATCCCTTTGCGAGATGTTCTTGGGATACGATGCGCATTTCGAACTATGGAGGAAGTACTTCTGCCTTGTCCCTCGAACTCGGGACAAGACAATCTTGGAGGTCGGCGGAGCAAAAGTATACCGCATAGCGGGGACGGGGTATCCGGTGGGAACACCGAAGGAGTCTGAAGAGTGGTCTTCAGAATGGTTTTATATGTAAGATGTCCGCCTGTTCGATCCAGCTCGAAGGGGTCTGCCCGAGTACTCCGATGCCTCCTTGAAGAAAAGGTACAACTGGCGGCCGAAGAGTTCGTCCCAAGAGGACAACGTTGAAGTACAACGCTTGGCGGCCCAGGTGAGGATACTAGTCCACTATAGTCTGACCATGATCGATGCCATGGCCGCCGCCATCACCCGGTGCATGCAGCCTCTTCAACAGAGAATACATCCCTTGTGGCGTTACAACGGGACAAGCGATACCACCCGGTCCCAAAACTGCCCCCCAATCAGACGACATTTGACCAAGGAAGGATATTCGAGTCACAATCCCGTCAAATGGGTAAGCCTTTCTCTTCCGCTAACATAGTTCAGGGATTCCATTTCATCCCTTACTTGACCGAAGTCGTTAACTTCACGTGAATAGGACTGGAGAAGCTTCATCGAGATAGTTAACTGTCCGGCTCCCTAGCCCGAAGACTATTCCCATGATGATGACCGGGTTTCCATGAAGACCCGAATCTTTTAATTGAATTCGAAGACGGAGTATGCTATCAAGAGAGTCTCGACTGTTCCAAGGTGGATATCATAGCCGATTACCCTAGATCGTTCCCCGTTCCTGCAACAAACAACAAGAAGAAAAGCTCGTCCCGCAAAAGGCAAGCATCCAACAATACCCCAAACGCGCTGGCCCCCACTCCCAAGCATCATCGATCCGCGCATCATGCGTCAGCAACAGAAGAAGTGCCTGGATTGGTGAGCAACAGGGACCCAACGAATGAGCCGGCCGCGAGGACGAGTTCGCCTACTCGCTCAACCCAAAGGTATTTTGCTTGGTTGTTTGCTTTACTATCACAATCAATAGTGCCTTATAGGAGTTATTACATCGAAATACTCAGGCAAAATGCCCATACTTCTCCCGTGGAAGAATTTGCCAGGGTGTCCGGCGGTGCTCAAAATTCTAGAGCTACGGCTCATGCCGAACCCGCTACAGAGGTCCCTATGGCCAATCAAGCTCCTGTCGATTCTGGTGATGCTGTATCTGTTACCGGATCATAAGTAGGAAGCACCATGAATTATCGGCGATGACGAGAGGCCACGCGCCACCCAGTATTCTCCGAACAGGAGTTCAGTTCTCTATGCACAGCAAACACACACATCGGTGCTGCCTGAGCTGGGTTCGGAGAGGCCATGAAATTGATATCGGCCAGCATGCAGGTAAGTACTCAGTTTTATAGAATCCAAACACTCGTGTAAGCCTAGTAGCCCCCGAGCCTCAATTTGGTTCAGAATGACCGAATTGAGGACCCTTGTGCTGTTTTACTGCTAATGCAGGCTTCAAACCAACAGAGCGAGCAACTGGCGAAGGAGCTGGAAGACAGCCGATCACATGTGCAATCTATGAAGGCCGAGCTGGAGCAAGTGAAGAGCTTCACATGGGAGGATCATGGTGAGTATATCTATGATTCTAATCATGGTATATTTCTGGGTTAACGCAAGGATTCTCTTTAGCAGCTGAATCAATAGGGCATATGCAAAAGGAATTGGATGAAGCCCGAGAATCTCAGCAATATGCCGAGTCCCAGCATGAGGCCGGCTTTCGTGTTTTGAACCATCTCCAGGCAGGGAATAAACAACATGCCAAAGAAATTGAGAGTTTAAAAACTCAATTGTCCCTGACCCAAGAAGATAACCAGAAACTACAAAGGGGCATGTTCGGTAAGTGTGATTCTAACATCGATAAGTACCTCTTATAGAAGAAGTAGAATAAGCATGCCCTTGCCTCATGTATAGGTCTCCTGTCTGGGCATCCTGAAGAAGAGATTGGATCCAACCAAGGGAACCTGCTGATGGAGTTTTCCGCTCTTCATGAGCATGCTCGGAAGGCAATGAAAAGCATGGTAAAGGCACTGTGGCCTGCTGAACGACCTCCGAAGGGGATGACCGAACTAGTCGATCGATTCAAGGGAGCCGGAAGTAGGTTCGAGCTATGGCAGACATCGGCTTGCCGGGAGGGAGCACGAGAAGCATGGGAGATGATCAAGACCCACTACACTAGACTTAATCCCAAGCGTATGGCTCAGGTTGGTCCAGTGGGGTCAGATGGACAAGAAGTGCCACTACACCTGGTATATGACCAGGTGATGCCTGTCACCCGTATTTCACAAGAAGACTGCTCCCTAGAGACTATGATCAATAATCTCGATCAACAACTGAATGTATAATTATGTATGAACAATCAAGTTGTTGCTCCATGTGTGTTGTAAATTTTGTCTTAACCGGCCACCGGCTTCTACCTCCGGCAAGAAGAGCTCGGGAGTGTTCCTCGTAATCTGTCACCCTAAAAGAGTGATTTATGTTCAGGGAACCAGGCAATCTAGCCATTTGGTGCAAACAGACAAAAAGCACACAGGGAGATATGTTATATTACTGCTTAGCATAAGAAACATCTTCCGAGCATAATAGTACCTCTGTCGATACCTTCCTTCGGGGTTCTACGAAGATCGTAGGTAGAAGTCCATATACTGCTAGTATGCGGCTAAGGGCTTTTAATGAAGAATGAAGCCCAAGTAATGGTGATAACAACCATAGTTGTATTAATTGCTTCCGTCATGACCGACCAATTTTCTACATAAGATAGCTAGCTTTTGGCTTCAGCCGTCTGAGGTAAGTATCCGGCTGACCCGGTCGTAACAATCTCATAGGTGCTCCCATTACCCTCTAGCCGAACAATCTAGAACGTAGAGGGTAAACACAGGAGCAAGGCAACCCATCTTGGCAAAGTCTTAGTACGAATTGATGCATATAATGGCTTAAACGCGACAAAGGAAATGTGTGTATACAATAAGTGTGGGTAAATGTTTCTAATAAAAATGTTGGCTTCGGAAAGAAGCCCCCAGGTGTTGTGTTCGGATTTAACACTTAAGCCGATAATTTTAGTACAAGATCGGTTAAGCTGAACATGGGGAGAAAATGAAAGACTTCAATTCTACCAAACATCAAAGTGGGAAGGGAAGGAAAAAGAGACAGAAAAGGAAGAAAAAAGGATAGAGAATGTGACGACACCGGTTTATCCGTAGAAGCACCGAAGACGAGCTGCATTCCATGGGTTTTGTTCAAGGCGGTTGTCCGATGGGCTCCGAAGACTGTAAGCTCCTCCCGTGAGTACTTAGTCGATTATGAAGGGTCCCTCTCATTTGGGGTTTAGTTTATGCTTCTGTTTTGCCGGGAGCCATAGGACGAGTTCGCCTATGTTGTACGCTTTTGCCCTGAACTCCCTACTTTGGTAACGTCAGGCCTGTTGTTGGTAAAAAGTTGAACGAGCCCGAGCTATGTCGCGCTCTGCTTCTAAGGCGTCCAGGTCGTCCTGCCGATCTAACTCGGCCTCCTTTTCCTCGTACATGCGCACCCTTGGTGCGTTGTGAATAATGTCACAGGAGAGGCTTGCTTCTGCCCTATTGACCAGGAAGAACGGTGTGTATCCCGATGATCTGTTCGGGGTGGTGCGCAGGCCCCATAAAACGGAGTCGAGATCCTCCACCCGATGATAGTCAGACTCATGAAGAGATCAGACCAAATGTGGCTTAATGCCGCTCATAATGAGGCCATTTTCTCGCTCGATTTGTCCATTGGTCTACGGATGATATATTGATGCATAATTGAGCTTTATGCCCATTTTTTCCCACTAGTCTCTAAATTCTTGGTCCATGGAGTTGGATCCATTGTCTGTTATTATACTGTGCAGGACATCATAACGGTGTACCACGCCGGAGATAAAGTCCATCACTGGTCCGGACTTGGCCGATTTGACAGGCTTTGCTTCTATCCATTAGGTGAACTTGTCAACCATGACTAGTAGGTATTTATTCTTATTGGTCATCCCTTTAAGGGGTCCGACCATGTCTAGCC
Organism: Hordeum marinum; assembly: GCA_022496015.1. Lineage (NCBI taxonomy): Eukaryota > Viridiplantae > Streptophyta > Magnoliopsida > Poales > Poaceae > Hordeum > Hordeum marinum. The sequence continues at coordinate 428,039,419 of CM039675.1, forward strand.
CCCAGACCGCGAAAGGCCAGGTGATCGGAATAGTGCGAAGAGTTCTTGGGGGGCATGTGACTTTGATTTGCAAAAAAATGACAACCCACGGAGTGCTTGAGAAGCGACTGGGTGTCCGCTCGAGCTATGGGCTAAAGGAAACCAGCTCAAAAGGCCTTGCTGACTAAGGCTCTTGCCGCGCCGTGGTGGCCGCCCATGCCTGCATGGACATTGGCTAGGAGCTCCTATCCTTCTTCCTCAGATATGCACCGCTGTAATATTCCAGTGGTGCTTTTCTTGTATAACTCACCCTCGTGTACTTTGTAGGCCTTGGATCGCCGAACTATGTGCCGTACCTCTGTCTGGTTATCGGGCAGTTCCTTGCAAAGAAGGTAGGCGAGGAAGGGCTCTGTCCATGGCGTAATTACTGCCATGACCTCATGGGCCGAAGGCGTTTCATCCATTATGGAGCCGCCGATGATTTGATCGTCTGGTTCATTTATAGGGGGGATAACCTTTTCCGCCGTATTTAGACTTGCGCCCTTGTGATCGTCCTGCCAAACCACAAATGGCTTAAAGAGCCACTCCAGGAAGGTGTTTCTTGGGATAGGGTCGTGTTTGGTCCCCATACGGGCTAGTACGTCGGCAACTTGGTTGTTGTCGCGAGCGACGTGGTGAAATTCCAACAACTTGAACCATGCAGATATTTTTAAGACGACGTTTCTATACGCCACCATATTCGGGTTTTTGTCATCGAATTCGCCATTGATTTGGGAGATGGCCAAGTTGGAGTCTCCCTGTACCTCCAGCCATCGTATGCCCATTGATACTGCCATCCGAAGACCATGCAGAAGGGCTTCATATTCGGTTGCATTGTTGGAGTTGACATACATAATCTGCAAAACGTATCGTACGTTCTCGCATTGTGGGGGATGTGAGTTTAACTCGAGCCCCCAGTCCGTCCAAGGTTATGGATCCATCAAAGTACATTTTCCAATGGGAGTATGCACTGTATTCCTTGGGGACCTCGACCTCTGTCCATTCATCCAGGAAGTCTGCCAATACCTGAGATTTTATGGCATGATGTGGCTTGTAGGTTATTTCAAAGGGAAGGAGCTCGATGGCCTACTTGGCTATGTGTCCGGCGGCGTCCCTGTTGTTGATTATATCGTTCAAGGGTACTTCGGATCCTACCGTTACCGCACACTCTTGGCAGTAGTGTCTGGGTTTTTGTGATGCCATAAATACTGTGTAGGCTATCGTCTCGTAGTCCGGGTATCTGGACTTGCACCGTGTTAGTACTTCTGACACATAATAGACTGGCTTTTGAGTCTGGAATTTGTGTCCCTCCTCATCTTGTTCAACGACGAGCATTGCGCTAACAACTTGGTTGGTAGGCAATATGTATAATAACATGGGCTCACCAGCGCCTGGTGCTGTGAGTATGGGATTGGTTGCAAGTAGTGTTTTAATTTCATCTAACGTAGTCGCTACTTCATTGGTCCACTCGAAATTGTTGGTCCATTTCAGCAGCTTATAGAGCGGTAAAGCTTTGTCTCCGAGGTAGGATATAAAGCGACTTAACGCTGCGACAGAACTTGCCAGCCTGTGGACATGCTTTAGCTCTATGGGAATTGCAAGTTCCGATAGAGCGTGGATATTAGCCGGATTCGCTTCTATTCATCTATGGGAGATGATGTATCCAAGCAGTTTACCAGAAGGAACTCCGAATACACATTTTTCTGGATTGAGTCGTATGTCATACTCGCGAAGGCTGGCAAAGGTTTGTCGTAGGTCATCGATCAACTGGTTGACGTGTTTGGTTTTGATTACCACGTTGTCCACGTCTGCCTCGACTGTCTTACCGACCTGTGTCACGAGACAAGTCTGGATCATGCACTGGTATGTGGCCCCAACATTTTTTAGCCCGAAGGGCATCGTGTTAAAGCAGATTGGCCCATAAGGGGTGATGAATGCGGTTGCCGCTTGGTCGGATTCCTTCATTTTGATTTGACGGTATCCAGAATAAGCATCGAGGAAACACAAAACATCGTGTCCGGCTGTGGCGTCAATGATCTGGTCTATGCACGGTAAGTGGAAAGGGTCCTTCGGGCAAGCTTTGTTGAGGTCTTTAAAATCGACGCACATCCGCCAGGGCTTATCTTTCTTCGGTACCATCACCAGGTTTGCCAACCATTCAGGGTGCTTAATCTCCTGAATGAATCCAGCCTATGGCACTTTAGATAATTCTTCACCCATAGCTAGCCGTTTGTGTTTGGAAAAGCGGCGTAGAGTCTACTTAATGGGCTTGAAGCTTGCAATGATGTTTAGACTGTTTTCTGCAAGCCGTCGTGGAATTCCGGGCATATCGGAAGGATGTCAGGCGAAGATATTCCAATTTTATCGTAGAAAGGTCTGCGGCGCCTCACCCACTATGGGATCGAGCTGAGATCTAATGGACACTGTTTTATTTGGGTCCGTCGGATGCAGTTGAAACTTAACAATCTCCTCTACGGGTATGAAGGACGTGGGCTTGGGCCTTTTGCTAAGGATCACGTCGTCCTTGTCAACTGTTGACCGCAATGCGATTAGTTCTTCTGCAGCAAAGGTCTCGGCTAGTGCCTCGAGGGCAAGCGCTTCCATTTTGTTTTCGGCCCGAAGGGCTATATTCGGATCACTGGCGATTGTGATCACTTTGTTTGGTCCTGGCATTTTAAGTTTCATGTACCCGTAATGGGGTATAGCCTGGAATTTTGTGAAGGCGTCACGTCCAAATAGGGCATAGTAACCGCTTGGGAAAGGCACAATGTGGAAGAGAAGTTCTTTGGATCGGTAGTTTTCGGGCGCGCCGAACACTACATCCAGGACGATACGTCCTGAACAACGCGCCTCTTTCCCTAGAATGATTCCCTGGAAAGTCGTGTTGCTATGCTCGATGCGAGATCGGTCGAACTGCATTTTTTCCAGGGTGCCTTCGTAGATTAGGTTTAAACCACTATCGCCATCCATTAGCACCTTATGTAACCTGTAGCCATCGATGATGGGCTGGAGGACTAGTGCGGCCGATGAATGACTGGAAATAATAGCTGGTCAGTTAGTATCTTCGAAGGTAATGGGTATGTCTACCCATGCACTTGTTGCTGCCACATGGTAGACCCGTTCGAGTTCTATAAGAGCTCTTTTCCTGCCGTTCCTTGAGGGGAACATTTTGTAGACCGCAGGACTTCGATATTTTATTCAGGCGACGATGGGGAGCGCCTATTCGATGGAAGCGCCTCAAGGATGGCCTCATCGCTTTTTGCGACCTGTCCGACGACCTAGCATGCTCTAAGGCTTTGAGTCGAGCTTGTGTTTAGCAATACGGAATGTATGGGACAAGGTTTATCCAATAGTCCGTCAAGGACAGTACATACCCTTATAATGGGCCTGTTTCTTTTTTTGGTGGGTTCGAATCTGGCTAGCCGCTTTGGAGGTATCCTCTTTTTCCGATCTCCACTAGGGTGTTTGGGATAGTATTTTTGGATTGCAAAGTGCTTTCCATGGCACATTATTTTGGTACCACATCGGATAGCTCAAAAAAGTCATGAATGCGTCGGCGAGCCTAGGCGTTAAGAATCCCTCTACTAGGAAAAAGCCTATAGACAGGACAATATCAACAGCGCTGGAAAGTAACAGGCGCTGCTGCTAATTACCAGTAGCATTGTATTTAGGAAGCGCTACAAGTAAGTAGTTAGCATTTGCGCTGTAAACATAAAAAGCGCTAATGCAAATCGGGACCCGACGAGCCAACCTGCAGTATTTGTAGTAACCACGCTGTCCAGAATACAACACTACTACTAATACTTTAGCAGTAGCGCTTTTCTGTTCCAGCGCTACTGCTACTCGACCCCCACCGTTGACTCCCACTCCCCATTCGATCCCACGTCTCCCTCTTCCCATTCGATCCCCTCTCCCTCTCATCACTCCTCTCCCCCGACCGCCGCCGTTGCCGTCGCCATCACCTCGATGCCTCCACCATTGCGCCTCAGTCCTCAGTCGCCATCGCCCCATCCCTCGCCGTTGCGGCCTCCCTCGGCGTCACCCCCTCCCTCATCGTCGCACCCTCCCTCACCGTTTCCCTCTTCCTCACCGTCGCGGCCTCCCTCATCCTCGCGCCCTCCCTCAACGTCGCGCCCCTCCCTCCGCAGGTAGCCCCTACTCCCTCCTTCCTCCCTCTACCCTCTCCTCTCCCTCCGCAGGTTAGGTTTGTTAGATTGATTCTACAGTTAGGTTGATTAGGAGGGTTTGGTTGATTCTAGGGATAGGTTGTTAGGTTGATTCTAGGGTTAGGTTGATTAGGGGGGTTAGGATGATTCTAGGGTTAGGTTGATTCTATGGTTAGGTTTTTTTGCTAAATTAGTTTAGAGCTAAATATGAATGTGCCACATATGAAAAACCTTATTGCATTTTTTTTTCAAGTTATATATTTTTCTCATAGGAATTTGTCTCGACGTCGACGATGCCTGGCCCGCATCCTCGTCGTTGAGTGGTCCGTGAGAGCCTGCTTGATAGGCGCCATGTCCGGGACTGGACTCCGCCGTGCTGGCACTAAGAGATGCTACCTTCCCGGGCTCGAAGCTTGGTGAGTAATCCATGTCTCGTCGTCGACCCGGAGCTTCTGTGGTGACGGTCACGTGGGCCACTTTCGGTGTGGAGGGAGCAGGCCCCCACGAAGGTGGTACATCGCCGTGTCAGGGAGGAGTACGAGCATGTCCATCGCTACATGGCGGCGTTTCTTCAGGGATCTCACCCGAGTTATGATCCCGTGATGGTTCCTTATCTTTGGGTGTCCACCGCCAGCGACTCAGAGACCGCTAGTGAATCGAGTTCACCGTCCTCCACTTAGGATTCTAGGATATTCAATCTGTATTAGTGATCTTATATGATAATATTCAAGATGTATTAGTTAATAGTTGATGATGCATTAACTGGATTATTCGGGGTTATGTATTAGTGATATTATATTCGAGTTCATTATAAATGTATTAGTGATATTTTATCGGTATAATGCGTGGGGCGCATATTATCATGAACACATCTTTACTCATTTTCTAGAATGAAGATGTCATATTCTAAAATAGAGGATGTCTTGGTGTTCTTGTTATCAATGTACCTCCGAGTGGCCTATGTTTTGCTGGAATGTTGATTCGTTTCTGTTCCAGCAAATTTCACGCGCTCGATATGTCCTGTTTTTAGTAAAGGTCATGCCGATTTTTTTCATGAATTTTAGCATGACTTGTGCTACAATGTAGGACATATCGAGTGCTTGTGATTTGCCAGTCAATCCGGCAAAACATAGGGCATTTTTGTATGTCATTGCTCGATATATGGAACGGGTTCACTTTAGGTTTGTTTCGGCTCCTTGTGTGTCTTTCAGCGAGGAAGAGTGTCCACCATATATATATATATATATATATATATATGAGAGAGAGGAAGAATCCCGACTATTGTCGTGGGGGTCGCTTCTCCTTCTTTTCCTTGTGCTAGATATTTGTAATGCACTAGGGAAAGGAGGAGTAGCGACCATCACCGACGGTCGAAATATGAGAGAGGAAGAATCCCGACTGTTGTCGTGGGGGTCACTTCTCCTTCGTTCCTATATGCTAGACATTTTGGTGTAATGCACCCGGGGACGAATGGAGGAGCCACCATCACCGCCGGTCGCAATATCAGAGGGAGTGCCCACCATATACGTGAGATGAGAGTTTAGGAAGGAATGAGTTGACAGACCTAAGATTAACCCGTTGCATGTTGAGTAATAGTGATCTGTGTGTTGATCAGTTTCCTGGTAGTTTCCTTTGATCGATTTTAAATGTTTCAACTATGAACATAGGAAATATCTGATGATGAAAGGGAATTCATTATGTGCGAATACTACGAGGACGAGCGTGGTTTGTGCGACAAGCCTTACCTAGTTGATGGTAGGCGCTTCAGCATCATGCTGGATGAGACCTTCGAAGTGGATAAAGTAATTAAGTATGACTTCTGCTTCTTTTGCTTCAACTTATAATTTTAATTTTTTTACTTTTCTACCAGAGTATCCCCTGCCATGCAAGAATTTATGTCTTTGATAAGATTGGTTTCAATACTAAAAATAGTATGGAGGTAAAGAGACTTCACTTGAGGACCGAGCATGGTTATACTTTTGCCGTAAAATTGTACAATGCAGACACCTACTCCTATTTTGAAGGCAAAAGTTGGAGACCACTATGCAAGGCTTATGCATTTGAGCCTAATATGCTTATCACCTTTGATATTCGTCCGGAAGATGAAATTGAAAGTAATATCGACATCTGGGTCGATGTGCAGACGCCTCCAGTTCTACCATTATGTGAGTTTCTCAACCATATTTATTAAGTAATTTATACTATTTATTTACAAATAGTTGACAACTAATTTGTATTGACACCTTATTTCCATTCAAGCAAACATGTCCAGCGCTTGGTAGACATCACCTACTACTGTCCCGGGGCTGACCTAAACTGCGAGGAGACAGGTCATTTGTTTCATGGCTTGAGGATCTTGATGCTGTCAAGACAGGTTATTTACCTGGACTTCGAGATATTAGTACTCAAAACGGGCGACCACTAGTGTGCGTATTTAACTACTGTCACATCTATCTAGGAAATATGGTAAGATTTTTACTATTTGTCCTCAATGCATCTTTTGCATACATTATTTTTAAGCTAAACTTCATTGCTAAGTATGTTACTATGGTGTTCTTCAACAGGGACTCCCGATGAGTGTTGTGCCTCGTTGGATCGAGTCTAAAGGTCGCATGGCAATTGTTAGCTTACGGCCAAGATATCCTGTATTGCACATGAGTGCATTCATCATTTCTCAAAGCGAGCAAGTCTTAATAGTCAAAGACTGGGGCAAAATTGTGAAGGATCGCAGAGAAGTACTAGGGGGCAGCAATCAGAACCGCAACCCAAAATTAGGAGACATGGTCATATGAATTCTCCAATATGATGAAGGAGTGGTACACATGTTTTATGCTATTTTCCCTAAGAGAGAGCAACAGGAGTAGGTCCTAGGTATTAAGAACAATTAGTTAGTGCTGATTATATAGGACTAGTGACCTAGTGACCAAGTCGATGCCCAAGTTGATGATGATGATGATGATGATGAGTTGTTATATGATGATGATGATGACTTGTTGTTATTATAACTAGTGACCAAGTTCTTATATGATGGTTCATGGATGAAAATGATGATGACGAGGAGTTCTTATATGACAATGATGTATTATGATGATCTGATGTAACTACTGTATAGAGCCTGTATAAATACATCACAAATACGTAGAGGGGGTATGAATCTGTGAAAGTAGTAGTACTAGCAGAAGCGCTGGAAGCCATCTAGCAGCAGCGCTGGATTATCGGTAGCGCTTGCCTCTCTACAGCACTACAACTAAGTTATAGTAGTACCCCTGGTCAGTGCAACGCTACTACTAACCAAACATAGCAGTAGCGCTGCACCAACTAGCGCTAGTGCTACAACTTAGCTGTAGAGCCTTAGAAGTAGCACTGGACCCAACGCGAAGGGTATTTCCAGCGCTACTACTAGGCTTTCTCCTAGTAGTGAATAGTCCGTCAAGAACAGTACTGACCCTTGTAATGGGCCCGTTTATTTTTTCGGCGGGTTTGAATCTGGCTGGCCACTTTGGAGGTATCCTCTTTTTCCGATCTCCACTAGGGTGTTCGGGAAAGTTGGTTCCGAAAATAACCGTTCGGATTGCCAAGCGCTTTCCATGGCACAATATTTTTGTACCACATCGGATAGCTCAGAAAAGCCAGGAATGCATCGGTGAGCAGGGGCGTTAAGAATCCCTTCATAGTGGCAATTGCGACTGAAAGTTGCCATTATATCTTGGTCACTAAGACCTTTTTCTCTGCTTCTAGCGAGTAGGAGTCTGGCCCAGAAGTGATGAACTGACTCTCCTAATAATTGTTTAATATCTCGTAAGTCCGAAGACGCGGGCTTTGGTGCGATACTGGGATGATCGTCTTGGGTGGTGGGTGGGAAAAAATCTAACTCCACGCCACATTGTGTGTTCGGAATCATAGACTCCGAATTGTTTGATAGATCTCGGACCGATAATGGTCCGGCTCTGAAACAAATTCCGGCATCTGGTTCGCTGATGAAGTCTCGGCGATCAGAGATCAGGGTGTAGACTGTTTTTAATTCCAGTTGTTGGGACAAGTCCTCAGCCGGACACTCAACAGTAGCAACAAGGTGGGTGACCGGGGGGACGTGAATCTCCCTATCGTCGGGTTTGTTCCCGAGCTGATCATAGAACGGAATCTTGTTGTCATTGTTTTCTCACGACAGATGCCATGGGTAGGCATATCGAGAGTGGTGGGGGCTGAAAGGACGCTGACGGGCTCCGAGAGTGGGATTAGGCACAAGCGGCGACGGACACACGATGTACCCAGGTTCAAGGCCCTCCGTGGGAGGTAGCACCCGTAGTCCTACTTGGTCTAGTTTAAACGGTGGTGACGTTAAATGGTGCTCCTGGAGATGTATGGCTAGAGGAGGAAGAAGGACCTAGACTGCCTTTGTTGCCACCCTACATGAGTGTGGTGTATGTGGTCTCGTCAGTTCATTGATAACCCCATGCATGGGGGGCTCCGGGGGGTTTTATAGGCCAACCCCCCGAATTACATACGCATAGAAGGCTTCGGGAGGGCCCAACTGGCAGCCCCTCTAGCCGGCCGTGGGGCCCCCTGGCTGAGGGGTCTTGTCGCTGGTAGGACCCGCTGGTTGTGAAGTGCCATCGGGAGCCGGAGGGGCCCGCCGGTGGGTCCCCGTGCCGGTCACTTCGCGACACCAGTCGTCCTTCAGGGCATCCTCTAGCGACAGCCGACCGCAGTCAGCGGTACAACCGGAGGCGCTGTAGCCATGCCGGGGCAGGTAACGGAGTGCTTGAGGGCCTGCCGGCACTATTCCGGTGCCCGGTCGCGGTCGGCCATAGTCAGAGTCACTGTTGCCTCCACTGTGGCCATGCGGATGCTGACCTTCGATGGGATGGGGGAAACTACTGCCATGCGTACTCTGACCATGGCATCCAATGCGCGGCCGGTGAGGGAGCCGGATGTCGTCGTTCTTAGTCGTCCGGCTCATCATAGCCGGCAGCACGGAGCCGGACTGCAGGGGGAGGCGGCTCGCCCTGCAGTCATTTCAGAAGGTTGGTGTAGAGGGTTGTTTGAGGCTACCCCGGGATTATCCCTCGACAGTAGTCCCAGAATCATGGGAGGCCCACCGGCAAACCGCGGTGGACCTCTCTGGCTTGAGTCTTGTGTTCTCATTCCGCGTCACGATTCTGGAGCTAGAAGGCGCGGGCGAGCAACGGCCGGCTCCGCAGCCGGCCGACGCTTCGCGCGTCGCCTTGGGTGCTCCAACGGGTGGAGAAATCGTGCCATGTGAGGAGCGTGACGGGCCGTCACTTGACGGGCCACCCCGGCAGACAAGACCGGGCCACGGGGCGGTGGCCTCCACGGCCGCGACCTCGGCCCGCAAGCATGGATCTTCTGCGGCTTGGGCCGTCGGTTGGCGTTGCCAAGTGTAGTAACTCCCCTCCCGTGTGTGGTGGGGCTCATGGGGGTTGCACGCAATGAATACACTCCCCATGATCGACCGCGTGGGGTTTAAATGGCGGGGGGAGGGGAACAGAATGACACATTCGCTCCCCCACCCCTGACACATCATCTTCATCACCCCGTTCCTCCCCACTCCGAGAGAGAGAAAGAGAGCAAAAACCCACACACTTGCCGTGCCGCCACCAGCCAACTATCAAGGGTCGCCGCAACTGCGCATCCGCTACCACTGCCGCGACCCCAAGCCACCTCGGGAGTCAATGGCAAGCAAGAGCTCTTGGGACGGAAATGACGTCGAGGAGCAGTTCATCGAGCACCTCCGCCACCGCCCGCAAGCTTCCATCGGAGGAGCATTCGGAAGCTCACATCACCATAGCGGAGAACCCCCTGGACGCATAGGAGGGCGAGGTAGTCGTCTTCGCCAAGCACTTCCTCCGTGGACTCGGGCTGCCGACGAGTACCTTCTTCCGGTGGTTCTTGACGCGGTTTGGCCTGCAGTCACACCACCTCGCCTCCAACACCATCCTGCAGTTGGCGGCGTTCATCACCCTCTGCGAGGGATTCTTGGGGGTGGATCCGAGGCTCGACGTATGGTTCATCACCCTCAAGCGAAAGATGGTGAAGGACCCGGCGACAAACAAGAAGGTCATGACCCCCTGTGGAGGCGCCCTGATCCACATCCACAACGGAGCCAGCTTCCCGAAGCTCTCGTTGTAGGACTCGGTGAAGAATTGGCAGCGGGGGTTCTTCTATGTGAAGAACGTGAAGCCGGAGGAGGACTTCATCAACCTCCCCGACTTCGTCAACCAGCCACCGGTTGTGACGTTCAACTAGCAGACGGTTCCGCCCCAGGCGCCCGAGACAGCGTACCGGATCTGCGAGCGCCTGCTGGTGATGACCAGGACGGAGGGGCTGAAGGCCTCCGACCTGTTGGCCATGATGGTGGTGCGCCGGGTGCAACCTCTAGAGAGCCGGCCGCATCTTATCTACCAAATGGGAGGGAGGCACGACCCCTGCTGGCTCTCCACCAAGGGGATGAAGCCAATTCAGGTGGCGAGGAGGGTGAACGCCATCTCGACGGTGAAGCTGAGCAAGGAGGGGTGGCAATGGGGGAAGACCCCGTACAGCCGGAGCCATCGGGCGCTGCGGGTATGTACCTAGTCATCTCCCTCTCCTCTTTTTCTCCCATGACGACTTCTCCCTTTGTCCTGATAGTGAGAAGCTTCCCCCACCTGCAGGTTTTCCCACAGCTGCAAAACTACGGGGAGCCGGCTACCGACCTGGTTTACTCGGACCCCGAGGAGGTCGAGGATGCTGATGACGTGGAGCCGGCGGACTCGAAGCAGGCCGGCGCATCGGAAGCTGGTGAGGCAAAGATGGGTACGAAAGCGACAGAGTCGGCGGGTGAGTTCCCTCCACTGTCTCATTTGCAGTATTGGGCCGATGATGATGCTGAGTCGGAGGAGACGCGTGATGCAAAGGCTCTAGAGGACCCCGAGGCCTCGGAGGACGACGCCATGGCACCGAGGAGGCACCTTCACTGCACAGACCATGATCCCTATCGGGGCGACGCGGCCGTAGGCGGCAAAGGGAAACAGCCGGCTGGCTCCAAGCCGGCGCCCAAACAGGCGTCCGACAGGCAGCCGCGGAGGTGGCGGGAAGAAACGGCGGGTCACCCCAACGGGCCCCGCGAGTAGGGAGGTCCCCGTCATCATTGGGTAAGTAAAGCTTCCTTCCAACTATCGTTGTGTTTGTTCGATTCCCCCATTTTTTCTTATCTTGTCCGCTCAAGGAGGCTCACGCCCTGGGGAGGACCCTGGCCGGCGCGACCGCGGCGATGGTGCCTCCGGGCACCACTGAGGATAGGGACCGCGAAGCATGGCGTGACCTTGAGGTGGCCGAGAAGGAGAGGCACAACGAGGAGCGCCACCCGTGGGAGGAGGCGGCGAAGAATGCACAGCCGGCGGGGAGGTAGCCAGCCAGTCGTGGGAGCCGTTCCCCCGCGGATGGGAGAGGAGGTCCAAGGACCACCACGATCCCACGCGGTGGGTGGAGGCGGATGCGAAGGCCGCAGAAGACGCGCGCGCCGCGGCAGGCGTGGGTACGGCCAACACGGGCGGAGGAGAGGAGGCGGGCCACGATGTGGCCCCGCCCGGGGCGCAGGACATGCCGTCGGGGGCGGAGGAGCCTCCGGAGGCTAAAGTTTCGGATCTGGAGATTCAGATCTGGAGGTGCCGGAGCCGGAGGCAGACCAGTGGGGCGCAGCCAGAAGCGGAGCGCCGTCGATGGCGATCATGACGTTTGCAGGGATGGACAACGCAGGCCCGTCATCTGGGGCCCCCAGCACGGTTGTGACTTTGGGCAAGGGGCGACCGAGCGCGCAGACGGAGGGAGGCCTCCGCAAAATTGGGTTGCGGCCGGCGACCCAGCTACTCGCGGAGCGCCAAGCGCCCTTGGGGCGGCAGTGACTACCGTTATAGACGCGTTTGCCGCCCTCCGCGCCCAAACGACACAGGATGCCCGGGCTGCCAACGACCGGCTGGTGAATCTGGAGTAGGCCATTGCGGTAAGTTCTCAATTATTCTTTTTGCCTTGTTGTCTTTTCTAGTGGGGGCGCGCGAGCGCACCCACTAGGTGTATCCCCCGAGACTCGAGCCGGTTGGGGCGCAGGAGGGTCGAGTCTAAGTGCATCTTTGTATCTTTGTTGTTTGCAGGTAGCGCACGACCACCGGGTGGCTGCATACAACACGCTGCTGGGCTTGTACTAGGAAGCCGAGGGCTGGCTAACCACTCTGTCCACGGGCCTACAAGGTAAGATCCTTGCAACTTTCGAATGGGGTGTAGCCCCCGAGATTCGAGCCGGGTGCTGAAGAGGCGGGCGGAATGACATTTCTTTTCTTGTCTTCTAACCGAAACTTCTTTGTTCTGTGAAGCCACCCATGCCGAGACGGTCAACCTCCGTCGCCAGGTGGTGGAGCTCGGCGACCAACGGAGTCTCCTGACCACGGAGTGTGAACAACTCCGCCAGGAGGCGAGCCGGGTGCACGCGAAGATGGCCGAGCGCGAGGCGGCCCACCGCCAAGAGCTGGCAGACCACGAGGAGGCTCTTCATCTGGAGGCGGAGGAGCGGGAGAAGGTCCTCCGCCAGGAGCTGGAGGCCAAGGACGCCACGTTGGAAAAGGCGACCGAGGAGGCACAGGCGCCCGGGATGAGCACGACCGCCGGCTCCAGGAGTGGTCGGCCAGGGAGGCTTCGCTGTAGGAGCAAGGGCACGGGGTGGACCGGATGTTGTGTGGTAAGTCTTTGCCATTTCGTTCTTTACGCGCGTTGCTTTTGGGTTTTTGGTTTTCTTCTTTGCTCATGCCGCGTCTTCTTGTCTTCTTAGGGCTTTTCCCTGGTACGCAGGAGGCCGCGGAGGCGGCCTTGGAGGCCCACCGTGAGGACCAGCGGGGGCAAGGGGGTCACCGTAGGGCAGCTTGCCCCCTAGACCTTGGACAAGGTGGGGCTCGCCGCTAGGGTGCGGCTGACGGAGGTGGTTCGGGCCTTGAAGTGGCTCTAAGCAGCAGGCGAGGCACTAGTTCGCACCCTCTAGCCGGGCGCGGTGGAACCGACCTCCATGAGCCGGTTGTCGAGGTGCCTGGAGTTTGGGACCGTGCGGTTGAATGCCAGGTATATGATCGTGTCAGTTTATTGCTACTGTGATGGACAAGACCCAAACTACAAACGTAGCATATGATCGTGTCAGTTTATTGCTACTGTTTTCTGCATGTCAAGTATATGTTCCTATGACCATGAGATAATGCAACTCACGGACACCGGAGGAGTGCCTTGTGTGTATCAAACGTCGCAACGTAACTAGGTGACTATAAATGTGCTCTACAGGTATCTCCAAGGGTGTCTGTTGAGTTGGCATGGATCAAGACTGGGATTTATTACTCCGCTTAACGGAGAGGTATCTCAGGGCCCACTCGGTAATACAACATCACAATAAGCCTTGCAAGCAATGTGACTAAGTGCTAGTCACGGGATCTTGTATTACGGAACAAGTAAAGAGACTTGTCGGTAACGAGGTTGAACTAGGTATGGAGATACCGACGATTGAATCTCGGGCAAGTAACATACCGAAGAACAAAGGGAACATTATATGAGATTAACTGAATCCTTGACATAGAGGTTCGACCGATAAAGTTCTTCATAGAATATGTAGGAACCAATATGGGCATCCAGGTCCCGCTATTGGTTATTGAGCGTAGAGGTGTCTTGGTCATGTCTACATAGTTCTCGAACCCGCAAGGTCTGCACACTTAAGGTTTCGTGACGTTTCAGTAGTGTAGAATTATGTATGGTGGTGAACTAAGGTTGTTAGGAGTCCTGGATGAGATCCCGGACGTCACGAGGAGCTCCGGAATGGTCCAGAGGTAAATATTCATATATGGGAAGTCCTGTTTTGGTCGCCGGAAAAGTTTCGGGCTAATCGGTAGTGTACCGGGAGTGTCGGTAGTGTACCGGGAGACCACCGGGAGGGGTATTTCGACCCAAGAGGCTTCATGGGCTGTGGGAGAGTGAATACCAGCCCTTTGTGGACTGGTGGAAATCCCACACAAGGCCCATGCGGCTAGGGAAGAAAAGCCCAAAGGGAAAAAGGTGGAAAAGGGCCAAAAAGGGAGGAATTCTAGCCCTACTAGGATTGGAGGAGGAATCCTCCTCTCCTCCCACTTTGGCCGAACCAAGGAGGGATTATCCCTTGTGCCAAGGCCTCTCCTCCCTCCCTCTTATATATACTGGAGGTTTTAGGGGTTTTGCACAAAATTTTCAGCCACGTGCTACCCGTTCCTCCAGTGCATAGTTTCTCCTCTAGATCGGATTTCTGCAGTGCTTAGGCGAAGCCCTGTCGGAATAGCTCCACCACCATCGTCGGAGCACCGTCACTCTACCGGAGAACTCTTCTTCCTCTCTGCTCCCTCTTGCTAGATCAAGAAGGCGGAGATCGTCATCAAGCTGTACGTGTGCTGAACGCGGAGGTGCCGTCCGTTCGGCGCTAGATTGGAAGGACCGTGATCGTGTTCACGGGATGGATCATGATTGGATCGTGGTACGGATCGCGATCATGTTCGTGGGACGGATCGTGATTGGATCACGGGACGGATCATGATTGGATCGTGGGACGCTTGGCGATTTGGATCGCGAAGACGTTCGACTACACCAACCGCGTTTCTTAACGCTTCCTGCTTAGCGATCTACAAGGGTATGTAGATCCACTCTCCCTCTCGTAGATGCTCATCACCATGGATAGGTCTTGCGTGAACGTAGGAAATTTTTTGTTTCCCATGCAACGTTCCCCAACACCCTTCAACCCTGTCGGCAAGCTGCATCGCCTCCTCAAGAGCAGTCGCCCTGGTGGTGCCTGCACTCGCCCTGGGTCACCGGGGTCCTTGAGACAGCGTGGTGCCTGCATTTGCCCTGGTGGATATCCCGCAGGATCTCTTGGCCTCTTTCAAGCTTGACGCAGTGCTGATACATGTCGGTTGTGCTACAGTGAACCAGCTCGTGGTTGATGATGTTGTAGGCACGGGCACAACGTTGGATTCGTCGGGCTTCGTCTTTGTCGGGGGGGGGAGCTTGCCGTGCAAGGGAAACACTAGAATGGGCTGGGCCCATGAAGGAGCCGAGACGGGAGCCGGCTCTGGACCGTGTAGGGCGTCAGAGGCGACCAGAGCTCCCATGCCCGGCTCACCAGTCCTCGAGGCCGGCCCCGCGCCCGGCTCACCAGCCCCCAAGGCCGGCCCGCCAGCCCCTGGGACTAAGGCAACAAGAAGTGCGTCGATTGCCATCATGATGGCCGCAGGCTCGGAGTCAGTGACCATGGGGGCATGAGGAGGCAAAGCCGACAAGGCCGTCTCAACAGCCGGTGCTGGTGGTACCGACTAGGCAGCCAGGGTCGATGGAACCGGCTGGGCGGCCGGATCTAATGAAGGGCCAGCGGCGTTGGCCGGCATGAAGATGGACTCTGATTCGGGGGAGGGCTTGATCGAAGGCTTGAGCAGCCGCTCGAGGGAGACACCTGACGGTTTTCAGGCTTCGCAAAACCCTTAAGCTTCGAACACAGGGGCGTGTGCGAAGATCCCCTGCGGCCTCGCCCGACCTAGCTCGCTACTTGATGAACACAACAAAGAACTCGCGCGATGACGAGGAAGACGACAAACACGACAGTTGACTCAGTTTGGGCCGCTGCGACACGTAATACCCTACTCCTACCTTTTGTGGATGGACTCTCGAGGAGGTGTGGTGGATGAAGAAGTACATGGTTTTGGAGCCTCCTGAGGGCTCTCGGTGGTGTTTGAGGCTCCTTCTGGTTTGATGGCCGATGAGTGGTGGAGTTGGTCGATCTCCCTCTCTACGAAATAGCATATCCTCTATATATAGTGGAGGCCTAGGTCCTCTTTCCATATCGCAATGGAGGGAAGGGATTCCATAATGGCAAAATTTGAAGCGGGACAGGGGTTCATGCTCGCCCTGCTCAAAGGCAGTCTTCGCCTGGAAAGTGGCCGTTGACGCTGCATGGATGGGCGCAGTGATAACATCCGTCCTGCGGAGCTGGTGGTTGCGATCTTGTTGCACCGGAATGGAAACCTGTCGGGGGTGCTTTGGGAACCTGCGTACGTCCTTGCTCCCTTTGCACCAAAGGGGAAACTACGCCACCTGGCGCACTGGTGCTCGCCTGTCCTTCCTTGCGTCATCTTTGAATCCTGAGGCCGGGACTTTCATAGAGATCTCCGCCGCTTCGGAGGGGGCCTGGGGAGGCCCGTCCCCTACCGGTCTAGATGCTCCTCCTCCTCGTGAGGCTTGGCCCCTCGTGAGGGCCTTGTCCTGAGTGGGGCCACGCCTGGATGCGTTTGGTCGTTGAGGTGGGCCATGCCCTGGGCCGCAGGCAGGCAGGTCTGGGTACCCCCATTCCCAAAACGGCGACAGTAGCCCCCGGGCCCAAGGGGCGCTCGAGTTGGCTTCTGGGAGAAGCCTTGAGGACGGCCCAAAGCGCTGTGGGCCACAATTGCCTGTGGGCCAGGCTTTATATGTGGTAGCCCAAAGACTTGTCATCCCTTCTTCTCCACACCGGACCGGCCATAGCGAGGTTTGCGGAGCCACCCAACTCTCGCCTCTGAGCCGTCTTCGTATCCCGTCAATTCTGCAATTTGTTCTCCCTTCCCGCGCGACTCCAACCCCTTCTGTCGAGTCCCCATGCGCCATGTCATTTCCCCCCTTCATTCTCCTTGCCATGTTTCCAGAGGGGTTGAAAGGCGGAGGCTTGAGGGGTCCGACCACCGCAGCGACGCCCCAGCCCGCGTTGGGCCAATCGTCGGTGGTGAACCTCGAGGGGTTAGAGAAAGTCTAACTGGTAGTCATGGCTGGCTCCAATCAGTGGGGGGCCATCAAGATCTGGCCAGGTTCGCTGCCTCGGGGCGAGATGGCGGCCTCCATTTTCCCCTTCATATCCATGCTCTCCTCTCTGGCGTACTGCCACCATTTTCGAGCTTTCTCACCGCTGTGCTTTCGCATTACCAGATCCGCATGCTCCACCTTGACCCTGGTTCTCTCGTTATCCTCTCGACCTTTGCATTCCTGTGCGAGGCCTTTGTTGGTGTTTCCCCTCCGTGGCCTTGTTACGCCATTTCTTCTCCCTTGAGTTGGCTTCTGAGGAACAGTGTTTCGGGTGCGTGTCCTTGAGAATGGTGGACGCATCAGCCCGGGGGGTTGTCGACGCTGAACTCTCCCTGGAAGCAGAAGAGTTTTGGCGGCAATGGGTGTATGTTGAGGCTGCCGAGGCTAAAGCTCTGTTTCAACCCCCACCGACCCCCGCAACACCAAATCGCGGGTAAGTGTGCGAGGAGCTTGCTGACCCTGGGCTTGCACCGGTCCTAGCCAGGCTGGCTGGGCTGTAGCACGCGGGCGTGACGATGGCGATGGTGGTGCGGGAATTCACTCGACGACGAGTTTCTCCTCTTCAGCGCCACTCCCGCCCGATGTGGGACTTCGTGGGTCCTCATGACCCAATGAGGATCCAGGTCCCGCCTCTCTCCCCTGACGTCCTGCGCGAGCTTCTTTGCCGCCTGACTGGTGGTGAACCTGACGAGCTCCCCTGGGATGACTTCCCCTTGTACAACTTCAAGGCCCGAGAGGCTCTCGTCGCGAAGATGCCGCACTTCGATGAGTGGGGATTCCTTCCTCGGGGGGAGGCGTGCCCTCGAGGTGCCCCGCTCCCGGGGGTTCCGTCCTTTGAGAAATCGGGTCACGCTGCCTTCCCCGTGGCCGGAGTGCGCCATGTCTCACCGCCCGTTCCCCCGGCTCTTGCCTTGGGTCGAGCTGAGGTCAGGGGTGGTGCCCAGTCGTTGGTGGAAGTCGTCGTCCCTGCCACTGATCATCAATCGTCGGTCGCCAGCCCTTCGCCCCCGGGCCCCCGCATCGGCCGGAAAAGGAAGACGCCCAGGGGCGGCCGCTCCTCGGCACCGTGGGCTCCGGTGAAGAGGAAGTGGGTAGCCATAGACGAGTAAGTGCATGTACCCTCCTCCGTCCTTCTTTTTAGCGCCTTCATTCTAAGACTTTATTCCGTAGGATCCCCACCGACGATGGGGGAGGCGGGTCAGCGTCGCCTGCTCGCGCCGCCGAGCCTCTTGCGGTTTCTTCTCTCGTACGCCGCGGGGTTCAATCCTCCGAGGTGCCCGCGCCTGATCCTATTCTAACGCCTGGTGGCCCTAGGCGCGAGTCCCCCGCGGTCCTCTTAGCTCGCGGCCTCTGGCTGCCCAGAATGGGGCCACTTCCCCTGCCTGCGGCCCCTTCCAGGGTCATGCTACGCCGCCTCCCCGGACCCCCATTGTATGGTGATGTGGGGCCCCAGGGGATGCTTCCTTCTTCTAGGACGCCTGTACGTGAGCCCCCAGCTCTCGAGCATAGGTTTGGGTCGGGAGGCCCCTCGCGCACCACCCCCGTTCGCCACAGAGAAGGTGGGAGTTCTGGTTGGCCGCTTGAGCTTGCTGAAGACTTGAGCACCACGCCATGGGGTTTGCTCCATACTACGGTGGACGCGCTTCGGTGCCTAGGGGTGGGGCTCACCGACAATGATGCCCGCTTGGAGAAGAAACACCAACGCCTTGCGCTGGGGTGGCACCAACTTGAGGTTGTCGTGAACCTTGGCCATCTGCAGCGCGAGTGCGCCCGCACGAAGGTAGAAGGGTCCCTTGCCGCGGTAGTGGAGGCCCGCTAACGCGCCCTTACCGAGGCTCAGTAGGCCGATTACCGGCGTAGGGCCTCCGAGAATCGCCTCAAGGAGCTATAGGCCCTCAACGCCTACCTTGAAAGGCACATCCAGCTGTAGAGGGCCACACTCGTGGGTCCGCTGGCCGAGGTTCTCCCTGCCAGCGGGAGCCCCCGGGTGCGTGTCAATTCGTTGGTGTTGGAAGCGTTGGAGCAGAGCCTGGAGCAGGAGATGCTGGAGGTTTGGGAGAGCCAGGCATCGCTTGCCAAGGAGTCCCTTGCCTCCCGGAAGGCGAGGGCACAAGAGGAGGTCGACAACAGGGTGGCAGAGGCTTTGCGTTCCCTTCTCCAGATTATCGCGCGAAGCTGAAGCTCTAGGAGTCCCGTTTATGCCAGCGAATTGACCTCTTCAAAGGCGAGGTTGATGACCTCAGGAAAAAGTTAGACCAAGAGGAAGGGCGCCGGTGAGCCGCAATGGACGCCTAGGCGGCTGCCGAGACCGAGCTAGTTTTTCTTTATAAACAAGTGAAGGGTGTTGTTTCCATGGCGAAGAAAACTTCGGATGAGGCGAACCATGCTCACGGCCTCCAGCACACGCGCTCCCAGATGTTCCAATCCCTCTACAAGAGGGCCAAGCGGGCCTTGGACAACATCTACAGCGCGAGCGTCTCGAGCCCCTTGGTTCTGGATGATGCCGGGTATCTAGGATTCTTTTCCAGGGTCATGGAGAGCCTTGAGGAGGGTGCGGAGAAGACCTGCGCGCTCGTGGAGGAGAAGCGTTGTGACCTACCTAAGTGGGCGGCCTCAAACATCTTTTGCCACCTCCTTTGTCTCGACCCGCACTTTGATTTTAAGGCGGTGCTCGGTCCCGTTTCTAAGGTGACCCGCGCTGCCCTCGCCGATCAGGTCAAGGACCATGTGGACGACCTGGTGGCGGAGCTTTCTTCTGACGACGCGGAGGGCCGTGCTTGAGCTGGGACGTGCGGGGCCGTTGCCGGGTAGCGGCGACGAGAGTTTCGGCGACGATGTGCTTCCCTTGAGTAGCCTTGTAGTGTTCCTGACAGGGTTATGCATGTGGCCTAGTGGCAACTTTGATGTATTTCGACAGTACCTTTAAATATGTTCCGTGATGACGAGGTGTGTAATGTCGTGCTCCTTTCGACCGGGGTCGTTGCCAGTCCGGTTGTAACGCCTGCATGGTGGCGAGGATTTAGCTCGTGCTCATGGTTCCATCTGAGGCGCTTCTCCCTTGCTCGTGGGACGGTTTGGGGGCCCTTTCGGCACTCTGTGTCTGCAGGTCCCAGTCCCGCGCATTTTTTGACCACCGATTCGTACGATGGAATAACCATGGATGGAGCTATGGGGTCAGGCCCCGACACCCCTGATGCCGACAAGATAACCAAGGACGACATCAAGGTGGCCGAGTGGCTATATGACCGGTAAGGCTCCTGAGGCGCGCTGCTCAGGAGCCCCCTTTGACGCTCAAACCGCTCTACGTCGAAAGGTCCCAGTCCAGCACATTTCCCCACCATCGTTATGTACGACTGGAAACCAAGGACACACTTCATGGGGCGAGGCCCCGACACCACTGATGCCAACCGGAAACCAAGGATGACATCAGAGAGGCCGAGTGGCTATGTGACCGGTAAGGCTCCCGAGGTGTGCTGCTGAGGAGCCCCCTTTGACGCTCGAGCGATCCCCCATTCCGTCCCTTCAGTCATCACCCTAGGAAGCCCGAGGCCTCCCGAGGCTCCATGCGGTGGTGCCACACTGTGGTCGGAGCCTGTAACTTCTCGCAAAATGCCAATCCAGAAAGAGAGAGAGAACTCAAGATCGGTTAAAGGAAAGAACAAAGAGAAAAAGTCCCCGGCCCTCTTTTCTTTTAAAACATAGGATCACGAAATCTTTGAGCTTCTGACAGGCTCAAGCACAAAAAGAGCCATTGAAGGCTGCAACTTGAAATACAAAAAAGAGCGAGAAAACGTCCACGTCTGGCTTTTTGGGGTTGTCCCCGCCTTCATCTTACCCCAGCGCTGAGCGTAGGGCATCCATGTTGCATGGGCATAGATATTGATGGGCAGTGTTGACTTCTACGCCAGCTCTGGGCTGTGGCTGCCACATTTCATGGGAGGAACCCCTCCCCGTCTTCGGGGGGCTCCAGGTGTATACAACCTGCTCATTATTACGTGAGAGTGTCAAGGGTTGATGTAGGTCCCGGGGGTGTATAGGGAGCCCCACGCCACGCAAGCACGGAGACCACTCGCAGCCCCCGGGCTCGTCTTGGCGAAGTATGGTCTACCCTGGGCGAGCCCCCGAGCGTAGGGGAAGCCCCCTCCGCTCTCTGGCCAGAGAGCCCGCCCAGAAGAAGGTCCTGAGTTCTCCGGGTGTTGCGCCAGCGCTCCTCCCCGGGGCCCCCGAGGTTCCCATGCTGGTACTCTGGGCCCTGTCCCCAGGACGGGCGAGCCGGGCCTAGGGACATGGACGAGTAAATGTTCTCCCATCGACAATCGAGTGAAACCCGTCCTGGCGACATGGGCGTATGTTCCACCCTCCGTCCCCAAGCGAGTGTCGCATGCCCCGGAGACAAGGGCGCATGTTCCACCCTTGGCCTCCAGGTTGGGATCGTCTGGCCCATAGACATGGGCGTGTGTTCCACCCTCCGTCCCCAAGCTGGGGCCTCTCAGTCCGGATATGAGGGCGCATGTTCCACCCTCCGTTCCCAGGCGAGTGACCCCCAGTCCCCAGACCCAGACGTCTGCCCGAAGCAGCTCCCTGCCAGCAGGCGTGCCTCGCGAGGATGTCCATGCCGGGCATCCTCGCGAAGCCAGTCCCGCGAGCCGCCCCCGTGAGGTTGCACGTTCTTGTCCGCGTGAGGGATCCTCGTGAAGTTGTGTGTGTCTCTCCTATTGCCGTGGTAGCCGGTGCTGCTCTCTCCATGGCCCGGCGCGTGACAACATGGTCGTTGTCGAGTTGCGCGGGCCCCAGGCGCAGGCGAAGTCGAGCCTCCGGTCCTCCTTCCTTGTTCCGGAAAGCGTGCCGAGAAGCGCGAAGCCATGCTCCCCTCACGCGACCAGGGCCCGCGCCCCTGCCCGCTCGAGCCAAGTCCCTAGAAAGGGCGCGCTGGCGTAGATGTCTTTAATTCTCCCGCGTGGTCCAGGTGCCATGGCCTCTGGTTGTGCGGGTCAATGGGCACGGGCCCCGCGGTGGTGTACCTGGGTTTCGTTGGAGGCGGTGTTGCACTCAGGAGCACGCATGGGCTCACCAGTGCGGCGGTGGAGGGTGGTGATACGTCTCTATCGTATCTATAATTTTTGATTGTTTCATGCCAATATTCTACAACTTTCATATACTTTTGGCAACTTTTTATACTATTTTTGGGACTAGCATATTGATCCAGTGCCAAGTGCCAGTTCCTGTTTGTTGCATGTTTTTTGTTTCGCAAAAAAATCCATATCAAACGAAGTCCAAACGGGGTAAAAACTTACGGAGATTATTTTGGAATATATGTGAATTGTAGTAAGTGGAATCAACAGAAGGCGGTGCCTGAGGGGCCGACAAGCCTGCCAGGCGTGCCCTAGGGGGGGGGTAGGGCGTGCCCTGAGGCCTTGTGGCCACCCCTTAAGTGAGTTGGATATTTCCTCTGGCCGCAATAAAAATATTTTTGTAAGCAAAATTCCTTCAAGATTTCATCCCGATTAGAGTTATGGATCTCCAGATATTTAAGAAACGGTGAAAGGCTAGAATCTGGGAGCGCAGAAACAGAAGGAAACAAAGAGAGAGATCCAATCTCGGAGGGGCTGTCGCCCCTCCGCCACCATGGAGGTCATGGTCCTGAGGGTAAACACTTCTACCATCTAGGGGGAAGGTCAAGGAATAGTAAGAAGGAGGGGGGCTCTCTCCCCCTCTCTCCCCCTCTCTCCCGGTGGCACCAGAACGCCGCCAGGGCCATCATCGTGACGGCAACCTACTCCAACAACTCTGTCATGTTCGTTAACACCTCCATCACCTTGACCCATCTATCTATAGTGGTCCACTCTCCCACAACCCACTCTACCCTCTACTTGAACATGGTTCTTTATGCTTCATATTATTATCCAATGACGTGTTGCCATCCTATGATGTCTGAGTAGATCTATTTTGTCCTATGGGTTGATTGATGATCATGATTGGTTTGAGTTGCATGTTTTATTACTGGTGCTGTCCTATGGTGCTCTCCGTGTCGCACAAGCATGAGGGATCCATGTTGTAGGGTTTGCAATATGTTTATGATTCACTTATGGTGGGTGGCGTGAGTGATAGAAGCACAGACCCGAGTAAGTAGGTTGTTTGCATATGGGAATAAAGAGGACTTGATACCTTCTAAGGCTATGGTTGGGTTTTACCTTAATGATCTTTAGTAGTTGCGGATGCTTGCTAGAGTTCCAATCATAAGTGCATATGATCCAAGTAGAGAAATTATGTTAGTTTGTGCCTCTCCCTCATATAAAATTGCAACAATGATTACCGGTCTAGTTATCGATTGCCTAGGGACAATTCCGCATCTCCTACCACCACTTTTCCACACTCGTTAAACTAACTTAGTTGTTTCTTTATCTTAGAAGCCCCTACATTTTATTTACATGCTCTTTATTATCTTGCAAACCTATCCTATCACACCTACAAAGCACTTCTAGTTTCATACTTGTTCTAGGTAAAGCGAATGTTAAACGTGCGTAGAGTTGTATCGGTGGTCGATAGAACTTGAGGGAATATTTCTTCTACCTTTAGCTCCTTGTTGAGTTCTACACTCTTACTTATCGAAAGAGGCTACAACTGATCCCCTATACTTGTGGGTTATCAAGACCTTTTTTTGGTGCCGTTGCCGGGAAGCAATAGTGTGGGGTGAATATTCTCGTGTGTGCTTGTTTGCTTTATCACTAAGTAGATTTTATTTGTTGTTCTAAGTTGTTCTCTATCTTTAGTTATGGATATGGAACATGAAATACCAAAACAATTAGGTGTAATTTCTACTCATGGAGATGGGGAACCTCCTAAAATCCTCAATGCTCGTTATGTGGAAAATATTATGCACTACTTTGATAATCCTAAGAAAACACCATTCAACTTGACAATGGGATATACATTGGATCAACGTGAATACTTTAGGGATTATCGCTTATCTCAAAAAGGGAAACACTTATGGGATCAAATTATAATACTGGGATGGTTTGCTTGGGATGCATGCTCGAGATGTGACTTTACTTGTTCCTCTAATATAGAAGCTCGACACCTTCCCTTTCAATGCAAATTTAATGATAATGAAACCTTAGCTTCATATGCTAAAGGTATTTATGATTACCATGATTTGGAACAAATAGAAGAATTTGTTGTTTTTAAAGGTTCTTATGAAATTGCTTCTTTGCTTGAAAAGTATGATGATGATGTTCCTTACGAATCTGAATTTTTTGCCATACTTAAATATTGCTATGAGAATTATGATTGCAATGTTGATATTACTGAATTTATTGAAAGAATGACCGCTGTTTTGGAAGATACTAATATCTTGCAGGAAAATATGGAAGAAGAAATTGCTGAAACTGTGAGCTCATTAGATGAAAAAGATGAGGAGGAGAGTGAAGAAAAAAAAGGAGGAAGAGCGGATTAGCTACCCGTGCCCACCTTCTAATGAGAGTAACTCTTCAACTCATACGTTGTTTAATTTCCCTTTGTCCTTATCGAAGTATGAATGCTATGATAATTGCTATGATCCCTTGGATTCATTTGAAATATCTCTTTTCGATGAACTTGATGCTTGCTATGCTTGTGGACATGATGCCAATATGAAATATGCTTATGGATATGAACTTGCTATAGTTCCTTATGTTAAGAATGAAATTGCTCCTATTGCATCCACACATCATAGTCCTATTATCTTTTTGAATTCTCCCAACTACACTATATCACAGAAGTTTGCACTTATTGAGGATTATATAGATGGGTTGCCTTTTACTATTACACATGATGATTTTGATAGATATAATATGCATGTGCTTGCTGCTCCTACTTGCAATTATTATGAGAGAGGAACTACATCTCCACCTCTCTATGTTGCCAAACTGCTTATGCTAGGCATTGGCCTTTACTTTGTGTGTGTGAATTGTTCTTTTATGACATGCCGATGCATAGGAAGAGAGTTAGATTTCGTTGTTTCATGATATATGTTACTTTGTGCTCAATACTAAATTACAAATCATTTTTAATTAAAATTGGCCTTGATATACCTTGGGATCCGGGTGGATCCATTACTTGAGCACTTTATGCCTAGCTTAATGGCTTTGAAGAAAGCGCTGCTAGGGAGAAAACCCGAAAGTTTTAGAGAGTCATTTTATTCTGTTGTGTTCTTTTATATAGTTTAAAACAAAAAAATAAAGAGGGGAACCTAAAACTTTTTAAAAAAGAGAAGTGAAAGTAAGAAGGACGAGCACCGTTGAAGTGGGGGAGCTCCTTGAACTTTGTTCATGCCCATGGAAACATTGCAAATATTGATTGCAGAAAATTTTCAACAAAAATAATTACCCCTTGTATAAATACATTGCTTTATAAAAATATGTGCCAAGATTTGCCTTTAGGATGATTAGATTGCTTGTTTGGTGTGTGCAGTGCAAAAACAGAAACTAGGGCTGTAGTGCGTGAATTTACCTTTTTTACTAGAATGTCAAAAGTTTCTGAATTTTTTACACAGTACTGATATACAAATATTTTATTTTTTCATAATTTTTAGAGTTACATAAGTATTGTGAATGTTCAGATTGCTACAGACTTACCTGTTTAAGACAAATTCTGTTTTTCATGCATTGTTTTGCTCGTTTTGATGAAACTATCGATTGTATCGATGGTATAAGCCATGGAAAAATTATAATACAATATCTACAATGCAAAAAAAATATGAATTGGTTGGAAACAATACGTAAAGTTGTGATTTGCTTTATTATACTAACGGATCTCACGAGGGTTTTGTTAAGTTTTGTGTGATTGAAGTTTTCAAGTTTTGGGTGAGATCATGATGGATGAAGGAATAAGGAGTGGAAAGAGACTAAGCTTGGGGATGTCCGAGGCACCCCAAGGTAATATTCAGGGACTCCCAAGAAACTAAGCTTGGGGATGCCCCGGAAGGCATCCCCTCTTTCTTCTAACAACCATCGGTAATTTTACTTGGAGCTATATTTTTATTCGTCACATGATATGCGTAAATCTTGGAGCATCGTGTGCTTTTTATTTTTATTTTAATATTGCACCATGCTGGTATGAGATAGTCCTTGGTCGATTTATAGAATGCTTCACGCACTTCACTTATATCTTTTGAGTATGGATTTACAGAATGCTTCATGTGCTTCACTTATATCATTTGAAGTTTGGATTGCCTGTTTCTCACACGTAGAAAACCGCCATTTGTAGAATGCTCTTTTGCTTCACTTATATTTGTTAGAGCGTGGGCATATCTTTTATAGAAAGAATTAAAACTCTCATGCTTCACTTATATCTATTTAGATAGTTGACAGGAATTGGTCATTCACATGGTTAGTCATAGAATCCTACATAAAACTTGTAGATCACTGAATCTGATATGTTTGATTCCTTGCAATAGTTTTGCGATATGAAGATGGAAATATGAGAGTCATGCTAGTGAGTAGTTTTGAATTGTATAAATACGTGTGTTGAAGTTTGTGATTCCCGTAGCATGCACGTCTGGTGAACTGTTATGTAACAAAGTCAGAGCATGATTTGTTTAATGATTGTCAACCTTTGTGTGAGGGTCGGGAGCGCGCGATGGTTAACTCCTACCAACCTCTCCCCTAGGAGCATGCCTCTAATTCTTTGTTTGATAACTAATAGAATTTTGCAATAAGTATGTGAGTTCTTTCTGACTAATGTTGAGTCCAGGGATTATACGCACTATCACCCTTCCGCATTTGCTAGCCTCTATAGTACCGCACAACTTTCGCCAATGCATCAAACCCACCTTCCTCAAAACAGCCACCATACCTACCTATTATGACATTTCCATAGACATTATGAGATATATTGCCATGCAAATTCCACCGTTCCGTTTAGTATCACATGCACCATCATTTTCGTATTGCTTTGCATGATCGTAAGACAGCTTGCATGATGTTTTCATGGCTTGTCTGTTTTTTTGATGTCATTTGCTAGGCTAGATCGTTGCACATCTTGGTATCGTACCGGAAGCATTCATATAGAGTCATATTTTTGTTCTAGGTATTGAGTTGTAAGTAAATAAAAGTGTGATGATTTTCATTATTAGGGCGTTGTCCCGTGTGAGAAAAAGATGATGGAAGCCATGATTCCCTCACAAGTTGGGAGGAGTCTCCGGAATTTACAAAAAAAATAAAAGAGGCCAGTGAAGCCCAAATAAAAAAAGTGGCCAAAGATGCCCACCAAAAAGTAAAAAAATATAAAAAATAAAAAATGAGAGAAAGAGAGAAGGGACAATTGCTACTATCTTTTTTCCACACTTGTGCTTCAAAGTAGCACCATGATCTTCATGATAGAGAGTCTCCTATTTTGTCACTTTCATATAGATAGTGGAATTTTCATCATTTGCATGACCACTTAGTTTTCTTTTTGAGCTTTCATACACTTATAGCTCTAGTGCACCCGTTGCATGGCAATCCCTACTCACTCACATTTATATCTATTGATGGGCATCTCCATACCCCGGTCATACGCCTAGTTGATGTGAGACTATCTTCACCTTTTTCCTCATCACCTCCACCATATTCTATTCCACCTATAATGCTATATCCATGGTTCATGTTCATGTATTGCGTGAGAGTTGAAAAAGTTTGAGAACATAAAAGTGTGAAACAATTGCTTGACTTGTCATCAGGGTTGTGCATGATTTAGATACTTTGTGTGGCGAAGATGGAGCATAGTGAGACCATATGATCTTGTAGGGATAACTTTCTAAGGCCATGTTATTTTGAAAGTACACGATTACCTTGTTGGTGTGTTCGAAGTATTACTGTTTTTATGTCAATATAGACTATTGCTTTGAATCACTCGTATCTTAATATTCATGCCATGATTAGATTATATGATCAAGATTATGTTAGGTAGCATTCCACATCAAAAATTATCTTTTTTCTCATTTACCTACTCTAGGACGAGCATGAATTAAGCTTGGGGATGCTGGTACGTCTCCGTTGTATCTATAATGTTTGATTGTTTCATGCCAATATTCTACAACTTCCATATGTTTTAGGCAACTTTTTATACTATTTTTGGGACTAACATATTGATCCAGTGCCCAGTGCCAGTTCCTGTTCGTTGCATGTTTTTCGTTTTGGAGAAAATCCATATCAAATGAAGTCCAAACGGGATAAAAACTTACGGAGATTTTTTGGAATATATGTGAATTTTGGGAAGTGGAATCCATAGAAGGCGGTGCCCGAGGGGCCCACAAGCCTGCCACACGCGCCCTGACATCTTGTGGACACCCCATAGGTCGGTTGGATATGTCCTTTGTTCACAAGAAATATATTTTTATAAGGAAAATCCCCTCAAAATTTCAGCCCGATCAGAGTTACGGATCTCCAGATATTTGACAAATGGTGAAAGGCTAGAATCTGGGAGCACAGAAACAGAAGGAAACAGAGAGATCCAATCTCGGAGGGGCTCTCGCCGCTCCGCCGCCATGGAGGCCATGGACCAAAGTGTAAACCCTTCTCCCATCTAGGGGGAAGGTCAAGGAAGAATAAGAAGGAGGTGGGCTCTCTACCCCTCTCTCCCGGTGGCACCGAAAAGCCACCGGGGCCATCATCGTGACAACAATCTACTCCAACAACTCCGTCATCTTCACCAACACCTCCATCACCTTCCCCCATATATCTATAGCAGTCCACTCTCCCGCAACCCGCTGTACCCTCTACTTGAACATGGTGCTTTATGCTTCATATTATTATCCAATGATGTGTTGCCATGCTATGATGTCCGAGTAGATCTATTTTGTCCTATGGGTTGATTGATGATCATGATTGGTTTGAGTTGCATGTTTTATTATTGGTGTTGTCCTATGGTGCTCTCTTTGTCACGCAAGCGTGAGGGATCCCCGTTGTAGGGTTTGCAATATGTTTATGATTCGCTTATGGTGGGTGGCGTGAGTGACAGAAGCACATATCCGAGTAAGTAGGTTGTTTGCGTATGGGAATAAAGAGGACTTGATACCTTATAATGCTATGGTTGGGTTTTACCTTAATGATATTTAGTAGTTGCGGATGCTTGCTAGAGTTCCAATCATAAGTGCATATGATCCAAGTAGAGAAAGTATGTTAGCTTATGCCTCTCCCTCATATAAAATTCCAATAACGTTTACCGGTTTAGTTATCGATTGCCTAAGGACAATTCCACAACTCCTACCACCACTTTTCCACACTTGTTAAACTAACTTAGTTGTTTCTTTATCTTACCAGCCCCTAGTTTTTATTCACATGCTCTTTATTATCTTGCAAACCTATCCTATCACACCTACAAAGTACTTCTAGTTTCATACGTGTTCTAGGTAAAGCGAACGTTAAACATGCGTAGAGTTGTATCGGTGGTCGATAGAACTTGAGGGAATATTTCTTCTACCTTTACCTCCTCGGTGGGTTCGAAACTCTTACTTATCAAAAGAGGATACAACTGATCCCCTATACTTGTGGGTTATCAGGTGGCACATTGGCATCGAAGCTCGTGCGCCACGAGTAGCGCGACATGTCTGTGTGTTGGGTCTTGGCAAACTTGGAAGAGCGGCGGCATGGCCTGAATGTGAGGAAGGGTTGGGGTGACGGGGGTGTGCTGTGCGGTTTATGAAGGCGACAGCCCCCAGCGCCTGTTGGGGACCCGACCGATATTGACGCGCGCTGATGGGGTGGGAGAGCGCCGCTGGGCGTTCCGGCCCTCCTGCGCCGGCCGCGCCATGCGGGCGGCTCGTAGCTCCACGTGGACTTGTCGTCCTCTTGCCAGGAGTGCATTGAGCATCGACCGATCGAGCCTAATGGAGATTTCGACATGTCCCCTACCTGGCACGCCAAATGTCGGAGTTCGGGCTCCGCAAAACCCTTAAGATTTGAACACAGGGGCGTGTGCGAAGATCCCCTGTGACCTCGCCCGACCTAGCTCACTAGTCGATGAACATAGCAAAGAACTCACGCGATGACGAGGAAGATGACAAACACGACAATTTACCCAGGTTCGGGCCGCTACGAAGCGTAATACCCTACTCCTGCCTTTGGTGGATTGCCTCTCGAGGAGGTGTGCTGGATGAACAAGTATAGTGTTTCGGAGTCTCCTGAGGTCTCTCCGTGGTGTTCGAGGCTCCTTTTGGTTTGACGGTCGGTGAGTGGTGGAGTTGGTCGATCTCCCTCTCTACGAAGCAGCCTACCCTCTATAGATAGCAGTGGCCCGGGTCCTCTTCCTTTATCGCAATGGCGGGAAGGGATCCCACAATGGCCAATGTTGAAGGGGGAAAGGGGTTCGTGCTTGCCCTACTCAAAGGCGGTCTTCGCCTGCAAAGTGGCTGTCGGCGCCGTAGGGACGGGTCCAGCGATGACGTCTGTCCTACGGAGCTGGTGGTTGCAGTCTTGTTGCATCGGAATGGAAACCTATCAGGGGTGCTTTGGGAACCCACGTACGTCCTTGCTCCCTTTTGCACCCAAGGGGAAACTGCGCCGTCAGGCGCACTGGTGCTCCCCTATCCTTCCTTGCGTCATCCTTGAATCCTGAGGCCGGGCCTTGCATAGAGATCTCCGCCACTCCGGAAGGGGCCGGGGGAGGCCCGTCCCCTACCGGTCTCGATGCTGCTCCACCTCACGAGGCTTGGCCCCTCGCGAGGGTCTTGTCCTGAGTGGGGCCGCGACTGGATGCATTTGGTCATTGAGGTGGGCCATGCCCTGGGCCGTAGGCAGACAGGCCTGGGTACCCCCGTTCCCAGAACGCCGACAGTAGCCCCGGGCCCCAGGCGCGCTCGAGCTGTCTTCCGGGAGAAGCCTTGACGACGGCCCGAAGCGCCATGGGCCCCAATTGCCTACAGGCCAGGCTTTATATGTGGAAGACTGAAGACTTGTCATCCCTTCTTCTCCGCACTGGACCGGCCATAGCGAGGTTTCCCGAGCCACCCGATTCTCGCCTTTGAGCCGTCTTCATCTCCCATCAATTCTGTCGTCTGTTCTCCCTTCCCGCGCGACTCCAACCTGTTCTGTCGAGTCCCCGTGTGCCGCGTCGTTTCCCCCTTTCGTTCTCCTTGCCATGTTTCCGGAGGGGGTGAAACGTGAAGGCTTGAGGGGTCCGACCGCCGCAGTGACGTCCCAGCCTGCGTTGGGCCAGTCATCGGTGGTGAACCTCGAGGGGTTGGAGAAAGTCCAAGTGGTAGTCGGCCGGCTCCATTGAGTGGGGGGGCATCAAGATCTGACCAGGTTCGCGACCTCAGGGCGAGATGGCAGCCTCCGTTGTTCCCCTTCATATCCATGCTCTCTTATCTTGCGTACTGCCTCCGTTTTCGAGCTTTCTCACCGCTGTGCTTTCGCATTACCAGATCCGCGTGCTCCACGTTGACCCTGGTTCTCTTGTTCTCCTCTCGTCCTTCGCGTTCCCGTGCGAGGCCTTTGTTGGTGTTTCCCCCTCCGTGGCCTTGTTACACCATTTCTTCTCCCTTGAGTTGGATTCTGAGGAACAGTGTTCCAGGTGCGTGTCCTTGAGAATGGTGGATGCATCAGCCTGGGGCCCTCAACGCCGAACTCTCCCCGGAAGCAGAAGGGTTTCGGTGGCAATGGTTGTATGTTGAGGCTGCCGAGGCCGAAGCTCTGTTTCAATCCCCGCCGACCCCCGCAACACCAAATCGCGGGTGGGTGTGCGAGGAGCTTGCTAACCTTGGGCTTGCACCAGTCCTAGCCAGGCTGGCAGGGCTGAAGCAGGCGGGCATGACGATGGTGATGGTGGTGCGGGATTTCACTCGCCGATGAATTGCTCCTCTTCAGCGCCACTCCCGTCCGATGTGGGCCTTCGCGGGTCCCTGTGACCCAATGAGGATCCAGGACCCGCCTCTCTCCCCTGACGTCCTACACGAGCTTCTTCGCCACCTGACTCGTGGTGAACCTGACGAGCTCCCACAAGACAGCTTCCCCTTGTACAATTTCAAGGCCCGGGAGGCTCTCGTTGCGAATATGACGCACTTCGATGAGTGGGGATTCCTTCCTCGGGGGGGGGGGGGTGTGCCCTCGGGGTTCCCCGATCCCAGGGGTTCTGGCCTCTGAGAACTTGGGTCATGTCGCCTTCCCCGTGGCCGGGGTGGGCCTTCGTGGGTCCCCGTGACCTGGCTACATTGTTGGAGACGGCGAAGTGGATTAGGAGCGGGTACTTGAGTTGACCCCCCTTCGGAGACGACATGACAATGCCGGCTCCCAAGCCGGGTCTTATCTTCGAGCCGTCAAAGTCCATGCGCCAGTGTGTGGAGTCGAGTGGAGGCGACACGAACTGGGTTTCGGCCCAGTCGACGAGGAAGTCAGCCAACGCGTATGACTTGATGGCAGTGCGTGGCTCGTACCGTATCTCGTAGTCGGCGAGGGTGATGGCCCATTTCGCGATCCGGCCGGTAGCGTCCCGGCCGCTCATGATTTCTCCCAAAGGCGTCGTGCTCACCACGGTGATGGCATGCTCCTAGAAATACTGCTTGATCTTCTGGGCGGCAAAGTATATGCCACAGCACATCTTCTGGTAGTGGCGGAAGTTTTGCTTGGAGGTGGAGAGGACCTCCTGAGATAGTAGATGGGGCACTGGGTCGCCAGTGTCTTGCCCTCCTCCGGCCGCTCCACCATCAGGATGACACTGATGATGCGCGTGGTCCCCGCGATGTAGGTGAGCAAAGGCTCCTTCTCAGCTGGCGCGGGCAGGATGGGCATGTTGGTGAAAGCCCGTTTGAGGCGACGGAAAGCCTCATCTGCCTAATGGGTCCAATCGAACATGGCCGGCTTCTTCGTGGAGTCACGGCTTGGCTCGATCGGAGCCTCTTCCGCACAAGCCCATAGAGGGGCAGGGCCTTCTCCCCCAGCCGACTGACAAACCGGCTGAGCGAGGCAAGGCAATCGATGAACTTCTGGATGTCACGGAGCTGGGTCGGCTTGGGCATGCGCTCGATCGCCCTGATCTTCTCTGGGTTAGCCTCTATGCCGCGAACGAACACAAAGAAACCCAGGAGTTGGCTGACTGGGATGCCGAGGACGCACTTCTCCGGGTTGAGCTTGATCTTGTATTCGCGCAGGTTGGCGAATGTTTCCCGGAGATCGTCAAGGAGGCTGAAGTTCTTCTTGGTCTTGATGATGATATCATCAACGTAGACATGGACGTTCCTGCCTATCTGAGGTAGGAGGCACTTCTACATGCAGCGCTGAAAGGTAGCGCATGTGTTCTTCAGGACGATTGACATGATGATGTAGCAGTAGGCCCCAAAAGGGGTGATGAAGGAGGTCTTCAGCCGGTCGGTCGGGTCCAGATTGATCTGGTGGTAGCCTGAGTAGGCATCCAGGAAGGACAGAAGGTCGCAGCCGGCCATGGAGTCGATGACTTGATCGACCGGGTCCTTGGGACATGCCTTGTTTAGGCTCGTGTAGTCGATACACATGCGCCAAGTCTTGTTTTTCTTCAGCACCAGGACTGGGTTGGACAACCAGTCCTAGTGGAACACTTCCGTGATGAAGCTGGTTGTGAGCAGCCGGGCGATCTCTTCTCCTATGGTATGCCGCTTCTCCTCGGAGAAACAGCGTAGGGGTTGCTTGACCGGCTTCGCATCCGGCTATTAGTCAAGCTTGTCCTCGGCGAACTTCCTCGGAACACCCGGCATGTCTTTCGGAGACCATGCAAAGATGTCTCTATTCTCATGGAGGAAGTCGACGAGCTCGCCTTCCTATTTGCTATCGAGGTGGGCGCCAATAGTGACACACTGCTTGGGGTTGGCCAGGTCGAGTGGCACTTTCTTGGTGTCCTCGGACGGCTGGAAAGACGCCTTGCTGGCTGACGAGGATGGAGGAGCCGGCATGGGCGGCTGGCCAGAAGCGTGGGCCACGAGCTGGTCGAGTTGTCGCTTTTCCTCTGCAATCTCTAGGGCTTCGGCCAGCCGGCTTCCGTCGCGCACGCACTCGATCGACATCTTATAGTTGCCAACGATGGTGATAAAGCCCTTGGAACCCGGCATCTTGAGCTTGAGGTGCGCGTAATGGGGGATTGCCATGAATTTGACGAGAGCCGGCCGCCCCAGCAGCACGTGGTAGGGACTGTCGAGGTCCACTACCTCGAACCATATCGGTTCACGGCGGAAATGGCTCTGGCCACCAAAGAGGACGTCGATCTTGATCTTGCCGATGGGGTTGCAGGATTTTCCCGGCACGATGCCGTGGAAAACCATCCGGATCGCATGCAGGTCCTCCTCCTTGAGCCCCAACTTGAGCATAGTGTCGCGGTAGAGGATGTTGATGTTGCTGCCCCCATAAATCAG
The DNA here is from genome assembly GCA_022496015.1 of Hordeum marinum. Classification (NCBI taxonomy): domain Eukaryota; kingdom Viridiplantae; phylum Streptophyta; class Magnoliopsida; order Poales; family Poaceae; genus Hordeum; species Hordeum marinum. The sequence continues at coordinate 428,073,805 of CM039675.1, forward strand.
CACCCGCGAGAAGCGGCGGGTGTGTCTCTCGGAGACGATGGTGGGATCGAGGATGAGGGCATAGCTAACGGGGCTTGGCATCACAGCCGGATGGTCAGCCTGGCTCTAGGTAACCGGCTTCTCGGACCAGTGCATGAACCGGGGAGTCGTGGGCATGGTGGCATTCACCTCACGCTGGAGCCGGCGCTGGGAGTGCTTGTCTGTCTCCTCACTGGTGAAGACGACATAGGAACCGTCCTAGTTGGGGAACTGGTCGAGCAGGCGGCCATCTTGCTGCACCGGAGCCATGGTCGGGGCCGATGCGGGTGCCGGAGCCGGTGTCAGTGCGCGGAGAGGTAGAACGGGAGGAGCCGGAAGGCCTTCCCAAGGGGCAACCGCTGCGGGAAGCTGCACTATCGGAGCGTGTGCGTGGACGGGTTGACCCCGAAATGATGTTTGCAGGGGAGGTCGAGCATCTGCTCGAAGGTGGGTTTGGGCTGCCAAGCAGCCTTGCCGGTGCGCTGACGCTGGCTGGAAGCATGGGCAGCCGGCTACTCTTCCTCGATAGTGGCCACCTGCCGACTCCCGTAGTGGGAGTCAGGCTGGTCAGCCTTGCATTTGATGTTCTGTGGCTGCCGGTGGTCGGCAGCCGACCGTGACGCAGCCGGCGGCGGAGCCGCCCTGCCGGGTGGGCTGACCTTGACCCGGACCGCGGAGTCGGCCGTGGCGTACTTGTCCGCCTTGGCCATGAGGTCTGCTAGCGTAGCCGGTCTGAGCACAGGAGCTTGTGCTTGAGGTAGGTGCCGTCGCGGCAACCCTCAATGGAGTACTAGATGGCCTGCACCTCGTGCACCCCTTCACAGGAGTTGTGGAGCTCGATCCATCGGGTGAGGTAGTCAAGGAGGGCCTCGTCCGGTCCCTAAACACACATGGCCAGTTCGCGGGGTGACCGGGCCGTTTGTAGGTGCCAGTGAAGTTGCGGACAAACGCCTCTTCAAAGTCCAACCAGGTGTTGATGCTGTTGGTGCCAGGCTGTTCAGCCAGGTGCGGGATGAGCCGATCAGCATGAGGGGGCGTAGAGGATAGCTACGCGCTTGTTCCCCCTCGCTATGGCGACCGCCGTGGTTTAGTCGCTCAGCCCGTCCTCTGGCTTGGCGGCCCTGTTCTACTTCGGGGTGTCGCGGGGGAGCATGAAGCCGGCCGGGAATGGCTCTTTGCGGATCCGGGGGCCAAAGCACGCTGGGCCGATCGATCCCTCCTCCTCGGGGAGGGCCGACTACGCCGGACGGTCATGGCGGAGGCGGGCATCATTCTTGTTGTGGGGGGCCACGGTCTAAGCCGTCCACGAGATCTGTGCGGACGGTCGGCGTGACAGACCGTGTTGGCTCTCACCATCGAGGCAGGGTGTGCTCACGCCTGTGCCGGCTACCGCCAGTTGGCGCCTCATTGCGATGGTTGCCGCCAGCCGGGATGTCGTTGTGCCGCCTGTCGACAGCCGGCTACTCATTTCCGCGTAGTTGGGAGCACCGAGCGTTGCTTCCCTCGGCCCGTCGGTCGGAGGGATGAGGGGATCTGGAATGCTGAGCCGGCTGACGGCCAGCACCCCAGTGCCCTCACCCTCGGGACAGCGAGCCTCGGAGTCGGCTCCATCGGTGATGAGCCTAGCTTGCTGCGAGTTGGCGGTGTCGATGAGGTCTTTGATGTGCTGCCCGCGCGAGGTGTGCTCCTCGCCCTCCAAGGCGGCCAGGTCCTCGTAGGCCATCTTGACGGCCCACAGGTTGGATGCGGGGGTGTCGTAGATTGCAAGTTGCTGCCGAGGATCTCGGTGACCACACGACCACGGTCACACACGACCCCCACCGGCTAGGCTCGATGCCAGCCGTGGTGAGGCCGTAGGCGGAGATGTACTCCTGCTGCGCGGCTTCCATCCAGCGCCGCTCGGACGCAAGCGCACTGGCGTCCTCGAACAGGAGACGACGGGCCACCTCCAGCTCAGCCATGACGGTGGCCAGGTTCGTTGTCTGAGCGATGGGGGTGCTCAAACCCCGAAGGGTGGTGCTGAGCGGGTCGGAGGTTCCGGTGCGGGCGTTGGCTGCGTCGGCCTCGGCCCGCGCGCGGCTAGAAGAGTTGGAGGATACGGTGGTCATCACCCCTGCATGGACGCGGGAGCCATTGGCCTCGCCCGAGGCGAGTGCGCCCACGGACGAGGGTGGGTCGGTGCAGTCGAGTACCTAGAAAGGGTATGCGTCGACCGCAGGTTCATCGGCGAGGCTTAGCCTGCCGCCGCGCTCGGTGAGCACAGCGATGTCGAGCGAGGGGTCGCCGCCGAGACACTCATCGGAGAGGCCGGCGGCCTTGCCCGCGTGTCACGCCCAAGATGCGCGCCTATCCATATTAAGGCACAGGGGCCTCGATAAGGGATAGAGGTGCATCTCGACATTTGCAAGTATAGCATCATTACATCATACATTTAAGAAGAGAGGAGTATATGAGCCGGCTTACACTCGCCACATGCTAAATTACAATTCCACACAAAGAGTTCAAACATCAATATGAAGGGAGGATCCGGCTACGGACGAAAACAAACGATAAAAGAAGATGCAATGAAACTATCTTGCTAGCCCCGAAGATCATGACCACGGTCCTCTACTCATCTAGATACGTCACGTACATCCTGCCGTGTTCCTCGTCATACTCCCACTAGAGCTGCGTCATGTCATCTGGCACGACCTCATCTGTACCTGTACCTGGATGGTTGTAGTAATCTGTGTGCCACGAGGACTCAGCAATCTCGTGCCCGGGTAACAAGACTATTCAAGCTTATAGGTTAGAATGGGGTATGTGTTTAGTTTGCAGCAGCACTAAGCATCTATGGTGGCTAACCTTACGAAACATGAAAGTAAATATGTGGTCTACGATAAATGATCGAATCAAGAATGACCTCTATGAAATCCTGAACACTTACTTATGTCAATCATAACCCCACCATGTTCTCTCTCGGTTCATGTTCACGAGCAGAGACGATCATGGTTACTCACACAGTTGGTGTATTTTATTAGAATTTACTCCAAGTTAACTATAACCGGGTGTTAAAAAAATATCCATGTTGCCACATAACCGCAGACACGACTTTGCGAAAGTTCTAACCCTGCAAGGGTGCTCCAACTAGTCCATCATAAATTAACCACACTCCACGGGAATAGCCTCGACCACGGATCTCGTGATCATCCTAGGCAACTCCAAAGGAATTCCAACACCTCGAGATAGCCCGAAGAAAGTCAGACCCCTCACGCAAGACACTCGATAAAGGTAAGACAAATCCAGCAAGACCACCCGACGTGTCGACGAACCAGATAAGAGCCGCGTATCTCGTTCTCACGACATGACGAATAAGCTACGCATACGGAGGCCTTATAGAAATCTCCCAAGTTGCCCTGGGTTGGCCCCGCACAGTGCTCTAGTTTGGACCAACACTCATGAGGAGCACTGGCCCGGGGGTTGATTAATTATCCACGGGGTTGCAAAGCCCTATGCTAATTTATTAAGTTATTAAGCAAATGTAGTACCAAAGTTGGGTCTTGCCAGACAAGTTTTGATCTCAACCGAATAAACAAGGGGGTCCCCATAACAACCCCGAGCATGTTAGGAGCGCAAAGTATGAAAACATAACACCGGTAACAAGAAACTATGGCGGTAATAGCAGAACAAAACACCTAGCAAAAGGCCAAGCCTTCCACCAATACCAAGATATATATGTGCATTAAATTAAATAACATATAATATTGTGATATTCCAAATCCATGTTATCACATGGATACAACCTACACCTGCAACTAAGAACGCTATAAGAGGGGCTGAGTAGTGGTAACTTAGCCAATCAAAGGTTGCTAGGATGTGGAGGGATTAGAGGCTATCATGGCAACGTAGGAGGATTGACATTCAAGTGGTAGGTAGCACAATAGTAATGATAAGAGCGAGATAACTAGCAAGCGAAAATAGTATCGCGATCCGGGTACGATCATCTTGCTTGTTGGTTCTTCAGTGGAACAAGTAGCGGGATCCTCGTAGTGGTACTCTCCTGGATCTTCGTACTCAGGTTTAACGTTTGCGTCTACCCAAAGAATCAGCAAGAATAAACAATTAACCAAGGTTCAATGCGCAAGCAAGAATGATGCATGCTTATGTGAAGAATTTAGCATGGCAATCCTAACTAGTCAAGTTTCACATGCCATAGAATAGTTATTTATGAATCTGGACAGAACCTTATGTTCAGTTATTTAGACATGCATGAACATGGCAAATATGGATGCATCATGCAAAAACGATACAAATGCATATGTAGAACGTAATAAACAGAGTTACGGTTCTCACGCTACGCTCACGACAAGACACGGAGGCAAAACACAAGACAAGAAGGCCAAGTTCTATTCCTTGGCATTCCAAGGTATCCACTAGTTAGGCACTGAAAAACCAACCACAATAGAGCCAAATATCAAGCAATTCCATGGATTATAGATCCCACAAGTCACAAAACACTAAAACAAACAATCTGCCACAAAACAGCAACATGGCAACTACTACAGCCAATAACTTGAGCTACAGGAATCCTACAACCACAAACAAGGCATTGACAGAAACTACATAACATGCTTATCAACTTATCCAATTACACAATCTGGAATGGAGGCACACATCAATAAGCATGAAGCTCACAAGTTGGCATGATGAAACAAAATTCTGGGACTTAGTGAAAATAATAGTTTTCTTGAATCTGAGTTACTCTCATAGCAAGTTGACAGCAGAAACTAAACCTCATGGCATGAAAATTAACAGGATGCTAGAAGACAACATATACTTCAAATCACTAGCACTAAGCTTGAGATAATTCACAATATATCACAAGATAGCAACCACTCTTCATGGCATAAAAATATTACCAGATTCTCAGACTTGGAAATATTTTGCATGGTTGAAAACAACAACATTTTAGCGGCTACTTTAGAGTATGGTTCCCACTCATTTGCAAGTTTATCATGAAAAATATAAATACCATGGCATTCTACTCATCAAAGACTACCATATTCATGTTGGCACCAACATCATAGCATGCAAGGATTAAATGCAACAAAAATGACAAAATGACACCTTGGAACAAAATGACATTTTTACAAACTTTCATAAAAGACCAAACCAATTGCACCAATGGATTCCTCAGATTTTTCTACCCCAAATTCATGTATCATGCTCATATATTCACATGGAGCATCATGACAAAAACTACATTGCAAAATGACATACATGCCTATAAGTGAAAACTTACCTAATATACCCATGTGCATAAACGATCATGTCCAGAACTGGAATTATTACTATAATTGAAATGATCTAATTAAAACACATAATATAATATAGTGTATGACAAGTGGGGCATGGCCCACTTGTCACACACACACACACGCAACACACACACACAACTCAAGCACACACACATATACACAGCCACACATGCACACACACACATGGATCTAGCACCACACCAGATCCATTCACACCCCCCCCACACACAGCTACAACACAGCCACACCAGATCCTGGCTGTAGTCGCACGGGATCAGCATCACAGGCGCACGACACACTGGATCCGGTCCTCACACCGGATCCACACACGCAACAGCACACGAAGCCACTCGAAAAAAAGGAAAACACGGCGGGGGAAGCGGGGTTCGAACCCCCGACCTGGCGGTCGATTCCCTGAGTCTACACCACTGCGCTACGCACCGATTCATGACAGGACCAAGGTTGAGCGCAGCTAGTACTATCCGACGGCGCTATCTGACGAAACTGAAACTCGCACCCCACACCAGCGACAAAGGAATACGCGACGGCGAACTACGGCGACGGCGGTGCTACAAGGCACCTCCGGTGAGGGGAAGGCGTTGTAGGGGCTACTGCACCTACGGGGATCCATCCCCTTCTCGCCTCGTGACGAGGGGGCGGAGGCAATGGCCCTCAAGGCCCTGCCTTGACAGAACGGCGGCGACAGAAGGCTCTACGGCGACGGCGAGCAGCGGCAACGGGACGCAAGCAATAGAGCGGGACGCGGCGGCTCACTAGGGGAAGGACGATGATAGCCCGATCGCGGCGAATAGGAGGAAGAGGCGGCGACAACATCTGCCCGAAGCAGATGCAAGAACGACGCCGGAGCACCCTGCCCGAGCTCCGACGGGGATGAGGCCGTCGAGGATGGGGGAGCCCGGCCCCTCCTAGCGACGGAAATGGAACGCGGGGACGATCCCCAGCCTCCTCGACATGCCAGGCATGGCGAAGGCCACCGGGAACGCGACAACGACGGCGACGAAGAACGGTAGCTCCTCTCTGAACCGCTCACCTCACTGAATTGTCTCTTTGAACTTACGTGGCAGAGGAAGGAAAAGGAGGGCAAAGGAAGAGGGAGGAGGAGAAGGGAGATGGCGGCAGAAAAGGGGAACCCTAGAAGGGAGGCACGCATGCCGAGGCCTTTTAAAGGGGGGGCAGACGGCGTCCTCGACGTCCGTGAGCGCGGACGCTCACTCACTCTCTCTGCTCTCTGACGGAGGAAGGAGACGTCGATAGGTCTCCATCAGGCGGGGCTGGGCTGCGCGCGCGTGACTGCTAGGCCGCGAGGAGAGAACACCGGCCCAGTTTCCTCTCTCACTCTCTCTTAGAAATAAAACCAGCAGGTTTTATCCTTTTAAAATAGAAAGAGCAAAACAATTACCCCAGGGGAAATGAAGAGGAATATTTTTAGAAACAAAATACTTTTGAGATGAGAAGAAAATTCTCCACTTTATAAAAATGAGAAGAGGATTTTTAGACAAAGTATTTTTCACACTTAAATAATTAAAAGGTTGTTGTTCTTTTGAGACCAAATTAAAACAAGGCTCAAATCTCAAGGAGAGCAACACATATGCACTCAAAAAAATATTACCTAACACCAGAACATTTTTAACAGAATTAATTACCAAGTTATTTCTCAAGTAGAAATATTAGAGGGAATAAAAGGGTTTTAGGTAGGTTTGAAAATAGAGGGGGTGAGAGGAAAATGGTTGCACCACCCACACTCTACCCACATCACACATCACAAGAACACTCACAAACACCCCAACAAGGTCACGTGGACGCCACCACAATCAACTTATGCATGATATGATGATGAGATGGCATGATGCATGATGCATGAGATGACATGGCAAGGGCAAACTCAATTCATTCAACACATGCCAACAAGGTTCACATAGGTTACATGGCATAAAAGGTAGAGGCAACACTTGGGTTGTCACACTGCGGGTCCTACGGGAGCAAGCCCCACGAGCATGCAGTTCTACCCGGATGCGGAGCGTACGAGGGAGGTGTTGAAGGATCCCGCCCGGAGCATAACTCCGGTCGGCGCTGCGGACGGCCCCATGGTGGGTGCCAACTGTCGTTGTTTTGTCACAACATATGCCATGGGTAGGTTTATCAAGAGTGGTAGGGGCCGAAAGGATGCCGGCGGGCTCCGGGAGCGGGATTAGGCACAATCAGTGACGGACATGCGATGTACCCATGTTCGGGGACCTCCATGGGAGGTAACAGCCCTAGTCCTGCTTGGTCTAGTTTAGACGGTGGTGAGGTTACAATGGTGCTGCTGGAGCCGTATGGCTAGAGGAGGAAGAAGGAGCTGGACTGCCTTCGTTGCCTCCCTACGTGAGTGTGGTGTATGTGGTCTGGTCAGTTCATTGATCGCCCCGTGCATAGGGGGGCTCCGAGGGGTTTTACAGTCCAACCCCCCGGATTACAATATGCATAGGAGGCTTCGGGAGGGCCCCAGCTGGCAGCCTCTCTAGTCGGACCCGCCGGCTGTGGGTCCCGTCGTGAGCCGGAGGGGCCCATTGGTGGGTCCCCGTGCCGGTCACTTCGTGGCACGGGTCATCCTTTGGGGCATCGTCTAGCGGCAGCCGGCCGCGGTCAGCGGTACGACTGGAGGCGTTGTAGCCCCACCGGGGCAGGTAATGGAGTGGTTGAGGGTGTGCCGACACTATTCCAGCGTCCGATCGCGGCCAGCCAGAGTCAGAGGCACTGTTTCCTCCACTGTGGCCATGCGAACACTGACCTCCGATGGGATGGGGGCCACTGCTGCCACGCGTACCCTGACCGTGGCATCCAATGCGCGGCTGGCTAGGGAGCTAGGGGTCCCCGCTCTTAGCTGGCCGGCTCTTCGTAGCCGATAGCGTGGAGCCGGACTGCAGGGGGAGGTGGCTCACCCTGTAGTCATTTCAGAAGGTTGGTGTAGAGGGTTGTTTGAGGCTACCCCGGGGTTACCCCCCCAACACTAGTCATCCGACATACGCATAATCTCAATCCAATCAAACAGCTCGTTTAAAAATGAAGCAATGGTAGGATGCGTGTCACTGAAGCGAGTGGAGTTGATATGTAGCGTGATGGTCCCGGAGCCGCGTGAAAGCGGATCCGGCTCTGTCTAGCCATGGTGAATCCGGTTGCATTGACCGGATTGGGCGTTCTAAACGGCCCAGGGGTGATGACTACATTGGAGGCGCGACCCAATGTCTTCGGCGTCAAGGCATCGAGACTTACATGCTCCTCCTCAAGGGTCAAGAGTTACATTAAGACAAGCTCTCTCTAAGAATAAGCGACGAACTATAAGGCTCCAAACTTGATCCTCTGATCAGGGGAAAAGTTTCTAATCTAGCCAAGGCGGCCGATCGGGTCGGCGCGTGACAAGATGTCGCCACTTGCGAGAGTCTGATCGGGTGCAAGAATACTTGGGATGCAGATCTTGCCGTCCGTGACAAGGTGAGCCATCGATTCCTTGTGTGATCACAACGGAACTCTCGATGAAAGCACCAATGTCGGTGTCAAAACCGGCAGATCTCGGGTAGGGGGTCCTGAACTATGAGGCTGGAATCGATGGTAACAAGAGACAAAGGGGACAAGGTTTTACCCAGGTTCAGGCCTTCCTATCAAGGTAATACCTTACGTCTTGCTTGATTGTATTGATGATGTGTGGGTTACAGAGTTGATCTACATCGAGATCGAATAGCTAACCCTAGATGAGTTGCCCTCTGTCTAGAACCTAAAACCCTCCGGCTTATATAGACGACGTGGTTACCTAAGGTTTACACATGGTTGGTTACATGCCGAAGAGATAAACATGCCTAACTACGGTCGTCAGCTTGGAGGACACGCCATGGCTCCTTGAAGCTTTCCCCCTGGCGACGGGGCCCTTGATCATCCAGTGCTCACCTTGCGGCCCATACAGTCCGGCCCATAAGAAATAGGTCGGCTATCCGAGGACCCCTTAATCCAGGACTCCCTCACCCAAACCCTAGGGAAAACCCTAGGGTGGCCAGCCTCCCTCCTCTCCCCCTATATATAGTGGAGGGGAGAGAGGGCTGTACCACCACAAGCCACGGGACAACCCTTCCTCCCTCCCAGATTGCTTCTCCTCTAGATTGGTTCAGCGCCGCTTAGCGAACGTCTGCTAGATCAGCTCCATCGCCACCGCCGCCACGCCATCGTGCTGCCGGAGAACCCATCTACCTCTCCACCCTCACTTGCTGGATCAAGGAGGTGGAGATCGTCATCGAGATGTACGTGTGCTGAACGCGGAGGTGCCGTCCGTTCAGCACTAGATCGGAAGGGACATGATGGGATCGCGGGACGACTCGTGATGAGATCGTGGGATGGCTCGTGATAGGATCGCGAAGATGTTCGACTACACCAACCGCGTTTCTTAATGCTTCTCGCTTAGCGATATACAAGGGTATGTAGATCCACTCTCCCTCTCATATATGCTCATCACCGTGGATATATCTTGCATGTGTGTAGGAATTTCTTTTCCCATGCAACGTTCCGCAACAGTGGTATCAGAGCTAGGTCTATGTGTATATGACATCTTGAGTAGAACACAAAGGAGTTTATGGGCATTGATATTCGGATTGCTTCCTCCCTTGGTCATTTCTTGTTTCGGCGGTATTGTGGGATGAATTGTCCCGGACCAACATTACTCGTACGCTTACGAGAGACCGGTTCCATCAACTGAAATGTAACTTCGTTGCATAAAGATGACTGGCGGGTGTCTGTTTCTCCCAGTTTAGTCGATGGAACCAGTCCTTCGAAGGTTGAATAGCAATTTTTGTATCACCATTGTGGTTTTTGCATATGTAAGAATTGTTCTTGCTAGATACCAGTAGCAGCCACGTAAAACTTGGAACAACAATTAGAGAACGTCTAACTTGTTTTTGCAGGGTATGTTGTGATGTGATATGGCAAGTTACAAGATGATATATATGTGATGTATGAGATGATCATGTATTTTATAGAATATCATGACTTGCATGTCGATGAGTACGGCAACCGGCAGGATCCATAGGGTTGTCTTTAATTATTTTTGCTGTTTTGCTTTACTTTATTGCTATGAGTTAGCAATAGTCGTGGAAGCAACAATCGACGCGACAACCTCATGGCGACACATTGATGGATATCAAGATGATGGAGATCATGGTGTCATGCCGGTGACGATGGAGATCATACCGGCACTTTGGAGATGGAGATCAAAAGCACAAGTTCATGGCCATATCATGTCACTTATGATTTGCATGTGATGTGAATTCTTTTATGCATCTTATTTTTCTTAGGACGACGGTAGCATTATAAGGTGATCCCTCACTTAAATTTCAAGATAAAATTGTGTTCTCCTAGAGTGTGGAACGTTGCGAAAATTCGTCGTTTCGAGACACCACGTGATGATCGGGTGTGATAGACTCTACTTTCCCATACAACGGGTGCACACCAGTGTTGCATGTGCAGAACACTCAGGTTAAACTTGACAAGCCTAGCATGTACAAACATGGCCGTAGAACATAAGAGACCGAAAGGTCGAACATGAGTAATATAGTAGATATGATCAACATGATGATGCTCACCATTGAAACCAGCTCAACTCACGTGATGATCGGACTTGGATTAGTGAATTTGGATCATGTATCACTTGAATGACCGGAGGGATGTCAATTTGAGTGGGACTACTTAAGTAATATGGTTAATTGAACTCATTTGTCATGCACATAGTCTAAAGTTGTCTTTACAAAGTCATGTTGTAGATTAATAGCTCTCGCTTTAGCTTCCCTGTTTTAATACGTACCTAGAGAAAATAGAGTTGAAAGATAATGGTAGCAATTATGCGGACAAGGTACATGATCAAAGGATTGTCCTTAGTTGTTGCATAGAAGGATTATGTTCTTGATGCACCACTCGGTGCGCCACCCCCTCTAGCATCGTCCGTGGATGTTGTGAACATCTGACATGCACATTCTGATGACTACTTGATAGTTTAGTGCATCTTACATTACAGCTTAGAATTCATGCTTCAAATACGTTTTGAACGTCACGGAGCATGTGTGATGTTCCAAGAGCTAAAAGTGGATTTCAAGCTCGTGCCCGTGTTAGAGGTATGAGACCTCCAACAAGATTCCTTGCCTGCAAGACGAAGGAGAATAGCTCAATCGGTGAGCATGTGCTCAGATTGTCTGGGTGCTACAATCGCTTGAATCGAGTGAGAGTTGATCTTGCAGATAAGACAGTGATTGATATGTTTCTCCAAGTCAGTGTCACCGAGATACTAGAGCTTCGTAATGAACTATGAACATACCGGGGATAGAAATGATGATACCTGACTAATTCACGATGTTCGACACCGCTATGGTAGAAATCAAGAAGGAGCATCAAGTGTTGATGGTTAGTAACACCACTGGTTTCGACAAGGACAAGGGCAAAGAGGGAAACTTCATGGATGGCAAGCCAGTTGCTGCTCCAGTGAAGTAACCCAAATTTGAACCCAAACCCGAGACTAAGTGCTTCTATTATGAGGAGAACGGTCGCTAAAGCAGAACAACCCTGGATAGTTGGTACATAAGAAGGCTGGCAACATCGACAAAAGTATATTTGATATACATATTATTGATGTCTACCTTGCTAGTACTCCTAGTAGCACCTGGGTATTAGATACCGGTTCAATTGCTAATGTTAGTAACTCGAAGTAAAAGCTGCGGAATAAACGGAGACTAGGTAATTGTGAGGTGATGATGTGTGTTGCAAGTGTTTTCCAAGGTTGATGTGATCATGCTACCTCTTGAGCGTGCATTGGTTTTCCCTTGAAGAGGAAAGGGTGATGCAGCAAAGTAGATAAGTATTTCCCTCAATTGATGAGAACCAAGGTATAAATCCAATAGGAGGAACAAACAGGTCACCAATTGATGCACCTACACAAACAATCAAACTCTTCCACCAACGCTATAAAGGGGTTCTCAATCCCTTCACGGTTATTTGCAAGGATTAGATCTGATAGAGATAGATGTAAAAGGTCGCGGAAAGTAAAAAAGGTAAATAAATTTCATCAAGGTATTTTTGGTATTTTTTGGTTTATATATCTGAAAATATATTATGGAAAGGAGACCCGGGGGCCATATGTTTCACTAGAGTCTTCTCTCTTGAAGGAAAGTATCACGATGGGTGAACAAATTATGTCGAGCAATTGATAGAAAACTGAATAATTATGAAGATATCCAAGGCAATGATTATGCATATATGCATCATGTCCATGTCAAGTAGACCGAAACGAATCTGCATCTACTACTATTACTCCACACATCGACCGACTCCTGCCAGCATTTAGAGTATTAAGTTGATGAAGAATAGAGTAACGCATTAGGTAAGATGACATGATGTAGAGGGATAAACTCAAGCAATATGATGAAAACCCCATCTTGTTACCCTTGATGGCAACAATACAATACGTGCCTCGCTACCCCTACTTTTTCACTGGGTGAGGACACTGCAAGATTGAACCCAAAACTAAGCACTTCTCCCAGTGCAAGAATTACCAATCTAGTTGGCCAAACCAAACCAATAAGTCAAAGAGACTTGCAAATATATGAAATCACGCATATAATAATTAAGGAAAGACTCAAATAATATTCATGGATTAGCTGAACATAAACCCACAATTCAGCGGATCTCGACAAACACACCGCAAAAGAGTATTACATCGCATAGATCTCCATGAAGATCATGAATAACATGGTATTCAAGCAAACAAAGAGAGAACAAACCATCTAGCTACTAGCTATGGACCCGAAGGTCTGTGGTGGACTACTCATGCATCATCGGTCGGGGCAATGGAGTTGATGTAGATGCCCTCCGTGATCGAATCCCCCTCCGGCATATTACCAGAAAAGGCTCCAAGATTGGATCTACCGGGAACGGAGGCTTCTGGCGACGGAAAAGAGTTTGCGTGGCTCTTTTTGGTATTGGGGGGATATTTGGGTAATTGTAGGACGAAGATTAGGGATAGGAATCTTGCTAAGGAGTCACAAGCCTACCAGGCGCTGAAAGCAGATTTGCACCCTTGGTGGTTTTGGTAATTAATAACAACATATATGTCATTGAACTAATGTTTCCACAAAGTATGTTTCAGGAAAAGTTCAATGATGGGTTGGCATAAGGATTATGGAATACGCCAATATGCAAGGAATAGCATTGGCCAAGCTTCAATCAAAGGACTCTACGTTTTACATTTGTGAGAAGTCACTTTGAGTCAATAGGAAAGCCAATAATATTAAAAGGGGGTAAGGTTTTGTTGGTGAACAAAATGCTCATACGGGCACAAGTGATACTCACCACATAAACCCACAAGCTCTTCCACAAAAGTCTATCCAAAGCCAAATACTCAAAATTGGTGCAGCCAACATTCTACACTCGGTGGCACCGATTCCATGCCCTAGACAGACTCAGCCAAACCCTAGATTTCCGTACAACCGATACTGCATTCGGTGCCATCGAGTTGGGCTGCCAACTTTCTGTTACACAAGTTCACAGTTTGGGTCCCTCCGGGATTGTCGAATCGGCATCACCGAGATTAGGCTTTCTAACCGTTGGTCACCTTATCAGTGCAACCGAGATTCCTATATCAGTTTCACCGAGATTCAAAAGATGCTAACTTTAAGTCACTTCGGTACAACCGAGATTCACACATCGGTTCCACCGAGTCTGACTTATTGTGTGTAATGGATGGATTTTTGGAAATGCCAATATATACCCCTCCACCACCACTCACTCGTAAGAGAAGCACTCAGAACAGTTCCCACTCATACCTACTGATTTTCTAAGAGAGAACCACCTACCCTTGTGTTGAGGTCAAGATCTTCCACTCCAACCATATGGATCTTGATTTCTATCCTCCCCAAGTTGCTTTGCACCCAATCAATATCTTCTACCAAGCCATATCTGTGACAGAGTGATTGTGTGTTAAAGAGTATCATCTTGAAGCACAAGAGCAAGGAGTTCATCGCATTACCGAGCCTATTACCTTTTGGAGGGTGGTGCCTCCTAGATTGGTTAGGGTGTCGCTTGGCAGCCTCCTAATTCATGTTGTGGAGTGAACCAAGAAGTTTGTAAGGGCAAGGAGAACGCCTACTTCGTGAAGATCTACCCCAAGTAAGGCTAGTCCTCTGTGGATGTAGGCGTCATGGTATAGTCAATCTTGCTTCTTTGCGGAACCCTCCGTGGGTAGATCCCTGCATGGACTGTCACGATCATTACCCTTCGTGGGTTGAAGACTCCATGAACGTGGATGTACGACAACACCACCTATCTTATTCATGGGAAAAATCATCGTGTCACCAATTGTGTTTGATCTTCCTACCCTTCCTTTACTTACTGCTTGTCTTTACTTTCCGCTACTATACTCTTAGACATGCATGTGTAAGGTGTACTTGACATACTATGAATGTTAAAATCTGCCAAGAATGAAAATTGGGGAAAAGTAGATTTTTATTTGGTCAAGTAGTCTAATCACCCCCCTCTAGCACTACTTTCGATCCTACAAGTGGTATCAGAGCATTGGTCTCCATTGCATTGGTCTCACAACCCAGGAGAGTATGGCCTCTAGTGAGGGAAATTATCACCGTAGAGGTCCGTACTTTGATGGCACAAATTTTGCTAGTTGGAAGCATAAAATAAAAATGCATTTAGTTGGTTATAACCCCTCCATTTGGGCTGTTGTTCGTGTTGGCATGCAAGGTGAATTCTTTGTGGAGGGAAGGGAAACCGATCGCGAAGCGACTATGGATGAATTGAAGATGTTGCAACTTAATGCTCAAGTATGTGACATTCTCTTCAACTGCCTATGCCCCAAAGAAATCAACAAAATCAGCCGTCTTGAGAATGCAAAAGAGATTTGGTATACTTTGATTGATATGCATGAAGGTACAAAATCTGTGAGAGAATCCAAGTTGGATGTTCTTCAAAGTCAACTTGACTAGTTCAAGATGAAGGGTGGTGAAGAAGTCGCTGAGATGTACTCTAGGCTAGCTCTCATCACCAATAAAATTGCCGACTTAGGAAGCTAAGAAATGACTGACAAATTCATCATCAAGAAGATACGTCGAGCTTTGGATGATCGATATGACATTGTTTGCACATTGATCCAAATGATGCCCAACTATAAAGATCTTAAGGCAACGTAAGTGATTGGAAGAATTGTTGCTCATGAGATGACACTCAAAGACAAGGAAGAGCTTCACCACAAGTCTAGCAGTGCTTACAAAGCCACAAGTGATGCTCCTACTACCTCAAGAGACAACCTCGTCACAAATCAAGAGATAAGGCTCATGGTCAAGAAATTCAACAAGTTCTACAAGAATAAAAGCAAAGATCGAAGCTCCAACTCAAGATATGAAGAGAAGCGTTTGTCAAGTCATGATCGAAACTGCTACAATTGTGAGAAGCCCGGACACTACTCCAATGAGTGCATGGCTCCTTACAAAAGGAAAGAAGAGTCACCAAGAAGACGAAGCTCAAGAGACGAGTCACCTCGAAGAGAGGGAAGTAGTAGAGATGATCATTATGAACGAAGACCCTCAAGGATCAGTAGGGACTCGGAGAAGAAGGAAAAGTAAACCAAGAGCTACTCAATAAGGAAACATCAATCTCATGTTGGTGAATGGGTTTTCGGCTCCGAATCTGACAACCACTCCGAGAGAAGCTATCACTCCAACTCCGACTATAGTCAAGATGAAGGTGTTGCCGGACTTGCACTAGTGACTACCGACTCCTACGACATATTTGATTCACCAAATGAAGAAAGTGGCTGTTGCTTCATGGCTAAAGGTCCCAAGGTATCACACCCCGAGTATCTTGATGTCAACAGTGATGAAGATGACTTGTTAATTGAAGATGAGTTACTATTTGAAAAATCTAGTAATGTTAGTCAAAATGAACTCTCTAGTACTCACTCTAGTGTAGATAAGTCGTGTGATGATGATAAGTTGGAAATAGAGCGACTAACTAAAGAATTAAAAACTCTTAAGTTAGCTCACGAGTCAACTCTAGAAGATCATAGAGAGCTTTTAATGACACATGAGAAACTACGCTTCGAGAAGCTCAACTTAGAGCAAGAGAATGAGTTCCTTAAAGCTATCAATGACGATCTTCGAAAGAAGACTTCCTCTTATCTAGCCAAGTGAATCCTCTTATCTAAATTTATGCCAAAACTTAAGTCTAAGCAAGCTAGTAACAAAGGAAAGAAATGTTCTTCAACCAGTAGCAATAAAAATGATAAATCCAGTGATATTGCTTCTAGTAGTTCTCTTGATTTAAAGCACATTTGTTCCCTTGGTGGTTTTGGTAATTAATAACAACATATAAGTCATTGAACTAATGTTTTCACCAAGTATATTTCAGAATAGTTCAATGATGGGAATGGCAAAAGGATTGTGGAATTACCCCAAGATGCAAGGAAATAGGTTGGCCAAGCTTCAAGCAAGAGGACACTACATTTTACATTTGTGAGAAATCACTTTGAGTCTATAGGAACAATATGCTCAAATGTGCACAAGTGACAGTCACCAAAACATCCACATAACTCTCCCACCAAAGTTTGTCCTAAGCCAAACATGTCAATTGATGCAACCAACTTTTCTATCCCGGTGCCACCGAGTTCCAAACCCTAGACAAACTCAGCCAAACCCTAACACTTCGGTGAAGCCGACACTGCACTCGGTGCCACCAAGTTGGGTTGCCAAGATTCTATTACACAAATTCACATTTTCGGCCCGACCGAGAATGGTGAATTGGCATCACCGAGACTGGTAAATCTGAACGTTGGTCACCTTGTCGGTGCAACCGAGAGTTATATATCGGTCCCTCCGAGATTCAAAGTTGCCACTTTTTGTCACTTCAGTACCATTGAGTTTTACACTTCGGTGTCACCGAGTCTGACTTATTGTGTGTAACGGTTGGATTTTTGGGCATGCCTACATATACCACTTCACCACCATCCACTCGAAAGAGAACCACTCAGAACTATTCCATACCTATCCTACTTAGTTTTCTGAGAGAGAACCACCTACCCTTGTGTTGAGGTCAAGATCTTCCACTCCAACCATATGGATCTTGATTTCTTGCCTCCACCAATCCCATCTCTTCTACCAAGCCAAATCTGTGTGAGAGAGATTGTGTGTTGAGGAGTCTATCATCTTGAAGCACAAGAGCAAGGAGTTCATCGTCATTACCAAGCCTATTACCTTTTGGAGGGTGGTGCCTCCTAGATTGGTTAGGTGTCACTTGGGAGCCTCCTACTTCGTGTTGTGGAGTGAACCAAGAAGTTTGTAAGGGCATGGGGATTGCCTACTTCGTGAAGATATACCCATAGTTAGGCTAGTCCTTCGTGGACGAAAGCCGCATGGAATAGTCAAGGTTGCTTCTTCATGGAACCCTCCGTGGGTAGAGCCCTCTATGGACTCTCGCGACCGTTACCCTCTGTGGATTGAAGACTCCATGAACATAGATGTACGATAGCACCACCTATCAGAACCACGGGAAAAATCATCGTGTCATCACTTGTGCTTGCATTCCTAACCATCTCTTTACTTACATGTGCAATGTCTTTATTTTCCGCTACTACACTCTTAGACATGCATGTGTAGGGTGTTACTTGATATGCTATGAATGCTAAAACTTGCCAAGAATTAAAATTGGGAAAAGGCAAAACTTTTATTTGGTCAAGTAGTCTAATCACCCCCCCTGTAGACCTACTTTTGATCCTACAAGTGGTATCAGAGCTTTGGTCTCCATTGCATTGGTTTCACAACCTAGGAGAACTATGGCACCTAGTGAGGGAAATTATTGCCGTAGAGGTCCATACTTTGATGACACTAATTTTTCTAGTTGGAAGAATAAAATGAAAATGCATTTGCTTGGTCATAATCCTGCCGTTTGGGCTGTTGTTCGTGTTGGCTTGCAAGTTGAATTCTTTGCAGATGGAAAGGAACCGGATCGTGAAGCATCTGCGGACGAATTGAAGATGTTGCAACTCAATGCTCAAGCATGTGACATACTCTTCAACTACCTATGTCCTGAAGAATTTAACAAAATCAGACGTCTCGAACACGCAAAAGAGATTTGGGATACTTTGGTTGATATGCACGAAGGAAATGATTCCATGAGAGAATCCAAGTTAGATGTTCGTCAAGGTCAACTTGACAAGCTCAAGATGAAGGATGGTGAAGGAGTCGCTGAAATGTACTCTAGGCAAGCTCTCATCACCAATGAGATTGCCGGCTTACGAAGCAAAGAAATGATTGACAAGTTCATCATCAAGAAGATACTTCGAGCTTTGGATGAGAGATATGACACCGTGTGCACCTTGATCCAAATGATGCCCAACTAAAAAGATCTCAAACCAACGGAAGTGATTGGTAGATTTGTTGCTCATGAGATGACACTCAAAGACAAGGAAGACCTTCATCACAAGTCTAGCGGTGCTTACAAGGTCACAAGTGATGTTCCCGCTACCTCAAGCAACAACCTTGTCACAAATGAACAGATAAGCCTCATGGTCAAGAAATTCAACAAGTTCTACAAGAATAGAAGCAAAGATCGCAGCTCCAACTCAAGATATGAACAGAAGCGTTCGTCAAGTCGTGACCGAAACTGCTACAATTATGGGAAGCCGGGACACTACTCCAATGAGTGCTCGGATCCCTACAAACGAAAAGAAGAATCACCAAGAAGATGAAGCTCAAGAGATGAATCACCTCGAAGAGAGAGAAGGAGTAGAGATGATCATTATGCACGAAGACCCTCAAGGATAAGTAGGGACTCGGAGAAGAAGGACAAGAACACCAAGAGATACTCAAGAAGGAAGCATCAAGATCATGTTGGTGAATGGGTTTCCGGCTCCAACTCCGACAACCACTCCGAGAGAAGCTATCACTCCAACTCCGACTATAGTCAAGATGATGGTGTTGCTGGAATTGCACTAGTGACAACCAACTCCTAAGATCTATTTGATTCACCAAATGAAGGAAGTGGAAGTTGCTTCATGGCTAAAGTCCCCAAGGTATCACACCCCGAATATCTTGATTTCGATAGTGATGAAGATGATTTGCTTTACGATGATGACTTGCTATGTGATAAAACTAGTGATGTTAATCATAATGAACTTGATATTTCTCATGCTAGTCAAGATAAGTCAATTGATGATGATAAGATGAAAATATAAGAACTAACTAAATAACTCAACACTCTTAAGTTATCTCATGAATCTACTCTTGAAGATCATAGAGAGCTTGTAAGAACTCATGAGAAGCTACACTTCGAGAAGCTCAATTTGGAGCAAGAACATGAATTTCTTAAAGCTATCAATGACGATCTCCGAAAGAAGACTTCATCTTATATTGCCAAACGACTACTCTTGTATACATTCATGCCACAAGTCAAATCTAAGCAAACTAGTAACAAAGGAAAGAAAGGTTCTTCATCTAGTAGCAACAATAAAAATGCTAAACCCAATGATGTTGCTCCTAGTAGTTCTATTGATTCCACTAATGATGATTCTCTTAGCCAAGTTACACTTGAGAAAAAATGCTTTATTAAAAGGAATTATATAGAAAGGTATCTACAAGAGTCTTGAAGGGTACAAACAATTTGATGAGATTGTACGCAAGCACGGAGGATACCGGAAGAATCGTGGTGTTGGCTACTTCAACACTAATGGAGTTCAATGAGAAGAAGGTCAATATCCCAATCCCAAGTTTGCTCCTCAAAAGGAGAAGTATGGAAATACTCTTCCAAAGGGGACAAAGACTCAAGATGACCTTCCACCACAAGACACCAAGCTCAAGGGCAAGAACAAGCTCCAAGAGGACTTTGACTCTTATGAAGATGAATCCCCAGCTTTGGTGAAGTGGGTTCCCAAGGATACTACAATCTCAACTTATACAAGTGATACTTCAACACCAAGGATCCCCATCAAATTGATGTGGATTCCCAAGAAGAAGAACTAGAGAAGTTCTTGAGGGGTGACTCCACCAATGAAATTCACTCACATTCATTATTGGCAAGATCTATTTGCAATCAACATCAACCCTATGCAATATATCAAGGAGTCACACATTCCCTCAAAGGTAAGCATGAGACAAGGTAATCAACAAATCAATGGACATCATACACATGGTTTGCACTCCATGCCCATAGATATCCTTGTATTTGTCTCTTGTGTGTTGGGACTAACCCATGTAGGTGAGAAGAGTAAGGAAACAATGAGGACACTCCCAACTCTTGGTGATCTTCATCAACCTTGAGCATGCACCACTACCTCACCAAAAACCAAGGTTAGTTTATCCCTCTTATGGGGGAATGACACATCAAGGGGGAGCTTTACTCTAAGACTTGAGTCAAAGCATCTCATAGTATGTGACAAACATTAAATGCTTTATGTAAAAGTGGGAAGCCCACTTGTGCTTAAACGATGAGTATGACCTATGATCAACTACTCTTACTTGGCTCCTATGTCAAATACTCATATATAGATGACTTCATCATTGCCCAAGTGCTTGTTAGATGCTAGAGTATATGTGCATGTTTGCCATGATTTCATTTGACATCTAATTGTGTGAGCATGTTGGTCTGCATTTATTTTCTCATTCGAGGATATCCAATTGTTGATATTTGGCTTTTGATTTATGTTTTGCCAATTGGATATACAAGAATGCCTAGGACCACTTCTTTAGCTATCTATGCTTTCTCACCCCCTCTCTAGACCTACTTTCCATCCTACATTGATCCCACTAACTCTTCTCTTAGCCAAGTTACACTTGAGCAAGAAAATGAACTCTTGAAAGGGATTATAGAGAAAGGTACCTTCAAGAGTCTTGAAGGGTGCAAACAGTTTGAGGATATTGTACGCAAAGACGGGGGATACCAAAAGAATCTTGGGGTTGGTTACTTCGATGATAATGGAGTTGAATGAGAAGAAGGTCAATACCCCAATCCCAAGTTTGTTCCTCAAAAGGAGAAGTATGAAAATACTCTCCCAGAGGTAACAAAAGCTCAAGATGACCTTCCACCACAAGACACCAAGCTCAAGGACAAGAACAAGCTTCAAGAGGACATTAACTCTTATGAAGATGAATCCCAAGCTTTGGTGAAGTGGGTTCCCAAGGCTACTACAAGCTCAACTTCTACAAGTACTACTTCAACACCAAGGATCCCCATCAACTTGGTGTGGCTCCCCAAGAAGAAGAACTAGAGAAGTTCTTGAGGGGTGACTCCACCAATGAAATTCACTCAATTCATTATTGACAAGAACTATTTGCAATCAACGTCAACTTTATGCAATAGTTCAAGGATTCACATATTCCCTCAAAGGTAAGCAAGGGACAAGGTAATAAACAAATCAATGGACATCATCACACATGGTTTGCACTCCATGTCCATAGATGTCCTTGTATATGTC
This sequence comes from Hordeum marinum, assembly GCA_022496015.1. NCBI lineage: Eukaryota > Viridiplantae > Streptophyta > Magnoliopsida > Poales > Poaceae > Hordeum > Hordeum marinum. The sequence continues at coordinate 428,095,615 of CM039675.1, forward strand.
TCTTGTGTGTTGGTACTAACCCATGTAGGTGAGAAGAGTAATGAAACAACAAGGATGCTCCCAACCCTTGGTGATCTTCATCAACTTTGAGCATCCACCACTACCTCACCAACATGAAGTCTTCTTTGACAAAACCCAAGTTTAGTTTGTCCCTCCTATGGGGGATGTCACATCAAGGGGGTAAGACTTGAGTCAAAGCATCTCTTAGTATGTGACAACATTAAATGCTTTATGTAAGATTGATAACCCCACTTGTGCTTAAACGATGAGTATGACCTATGATCAAGTATTCTTACTTGGATCCTAAGTCAATATATTCATATATAGATGAATCCATCATTGCCAAAGTGCTTGTTAGATGCTATTGTGTTTGTGCATGTTTGCCATGATTTCTTTCGACATCTTATTGTGTGAGCATGTTGGTCTGCATTTATTTACACATTCGAGGATATCCAATTGTTGCTATTTGGCTTTTCATTTTAATTTGGCAATTGGATATACCAAGTGCATCTCGGTGGAACCAACCCAAAATTATCGGTCTCACTGAATGCCTAGGGTTGATCTGGTTTTCTTATCTCGGTAAGACCGATTTCGTATTCTCGGTTACACCAAGTTTCCCTGTCAGCTGATAATTGTGAAACTCGGTGACACCGAAAATATCAAATCGGTGTCACCGACAGCGATGGGTATATAATCGGTGGACCCTGACTTTTGAAATCTATTCTTCAAACGTCGCGCCTCCACAACCCTAGCTACCGCAGAAGGACCCCCTGGTCATCTCCTTGCCTTTCTCGAGCACCTCCGTCGCTGGAAATCTCGTTGTCGACAGGCATCTTTGCCGCCGTAGCGGATCCGTCGCCAAGCTAGGGTATAGATTCGACTTTTCTTGCGCTCCCCGTCCGTTTCTTGTGCAATGAAAAATATTTTATCTATAAGCCACAGTCTGAAAACTTTCTATCCACAAGAAAAATCCCGTAGAGTAGCGAATGATAGATTTTAGGGTTTTGCTGTCCGCCACCTGAATCTCGGTAGAACCGATGTGGAAAAATCGGTGTCACCTATTTTAGTTTCTGCCACACTGAGAAAACCTCGATGGAACTGAGTGCTTGTTTTCGGTTCGACCAAAAATGGTGCCAAGTTCCTGGAAAGTAGGTGTCTGTCTCAGTGTGACGAAATTTCTGCCTCGGCTGTACCGCAATACATTTGACAGAATGCAAAAATTGGAAAATCTTTGTTCAAACTTTCAAAAACATCTGCATTTTGTGATGACTTATCCTATTCTACTCTTCTATACTCTATTCATAGGGTCAGCATGTCAGGGTCAGACAATCAAAATATGCCAGAGCAGAACATAGAGATGAGTTCAGGCACTACTCCTGAGTCCAGTTCCTTTTCAGATCCAGGCACTCCCAACTCTCGTGGGTTGCCTAAGGCTACAACAAGGACAAGGAAGAGACTCAACTCAGAGGAAGAGGACTCTGATTTTATCCCAGAAGAGGTTCTTGCTAACAAGCAATAGAAAGCTTCTAGGAAGTCTGCCAATGAGGCCACCTCATCTAGTAAGGTGGTTAGCAAATTTGTGCTCCTGCATCAACTTTGAAAGCACATGAGAGTGCCAGGGAAACAATGTCTATTGAGGTCCCCAAGAACGTTGTGCCGAAGAATACTGCCAGAAAGAGGATCATCCGTGTGTAGGGAAGGCCTACCTCAATGTTTGAGGATCCAGGGGAGGCTGCTGCTGCGTGCTGCTGCTGCAGAGGAGGAACCTGTGGCTCAGGCCCCTCCCAAGAAGAAGGCCAAGAAACTTTTGGCTGATCCCATGCCCAAGCCAGGCCCCTCCAAGAGCACCAAGGCTACTTCAAAGAAAGATGTTGCACAGAAGTCCAAGAGGACTACCAGAGACATACCTGCTGCTGAGAAGAATAAGAAGTCCACTTTCATAGAAGCAAATGATGATGATGCTATGACAGTTCTGATGAAGCTTAGACCTCACCTTCCAGTTCATGATGCCAGCCACCCAGTAGCTAAGGATATGAAGAAGAGGAAGGATTCAGGGTTGAGGGCATGGAGATCTATTGATCCATATGCCCAAATGAGAAAGACTGTTGTGGACTACATGTTTTATACCAAGGAAAGCCAAGACTTCTATGAGATAGTTTTGCTAGACAAGAGCCCTGCAGCCGGTGACATGAGATATGTTAACTGGCAGTACATCAAAGATAACGAAGATTACTTTCCATGTGTCCAAGAAAATTTCCACTGCATTGGACTTGACAAATTTGTTGGGAAGGAGTTTACTGCTTGGAATGATGAGATAATCTTGCAGTTCCATTCCACTGCTCATTTTTACAGAGATGGCAGAATTGTTTGGATGATTGAAGGAGCAAGATATGAATCTACTATTGATGAGTGGGCTACCATCTTAGGAGTCCCAGAGGCACAGGAGGGAGATATTTGTGTATACTCAGAGTCCAAGGCAAGCCACAATGGCATGAAGGACATGTATAATCCCATTCCTATTGCACAGCTTTAGTCCCACAAGCTAGGATCCATCTACCACCTCCAGGCAAGTCTACACACCATCAACACTATACCGAGGTATACTTTGATGCCCAAGTCAGGTGACGAGAAGATGATCTGAGGCTATTCCATCAATTTGCTCATTCATATTGACTGGAACCACAGATTCCGAGTGATGGATTTGGTTGTGGAGACAGTGAAGAGGGTTGCTGCTAATCAGAAGCGCTCATTGTGCTATCCACCCTCTATTGAGATGCTTATAAATTCTAAGCTTGAGAAGCACATCTTTGCTCTGGATAGACCCCATTTGCCACTTCAGCCGGACTTTGAGGACAATGTTGTGGTGATGGACCCAGACCATCCCACATCAGCTGCAGCTCAGGCCTCAGGCACATGCAGAAGCATAGGGAGCTCGAGCCACTAGTGCTCAAGTTCCCAGGTCCAGGAACGAGCAGATGGATCTTTTGATCACCACTGTCATGGACATGAAGAAGGATATCAAACATATACTGGACAATCAGAACAGTTTTGTGAGGATCTTTGAGGATAGAGTGAAGACCATCAATGACAAGGTTGATGGGCTGACTAAGACACTCAATGAGCTCAAGAAGGAGGTTGATGAAGCACCAATCTGTCGCCACTCCTCAGAGTCTGATTCTTATGATGATGAAGAGGGTGATAGTGCACTTGTCAGGATGACTACCCAGTTCATGACTAAGGTCAGGACTCCTACAGTACCAGCTCTAGAGACGAGGCCTTCATCTTCTGCTCTAGCCACAGTATCTTCGGCTCCATTAGCTCTAGTGCCTCCAGTATCTATTCCAGCTCCATCCAGGACTTCAACGGAAGTCTTCGCCGACGTAGTTCTCTCAACTCCACCATCGACAATCGGAGGAGATCAGCTGCAGAACAATTAGCTATATCTCTTTGAACCTTTTGGTAACTTTTTGCCAAAGGGGGAGAAGTTGTATACAGATCTTAGGCTTCACGTGAGAGAGCATATGCTTTTACTTCTGTTTTTCAAAAGGACCAAATGTTTACAAACGTTCTTTTGGTTTGACGTGAGATACCTGTGTTTGTGTGTGATCATACGTTGTTATGTGTGTTGCTACTATTTCCTATAATTTGATGATTATGTGATGATCACTCACTTTGCTTGTTGTGTTGTGCTATGTTGTTAACTCTTATTACTCTCGCACACCACCAAGTTGTATGTGACATGGAAGAAGTGCCCCATGTACCTAATCGATTGTGCATTTGCATTCAAACGCAAATTTAAAATAATGCACAAGTTTAGGGGGAGCTCTTGCTTATCACATACTTCTCAAAGAGACGATTATATTCATTGATTATATCATATGTCGAAGCTTTGATCTATATGTTTTCATCAATTGCCAAAAAGGGGGAGATTGAAAGCACTTTGCTCCCTTGGTGGTTTTGGTAATTAATAACAACATATATGTCATTGAACTAATGTTTCCACTAAGTATGAAAGTTCAATGATGGGTTGGCATAAGGATTGTGGAATACCCCAAGATGCAAGGAATAGCATTGGCCAAGCTTCAAGCAAAGGACTCTACATTTTACATTTGTGAGAAATCACTTTGAGTCCATAGGAAAGCCAATACTATTAAAAGGGGGTAATGTTTTGTTGGTGAACAAATTGCTCATAAGTGCACAAGTGATAGTCAACACATACACCCACAAGCTCTTCCAAAAAAGTCTGTCCAAAGCCAAATACTCAAAATCAGTACAACCAACAATCTACACTCGGTGCCACCGATTCCAAACCCTAGACAGACTCAGCCGAACCCTAGATTTTCGGTACAACTGACACTGCATTCGGTGCCACCAAGTTGGGCATCCAACTTTCTGTTACGCAAGTTCACAATTTCGGTTCCTCTGAGATTGTTGAATCGGTGTCACCGAGATTGGGCATTTTGACCATTGGTCACCTTATCGGTGCAACCGTGATTCCTATATCGGTCTCACCAAGATTCAAAGTTGTTAACTTTAAGTCACTTCGGTACAACCGAGATTCACACGTCGGTTCCACCGAGTCTAACTTATTGTGTGTAACGGTTGGATTTTTGGATATGCCTATGTATACCCCTCACCCACCACTCACTCGTAAGAGAAGCACTCAGAACAGTTCCCCACTCATACCTACTAATTTTCTGAGAAAGAATCACCTACCCTTGTGTTGAGGTCAAGATCGTCCACTTCAACCATACAGATCTTGATTTCTAGCCTCCCCAAGTTGCTTTCCACCCAATCAATCGCTTCTACCAAGCCATATCTATGATAGAGTGATTGTGTGTTGAGGAGTCTATCATCTTGAATCACAAGAGCAAGGAGTTCATCGCATTACCGAGCCTATTACATTTTGGAGGGTGGTGCCTCCTAGATTGGTTAGGTGTTGCTTGGGAGCCTCCTACTTCGTGTCCTGGAGTGAAACAAGAAGTTTGTAAGGTCAAGGAGATCGCCTACTTCATGAAGATCTACCCCAAGTAAGGCTAGTCCTCCGTGGACGTAGGCCATCATGGTATAGTCAAGGTTGCTTCTTCGTGGAACCCTCCATGGGTAGAGCCCTCCGTGGACTCTCGCGGCCGTTACCCTCCGTGGGTTGAAGACTCCATGAACGTGGATGTACGATAGCACCACCTATCGGAACCACAAGAAAAATCATCATGTCACCAATTGTGTTTTATCTTCCTAACCTTCCTTTACTTACATGCTTGTCTTTACTTTCCGCTGCTATACTATTAGACATGCATGTGTAGGGTGTACTTTACATACTATGAATGCTAAAATCTGCCAAGTATTAAAATTGGGAAAATTAGATTTTTTATTTGGTCAAGTAGTCTAATCACCCTCCCCATGTAGCACTACTTTCGATCCTACAGGCGCGGCCGGGGGGTGGCCACTCCCCCCCCCCCGGGTTGTGACCTCCTGGAAAGGTCCTTGCCTTGCACTCAAAGCCTGGTAGATCTCTTTTGTTCCAGAAAAAATTATCGTGAAGATTTTATTCCATTTGGACTTCGTTTAATATTACATATCTGCAATACTCAAAAACAAGGAAAAAACAGAAACTGGCACTAGGCTCTAGATTAATAGGTTAGTCCAAAAAATAATATAAAATAGCATATTAATGCGTATAAAACATCCAAATAGATAATATAATAGCATGACACAATAAAAAATTATAGATACGTTGGAGACGTATCAGATCACCATCGCACGCTCTCTCTACCCTCAGGATTAGTGATGAACCTAAATAAATGTTATTTGTTGTTTGCGCTGAGCATGAACGTGATTAGATCGTGTTTATTGCAATATGGCTATTCATTTAAGTTTGAGAATAATGGTTATTCTATTTACATGAATAATACCTTCGGTGGTCACGCACCCAATGAGAATGGTTTATTGAATCTTGATCGTAGTAATACACATATTCCTAACATTGATGCAAAAAAGATACAAAGTTAATAATGATAGTACCACATACTTATGGCACTGCCGCTAAATGTCACATTGGTGTAATGCGCATGAAGAAACTCCATGCTGATGGATCATTGAACTCATTCGATTTCGAATCAGTTGATACATGCGGACCATGCCTCGTGGACAAGATGACTAAGACCCAGTTTTCAATATGATGGAGCGGGCAAGTAACTTATTGGAAATGATACATGTTGATGTATGCGATCCAGTGAGTGTTGTAGCATTCGGTGGATATAGTTATTTTCTTACCTTCATTGACAATTTGAGTACATATGGGTATATTTAATTAATGAAACACAAGTCTGAAACGTTTGAAAAGTTATACCAAATTCAGAGTGAAGTTTGAGATCATCGTGACAAGAAGATAAAATGTCTATGATATGATCGTGGAGGTGAATATATGAGTTACGAGTCTGGTATACAACTTAAGACAATGTGAAAGTTGTTTCACAACTCACGCCACCTGGAACACCATAGTGTGATGGTGTGTCCGAACGTCGTAGTCGTGAACTATTGGATATGGCGCTACTATAATGTCTCTTATCGTTTGGGACACTATCGTTTTTGTGTTTATGCATTAGAGACAACTACATTCACTTTAAATAGGTCACTATCTAAATTCCCTGGAGATGGCACCGTATGAATTATGGTTTGGCCGAAACCTAATCTGTAATTTCTCAAAGTTTGGGAATGCGACGCTTATGTCTGATGAGCTCGAACCCAAAGCGGAAAGGTGTATCTTCATAGGATACCCTAAGGTAACAGTTGGGCATACCTTCTATCTCAGATTCAAGGGCAAAGTGTTTGTTGCTAAAAAGGTCCTTTCTAGAGAAAGAGTTTATCTCGAAAGAATTGAGTGGGAGGAAGATAGAACTTGCCGAGGTTGTTGAAACTTTGTTTCAAGCAGAGAGTAGCACAGTGCAGTAAGTTGTTTCTGTGGAGCCTACGTTAGTTGAAGAGGAAGTTAATGATGATGATCATGAAGCTTTGGATCAAGTTACTATCAAACCTCGTAGGTCGATAAGGACGTGTACTGCTCCTGAGTGGTACGGCAACCCTGTCTTAGAGGTCATGTTGTTGGACAACGATGAACCTAGAAGCTATGGAGAAGCGATGATGGGCCCGGATTCTGAGAAATGGTTAGAGGCCATGCAATTTGAGATGGGATCCATGTAAGAAAACAAAGTATGGGCTTTGGAAGTATTACCTGAAGGGCAAAAGGCCATTCAAAATAAATGGATCTTTAAAAGGAAGACGTACGCGCACAGTAATGTCACTTTCTATAAAGCTCGACTTGTGGTAAAGGGTTTTCACAAGTTCAAAGAGTTGACTACGATGAGACTTTCTCACCTATGGCGATGCCAAAGTCTATTGAGATTATGTTAGCAGTTGCTGCATTTTTTGATTATGAAATTTGCCAGATGGATGTCAAAACATAGTTTCCTTCACAGTTTCCGTTAGGAAAGGTTGTGTGTGATACAACTGGAAGGTTTTGTCACTCCTAAGAATGCTAAAAGGTGTGCAAGCTCCAGCGATCCTTCTATGGGCTGGAGCAAGCATCTCGGAGTTGGAATATACACTTTGATGAGGTGATCAAAGTTTTTGAGTCTATACAAAGTTTATGAGAAACTTTTATTTACAATAAAGTGAGTGGGAGCACTATACAATTTTTGATAAGTGTATGTGGATGACATATTGTTGCTCGGAAATGATGTAGAATTTCTGGAAAGCATAAAGGGTTGTTATAAAAGGGACTTTTCAAAGGAAAACCTGGAATAAACCTACTTAAATATTGGGAATCTTGATCCACAGAGGTAGATCAAGACGTCTGATAAAACTTTCAATGAGTACATACCTTGACAAGATTTTGAAAGAGTTTAAAGTGGACCAGTCAAAGAAAAGTTCTTGCCTGATTTGTAAGGTGTGGAGTTGAGTGACACTCAAAGCTCGACCGCAACAGAAGAAAGAGAAAGGACGAAGGTCATAGCCTATGCCTTATCCATAGGCTATGTATAGTATGCCATGTTGTGTACCACACCTGTGTATGCATTGCCATGAGTTTTTCAAGAGGTACAAGAGTGATCCATAAGTAGATCACTGCACAGCGGTCCAGATTATCCTTAGAAACTAGAGGACTAAGGAGATATATCTCGATTATGGAGGTGATAAAGAGTTCGTCATAAAGGATTACGTCGATGCAAGCTTTAACACCAATTCGGATGACTATGAGTAGAAATCCGGATACGTATAGTGGAGCATCCATTTGGAATAGCTCCAAGTGGAGTGTGGTAGAAGGGTCTATAGTATGACATGGAGATTGGCAAAGTACACATGGATCTGAATGTCGCAGACCCATTGACTAAAGGCCTCTCACACATGCAAAGCATGATCGAACCCCATAACTCATTGGGTGTTAGATTCATAACAATGTAAATCACATGGTGATGTGAACTATATTACTGACTCTAATGCAAGTGGGAGACTGTTGGAAATATTCCCTAGAGGCAATAATAAATTAGTTATTATTATATTTCCTTGTTCGTGATAATCGTTTATTATCCATGCTATAATTGTATTGATTGGAAACTCAAATACATGTGTGGGTACGTAGACAACACTGTGTCCCTAGTATGCCTCTAGTTAACTAGTTCATTGATCAAAGATGATCAAGGTTTCCTGGCCATAGACATGAGATGTCATTTGATAAGGGGATCACATCATTAGGTGAATGATGTGATGGACACGACCCAAATTATAAACATAGCATATGATCGTGCCAGTTTATTGCTATAGTTTTCTGCATGTCAAGTATTTGTTCCTATGACCATGACATCATGCAACTCACTGACACCAGAGGAATACCTTGTGTGTATCAAACATCACAACGTAACTGGGTGACTATAAAGATGTTCTACAGGTTTCTCCGAGGGTGTCTGTTGAGTGGGCATGGATCAAGACTGGGATTTGTTACTTCGTGTGACGGAGAGGTATCTTAGGGCCCACTCGGCAATACAACATCACAATAAGCCTTGCAAGCAATGTGACTAAGTGTTAGCCACGATATCTTGTATTACAGAATGAGTAAAGAGACTTGCCAGTAACGAGATTGAACTAGGTATAGAGATACCGACGATCGAATCTCGAGCAAGTAACATACCGAAGAACAAAGGGAACATCGTACGGGATTAACTGAATCCTAGACATAGAGGTTCAACCGATAAAGATCTTCGTAGAATATGTAGGAACCAATATGAGCATCCAGGTCCCGATATTGGTTATCGACCGTGGAGGTGTCTCGGTCATGTCTACATAGTTCTCGAACCCGCAGGGTCTGCACACTTAACGTTCGGTGATGAATTGGTATAGATGAGTTATGTATGTTGGTGACCAAAGGTTGTTCGGAGTCTCAGATGGTATCCCATACTTCATGAGGAGCTCTGGAATGGTCCGAAGGTAAAGATTCATATATAGGAAGTCGGTATTCGGGTTCCGAAAAAGATTCAGGATTTACCGGTTTTGTGACGGGAATGCCAAAAGTGTTCTGGGGGTCCATCGGGTGGGTCCACCTGCCCCGGAGGGCCCCATGGGCTGTGAGAGGGGCACACCATCCCCTGGTGAGCTGTCCTCTCCTCCCACAAGGGCCCATGCCTCTAGGAGGTGGGGAGGGCCAAGCCAAAGAGGGGAGGTGCCCACTTGCCTTGGGGGCCAAGCCTTCCCCCTTGGCCGCCGCCCCAAACCCTAGAGGAAACCCTAGAGCGGCCAGCCTCCCTCCTCTCCACCTATATATAGTGGAGGGGAGAGAGGGCTGCACCACCACAAGCCACAACACAGCCCTTCCTCCCTCCCATATTGCTTCTCCTCTAGATTGGTTCGGCGAATAGCGAAGCTCTACCGGATAAGCTCCACCCCCACTGTTGTCATGCCGTCGTGCTGCCGGAGAACCCATCTACCTCTCCACCCTCGGTCATTGGATCAAGGAGGAGGATATTGTCATTGAGCTGTACGTGTGTGGAACGCGGAGGTGTTGTCCGTTCGGCGCTAGATCGGAAGGAACATGATGGGATCGCGGGACGGCTCGTGATGAGATCGCGGGACGACTCGTGATAGGATCGCGAAGGTGTTCGACTACACCAACCACGTTTCTTAATGCTTCCCGCTTAGCTATCTCCAAGAGTATGTAGAACCACCCTCCCTCTCATAGATGCTCATCACCATGGATAGATCTTGCGTGTGCATAGGAATTTTTTTGTTTCCCATGCAACGTTCCCCAACAAATCCTTCACGTGAGTGCGACACGGAAGGCACCATAGGACACCACCAAAATAAAACATACAACTCAACCAATCTAGATCATCAATCAACCCAAAAGACAAAAGAAATCTACTCAAAACATCATAGGATAGCAACACATCATTGGATCATAATATGTGGCAAAAAGTACCATGTTCAAGTAGGGGATTACAGCGGGGTGCGGGAGAGTGGGCCAGTTAAAAGAGATGAGGAAGGTTATGAAGATCATAATGTTGATAAAGACGATCACCATGGCGATGGTTCCCCCGACGGCTCTCCGGCACCACCGAGAGTGAGGGGGATAGGGTATCCCCCTTGTGCTTCCTCCTCCATGGCCTCCCCTTTAGATGGGAAGAGGTTCTCTCTCTGGTCCTTAGCCTCCATGGTGGTGATGGCCCCCTCCGGCTTCCTCCTCCATGGCCTCCGATGATGGTGGGCCCCTCTGGCAGGGTGCCGTAGAGGACCTAGATTGATTCTTCGTGGCTATAGAGGCTTGCGGCGGCGGAACTTCCGATCTACGGTTCTTTTTGGAGGTACGTGTATTTATAAGAATTTTTGGCATCAGTCTCACATCAAGGGGGTGCCCAAGGGGCCCACAAGCCCGGAGCACCCTAAATTTCTAGATAATATTATGGAAAATTATTCACAATGGAGAGCACCTACTAGTAAAAAGGTTAATTCGATCGAAGAAATTAGTACTTTGAGTGAAAAGGTTGATGCTATTATGAAGTTGGTTTCTAGTAAAAGTGCTCCTGTTCGTATTAATGATGTGCCTTTTTCTACTTTGATTTAGCAAAATAGTGATTCCGTAGATGTGAATTTCATCTTGCGGACCAATTTCAATTACAATGCTTATCGAGGTAATTTTTATCCTAGGTCTTTCCCTGGAAATTCCTCTAATAATTATGGTAATTCCTCTTATAATAACAATAATAATAATAGGAACACCCCTAATATTGAGAATTTTTTTAAACAATTTATCAATTCTCAAGAGACTTTCAATACTACGATAGAAGAAAAGTTGAATAAGATTGATGATATTTCTAGAAGCATTGATAGAATTTCTCGTGATATAGAAAATCTTAAGTTGCATGCTTTTCCACCCAATATTAATGAATCAATTAAGGCTTTAAATGTATCTATGGATGAAATTAAGAAAAGAAACGCTATTCTTAGAGCTAAAACATAATTTTTAGAAAAAGCATTTTCTAGCAATTACTTTCATAACAATGATGAAGATCTTAAAATGATTGGTGTTTGCTCTATTGATTCCTTGTTTATTAATGTTAAAATTGATGATAAAGGGACTGAAGAAGAGTCAACTTTAGCTATAGTGCGTCCAAATATTTTGGAGGGTGGAAATCTTGATGAAAATTTTGATGAAAGTGGATTTGAAGAGGTCAAAACTTTAACTCGTGATGTGCCCCCTATTTTTTATTACAAAGACTTTAATTATGAGAGTTTCTCCTTGGTTGATTGTATTTCTTTGCTGCAATCCATGATAAATTCACCCCATGGTTATGAAAAAAATAAAGCTTTTACTAATCATATTGTTGATGCCATGATGAAATCGTTAGAAGAAAAGTTGGAATTAGATATTTCAATTCCTAGAAACTTGCATGATGAGTGGGAACCTACCAATTAAGTCAAGATTAAAAAATATGAAGTATTTGATTTATGTGATTTAGGTGCTAGTGTTTCCACAATTCCGAAATCTCTATGTGATGTGCTTGGTCTTACCAACATTGAAGAATGCTCTCTTACTTTTCACTTGGCGGATTCTACTATTAAAAAGCATTTGGGAAGAATTAATGATGTTATTATTGTTGCAAATAGGAACTATATGTGCATTGATTTTATTGGTTTTGATATTGATTGCAATCTGTCTTGTCCCATCATACTTGGTAGATCGTTTTTACACACTATAGGAGCCGTGATTGATGTGAAAGAAGGCAACATTAAATTTTAGTTTCCACTCAGGAAGGGTATGGAACGCTTCCCTAGAACAATAATTAAGACACCATATGAATCAATCATGAGGTCCTTCTATGGAGTGAAAACTAAGGATGACAAATACTTGAATCTATGCATTATGCCTAGCTAGGGGCCTAAAATGATAGCGCTTGTTGGGAGGCAACCCAATGAATAAATTAATTTTTATCCTTTGCTTTCCGTTTTTGAGTGTTTTCACAATTATGCTTCTTTTATGATTGTTTTTTTATGTTTTAATTAGTGTCTGTGCCAAGTAAAGCCTTTAGGATGATTCATAAGATGAGTAGAAGCAATGCTGAATCTAAAACAGAAACTTTGTCTCAAGTGCAGGAACTTTTATTTTTTAGTGGAACATTATAATGAGATGTAATTTAAAACGGTATTTCTATACAGATTATTTAGGTTGTCCTAATTTTTCAGAATTTTTAGAGTTATAGAACTATGGGTAGAGTACAGATTACTACAGACTATTTTGTCTGAAACATATTCTGTTTTCGTTTCATTATGTGCTTGTTTTGATGAATCTATGGCGTGTATTGGGGGCAGGTATGACTATCGGTAAAGTTAGAATACAGTAGATATAATTCAATAATAAAATATGAATGGGTTTACAACAGTACTTAAAGTGTTAATTTGCTTTATTATACTAATGGATCTCATGAGAATTTTGTTAAGTTTTGTGTGATTGATGTTTTCAAGTTTTGGGTGAGATCATGATGGATGAGGGAATAAGGAGTAAGAAGAGCCTAAGCTTGGGGATGGTACATAACCCCAAGATAATATCCAAAGAGTAACAAACAACTAAGCTTGGGGACGCCCCGAGTGGCATCCCCTCTTTCTTCAAACAACCATCAATATTTTACTTGGCACTATATTTTTATTCGTCGTATATCATGAGTTTCGTTTGGAGCGTCTTGTATCTTTGCTTGTTTTGATTTTATCCTTGCTGCACACACCTATTTGATAGAGCCAAAATTATGCTATGATTTGATAGAATTGCTCTATATGCTTCACTTAAATCTATTGAGCTATGAAATTTCTCTATGCTTCACTTATATCTTTTTGAGCATTGCATTCTTTTACATGTTTGAAGAATTGCTCTCATGCTTCATTTAGAAATTTTTGAAAGTTAGTATTTTTTAAGAAATCCTCTCACGCTTCACTTATGCTATTTTGAGAGATGAAACTTGTATGCTCACGTCCTTCACTTATATCCATGTGACCTTGTCAAAAGCAATGGTAATATATGAAACTAGTCCCAACATGATCAATATTCAAGTGGGATATAATAAAAACTTTAATGAATATCATTGGACAAATTAAACTTGATTCCTTGTAATAGTTTTGAGACATGACAATAGTGATATGTGAATTATGTTAGTGAGTAATTATGCTTAGTAAGAATATTGATGTTAAGGTTTGTGATTCCCTATGCAAGCACGAAAGTCAACAGTTGTGCTACGAAATTACCTCCTACTTATGATCCATTATTTGGTGTTAGTTATGCTTAATGCTTTCTTATGTGATTTTTTGTTTCTTAGTGATACGCCTCCAACGTATCTATAATTTTTGCTTGTTCCATGTTGTTATATTATTAATCTTGGATATTTTACAATCATTTTATAGAAACCTTATATCATTTTTTGGGACTAACCTATTGACATTGTGCCAATGGCCAGTTGTTGTTTTTGCTAAAAAAAATTACTTCATAGAAATCAGTACCAAATGTTACCCAAACGCTACAGGGATTTTTGTGGATTTTTTATGGACATGAGGAAGGAAGATGGGCCAAAGAACACCAGAAGAGGGGGCCCAGGGTGTCCACCCTCCACCAGGATGCACGAGAGGCCCTTGGTGCGACCTGGTAGAGGGTGGGCACCTCAGGCACCCCCTCAACCAACTATTGAGCCTATAAATTCCTAGAAAGTCAAAAAAACCTAGGAGATTCTACGAAACACAATTCCAGCCGCCGCAAGTTCCAAAACCTCGAGATCCAATCTAACACCATTATGGAGGGGTTCATCTTCCTCATAGGTGCCTCTCCGATGATGCGTGAATAGTCTGCCATAGACCTACGGGTCTGTAAGCAATAGCTAGATGGCTTCCTCTCTCTCTCTCTATGTTTCGCAATACAATGGTCTCTTGGAGATCTATTTGATGTAATGACTTTTGCGGTGTGTTTGTTGGGATCCGATGAATTTTGAGTTCATGATCAGTGTCTATCCATGAATATGATATGAGTATTCCTTGATCTCTTATTTGCATGATTACTTATAACCTCGTATTTCTTCTTCGAATCTTTGGTTTAGTTAGGCCAAATCAATTATTTTTGCCATGTGAAGAGCTGCTTTGTGATGGGTTCGATCTTGAGGTGTTCTTTCCCAGTGACACAAGGGGCAATATGACACACATGTATCGTCGCCATTAAGGATAACAAGATGGGGTCTATTCCTACGTGAATAGATCTTGTCTACATCATGTCACCGTTCTTATTGCATAACTCCGTTTTCTCATGAACTTAATACACTAGATGCATCCTGGATAGCGGTCGATGTGTGGGTTAATAGAAGTAGATGTAGAATCATTTTGGTCTACTTATCTTGGATGTGATGCCTATATAATGATCATCGCCTGGATATCATCATGATTATTTGATCTTCTATCAATTGTCCAACAGTAATGTGTTCACCCACCGTGTGCTATACTCATGAGAGAAGCACCTAGTGAAACCTATGGCCCCGGGGTCTACTTTTCCAATATATTGCTTTCCGATCTATTGTTTGCATCATTAGTTTTCATACCTATTAATCCAAAAAAATACCTTGCTGCACTTTTTGTTTACTTATTTTATTTTGTGTTCATACGTGATCTATTTGCCAAAACTATCATTACCTAATCTACCTTATTACCACAGAGAGCGTGAAAACCTCTCTTTCGCACTGGATTGCAAGTATTTGTTGTTTGTATTCGCTGTGTTGCATCATCTCTTCCTCTTTGGGGAACTACCGATGCAGTCTCAAGCCACGTCAAAGAAATTTATGGCGCCGTTGCCGGGGAGGAAGCAATCTCATCTACCAGGTTCCTAATCACAAATCTCATCTCCTCGCAATTTAAATTATTTGACATTTGCCTCTTGTTTTCCTCTCCCCTACTTCACAAATTTGCCATTTTATTTGCCCTCTCTTTATCGTTTGCCTTTTTCTCATCATATCTCTTGTTTGCTTGTAATCTTGTTTGCATAGTCATGATGACTCATGAGAACACAAGTTGTGTGATTTTTCCAATACCAATAATAATGATTTTATTAGCACTCCTATTGCTCCTCCCTCCACTAGTGCAGAGTCTTGTGATATTAATGCCGCTTTGTTGAATCTTCTCATGAAAGATCGATTTTCCGGTACTCCTAATGAGGATGTCATGTCCCATCTAAATACATTCATGGAGTTATGCTTTGTGAAATAAATAAAATACGTGGACAATTATATTGTGAAGTTGAAATTGTTTCCTTTCTCTTTGCGGGATCGTGCAAAAATTTGGTTTTCCTCTTTGCCTCGCAATAGTATCGATTCTTGTGATAAGTGCAAGGACGCTTTTATTACTAAGTATTTTCCGCCCACGAAGATTATTTCCCTTAGCACTCAAATCATGAATATTAAGCAATTTGAGAATGAACATGTTGCAAAATCTTGTGAAAGAATGAAATTGATGCTAAGAAATTGTCCTATTCATGGTTTAAATCTTTGGATGATCATACATATTTTTTATAAGGGATTGAATTTTGTCTCTAGAAATCTTTTAGATACCGTTACGGGTGGTAATTTTATGGAAATTACTTTCGGTGAATCGTTAGATAATATTATGTTAAATTATTCACAATGGCATACCTAAAGAGCACCTACTAGTAAAAAGGTTAATTCGGTAGAAGAAATTAGTACTTTGAGTGAAAAAGTTGATGCTCTTATGAAGTTGGTTTCTGGTAAAAATGCTCCTATTGATCTTAATGATGTGCCTTTCTCTAATTTTATTTAGAAAAATAAGGATTCCTTAGATATAAATTTCATCCCGCGAAACAATTTCAATAACAATGCTTATAGAGGTAATTTTAACCCTATGACTTTTCATGGAAATTCCTCTAATAATTATTTTAGTTCCTATGGTAATTAAAATAATAATGATAATAATAATAATATTAACACTTCTGATCTTTATAATATTTTTATAGGATTTATCAATGCTCAAAAGTCTTTCATTACTACGATAGAAGAAAAGTTGAGTAAGATTGATGATATGTCTAGAAGCATTGATAGAATTTCCAATGATGTTGAAAATCTCAAGTTGCATGCTTTTCCACCTAAGATCAATGAATTAATTAATTATTTATATTTTTCTATGGATGAAAGTACGAAAAGAACCGCTATGCTTAGAGCTAAAAGAGAATTCTTAGAAAAAGTGTTTACTAGCGATTACTTTGACAACAATGATGATGATATTAAAAAGATTGGTGTTTTCTCTATTGATTCCTTGTTTAGTAATGTCAAAATTGATGATAAATCTCTATTGATTCCTTGTTTAGTAATGCTGAAATTAATGATTTGGAGTGTGAAAATCTTGATGAAATTATTGATAAAAGTGGGTTTGGAGAGGTCAAAACTTTAACTGGTGATGTGCCCACTATGTTTGATTACAAAGACTTTAATTATTAGAATTTATCCATGGTTGATTGTATTTATTTGCTGCAATCTATGATAAATTCACCCCATGCTTATGAACAAAATAAAGCTTTTACTAAACATATTGTTGATGCCATGATGAAATCCTTGGAAGAAAAGTTGGAATTAGATATTTCAATTCCTAGAAAATTACATGATGAGTAGGAACCTACCATTAAAGTGAATATTAAAAATTATGAATGTTTGCTTTGTGTAATTTGGGTGCTAGTGTTTCCACAATTCTGAAATCTCTATGTGATGTGCTTGGTCTTACAAATATTGAAGAATGTTATCTTAATTTACACTTGGCGGATTCTACTATTAAAAAGCCTTTGGGAAGAATTAATTATGTTCTTATTCTTGCAAATAGGAATTATGCTCCCATTGAATTTATTGTTCTAGATATTGATTGCAATCCGTCTTGTCCTATCATACTTGGTAGACCAGTTTTACGCATTATAGGTGCCGTGATTAATATGAAAGAAGACAATATTAAGTTTCAGTTTCCTCTTAGAAAGGGAATGGAACACTTCCCGCGAACAAGAATG